>OU342746.1:168073249-169413289 GCA_910589775.1 Avena eriantha
CCATAGCCCAGAGACCCTATAGTATGAACCCCTTAGAGTTAGTGGAATTGAAGAAGCAGTTGGATGTTATGTTGGCAACAGGCTTGATTCAACCAAGCGCATCGCCATGGAGATCGCATGTGTTATTCGTCGACAAGAAAGATGGAGGCAACCGTTTGTGCACAGATTATAGGAAGCTGAATGACGTCACAATAAAAAAACAAGTACCCATTGCCAAAGATAGAGGATCTATTTGATCAGTTGACTGGTGCCAATGTGTTCTCTAAGATCGATCTTAGGACTGGATATCACCAACTTAAGATTCGTGCAACGGATATTCCGAAGACCGCCTTTACTACTCGTTATGGATTATACGAGTATACGGTCATGTCTTTTGGATTAACCAATGCCCCTGCTAATTTCATGAATCTCATGAATAAGATCTTTATGAATTTTCTAGATAAGTCTGTCGTTGTGTTTATCGACGATATCCTTATTCACTCCAACTCAGAAGAAGACCATGAGCAACATCTGAGGATAATCCTTGAAACCCTTAGAGAGCATCAGTTGTATGCCAAGTTCAACAAATGCGAGTTTTGGCTGAAAGAAGTAGGATTCGTAGGACATATTGTGTCTGCTGGAGGAGTCGCTGTTGATCCCGCCAAGATCAAAGATGTCGAAGAATGGGAAGCCCCAACCACTCAAACCCAAGTCTGTGCATTTCTCGGATTAGCGGGATATTACCGCAAGTTCTTAGAAGGATTTTCGAGCATCGCAAGACCCATGACCCAATTGTTGAAGAAGGACAAGAAGTTTGAATGGATCGACAAATGTGAAGCAAGTTTCCAAGAGTTGAAGAAGAGATTGATTTCAGCCCAAATATTGATCATGCCAGATATCAAGAAGCTGTTTGATGTGTATTGTGATGCATCCAAGATTGGTCTTGGATGTGTATTGATGCAAGAAGGCAAAGTCATCGCGTATCTGTCTCGACAGCTAAAGCACCATGAGCAGAACTATCCTACCCATGATCTTGAGTTAGCAGCCGTAGTTTTGGCATTGAAGACATGGCGTCATTACCTTATGGGTAATCGCTGTGAGATTTACTTAGATCACAAAAGCTTGAAGTATATTTTCACTCAGAAGGAGCTAATATGAGGCAAAGGAGATGGATAGAGTTAATCAAGGATTATGACCTTGACATTCACTATCACCCCGGCAAAGCCAATGTGGTAGCGGATGCTCTTAGCAGATTGTCGTGTAGGTTAAACACCATGATCAAGGAGAAGCAACCAAGTTTGTATGAGGAGTTGGAGCAGTTTAGGACTGAGCTAGTTAGCAAAGGATTTTTAGCTAGCATTGAACTTCAACCCACTTTGATTAGTCAAATCAAGGAAGCCCAGAAGGGAAATGAAAGTATCGATAGAATCAAACGTCATATTGGTACAGGAAAGGTACCTGGATTCACCAAAGATGAAGAAGGAGTTTTGTGGTACAAAGGACGTATCTGTGTGCTAGCAGATTCGGAGCTGAAGTAAGTGATCATGCAAGAAGCTCATGATACTCTTTATTCTATCCACCCCGGAGGAACGAAGATGTATCAGGATTTGAAGGAGCAATTTTGGTGGCACAAGATGAAGAGAGAAATCGGACGCTACATCGCCAAGTGTGATATCAGTCAGAGAGTCAAAGCGGAACATCAGAGACCCGCAGGACTATTGCAACCATTGCAGATTCCGGAATGGAAATGGGATTCCGTCGGAATGGACTTTATCACCGGTTTGCCTACTTCCAGTAGGGGAAATGACTCAATATGGGTCATCGTTGATAGACTGTCCAAGGTAGCCCATTTTATACCTGTCAAGACAACCTACCAAAGTTCGAAGCTAGCAGAACTGTACATTGCCAGAATTGTTAGTTTGCATGGAACCCTCAAGACCATAGTATTAGATCGAGGAACCCAATTTACCTCGAGATTTTGGCAGCAAGTCCAAGAAGGATTAGGAACCAAGTTGAATTGCAGCACAGCTTATCACCCGCAAACCGATGGACAGACTGAAAGAGTCAACAAATTTTAGAAGATATGTTGAGAGCTTGTGTGTTAGAGTATGGATCAAAATGGGAAGATTGTCTGACTTTCGCAGAATTCTCATATAACAATAGTTATCAAGCCAGTTTGCAAATGGCACCATTTGAGTTCCTATATGGAAGAAAGTGCCGTACCCCTTTCAATTGGTCGCAAGTAGGAGAGAGTCAGATTTTCAGACCCGACATTCTACGAGAAGCTGAAGAGAAGGTTCACAAAGTCCGTGAGCACCTCAAGACCGCCCAATCTAGACAAAAGAGTTATGCTGACAAGAGAAGGAGAGACCTGACTTTCAATGTCGGAGATTTTGTGTATCTCAAAGTTTCGCCATTAAAGGGAACCCAACGTTTTAGTTTGAAAGGGAAGTTAGCCTCCAGATATATTGGACTCTTCAAGATTCTGAATCGCCGAGGAGAAGTATCGTATCAACCGGAACTGCCAAAAGAGATGTATGCCATCCACAGTGTGTTCCATATCTCGTTACTTCGCAAATGCCTAGAAGTGCCAGAGAAGACCGAAGTTTTCAAGAACATCGATCACCGAGCAACCATCCGTATCTTGGAGGAAGCCTACAGAACCACCAGGACGCGGAGTATCAAATTTCTCAAGATCCAATGGAGCAACCATACCGAAGAAGAAGCCACTTGGGAGCGAGAAGATTACATGAGGACTGAGTTCCCAGATCTCTTTAGTTCCTAGTTTTCTTTCTTAAATCTCGGGATGAGATTTTGTTTAAGGGGGAAGGTTTGTAACATTCCAAAATTTTAATCCAATTGATCAAGTTCAAAATTACCCAATTTAGGGTTAACAAAAACTTTTTCTCATTTAAAATATTTAAGCATTCATATGAGTGTTGCATTAAATAGGAGTTGTTTTGAAATGCCATGATTGTTTGTTCTAATGGTTGTAAAATGATTCTAAGATGAATGCCACATCATCTAGATCATTCCCAAGCAAAAACCAAAGAAAAAGAAATCAAATAGAATTAATAATGGAAATGGTCACTTTTGCCATTTTAATCAACTAGCCCACTTTGGGTGTTCCTAGCACTCAAATTCCAACAGAAACGATTGTGGATCTTTGCACCCCTTGCTAGTACAAGTAATGATGTACCAAGGCCCACTTTGTGATCTTCCAAAAACATTCAAACTCTAAATTTAAAAGACATTTGAAAATGGAATCTAGTTCATATGTCTAGATCCCACTTTTTCAAAAACCACCCAAATGACTTCAACTTAGCAAATCCTAGCAACCAGAGATGCTCAAGCATTAGAACAACCACTCCACAAAAATCTCTGAAAAATTCAAATCTTTGTGTCATGCGGCCATTTGGTCGAACACTTGGCATGCACTGATCACACCCTAGTTTAGCCTCACTGTTTCTATAGGGTTTTGCCACCCATTTGACCCCAATTCACTCCCTCTGTCCCTCTTTGATCTAACCATGCCTTAACCAGCCCACCCCTAGTCCCTAGCAACAGTGCCACGCCACCCCAATGCCATGCTCGCCGGCCAATCGTGCTCACGCCGCAGGAGACCACCAGCCCCTCTCCGCCGCTCCAGGAAGGAAGGTGTGACCTCACCATCGTCCATGGTCCACCTCACGGCCACAGCTAACCCCTGGACCACCGAGGCCAAGCCCCACACTAAGTCTCTGCGCCACGCCAGCGCACGCCATAGCGTCGTCGCCGATAGAGTGCCACACGCCGCGCCTCGACCCTAGACCGTGCGCGCCGCTCCGCCTTGACCACCTCAACCCGCCAGACACGCCCTTACCCCGCCGCTCGACCCACAGTCGCCGGGAACCACGTCGAGCATCGCCTTTGTCTCTAAGAGCATGAGACGCTCCCGACCACTATCCATCGCCCCTAGCGTCGTCGTTAAGCCCTAGTGGACCGCCAGGGAACCGCCCACTGTCCACCTATCTCGCCCACGCCGATTGCCCCCTACGCCGTCGTCACCGACGAGCTCCGCCCACACCTCTCTGCCGCCTCGCTGGACCTATATAAGGGAGCCTCCCTAGCACCATTTCTTCACACTCTCTCACTCCCCTCTCCCCACTGATCCTTTCTCACCTCTCGTCGGAGCAGCTCGAGCAGCCAGCCGCCGGAATTTCGCCGGAGATAGCCGCAACAAAGGAGGAGACACTCCCGTCAATTTTGTCCACCCCCGGAGCTATCGTGACTTCGCCTGAGCCCGTCGTCATCTCCTCGTTCGTTTGCCCGCCTCGCCACACTCGTTGGAGCCCTGGTACACCCTCACCGCACCCCCACTGAGCCGTTAGGGTTCCACCTCGCCGACGACGTGTCCGTCGTCGACGATGAACGTGAGCCGTAGATGCTAGCTCTAATCCTACGGTCCATATTGCCCCGTACCACTTCGCGTTTAATGAGCCACTGACAAGCGGGACCCCCCGTCTGCGGTCCTCAGCACCGCGGAGTGAAACTGGGCCGGCCCGTTAGTGTTCCCGTGCTGGCCCTGTGATTCAAATCTACATTTTCCTTTTTAGACTTAAACTTAGTTCTGTCCTTTAGTTTGAAAACCAATTTAGGGAGTGTTACATATCCAAATTGGGTGATTCCAACTTTGTTGGAAAGGTAATGAAAATCTCTATCCAAGCCCGTTGGATTTAAATCATTTAGAGTTAGAGATCTCTCCTAGCAAAAATAACAAGACAAAAGTTTTTTCACATTCAAACATTATTATAAAATCAACCATAATGGCTTTTGAGTTGATTCCAACTCTAAAAAATCACATTTCACCATACCTATGTGAATATGTAATAATATTAAGGTTTGCATGCAGTGACTTTGGACTAGTACCAAAATAATGCTATATAGGCATTTCTAGTCACTTTAAATCATTAAATATTAAACTTCAACTTATTAAAATGTGATCCAACCTTTAAATCACATTCCCATATATTATAATATGTGGTGATGACATGTGTCCACATGATCCCATATTTTAAAAGCCCCTTTGCTTACGGAAGAGAAGAGTTGGATGCCGGTACTTGGTGGGAAAGCTCTCGTTTCCACTTTGCTTCTTGTAAGCTTCGGTATAAATAGCTCACTTGCGGGAGGAACAGCTTTCTTTTATCTCTTTTGGTGGATCCTTTCTCCTCACTTTTTGTGCTCCGGTCAAGATGTGACTCATCTTGGAGAATATTAAATCTTAGTTAATTTCAATGAGTAGGAATTACTTTTCTCAAATAAAATAAATGAAACTAGTTCATTAAACCTTGTGATGTTTGTGATGATAATAGATCATCATATGTGTGCCTTAGTGTGATAAGTAGACTAGTTAAGTATTGTTTGGTGATTATGTATTCTATATGTATTTATAGACGATAGTACCGACCAAGTCTACGAGCAGGAGGAGTTATACCCCGAAGAAGACAAGGAGAATTTCAACCACTGCACCAACCAAGGCAAGCTATTGGTAGCAAGCTAGAATTAAGCAAGATAACCTAAGCAAGATGCATTAGGCATGCTTTGGTTATACCATTTGACTTATACCTACTCCAAGTTTTATTTACAAGCTTTACTTTCTTTACCAAAGTTTCTTACTTGTTTATAGATAGCATAAAGAGTATAAAACTTAACCTATCTAGTTAGATTTAGATGTCATTCTATGGCATGAGATTGATATTAGCATCCCACATTAGTGAACACTCTTAACTTAGTAGTTTAGAGCTAAACCAAAACTTTATCACTCTAGATGGGAATACTTGGTGAAAATGACTTGTGAAAACCTTGGAATGATGAGTCATTCTATTGAGATGTTTTGACATGTGTTGAGAAACACAAATGGTTTATGATGATGAAAATGTTAAGGCGAGCCCTAGCCCTTTTATAAAAACTGATGGTTGGGTTCAGATGCGGTACCATTCCAATTTTACCGTACAACCACAATACCTGAATTGGGTAAGGCTTTACCAGAAGTTTATATGCATTAGTATTAGTTCCCTCGCGGGAGAGGTTTAAGCTGAGGCTACCTATCAGTGTTGTCCACCTATGCGGTGCCCAGGATGGCAGATGGCCCTGGCTGGGAGGCCAAGCTCATATGAGAGGTGCTTATACTAGAGTGTGTAAAGGAAAGGTTATGTTTGATTATCTGCATACTAAGTATGATGATTCAGGGTTATCCCTAACAGATGTATTGAATTTTGTGGTGAAAGTGTACCACCTTTGCAGAGTGTTAAACTATTCGCATAGCCGCGTCCGCGGTTATGGACAGTTGGAGTGGCCATACTGTTCAGTTGTCAGATGTTTTCAAAATGACTTATGAAATGAGTTATGGCATGACTTGACCACAACATGGTTGTGACTATGACAACTAAGTTCCCTCTTAGGTGTTTTCAAACTTTATTTTTATATTTCTTTGTTTCTAAACTTAGCTTAGGTTTCAAACTTAACTTTATAAATAAACTTAGAGTTAGCTTTCCTACTAGAACTATCTTACTTGTTAGTGGTAGTTTGCGAGTACTTAAAGAGTACTCATGGCTTTTGTCCCTGGCTATTCCCGTGGCCAGACTATGAGGAGGACTACCCTGAAGGAGGACAGCAGGACGGCTACGACAACTAGGATCATCTCCCATCGTCAGCATTGCATGTGACACTGAAGATGGAGCCCACTGCTACGCTATTTATTCCGCTACTTGTTTGTACTAAGACTGGATCATGAGATCATTTATTTGTGTAAGACCTTATTATGGTTTGTAATGGATGATGTACTGTGATATCCAATCTATTATGTCTCGCAAAAATGGTAATCCTAGGATTGCGATGTATGGCATAACAGGCATCTGGGATTAAAAATCTGGGTGTTGACAATGCTGATGTAGTCGCAGGTGCCTCACCGGTGAGCATCGATGGGACCGAGGCTAGCTAGGGCTATGATTCTGATGTTTGTGTGTCTGCTGGATTCTTCTGGCGTATATAGACCGATGTTTTGTACTTGCTTGATTTTGCAGGCGGCGCAGCCTTTTTGACGTGTCGTGGTGAAGACCAGGGGGGAACGGGAGAGCACGTGGCACGTTGGGCGCAGTTGAGTTTTCAAATCAATGTGACATTAAATAATTTAAAATCAATGCCCCGGAAATGCTGCGCAAGGAGATGATTTACGTGTGTTGTACAGAGGTTATTTTTTATCCATGGACTTTGATATACTACTAATCTGTATTTCACTTATAATGATTTATATTGGTAATTAAAGAATACATGCGGGTTCCCAGGCTTCTTCCTTTCAGTATTTATTACCTGAATTCATGTGAGTAATTAACGTGGGTTTCTCTGTATTGGCACCCTTCTTTCCTCGAACGCATGCAGAAATTAAGGGGAGGAAGTAATCTCACCTTCCTTGGTAATACAAGAGGTTTTATTGCGTCGCAATGGAAGATGAAATGACAAATGGAGTACTTATGCTAGTACTAGATCACAAACACCGTTCCAACTTGCACTTGATAATACTAATATTCAATCTCCGAACATTATTACAGAAAGGAAGTAAAGGTGAAATTAAAAAAATTAATCCTAAGATTTCTTCGTCTTCTTGGACCTGGATCCTTTTGCAGTCACCTTCGTGTTGGCATCATCCTTCCGCTTCCCGTGGCATCCCCAGCTCTCGTCGTCTTCTTCTTCTTCAAGCCTCCCTCCCGCTTCTCCTTCCTCTTCTCATTGCGGATGAAGTCAAGATCGAGTGCACTCTTCTTGGAGACGAAGTCGAGAAATGGCCATAAATCTTCCGACCCATAATCCTCCTGCTCGTGCTCCCTCTTCTTCTTGCCGATGGAGGATGGATCAAGAGAACTCTTCTTGAAGACGATGTCTCCTTCATAGATGAAAGACCAAGGATCCTCCTCCTCTTTGCTCTCTGTCGGCGGTGTCCCCTCCATCAAATGACGGTAAGCAGGGTCCTCGTCGAAAAAACTACCTTCTAGTATGCCGAAATAGTATGGCCCGTCAACGGACTCCCCGCCATCGCCATGGTAGGGACTGATATCCCCGTTTGCCCGTGAGTTGGACTCGTCAATGGAGGTGCACTGATCGGAGCAGCTGCGTGGCATTTTTGTGTGTGTGGTTGCTTGGCCGGCCTAAAGGGACGGGGAGAGACGGAGAGAGTTCTTCGTTGTGTGCGTCATGCATGGATAGGAGAGGTGGTCGTTGTTGATGGCCCCTTAAAAAGGCTTGCTCGGGACATCTGGGAGTTGCCACGTGTCGTAGGAGCAGCCTGGCAGTTCCCTTCCATTGTTTCTTTTATACTCCCTTCCATCGTTTTCTTTATACTCCCTTAAATCTTTTTTTTACAAAAGTTCCCTTCCATTGTTGAAACAAGATCGAACGGTTGGTACTCCTTCGCCCCGAGAGCATTAGCAGTGAGGATATTGCAAGTACCACCACATGTTGGGGAGGTTTTTACACAGAACAACAACCATAGACCTTTTCTGTGCAAAATACAGACATTTTTTGTAATTGTTGTACATAATACATAACTAGTCACTGAATGTTTCTTATTTTTTGGGAAACGTTTCATAGTTAATTATATAATATAGTACTAAAATATTATTTTTATCTAAATTAATAATAGGTAAAGCTCAAAAAATAATTATAATTTTGAGCCACATCCATAAAGTATCTAGTGTATTTTTGGTTCTTGTAAGTTGTATCATTTAGAAATCAACATATTAGTAGGTACATAATTCCCGACATGCTCTAGAGAAATGATATATAGATTCTATAATGATGGAAAGTGTTTTTTGAGGTTTATGCATAGCGTTCATTGTGCTAAAGACTATATCAATAGAAACTTCTAAATGTTACAGTGGAAGGAAAATCCATCGGTAAGCAATGTGGGGATTTCCAATCTTCATCCAACAGTTAAAGTTCAAAGTTATTCATACACTATATACTAAGTATGATAAGATAATTAAATGTATAACATGTCATTAGAATCTTTGTGGTTTTTGCATAGCGTTCATTGTGCTAAGGACTATCGATAGAATCTTCTACGTGCTAGAATGGAAACAAAACATCCAAGAGTTAACATTGTTGGGATTTGCTGGTCTTGATTCAATTTTCATTGTTCAAAGTTACTCGTACATTATATAGTGGCAAGATCTGCATGAAGTCACACGCTACTTCCTACTAGTAAAAGGCATGTGCCACACTCGTATATACTGTATGAAATGTAACTTAATGAACATTAAGTTGTTATTAACCAATAGTCTTGTTAGAGAAAAAAAGGCATACATTAAGTATATTAATAATAACTATCTACACATATTGAGAATACAACCTACTATGCTATGGACTTTTTTTACGGGGAGCGGGTGACATGATGGTTCTAGAACATGGTGGAGTTTGCTCTAGGTACTACTCCTTCAACACAAATCCAGCTGCTCTAAACCATTAGATCTAACAGACCAACAGTCAGGATTGGTGCTATGGATATAATTCAAAACTGCTCCATTACAGTAGTAGAGATAATTCGAAAACATTGGCGACGATGCTATATGTGCATGACCGAACAACTTTCGAATAATCTCAAGGAAAAACAAGGACGCATGTATCAATGAGCATGAATGGACAATAAGATTTGTGAGGACAAATTACTTGTGGGGCCTAGTAACCCCACATTTCTTCTTGTTTTTTAATGAGCTTACCTCATGGGTGGCTTTGATGTCGTTACTCAGACGCACTATATTATTCATGTTAGCGGAATAGCGGGTTCCAAAAAATTTCTTTTAAACATAAGGTTGAACACTCCTAGCCATAGTGATTCAAAATTTATCAATAAAGGGGATTTATTTATTGGGTGGCTGAGTGGTTGACACCACACATCTTTGTCATGTACTTCCTCCGTTCAGAAATATAAGACATTTTAGCTTTGTGAATCGAATGTATCTAGACGTCATTTAGTGTATAGGTTCGTAGATGTTCAGAGTGAACCTTTACATTAAAAGGCATCTAGATACATTTATTTCACAAAGCTAAAACGTCTTATATTTCGGAATGGAGAGAGTAGACATGATTTTTGCTAGGAAGGGCAAACACTAATGAATGCTTATAGGAAGGCTAGGAAATTGAAAATTGTGTTCCATTGATAAACCTTCGCGCTCCTCTTCCTAGAGTCAGATTTTAGCAATTCAATATAAAAAGGTTGTTGGACATGCTCCAAAGCCCAATAATTTTTCTTTTTAAATAAGAACAATAGTGATTAGCTCGAATAATTAATTGTGGTATATGTATGTTGTACTACTGTGCTTCATATAATATTCTATGTGTGCATGACCGAACAACTTTCAAAAAACCTGAAGGAAAACGTGGCCGCATTAATGAATGAGCGCGAAGTAAGGCTGGCAATGGGTAGGGTATAAAAATATCATACCCACTCCCATTTAGTCAATGGGTAGAAAATTATACCCATACCCGTACTCGCGGGTATAAAACTTTACCCATGCCCGTACCCATGAAAAATATTGAAGTTTAGAAGCCACAATATCATACTCTTCCCTAGGTTGCTTGGCCCCATAGGTTATAAATCTATAGGTAAGTTTTACTACTATGTCAGTTTAAATGGGTAGGGTATGGGTATATCTACTCGTGTCCGTACCCATGACTTAACGGGTTAGGGTATGGGTATTACCCATGGGTATAAAATTGTTCACATACCCTACCAACACGGGTACAGTACCTACGGGCACTCATGGGTAAAATTGCCATCCTTACCGCGAAGGGACAATAAGAGTTGTGAGAACAAAGTACTTGTGGGGCCTAGCAACTTTCACATTTTTTCGATGAAAACACCGTCGCTGCTTACCTTATGAATGGTTTGATGTCGTCCCTCGGGCGCTAGATTATTCACGTTAGCAAAATAGTCAGTTCCCATATTTTTGTTTAGAATACAAGTGAACACTCCCAACCATAGTGATTGAAAAGTTATCGATAAAGGGCTCTTTATTTTTTTAAAGCTTAGGGCGCTTTATTATTACACTCGATTTCCCATACCACCGGCCTACCATTCTGCTATTATTAGTTGGACTATGGATAAAGAAATTCACTCGAGCTGGTTGGGCTTTAATCATAATTTTCATGCTCACTACCTGTCTTGGTGACAACATCTTTATACGCATCATCGTTCATGAATAGATATAATACGAAAATATATCAGTGCCATAGTATTTTAGTGCCTACCAAAGTAATACTTCAGTTTTCTTTCTTCTCAGTTTCTTCAAAAAGGGGTTTGACCTCTTTATCAATTATTTTAAAAAACATAGTTTTGGAGAATACTTCAGTTTAAACCCCTATTATTTGTTGGAACAAAACACTAGAAGGTATTCAATAGTTCAGTTTATTCAGAAATCAAAATGTTTTCTAAATAATTTAAAAATACTTTGATGCCAAACTCATCCTTAATATCTGAACCGAGCCAATATAGGCCATGGATGATCAATATTAAGATGCCAAATGGCCAAATGGGCCCTTAATTTCTCAACTGAGGCAGTGATACGTTGCTAACGTATCCATAATTTTTGATGTTCCATGCTTGGTTTTATCCACTTTCTTATGTTTTGTCCACACTTTGGAGTATTTTTCATATGATTTCTTGGACTAACCTATTAACAAGAGCCATAGTGCCAGCTGCATGTTTTCTGCTGTTTTTGGTTCCAGGAAAGTTAGAAAATAAATAGTCTCGGAATTGGATGGGACAAAAGCCAAAGTCAGTTTTTCACCGAGGGACACCCGGAGCCAGAATACGAGACGGAGAAGGGCCAGAGGGCAGCCACACCACCTGGCCACGCGGCCAGGCCTGGCCCGCGCCAGGGGGTGGTGTGGCCAGCCCAGGCACCCCCTCGGCCTCTCCTTCCGCCTATAAGATGCATCCAAGACAGAAACCCTAAGTACCCGATCAAATTCCACAAAAGAGTCAGTAGCCGCCATCATCTCCATCCCTAGACCGAGAGGGATCTGAAGCTCTTCCCGGCACCCTGTCGGAGAGGGGAATTCACCCTGGAGGCCTTCTTCATCATCATGCAAGCTTCCGGTGTGATGCGTGAGTAGTTCATCTTTGGGCTACGGGTCCATGTAGTAGCTAGATGGCTGGTTCTCCTCCTTTGTGCTATCATGTTTAGATCTTGTGAGCTCCGTTCATGATCAAGATAATCTATTTGTATACCTACATGTTGTGTTTGTAGGGATCCGATGGATATTGAGATGCTATTTCAGATTGATTATTTATTCTATCATGTCTTTGTTATTTGTGATCTTGCATGCTTTTCGTTGTTAGTAGCTATCTTGGCCAAGTAGATTCTAGCAACTCCAAGAGTTAGTATTTATGCTCGATAGTGGGTTCATGCCTCTGGTAATCTGGGGAAGTGACAGAAATCTTTAAGGTACTAGATGTGTTGTTGCTACTAGGGAGAAAACAACAATCCTTTGTTCATAGAACAATCGTATTGTTTACTTTACACACAATTCGTAATGCAGTTATCCGTTGCTTGCAACTTAATACTGGAGGGGGTTCGGATGATAACCTGAAGGTGGATTATTAATCATAGATGTAGTTGGATTACGGTCTATGTATAATGTTGTAATGCCCAATCAAATCTCAAAGGAGTCAAGATGAGTAGTATATGCTTGTATGCTTTCTCGATGTTTGTCAATTTCCCCGTTGTAATTTGTTCCCCCAACATGTCATCTATCTTAAGGAGAGGCACCTCTAGTGAACTATGGACCCCGGTCCTTTCTTTTACTATCAATCTACAATCAATTGTTTACTGCTTTGTGTTTACTTTCTGCAAACTATTACTTTCTTCCACTCAATACGTTTAATCCTTTGTTTTCAGCAAAACCGGTGAGATTGACAACCTCATCGCAAGTTGGGGGCAAAGTTTTGTGGTTGTGTTGTGCAGGTCTCCATGTTGCTGCTGGCACCGGTAGTGCGCCCTGCCAAAGTTTAGCTAGCTACACCTTTGGGGTGTTTCCTTGCTCCTACTGGTTCGATTAAACCTTGGTTTCATAATTGAGGGAAAACTTGCTATTGTGCTCATCATACCTTCCTCTTGGGTTCCCCAACAAGCTAGATATATATTGGGCAATCAAGCTATTTTTCTGGCGCCGTTGCCGGGGAGTCAAGGACATCTTCACAAGGGGAGTCCCTCATAACCAATCTCTTTACTTTGTTATTTTTGTTTTGCTTAGTTTACATTTGCTTTGTTTGCTTGTTTCTTTATCAAAAACACACACAAAATAGTTTTACAAGTTTGCTTTATTTATTAAAAACATAAAAAATGATTACTCTTGAAAATACTAAGTTGTGTGACTTCACTAGCACCAACAACAATGATTTTATGAGCACACCTATTGCTCCACATGTTCCTGAAGCTACTTTCTTTGAAATAAAACCTGCTTTACTCAATCTTGTTATGAGAGAACAATTTTCTGGTATTGGTAATGAAGATGCTGCTGCTCATCTAAATAACTTTGTTGAACTATGTGAGATGCAAAAGCATAGGGCCATCCATGGAGATATTATTAAGCTTAAATTGTTTCCTTTCTCTTTGAGAGGAAAAGCTAAAGAATGGTTGAATTCCTTAACTAGGAATAGTATTGATTCTTGGACCAAATGCAAAGATGCTTTCATTGGAAAATACTATCCTCCTACTAAGATTATATCTATGAGAAGTGAAACAATGAAGTTTAAACAATCTGATAATGAACATGTTGCTCAAGCTTGGGAAAGAATGAAATCTTTGGTAAAGAATTGTCCCACTCATGGACTGACTGCTTGGATGATTATCCAAACCTTTTATGCGGGATTGAACTACTCTTCAAGAAATCTATTGGATTCTGCTGCTGGAGGTACCTTTACGACCATTACTTTGGGTACTGCAACAAAGCTTCTGGATAATATGATGGTTAACTATTCGGAATGGCATACTGAAAGAGCTCCACAAGGTAAGAAGGTAAATTCTGTTGAAGAAACCTCCTCCTTGAGTGATAAAATTGATGTTATTATGTCTATGCTTGTTAACGGGAAAGCTCATATTGATCCAAATCATGTTCCCTTAGCCTCTTTTGTTGCTCAAGAAGAGCAAGTTAATGTGAACTTTATAAGAAATAACAATTTTGGCAACAATGCTTATGGTAATAACAATTATAGGCCCTACCCACCTAATAATACTTATGGTTATAATGGCAAACCCGAAATACCTAGTGAAGAAAGAATTTTAGAAGTTGAAAGAGCCACTAAAAACTTCATGTAAATGCAATATGAACGAAATAAATTACTTACTAAAACTATGGAGGAACAATCTACCTTTTTGAACACTATTAGTCATCAACTTGAGAGTTTGAATAGGGAAATTCCTAGTTTGCAATTGAAGCTTTCTAATGCTGAAAGAAATATATCATCTTTGTCTAAAGCACAATCCTCTTTTATTAATAAAATGGCTGCTAAACCTGAAACTATTGATAATGCCTTTGCAGCTACTAAGGCCATTCAAGTAAGAATTGATGAAAATGTTAGACTATTAGCTGAATTGCATGCTAAGTGGGAAAGAGAAGATGAAATTGCTAGAAATATTAGTGTTTCTACTATCACTACCACTAGTGTCGAGGCTAGTAATAGCTCTACTACTTTAGATGATAATTATGATTTTGATCTTGATGGTTGCAATATCTCTGAAGTTATTAAGTTCCTACAAAAGCTTGCTAAAAGTGCTAATGCTAGTGCTATGAATATGGCCTTTACAAAACACATTACTGATGCTCTCATAAAAATTAAAGAAGAAAGGATTAAACATAAAGCTTCTATTCCAATAAAACAAGAAGATGGCTGGGAACCCATCATTAATATGAAAGTGAATGATTTTGATTTCAAAGTGTTTCTATTATGCCTAGAAGGATTTATGATATGCTTGATTTGCCACCACTTGAATATTGTTATTTGAATGTACCACTTGATGATAATGCTAAAAATAAACTCATGGGGAGTATTAATGATGTTCTTATTATGGTTAACAATGCCTATGTCCCCATTGATTTCTATGTTTTGGATGTTGAATGCAATGCTTCTTGTCCTATTACTTTGGGAAGACCTTTTCTTAGAACTGTTGGTGCCATTATTGATATGAAAGAAGGCACCATTAAATATCAACTCCCACTCAAGAAAGGTATAGAACACTTCCCTAAGAAGAGAGAGAAGATTTCTTTTGCCTCTCCTATGAAAACAAAATTTACTCTTAATGCTTCTTCATTTGAAAACACTTGATCCTTTTTCTTGCTTCTTATGCCTAACTTAAAGCCGTTAAAGAAAAGTACTTATTGGGAGATAACCCAAAAGTTTTAGATGAGTCTTGGAAGTTATTACCTCTGTAATAACCTCTCCTTATCCTTTTTATTTGCCTTTTGTGCCAAGAGTAACCTCTAATGAGAGAGAAGTAATGATTGGAAAAGTTGATGTCTCGAAATAGATTTATGTGCTTCACCATAAAAATTCGTGTAAAATCTCTGTACGTCCTTTTGAGGAGTTAATTTTTGTGCTTCTTCCCCAGTTTGTTATCTAACTTTCATTAGTTCAACATGTTTCGATTTGAGCAATAGACGGTCTTCTAAAAAATTCGTCTTTACCTGCTGGTCTGTTTTGACAGATTTCTGCCTTTATTTGCATTTGCTTCTTGTTTGTTCCTTTTTGAGTTCTTTTGGGGAATTGAGATTTTTGAGGGAAGTGCTACAGTAGCTAGTGTTTTAATGTAAGTTTTATTGGTGTTGGAACTGAACCTAAAGACCTATTATCTTGAGTGCACTAATGTTCCTAATAAAGATTGTGTGAAGTTTTGTATGAAGGAAAATATTCAGGTGTATGGAAGGAATGAGTAATGAGATGAAGGATAGACTAAAGCTCAAGCTTGGGGATGCCACGCATGTCACCCCAATAAATATCCAAGAAGTACAAGCGTCAAAGCTTGGGGATGCCCAAGGCATCCCCTTCTTCATCAATAAAAATCCCAGGTTTCTTCCAAACACTTCATTTTTATTGTTTCATGCACAGTTGTGTTGTTCTTGGAGCGTCTTCTTTTTCGTTTTTGTTTTGGTTTTTCGTTTTCTTGGTTTTATTAGTTTGCTGAATAACTTGGTTATACCCCCTCTTTCATACATTGGTTTTAAAATAGTTTGGTTTGGATTGGAAAAGAGTAGGAAAGTTCTTGCTTAAGTGGTAAAGAGAGCTTGTTTTTGACTGTGGCCTATGCTTTTTCATGCCATGCTCAATATTGTTTTGGCTTTATGATTAGTATTATTTGCTGTAGCATGACTTGTTATAAACAATTGAGATTGCTTAATGTGCCTTGGAAGGATCATGCATTGTTTTAGCATATTAAAGCATAAGTATTGTGTTATTCTCCTTTGATGCTTTATTTGGGTTAACTTGGCACATGCTCACACCATGTTATGACTATCCCAAGTCACCATAGCCTTTATGATCCTTTAGTTTTCAACTTGTAGTATCATTTTATGCTTTGATCAATGATGTTTTGTCGCTCTGCATGATTATGGCCATTATTGCTCTCTTAGTTTGTCGCTCCCAGTCTTTTGCTAGCCTCCGTAACCAAGTATGAGTTCCACTCATGCATCCAACTCCTAAAACCAAGTTATTCCAAAAGAGTCCAACATACCTACCTATTAGCATATGCTATTCCAAGTATATTCATGTTTTTATCTACCTTCCGAATTAAACTTGTTACGAGAAAATTAGTGATTAAAGCTCTCATGAACTTGATGGCACACTTTACTTTTTTTGCCCTTAATAAACTTGAACCATTGTGTCGTCTATGTTGTATATGCTTGCACTTATTTGTTGGGGATTAGCAGAACCATGCTGTCATGGGGAACGCTTTCAACATTGCACTTGTACTTTGTACCTAGTTGATATCATGCTCTTTTGTCTATTGATGTCGTCGATGTGAAATGAAAGGGGAGCTTGTAAGTCCATGGAGTTATGTATATGTGTTAGAGAAACACCTGAGCCGCCAATCTAATCCATCCCGTCATGGTGGAAACCTGCAGCGTAACCATAATGAGCTGTCTATGAAGCATTCTTCTTATAAAAAAAGAGTCATATATTGAGAAAAAAGAGAAAAAGGAAAAAAAGAGATAAGAGAAAAGAGGAAAGAGAGAAAATAGCACCATATTCCCATGGTAAATAATAAGATTGCTGAGATGCTCGTTGTCTGCTTGCCTTGTCATTTTGATATGGGGATTCTTCCGTATCATCGGGCAAGGGGTACCCCGTTGACGGTTCTCTATGATACACATGTACTTACGATGACAAGAACTTACCGGTGACTAAACTTGAGTAGCATGAGGAGCGGCCCTCGTATTCAAGGGACATGAGATTTCCAACTTATACTTTGTCAAGCATATACTCCATAGTTTGTTCACTTTAACCTTAATCACTTAAAGATGCTTATGATAGGGGAAATGAGAGCTGAAAGCTATTAAGTACCATAATATTTTTGGGGGGATACCCCCGGGTAGGGTCACGCCGGGGTATAAAGGCCAAGTTAGCCGAGGTACGACAAGGTCAAAGCAGGTGCTAGCCGAGTCACCTCAAGGCAGGCCGAATCACGGCGTAACCCAGACCAAGGGATGTCCACCTAATTGGGTCTCTGTCGACTTATGTCGTAGGTCGGTAAGATATATCTAACTTGTATGCAGGTACAGGTGTGGCCGGATTAACCAGGCATGATCCGGGTTATATCTAGCTTACAAGAGAAGGAAGGTATCTCGCTGGTCAAAAGGTGGCCACTATACACAGAGCATGAGCGAAGCGGACAGAGTCCAGGACCACCGAGGCGTGGCCGACAAGGGTGACGATGCCTATGTCGGATAACGCAGGCGCCGCAGAGGCTCACGTAGCCTCTGCATGGATGACGCTGGGCAAAAGTGACCCGGTTGGCTTACTATTTTGGGAAGAGGCATATTCCCTAGAATATGCCTCCACCTATGCCCTAATTGGAGACCTAGCCACCCCTATATAAGGAGGGCTAGGGCCTTTGTAGAAAGTGTTGATCTCTAGTGGGTTGGTCTTTACTTGTTCAGGTCTAGTTTTCCTGAGAGCTAGCTAGTGGTGAGAGTAAGAGAGTTCTTTCTTCCTCCTCTCCCCAATACAGCTCAAGGAGCACTTGTAACCGGGGAATCTCATTGAATAATACAAAGCTTCTGTGTGTAGAATCACTACACTATCCCTCCCTGGATTCCTCTAGTGCATCTTGTCCCCACCTTTAGCCTATCCATGGTATCTGCCGTGACACCACCACAACAGTTGGCACCCACCGTGGGGCTAGCAGCGCTAGCAGGAGTGAAGATCTAGACGGGAAACTTCATCGGCACCAGCGAACCCATCGTCTCCGGGCTTGTTCAGCGCTTTGGAGCGCTGGATTTCGTCAGCGACAACGCTGGCTACTTCGGCAAGCGTCCTCTTCCGTGCAACGACCTCTTCGTCAAGCTTGGCATGCACAAGATCTACGTTGATGTCGATGTGTCGTGCGTTCACCCACGGCACGTTGTTGAAGGAGGCGAGCCACCTGTTAGCACGGTTCGTGGGGCGCGTATCACTCGCTCCCCAGACTGCGTCGAGGTGATGATGACTGCACCAGGCGCTGGCACGAGCAAGGATTCAGCACCAGATCCGGAGTTAACACCTAAGGCATCGATGAAAAGTAGAGGTCCTCCTCTAGAGAGGCCAGAGAATGTGCTGCAGCAGGCGATGGATAGCTTGGCAAACCCAGTAGCAGCAGTAGTAGATCCGGCTCAGGCACAGGCCGAGCTAGAGGAGACTAGGAAAAAAATACTAGAGGGTGCGAAAAAGATAGTCGCGGCTCAGCAGTCATTGAACATGACATTGCATGAGTACGCAAAGGAAAATAAGGTAGATGCTATAAAAGTGAAGGGGAGAAACCTCATGAGTGAAATGAACAAAGAGGGTGGTACTAGGATTGAGGAATCAGAGAACTGTTTGTCCGTGGGGCTACCAAAGTATAGTACCCCGGCAAAAAACCTCAGAGCAGTAGATGCAGCTGCGTCCGAGTTAGAGGGTTTGACGGGTGAAGCCCGTCAAAGACAGCAAGATAGGGTCAATGAGTTGGTACGGATCACGAACAGGAAAAATGAGGAATTGCTTAGGGCTAACCCGGAGAGAGCTGGGGCCTCCAAGATCGTTCATTCGGCGGTGGGTAACCCGGAGAAATCCGTTGGAGCTGCATCATCTCCTCATGGTGGTCCTAGGAGAGAAGAGGTAGTAACCTCGGCCAGGAGGAATAAACAGACAGTCCCGTATGACCCGGCAAGGGCAGGGAAAGGAAAAGAAGTACAGAGAAATGAGGATCGACGAAGTGTAAGCCGAGGTGAAGTTGGCCGTGGTAACCGCGACCAAGGCAATGCCGGTCAAGGGAATGCTGTAAACAGCAATGCCGGACAGCGTAATTCGGCAGGTGAAGGGCAACCACAGCAGCGGAATATACAACGGCAAGAGCGCAGTGCCGGCCAAGGTATGCAACAGAGAGCAGCTCCACAAGAGCAAGATAGATACAATGATGGTGATTCGGAAATGGTGAACGTTGGATATCCCAGGCCGGACTATCACGTGATAGGGTCAAGATTGGGAAATAGGAACTTGATGCCTGACGACGCCAGGCTAAAACTAGATCGTCTGTATAGGTCGGAGCAAATTGAATGTCAAGGTCCTCCGGGTCCAGCGTGTTTTCGGCCCCGGATCATGAAGGAACCTCCGGTACCTAACTTTCAGTTACCTAGAGGCACTAAGACATATGATGGCAGCACAAAGCCGGAGGATTGGTTGGTTAACTATGCAACTGCTGGAAAAATTGCCAGAGGCAACTTGAGATGGGTTGTGAGATATGTACCCCAGATGCTGGAGGGGCCAGCGAGGGTATGGCTAAACAATTTGCCACCCGGGAGTATTAACTGTTGGATCGATTTTGAGGAAATGTTTGTCAGTAATTTCTCAAGCACGTATCAGAGGCCCAACAGTTCGCAACAAGTTGCTGCTGTGAATCAAGATCAACCCAGAGCAGGAAGCAACCAACGTCAAAAAACTAGAGGGCAGCAATGGACTCCAAGGAATGATGGCAAGAAAACTTGGACGCCAGAGCAGAAGAAACAGTGGCAAGAAAAGAAGGACCGTCCAAGGTACACTTATGAGGCAATGCTGGATCAGCCGTGTAAATTTCACACGCCAAATCCGAGTAACCCAGCGGGTCACACAACCAAGCAGTGTGAGTGGATGAGAAAGATAGAGCAAGGTGGTTCGGGGAATGCTCAGGCACCTCGGAATGATCAGCCTCGGTAGGAGTTAACCCGGCAGCAATTGCTCTCCGGAGCGAACACTCAACAGTTAATGTTGCCTCCCCCTCCGCCGAGGTATGAAAACCATGAGAGAAGGGATGCAGTGCATTAAGTGGAAGAACAGCATCAATCAGATCAAAGGTACCCCGGAAATGAGGGGAGAAATGAGTACAGAGAGCATCATCAGAGTTACTGTGTGTTCACCACAAAAGAGACAGACAGAAGGAGCTTGCAGCACCGACACATGGAAGTTAATGCGGTAATGCCAGCAGTGACGAGGTATATGCCTTGGTCGGACCAGGAAATTACCTGGAGCATCAAAGATCATCCCAAGCTTATGCCATGTCTTGGCTCGTATGCGCTAGTGTTAGACCCAACATTCATTGGGCCAAACATCAATGCGAGGTTCTCAAAGGTGCTGATTGACAATGGCAGAAGCATAAATATCATGTACTTGGACACGATGCGCAAGTTGGGTATCTCGGAGAACATGCTCCAAGCTACAAGGACAACTTTCCATGGCATTGTGCCAGGCATTTCTTGTGAGCCCATTGGCAAGGTCCGGGTTGACGTGTTGTTCGGCACGAGAGATAACTACCGGACTGAGAATCTGGAATTCGAGGTTGTAAATTTGGAGAGCGCATATCAGTCGTTACTCGGCAGGCCAGCTCTGAACAAGTTCATGGCAAGTACGCATATTAGTTACTTGAAGATGAAGCTGCCCGGGCCAAATGGTGTGATTACCATAACTGGTGATTTCCGACGTTCCATTGAGTGCGCGTCAGCCGGGTCTAACCTGGCCGAGTCACTCGTGATTGCGCAAGAGAAGAGAAAGATCCCAGAGGTGGCGGCATTGGCTCAGTCTGCCCAGCAATATATGTCGGCGCTGAGTAACCCGCATGGCACTATATCATTCCAAGCGACGAAGGATACCAAGAAAGTACATGTTGACGATATGTTCCCAGAGCGCACCGTAACAATTGGTGTCGGGTTAAATGACAAATAGGAAAGCAAGCTCGTCAACTTCCTCCGTGAGAATCGGGATATTTTTGCTTGGTCGACACAGGACTTGCAAGGTGTTCCGAGGGAGTTGGCCGAGCACTCTTTGAATGTGAGACCCGGAGCAAAGCCGGTGAAGCAACCTCTTCGCCGCTTCGCCGAAGACACAAGAAAGGTCATAGGAGATGAGATAGCTCGGCTGCTAGCAGCAGGATTTATCATGGAAGTACTTTATCTGGATTGGCTGTCTAATCCGGTGCTGGTGGAGAAGAAGAAGGATGATCCGAATGTGGCAGTGGTTTGGCACATGTGTATCGATTACACGAACCTGAATAAGGCGTGTCCAAAAGATCCATTCCCACAACCAAGGATAGACCAGGTCATAGATTCCACTACTGGGTGTGAACTATTGTCATTCATTGATGCATATTCTGGTTTCCACCAGATACCTCTGAACCCAAGTGATCAAATAAAGACTACGTTTATCACCCCGTATGGGGCTTATTGCTATCGCACCATGCCATTTGGTTTACGTAATGTAGGGGCAACATACCAAAGATGTATGCAGAAATGTTTACATGACCAAATTGGTCAAAATGTGCAGGTATATGTGGATGATGTTGTTATAAAGACCAAGGAAAGCAAAACGCTCCTTGACGATATCAGGCAGACATTTGCGAACCTAAGGAGGTTCCGAATGAAGCTTAATCCAGAGAAATGTACCTTCGGTGTCTCGGCTGGAAAGTTACTCGGATTTCTTGTCACCAGCCGAGGTATCGAAGTTAATCCAACTAAAATCCGGGCTATAGAGCGAATGGAACTGCCAAAGTGCCTTAACGATGTCCAGAAGTTCACTGGTTGCCTAGCATCCTTAAGTCGGTTTGTATGTCGGTTGGGAGAAAAGGCACTGCCTTTCTATCAACTCATGAAAAAGTCGGACAAGTTCATTTGGACACCGCGGGCCAATGAAGCCTTTATCCAATTAAAGAAGATGTTAGCCACTGCACCAGTGTTAGCCTCTCCACTATCAAAGGAGCCAATGTTGCTCTATATAGCCGCAACCAACCGAGTTGTAAGTGCAGTAATTGTGGTAGAGCGCAATGAAGAGGGTAAGTCAGTGCAAAGGCCAGTATATTATTTGAGCGAGGTATTATTAGCCTCGAAACAAAACTATCCCCATTATCAGAAAGTGGCGTATGGTGTATATATGGCAGCTAAGAAGCTGAAGCACTATTTTGAAGAGCACCCCATCAAAGTAATATGTGAAGCTCCCATATCCGAGATAATGAGCAACAAAGATGCAAGTGGCTGGATTGCAAAATGGGAAATTGAGCTAGCCCCTTATGCGCCACAATATGATAGGACAGAAGCAATCAAGTCTCAGGCCGTGGCTGACTTTTTTGTGGATTGGGCCGAGGTGCAGTATGAGCCACCATTGCCAGATCCGAACTACTGGAGAATGCACTTTGACGGGTCAAAAACAAAAACCAGATTAGGCGCCGGAGTTGTGCTTACCTCGCCCAAGAAGGACCAGCTGAAATACGTGCTGCAAATCCACTTCACAGCGTCAAACAATGTTGCAAAATATGAGGCACTTGTGCATGGGCTCAAAGTGGCAAAAGAAATTGGGATACGTCGGATCCAATGCTTCGGTGACTCGGACCTCGTAGTCTAGCAAGTCTCCGGACAATGGGATGCTTTGGATGCAAATATGGCACTGTACAGATTTCATGTGCAGAAGATATCAGGGTACTTTGAGGGATGCGAATTTCATCATATACCTCGGGTGGAAAATGAAGCTGCCGACGTATTGTCGAAGCTCGGATCAACCCGACAAACAATCCTGCCAGGTGTAGCGCTAGAGCACCTCAGAAAGCCCTCTATCAGGCCATCCCCAGAATCCGAGTCAATTTATATCCCTGTGAATCCGGAATCGGAGGCTGTGCCCATGGACATTGACGTGGGAGGTGGTTCGCAAAACCCGGGGGCTGCCTCAGAAAACCCGGGGACTGCTTCGCAAGACCCGGGGACTGCGCAGCGTGATCCGACTAAGGTTATGCCGGTGGATCAGATGGAAATTGATGAGGATGTGTTCCCAGTGCGAGCTATACCAGCTTGGGCACTGCCCATATTTCAATTCTTGAAAGATGGAACTTTACCCGCTGAGGAGGTGCTTTCCAGGCAAACTGAGAGGAGAGCAAAAGCATACACGATCATCAATTCCGAGCTATACAAAAGGAGTGTGATAAACGTTCTCCAGCAATGTGTTGACCCGGAAGAAGGGCTTGACATCCTCCAGGATATACATCAAGGGGAATGTGGGCATCATGCCTCGTCCAGAGCCTTGGTAGCAAAAGCTTTCCGTCATGGGTTTTACTGGCCAAGTGCCTTGGAACAAGCAGAAGATCTGGTAAGAAAGTGCAATGGCTGCCAAAGATATGCTACAAAGACACATATGCCAATGTCAGAGCTCAAGACCATACCAATTACCTGGCCGTTTGCTGTATGGTGTTTGGATATGGTTGGCCCTTCAAACCAGCAAGAGGGAACATGACCCTCATCTTGGTCATGGTTGACAAGTTTACAAAATGGATTGAGGTGAAGCCAATAAGAAAATGTGATGGAGCTACCGCCGTGACATTCCTCAAAGACATCATCTTGAGATACGGTTATCCTCACAGTATCATAACAGATAATGGCACAAATTTTGTTGAAGGAGCATTTGCGCGATTCTGCCGAGATAAGAAGATTCGGCTAGATGTAGCCTCGGTAGCTCACCCCGCATCGAACAGACAAGTGGAAAGATCCAACAGAATATTATTATCCGGGATAAATCCCCGGCTCATTGAGCCGCTGCAAAGATCAGTGGGGTGCTGGATAGAAGAACTACCAGCGGTACTGTGGAGTTTAAGAACAACTCCGAATCGATCAACAGGCTATACGCCATTCTTTATGGTATATGGGGCAGAAGCTGTATTACCAGCCGACATAGAGCATGACTCGCCTAGGGTCACCCAATACATAGAAGCCGAAGTACAAGAAGCCCGGCAAAATGATGTTGATCTGCTGGAAGAAGCGAGAGAATTGGCATTGTCCAGATCCGCCATATATCAGCAAAATCTCCGACGCTATCATAGCCGGAAAGTAAACCCCCGAATTTTCCAGGAAGGTGATCTGGTACTCCGGTTGGTACAACGTACTACTGGCATGCACAAGTTATCCCCCCCATGGGAAGGCCCTTTCATTATGAGCAAAGCATTGCACAATGATTCTTATTATCTTATCGATGCAAAACCACAGGAGAAGAACAAGGCGGCCAGGTCCGGCGAGGAATCTAAGCGTCCATGGAATGTAGCTCTACTTCGTCCTTTCTACACTTAGCAAAGAAGTGTATGTATCCGAGTCTCTCGTATGTCGGTATGTATGCCGGCAATGAGCTTATCAATGAAATCTTGGCACCCCGAGCAGTAACTCGATGACTGTCTTAATAATATTTGTTATCTTCTGTACTTCTTATTTATATGTCGGCTGGCGTAAGTTGCTTCTACCTAAGCCGGATTAGTAGTGTGTGAGCACCAAAAACCTAACTCTTCGACTTGCTGCTGTCCAACAAGATTTGGCTTCATGGCAAGCAAGAGAACAAGTTTGGAATTGCGTAGCACATGAAAAACGACTAAGGAAAGGAACTTAATCGAGCCAACGTTTGTTATTCGGACTAACCTTATGCTTACTTTATATTTACTACACTGAATTATTTTGAGCTAATCCTAAAGTTTCCAAGTATTGTTAAGTCAATTTTTGAAACTCGGACTCGTAAGTCATAAAACCGAACCAAGGTGGGCACGAGCCGAGCCAAGAAATTGAAGAAACAAGAAAATGAAACTCGGGGACTACGCCCAAGTTAATCCGGCACAAAAACTTAGTAGCAAAATATAACTTATGTGCTTAATACAATTGCACCCGGCATACCGGGGATCTGATGAAATTCAAAGTGTTTCTAATCAAGGAGCAGCAGGGGGAGGTAACTCGACGCCAGTAGGGAAACTCTAGCCTCGGCTTCAACATCATCTTCTTCTTCCTCGACATCCGAGGCTTCGTCCTATTCATCATCACCCGAATCATCTTCGGCATTTTCATCATCGGCAACGCCAAGGAAGCTTGGACCCTCATTCCATTGATGAATGGGGCATATTGAATGCGGCTATGGGCGCAAGCCTTGCGCCGAGCTATCCAATCCGGGTCATTGGACCACCTTGATCCGGTGCGCATGTGTTCCAGGAGATTGAGGTTGATCTTCTCATACCACGTAAGCACGTAGTGGAGAGCGATCTCAGCTCCGGCGCGTCCGGCAGGTTCCCTCCAAAGGTCAAGCTGGGTCTCGCACTCCATTAACTTGGCAATTAGAGCAGCGGCCCCCTCCGGAGTATCTTCATCAGGCCAGAAGACATTGAAGATCCGGACTACCACATCCAGGATGTCCTTGCCATAGTTCTTCACAATTTCGACACGAGAAGACAAGCTGACCAGCAGGTCCTCCATGTCATAAGGAATTTCTCCAGCACCAGGAGCAATTGGGGTACCCCTCTTCTGGCGGAACTTGGCAACAGCAGTGGTTGCAATGGCATTGCCCTCCGGAAATTTGTATGAAAAAACAACACAAGTGAAATAAGTGAGGAAGGTTGACCCGGAGAGATTCATGCCAGCTGAAGAAAAAGAACTTACGAGAGATGTGGATGTGGATCCGGGTCAGCTCCTTGCTACAGTCATCACGCCTCTTCCGGAGTTGCGCAAGTTCAGCATTCGCCGACTCAAGCTTGGTGTCAACCTCCTTCAGCAGTTCTTGGTCCTTGGCAATTTGGAGATTGAGACGCTCGCGCTCTTCAGTAAAGTCTTGGCCTGCTTTCTCCAGTTCGGACTTGTGCTGCGCTTTGAGCTTCTTCATGTCTACCTTAAGCTTGGCAATTTCTTCATCTTTGGTTCGGAGGAGGGCAAGCTAGTCGTCCTTCTTTTTGAGTTTGGCCTGATGCTGCCCTGCTTGTTCGAGAAAATGCAGCATCATGTCAGGCACAAACACACTATCTTCAAGAGAGTCTGAAATAGTTTGTTGACCCGGCAAAGCCGAGGTATGAATATTTGCCGAGCCAAGAAGAAAAGGAGATGGAGCGCAGAGGAAGATTAAGCAAAATTGACTTACCCTTTATCTGCTCCAAGTTCTTCCTCATGATGGTGTTTTCGGCCTCTACTCTAGCTGCGAAGTCCGAATGATGGATTAGTTCGGCGGAAAAAGACGAAGAAAAATGGAAAAATGACAAGGAGAAAACTTACCCCTTTTCTCGTATTCGGCGAGAAGCGTAGTGTGCTTCACGCGCATCAGCTTGTGAGTATCCAAGAGACGCTGAAACTCAGCGCTACGACGATTGGTGGTCACCTGAAAAGAGTAAAAAAGGATAGCTTAGTCATGTGCATATTCAAAGTGTACAAAATTCGGGCCAAGTGGAACTTAACCCGGCTCTAGGTGTGTGCATATTCGAAGTGTACAAAATCCGGGCCAAGTGGAACTTAACCCATCTCTAGGTGTGTGCATATTCGAAGTGTACAAAATCCGGGCCAAGTGGAACTTAACCCGGCTCTAGGTGTGTGCATATTCAAAGTGTACAAAATCCGGGCCAAGTGGAACTTAACCCGTCTCTAGGTGTGTGCATATTCAAAGTGTACAAAATCCGGGCCAAGTGGAACTTAACCCGGCTCTAGGTATGTGCATATTCAAAGTGTACAAAATCCGGGCCAAGTGGAACTTAACCCGGCTCTAGGTGTGTGCATATTCGAAGTGTACAAAATCTGGGCCAAGTGGAACTTAACCCGGCTCTAGGTGTGTGCATATTCGAAGTGTACAAAATTCGGGCCAAGTGGAACTTAACCCGGCTCTAGGTGTGTGCATATTCGAAGTGTACAAAATCCAGGCCAAGTGGAACTTAACCCGGCTCTAGGTGTGTGCATATTCGAAGTGTACAAAATCCGGGCCAAGTGGAACTTAACCTGGCTCTAGGTGTGTGCATATTTGAAGTTATTAAGGAGCTATGTTAGTTCTCTAAGGAGCATCCAGCCGAGTAACAAGTTACTCCCCCGGAGGCTCGGGGACTAATGTCTATATGACTAATATCTACTACATGCTAAAGAAAAGGCGAAGTAATGTACCTCCATCATCCGACCTGCAAGGTTAATTGCCTTAGCAGAGGTATTCATTTAGGCAGCAAACTTGGCGGAACCGAACTTCTCCGGGAGATCGTCATTGTGGACGAACTCCGCCTTGTTCCAGTTGTTAACGAACTCGATCAAGGTCGGAGGATAACGTTCGCCGCTGAGCATGTAGGGTGCAACTAGACCCTTAGCATGGGCTTCCCTCCTCTCAACCTGGGCAATGGCGGGGTTGGTGTGCAAAACGAGTTGCGCATCAGCTGCCTCGTCAGAGGTGTCCTTCGGTGGTGGAGTCTTTTTCGGAAGCATGGACGCAAGTGTACGCTGTCCAGCTTCGATTGACGCTGCCCTTATGGCGTCAGGAGCTTTCTTGCCCTTGGGCTGCTGCTGTAAGGTTGAAGTTGCTACGGCGGATTTGCCCTTGGGAGTTTCCTTAGTGCTTGCCTTGGTGCCTTCTCGCCGAGTCTTGGAAGACTCGAACGAGGCGGAAGGACTTGGTGCTACTGCTGTTGCTTGTGCTATTGCTGCTGGTGCTGGAGCCGATGCTGGTGCTGGTGTTGGTTTTGGCGGAGGCACTGTAGATACCTCGGCGGTGGCCGGAGCAACCACTGCCTTGGCAAATCCGTTTCCCCCTGTTCCGAGGTTACCCTCCTCTTGACGAGGTGGGCTAGGACCCGGAGCAGCCGCTGAGCCCTCCTGAATGGGGCTCAACGGGAGTGAATCGTCGCCACAAGGGGGATAAGGGCTATGTCGGAGCAGCGAGGCAATGCCGGATCCACTCTGAGGAACCTCCACCGCGGCCCTGCCGAATCAGATGGTGAACAATGAGAAACTATACCAAAGGAAGAACAAATGAATAGCAAAGGGAGAAATGACTTACTCATCTGAGGTCAAAGGCTCCTTTGGCTTGCGAGCTCTCCGAGCTACGGCCTTGGTCGTGAATTTGGTGGCATCTTTGTCTGTGGACTTCTTTCGCCTTTTGGTTGGCTCAGAAGGTCCGAAGGAAGAGGCAGATGCGGCCCCCCTTTTCTTCGATGCGACCGGGACTGGCTCACCCATGGCAAGGGGAGGATCTTCATGGATCTGCCCACCGGGGTTAGCTGATGCCGGAAAAGCATAAGAAAGAGGGATAGCGTCAAATGCCTCCATCACCTCAATGTCGGAATCATCTTCATCGTCAGGCCAATCTCTTATAGAAGAGAATTTACCGGCGTGTCGCTTGGTCGCATCAGCCATCAGCAGGAACATCTCCTGATCCGGCTCCTCCTCGTCCGAGGCATCTCGATCAGGCGCCCATTTGAGAGAAGGCTCGGTGCCATCCTCAATAGTTTGCTGAAGAAACATCTAAGGGAAAGAAAAGGCAAAGGGATCAAACCTACAACAAAAACTGACATACGATTCAACTCGGAAAAGGTTTGGGGCACAAGACTTACCGCAGGAGGAAGCCTATCTCGGCAGAAATGCTCGATCCCCCACACCCATTCAGCAGAGAAGTTCTTGTTGGTGGTGAAGAGAGCCTTGACCCGGCGGTAGATTTCGGTGTTGCTCAACTCGAATGAGAAGGTTCGGTAGGGGTCATGGCGCCAGCTCATGTGGCAAAGTTTATGCGTGCGCTTCTGGAGGGGGGAGATCCGGTTGCGGACGAAGGTGATCATTGCGTCCTCGTTGCGCAATCCCTGATCCTTCAGCTCCTAGAACCGTTTGTTGACTTGGTTCGCCAGGACTGTGGGTTTCTTGGGGACCTTGTCCCACAGATCCGGATTAGGAGGACCCGGAGCGAAGGGGCGCAGCCAGATCAGATCTTTGTCTGTGCCATTTCTGACATAGAAGAAGGTTCGGGCCCAGCCCTTGCAGGAGTCAAGCCCCGTGACTCGGGGGAAGATGGACTGTTTTCGAGGAGAGATGGAAGCTGCGCCGAACTGCGTGAGCTGCTTGTCCTCCGGATTAAGCTCAGTATTCAGAATCACATTCCGGCGGAGACCAAAAAACCGGATCCAGAGCTCCTTTGTGGGCCACAGTCCGGTGTAGCCCTCGATGGTGGAAGCGAAGGCAGAGAGAGGTGATGGCATTAGCCAGAAGATGATGCGGGTGAAGCTCGTACGTGTCAAGCCAGTCATGGAAAAAGTCACTGACGGGGAGCCCGAACCCATGTTGGAAGTGGGAGAGGAATACGACAAACTCACCCGGATTGGGTGAGGGGGCAAGATCCGCGGCGGCGAGGCGTGCGATGACGCCCTCCGTCATACGCCAGATACGGTACAGCCAGTCAAGATCGTCCTGGCAAACCCAGGACCCAGCCCAGGTGCCACGGTCGGCGTTCCCCGCATCTTCCTCCATTTCCTGCTCCACGATGGCGAGCTCTTCCTCTGTCATCTCTAAGTCACTGTCCTCACTGGCCCTAACGGCGGTGGGGGGCAGTGGTCTAGATTGGCGCGGTCCCATGGTGGAGGAGATGAGCGGGAGAGGCGGCGACGTAGGTGCGCGAGGAAATGGTGCGGTGGCGGCGCAGCTACGCAAGTGCGGTGGTGGCGGCGTTGTCGTGGGGAGGAAGAAGAAGAAGAAGAAGAAGAAGAGGCAGAGGGGCGCGAGAGTGGGGAAAATACCCAAGGGGCGCGCCCATCCCCAATTTAACCACACCCTTGAGGGGTAGTGGGATCGCGTTGTGCGGACGGGCCACATGGTGTGGCCGTGTATGACCCGGATCAACCAATCAGCGACGAGCCACAGGAAGGGCCATAGGGCGCAGGAGATCCCATGACGTGACGTTATGATACAGTTAACGAGGAGGCAGGCACGATGTGACGTGTGCTGCAGTAATATCTGACAATAACTGCGGCGGTTACTAGCGCAGGCCCTTAAAATGAGGCAAAGTAATGATTAGCCTCCACATGGGGAAGCGTACAAGAGAAGGAAGAATGACCCGGATGAGTACGAGGTGACCTGGCCGGCGAGTGAAAACTCGGAATGTGCCAAGGGAAAGTAAACCTATGAAATCCGGACTATGAGATAACTTGGAAAAAGGAAGAAAAGGTCGGTAAAATTGAACCTGATGTGGCCTTAGCGGCTAAGGCAGCTAAGACCGCACTAGCTTCGGGGACTAATGTTGGGGGGATACCCCCGAGTAGGGTCACGCCGGGGTATAAAGGCCAAGTTAGCCGAGGTACGGCAAGGTCAAAGCAGGTGCTGGCTGAGTCACCTCAAGGCAGGCCGAATCACGGGGTAACTCGGACCAGGGGATGTTCACCTAACTAGGTCTCAGCCGACTTATGTCGTAGGTCGGTAAGATATATCTAACTTGTATGCAGGTACAGGTGTGGCCGGATTAACCAGGCATGATCCGGGTTATATCTGGCTTACAAGAGAAGGAAGGTATCTCGCTGGTCAAAAGGTGGCCACTGTACGCAGAGCATGAGCGAAGCGGACAGAGGCCAGGACCACCGAGGCGTGGCCGACAAGGGTGACGATGCCTATGTCGGATGACGCCGGCGCCTATGCCCTAATTGGAGACCTAGCCACCCCTATATAAGGAGGGCTAGGGCCTCTGTAGAAAGTGTTGATCTCTAGTGGGTTGGTCTTTACTTGTTCAGGTCTAGTTTTCCTGAGAGCTAGCTAGTGGTGAGAGTAACAAAGTTCTTTCTTCCTCATCTTCCCAATACAGCTCAAGGAGCACTTGTAACCGGGGAATCTCATTGAACAATACAAAGCTTCTGTGTGTAGAATCACTACACTATCCCTCCCTAGATTCCTCTAGTGCATCTTGTCCCCACCTTTAGCCTATCCATGGCATCTACTGTGACACCACCACGATATTTTTGGAAGCTCTGTATGAAACTTGAATCCCTACTTCCTTCTATGAAGGCCTTTCTTTTACTTTTTTGTTGAGTCTCCACCTTCTAACTTTATGCACATACTTTGAGAGCATAGTGGCCATTCTTAGTTCTATGTGCATTGTCCCAAGACTTGTTGATTGATGCATAACTTTGATATTGCTTGTTTTAAACTATTTGTATCTAGTTACTCTTATGAACTTTGAAGGTGTCCTATGCATTTATGTTTGCTACTCTATGAGGGACAAGATGAATGCTACTATGCTATGTTTTCTTTATGTGAAACAAACAAACGTCTTGCAAAGCATTGTTATTCATTAATCTTTTGTTTGTGCCTTTTCATGTCGCAACATAGTTTCTTTGTCTTATTGCTAGAACTTTGTCTTTCATGTTATGATTGAAGTACTATGATCCCAACTTTGAATGTTTTACAAATACTTTGATCAGGTTTATGATGGTGCATGTCACCTCAAAAATTATTCTTTCTTTCTATCACTTACCTACTCGAGGACGAGCAGGAGTTAAGCTTGGGTATGTTGATACGTTGCTAACGTATCCATAATTTTTGATGTTCCGTGCTTGGTTTTATCCACTTTCTTATGTTTTGTCCACACTTTGGAGTACTTTTCATATGATTTCTTGGACTAACCTATTAACAAAAGCCACAATGCCAGCTGCCTGTTTTCTACTGTTTTTGGTTCCAGGAAAGTCAGAAAATGAATATTCTCGGAATTGGACCGGAGAAAAGCCAAAGTCAGTTTTTCACCGAGGGACACCCGAAGCCAGAATACGAGACGGAGAAGGGCCACACCACCTGGCCGCGGCCAGGCCTGGCCCGTGCCAGGGGTGGTGTGGCCAGCCCAGGCACCCCCTCGGCCTCTTCTTCCGCCTATAAGACGCCTCCGAGACAGAAACCCTAAGTGCACGATCAAAATTCCACGAAAGAGTTTGTAGCCGCCATCATCTCCATCCCTAGATCGGGAGGGATCTAAAGCTCTTCCCGTCACCCTGCCGAAGAGGGGAGTTCACCCTGGAGGCCTTCTTCATCATCATCCAAGCCTCTGGTGTGATGCGTGAGTAGTTCATCTCTAGACTACGGGTAAATGTAGTAGCTAGATGGCTGGTTCTCCTCCTTTGTGCTATCATGTTTAGATCTTGTGAGCTCCGTTCATGATCAAGATCATCTATTTGTAATACCTACATGTTGTGTTTGCAGGGATCCAATGGATATTGAGATGCTATTTCAGATTGATTATTGATTCTATCATGTCTTTGTTATTTGTGATCTTGCATGCTTTCCGTTATTAGTAGCTATCTTGGCCAAGTATATGCTAGCAACTTCAAGAGTTAGTATTTATGCTCGATAGTGGGTTCATGCCTCTCGTAATCTGGGGAAGTGACAGAAATCTCTAAGGTACTAGATGTGTTGTTGCTACTAGGGAGAAAACAACAATCCTTTGTTCATAGAACAATCGTATTGTTTACTTTACACGCAATTCGTAATGCAATTATCCGTTGCTTGAAACTTAATACTAGAGGGGGTTCAGATGATAACCTGAAGGTGGATGATTAGTCATGGATGCAGTTGGATTACGGTCTATGTATAATGTTGTAATGCCCAATCAAGTCTCAAAGGAGTCAAGATGAGTAGTATATGCTTGTATGCTTTCTCAATGTTTGTCAATTGCCCCGCTGTAATTTGTTCACCCAACATGTCATCTATCTTAAGGAGATCCACCTCTAGTGAACTATTGACCCCGGTCCTTTCTTTTACTATCAATCTACAATCAACGGTTTACTACTTTGTGTTTACTTTCTGGAAACAATTACTTTCTTCCACTCAATATGTTTAATCCTTTGTTTTCAGCAAAACCGGTGAGATTGACAACCTCATCGCAAGTTGGGGGCAAAGTTCTGTGGTTGTGTTGTGCAGGTCTCCACATGGCTACTAGCACCAGTAGTGCGCCCTGCCAAAGTTCAGCTAGCTTCACCTTTGGGGTGTTTCCTTGCTCCTACTGGTTCGATTAAACCTTGGTTTCATAACTGAGGGAAAACTTGCTACTGTGCTCATCATACCTTCCTCTTGGGGTTCCCCAACAAGCTCGGTATATTTTAGGCCATCGAGCAGTATGGGCCATGGATGATCACCGATGTGCCTCTCGGCCTTTGATTTCAGGGAGTACGGCTTACCAATTTACTACTACTTGGACTATACATAAATCTGAATTTAGTCGAGCGGGAAAATCTCCCGCTATCCAATGTTTCAAACATCTTGGAATCCCCCTTCTACCCCTAGTGAAGTCAGTTCGTTGGGGCTTCAATCGTAATTTCCCCATTTAGTACCTCTATATCCCCCCCTACCACCGACCCCCCCCCCACACCCACACCCACACACAATCCTCGCCCCCAGCTGTGCTAGCCCTGCGGAAAACGCTAGATATACCTTCAGCACCTTAGATCTGATTCACCGTTGTCGCCGTGCACTGCACCAGATCTGCTTTACCGACCCACTCTCTTGCCACGCCGAACACATTCCCACCACCAGGAATCTGCTTCTTCGCCGCTGTCGTCCAGCACTCGAAGGAACCCTTGTTCTGCTTTACCTTCACCCACAAGCACCGCAACCGCAGCACCCTCGACAACCTCGACGTCACCACCTAGGATTCGCATCATGCCTAAATTCCATTGCAACCGAGGTAACCATACCTCCTTGGATTTTGGTAAGATAAATATGTAGCAGTTAACTGTATATTGTATTGGTGCGACTTTTGTAGTAACTTACAAGTACTATACTTTAACCGTAAGGCATTGAACTCCGATTTTGTATGTCATGGCAAAATATAAGTCAGCCAACGATTAATATATGTGTTTCCATTATCTACTTTAGTAAGTGCCCGTATGTGATGCGGTTATAATTTCTCTTTGGCTTGGCATAGGCTATGGCACTAATTGTTATTTCTTGCTTGATGTTTTTGTCCTATGTATGTAGTACACGTTTACATTCGTTATACTGCTTCCACTAAGATGTCTATTTCATTTGCTTCTGCTTACCCCACTATTCCTAACCGTTTGATATTGTTACACAATGAACAGGTGCAGTTTACGCTAGAAATCGTAGAATGAATGGCCCCTGTAATCTCGTAAGTATCTATTGCTTTTGTATCACTTCATGTTAACATCTGTGAGACTAGAACCTTTTGTGTTCACTATTTGCTGCACCATTATGCAGAGGACCCACACTGAATTATGGAGACCACTAGTCCAATTACTTGATGCAGCGGACATCGTCGATGAACATACCTGTAACCAGATCAGCAACCCTGAGACTCTACATAGAGATACTGTAAGGACACCACCCCCCCCCCCCCCGGTTTTTAAGGTTTAAGTCCCTTGGTGTCATGCCATTGACTCTAGTTGAGTTGTTATTTTTGTTGGAGGCACTAGGGTGATTATAACAAGGCCAGAAATGCAATGGAATCCAATATAACAGAAACGGAAGAATCATAAAGAACCGCCCACTTCAAATCTCACTCTGGTATCTACACGTGTATGGCTATTTTTAATACGAGGCAGATGATAGCACACTTTGTCTTTGGGAAGACAATCAAAAAATTTGAACATTCTAACTATTCGATAGATTGTTTGAAAAATTCTCTAAAATGATTTGGCTATTCTATTAGAGGCACCCATCTGCATGAGGTCCTTGTGTTGAGTGCTTACATCGCTATAACAGACCAAATAATCTTTTGAAAATATTTGAGAATGAACATGGTAGTTTTGTTTCTTTGTATGAGGTTGTAACTTCTTTTATCTTAGTTTTAGCCTTCATCAAGTAGAGCAGTCATTTCACAGGGCAGAAGTGATAGTTGCACACTATCTCATCCCTCTATGAAGTCAACGGTTCTAGTTATTCCAGAAGAAAGAGATGTATGATGCCCTACCGTTACTAATTGTTTTCTTCCTTTTAGGAAAAGGACTGATTTGAAATTCGTTGGTTTTTGTTTTCCTTGGTAATTATGTTATATGATGTTTCTTTTTGTTTTAGGTTGCAAATATAAATATGAAGTCGGAATAGAAAACAACTACCTCAAGTGTAGATCTCTTTGGATAGAGCAGCAGTGACAGTTGCGTATTGCTCACGTAGGTACACAATCTCGATTGCTCCATACATTCCGGCAGAAAGAGTTTTTGGTGCTGCACTCCAAGATGCACTTGATGTAGTTGGACAGGAAGCCAACAGAACAGATGCAGTAGTCTCAATAGCAAGGAAGGAGTCATCTGAGTTAAAAAAACAGGCAAGCTTTGATGGAGAATCTACTTAATAATATCCTCAACAAGTCTCGTGGTAATCCCGTTGTTACATGTGAGGCGGTGCGAGCTCCCTAAAAGGAACATTTTTTAAACTGAGATTATATTGTTTATCAGCTATGTTGTACTCCGATGATGCTTTATGAGCTACAGAATTTTTCAGGACTGTAATAATTTACTAATTTTCCAGTTATAAGTTTTTTTCCACAGTTCCAGAATTTATTTAGCATTTTAGAGAACTTGTGTTCTTTGTTTATCCAAGTTTATGTCCTAGCAATGGATCTAAGTTAGATAGGCTTAAACAGTAGCAGGCGCACAAAGTTTTATCAGCCCTTGATGGGCCACCAATCAATAGTGACGGGCCTACACTAAGGCCATTATATGTAGAATCTAACCGCAAAAGAACAGAACAGTAAAAGGCCAGAACAGTGAAAGGCTAGAATAGTGAAAGGACAGAACACTGAAAGGCCGGAACAGTGAAAGGCTAGAAGAGTAACATGCCGAAAATAGTAACAAGGCCAGAACTTTAGCAGGCCAGAATCTTCAGCCCGCTTATGGGACTGAATAGTAGAAGGCCAGAATAGTGAATGTCTAGAACAGTAAAGACCGTCACTATAGAGGGTTGTAAAGGCCCGTGATGGGTGCGAGAAAAGTGACGGGCCGACAGAAGGCCTTAACAGCAACGGACAGACTTGGCCCAGGCTGAAAATGGGTCACACAGTATTGGACCAAGGTGGGCCTTCTATAGACTGGAATAGTGTCGGGCCTGAAAGTTCACGGGTCGCGGATGTCTGCACTAGTTGGCCCATTTCGGATAGTGCTAGACAAAATAGTAACGGGCCTTCTTCTTATTGGGCTTTCCTCATGGTCCAGTCCACTTAATATTTTGCAGGCCTATTCTAGGCCTGGCTTCTACCATGGTTTTTCTGACCATTAACAGCGGTAAATGGGCGTTAACGGTGTTCGCCACGTGGCATCTTGCATGACGTCAGCAGTCAACGGGGCTGGCAAACAGATCTACGACGGAACAAGTATCCGTGGCTGAAGGGTGCGATCCGCCATGATCAGAAAAAAAACCGTGGTAGATTCTTTTGTGACGGGGCTTTTACCACGATGGGGATCCGTTGTAAAGACTTTTTAGCCACGAAAAATGGGCCTTCAACCACGAATATCGTCCGTTGTAAAAGCCAACTTTTCTTGTAGTGTTTGGGGATGTCAATATTTGACCACGAGAAGCATCTGGAGCACTGGAACCTCATGAGATGGGTTAGGAGGGACAAAACATACCAGAGGGCGCGCCCTACTCTCTCTTTCCCTCCTCGGCCATCCGATTTGCTTGATTCTTTCGCCCATGGACTTCTTTTGACCTAAAAAACCCTATATAAGTACCCGGGGAGTGCTCGAAAAGGATCACACCAGAGACAAAAAAAACACCAAAACTAAGTTAGATTCAGCAAAGATTGGAGGGGGAACTCCGCCGGAACCGCCGCCAGAGGGATCTCCACCTCCTCCAACATCTCCAGCATCATCACCATGATGAAGAGGGAGTAGTCCACCCCTGGACTATGGGTTTGTGGAAGTATTTTGATCTATTTCTCTCTTGTTCTTCATAGATCTTGTACCATATGAGCTTCCCAACATGATTATGGTCATATATGTAAGGGATTTCTATTTTCATACCCTCGATTCGTTACTTGTACTCACTTTTCTCCAGCCGCTTAACTTTTCCTCACTTTTGCCCACCTCCTTATACGAAACTCTCACACGGTATGAAAACTCGATGTCTATCAGTCTTGTCGTTACGTGCTGACAAGTGGGGCCGTGTTCAGTCAGGTCCCGTAGTGGACCCTCGTCGTTACGTGCTGACAAGTAGGGCCGCGTTTTGTCGGGTTCCGTAGTGGACCCTTGCCGTTACATGCTGACAAGTGGGGTCACGTTCAGTCGCTCCCTGTAGTGGACACCTCTCTCCACTTATCCAGGTCAGCATCGGGCCCACAGCTTATCCACGCGAGCACAGGACCCACAGCTTACCTAGGTTGGCATTGCAAGATGGGACCCCAAACCAGCCCCGCGCCCGCGCCCGTGCTGTTGCCTCCCCTTTCTTCTTCTCCGGTGACAGCAACCTTTTGTCTAGCTTCATTTTCATATAGTGAAATGTAATAAATATACAAAAATTATATGAAAATTATACACCTTTGAACTCCTTGAAATCGCACTTAGGACATGATAATGTCGTGCTAATAAAATCCGGATCATTTATCATTTCCATGGAGTGAAATATAATGCATAAACTTGCATATACGAAAATTATAAACCTTTGAACACTGTGCAATGGCACTTAATACGTGATAATGATGTGCTAACACAATTTTGAGAGATTATCATTTTCTCTTTCATAGAGTGGAATGTAATGCATAAACTTGCATATACGAAAAGTATACACCTTTGAACTCTTTGAAATCGCACTTAATACATGATAATGTTGTGCTAAGAAAATGTTGAAAGATTATCATTTTCATAGAGGGGAATGTAATGCACAAACTTGCATATGCAAAAATTATAAACCTTTGAACACTTTGAAATCGCACTTAATACATGATAATGATGTGCTCACAAAATTTTGAGAGATTATCATTTTCTCCCCCATTTTAATAGAGTGGAATGTAATGTATAAACTTGCATATAAGAAAATTATACACATTTGAACTCTTTGAAATCGCACTTAATACGTGATAATGGTGTGCTAAGAAACTCTTGAGACATTGTCATTTTTATATAGTGGAATGTAATGCATAAACTTGCATATACGAAAAATATACACCTTTGAACTCTTTGAAATCGAACTTAGGACATGATAATGTTGTGCTAATAAAATCCTAATCATTTATCATTTCCATGGAGGGAAATATAATGCATAAACTTGCGTATACTAAAATTTTAAACCTTTCAACACTGTGAAATCAAACTTAATAACGAGATAATGATGTGCTAGCAAAAATTTGAGAGATTATTATTTTCTCCCCCATTTTCATAGAGTCGAATGTAATGTATACACTTGCGTATACAAAAAATATACACATTTGAACTCTTTGAAGTCTCACTTAATACATGACTATATTATGCTAACAAAATCTTGAGAGATGATCATTTTCATATAGTGGAATGTAATGCACAAATTATACACCTTTTAACACTTTCCCTTCAAATTATATTAAAATTCATTTGTTTATGGAGTTAAAGTACCCGTGGCAAACTCGTTATTTTGCATGGATAGAGGGGTGCCCCCAGACAGATATAGGGGTTATACTGTCCGCTAGATCACAGAGGATCAACGGTTGGTGGGCACGATCCGCGCGACAACTATCTCAACCAATCAGAACGTAGCACCCAAGATGAGCACAGGTGTGAGAGATTGTAACTAAGAGAGAGGATAATGAGTAGAACTTAAGAATCAAGGGCAAAACTAAGTAGAACTTAAGAACCAAGGGTAAAACTGATAAAGGGATTCAAATAAAAAATAGAAAGAGATTTTAAAAATGGAAAATGTGTATTTTATACAATAAAATACATCTTGGCATACATCAAACTATTTGCAATCCAAATATACACTAGTTTGACAATTATTGCCTCATTCAGACAAACTATATTTTGGGGAGGGATGTTTTGGGAAGAGGCTTGAGTAGAAAGCCATGAACCTTCATACATAGTAGGTGATTTGAGAAGTAGTGATTTAGGTTAAAACTTGATTTATATATATTTCTTATGGTGGCAGGTCACATAATAAGACTCCCTGGGTAGATGTCACTATGTTTTGACCTTTTTAAATTTGTTGTGCATAAAATGACTCAATTAGCTAGGTAAAACCCATTCGTTGACTCTCTGTTGACCAACCACCAGAGGGTAAAACTAAGTATATTACACACGACAGTGTTAGTACTGGAGGACAAAACTGAGTACAACAAAACTATCATTGTTACACTCAAGGGTATGACTGAGCACAACTAAGTCGCCAGGGTTAGACACGAGGGAAAAAACGTGACTCACGGTATGCGTGTCGTGGTGCACAAGGCGGTAGCGGACAGGCGTGGCCGTGCACGGTGCAGTAGCGTACGTGGTTACGCGGTGCAAGGTGATGCAAAAAAATGTCTATTCCCTTCTCTTTTATAGATACCTCCTCACTCTCACTCATCATTCACTCGCACACTCACGCAACCGTCTCCACTGTCCCATCTCACCTTTTGCAAACCCCAAGAAAACTCCAACCACACCAGTGATGGAGAAGAACATTGCGGTGGCCACCGTCACCCCCAAGGACGCCGGCGAGGAGGCCCCCATTCCCGTAAAGGCCCCCGTCGAGGCATCGAAGGAAGCCGCCATCCCCGTCTAGACCCTCGTCCCTGCTTTCGCCGTAGCCACCGGCGAGGAGGCCCCCGCCGGTCTCGAGTAGATCCCGCTTGATTGAGACCCTTACGAGGAGGAGGATTACATCAGGCCAGAGAACCCCTGTGACACCAGCATCGCCGACCCATGGCTGGAGGTAACTAGGGTTTTCTCCCCTTCCCTTGTTCTTCCTCATTCCCATCGTTGGATGCTAGATTATATGTTATTAGGATTTGGCTATTCGTATTTTTACAGTAGCTAATCCTCTTGTGTTAGATCTCGTATTTCGATGAATCCACATGTTCCTATTTCAGTCCTATTTTATTTGTCCTCCGAGTTGAAGTTAAGGGATTCCCTAGTTAGTACTAGCACCGATCTGTAGTTGGGATTAGTATTCGATTTGGTTTGAGATTTGGGAAATAATCAAGGGATCTCAATCAATTAATTTATGTAAATAATCAATCCCGATAATCAAAGTATCTCAATCATGTCCTTATTGCACTCTATTATTATTATTTTCCAATAGGAGGATAGCAGCGATGTCTACAGCGACGACGAGTCCAAGGACACCAAGACTCGTCAGGTGCTGAGGAGGCTGAAGTCCGGCCAGTATGACAACTTCTTCGCCAGCGACGGCTACAGGTGCCCCTTCTGCACCACCAGGAGGCTCCACGCCACTGACTTCAACTCCCTCGTGAAGCATGTCGAGGATGTGAGGACCTGCGGAGAGTCCATGAACGTCCACGGCTTCGGATCCAAGCACCAGACGCTCGGTTTTCACCTTGGCAATCTCTAGAAGGTGGCCATCGAGGAAGGTCGCATGCCCCCGATCAAGCCCAAGGCGCCCAAGATCAAGGGACTAGGCAACAAGAAGTGGAGGAGGCGGAGGCCATGAGGGGCCACTAATCTTGTGTTGCTGCTGTAAAGCAACTTCTTTTGTATTGTCTGTGTTGAACTTCTCCGCTTCTGCTACTAAGCAGCCTAATTGTCGAACCTCGTTAAGTATCGTACTATATATCCTATATTAGCTGCTTTATCTACATCTGCTATACATCCTATATTAGCTGCTTTATCTACATCTGCTCTGTTTACTAAATATATTTATGGTGCTGCTTAGATTTGCTGCTCTAGATTTCCTACCAGATTGGGAAAAAACGAGGGCCAAAAGGAATAATGAATGAAGAGAAGCTACTCTAGATTCGCTATTTTTTGGGCAAAAAAATACAACTGTTAGCGAGAGAGGGGAAAAAAGACACTCTTAAAAAGGCCAATTATAAAAATAACAAAAAAGAAAACTTCCAATTTAGGCGACCAGGCGCACGTAAACTACCAAACGCGCCCCACATGGTCCCACACCACGTCCTCCATAACATGTTCCCAACAAACCGGCCCCACATGGCACGGCCCCACATGTTAGTATAACGCGTTCCTGACCAAACGCACCCACGTGGTCCCAGACAGCGCGACCCCACACGTCAGCCAACGGTCAACCTGACGGCAGCTATCGTTCGAGCTCTTAAATGAGTTTCCGAGAAGTAGAGAGACAAAAGTGAGGAAAAGTTAAGCGGCTGGAGAAAACTGAGTACAACTAACAAACCATGGGCACGAAAATAGAAATCCCTATATGTAATTCCTATGTGGCAGATCTTTATTATATCATTTGATATATGAGGCTGGAACTATTATATGTAAGATGTATTGATATATGCATATCATGTACCCTGTTTTTAATTGCTTGTTTTGATCTAACTTGTATGCAAGAACTTGTATGGGAAGAAGTATGTATTAGATGGAGTAGCATGGTGGTAGTGATTGAATAGTGACAACAAAATTCAAGATCTAATATGGCATTTACCTTTCTTTTGCCGCCTCACTAGGGATTAGGTGAATTCATATGGTATTAGTATCTTGTGACAGCTAGATAATCTTGTTTGGTCAAGGTAGCATATTTGTATTTCAAACATCATGTCATATTGCTTAAAGCTATACTCTATTGATTCTTAATTCAAGATTGCATGGAGTTTTCCCTTTCTTAAGGAGTATAAGAGAGATGGTTATGACGTGATGCCTATATAAATACTTATCAAACACATATAGAAGCTTCACCAAGATTATATCATTGATGAATTGTTTTATGATCACTATAAGTGAACCCATGAACCCCATCCAATTTTAATCATAAGAAACAACTTTCCATTGCCTTTACTATCATTTATATTTTCTGCAATTTATTATTTCTAAAATATAAAAATACTTTCTTTACTAGTAATCACTCATAAAAACCCCAAAACAACATTATCTTCATCTCTATCATCTAGTTTGCATTTTTCTACTTTATTTAGTCTACTTTACTTTTATTTCTATTTCATATTATTAATACGAAACCTTGTGCTTGACAACCACACGATGGAGTTGGGGGCACAAGACAAAGTTCTTTGCTTTATAGGTTGCTTGACACGAGAAGAAAAACTTGTAAGCCAATTCTTCGAGAGTTCGATTTAAACCCTCGAGTCACCCTTATGGGGAAAAGAAGTTTGCTACAACACTCTACACTTTGAGTCCCGATGAAGTGGTACAGATTGTTGCCATCAACCGTCTGCCCGTAGCACCTGTCGGCATGTTCGCCTCATCAAATACTCTCACCAGGCGAAGACGGATCTGAGATCCGACATTGAGGAAAACTTCCAGCCTCGAAACACCACGCTAGAGAGGGATCTGGAGGAGGAACTAGGGAAAGGGTGAATCTTTGCTGCTTCACGGATCATCGGAGGATATCACATCATCCTCTTCTAATTATGATTAATTACCCCATGCTAGTGGTGTATCTTACATCCCTGAGAATGCTTTAGGCTTATTGAGTTCCAACACCTTTTTCAACGCTTTAGTTCCTTGTTTTTCTTTACTTGTTTTATTTACCTTCCTACACATAAACAAAAACCTTTCAAACATCCTTTATTTGAAATCAAAGACAGCTTACAAGTATCCTTTGATAGACAGCGACGAGGTGCATAAAGACCTCAACCAAATAGCTTTATGTGGGTTCGATACTCTTATTTCAAAACTAGCTACAATCGATTTGTTCATTTGCAGTCATTAATGGCCTTCTACGCGCAGCGGAAGGAGGAGCACAAGGCAGCCCGAGCGATGGGTAGTGCCGACAAAGTGGTGCGCCAGGCGTTTATCGAGGCACATATCGCTGGCCCATAGACGATCTCCGACAACGATGGCCGCTGGCTCGACCAGTAGTCGTTGACATCAGTGGAGTCCTTGACGAAGGAGGAGGACGACGATTTTGACTTCTAGTTTATAGTATATATGTTGCATTTTTATTCCGAACTATTCGTTTAAGTTTGTGCACCGTTTGTTTGAACTATTCTATGTATTTCTAGTCAATTTTCAGTTTATTTTTTTTTGGTTTTGTTTGATCTTTGTTTCAGACATTTTTTGAGGAAAAAAGTGTTTTCGACGCTTTATTTTACAGCGCCTGGTGCATCGTTGCTAGCCGCGCGCTACAAAATACAGCGTCTAGTGAAGCGCCAGCCAATACCTCATGCTAAAAGGAGATACAACGCGCTGCAAATAGCTTTTACAGTGAAGCGCCAGCCAATACCTCATGTCAAAAGGAGATACAACGCGCTGCAAATAGCTTTTACAGTGCCAAAATATAGCGTGCCTGTTGGAGATGCCCTTAGTAAGAAGTATTTCCAACGAAACACGACGAATCCCCAGATGATTTGTGTACAACGTTTAAATCAAGCCGTGTGTGTATTGACTGTTTGGCAATCTCATGGGCAAAGCCTCCATAGTACGCACAACGACTACAAATGGTCATATGTATATGTATAGAACGATAGAGAGAGGGATTGAAGGAATATGTTGCATGTATTATTGAGTCTCGTGGGCGAGTATATATAAACGTGCATGTGATCATCTTGGAGTATAAATCAAGTTCGGATAGGATCCTAACTATCCTAAACTACCGTAACAATCGTATCCGTATAATACTCTAACACCCCCTCCCCTCCCCCACAGTCGCAGCATTGTGAATAACTGGAATGTCGCGGACGGTCAGACTGGAAATAAACTGAATTAGCATCCAGTAGGTTGATATCCTCCCGCAGTCCAAGTAGGAACATCGTGGATGGTGTCGTAGCGCGGTAGCTTAGACTATAGAGGAAGGTGATGACAAGCTCAATCGAGGTGGTAGTCCTATGTGCCTATGTCGAGGGAGCCGAGATCGTGGGACGATGTCGTGGTCAATGTAACCGTGCGAAGGGTCACCGTCATCGAGGTCATGGTCGGGGTTGCTGGTGTTGAGGTAGCCGCACATGAAGTCACGTGCTCATAGTGCGCGAGGATGATGACAGAGTTGCATGAAGGAAGTCGTCGAAGGTGACAATGTCAGAGCTGATGCAGGCCGAGTTGTCGAGGACGAGGTGCAACCATAATTTTGCCAGAACTAGGCGTATATCAGTAGTGAATGCATCCATTGGTTTTGCCAGAACCAAGGACGCAAAGAAGAACTCATAAGTGATGCAGCCGAGGCAGTCGTAGAGGTTGATGCCAAAGAAGACATTGTCGATGACGATGCAGACGAGGCATGGATTCGAGTTTGCCAAACTCAGAAACACGTCGGGGATGAAGGCACATACCGATGTTGCCAATACCGGGCGTGCGAGGGAAGGGACCATCATGAACATGTGCGCCAGTAACGTAGGGGACGAGTTGACGATGGCGACGAGGTCGTTGTGGACGAAGATGTAGAAGGCGGTGAAACCAGCGACGACCCGGAGTGGTCATGTTGGACGCCTAGAGAGGCGCGTCGGTGGTACTCGATGTAGGCGAAGAAGAATCCGGCATGACAAAGACCATGTGCGGACGTAGGCGACCCGCACCGTGGGAGGTGGAGCGGAGATAGCCTGGGGCGTCGGTGCGTAGGGATGATGATAGACTGCTTGGAGCGACGATACGACCCGTTGGGCGGCATAGCTGCATGACACGAGTTGATGTAGTGGCTGGAGGCCACCGGCGCATACACACTTGTGAGGCGCATTGCCATTCAGTAGGCGAGGACCAAGGCGGCGACGTTGTGGTCCGAAGGAGCGATGCATCGGCAGGCCGTAGCTCGATCGGTGATAGGTGCATGCTCATGGACGTGCTTGGTGTAGACATGTGCGGGACCGGCTGATCAGACCAAAGGTGCGTCGTATGCGCCATGGCGTGAACGACGCGTGATGGTGGTGTTGTTGGTGAAGTCCGGGGCCATGACGACGAAGACGATTTGAGGGAGATAGACGCGACAGTCCAATAAGAAAGGCGTAGCAGCCGACCGAGGTGCGAGAACGTTCCATGAGGCTACAACAACCTATCGAGGTAGCCGTGATAGCGAAGGAGGCAGACGCGGTGTGGATCGTCGATGCCGATGGTCGGCGTAGAGGCGTGACAAGAACGACGGCGATGGACGACTCAATCCGATCTATGATCGATAAATCAAAAATGAAAGTACTGATCGAGCGACCGACAGAGGAAAAAACCAATCTAAAGATTGGGGGAAACTCATCAGGACAGCCGATTAAGAATCGGCGGACAGGCCCAGCTAGGGATCGTACGGCCTCCGGCGGAGATCATGGTGATCGATCCCCTCGGGGAAGGCGCAGCGGAAGCGTGTCGGTGGCGACTAGGGTTTGGATCGAGGCTAGTCTAATACCATGTTAGCCGATAGAGAGTGATTGGCGATATATGTTGGATGTATTATAGAGCCTAGTGAACGAATATATATTGGCGTACATGGCCTTATCTTGAAGTAAAAATCAAATTACTAGGATCCTAACTATCCTAACCTGCGTAATCCTACGATCACATTGGTTCCGATTTCCAACCCTGTTGGCCCGTCTAGATGTAGAGGTTACCGGAAGCTGTAAGCTGGACCAGACTGCTACAGTAGACATCCTGCGACGCTACATACTTGCATGTGAATGACTTGGGATCCCAGGACGGTGAATGATCAACGTACCTACTTAACCCGGACCAGTGGGGTTGGAGAAGAAAGATCGAGAACACGATAAAAGACGCATGCGGTGCGCATGCGCCGAATCTTTGGGCCTACATACATGCGCGGCCCTACCACAGCCGACGCCTCTTTTTCGCGCCACTCCGTATGAAGTCTTGGCGCCAAAACTCGCTGCGGAGACGGAGGAGATTTTCGCGCCAAGAGCCGCTCGACCCGGGCAACTTTGCTGCGGAGACGGGGGAGATTTTGGCGCCAAGAACCGCTCGATCTGGCCAACAAGGACGAGGGTCCCTCCTCGATCGCGCTAGCCCCAAATCCAAAAGACGAGACGAACGCAGTGGCACGTAGTGTCAATAGTGGAGTAGTCCTTGTGCTAGGTGGAGTATAGCGGCATGGCGGAGCACCACGACCGCCACGAGCTGTAACGTCGTCCTGGTAGCTCTGTAGCCGAGCAAGCTATTCCTGGAGATCGGTTGGTTGCTGCAGCACTGTGGCAACTGTCAGCTACAGCGAACTCAGTCGCGCTTCCCAAAAAATTTAGTCAGCAGTTTTTCTGGAAAAAATGGGAAGAAGTCACCATAACACTAAGGGCTTGTTTGATTCATAGGATAGGAAAATCATAAGAATAGGAAAAACATAGGATTGAGATGTCATTTCAACTTGAATCCTATGAGAAGAGAAATTATGTTTGATGTTGCAAAGGAATTTTTCCATGAGGTATGAACTAATGTTTCTTTTCTATAGGAATTGTACTACAAGATTTCTATAGGATTAATTCCTATAGAATGTATTCCTATGAATCAAATAATGACATAGGAAAAATTACCATAGAATTTAAATCCTACACAATTTCTATACAATTCCTATAAATCAAACAAGCCCTAAATTTGTTGCAAAAGAAAGAAGAGTAGATTGGGCTATTTATGTTTCTCTATCAATCGAACTGTTTTTTTCTTACAAAAAGAGATAAACCGAAATGGTTCATGCTAAATCTTACACTCCAGGGTTTAGATAAACAAATATCTTGCAGACGAGTTCTCATGTAAACAGATACTACAACTCATGTACGTCCTGTACTTTTTTCTAAACAGTGATACTACACCCTTGCTTATTCAAAGGTAATTTTCACCGGGCCGATCCAACCAGTCCGGGCGCATCCGAACGCGACCGTGCGGCCATGTGGGGCATGCGCGGCCTCTCAGCGACCCATCCGGATGGGTGCGTCCGGCTCGACCCATCGGTATATCTAATTTGTCTGGTCGATGCGTCCATCCGAATAGCGCAATCACCGCGCGGGTGTCTGCCTGTTGGCATCTCGGGTCCATATATAAGTAAAACATTAATAATTAAACTGGCTTTCCATTAGATTAAGCTCGGCCGATTACACTCGTTTGAACAAACTAAAAATAAAAACTACTACTACTGCTAATGGAGGAGGCCGTCTCTACGACTACTGGCCGCCGTTGTCGCGGCCACCGCTGCCGCTGGCACACCGTCGATCGCCGCCATAGACGACCATATGGCCTTCTGTTGGAGGTGATGTGCTAACGCTCGCTCGCTCGGCTACGAGCCTCTTTCTTGCCGGTCGCCGCCGCCCGGTTGACCAGGGCCTTTTTCATCTTGGCCGCCCAGTGGTCCATCGTCTCCTGGTCCTCCACCTTCTCCAGCGTGACCATGGCCGCGCTGTGGTGGATCTCGCGAAGGACCCTTGCTGCGGCCTCCTTGGCCACCACCTCCACCGCCTACTTGGCGGCGATGAGGTGAACCTCACGCACCGCCCATTGGGCCGCCACTTGTGCGGCCGCCTCCACCACCTCCTCCAGCGCCACCTCGGCCACACGGCCTTCCTCCTTGAAGGCCACCACCTTCACCTCGGCCATGCGCTGGGACAACAACGTGGCTTGGAGGTCGACAGCGTCGATGTCGACGTCCTAGAAGCGGGTGCGGCATAGCTCCCTAATCTTGGTCTAGTTGGCGACCTTGCGACAAGACATGGCTGTGGTAGGAGCTTTTTTTTCCTGCGGTGGTCGCTCTTCCTAGGCTTGTTGTCTAAGCCGCGCCGCGCAGCCATCTTTTATAGACAAAAATGAAGACGGAAAACGGCCGGGGAGCGCGCGGGGAAACGGAAAGCTACTATGGCAGGAAACGTCGGCCACGCGGGAAGCCGCCGGAGCTGATAGCCGACGTCACCTCTCTATTAACGTCCTATCGCCGGTTGTCAAACGGTGACAATGGGGGGAGATAGACAGATGGGTTACGCTGCTGAGCGCGGTTGGCCGAACAGACTAAACCATAACCGCGACCGTGGACAGACCCAAACGTACACAAACGGACCAGGTCGCGTGTTTGGGTAGGCCCGCTCGAGATGCCCTGGTACGGAGTTACGGACGGAGTGGTACTGGTACTGTCCAACATTAACCTAGGGTCTAGGACAACCGTAGAGCAAGTAATGGAGTACCAGTACGATGTTGTTACCGGCAAAGGCCCAAGTACTCGTAGCACCACCACTGCACCCGATTGCCTGCCGTGCTGTACAGATGGCTTTAGGGAGCGAAAGCGGTACGGTGTCCCCCCAAAGCGGGGAAGGATAGGAACAAAAGCAGAGAGGGCCAAGGAGGCACAGGCACAGGCACAGGCACAGGCACACAGGGTAGCCGCCTATCCCGGCAGGAGCTAGTGTAGCTAGCGTAGGCGTGGCGCATGGTCTGATCCGGCGGGTGTCACCATGTTTCCTCTGTGTCGATCCGTCGTGGCTGGCGCCGGCACCGATGCGGCCTGCCGCGGAACAACGTTTTCTTCGGGCCCGGTCCGGTGTCGTTGGACGCTGTGCCTGCTGCTGCATACCGCGGGATGGCGGAAGCGGAAGCGGAAGCAGGAGCACGCCGACGGCATGTGCACGGCCCGGTGGCCAGACTGACACTACAGGCACGCACCCCGCGCTCTCCTGGTACTGGTAGAGAGAGGTCCGAGGCTCCAGACGGACTGTGGCGCGGTTCTCCACCCCGGACGGGTTGATGGCGCGGCTTCCGACGTGTCGTGTCCCTCTGCGACGACTGTGTTTGCACGGGGCCCATGCCACGAGTCTTCTACAGTAGTTCTGTAGTAGGGTACATCCGAGCGTCGCTGCCGTGCAACAGCCGCAAACACGGGATGAGTTCAATAGCCTACAAAATTCAAATGTGTAGTTGGAATGGAATATCACTAGTAGTTGGGTCATGTTGGATTTTTTTGTTGCAAAATTAACCTTAATTTGCATTGCTAAATTAGAGGAATTAGAGTCCGACTATAGAGAATATACATTGTGGCAGATCACTTTTACTTCCGGACAAAACTCCGCGGTATGGAACAAAATATACCATACAAAAATCAGAGCAAAAGCACACTCGACCTCTCAGTTTAGTGTCGAACCGTCGACTCATGTGTAGAGTTGACCCAGTCAATTACCCATCAGAAGCAAGCAGCGTCGTACGTCGGTAATACTGGACGGAAACATTCTCCCAGCGTAGGCCGGCCGACGGCCGTCCAAGAACGCTTCCGACGGACGTCTCTCGGCGTTTAAAGCTGAAGCATGTGACAGACCGATCGGCCGGCATGTGCCTTTGTGCGTGTACGGGCAAGGGTTTCCAGATTTAGACAGCGTCATACGAACGGGAGCCTGGCTGGCCTGGCCGCAGCTGCAGCCAGCAAAACCAACAATGCCATACAAAAGTACGGACATGAGTGGTAGTACCCATTAATGGAGTTTAGGGCATCTCCATCGGGCCGAGCCAAACGAGCGCGATCGAAACAGTTCGTTTTCGTTTGGGTCGGCCCGCGATCGTTTTGTGGTGACAGTCTGGCTTGTCCGGGCGACTGCGTCCAGTGGCGTAACCTAAATGTTCGCGTCTGGCGTTTCTTGGCGTCATCGCCGGCAGACGCTGTCGAACACTCAAATTAACAAGCAATAGCACACAAAGTGACTAGCAAATAAATTGATAGACATGTGCTATCGTCTTTTGGGCATCGCCAACTAGTGGCCAGTGGTTCTGAAATGTACAAAAGGGGCAATATCATACACAATGTCCAAAAAATGGCGGTTTCTATGTCCAAAAGGTTGCAACCACCGTCGCCATTGTCGTTCAAGCGTCGCGAGTACGGATGACCTGCTGCATGCGAGCGACCTAGGCCCTGTGATCGGGGTCGGCGATGGTGTCCAGGTCGGTGAGCATGATGGCAGTCTCCTCGGCCATGGTCTTGGCTTCAGCTTCCTTGGCTTTGGCCTCTGCCTCCAACACCCTAGACCAAGCCTCGGCCTCCTTGGTCTTGGCATCGGCCTCCCTCGCCTTTGCCTTCGTCTCGATCTCGACTAGCCCGGCCTTGGCGTAGGCCTCTTGCGCATCGATTCACCTCGTCTGGAGCTCGACAAATGCCTTGGCGGTGGCCTCTTTCTCTTTACACCACCCCTCTTCTCTCTCGGCGATGGCCTCTTCCTTCTTCATCATGATGTTCGTTAGCGTCTCCTGGAATGCCAACAAACCAGGCGATGTCGGCCTTCATAGGCTTGTGGCCTTCAGGCCGATGGGCACGGGCGCCTACAGGGTTGGTGAAGCCTTCATCATTGCCGTCGTCGTCTAGGTCGATGACAATGCCCGTTGAAGCCCTTCTTCTTGTTGTCGAGTTCTTTCCAAAGGGCATAGCTAGTCTCCCATTTTTTTCAGTCTTTGATCAACGTCCAACAATGTGTTAACGTGAAGGCTTTGTTGTCATTCACCGTCTTGAAGTGCTCCATTGCTTTCTTAACCTACACATATGGATGTTGACAATGGCTCAATTCATATGCAAGACATCGACAAGGAGAGGAAAAGGTTTTACCATGTCAACCGGCAACATGCCGCTTATTTTCCTTTTCGTCACCATCTCATAAGATCCTTGAAACTTGCTGCACTCGGCATGGATGGTGCCCTATCGCTTGGAGAGGGAGATCATTTTGATCGCTGTAGAAGGCATCCTTGCCGAATTTTCGGGCCTCATGGAAGAACCTGTCCACCTTTTTCCAATAGGCAAAGCCCTTTTGCTCGGTGCCGCATAGTGGATCTTGCGAAACCTCCATCCATACCTTGCATAGGACCTTGTCCTCCTCGGTGGTGTAGCTCGCAGTTCATTGGCTCAACTTATTGGTGTCGACGAGCGATGCCACAAGTGAAGCGGCCATCGATGTGGCAGTGACCCCCACGCCCATGGAAGCGCCATTGTTTCCGAACAATGACTCGTCCATAATGTTGTAGGCATCTTTCCGTGTCTTCTGCTCCCGCGTCTCTGCGTCATCGTCATAGCCGTCGCCATACCCGTGGCCACCCTCGTTGATCATGTCGTTCATGGCGTCCTCGGTATCGTTGGCCACGAAATCCTGCACCGAATTTGGCCTAGGTGAAGAGACGGGAGCGGTGTGCTGGCAAAGGTGAAGATATGGCGCGATCATACCGTGCCTTCGTCGGTCGGCAGCGCGTTCGACATTCCGCCGAACAGGTTGACTGGCATCGGCATGAACGCGACGGAGATGGAGCGCTGCTTCTTCGACACCTCCGTGGTTGTGTCCGCGGTCGTTGGAGTGCAGTTGAGGTCGATGGCGGGCTCTCCCACCTCCGACGATGCCGTGCGGGGGTGGACGAACCAGGAGAGCGAGGTGGCGATCCTAGTGTGGCCTTCGACCGAAGGTGTGCGCGTTCATGACGTCCTGGGCTTGCTTCAAGGGGTGGATGTGATGGAGCTGGGAGAGGACGCGCTGGCCATGGACAAGCCGCCGGCGCCGAAGGCCAGCATGCCACCGAACTCGGCGGTCATCGCCTCCTACTTTATCATGTGCACGACGTGCTTGCTAGCATCTTTGGTTGACCCTGTTCTGCGCGGCAAGGATGCGCTCGTTCTCCTCCCCGCTCTCCTTCTTGAGCTTGGCTTGGGCGAGTCGACCTCGCGCTACAAGCCGCCGGCCGACGCGCTTATCCGTCTCAATTTTCTGCTCTGCCGGCGTCATGTTGGCTACAGGCTTCTTCTGCTGGCCGCGCTTCTTGGCGGCGGGGATGCCAGAGAGCGCAGCGTCGACCATGGCGGCGGGATCCATCACCTTTCCTGCCACTCCCGCCAGTGGAAATTTTGGGAGAGGGTTTTTTGGAGGGAGAAGTGGAGTGGTATGTGTTCCACTAGCGGGAGGGACCGCCAAAAGATATGGTCAGACACACGCCCGGGCTGCGTGTCCAAGCCGATCTAGTGGTCACGCAAATTAGATGCACGGATGGGTCGAGCCGGGCGCGTCGGGACGGATGTGTCGTGCTGCTGTGATGCTGTGGACGTCGCGCGCGTCCACGCAGACGAGTTCGGACACGCCCGGGCTGGTTGGGTCGACCCGGTGGAGATGCCCTAGACGGATGGGTTGTGCCGCTGCGACTCTGTGCACGTCGCGCGCGTCCGCACGAACGAGTTCGGACACGCCCGGGCTAGTTGGGTCGACCCGGTGGAGATGCCCCGCGCCCGGCTCGACCCGTCCGCGCACCTAATTTGCTTGACCACTGGGTTGGCCTGGACAAAGGCTGGCCTAGGGTGTGTCCCCCCCTCCCACGCGCTAGTGGCCCACCCGCCAACAGGAGACACAACAACGGCGCCGATTCAGACGCAACCGCAACACCGATTCAGACGCAAAGGCCTGCCTGACCGGCGGCACCGATTCAGACGCAAACGCGGCAGCCTTCGCCATCAATGCCGACGGGCGCGTCAGCCTGTGACTGACAGGGCGCCGCCTGAGTTCCCATGCCGGCATTGATGGGCGAAGGCGTGAGAACCTGCATGCGTGCGCGCTCTACTTAAACAGGCCCTAGCCCACGTCGGTGTCGTACTCCCCTCCCATCGCGACCTCCCTCCTCGGCGCAGCCATGGCGAGACCCACTCTAAACTACTACGAGGCGTCGATGTTCGCCCATCATGGCATCCTTGCTCCGCCACGCAGAACGATCCCAGAAGGCTTCGAGCTCAGCCGCTACGGGGTCCTGGTGGCGCCCGTCCTGCATGGTGCCGAGTCGGGACGCCGAATCGAGGAGCACCGCCTCGAACTCCTGGAGTGGAAGAGGGCCATGCTACGGTACGCGGCTTCGAGCTCTTATTGGACGAGATTATTCAAGATGAAGTGCCGGGCGGCGCTTGCCATCTGCCACGAAGACCTCCGCGAGGTCCATCCCGACGGCCGCAACCGCGAAGGGAGGGTGCAATTCTGGACAGTTCCGGAACACACCATCTTCTTCGCCATAAACGATGCGCTCCACGCAGACTTCTTGATGAAGGCTAACCACGTCGGAATCATCGAGATTTCCGACAGCGGCAGCGAGGACGCTAGCGACGGCGCGATCGAGGAAGACGGGGTGGAGGAGGACGGTGCAGCCGCGGAAGATGGCGACGAAGAGAACAACGGAAGCGAGATTGTCGATTAGGGTTTCATTTAGTGTTCCACTAGGTTTAATTTCTTCGATTAAAACCTTGCCGTTGAATGCCGTCTCAAATTTATGTACCGACGTTATTCTTGTTCATACACTGAATTGTGTGTCATCTCAAAATTATCTACCGACGAAGAGGACAGCGGACATTTGAACCGCGTCGATGGACGCGGCTCGCCGGACAGACCGGATCATGATCCCAAAGTGACTGTGGAGCGATCCAAACAGAGAGAAATAGACCGTTCGGTAACGCGTTTGGGTCGGCCCGGTGAAGATGCCTTAGTTCGGACAGGTAGCGCTTGCAACATTCAATCCGACCATAAATGTTTGAAATCCGCTGGGTTGATCCGTCCGTCCGTCGATCGCGACCGGGCCTGCCTGTCGGATCCGCTGGCTAGATCGACCGTGCCGTGCGACGCAGCACCAGCAGCAACGTGCATGTACAGCGTGCGCGCATTCAAGACACCTTACGATACATACATGGGAAATGGGATGGATGGAGCGATCGGTCAGTCGGTCGATTTGAATGCGCTGGGCGTGAAACTATTTGTACTCAGTATTTCCTGCTGCCACGACCACGAGCAGGACACATGCCTCGAACGGGGTCTGTCTGCAGCTCGCGACTGTGCCTGCGCTACGTTGCTCGCAGTGTGTCCATTCGACACAGGTCGTTCGTCCGGAGTAATTAACATCGACCAGGCGCGCGGGAAACTTAAACCGGTGTGCGTACAGAAATCACGAGATACCCGCTCTGTCTACGTTCATGCATTGGTAGCGACCATCGGTCGGTCGATCGATCGAGCTCTGCCAGGTCACGGATCTCTATCCTCTGTTTCACTGTCTGACAGAGTTTTTGTTTTGCCGAGTTGCTAAGCAAAGGCAACCTGCTCGTTTCTGGAACCAGCACGTTGTTGGGACAGGCCCACTCGGTCTACCAGGGAGAGGGACGGCCGACAACAATTCACAGCTGGACGACATCAAGGGGTCCACGCTTACGTTGCGTCTCCGTGCAACCGAGGTAACACCCTTCATCGAATAGAAAAATATACGAAAGTATAAACTTTTTTTTTACGTTAAAAGGAACCTTCTGCACTTAACGTGCAATTCGATAAATTAAACGAGAAAAAGGTCTTACTCACTCTACCATTTGATTTTTTTTAAAATAAAGAGTAGCGTGTATCAGCTTATAGAGTGCAACCCACCGTGATAGACGTGTTTTTTAGATCTTTTTTCTTTTTTAGACAAAAGGCTCCACGAGCCGACTTTGAATTAACAAAGCCCTCGACCGGCAAGAAGTACACGGACAATTACACTGAAGAACACTGCTGGGATACCAGCTTACAATGCTGATCATAGAAACCACAGACCTCAGACCCTCGCGTCGTCCCTCGAGGGCGACCCGGGTGAGCCGTGCACCCGCTGCCGACGGTCCCCCACCCTACCCTCTCCCTCCTCCGCCGCTGCCGCTGGCGTGGCCGCGGCGGCCCCCGCTGCCAAAGGTGGGTGGGGGAGAACCCAAAGTGGACGCGAGCCTGTAGGGGCCTCCGGCCTTCTTCTCCGGCGCGCGCGGCGGTATGGCAGCGAGGTGGCGCCGCGGGCCGCGAGGTGGGGCGACGACCGACGTGCTCTGCGTCTGGTGGTGGGGGTGCCGGCCTTCGGCGGGGTCAACGCTGATGTTGGTTGTGGCCGCGGCCAGGGCCATATCTAGGCCCAAATGGGCTTGGAGGGCTGGTGGCGCTGCAGCTCCTTGGCGGCGGGTGCTCGATATGGAAGCCAGGGTGGCGGCCCCGGAACGCATCGGCGCTTCTCCGGCCTCGGGCTTGCTGCTCCCTGGCTGCGTGGGTAGCAGGGGCGTCGGCCCCGGGGACGCGGTGGTGGGTGGGTGGTCGGCGGCCAGGGCTTGCCTCGACACGGCGGTGGCATGGAGGACGGCAGGACTGGGGTGTCTCGGCGCGGTGGTCTCGCTGAGGCGGCGCCCGGCTCCTTCGGTGTCTTGGCAGCTATGGTGGGTTGGTAGTGGCGGCGGATGGTGTCTGCGGAATGGACACCAGGGCGGTGGTCGCGGCAGGGGGGCACGACGGGAGGCGGTTCCCAGGTGGGTTCCCTGCGGCATGTGGTGGCGGTGGCGGTGGCGGTGCACGGCTTCCTCGCCTTGGTGGATCGGCTTGTTCGGCTTCCGGTATGGTGTTCTCCGCGCGAAAGCACTACATCGACCTAGGTTGATGCCGACGATGTCGGTGTCCGCGGACGTCGTTCCCCTTGTTGGAGGCATCGTTGAGGAGCTCCTACACCTCCCTCGTTGTTTTGGCTCACAGACTCTCCGGGTGAAAACCTGAGCTATGGTTTCTGCCAGAGTGGGCATCGGCGGCGCTACCGTTGTTTTCCCTATGGGGGGCAAAGTCTTTGGAGGTTTGGTGCTCCGCCAGGCATTTGAGCTTGCGATGTCTGGTTCTGCATCGTCGGCTAGGAGTGTGCGCGGTCTAGGGACATGTGTGGTTATCTGCGTAGCGGCGCTATTACCGTTGTGCGAGTGTTGGAGCTCTAGACCTAGTCGACCTAGGTCGCATGGTCTCATCTTGGTTTTGCCGGGTTTTCCTAAAAATTGTGCTGCTTGGGGTAATTTTTTTTGGTCCGGTTCCCCTTTTAACCGGACCCATGTGTTTTTTACGTCTGTATCGGGTTTTGGTCAGTTTCCCTTCTAAACCGGCCAATTCTCTTCTTCTAATAGAATAGGCAGTGCTCCTGCCGTTTGCTCTAAAAAAACAATACATGATCATCAGAGAAAAACTAACAGCCAAACACCTACGGAGAAAACTACATGAAGCAAAAAATCTAAAGAAAGTTGCCCATGGCTTGATGTCGACATCCTCCGAACAAAGAAGACCATAGGGTGTCGCCGGATCAGGCCCAACCCTCACCGGAATCCTCATTGCGCCGTCTTCAAGGGAAAAATTCCACTAGAGTGATGACCACATACATCATTAGACACGAGAACCAGCGTAGGGCTAAGGCTCAAGAGCGACGCCTCCAAGAAGGGAAAGATGCAAATGTGTCACCGTCGCCCGATCCACAAGGATCTAGATTTTCACCCTGAGACCGGAGACCAAGATGAGGAAAATATGGAGGATTCACGACGGTGCCTCCAAGGAGGGACATGGCACCCGCGGGCGTCATCATCGTTGGCACTGACGAACCGGACAGGGCTTTCGCTTGCATCCAACCATATCGCTCATCGCAGCAGCCCAACTACATAGAGCCACACTGGCTTCTCGTTGATCCCCTTGAAGCCAACATCCCAGGTGGTCGAGCAGGAGTAGAGTAGACCGAACTCTAATAGTAGGTGGAAGTTGCATCACCAAACAAAGGAATACTAGACAAGCACATCACAACCATAGGAGCACCCAGAGAATAGAAGGCGCAGGCATAACCTTTTCCTCCGTCAACGGAACCCGGTGTGAGGAGGGGATCTTGGGCGGCTTGAACCATGTCGATGAACATCACCACCATGGGGCCGTATGATGGGAAGGAGGGGGTGTCGAGAGCCCATGCTCCGGCCCCAACGGCATAGCGAGTCACCCTTGACTGCAGATGCACTTCTCCCCTTCATCGTCCCTTGACTGCAGCCACGAACGATGCCATCCACAACGCCAAGACGGGAACCGGCACATCACCCTCCTGCACACCTCCCCGTCCGCCGGAGACCTCCGCGGGCGTCACGAGCGCAACCCGACGGGCACAGCGGCCAGGGCCCAGAACGGACCCGGATTGGGCCCAGATCTGCCTCGATGCAGCCCCCGAGCCACCGCCGCAGGCTACCACCACGCCGCCCATAGACGCCAGGACCTCCACCACGCCACCACCAGCGCCTCCGGGACGTCCGAAAGTCGGCGCCGCCACCATGAACCCCACCCTGCGCCGCCTGCCTTGACGTCCTCCTTCGCGCGCAGGAGACCCATCGGGAGCGCGCCCACCATGCCCGCCGCCTTCGACAGTCGGACGCCGCCACTGCTGCAACTGCTGGCGTCGGCAGCAGCGGGGGAGCTCGGGGGAGATGGCTCTGCTGCCTAGGGTTTTCGCCTCCGGAGCCGCTCGCGCGAGTGGCCCGGGAGGGATCAACTGCCGAATCATAGACATGTCACACTAAGTATATTTGTACACTTGTTACAATCTAGATAGGTACCACAAAAACACTACTTTTTACACTTTTACTGAAAAATCAAGTTGGTAATAATAATGAGCAGAAAATTGTACAAGAGAAGATAAACTAAAGAGATTGCATCACTATTTTTCAGATACTCCCTCTGTCCAGAAATAAGTGACTTCTATTTATTTAGCATGTATCTGTATATAAAAATATGTCTAGATACATGTAAATTTAATCAAATCCAAGTTACTTATTCTCGGACAAAGGTATCATACAGTGAAATGACATTTCAATTCATATTGAAGTAAGAAAGGAATTTTTTTGGACTACATTATACATTCATGTGTGCTGTGGGTGTCTTCTCTCAAAATAATAAAAGATCCATGCCATTAATCAAAATCGGTCTCGGTCTGAACTAATCTACATTGATTCGCGCGTGTTAGAAAAAACACAACGAGGTTATGGATATTTGCAAAATATGTCAAGTGAAGTTAGGCTAGTCATAGTGCAAATTAACTTAGCTAGTGACATGTATAGTTATTAGTCTAAATTACTACATTCGTAGTGAGAATATGTGTGATAGCATGCAATGCCATATTAATTAGGCCGTAGACTCATTTTTGTTAGAATATGTGACTGTATCGTGTTTGTATAGGTATACAGTCATATTGTGTATTCCTTTTATATGTGTCTGTGTTGTATGAGACTAGGACCTTTTATATGTGTCCGTGTTGTATGAGACTAGGACCCCCCTTGTAATCCTCTTATATAACGAGCAATACAAGACACCACTAAGTGTGGTATCCCCTATCTTACACGATATCAGATGCAAAACCCTAGCCGGACCGTGTCGCCCCTGCTTCCGCCGCCGCCAATCTCGGCGACGCCGATCTGCAAACAAGCCACCTCCCTCCTTCTCACCGCGCCGCCTCTCTTGGAGCCATGGGCGACGACGCTACACGGGCCACGCGAGCCGCTAAAGAGAAGGTAGATCATGAGGCTCGCGAGGTCGCCGACGCTAAGGCCAAGCTGGCCCTCGCCACCACCCCTCCTCTAGCGCGGGGGCCTTCTCGCTCACCTCCCTGCATGCCCAAACCGTCGGCCTCCACTCCATCAAGGGGCACGTACCAGTCGAGATGGCCCTCGACACCGGTGTTCATCGCCAATGGCGCACCTTCTTTCGCACCGTCCTCTACAAGTACGCGCTGCTCGACCATGTCGACGCGCCCGCTCCGATTGATCCAACTCTAGAGTGGTCATTGTTGGATGCCACAGTGTTCTCGTAGCTCTATGGATCCGCCTCCCTCGGCCTCTTCGATGTCGTCATGACGCCGAGTGAAGATCCTCTTGCCATCGATCTGTGGACAAGCATCAACAGCCTCTTCAACGACCACAAGATCAATCGCCAGCTCCACCTCTCCACCAAGCTTGGCGAGATCAAGATGGGCGAACTTTCCATGACTGAGTACCTGAAGAAGATCAAGGCCCTCGCCGATGGTCTAGCAGATCTCGGAGCACCGGAAGAAGATGCCAAGCTAGAGATCCACTGCCTCAACAGCCTCTCTGAGCAGTACAAGCACGCCGCCGACTTGATCTCCCTCATTCCCGATATCACCTTCGAGAAGTGTCGTTCTCTCCTCGCGCTCCAAGATATGAAGCGCAAAAATTGTCGAGCCCACAACTCCGACACGGCTCTCGTCATTCACGGCGCCAACCCTGGCCAAGGCAATGACAACTGCCACGAGAAGAAGAAGGCTATAGCTGAGGCCACCAAGGAGGGCGCTATCGTCTAGCACCAGACCCCTGCTGCACCACCGGTCGTCGCTTCGCCAACCTGGCCCACGCCGCAACTCCCATGGAACGACGCGATCCAGATGTGGCCCTACGGTTGGGCACACAGCTACATGCCACGTCCTGTGCCCTCGCCACATGCCTTCTACGTGCATGGGCCCTATAGCGTTCCGCATTCCTCCCATGGATACGACTACGTGCCCATTCCCCTGCTTATGGCTACGTCGCCGCTCCTTCGTCACCGGCACCATCATCACCGGCTCCGTCAACTGCCTCGTGGGATCAGTCCCCGCTCATGCACTAGTTCCATATGATGGGCTTACAAGCACCCACTGAATGGGTAATGGACATTGGCGCCTCCTCCCACTTCGCGGCCAACCCCGGTGTGCTCACCTCCGTGGCTCCCCTATCTCTTCTCCTCATGATATTGTTGTCGGTAACGCCTCCACTCTTCCGATCACCGCTACCGGACATGCACGTTTTCCTATTTCCACCTTCGAGCATCCCCTTCATCTTTGTAATGATTTAGTTGCTCCTAACATAGTTAAAAATCGTTTGTCGGTTCATCAATTCACCATTGATAATCGTGTTTCCGTCGAATTTGACCCTCTTGGTTTTTCTATGAAGGATCTTCAGACCAGGAAGGAGATTCTCAGATGCAATAGCCTCGGAGTTCTCTATCATGTCCGCACCTCCTCCACCAGTCACTTGAAGGAGATATACCCTAGAGACAAATAATAAATAGGTTTTTATTATTATACCTCAATTAGTTTATAATAGTTTCATATTATGCTATAACTATATCAAGTGGAAACATTGGTACAGGTGTGATATGAAACAAACCAAGTCCCTAGTAGCCTCTATTCATACTATTTCGTTGGTCATGAGGATGATCTGCATTTCAAGATCATGGGTATTTATGCCAATTGACAACGGGGTCATATCATTGGTGAATAATGTGATAGACATTCCTCAAAGATTGCGACACAATCAAGTCACAGAGATCATTGTTGCAATAGCTAGAAACGTAGTCTCCTTCTCCTTAGACCGTGATATCATATTACTCACTGTTTCTCAAGGCTGCTTTGACTGCATCAAACATCACACGGTTAAACGACGATCATAAAGGTGTACGTTGGGTATTCCAAAGGAACAGTAGATGACATGTGACTCAAGAGCGGGGTTTGTTCACCCACGTGACGGGTAAGATACATACGACCGGCTTGGTGAGGTTACGTCCATAAATGTTGCAACATGTGACTAGGTCACAGGGATGTAATATCACGGTAACAAGTAAAACAGAACTTATCGGTAACAAGATTGAACAAGGTATGAGATACCAATGATCGAATCTCGGACAAGTTGTATCATAGAAACAAAGGGAATTGGACTCAATGTTTTTCGGTTCAAACGACATCATCATTGTGGAATGCATAGGGGTCACATGGGCATCCCGGTCCCTCTGTTGATCATTGATATGGATCATGTCTAGAGCATTCCCGAGCCGTGAGGGGATACACTTAAGGGTATGATGAGAGAGATTATCCGTAAGTTGGAATCATAGTAGAGAAAGAGAAAGCCGGAGTTGTTCCATGGAGAAAGAAAGGAAACCGGAAGAGTTTCAGCGAGAGGACCAGAATCGTTCCGAGAGTTCTGAAGTTGTTCGAAAGATGTAGAAAAGGGAACTGAAAGGTGTTTCAGGTCGAATCGAATTTTGTAATATATATTTACATATTAATTAATGTAATTAGTATTAAATATAATATTAAAATCTAATTTGAAGGGTTATTCCACTAATGGGCCAAGTTTCCTTGGGAAAACGACCCAGAAGGGAAAACCGAAAGAGGGAAGGGCCAAGAGCCAAAGGGGCCAAGGCCTAGTCGCCACAAGGGGGCCCACCCAGCCAGCCTAGGGCTGTGCGTGGGGTGGGGCCCTGATGTCTACACACTTCTATTCTTGTAGACAGTTGTTGGGCCTCCAAGTGCAGAGGTTTGTAGAACAGCACCAAGTTTTCCGTTAAGTGGATCATCCAAGGTTTATCGAACTCAGGGAAGAAGTGGTTAAAGGTATGCCCTCTCAAGCAACCCTGCAATCAAGATACAAGAAGTCTCTTGTGTCCCCAACACACCCAATACACTTGTCAGGTGTATAGGTGCACTAGTTCGGTGAAGAGATAGTGAAATACAAGTGGTATAGATAATTATAAGTGGTAACGGTGATAGAAAATTGCTTGCTGGCATGTGGTTGACATGGGAAAAGACTAAAGGTAAACTGAAATAAAGAAGGAAGCAAGCAAACATTTAATAGATCTAGTAGCAAACGGTGTTTCAATGCTTAGAAACAAGGCCTAGGGATCATACTTTCACTAGTGAACACTCTCATATAAATATATTATCTTCATGATACTACTCTGAACTACTCTCCGGTTGGACACTCTAATCGTTGGTAGGGCTATAACGGCACACCTCAAAGTTCATATTTCCCATCTAGATAAGCCCACACTGTCACCTTGAGTACTAGATGGTTCCAACAAACACCACAATTTCATAAAGACATCTAACTCCAAATATAACTCATAACAAGTATTTGTAATCTCGAGCCTAAGTGCCACCATGGTGTGCACGCTGTCACTTTCACATACATGGGGAGAGCAGAGATCTATTAAAGCACTTGAGTAGCAAGGTAGATCTATAGATTACAAGCTCATGATCTCAACACGATCATGCATAGAGAGAGATATGAACACATAGCTACCGGTAGAACCCTTAGCCTCGAGAGAGAACTACTCCCTCCTCATCATGGGAATCAGTAATGGTGATGGAGATGGTGGTGGAGATCGATGGAGATGGCTCCGGGGGCACTTCCCCGTCCCGGCAGGGTGCCGAAACAGAGACTTTATGTCCCCTGAATCTCCCCTTCGGTGGCAGCGGCGCTGCGGAACTTTTCTTGGATTTCTGATTGACCGTTTAGGGTTTATGCATCGGGAGGCTCTTATAGGAGAAGAGGCAAGGTCGGTGGGCGGCTAGGGGGCCCACACCACCTGGTGGCGTGGCCAAGGCTAGCCCGCACCACCACTTGGTGTGGCCGCCCTGTGGCCCCACTCCGTCTCGTCTTCTAGCTCCGTGAGTCTTCCGGTAAAATATCGACTTTGGCTTTTGTCCGGTCCAATTCCGAGAATATTAATTTTCTGACTTTCCTGGAACCAAAAACAGTAGAAAACAGGAAACTGACACTGTGGCACTTGTTAATAGGTTAATCCAAGAAATCATATGAAAAGTACTCCAAAGTGTGGACAAACATAAGAAAGTGGATAAAACCAAGCATGGAACATCAAAAATTATAGATACATTTGCAATGTTTCAACATTCCCAAGCATAACTCCTGCTCGTCCTCGAGTAGGTAAGTGATAAAAAAGAAAGAATAATTTTTGAGGTGATATGCACCATCATAACCTTGATCAAAGTATTTGTAGAAAATTCAAAGCTGGGATCATAGTACTTCAATCATAACATGAAAGACAAAGTTCTAGCAATAAGACAAAGAAACTATGTTGCAACATGAAAAGGCACAAACAAAAGATTCATGAATATCAATGCTTTGCAAGACATTTGTTTGTTTCACATAAAGAAAACATAGCATAATAGTATTAAGCTTGTCCCTCATAGAGTAGCAAACATAAATGCATAGGACACCTTCAAACTTTATAAGAGTGACTAGATACAAATAGTTTAAAGCAAGCAATATCAAAGCTATGCATCAATCAACAAGTCTTGGGACAATGCACATAGAACTAAGAATGGCCACTATGCTCTCAAAGTAGGTGCATAAAGGTAGAAGGTGGAGAATCAATATAATGGTGGAAGAAAGGCCTTCATAGAAGGAAGTAGAGATTCAAGTTTCATAAAAAGCTTCCAAAAATTATGGTACTTATAGCTTTCAGCTCTCATTGCCCCTATCATAAGCATCTTGAAATGATTAAGGTTAAAGTGAACAAATATGGTGTATATGCTTGCCAAAGTATAAGTTAGAAATCTCATGTCCCTTGAATACGAGGGCCACTCCTCATGCTACTCAAGTTTAGTCACCGGTAAGTTCTTGTCATTGTAAGTACATGTGTATCATAGAGAACCGCCAACGGGGTACCCCTTGCCCGATGATACGGAAGAATCCCCATATCAAAATGACAAGGCAAGTAGACAACGAGCATCTCAACAATATTCTTATTTACCATGGGAATATGGTGCTTTTCTCTCTCTTTCCTCTTTTCATATATCTCTTTTTTTCCTTTTTCTCTTTTTTCTCAATATCGGACTCTTTTTTTTATAAGAAGAATGCTTCATAGACAGCTCATTATGGTTACGCTGCAGGTTTCCACCATGTCAGCATGGATTAGACCAGCGGCCCAGGTGTTTCTCTAACACATATACATAACTTCGTGAACTTACAAGCTCCACTTTTATTTCACACCGCCGGGATCCATAAGCAAAAGAACATGATATCAACGGGGTATAATGTACAAGTGCAATGTTGAAAGCGTTCCCCATGATACATGGTTCTGCTAACTTCAACTTATAAAGCGCAAGCATATACGCAACAAAGATGGACACAATGGTTCAAGTTTATTAAATGCAAGAAATTAAAGTGTGCCATCAAGTTCGTGAGAGCTTTAATCACTAGTTTTCATAACAAGTTTAATTCGGAAGGTAGATAAAAACATGAATATACTTGGAATAGCATATGCTAATAGGTAGGTATGGTGGACTCTTTAGAATAACTTGGTTTAGGGAGTTGGATGCATGAGTCGAACTCATACTTGGTTACGGAAGCTAGCAAAAGACTAGGAGCGACAGACTAAGAGAGCAATAATGGCCATAATCATGCAGAGCGACAAAACATCATTGATCAAAGCATAAAGTGATACTACAAGTAGAAAACTAAAGGATCATAAAGGCTATGGTGACTTGAGATAGTCATAACATGGTGTGAGCATGTGCCAAGTCAACCCAAATAAAGCATCAAAGGAGAATACCATTATACTATGCTTTAATATGCTAAAACAATGCATGATTCATCCAAGGCACATTAAGCAATCTCAATTGTTTGTAACAAGTCATGGTACAGCAAAGAATGCTAAGCATAAAGCCAAAACAGTATCGAGAATGACATGATAAAGTCTAAGTCACAGTCAAAAATAAGCTCTCTTTGCCACTTAAGCATGAACTTTCCTACTCTTTTCCAAACCAAACCAAACTATTTGAAAACCAATGTATGAAAGAGGGGGTCCAACCAATTTATTCAGCAAACTAAGCAAACAAAGCAAATTAAAAACAAAACGAAAATGAAAAAGAAGATGCTCCAAGAACAACACAACTGTGCATGAAACAATAAAAATGAAGTGTTTGGAAGAAACCTAGGATATTTGTTGATGAAGAAGGGGATGCCTTGGGCATCCCCAAGCTTTGACGCTTGTACTTCTTGGATATTTCTTGGGGTGACACGCGTGGTATCCCCAAGCTTGAGGTTTAGTCCATCCTTCATTTCATTAATCATTCCTTCCATACACCTGAAATTTTTCCTTCATACAAAACTTCACACAATCTTTATTAGCAACATTAGTACACTTAAGATAATAGGTCTTTAGGTTCAGTTCCAACACCAATAAAACTTCCATTAAAACACTAGCTACTGTAGCACTTCCCTCAAAAAGCTCAATTCCCCAAAAGAACTAAAAAAGGAACCAACAGGAAGCAAATGCAAATAATGGCAGAAATCTGTCAAAACAGACCAGCAGGTAAAGACAATTTTTTTGAAGACCTTATGTTGCTGAAATAAAAAAAGTGTTGAACTAACGAAAGTTGGATAACAACCTGGGTCAGAAGCACAAATATTCACGCCTCAAAAGGACGTACAGAGATTTTACACGAATTTTTACGGTGAAGCACAAAAATCTGTTTCGGGACAGCAACTTTCCCAATCATTACTTCTCTCTCATTAGAGGTTACTCTTGGCAGAAAAAGAAAATAAAAAGGATAAGGAGAGGTTATTACTGAAGCAATAACTTCCAAGACTCAACTAAAACTTTTGGGTTATCTCCCAATAAGTACTTTTCTTTAACGCCTTTAAGTTAGGCATGATAGTTTGAGAAGATGCTCACATAGGAAATATGAATTGAAGTAAAAGAGAGCATCAAGGAGAAAATTCAAAGCACATTTAAGTCTAACCCACTTCCTATGCATAGGAATCTTGTAAAGAAACAAGTCATGAAAGCACAAAGCAACAAGCATAGGAAAGCAAAACAAGTGCAACTTCAAGACTTTCAACATAAAAAGGGGAAACTTAATATTGTTGAGACACATAAAACCATGTTCCCTTCTCTCATAATAACTTTCAGTAGCATCATGAATAAAATTAAAAATATAACTATCACATAAAACATTATTATCACGATCCACATGCATAAAATGATTATTACTCTCCACATAAGCATAGTCATTCTTATTAATTGCGGTGGGAGCAAATTTAACAAAATAGCTATCATTATTATTCTCATCACCATAATCATCAAATATAGGAGGCATATTGTAATCATTAATTTTCTCCTCAATAGTAGGTGGACTGAAAATATCATATTCATCATTGTAATCATCATATATTGGAGGTTTGGTATCATCAAAGCAAATTTTCTCCTCTAAAGATGGGGGACTAAAAAGATCATTTTCATCAAAACTAGCTTACCCAAGCTTAGATTTTTCCATAGCATTAGCAATAATGGTGTCCAAAGAATTCATACTAATAACATTGCTATTAGCATGCAAATAAAGTTCCATAGGTTTTTTTAATTTTCTCTTCAAACACTTCATGTCCTAACTCAAGATAAATACTATAAATCTCTCTATTTTGTTGTTGTTTTCCATTAAGCCTAACTAGTGAAAACAAGAAACAAAAAGACAAAATTGCAGAATATAAAGGAAATAACTTCGAGCACTCACACCGGAGGATGTGAGTACCTTTTACCTTACCTCCCCGGCAACGGCGCTAGAAAATAGGCGTTTGCCGTGGGAGGTTCTTTTTCTTTAATCCTCCGGTGTGAATACCTTTTACCTTACCTCCCCGGCAACGACACCAGAAAATAGCTTGATGTCTACGCACTTCTATTCTTGTAGACAGTTGTTGGGCCTCCAAGTGCAGAGGTTTGTAGAACAGCGCCAAGTTTTCCCTTAAGTGGATCACCCAAGGTTTATCGAACTCGGGGAGGAAGTGGTCAAAGGTATCCCCTCTCAAGCAACCCTGCAATCAAGATACAAGAAGTCTCTTATGTCCCCAACACACCCAATACACTTGTCAGGTGTATAGGTGCACTAGTTCGGCAAAGAGATAGTGAAATACAAGTGGTATAGATAATTTTAAGTGGTAACAGTGATAGAAAATAGCTTGCTGGCGTGTGGTTGACGTGGGAAAAGACTAAAGGTAAACTGAAATAAAGAAGGAAGCAAGCAAACATGTAATAGATCTAGTAGCAAATGGTGTTTCAATGCTTAGAAACAAGGCCTAGGGATCATACTTTCACTAGTGAACACTCTCATATAAATATATTATCTTCATGATACTACTCTGAACTACTCTCCGTTTGGACACTCTAATCGTTGGTAGGGTATAACAACACACCTCAAAGTTCATCTTTCCCATCTAGATAACCCCACACTGTCACCTTGAGTACTAGATGGTTCCAACAAACATCACAATCTCATAAAGACATCCAACTCCAAATATAACTCATAACAAGTATTTGTAATCTCTAGCCTAAGTGCCACCATGGTGTGCACGCTGTCACTTTCACACACATGGGGAGAGCAGAGATCTATTAAAGCACTTGAATAGCAAGGTAGATCTATAGATTACAAGCTCATGATCTCAATACGATCATTCATAGAGAGAGAGATATGAACACATAGCTACCGGTAGAACCCTTTAGCCTCGAGAGAGAACTACTCCCTCCTCATCATGGGAATCAGCAATGGTGATGGAGATGGTGGTGGAGATTGATGGAGATGGCTCCGGGGGCACTTCCCCGTTCCGGCAGGGTGCCGAAACAGAGACTTTCTGTCCCCCGAATCTCCCCTTCGGTGGCGGCGGCGCTGCAAAAATTTTCGTGGATTTATGATTGACCGTTTAGGGTTTATGCATCGGGAGGCTCTTATAGGCGAAGAGGCAAGGTCGGTGGGCGGCCAGGGGGCCCACACCACCTGGTGGCACGGCCAGGGCTAGCCCACGCCACCACATGGTGTGGCCACCCTGTGGCCCCTCTCCGTCTCGTCTTCTGGCTCCGTGAGTCTTCCGGTAAAATATTGACTTTGGCTTTTGTCCGGTCCAATTCCGAGAATATTGATTTTCTGATTTTCCTGGAACCAAAAATAGTAGAAAACAAGCAACTGGCACTGTGGCACTTGTTAATAGGTTAGTCCAAGAAATCATATGAAAAGTACTCCAAAGTGTGGACAAAACATAAGAAAGTGGATAAAACCAAGCATAGAACACCAAAAATTATAGATACATTTGCAATGTATCAGGCCCACCCCTGGCCGGCCGGCCCATGGAGCCCTAAGGGCCCATGGTGCCTCCCCGCTCTCTCCCTTGTTTAGTCCCACATGGGAAACCCAAAGGGGAGGGCACACCTCCCTCCCCCTATATAAAGGGGTGCCCATGTGTGGGATGAGATACACAATTTTGAGATGTTTTGTAAGGCATTTTCCTTAGATAATTCTTCTCTCTCTCTACATCGTTGTCTCCATGCATTGGCACGGTCCGAAGAAAGGACTGTTCGCGCAAGGGATGGTGCACCTACAACACGTCGTTGCGCTGCAGGGATTCCTAGCTAGAGATCTACCTCCGCACTCTCGGCAGGATCGGGGAGACGGAGGTCTCATCATACACCGGATGTGTACGAAGCCACAAAGTGCAACACTTGGGGCACTTGGATGTCATGAGCCAAAGCTGCTGCACGATGAAGAAGGAGCAGGGGTGACCCGCGAGGAGCTTCGCAACCTTGAGGTCAGCTACGAGTTCGACTACTTCAACCATGTTCCCCTCAGAACGTTAACCACATATGATCTACAAGGGTATGTATTCTATACGCTCCGGTCGTTACCGCATTACTACATAGACAGATCTTGAGCGTTAGGGAGTTCTATCGTAGGATTTTTTTGTTTTCTGCTACAGAACCCTTCAGTGGTATCAGAGCCAATCTATTCGTAGGAGTGCTATACGGCTAGGACACACAAGTAGTGTGTGGGCATTGATCCCTTAGTTGTCACCCTCATACGTGTACTTGTTTATATCGTGCTATTGTTTGATGAAGCGGGCCGGACCGACCTTACACGTATTCGTATGCGAGACTGGTTCCACGCTCAACATATGGCTTGTACCGTATAAGTGGCTAGCGGGTGTCTGTCTCTCATTCAATAGTTGATATAGCACTTACAATGGAGGGCCCCGAAAAGGGTGTAGTAGAGACAATTGTTGGATCCATGTTGTGGTTAGAAAGTTCATAGTTTAGAAATGGTTCTATTACGAAAGCCCTAAACAACCACGTAAAACTGTTGTATCCATGTTGTGCTTGGACACCCTGGACGACCCGTCATGGAGTCTTTAGCTCGCTCTTCGGTTATTCCTAGGGATAAGAATAAATCTAGTTTGTGCCATGCTTGTCAATTAGGTCATCATCTTCGTCTTCCTTTTTCTTCTACCAATCATGTAACACATTCTCTGTTCTAAATTATTCACTGTGATTTGTGGACATCACCGGTTGAGAGTATTTCTGGCTTTAAGTATTATCTTGTTTGCCTTGACAATTTCACTTAGTATGCCTGGGTTTATCCTCTACGTGCTAAGTCAGAAGTTTTCTAGCACTTATTGTCCCTTCACGCCTTAGTTCGTACCCAGTTCCATGCAAACTTGCAAGCTATTCAGTGTGATAATGGTCTTGAGTTCGATAATTCCCGCATCCACTCTTTTGCCCAACGCCATGGAATAACACTCCACTTTTCATGTTCATATACCTCGCAACAAAACGGTACATCCGAGCGGATTATTCGCACCCTCAATGACATTACTCACACGCTTCTAATTCAAGCAAGTGTGCCACCACGCTTTTGGGACGAGGCTCTTCATACAACCATATTATTGCATAATCGGATGCCTTCTAAGGCAATCTCAGATCGTGTGCCTTTTCGAGCTCTTCATGGCGTCGACCCTGCGTATGCTGGTCTTAGGGTGTTTAGATGTCTTTGCTACCCCAACACCACTGCCGTTGCACCACACAAGCTTGCGCCTCGCTCCGTGCCCTACGTGTTTTAGGATATCCATCCTAACATCATGGCTATCGCTGTCTTGATCATTCCATCCAAAAGATCATCATCTCTTGCCAAGTTGTATTCGACGAGTCTACCTTTCCCTTTGCCACCACCGCATCCACCACGTCTCCTACTCCTTCCCTGCACACTTATGATTTTTTGTAGGTTGAGCAGCCAATGTCGCTGACGCCATTCACCGTGCCAGCCACGGGAACCTCTGCCGCCGGTGCTCGGCAGCCTGTTGCTTAGCCCAAAATATATCGAGCTTGTTGGGGAACCCCAAGAGGAAGGTATGATGAGGACAGCAGCAAGTTTTCCCTCAGTTATGCAACCAAGGTTATCAATCCAGTAGGAGCAAGGAAACACCCCAAAGGTGTTGCTAGCTGGACTTTGGCAGGGTGCACTACCAGTGTCAGCAGCAGCGTGGAGACCTGCACAACACAACCACAAAACTTTGCCCCCAACTTGCGATGAGGTTGTCAATCTCACTGGTTTTGCTAAAGACAAAGGATTAAACGTATCGAGTGGAAGAAAGTAATAGTTTGCAGAAAGTAAACACAAAGTAGTAAATAGTTGATTGTAAATTGATTGTAAAAGAAAGGACCGGAGTCCATAGTTCACTAGTGGTGGCTCTCCTTAAGTTAGATGACATGTTGGGTGAACAAATTACAACGGGGCAATTGACAAACATCGAGAAAGCATACATGCATATACTAATCATCTTGACTCCTTTGAGACTTGATTGGGCATTACAACATTATACATAGACCGCCATCCAACTGCATATATGAGTAATAATCCACCTTCAGGTTATCATCTGAACCCCCTCCAGTATTAAGTTGCAAGCAACATATAATTGCATTACGCATTGCATGTAAAGTAAACAATATGATTGTTCTATGAACAAAGGATTGTTGTTTTCTCCCTAGTAGCAACAATAGATCTAGTACCTTAGAGATTTCGGTCACTTCCCTAGATTACTAGAGGCATGAACCCACTATCGAGCATTAATACTAACTCTTGGAGTTGCTATCATCTACTTGGCCAAGATAGCTACTAACAACGGAAAGCATGCAAGATCACAAATAACAAAGACATGATAGAATCAATAATCAATCTGAAATAGCATCTCAATATCCATCGGATCCCCGCAAACACAACATGTAGAATTACAAATAGATGATCTTGATCATGAATGGAGCTCACAAGATCTAAACATGATAGCACAAAGGAGGAGAACCAGCCATCTAGCTACTACATGGACCATAGTCCAGAGATGAACTACTCACGCATCACACCGGAGGCTTGCATGGTGATGAAGAAGGCCTCCAGGGTGAATTCTCCTCTCCGGCAGGGTACCAGGAAGAGCTTTAGATCCCTCCCGATCTAGGAATGGAGATGACGGTGGCTACAAACTCTTTCATGGAATTTTGATCGGGTCCTTAGGGTTTCTGTATCGGAGGCATCTTATAGGCGAAAGGGGAGGCCGAGGGGGTGCCTAGGGCGGCCACACCACCCCCATGCGCGGGCCAGGCTGGGCGCGCGGCCAGGTGGTGTGGCGCCCCCCTTGCCCCTCTCCGTCTCATATTCTGTCTCCTTGTGTCCCTTGGTGAAAACTGAATTTGGCTTTTGTCCCGTCCAATTCTGAGAATATTCATTTTCTGACTTCCTGGAACCAAAAACAGCAGAAAATAGGCAGCTGACACTGTGGCTCTTGTTAATAGGTTAGTCCAAGAATGTGTATGAAAAGTACTCCAAAGTTGGAACAAAACATAAGAAAGTAGATAAAACCAAGCATGGAACATCAAAAATTATGCATACGTTAGCAACATATCACCTTCCGTGGCTGCCTTCCCTGCCGCGCACGTCCGCTCTGCTGCGAGTTCGGCCGCCTCTCCCGCTGTGGCCCCTCGTCGCCAGCGTGTGCCCTGTTGCCAACCTTGTCACCTGCCACGTCTGCTGAGGACGATTCCTCACCACGTGCGGCTACAACACCGACTCTGCCACTGCCACCGCCTCCGACCCGTCGACCACTCCCTCCGCCTTCGCAACCGTCACACCGCATGCTTATGTGTGTGAAGACAGACATGGTGCAGCTGAGGACCATCTTTGATCTTCATGTTGAGGGGTTATCTCCTCTCCCGAAGACGTATCGTGGAGCGCTCAAGGATCCTAATTGGCATGCAGCGATGGTTGATGAGTACATTGCTCTTCTCGCCAACAACACTTGGACCTAGTTGATCCACTTCGCAATCTAAATATTGTCATAGGCAAGTGGATCTTTCTTCACAAGTTAAAGTCCGATGGTTCTCTTGATTGGTACAAGGCACGTCTTGCGAGGATTCACACAACGTGAAGGTATTGATTTTGATGAAACTTTTAGTCCAGTTGTTAAACCCACAATGATATGGACAGTTCTGTCACTTGCTCTTTTTCCAGTGATTGGCCTATTCATCAGTTGGATGTCAATAATGCTTTCCTCAATGGCAGACTTGATGACACAGTTTATGCTTGACATCCCTCAGGTTTCCTGCTTGAACAAATCCTTGTATGGGTTGAAGCGGGCTCCACAGGCATGGTTTTCGTGATTTGCCTCCTATATTGCATCTCTTGGGTTTCTAAGTGCCAAGACTGACTACTCATTGTTCGTTTATCGTCGTGGCTTCGATATGGCTTATCTCCTGCTCTATGTGGATGACATAATTTTGACTGCATCTTCCTCGACACTGCTGCACAGTTTGATTGCTTCACTCCGTTCTGAGTTCACCATGACATACATGGGTGATTTATAGTACTTTTTGGGCATCTCCGTCAAGCGCAGCAAGGACTGTCTCTTTCTCTCGCAGGAGAAGTATGCTATGGAGCTCCTTGACCGCACCGGTACTGACGTGGGCATGCCCTACAGGTACTCGAGTTGGGCATATACGGTCCAGATATTGCAAAAGCCCACGGCGTTGCCTAGGCCCAATACAGGATTCGGGTGACTCACGGACTCTCCGATTGCTTGCAGCACAAGAAGAAACTTAAGATAGAGAGTTCAAAGGGACGAACCCTAACTTGGAACCGACCCGACCTGCTACCCGAGACCTAGCCTACCTATATGAAGGCTAGGAGGGGGCGGCGAGGAGGACAATCACAACCCTAGTTTCCACAACCATCGCCAGATTGCATCTGCGCATCCTTGTAATCTTCGATTCGTTCGATAATTCCAAGAGCACACAAGCAGGAGTAGGGACCTCTATGAGGCCTGAACCTAGGTAAATCTTGCGTCCCAGTGTGCTTGTTTGCTAGCCGATTGCTGCCTCTGGTGCTCCCTCCTTCTCCAAAACCCAAGCCCATAACAATGGGCATTGACAAGTTAAACCCTCGTCAATTTGCGCCGTCTGTGAGAACTAGGAGTGCTGATGTCGTGGCTTCTTTGGCCCTGTCAACCGCGATCTACAACTACGCAACAACGGAGATTCGCTAGCTCTTTGGCGCTTTCGACTTCACCGTCCACACGCCCGCCACTCGTCCGGATTTCGAGTCCGTGGGCGATGTGATCGGCTTGGCGATCAGAAGCTTATGCTTCCAAGTGGGTCATCTAGGCACGCTTCGCCTCCCCGACCAGCTGACGGCTCCCGTGTTTTCTCCAGCATCCTGGTTTCCACCACCAATCGGTACCCTGAGCGAGCTCAATGGCCCGACAACAATCAAGGGCACGGACAGCGACAGCAGTCGTGGATCCGATCTGGGTGGCCTGGCCACAGAGGATGGAGCCTACGGCTCCGGATCTGAGAGTTGTGGGAGCAACAGCTTCCCCAATCACTACATGTGCACCGTCATCAATGCGGGCGACACCGGTGTCAATCGCGACAACACCGGTACTGGTCCGTCCAACTGCGGGAACGGTGCCCCCACCAACGGCGCGCCCACCAACGGTGCACCCATTAACAATGGAACAGACGGGAACCCGAACCTCACGACGAATGAGCACGCCGTGGAGCGCATGCTGATCAAACTCAACGACAACAAGTAGGCCTGCTGCTGCGAGGACCTGCGGGGAAATCCTCTCCCCCTAGGCACATCGCAATAGATGTTGATGGGCTACCACTGGCTGCTCAATGAGGAGTTCAAGTGCCAGCAGCAAGTAGTCGCACAACTCGACAAGCGCAGAAAAGCAGCGGATGAGTCGAGCCTTCGGCGGGCTCAACTTTCCTCCATGAGAGGATCCTCTTCCAAGGGCAACGACTACATGGCTGCCAAACATCGATCTCGACTGGCCCACCTCACCGACATGGAGCGCGAAGAAGCCGCGGAAGTCCTCGACTTCGGCTCTATGACGGTGGATACGCGGGGCAACATGCTCCCGAAGACACTACAAGCAGCGGTGACAGCGGCCACCATGTACCTCCTCAACAACCAGCCGCCGGCTGGAGATCCGTGAGCTGCCATGCACCAATCTACGATCATTGGCCTGGGGCTAGTCGAAGTTGCCCTCATCAAGGAACCGACATCGGATCCAAAGAAAAGTAAAACTCTGGACAAGTACTACTACTCGTACTCCTCCAGCGACGACAACCACGATCTGTCACGGTGATGTCGCTCATAGCGGCACGACCGCGACTACGATGCGCGTGATGACATCACGCAGCGCAAGGTCGACAAGATGCGGGCGTGGCGCGCTCGTTCGACTAACTCGGAAGATGACGAGGTAGATCTCTGCGGCACCAGATGCTTTAGCAGAGCCATCAGGCAGAAGCAAATGCCTAAGGGGTTCAAAATCCCATCGGAGAACCCAAAATTTGACGACTTGCAGGACTCGAAGATTTGGCTAGAGGATCACATCTCCTCTGTCAGGCTACACGGCGAAAGCTCAAGCACGACAATGCAATGCCTACAGCTATAGCTGCAAGTCACCGCCCGCCTGTGGCTCAACAATCTCCCGCGTGGATCCATTCGCAGCTGGGAGGAGCTGGTCTATAGCTTCGTGCGCAACTTTAAGGGCACTTACAAAAGGCCCGCATCCATTGAAGAACTGAGAGGCTGCCACCAAAGGTATGGCGAATCGCTGCGCTCGTACATCCAGAGGTGGTCCATCATCATGAACTCCACAGAAGATATCTCAGAGGACCGCGCAATCGATGCGTTCAACGACGGTGTTCGCTGTATAGAGCTTAGGAAGGAGCTGGGCCGCTCAAAGCCCAAAACAATCGACCGCCTGATGGAGATCGTGAATCGGTGGGCGAACGGAGAAGACTCGGTGAAAAACTGTACCTACTCCGATGACGACAACGACCTTGGGTGCAGACGCGACCGCTGAGGGAAACGTCAAATGCGCGTCTACGAGGACCGCAAAGATGTCAACATGGTCTCGGCTGGCTACGCTGACAAACGTGACGGCAACCGCAATAGTGGATGCCGCAGTGAGGGATACCGCGATAGCAGAAAAACCATGCAAGTGTGGCAACGCCGCACTCGTGACGACGCGCCTGGGCAATCCATCCAGGACAAATTGTTCGGACCATGCACCGTACACTTCTACATCGACAAGCACGATGGCAAGAAAAAGTCCAGCCACCTTCTCAAGGACTGCCGTGAGTTACTCAAGCTCCACGAAGGCCTAGCGACGCGATCAACCAAGGATACAGAGCTACCCCAGACGCCGTGCCTCACGGAGTGCCACCACCACCACCTGGGCCACCACCACCTGCGGCTGCACCAGTCTAGAACCATGGGGGCTAGCAGTACCCACGAGCGCTGGGCAATATGGGGATGATCCAAAAGGGCGCCCCTCAAATCGAGTGCAGAAGGCAATCACTCGCCAAGTCAATTTGGCGATAAACTCCCCACCTTCCACCATTGAGTACCTCAGTGAAAGCGAGTCCTACATCACCTTCGACAAGCGTGACCACCTGCGCCAAGTGAGGCGCAGATCGGGGGCTTCGATATGAGTCGTGTCTTCATGGATGGCGGAAGCGGCATCAACCTCATGTTTGCAAGTACCTTGCGTGCAATGCGGATCCCTCTGATATGCTTGGATGTTTCAGACACAACGTTCCATGGTATCGTCCCAAGGAAGGGAGTGTACCCCTGGGCAAAATCAACCTCGACGTCATCTTCTACACGCTGCAATATTTCCGGCGAGAGCGCATCGACTTCGAAGTCGTCGACTGGCCCTCACAGTACCAATGCATCCTTGGACGTGTCGCGTTCGCAAGGTTCATGACGGTACCACACTACGCCTATCTGCAGATGAAGATGTCAGACCCAAACGACGTCATCACAATCAACGGGAGCTTCGAGAGATCCGATAGCTGCGACAGCGAATTCAATAGAATCTCCTAGTCCTTCTGCATGCAAGAGGAACTCGCAAGGTTGAAGGAGTCAACAGACAAGAGTCTGCCTCCCTCGAGCAAGCCAGGCTCACCCGACCTCTCCTTCGACTCATTGGTGCAGACCAAGAAAGTCCAAGTCCACCCAACGGACCCAGCCAAGACGGCCCTCATCACCAATAACTTGAGTTCCGCATAGGAACTCGCGCTCGTCGAATTCCTCCGTGAGCACTGGGAAATCTTTGCCTGGTGTCCAGCGGACATGCCAGGAGTCCCTAGGGAATTCGCCGAGCACTCACTCAATGTAAATCTAGACGCAAGGCCAGTCAAGCAGACAATACGACGACTGTCTGAACTAAGAGCAAAAGCAGTCGGTATGGAGATCAACAGACTCCTCGACACAAATTTCATACGCGAGACCAAGGCAAGCACCTGGCTCGCAAACACACTGCTAGTGCCTAAAAAGGACACGGATATCTTGCGGATGTGCGTGGACTTCACCTCTTTGAACAAACACTGCCCAAAGGATCACTTCCCGTTGCCACAGATCGATCAAATAATTGACTCCACTGCGGGATGCCAGCGCCTCTGCTTCCTTGATGCCTACTCAGGCTACAATCAGATTCGAATGAAGGAGGAAGACCAAGAGAAAACGATGTTCAGAACACCCTTTGGTGTTTTTTGCTACAATACGATGCCCTTCGGACTAAAAAACACAGGAGCCACCTATCAGCAGTGGATGCAGGCCTGCCTCAAGAACCAACTTGGTCGCAATATCCAGGTCTACGTCGATGAGATCATCATCAAGACTGATACGTTGCTAACGTATCCATAATTTTTGATGTTCCATTCTTGGTTTTTATCTACTTTCTTATGTTTTGTCCACACTTTGGAGTACTTTTACACACTTTCTTGGACTAACCTATTAACAAGATGCCACAGTACCAGCTGCTTCGTTTCTGCTATTTTTGGTTCCAGGAAAGTCAGAAAATGAATATTCTCGGAATTGGACGGGACAAAAGCCAAAGTTGCTATTTTACCGGAATACTCACGGAGCCAGAAGACGAGACGGAGAGGGGCCATAGGGTGGACACACCATGTGGTGGCGCAGGTCCACCCTGGTCGCGCCACCAGGTGGTGTGGGCCCCCTGGCCACCCACCGACTTTGCCTCTTCACCTATAAGATGCCTCCCGATGCAAAAACCCTAAATCGTCCAGCCTCCAGCCACGAAAAGTTCCGCAGCGCCGCCACCACCGAAGGGGAGATTTGGGGGACAGAAAGTCTCTGTTCCGGCACCCTACCAGGACGAGGAAGTGCCCCCGGAGCCATCTCCATCGATCTCCACCACCATCTCCATCACCGTTGCTGATTCCCATGATGATGAGGGAGTAGTTCTTCCTCGAGGCTAAGGGTTCCACCGGTAGCTATGTGTTCATCTCTCTCTCTATGCATGATCATATTGTGATCATGAGCTTTGTAATCAAGTAGATCTACCTTGCTACTCAAGTGCTTTAATAGATCTTTGCTCTCCCCGTGTGTGTGAAAGTGACAGCGTGCACACCATGGTGGCACTTAGGCTAGAGATTACAAATACTTGTTATGAGTTATATTTGGAGTTGGATGTCTCTATGAAATTGTGGTGTTTGTTGGAACCATCTAGTGCTCAAGGTGATAGTGTGGGGTTATCTAGATGGGGAAAGTGAACTTTGAGGTGTAATGTTATAGCCCTACCATGGATTAGAGTGTCCAACCAAAGAGTACTTCAGCGTAGTATCATGAAGAGAAGATATTTATATGAGAGTGTTCACTAGTGAAAGTATGATCCCTAGGCCTTGTTTCTAAGCATTGAAACACCGTTTGCAATTAGATATATTACATGTTTGCTTGCTTCCATCTTTATTTCAGTTTTCCTTTAGTCTCTTCCACGCCATCAAATTATTTTCTGGCACCGTTGTCTTATATCTATACCACTTGTATTTCACTATCTCTTCGCCGAACTAGTGCACCTATACACCTGACAAGTGTATTGGGTGTGTTGGGGACACAATACACTTCTTGTATCTTGATTGCAGGGTTGCTTGAGAGGGATACCTTTGACCACTTCCTCCCTGAGTTTGATAAACCTTGCGTAATCCACTTAAGGGAAACTTGCTGCTGTTCTACAAACCTCTACACTTGGAGGCCCAACAACTGTCTACAAGAATAAAAGTGCGTAGACATCAAGCTATTTTCTGGCGCCGTTGCTGGGGAGGTAAGGTAAAAGGTACTCACATCCTTCGGTGTGAGTGCTCGAAGTTATTTCCTTTGGATTCTGCAATTTTGTCTTTTTGTTTCTTGTTTTCACTAGTTAGGCTCAATGGAAAACAACAACAAAATTAGAGAGCTTTATAGTATTTATCTTGAGTTAGGACATGAAGTGTTTGAAGAGAAAATTAAAAAACCTATGGAACTTTATTTGCATGCTAATAGCAATGTTGTTAGTAGGAATTCTTTGAACGCCATTATTGCTAGTGTTATGGAAAAGTCTAAGCTTTGGGAAGCTGGTTTTGATGAAAATGATCTTTTTAGTCCCCCAAGCATGGAGGAGAAAATTTACTATGATGATACAAAACCTCCAATATATGATGATTACAATGATGAGTATGATATTTTCAGTCCACCTGCTATTGAGGATAAAATTAATTATGATTACAATATGCCCCCTATATTTGATGATTATGGTGATGAGAATAATAATGATAGCTATTTTGTTGAATTTGCTCCCACTATAATTAATAAGAATGACTATGTTTATAGGGAGAGTAATAATTCTTTTATGCATGTGGCTCACGATAAGAATGTTTTATGTGATAGTTATATTGTTAATTTTATTCTTGATGCTACTGAAAGTTATTATGAGGGAGGAAAACATGGTTTTATGCATCTCAATAATATTAGGTTTCCCCTCTTTATGTTGAAAGTCTTGAAGTTGCACTTATTTTGCTTTCCTATGCTTGTTGCTTTGTGTTTTCATGACTTGTTCCTTTACAAGATTCCTATGCATAAGAAGTGGGTTAGACTTAAATGTGTTCTGAATTTGCTTCTTGATGCTCTCTTTTACTTCAATTCATATTTCCTATGTGAGCATCTTCTCAAACTATCATGCCTAACTTAAAGGCGTTAAAGAAAAGTACTTCTTGGGAGATAACCCAATAGCTTTCTTGAGTCTTGGAAGTTATTACTTCTTTAATAACCTCTCCTTATCCTTTTTATTTGCTTTTTGTGCCAATAGTAACCTCTAATGAGAGAGAAGTAATGCTTGGGAAAGTTGCTGTTCCAAAACAGATTTTTGTTCTTCACCGTAAAAATTCGTGTAAAATCTCCGTACGTCAGTTTGAGGCATGATTTTTTGTGCTTATGACCCAGGTTGGTATCTAACTTTCGTTAGTTCAGCACTTTTCTATTTGAGCAACATAAGGTCTTCTAAAAAATTGGTTTTTACCTACTGGTCTGTTTTGACAGATTTCTGTCATTATTTGCATTCGCTTCTTGATGATTCCTTTTTGAGTTATTTTTGGGGAATTTAGCTTTTTGAGGGAAGTGCTACAGTAGCTTGCGTTTTAATGGAAGTTTTATTGGTTTTGAAACTGAACCTAAAGACTTATTATCTTGAGTGCGCTAATGTTGCTAATAAAGATTGTGTGAAGTTTTGTATGAAGGAAAATTTTCAGGTGGACGGAAGGAATGAGTAATGAGATGAAGAATGGACTAAAGCTCAAGCTTGGGGATGCCACATGTGTCACCCCAATAAATATCCAAGAAGTACAAGAGTCAAAGCTTGGGGATGCCCAAGGCATCCCCTTCTTCATCAATAAAAATCTCAGGTTTCTTCCAAACACTTCATTTTTATTGTTTCATGCACAATTGTGTTGTTCTTGGAGCGTCTTCTTTTTCGTTTTTGTTTTGGTTTTTCGTTTGCTTGGTTTTCTTAGTTTGTTTGAATAAATTGGTTGGAACCCCTCTTTCATACATTGGTTTTCAAATAGTTTGGTTTGGATTGGAAAAGAGTAGGAAAGTTCATGCTTAAGTGGTAAAGGGAGCTTGTTTTTGACTATGGCCTATGCTTTGTCATGCCATGCTTGATATTGTTTTGGCTTTATGCTTAGTGATTTTTTTCTATCATGACATGTTATAAACAATTGAGATTGCTTAATGTTCCTTGAATGAATCATGCGTTGTTTTAGCATATTAAAGCATAGTATTGTGGTATTCTCCTTTGATGCTTTATTTGGGTTGACTTGGCGCATGCTCACACCATGTTATGACTATCCCAAGTCACCATAGCCTTTATGATCCTTTAGTTTTCGACTTGTAATATCACTTTATGCTTTAATCAACGATGTTTTGTCGCTCTGCATGATTATGGCCATTATTGCTCTCTTAGTTGGTCGCTCCCAGTCTTTTGCTAGCCTCCGTAACCAAGTATGAGTTCCACTCATGCATCCAACTCCTAAAACCAAGTTATTCCAAAGAGTCCACCATACCTACCTATTAGCATTTTCTATTCCAAGTATATTCATGTTTTTATCTACCTTCCAAATTGAACTTGTTATGTGAAAATTAGTGATTAAAGCTCTCACGAACTTGATGCCACACTTTACTTTCTTGCATTTAATAAACTTGACCCATTGTGTCCATATTTGATGCGTATATGCTTGCGCTTTATAAGTTGAAATTAGCAGAACCATGTATCATGGGGAACGCTTTCAACATTGCACTTGTACATTGTACCCCGTTGATATCATGTTCTTTTACTTATGGATTCTGGTGGTGTGAAATAAAAGTGGAACTTGTAAGATCACGGAGTTTGTATGTGTGTTAGAGAAACGCCTGGGCCACTAGCCTAAGCCATGACTAATCATGGTGGAAACTTGCAGCATAACCATAATGAGCACTCTATGAAGCATCCTCAATAAAAACCTATGCAAATAGAAATAAAAAGATCGCCGAGATGCTCATTGTCTGCTTGCCTTGTCATTTTGATTATGGGATAGCTCATGTATCATGTGCAAGGGGTACCCCGTTGGCGGTTCTCTATGATACATATGTACTTACAATGACAATAGCTTACTTGTGACTAAAGTTGAGTAGCATGAGGTTCGGTCTTCGTAAGTAAGGGACATGAGATTTCGGCTTATAACTTGTCAAGCATATCCTTTTAGTTGTGTCACTTTAACCTTAATCACTGCAAGATGCCTATGATAGGGGAAATGAGAGATGAAAGCTAATAATTTCCATAATTTTTGGAAGCTCTTTATAAGACTTGAATCCCTGCTTCCTTCTATGAAGGCCTTTCTTTTACTTTTATGTTGAGTCTCCATCTTCTATCTTTATGCACCTATTGAGAGAGCATAGTGGCCATTCTTAGTTTAATGTGCATTGTCCCAAAACTTGTTGATTGATTCATAACGTTGATATTGCTTATTCTTGAACTATTTGTATCTAGTCACCCTTATGAACTTTGAAGGTGTCCTGTGCATTTATAGTTTGCTACTCCATGAGGGACAAGCTGAATGCCACTATGCTATGTTTTCTTTATGTGAAACAAACAAACGTATTGCAAAGCATTGTTATTCATGAATGTTTTATTTGTACCTTTTCATGTTACAACATAGTTGCTATGTCTTATTGTTAGAACCTTATCTTTCATGCTATGTTGTTATACTATGATCCCAGCTATCCATGTTTTACAAATACTTTGATCAAGTTTATGATGGTGCATGTCACCTCAAAAATTATTCTTTCTTTTTTATCACTTACCTACTCGAGGATGAGCAGGAGTTTATCTTGGCGATGTTGATACGTTGCTAACGTATCCATAATTTTTGATGTTCCCTGGGCCTTGTTTCTAAGCATTGAAACACCGTTTGCAATTAGATATGTTACATGTTTGCTTGCTTCCATCTTTATTTCAGTTTTCCTTTAGTATCTTCCACGCCATCAAAGTATTTTCTGGCACTGTTGTCTTATATCTATACCACTTGTATTTCACTATCTCTTCGCCAAACTAGTGCACCTATACACCTGACAAGTGTATTGGTTGTGTTGGGGACACAAGAGACTTCTTGTATCTTGATTGCAGAGTTGCTTGAGAGGGATACCTTTGACCACTTCATCCCTCAGTTTGATAAACCTTGGGTAATCCACTTAAGGGAAACTTGCTGCTGTTCTACAAACCTCTACACTTGGAGGCCCAACAACTGTCTACAAGAATAGAAGTGCGTAGACATAAAAGACCAAAGAGGAAACCACGTTAATCAACGATCTCCGCAAGACCTTCAATAATGTCGACCGCTACCGGATCAAGCTCAATCCGGACAAATGCGCCTTCGGCGTACCATCTAGGCAGTTACTCGGATATCTCATCTCTGCGAGAGGGATCGAGGCAAACCCAAAGAAAACAAAAGCCATACTGGCCATGGAGAAGCCAAAGAACGTAAAGGGCGTCCAACAGCTGGCTGGGCAAATCCTGGCGCTCAGTCGATTGATCAGTCGAATGGGCGAAAAGGCACTGCCTTTCTACCAACTTCTCTGCAAGGCTGACAAGTTCGAGTGGACAGACGAAGCGGAAGAAGCATTCGAAGACCTCAAGCATCTACTATCCACCTCGCCAGTACTGGTGACGCCTTGCGAAAAGGAGATGCTATTACTATACATCTCCGCCACCAACCAGGTGGTCAGCATTGTGCTCGTGGTGGAGTGAGCCGAAGAAAATAAAGTCCATGGGGTGCAACACCCAGTCTACTACCTCAGAGAGGTGCTCACGTCAACATAGCAGCGGTACCCGCACTACCAGAAGCTGGCGTACGACATGTTTATGATAGCCAGGCGACTACGCTGCTACTTCTAGGAGCACACAATCATCGTGGTGAACGATGCCCCGCTCGGGAACATACTCAATAATCCTGATGCCACTAGAAGAGTTGCGCTCTAGGGCATAGAGCTGTCACCACGCGACATCACATACGAGAAGCGTGACGCGATCAAGTCGCAAGTTCTCCCGGACTTCCTCATGCACTGGATGGAGAATCAACTCCTCGACAAGCCGGATATGTCTTATCTTTGGACTATGCACTTCAACAGGTCCAAGCGAAAGGACGGAGCTGGCCCAGGTGTCATACTGACATCACCCCAAGGAGACAAGATGAAGTACGTTCTGCGAATGCAGTTCACCGCCTCCAATAATGAAGCTGAATACGAAGCATTGATCCATGGAATGCGGATGGCGAAAGCCTGCAGTGCCAAAAGGCTCATTATCTATGGTGACTCCAAGCTGGTGGTCAACCAAACAATGCACGAGTGCGACGCCCTGAGCAACAACATGATCGCCTATCGCGACCTCTATTACACACTTGAAGGAGACTTCGACGGTTGCGAGTTGTGGCATGTTGGCCACGAAAGCAATGAGGAGGCGGATATACTCGCCAACATTGGCTCCACCTGCGCCCCAATACCACTTGGAGTATTTTTAGAGCGCATCTGCGAACGCTAAATCAAGCCCAAGGTTCCAGAGAAGAGGGCAAGCATGTCAACGGACTCGGGGGCTGCGCCACCCAACGAGCCAATGGCACTCGATGACGCAGAGCCTGATACATGACTCGAAGGCCCAATGGAGGTCATGATGATCGAGCCATCTTGGACACAGCCATACATCACATACCTGCTCAGCAAAAGGTTGCTAGATGACCCGACTGATGCACGACATATAGCGCGATGATCCAAGGCATTCACCCTCATCAATGGTGAACTGTACAAGCGCAGTATCATAGGAGTTATTTAGAGGTGCATCTCCAATAGGGACGAAAGAGCCATCCTCCTCCTCGACATACATGAAGGCACCTGCGGACATCATGCTAGCAGTCGCGCCCTCGTCGCTAAAGCACTACGAGCTGGATTCTACTAGCCAATAGCCATGCGTGACACCAAGGACATCATCCAGCGCTGCAACGCTTGCCAGCGATTCGCGGACAAACCGCATGCACCTAGCGCGGAGCTCAGACCAATACTAGTGGCTCGGCCCTTTGCACAATGGGGACTCGACATGGTCGGCAAGCTCCCAAGGTCCACGCGAGGAGGCTACGTCTACCTCCTAGTCGTGGTCGACAAATTAACCAAATGGATCGAGGCCATGCTGATCACGAATCAGTCAGGAGCCGGCGCTGTCAAGTTCTTCGAGTCCACCGTCTACCATTTTGGGGTGCCACATAGCATCATCACGGACAATGGGACGAACTTCACCTCCAAGGAGTTCTAGGAATTCTACGAAAACCTAGGAATAAATATCAGCTACGCCTCGATGGCTCATCCTCAGACCAACGAACAAGTCGAAAAGGCCAACGACCTCGTCTACGGCGGAATCAAGAAAAGCCTCCCTCGACCACTCGAGCAAGCTGTTGGGTGTTGGCCAGCCGAGCTACAATCTGTACTTTGGAGCCTGCGCACAACTCCAAACAACGCCACAAGATACACTCTGTTCTTCATGGTGCACGGCGCTGAAGCGGTACTACCCGCAGAAGTACACCACAAAGCCTCGCGAGTGGTGGCATACATCGAGAAGGAGTCAACTCTCACACTCGAAGACTCCGTCGACCTCCTCGACGAGGCACACGAGATCGCAGCAGAGAGATCTACGATCTACCAACAGAGCCTCCGCAACTACCACAACAGAAGGCTACGCCCCAGATCGAAGGAGACCTGGTCCTGCGACTGAAGCAGCAAGGGCATCTCAAGTTCGAGTCCCCTTGGGAAGGACCTTATGTGATTATAGAAGTAATCCCAGGTGGCGCCTATCGCCTTAAAGATTTTGAGAGCGGAGTCGCATACTCCAACCCCTGGAACATCGTGCAACTGCGCCATTTCTACCCTTAGATGTCTTTTACTTTACAAATAAGGCTATTCAGCCAGGCTACTTAGCCACGCATTGCACCTCGTACTATTATGCGAATAAATAAAGCTAAGTGCCCCAAAACTTTGTGTCTTTTCTGTTTTTCTCGCAATTTTATCACTCGGGGGCTGCGCCACCCTTTATACCTACGTTCCATGAACAAATCGCAGTATCCTGAGTAGCTGAAACACTCCCAATCGAACCCTTGATAAAAACCAACCCAGCTGCAATGCACCTGACAGGTTGGCAAGGTGCTGAGATAAATATGCGCCGGGCTAACGAAAGGGAACTGTAGAGTACAACACACTCGCAAAATACTACAAGATAGCAAGCTCTTTACATATTAATGGGTATTAAATACACCCACCACAATCATACAAACTTTACAACACTTATACATCTATGTGCAGGGATACAAATTACGCTACTACTGCAAAAGAAGAACATTCATCTGCTCTTCGAATAAGTCGGTGATATCCTCTGTTGGCTGGTTGACAGCCTGATAGTGCGACACCATATTCCAAGTCCTCCCTTCAGGCGGTGGCGGTGGCCTAGTGGCAACAGAGGCAATGTCCACATCTGGCCGATGCAATCGTACCAACAACAATGCAGCCTTGGCACCTCCGACCAGCTGCCAGCTGCTATCGCATGCACTCGCGGACCGCGTGATATCTTGAAACTTTGCTAGGAGAGCCAACAGGCTTGAAGGCACCACGTCGAGAGGAAACATTGCTTGGAAGATATGCCTAAGGCACGACTGCGCCTTCTTCAAGCATTGAAGCACTCCCAAAGAACGATCCTGCAGGGTCGCCAACGCAACTGCGCGGTCATGGTCCACCCAAAAGTACCCACTAACTTGTAGCTGCTCCTGGGTTAGGTCATTCATTCGAATGGCTACCCGGTCCTTCTCATCCCACGGATGGCGAGCACTAACAACTACAAATGAAAGACCCAAAATATAAGCCAAGGCATCGCCGCAAATGGCTATGAAAGGATAAGAAGATAGAGAGCTAACATTTAAAGTGCTCGTTCAGCTAAGCAACCTCGTCGAGAAAATACTTCTCACGAGTAGTGGCCTTCTCCGCCTTCGACTTCCACACATCCGCGTTGCCGCGGAGGACGGGCAACTCCCGCTCCAACTGCTTAATACGGCCGCGCAACCGCGAGAGAAGCGGCAGCTCCTCCAACTTTGACCACGGTTGTGCTGCGTTTTCATCGGTGGGAGGAGAGTCACGGGGATCACTCGAAGAACCCTATTACAATCAAGAAAGAAGAAAATAAGGGAACAAGAATACATTGATAGGAGTGTGAATGCATTCAAATTCAGCAAAGTATTGACAGGGACACTCCCACAAAAGCATGGTTCAGACAAAAGGAAACTACAGCTATTATAGATGGCAACTATGGAGTGAGTGCCCAAAATATATTCGAGCTCGTTGGGGAACCCCAAGAGGAAGGTATGATGAGCACAATAACAAAATTTCCCTCAGTTATGAAACCAAGGTTATCGAACCAGTAGGAGCAAGGAAACACCTCCAAGGTGTTGTTTCCAACTTGGAATCCTGCACAACACAACCACAAAACTTTGCCCCCAACTTACAGTGAGGTTGTCAATCTCACCGATTTTGCTGAAAACAAAGGATTAAACATATGGCGTGGAAGAAATTAATAGCTTGCAGAAAGTAAACAGAAAACAATAAATAGTTGTAGATTGATGGTAAAAGAAAGGACCGGGGTCCATAGTTCACTAGTGGTGATTCTCCTTAAGATAGATGGCATGTTGGGTGAACAAATTACAGCGGGGCAATTGACAAACATCGAGACAACATACATGCATATACTAATCATCTTGACTCCTTTGAGATTCGATTGGGCATTACACCATTATACATAGACCGTAATCCAACTACATCTATGACTAATAATCCACCTTCAGGTTATCATCTGAACCCACTCCAGTATTAAGTTGCAAGCAACAGATAATTACATTAAGCAAAGTGTGTAAAGTAAACAATATGATTGTTCTATGAACAAAGGATTGTTGTTTTCTCCCTAGTAGCAACAACACATCTAGTGCCTTAGAGATTTCTATCACTTCCCTAGATTCCTAGAGGCATGAACCCACTATCGAGCTTAAATACTCCCTCTTGGAGTTGCTAGCATCTACTTGGCCAAGATAGCTACTAACAATGGAAAGCATGCAAGATCACAAATAACAAAGATATGATAGAATCAATAATCAATCTGAAATAGCATCTCAATATCCATTGGATCCCCACAAACACAACATGTAGGATTACAAATAGATGATCTTGATCATGAACGGAGCTCACAAGATCTAAACATGATAGCACAAAGGAGGAGAACCAACCATCTAGATACTACATGGACCCGTAGTCCAATGATGAACTACTCATGCATCACACCGGAGGCAGGCATGGTGATGAAGAAGGCCTCTAGGGTGAATTCTCCCCTCCGGCAGGGTGCCGAGAAGAGCTTCAGATCCCTCCTAATCTAGGGATGGAGATGACGGCGGCTACAGACTCTTTCGTGGAATTTTGATCGGGTACTTAGGGTTTATGTATCAGAGGAAATATATAGGCAACGAGGCAAGGTCGGTGGAGGCTGGAGGGGCCCACACCACCCCCCGGCGTGGGCTAGGCCTGGCCGCGCGACCAGGTGGTGTGGCCAGCCCCTGGCCCCACTCCGTCTCGTCTTCTAGCTCTATGTTCCCCTCCGTGAAATATTGACTTTGGCTTTTGTCCGGTCCAATTCCGAGAATATCCATTTTCCATCTTTTCTGAAACCAAAAACAGCAGAAAACAGGCAACTGACACTAACGAGGGTTTAACTCATCAATGCCCATTGTTATGGACTTGGGTTTTGGAGAAGGAGTGAGCGCTGGAAGCACCAATCGGCTAGCAAACAAGCACACAGGGACGCAAGGTTTACCTAGGTTCAGGCCTCATAGAGGTCCCTACTCCTGCTTGTCTGCTCTTGGAATTAACGAAGGAATCGATGATTACAATGATGCACAGATGCAATCTGGCGAGGGTTGTGGAAACTAGGGTTGCGTGGGTGTCCTCCTCGCTACCCCCTCCTAGCCTTTATATAGATAGGCTGGGTCTTGGGTAGCAGGTCGAGTCGGTTACAGGTTAGGGTTTTCCCTTTAAACTTTCTATCTTTAGCTTCTTCTTGTTCCGCAAGCAATCTAGAGTCCGTAGGTTACTCGAGTTCTCCATTTGGGCCTTGGCAATGCCATGGGCTTCCGTTGTATCCATGCCGTATATACCAAGCTCGAGTACCTGTAGGGTATATCCATGTCAGTAGCCCCTGAGTGCCTAGCGGAATCGTAGATTCGACTGGGGACTTTATGAAGTCTTTCGAGTGCATGCCCGAGTATTTCGAGTGTTCTGTTTATGTCGTAGGGATTGTTGATATGCGTGCCTTATTTAACCGGTGTATCGGTATTAGTTTACTACCTTAGGGCAAAACAATGTAATCTACTCAAACTCGAGTCCCCGGACTCGAATTTGGAAAAGTGCTGATGTAATTCGACTCAAGCCGCGGAGGTCTTACATGAGTCGAATTCTAGTATATGGGTGTGAGCACTCGACGCGTCCGTCAAGGCATGTTCATCACACCTGTAGGCACAGATATATTTCTGGTAGTGCACATCAAATGCGTTGCCATGCCTTATTCAGGTCTTATCTTCACGCTGTAAGTGCGGCATTCGAATTTTGTCATCGCGGAGATGATTCGGGTGATCCAGGAGACGCAGTCTCTTTGCAGGACAAATATGGCGCGGTGTCGCTATATACTTCGAGTGCGGATGTTATCAACACACAATACGATGTACAAATAATCATAGGGTGCGTGACCAGCGCTTCCTATGGGAGTAGCCCCCGAGTGCCTGGTTGAGTCGAAGACTCAGGCAGGGACTAAAGAACTTTTGCGACTGCTGTCGTCTTTTGTTTGCTTGTTTCAGTCGAATTTGTTTCTGGTGCTCCCTATGGGAGTAACCCATGTCCATAGTCGAATTGTAGATTCGAGTGGTTGGGTATGCTTTGAGTGTCTATATTCCTGCAGAAAAGAAAAATCATAGGGTGCGCGACCAGCGCTCCCTATAGGAGTAGCCCCCGAGTGTTTGGTGGAGTCGAAGACTCGAGCAAGGACTAAAGCAGTCAAAATCTTCAGTTGCTGATGCTGATGACATCAGTGCCGACAATGCGATGACCTCAGTTTCTCACGTGAGCGGTTTTGACGGGACATGACGAGCGGTAGATCCCACTTTCTGACTTTGATTTAACCGGGCGTGCGTAATCTTCCGTTTTAACTGTGCCTCCTCGATTTCCATGCATGATGGAGATAGTGGGGGACGGTTCACATTTTGGCCTCTCCACGTGTCGAGAATGATGTGTGCCACGCGTCCAGTAGGGTTTTTGCTGGCCGTTGGATTGCATCTGCAAAGGGTTAAGTAGCAGCGTAGTTGCGGTAACTTTTCCTCATCTGCTCTTTTCTCTGCCTTTGCCTCCATCGCCATTGTCACTTCTCCTCTGCTTCCTACAGTTCATCTTCTTCGCGGTGCTGGACCGGCTCCACGTATTCCCGAGCTACTTCCTCCGCTCACACCGCCATCGCAGGATGGGTAACAAGAAGGGAGGCGCCGCCTCTGAGTCCGCCGCCACCATTGCTGCTGCCAAGAAGAAGGGCGGATCCACCACTGTGGGCACTAGCACTGCCATCGCCGGGAAGAAGAAGGGCGAGGGCACCCGCGTCACCAATGGCGCGTGGCGCGTGTCTATCATCAAGTCGTCCGAGCTCCGTCTTCTGCGCCAAGATGGAGTTCTGCCTTCCGCGGTTAGTGACTCGTGAGTCCCAGGAGATGAGGTAACCCCTTGTCCTCCTGCTGGTTTCCGGGTGATGTTCCTAGTGTTCATCATCCGGGGTCTTTCTCTGCCCCTGCATCCTTTCTTCAGGGGCCTCCTTTGTTTCTATGGGCTCCAGCTGCACCAGCTGTCCCCCAACTCTATCCTCCACATTGCCTTCTATATTACGCTTTGCGAGTGCTGGCTCGGAATCGAGCCACACTTTGGTCTCTTCAAGCGTCTCTTCAAGCTGAAGCGCTAGTCGGCGTCTGGCTCCGTAGTCTATGATGTAGGAGGTTGCGGTATCTTTGTCGACTCCTCTGTCACGTATTTTGACATCAAACTCATGGCGTCCGTCCAAGGGTGGAGGGACAAGTGGTTCTACATCCACGACTAGAAGGCCAACGAAGACCACTTCGAACTCGCGCGCTTTGATCCCGCGGCGCCGTGCAAGAGGAAGCGTTCTTGGAAGAACGTGGTGATGCCCGGCGAGTCTGAGGAGACAGAGGTGTTGTACGAGCGCGTCTGCGACCTCAAGAGTCGCATGGGCAAGGAGGAGGGAGGTTGCGCCCTCATTCGCACATGGTTGCGCCGTCGCATCCAGCCCTTGCAGGCCAGAGTCCACCCCATGTTCCAGTGGACTGGTGTAGACGATGTCACTCGCGTATCTGCCGATGGCAGTTCCGCGAGTGAAGTAGATAAGAGGGTGTGGTTGGTGACCAAGTACACTGCCAAGGATGTACTTCCCAGTGAACCGGTCGTGCCCCCATTTGATGCTTCTAACCCTCCTCCTGAGGTATGATGGTGCTACAAAGTAGCTTTTATTTTTGTCGAATGCTTCTGATTTCTTGGCGTGTGCTAACTTGTTTTCTGCATGTATGATTGGAAGGTGTCTCCCAGTTTGCCCCCTCTTCCTGTGGGGGTTATTCCTCATGAATCTTTAGAAGAGGATGAGTCGGAGTCGACCGTCCCTTGTGAAGAGGAGGAGGAAGCCCCCCGAGTCTAGCAGTCCGAATACTCGCAAGTGTTTGCGCAATGAAGATTCGGATGCATCGTCTTCGTCGACTCTAGGAGGCCCAGATGTTGGTGCAGAGTCGCCAATACCTGCCATTCCTGTGAGTGCTGTGGCGCCATCTTCCTGCAAGAAGATGCGGCTGCCAAAGGAGTCGGAGTCGGAGTCGGAGGACCAAACCTTCGATTTTGAGACGTTTTATTGGTAAGTATACAATTCTTCTCTTGGTTCCTTTTTTGGAGTTGCATTTTCCTGATGTTGGTTTTGTTCCATAGTCAATCGACGTTGTCATCTTCTGGCGAGGTCCAATATTTGAAAGAATCCGGAGTCGTGGACTCCAAAGCCAAGGAAGTGGCTGAACGAACTCTGTCTCCTCCATTGGTGGCCCACTCCGGGCATAATTCATCAAGTTCTCCACACAATGTGGAGCACCAGATGGTTGTCCGGACGACTGCGTGGCAATCGACTTCGGAGTCACTGGAGGATCACGTATGTGATGTTGCCTTTTCTTTGCAGTCGAATTAATCATCCATATGATCTGCTGATCCTTTGTTGTTTCTCCTGTTGCAACTTATTGTGAAGGAAGTTGCTCACCTAGCGGATCAGGTGCTTGCAATGGGTCGCCAGCATGCAATGTTGTATAGTCGCCATCGCGTGGTTGAAAGTGAGTACTTGTGATATACTTGACTGACAGTCTATCTTTGTTTTGTTTCGCAGCTAAGCATAATGCGCTCCTTCGCGACACCGCCTCCCTCGAAAAGATGCTCGCCGTGGCGGTGAAGGGTCACGATGAGGCAGTCGCTGCACTTGACAAATCGCGGAAACGCAAAGAGGATTTGCGCGCCTCCGTTGCTGCTAGGGAGAAGTTGTTCGAAGAACAACTCTTCTCGATTGCCAAGGCTCTTTCAGGTATTCCTTCGTCTGGATTTCCATCGTGTCCTTTCCTTCGAATTTGTTATTGTGCTGACCTTTTTTGCCAACACTTTGCTCTGTGTACATGCCGGCGGTCTGAGCTTCGATGCCCAGGAGCTTTGTCATGAGGATGCCTTGGCAGGCGCCGTCGCAACAGTCGAAGATCGCAGTGCTTCCATCCATGGGATGCTGACCAAAGCCAAGGGTGTACTCAGTAGCCTCCAGGAGGAGCTAGCGCCCAAAGCTGAGTTGATTGAGAATGTAGATGATCTGGTGGAATCCCTTGCTGGAGGCATTCCTGCAGGCTTCAAGAACTCGCTTCGTGCGGCTGATGCTTCTATGTCACTTGTGATGGTTCAAGCCCATGGAGTCGAGGTGGATCCTGCTGCGGTCTCCAAGGCGATGCCTGTCGGCGTGGATGGTCAACATGTAGTTTTTGCTCCTTTTGCAACTGCCTGTGGCAAGTACGGGTCGCAGCTCATCGACACAGTCGCGAAGTACTCTGAGGAGTTGCAGCAAGCCAAGAGGACGGCGAAGACTACGGCGTCAGGGGCCGGCGAGAAGTCTGTGGCATCTCATACTGCCACAGACTCGATGAGGCCCCCGAAACCGAAGTCCAAGTCGAAGAAGCCAATTGCTCCTTAGTAGTCATGTTTGTAATAGTTAATAGCTTGACCCATTTTGTCTAGAACATGTTGCTGGCGGGTATATTTGTTGATACTTTGTTATGCTTGAATGCACTTGAGTTTTTATCCATGTGTTGCTTGGTCTTCTTATTATCTCCTAGTTGGCTTGTGATAGGGCACATCGAGTGGTCCTTCGAGTGAGCCTCAGGATCCTCCGTCCACTGATGATACCTTAGCGCAATCGCGCTGAAGGGTTGATGAGCTGTCTCTGCTTTCACGACTGCGTGATCGCGTTAAGCAGCTGGAACATGAACTTCCCGTCCTCCATAGTAACGCGGATGTATGGAAGTCGAGGGCGGAGAAGGCCACCTCCCGAGAGAAATATCTACTAGGGGAGGTGGCGCAGCTGGGCGACCAATTCAAGTGTTAGCTTTCTTCCTCCTTATCTTTTCTTTGTAGCTACTCGCGGTAGTTTGCTGTCTTCATACTTTTGCCTCTTTGCTTGGAATAGTTGTCAGGGCATGTCATCCGCGGGATGAAAAGGACAGGATTTCCATTCACATGAATTACCTGACCCAAGAACAGCTTCAGGCGAGTGGATACTTCTGGGTGGACCATGATCGCGCAATTGAACTTGCGACCCTGCAGGATCGTGCCTCGCGAGTGCTTCATTTTCTGAAGAAATCGCAGTCATGCTTGAGAAGTATCTATCAGATGATGTTTCCGCTAGACATCGCTCCTTCCAGCCTGCTGGCTCTTCTTGCTAAATTTCAAGACTTGAGTGGCGTCCGCGAGTGTGTGCGGCAACAGTTAGTGGCTAGTGCCAAGGCTGCTCTATCGCTGGTGCGTCTGCATAGGCCTGATGTGGATGTTCCAGCGATTGCTGCTGGACCACCGGCGCCGCCAGCAGGCTCCACCTGGAATATGGTTCCTCATTACCAGGCGGTGGATCACCCAGTGATACATTGCAAATGTATCTCTAATTTTTGATGTTCCATGCTTGGTTTTATCTACTTTCTTGTGTTTTGTTCCAACTTTGGAGTACTTTTCATATGATTTCTTGGACTAACCTATTAACAAGATGCCACAGTGCCAGTTGCCTGTTTTCTGCTGTTTTTGGTTCCAGGAAGTCAGAAAATGAATATTCTCGGAATTGGAACGGAAAAGCCAAAGTTCCTATTTTACCGGAAGACTCACGGAGCCAGAATACGAGACGGAGGAGGGATAAGGCCTGGCCACACACCCCCAGGCGCAGGCTAGCCTTACCCGCACCACCAGGTGGTGTGGGGCCCCCTGGCACCCCCTCGGTCTCCCCTCTCGCCTATAAGAGCCTCCTGATACCAAAACCCTAAAACATCAAGCCTCCAGCCACGAAAAGTTCCGCAGCGCCGCCGCCACTGAAAAGGAGATTCGGGGGACAGAAAGTCTCTATTCCGGCACCCTGCCGGGACGGGGAAGTGCCCCCGGAGCCATCTCCATCGATCTCCACCACCATCTCCATCACCGTTGCTGATTCCCATGATGAGGAGGGAGTAGTTCTCTCTCGAGGCTAAGGGTTCTACTGTAGCTATGTGTTCATCTCTCTCTCTATGCATGATCATACTGTGATCATGAGCTTGTAATCTATAGATCTACCTTGCTACTCAAGTGCTTAATAGATCTCTGCTCTCCCCATGTGTGTGAAAGTGACAACGTGCTCACCATGGTGGCACTTAGGCTAGAGATTACAAATACTTGTTATGAGTTATATTTGGAGTTGGATGTCTTTATGAAATTGTGGTGTTTGTTGGACTCATCTAGTGCTCAAGGTGACAGTGTGGGGTTTTCTAGATGGGAAAGACTTACTTTGAGGTGTGCTGTTATAGCCCTACCAACGATTAGAGTGTTCAACCGGAGAGTAGTTCAGCGTAGTATCATGAAGATGATATATTTATGAGAGAGTGTTCACTAGTGAAAGTATGATCCCTAGGCCTTGTTTCTAAGCATTGATACACCGTTTGCTATTAGATCTGTTACATGTTTGCTTGCTTCCATCTTTATTTCAGTTTGCCTTTAGTCTTTTCCACGCCTTCAAGTTATCTTCTATCACCGTTACCACTTATAATCATCCATACCACTTGCATTTCACTATCTCTTCGCCGAACCAGTGCACCTATACACCTGACAAGTGTATTGGGTGTGTTGGGGACACAAGAGACTTCTTGTATCTTGATTGCAGGGTTGCTTGAGAGGGGATACCTTTGACCACTGCCTCCCTGAGTTCGATAAACCTTGGGTGATCCACTTAAGGGAAAACTTGCTGCTGTTCTACAAACCTCTGCACTTGGAGGCCCAACAACTGTCTACAAGAATAGAAGTGCGTAAACATCAAGCTATTTTCTGGCGTCGTTGCCGAGGAGGAAAGGTAAAAGGTATTCACACCGGAGGATTAAAGAAGAAGAACCTCCCACGGCAAACGCCTATTTTCTGGCGCTGTTGCCGGGGAGGTAAGGTAAAAGGTACTCAGATCCTCCGGTGTGAGTCCTCGAAGTTATTTCCTTTAGATTCTGCAATTTTGTCTTTTTGTTTCTTGTTTTCACTAGTTAGGCTTAATGGAAAACAACAACAAAAAATTAGAGAGCTTTATAGCATTTATCTTGAGTTAGGACATGAAGTGTTTGAAGAGAAAATTAAAAAACCTATGGAACTTTATTTGCATGCTGATAGCAATGTTGTTAGTATGAATTCTTTGGACACCATTATTGCTAATGCTATGGAAAAGTCTAAGCTTGGACAAGCTAGTTTTTATGAAAATGATCTTTTTAGTTCCCCAGCTTTGGAAGATAGCTATTCTATTGCTTATGATGATACCAAACCTCCAATATATGATTATTACGATGATGAATATGATATTTTCAGTCCACCTACTATTGAGGAGAAAATTAGTTATGATTACAATATGCCTCCTATATTTGATGATTATGGTGATGAGAATAATAATGATAGCTATTTTGTTGAATTTGCTCCCAGTATGATTAATAAGAATGACTATGTTTATGTGGAGAGTATTACTTCTTTTAATCATGTGGCTCATGATAAGAATGTTTTATGTGATAGTTATATTGTTAATTTTATTCATGATGCTACTGAAAGTTATTATGAGAGAGGGAAATATGGTTTTATGCATCTCAATAATATTAAGTTTCCCCTCTTTATGTTGAAAGCATTTAAGTTGCACATGTTTTGCTTTCCTATGCTTGTTGCTTTGTGCTTTCATGACTTGTTTCTTTACAAGATTCCTATCCATAGGAAGTGGGTTAGACTTAAATGTGTTTTGAATTTGCTTCTTGATGCTCTCTTTTACTTCAATTCATATTTCTTATGTGAGCATCTTCTCAAACTATCATGCCTAACTTAAAGGCGTTAAAGAAAAGTACTTATTGGGAGATAACCCAAAAGTTTTAGATGAGTCTTGGAAGTTATTACCTCTGTTATAACCGCTCCTTATCCTTTTTATTTGCTTTTTGTGCCAAGAGTAACCTTTAATGAGAGAGAAGTAATGATTGGGAAAGTTGTTGTCCCGAAACAGATTTTTGTGCTTCACCGTAAAAATTCGTGAGAGATCTGTATGTCGGATTGATCTGTAATTATTTGTGCTTCTGCCCCAGGTTGTTACCTAACTTTCGTTAGTTCAACACTTTTTGATTTGAGCAATAGAAGGTCTTCGAAAAAATTAGTCTTTATCTTCTGGTCTGTTTTGACAGATTTCTGCCATTTTCTGCATTTGCTTCTTGTTGGTTCCTTCTTGAGTTCTTTTGGGGAATTGAGCTTTGTGAGGGAAGTGCTACAGTATCTAGTGTTCTAATGGAAGTTTATTTGGTGTTAGAACTGAACCTTAAGACTTATTTATCTTGAGTGCACTAATGTTGCTAATAAAGATTGTGTGAAGTTTTGTATGAAGGAAAAATTTCAGGTGTATGGAAGGAATGAGTAATGATATGAAGGATGGACTAAAGCTAAAGCTTGGGGATGCCACGCGTGTCACCCCAAGAAATATCCAAGAAGTACAAGCGTCAAAGCTTGGGGATGCCCAAGGCATCCCCTTCTTCATCAATAAAAATTCCAGGTTTCTTCCAAACACTTTATTTTTATTGTTTCATGCACAGTTGTGTTGTTCTTGGAGCGTCTTCTTTTTCGTTTTTGTTTTAGTTTTTATATTTCTTGGTTTGCTTAGTTTTCTAAATAAGTTGGTTGGACCCCCTCTTTCATACCTTTGGTTTGCAATTAGTTTGGTTTGGTTTGGAAAAGAGTAGGAAAGTTCATGCTTATGTGGTAAAAAGAGCTTGTTTTTTACTGTGGCCTATGCTTTGTCATGCCATGCTCGAGATTGTTTTGGCTTTATGCTTAGTATTCTTTGCTGTAGCATGACTTGTTATAAACAATTGAGATTGCTTAATGTGCCTTGGATGAATCATGCGTTGTTTTAGCATATTAAAGCATAGTATAGTGGTATTCTCCTTTGATGCTTTATTTGGGTTGACTTGGCGCATGCTCACACCATGTTATGAATATCGAAGTCACCATAGCCTTTATGATCCTTTAGTTTTCAACTTGTAGCATCACTTTATGCTTTGATCAATGATGTTTTGTCGCTCTGCATAATTATGGCCATTATTGCTCTCTTAGTTTGTCGCTCCCAGTCTTTTGCTAGCCTCCACAACCAAGTATGAGTTCCACTCATGCATCCAACTCCCTTAACCAAGTTATTCCAAAGAGTCCACCATGCCTACCTACTAGATTATGCTTTTGTTTTCCTTCCACTTGTTATGAGAAAACTAGTGATTAAAGCTCTGACAAACTTGATGGCACACTTTACTTTATTGCCTCTAATAAACTTGAACCATTGGGTCCTTCTTTGTTGCGTATATGCGTGCGCTTTATAAGTTGAAATTAGCAGAACCATGTTTCATGGGGAACGCTTTCAACATTGCACTTGTACTTTGTACCCCGTTGATATCATGTTCTTTTGATTACGGATCTCGGCGGTGTGAAATAAAACTGGAAATTTTAAGATCATGGAGTTTGTATGTGTGTTAGAGAAACGCCTGGGCCGCTAGCCTAAGCCATGCCTAATCATGGTGGAAACTTGCAGCATCACCATAATGAGCACTCTATGAAGCATCCTCAATAAAAACCTATGCAAATAGCAAATAAAAAGATCGCTGAGATGCTCATTGTCTGCTTGCCTTGTCATTTTGATTATGGGAAAGCTCCCGTATCATGTGCAAGGGGTACCCCGTTGGTGGTTCTTAATGATACACATATACTTATAATGACAAGAGCTTACTCATGACTGAAGTTGAGTAGCATGAGGATCGGTCTTCGTAAGTAAGGGGCATGAGATTTCGGTTTATAACTTGTCAAGCATATCCTCTTAGTTGTGTCACTTTAACCTTAATCACCTTAAAGATGCTTATGTAGGGGCAATGAGAGCTGAAAGCTATAAGTACCATAATTTTTGGAAGCTCTTTATGAGACTTGAATCCCTACTTCCTTTTACAAAAGGCCTTTCTTCCACCATTATATTGAGTCTCCACCTTCTATATTTATGCACCTACTTTGAGAGCATAGTGGCCATTCTTAGTTCTATGTGCATTGTCCCAAGACTAGTTGATTGATGCATAACTTGTTATTGCTTGTTTTAAACTATTGTATCTAGTCACTCTTATGAACTTTGAAGGTGTCCTATTCATTTATATTTGCTACTCTATTGAGGGACAAGCTGAATACTATTATGCTATGTTTTCTTTATGTGAAACAAACAAACGTCTTGCAAAGCATTGTTATTCATGAATATTTTGTTTGTGCCTTTTCATGTTGCATCATAGTCTCTTTGCTTATTGCTAGAACTTTGTCTTTCATGTTATGATTGAAGTACTATGATCCCAGCTTTGAATGTTTTGCAATACTTTGATCAAGTCTTTGATGGTGCATGTCACCTCAAAAATTCTTTCTTTTTATCACTTACCTACTCGAGGACGAGCAGGAGTTAAGCTTGGGGATGTTGATATATTGCAAATGTATCTATAATTTTTGATGTTCCATGCTTGGTTTTATCTACTTTCTTGTGTTTTGTTCCAACTTTGGAGTACTTTTCATATGATTTCTTGGACTAACCTATTAACAAGATGCCACAGTGCCAGTTGCATGTTTTCTGTTGTTTTTGGTTCCAGGAAGTCAGAAAATGAATATTCTCGGAATTGGACGGGACAAAAGCCAAAGTTCCTATTTTACCGGAAGACTCATGGAGCCAGAATACGAGACGGAGGAGGGCCAGGGCCTGGCCACACCCCCCAGGTGCGAGCTAGCCTTACCCGCGCCACCAGGTGGTGTGGGGCCCCCTGGCACCCCCTCGGTCTCCCCTCAACCATAGAGTAGTTCAGCGTAGTATCATGAAGATGATATATTTATGAGAGAGTGTTCACTAGTGAAAGTATGATCCCTAGGCCTTGTTTCTAAGCATTGATACACCGTTTGCTATTAGATCTGTTACATGTTTGCTTGCTTCCATCTTTATTTCAGTTTGCCTTATTCTTTTCCATGCCTTCAAGTTATCTTCTATCACCGTTACCACTTATAATCATCCATACCACTTGTATTTCACTATCTCTTCGCCGAACTAGTGCACCTATACACCTAACAAGTGTATTGGGTGTGTTGGGGACACAAGAGACTTCTTGTATCTTGATTGCAGGGTTGCTTGAGAGGGGATACCTTTGACCACTTCCTCCCTGAGTTCGATAAACCTTGGGTGATCCACTTAAGGGAAAACTTGCTGCTATTCTACAAACCTATACACTTGGAGGCCCAACAATTGTCTACAAGAATAGAAGTGCGTAGACATCACCCAGCTGAGGAAATTGTCGACTTCTTCGAGGAGCAAACAAATGTTTTTTTGTTGCAGCAATAGTTTAATTTGTATCCTGCACAAAAGTATACTAGTGTTGTAAAGGTCATATGTATATACCGAGTGTAATTGATTTTATATTGAGCTTGTTAGCTTATATGTTTTTGCGAGTGCGTTGCACTATGCGATTCTTTTTCGTTAGCCTGACATAGGTTTATCTCAGCGCCTTTCCAACATGCCAGGTGCGTTGCAGCTGGGTTGGTGTGTGTCAAGGGTTCGATTATTGCGTCAGCTACTCAGGATATCACGATCGGTTCATAGAACAGATGTGGAAAGGGTGGCGCAGCACCCGAGTAAATAGATGGCGAAAAGTAATAGAAAAAACACAGGGTTTGGGGCACTTAGCTTTATTTATTCGTAGGACAGTATGAGGTACAATGTGTGGCTAAGTAGCCTGGCTGAAAAGCCTTTATTTGCAATGTAAAGAAAACAAAATTAACTAAGGGTAGAAGCGCCGCAGCTGCGCGCCGTTCCAGGGGTTGGAGTATGCGACTCCTGTCTCGAAATCTTTGAGGCGATAAGCGCCACCTGGGATTACTTCTGTAATCACGTAAGGTCCTTCCCAAGGGGACTCGAGCTTGAGATGCCCTTGTTGCTTCAGTCGCAGGACCAAGTCTCCTTCGACGAAGGACCTGGGGTGTAGCCTTCTGCTGTGGTAGTTGCGGAGGTTTTGCTGGTAGATCGTGGATCTCTCCGCTGCGATTTCTCGTGCCTCATCGAGGAGGTCGACGGAGTCTTCGAGTGCAAGGGTGGACTCCTTCTCGCTGTATGCGACCACCCGTGGAGCTTTCTAGCGTACTTTTGCGGGTACTACTACTTCAACACCGTGCACCATGAAGAACAGGGTGTATCACGTGGCGCTGTTGGGAGTTGTGCGTATGCTCTAGAGTACGGATTGCAGTTTGTCCGGCCAGCATCCTGTAGCTTGCTCGAGTGGCCGTAGGAGTCGTTTCTTGATTCCACCATAGACAAGGCCATTGGACTTTTTGACTTGACCGTTGGTCTGCGGGTGAGTGATGTCTACGCACTTCTATTCTTGTAGACAGTTGTTGGGCCTCCAAGTGCAGAGGTTTGTAGAACCGCAGCAAGTTTTCCCTTAAGTGGATCACCCAAGGTTTATCGAACTCAGGGAGGAAGTGGTCAAAGGTATTCCCTCTCAAACAACCCTGCAATCAAGATACAAGAAGTCTCTCGTGTCCCCAACACTTGTCAGGTGTATAGCTGTACTAGTTCGGCGAAGAGATAGTGAAATACAAGTGTTATGGATATAAGACAACGGTGCTAGAAAATAGCTTGATTGGCGTGGAAAAGACTAAAGTAAAAATGAAAAAAAGAAGGAAGCTAGCAAACATGTAACATATCTAATTGCAAACGGTGTATCAATGCTTAGAAACAATGCCTAGGGATCATATTTTCACTAGTGAACACTCTCATATAAATATCTTCTCTTCAGGATACTACGCTGAACTAATCTCTGGTTGAACACTCTAATCGATGGTAGGGTTACAACATCACACCTCAAAGTTCATATTTCCCATCTAGAAAACCCCACACTGTCACCTTGAGTACTAGATGGTTCTAACAAACACCACAATTCCATAAAGACATCCAACTCCAAATATAACTCATAACAAGTATTTGTAATCTCTAGCCTAAGTGCCACCATGGTGTGCACGCTTTCAACTTCACACACATGGGGAGAGCAGAGATCTATTAAAGCACTTGAGTAGCAAGGTATATCTAATTGATTACAAGGCTCATGATCACAATATGATCATGCATACAGAGAGAGATGAACACATACCTACCGGTAGAACCCTTAGCCTCGAGAGAGAACTACTCCCTCCTCATCATGGGAATCAGCAATGGCGATGGAGATGGTGGTGGAGATCGATGGAGATGGCTCCGGGGGCACTTCCCCGTCCTAGCAGGGTGCCGGAACAGAGACTTTCTGTTCGTTGAATCTCCCCTTCGGTGGCGGAAGCACTGTGGAACTTTTCGTGGATGGAGGCTTGATTACTTAGGGTTTACACATCGTGAGGTTTCTTATAGGCGAAGAGGCAAGGTCGGTGGGCGGCCAGGGGGCCCATACCGCCTGGTGGCGCGGCCAGGGCTAGCCCGCGCCACCACATGGTGTGGCCGCCCTGTGGCCCCTCTCCGTCTCGTCTTCTGGCTCCGTGAGTCTTCTGGTAAAATATCAACTTTGGCTTTTGTCCCTTCCAATTCCGAGGATATTCATTTTCAAACTTTCTGAAACAAAAAACAGCAGAAAACAGGCAACTGGCACTATGGCTCTTGTTAATAGGTTAGTCCAAGAAATCATATGAAAAGTACTCCAAAGTGTGGACAAAACACAAGAAAGTAGATAAAACCAAGCATGAAACATCAAAAATTATAGATACATTTGCAATGTATCAACATCCCCAAGCTTAACTCATGCTCATCCTCAAGTAGGTAAGTGATAAAAAGAAAGAATAATTTTTGAGGTGACATGCACCATCAAAGACTTGATCAAAGTGCTTGTAAAACATTCAAAGCTGGGATCATAGTACTTCAATCATAGCAAGAAAGACAAAGTTCTAGCAGTAAGACAAACAAACTATGATGCAACATGAAAAGGCACAAACAAAAGATTCATGAATAACAATGCTTTGCAAGACGTTTGTTTGTTTCACATAAAGAAAACTTAGCATAATAGTATTCATCTTGTCCCTCATAGAGTAGCAAATATAAATGCATAGGACACCTTCAAAGTTCATAAGAGTGACTAGATACAAATAGTTTAAAACAAACAATATCAAGTTATGCATCAATCAACTAGTCTTGGGACAATGCACATAGAACTAAGAATGGCCACTATGCTCTCAAAGTAGGTGCATAAAGGTAGAAGGTGGAGACTCATTATAATGGTAGAAGAAAGGCCTCCATAGAAGGAAGCAGAGATTTAAGTTTCATAAAGAGCTTCCAAAAATTATGGTACTTATAGCTTCCAGCTCTCATTGCCCCTATCATAAGAATCTTGAAGTGATTAAGGTTAAAGTGAACAAACTATGGTGTACATGCTTGACGAAGTATAAGTTAGAAATCTCATGTCCCTTGAATACGAGGGCCGCTCCTCATGCTACTCAAGTTTAGTCACCGGTAAGTCCTTGTCATTGTAAGTACATGTGTATCATAGAGAACCGCCAATGGGGTACCCCTTGCCCGATGATACGGAAGAATCCCCATATCAAAATGACAAGGCAAGCAGACAACGAGCATCTCAGCAATCTTCTTATTTACCATGGGAATATAGTGCTTTTTTCTCCCTTTCCTCTGTTCATAATCTCATTTTTTCACTTTTTCTCAACATAGGACTCTTTTTTATAAGAAGAATGCTTCATAGACAGCTCATTATGGTTACGCCGCAGGTTTCCACCATGTCTGCATGGATTAGACCAGCGCCCAGGCGTTTCTCTAACACATATACATAAATCCATGGACTTACAACCTCCCCTTTCATTTCACACCGACGACATCCATAGACAAAAGAGCATGATATCAACTAGGTACAAAGTACCAGTGCAATGTTGAAAGCGTTCCCCATGACAACATCTGCTAATTCCCAACAAATAAGTGCAAGCATATACAACATACACGACACAATGGTTCAATTTTATTAAGGGCAAGAAAAGTAAAGTGTGCCATCAAGTTCGTGAGAGCTTTAATCACTAGTTTTCTCATAACAAGTTTAATTCGTAAGGTAAACAATTGCATGAATATACTTGGAATAGCATAATCTAGTAGGTAGGTATGGTGGACTCTTTGGAATAACTTGTTTTAGGGAGTTGGATACATGAGTGAAACTCATACTTGGTTGTGGAGGCTAGCAAAAGACTGGGAGCGACAAACTAAGAGAGCAATAATGGCCATAATCACGCAGAGCGACAAAACATTATTGATCAAAGCATAAAGTGATACTACAAGTTGAAACCTAAAGGATCATAAAGGCTATGGTGTCTTGGGATAGTCATAACATGGTGTGAGCATGCGCCAAGTCAACCCAAATAAAGCATCAAAGGAGAATACCACAATACTATGCTTTAATATGCTAAAACAACGCATGATTCATCCAAGGCACATTAAGCAATCTCAATTGTTTATAACAAGTCATGCTACGGCAAAGAATAATAAGCATAAAGCCAAAACAATATCAAGCATGGCATGATAAAGCATAGGCCACAGTCAAAAACGAGCTCTTTTTACCACATAAGCATGAACTTTCCTACTCTTTTCCAAACCAAACCAAACTATTTGCAAACCAATGTATGAAAGAGGGGATCCAACCAATTTATTCAGAAAACTAAGCAAACGAAAACCAAAACAAAAACGAAGAAGAAGACGCTCCAAGAACAACACAACTATGCATGAAACAATAAAAATGAAGCGTTTGGAAGAAACCTAGGATTTTTATTGATGAAGAAGGGGATGCCTTGGGCATTCTCAAGCTTTGACGCTTGTACTTCTTGGATATTTCTTCGGGTGACAAGCGTGGCATCCCCAAACTTGAGCTTTAGTCCATCCTTCATTTCATTACTCATTCCTTCCATACACGTGAATTTTATTTTTCATACAAAACTTCACACAATCTTTATTAGCAACATTAGTGCACTCAAGATAAATAAGTCTTAAGGTTCAGTTCTAACACCAAATAAACTTCCATTAGAACACTAGCTACTGTATCACTTCCCTCAAAAATCTCAATTCCCCAAAAGAACTAAAAAAGGAACCAACAAGAAGCAAACGCGGAAAATGGCAGAAATCTGTCAAAACAGACCAGCAAGTAAAGACGAATTTTTTCGAAGACCTTCTGTTGCTCAAATCAAAAAGTGTTGAACTAACTAAAGTTAGATAACAACCTGGGGCAGAAGCACAAAAATTCACGCCTCAAAAGGACGTACACCGTTTTTCACGAATTTTTACGGTGAAGCACAGAAATCTGTTTCGGGACAGCAACTTTCCCACTCATTACTTCTCCCTCATTAGAGGTTACTCTTGGCACAAAAAGCAAATAAAAAGGATAAGGAGCGGTTATTACAGAGGTAATAACTTCCAAGACTTATCTAAAACTTTTGGGTTATCACCCAATAAGTACTTTTTTTAACGCCTTTAAGTTAGGCATGATAGTTTGAGAAGATGCTCACATAAGAAATATGAATTGAAGTAAAAGAGAGCATCAAGAAGCAAATTCAAAACACATTTAAGTCTAACCCACTTCCTATCCATTGGAATCTTGTAAATAAACAAGTCATGAAAGCACAAAGCAACAAGCATAGGAAAGCAAAACAAGTGCAACTTCAAAATTTTCAACATAAAGAGGGGAAACTTAATATTATTGAGATGCATAGAACCATGTTTCCCTCTGTCAAAATATCTTTCAGTAGCAACATGAATAAAATTAACAATATAACTATCACATAAAACATTCTTATCATGAGCCACATGCATAAAAGAATTAATACTCCCCACATAAACATAGTCATTCTTATTAATTGTAGTGGGAGCAAATTCAACAAAATAGCTATCATTCTCATCACCATAATCATCAAAAATAGGAGGCATATTGTGAAGGGAATATGGCCGAGAGACAATACTAAAGTGGTTATTATCTTATTCCCACTTTATGATAAATGTTTATTTTGCATGCAATAATTGTATTGATCAGAAATGTCAATACATGTGTGTTTAATTAACAAAAAGGGTTCCTAGTTATGCCTCTCTTATAGACTAGCTTGTTGATTAACAAGATGATCAAGGTTTCCCGATCATGGACATTGGATGTTGTTAATAACAAGGTCACAACATTTGTGAAATGATGTGATGAACATTCATCCGAAGTATAGCATTACGATCAAGTCATTATGTTTATATTGCTATAACATCATACGAAGTAATCTTTATCCTTAGACCATAAGATCATGTTAATTGCTAACACCGGAAGAGTATCTTGATAACATCAAACGTCACACCGTAACAGGGTGACTATAAAGATGGGTTCAGTGCTATGAAGGTGTTATGTTGAGGCTCATGGATCTAGAGTGGAATTTGTCAATCCCGATGACGGATAGATATACTCTGGGCCCTCTCGGTGATATCACATTAATATAGCTTGCAAGCAAGTGATGTGATCACTAGAATGTTATATCACGGGAACGAGAAAAGAGTGCATGTCGGTAACGAGATCAAACTAGGTATTTGGATACCGATGATCGAATCTCGGACATGTATTATATCAAGAGACAAAGGGATTAAATTACAAGCGTTAAAGGTTCTCACGATCACAGAAGTCATCGTTGAATATGCAGGAGTCCGTATGGACCTCTAGGTCCGGCTTCTCATTATTGATCTGAGTCTCAATCATGTCTGCATTATTCGCGAACCGTAGGGTGACACACTTAAGAGTTACCGAACACCATTTTGGAGCACATATGTTTCAGACGAAAGAATTGCAAAGCGCAGGAATTGTTTCGATAGAAACCCGAAATTGTTTCGGGTGAAATTGCGGAAAGTGGTTCTGCATGTGATATTGAAATATTGCAAGGGGTTATATGTGAATGTTTGTTAATTAAAGTAATTAACAAAATTCTGAATAAATTTAATAAAAGAGTTTTATTAAATGAGAGGGCATTAAACTTAGAGAATTTTAATGCATTTAAAGTAGGGACTTTAAAAGGGAATGTGAAGAGGCATTTTAAAGTGGAGGGGTTACCACCACATGAATGGGGGAGGTGAGGGGTTACCCCCCATGCGCCGGCCATGGGGAGGGGGTACCCCCTCCTCCTATAAAAGGCCACCCTCTCCCTTCTTCTTCCACACACCTCCTTGTGAAGGATCTCTCTCCCCCTCTAGAATTATTCCCCCATGGTCTCGGATTAGCGAGATACATGTTCCCGGTGGTTTTTCGTCTGGAAGGAGTTGCTTCTTCCGCTGGATCGCTGGAGCGAGGTGGAGGTTGTCCGGTGGCTTGAACGTGTGTGCGAGTGCGGATGCGCTGCTGAGTTGCGGCATTCAGACTTCCTCACGATCTTGAGATCGACAAGTGTACGACTACATCAACCACGAGTTCCTACTCGTTAACAAAACTCGTTGTCTTCGAGGGTAAGTTCTCGTTGGATGTATGTTCACCCGTTGCTATGTACCTAGTAGATAGATCTTAGCATGTAGTTCTCATCGTAGGAAATTTTTTGTTTTCTATGCTGCGGACCCAACAGTGATATCAGAGCATGATCTATGCGTAGGTGCTTTGCACGGGTAGTACACATATTTTTATATGTGGGCGATGATGATCATGTTATTGCATCTTCTATGTATTTTGGATATTGGTGGCATAGTGGGATGAAGCGGCCCAGACCAACCTTACATGTCATCGTACATGAGACCGGTTCCACGACTGACATGCAACTTGTTTTGCATAAGTGCCTGGCGGGTGTCTGTCTCTCCTACTATAGTCAATATCTGAGTTACAACGAGTTGCTAATAACTTGGTTATCCTCGTTGTGGTTCATGTTCGTAGGTAAGAACGGTTCTATCTCTGAAAGCCCTAAGCACGTAAAACTTGCAGTTGATAAATTAGAGGCGTCTAGTTTAGATCGTTGGTAGGCTAGTGTCTTGATCTGGTATTGTTGTAAGTAGATGTATGATAGATACTCTTACAACACATTCAATGTGTAAGTTCCATAGACCTTGGCCTTACACACAAAGGAATGATAGAGATCATACCACGATGCAAATGATAGAGATCAAATGCATGGACCATAGCATCTCACTTTACACATTAGATGTTAGCATCTTATACTGCTAGTTTGGCGCTTTTTGTAGCATTGTAAGATGATCCCTCATTTATATATCAAGATAAAAATGTGTTCTTCCTTAAGTATGCACCGTTCTGTGGATCGTGTTTCGAGACATCACGTGATGATCGGGTGTACTCGAATCTACGCTTTCATAGGAACGGGTGTAAGACAGTTTTACACACGCGAATACTAAGGTTCTTACTTGGCGAGCCTAGCATGTACAGACATGGCCTCGGAACACGGACCGAAAGGTTAAGCATGAGTCGTATAGTTGATATGATGCCCATATAGATGCTCGCCTTTGAAGCTACATCAACTCACGTGATGATCGGACTTGGTGTAGTGGATTTGGTTCATGTAATCACCAAAAGGCACGAGGGATGTCGTTTTTGAGTGGGAGTTCATTTCTAATTTGGATTAGTCGAACTCAATTTGTCATAAACTAAATCAAAGTGAATTTTCATAATTTGTTGTAGTCATTGGCGTCTGTTCACTACCTTATGCTTAGTTTTAATTGAGATAATAGAACTATAGAATTCTGGATATTTACTTTACAAACTGGTATCGTATTGTTTTGAATTTCAATTTAAAGTTTATAAGTCCTATTGCAAACTTTCAGCAAACTCTATTTACTCCATGAAGTTAAATAAGTAGTATTAAATCAAGAGTAAGAATTCCAATGTTAGTATCTAAAGTATCATGTTTGCCTCCATGATTATTGAAATTCAAAAGTTGTTTTAATATCAAGATTTAATAGGAGCTGATAATTGTTTCAGAAACCATCATGTGTGAAAGATATTGTGATATCTGAAACAATTTTTTTGGTTGCATTATGTTTGAGTATAATTTAGCAAAATACATGTTCTCATATTGTATGAGAATTTGTGAAGGATGGAGATGCTAAGCATCCGGATCTCCCAAAAAGGTTTTGGGAACTAACATTATACTCGCGATTCTTCCTTACAGGCTATAGTAGCTTGATCATGAAAGTTTTCATGATAAGGATGAATAGAAGATGTAAGTAAAATGTTTACTACACTAATAGATTACTAAAGAATGGATTTTTGAAAGAATACCAAACATTTGATGATGGTGATTCACTTCAAAGTGCAAGTACAAAGGTATTAGTATTTGACTATATACACTTTGTACTATGTGTCATATGAATGACACCACAATTGATGTTGATAGATTCTTTTAAAAGGAAAAGGAATTGCTGAAAGAGAATCAATAAAATATTTGGCAGAAAATAAAAGGTTGGAGATGTCCAACTTAGGTATATAGAAGATATACATGTTATGGTTGTATTCCTTGCTTGTTAAACAATGTGGTTCTGAGGTATTGGATACCGGTATTGGATACAGAGTTGGTTGGTATGAAGTGTGATACATGACAACGCAATTCATGAACTGCAATGGCCAAAGTAACTAGAAAGAGAATAAGTGATGATGTTCATCGAAAACAAATAAAGTGTTATTGTGTTTTTCGTTGTCATCAAACCAAGCCTTCAAGATTTGTTTTAATAATTGTTATTTTGTTCCGGTATGACGAGAACAATGGTTTTTCAAATAATTACAGTATTCCATAAAGGATGGATGAACTTTTACAAGTCTAGTGGGAGAAATCACATCCATAAACACTATGGCTAAAATGTCGCAAGACAAATGATTGAAAGATCACTTATGAAAGAAAACATGAAGAAACTCCATGTTGATGGATTTTTGGAGTATTTGATTTTGATCAATTGACGCTTGTGAAAGTTTCCTCGAGATAATTAAAACTCTGTCCATAGGCCAAAGAGGAACGGATGACTAACTTATTGGATATTATACATATTGATGTATATAGTCCATTATATGTAGCCATATGCGATGGATCTTTTTGCTTCATATGCTTTCTACAAAAAAAATTAAGTGAATATATCTATATATTTACTTAATAAGGAAGAAGTATGAAACATTTGAAAATTGTTCAAAGACTTTCAAGATGAAGTGGAAAATCATTGTAACAAGAAAATAAAGAGTTTATGATTCGATCATAAAGGAAGATATTTGAGTTACATGTTTAGCAAAAACACCTAAGATTTGAGGAATTATTCCATGATTTGTGTTTCCCGATGAACAATAGGAGTATGGCATATTCGAGAGATGAAACCAAACCATGTTTGACATGGTAAGATCAAAGGTGTCATTTATAAAACTGCCATTATGTTTTAAGGATTGAAGATTTAGAGACTACTGCTTTTACACTAAAAAGAGCACCATCGTGATCCGTTGAAATGACACCATATAAGTTATGGTTTGGGATAAAAACCGAATTGTCTTTTCTTAAATTTTGGTATGCTATGCATAAGTAAAAATTTTACAACCAAAGTCGGATAAGCACGTCTTTGTAGGTTATCCCAAATAATTTGTTGGGAATTTCTCCATAACACCAAGGACAAAAGAGTTTATTACTTGGAACGTCAAGTTTCTTGAGAAGGAATTTTTCGTGAATAGTTAAGTGGGAGGACAATAGAACTTTTATAAGGTTGTTGAGCCTTAGCTATATGTGCTAAGTAGCGCAGCGCCGGAAAGTGTCCCGGTGGTGGCCACAATGCTCATGGCTCCCGTGATTACAAAGGGTGTGATCTCAGAGATTAGAGTTCCTATTGAACCGTGTGGGTCGGTAAGAATCAAATAGTGTGATTTGATAAGCAAGTCGTTATTGTTTTGACAATGATGAACCGACTATATGCAAAGAAGCGGTGATGGGCCCTGACTCCATAAAATGACTAGAAGTCATAGAATCCGTGATAGTATCCATACACGAGAAATCAAGTTTCTGAATTTGGAAGACCTTCCGGAAAGGCGTGAAGCTTATCGGTCGTGTTTGGATCTATAAAGAAATAAGACATGGATGGTTAACATCTATGAAATAGTCGACATGTCGGATAGAAGTTTACGACAATGTTCAAGGAGTTGGCTATGACAAGATTTGATCTTTCATAGCGATATTTAGTCTTGACGGATTAATGTAGCAACCACTACATACAATTTGATGTATGGTAGTTGAACAAAAAAACAATGTTCTTCTAATAGAATGGTTACCTAGGACGTGTACAAGACACGGTCCGAAGGGTTTTGTTAATTCAAAGGGTGCTAAAAGGGCATGCAAACTTCAATAGTTGAAGTAAGCATAGCGGAGTTGGAATCTTCACCATGATGAAACTATTAAAATAGTTTAAATTCATCAGAGATGATGAAGATGCTTGCATTTGCAAGAAATTAAGTGGGAGCGCTGAGACATATTTCTAATACATTATGTAGAGGACATATTGTTGATTGGAAATGATGTATCTTGTATTGACACAAGTTAAGAATTTCATTAAAATAAGATTTCGATGAAAGACTTGAGCAAACCCAGAATATTTGGCATCAATATCTATATGGATAGATTATGGCGCTAATATGGTTGTGCCAGACATACATATATGAGATATTGAAAGGGTTCAATATGGAAACAACAAGAAAGGTTCTTTCTGCATGGAAAGAATTGTAGCAAGATTCAAGTGTTTCAACACTTGGTGAGTAAAATCACATGAAGATTTTGACCGATTATACCATGATATGTATATATCCAAAATGTCCTATGCTCTAAATGTTATGAGCACATACCAGAATGATTCATAAGATGATCATTGGACGATATTAAAGATATTCTTATGAGCTTTGGAAGAACTAAGAATATATCATGTAGAAGTGACAAATAGTTAAAGGTAGTTCATTGTAAAGTGTTACATTGATAATATTTTGGTCACAAGATACAAATTAAATTTATCTCAATTTAGACTATGGGTGGCACAATGTAACGGAAAGGATGTTCCATGATGGATTTGGATGAGTTCCAAAGTTGAGACATTGTGACGGATACTACAACAAAAGGCTAAGTATATAACTGCTATAGTAGCACCAAAGGAGGGCATTTGTGTTAAGTAGTTTGTTATCAAACTAGGTGTGGTTCAAAGTGGGCTAATACTATGAAGATATATTGTGTGACAATAATATCAACATATTTTAACCTGAACGAACTAAAGGTCTCACCAAAGGACCAAATTTATACAATGCCAACTCATTTGAGAATGAGTGATGCGTAGAGACGCAAAGACATGCAAATACACACGGACCTGAGACTGTCAGATCCGGAGATTATGTTAACCACTAGCAATCGCGTATATGCAACAACAGAAAGCCATTGGTGTTCAATACGCAAAGTTTTTTAAAACTAGATTATTGACTCTAGTGCAAGTGGGAGACTGAAGGGAATATGCCCGAGAGGCAATAATAAAGTGGTTATTATCTTATTCCATGTTTATGATAAATGTTTATTTTGCATGCTATAATTGTATTGATCGGAAACGTGAATACATGTGTGTTTAATAAACAAAATGGTTCCTAGTTATGCCTCTCTTATAGACTAGCTTGTTGATTAACAAGATGATCAAGGTTTCCTGATCATGGACATTGGATGTTGTTAATAACAAGGTCACAGCATTTGTGAAATGATATGATGAACATTCATTCGATGTATAGCATTACAATCAAGTCATTATGTTTATATTGCTATAACATCATACGAAGTAATCTTTATCCTTAGACCATGAGATCGTGTTAATTGCTAACACCGGAAGAGTATCTTGATAACATCAAACGTCACACCGTAACAGGGTGACTATAAAGCTGGGTTCAGTGCTACGAAACTGTTATGTTGAGGCTCATGGATCAAGAGTGGAATTTATCAATCCCGATGACGGATAGATATACTCTGGGCCCTCTCGGTGATATCACATTAAGATAGCTTGCAAGCAAGTGATGTGGTCACCGGAATGTTATATCACGGGAACGAGAAAAGAGTGCATGTCGGTAACGAGATCAAACTAGGTATTTGGATACCGATGATCGAATCTCAGACATGTATTATATCAAGAGACAAAGGGATTAAATTACGAGCGTTAAAGGCTCTCACGATCACAAAATTCATCGTTGAATATGCAGGAGTCAGTATGGACCTCCAAGTCCCGCTTCTCATTATTGATCTGAGAGGAGTCTCAATCATGTCTGCATTTTCGAGAACCGTAGGGTGACACACTTAAGAGTTACCGGACACCATTTTGGAGGACATATGTTTCAGACGAAAGAATTGCAAAGCGCAGGAATTGTTTCGATAGAAACCCAAAATTGTTTCAGGTGAAATTTCAGAAAGTGGTTTTGCATGTGATATTGAAATATTGCAAGGGGTTATATGTGAATGTTTGTTAATTAAAGTAATTAACAAAATTCTGAATAAATTTAATAAAAGAGTTTTATTAAATGAGAGAGCATTAAACTTAGAGAATTTTAATGCATTTAAAGTGGGGACTTTAAAAGGGAATGTGAAGAGGCATTTTAATGTGGAGGGGTTACCACCACATGAATGGGGGAGGTGAGGGGTCACCCCCCATGCGCCGGCCATGGGGAGGGGGTACCCCCTCCTCCTATAAAAGGCCACCCTCTCTGTCCTTCTTCCACACACCTCCTTGTGAAGGATCTCTCCCCCCTCTAGAATTATTCCCCCATGGTCTCGGATTAGCGAGATACATGTTCCCGGTGGCATTTCGTCTGGAAGGAGTTGCTGCTTCCGCTGGATCGCTAGAGCGAGGAGGTGGAGGTTGTCTGGTGGCTTGAATGTGTGTGCGAGTGCGGATGCGCTGCTGAGTTGCGGCGCTCGAACTTCCTCACGATCTTGAGATCGGTAAGTGTACGACTACATCAACCACGAGTTCCTACTCGTTAACAAAACTCGTTGCCTTTAAGTTAGGCTTGATAGTTTGAGAAGATGCTCACATAAGAAATATGAATTGAAGTAAAAGAGAGCATCAAGAAGCAAATTCAAAACACATTTAAGTCTAACCCACTTCCTATGCATAGGAATCTTGTAAAGAAAAAAGTCATGAAAGCACAAAGCAACAAGCATAGGAAAGCAAAACAAGTGCAACTTCAAAAATTTCAACATAAAGAGGGGAAACTTAATATTATTGAGATGCATAGAACCATGTTTCCCTCTCTCATAATAATTTTCAGTACCATTATGAATAAAAGTAACAATATAACTATCACAAGAAACATTCTTATCATGAGCCACATGCATAAAAGAATTAATACTCCCCACATAAACATAGTCATTCTTGTTGATTGTAGTGGGAGCAAATTCAACAAAATAGCTATCATTATTATTCTCATCACCATAATCATCAAATATAGGAGGCATATTGTAATCATAATTAATTTCCTCCTCAATAGTAGGTGGACTGAAAATATCATAATCATAATTGCAATCATCATATATTGGAGGTATAGAATCATCATAAGCAGTACAATAGCTATCTTCCAAAGCTGGGGAACTACCAAGCTTAGAATTTTCCATAGCATTAGCAATAATGGTGTCCAAAGAATTCATACTAACAACATTGCTATTATCATGCAAATAAAGTTCCATACGTTTTTTAGTTTTCTCTTCAAATACTTCATGTCCTAACTCAAGATAAATACTATAAAGCTCTCTAATTTTTGTTGTTGTTTTCCATTAAGCCTAACTAGTGAAAACAAGAAACAAAAAGGCAAAATTGCAGAATCTAAAGGAAATAACTTCGAGCACTCACACCGGAGGATGTGAGTACCTTTTACATTACCTCCCCGGCAACGGCGCCAGAAAATAGGCGTTTGCCATGGGAGGTTCTTCTTCTTTAATCCTCCGATGTGAATACCTTTTACCTTACCGCCCCGGCAACGGCGCCAGAAAATAGCTTGATGTCTACGCACTTCTATTCTTGTAGACAGTTGTTGGGCCTCCAAGTGCAGAGGTTTGTAGAACAGCAGCAAGTTTTCCCTTAAGTGGATCACCCAAGGTTTATCGAACTTAGGGAGGAAGTGGTCAAAGGTATTCCCTCTCAAATAACCCTGCAATCAAGATACAAGAAGTCTCTTGTGTCCCCAACACACCCAATACACTTTTCAGGTGTATAGGTGCACTAGTTCGGCGAAGAGATAGTGAAATACAAGTGGTATGGATATAATACAACAGTGCTAGAAATGGCGTGGAAAAGACTAAAGTAAAAATGAAATAAAGAAGGAAGCAAGCAAACATGAGATCTAATTGCAAACGTTGTATCAATGCTTAGAAACAAGGTCTAGGGATCATACTTTCACTAGTGAACACTCTCATATAAATATCTTCTCTTCATGATACTACGCTGAACTACTCTCCGGTTGAACACCCTAATCGATGGTAGGGCTATAACAGCACACCTCAAAGTTCATCTTTCCCGTCTAGAAAACCCCACACTATCACCTTGAATACTAGATGGTTCCAACAAATACCATAATTTCATAAAGACATCCAACTCCAAATATAACTCATAACAAGTATTTGTAATCTCTAGCCTAAGTGCCACCATGTTGTGCACGTTGTCAACTTCACACACATGGGGAGAGCAGAGATCTATTAAAGCACTTGAGTAGAAAGGTAGATCTAATTGATTACAAAGCTCATGATCACAATATGATAATGCATAGAGAGAGAGATGAACACATAGCTACCGGTAGAAACCTTAGCCTCGAGAGAGAACTACTCCCTCCTCATCATGGGAATCAGCAATGGCGATGGAGATGGTGGTGGAGATCGATGAAGATGGCTCCGGGAGCACTTCCCCGTCTCGGCAAGGTGCCGGAATAGAGACTTTCTGTCCCCCGAATCTCCCTTTCGGTGGCGGCGGCGCTGTGGAACTTTTCGTGGATGGAGGCTTGATTACTTAGGGTTTACGCATCAGGAGGCTTCTTATAGGCGAAGAGGCAAGGTCGGTGGGTGGCCAGGGGCCCACACCACCTGGTGGCGCGGCTAGGGCTAGCCCGCGCCACCACATGGTGTGGCCGCCCTATGGCCCCTCTTCGTCTCGTCTTCTGGCTCCGTGAGTCTTCCGGTAAAATATCAACTTTGGCTTTTGTCCCGTCCAATTCTGAGAATATCCATTTTCTAACTTTCTCGAACCAAAAACAGCAGAAAACATGCAACTGGCACTGTGGCTCTTGTTAATAGGTTAGTCCAAGAAATCGTATGAAAAGTACTCCAAAGTGTGGACAAAACACAAGAAAGTTGATAAAACCAAGCATGGAACATCAAAAATTATAGATACATTGGCAATGTATCAGTGAGCCACCGAGGCGTAGCTTATGTTGATTCCCAGGTTCTCGCAGAGTTCTTGGAACTCCTTGGAGGTGAAGTTCGTCCCGTTGTCTGTGATGATACTGTGTGGCATGCCGAAACGGTAGACGATGGACTCGAAGAATTTGATAGCGTTGTTCCCCGATTGATTTGTCATCGGCATAGCTTCTATCCACTTGGTGAATTTGTCGACTGCGACTAAGAGGTAGACGTAGCCTCGTCGTGAGGACCTTCGGAGCTTGCTGACCATGTCGAGTCCCCATTGTGCAAAGGGCCAAGCTAATGGTATTGGTCGGAGCTCCGCGCTTGGTGCGTGCGGTTTGTCCACGAATTGCTGGCAAGCGTTGCAGCACTGGACAATGTCCTTGGTGTCACACATGGCCGTTGGCCAGTAGAATCTAGCCCGCGGGGCTTTGGCGACAAGGGCGTGACTGCCAGCATGATGCCCACAAGTGCCTTCGTGGATGTCGAGGAGGACAGCTCTTCCGTCTCTGTTGGACACGCATCGTTGGGGCACTCCTATTATGCTGCGTTTGTACAACTCACCGTTGATAACAGCGAACGCCTTAGATCGCAGCGTGATGTGCCGTGCGTCAGTCGGATCATCCGGTAACCTCTTGCTGAGAAGGTATGTGATGTATGGTTGATTCCAAGATGGCTCGATCATCATGACACTCATCGGTCCTTCGAGTCCTATGTCAAGCTCCAGGTCGTCGAGTTCCATTGTCTCATTGGGTGGCGCAGCTCCCGAGTCTGTTGTTGCACTTGTTTTCTTCTCTGTGGCCTTCGGCTTGATGGAGCGTTCGTAGATACACTCGAGAAATACCCCATGTGGTATGGGGGCGCAGGTGGAGCCAATGTTGGCGAGTGTATCTGCCTCTTCGTTGCTCTCGCGGCCTACATGCCGCAGCTCACAGCCGTCGAAGTCCCCTTCGAGTGTGTCGTAGAGGTCGCGTTAGGCGATCAGATTGTCATTCAGTGCGTCGCACTCGTGCATTGTTTGATTGACCACCAGCTTGGAGTCGCCGTAGGCTTTCGCCATTCGCATCCCGTGCAATAGGGCCTCGTACTCAGCTTCATTATTGGAGGCGGTGAACTGCATTCGCAGGATGTATTTCAGCTTGTCTCCTTGCGACGATGTCAGTATGACACCTGCGCCAGCTCCATCCTTTCGCTTGGATCCGTCGAAGTGCATTGTCCAGAGGTAAGACATATCTGGTTTTCAGGGAGCTGATTCTCCATCTAGTGTACGAGGAAGTCAGGGAGAACTTGCGACTTGATCACATCACGCTTTTCATATGTAATTTCTCGTGGAGACAACTCGATTCCCCAAAGCGCGACTCGTCCGGTGGCGTCGGGGTTGTTGAGAATATGTCCCAGCGGGGCGTCGTTGACCACCACGATCGGGTGCTCCTGGAAGTAGTGGCACAGTAGCCTGGCTGTCATGAAGATGTCGTATGCCAGCTTCTGGTAGTGTGGGTACCGCTGCTTTGTTGGCGTGAGCACCTTGCTGAGGTAGTAGACTGGGCGCTGCACCTCGTGGACTTTGTTTTCTTCGGCACGTTCAACCACGAGTATTGTGTTGACCACCTGGTTGCTGGCGGAGATGTAGAGCAGCAGCAGTTCTTTTTCGTGCGGTGTCACCAGTACTGGCGATGTGGACAGTAGGGGCTTGAGGTCTTCGAATGCTTGTTGCGCCTTGTTAGTCCACTCGAACTTGTCAGTTTTGCAGAGAAGTTGGTAGAAGGGAAGTGCTTTTTCGCCCATGTGACTGATGAATCGACTGAGGGCCGCGATTCGCCCGGCCAGCTGTTGGACGCCTCTTACATTCTTCGGCTTATCCATGGCCAGTATGGCTTTTATTTTCTTCGGGTTTGCTTCAATCCCCCTTGCAGAGATGAGATACCCGAGTTGCCCAGATGGCACGCCGAAGGCGCATTTATCCGGATTGAGCTTGATCCGGTAGCGGTCGAGGTTGGCGAAGTTTCGCGGATATCATCGATTAGCGAGGCTTCCTCCTTGGTTTTGATGACGATGTCATCAATGTAGACTTGTATATTGCGACCAAGTTGGCTCTTTAGGCAAGCTTGCATGCACCGCTGATAGGTGGCTCCTGTGTTTTTCAGACCGAAGGGCATTGTGTTGTAGCAGAACACACCGAAGGGTGTTGTAAACACCGTCTTCTCTTGGTCTTCCTCCTTCATTCGAATCTGGTTGTAGCCTGAGTAGGCGTCGAGGAAGCAGAGGTGCTCACATCCTAGGGTGGAGTCGACGATTTGGTCGATTCGTGGCAGCGGGAAGTGATGCTTTGGGCAGTGCTTATTCAAAGAGGTGAAGTCCACGCACATCCGCAGGATATCCATGTCTTTTTTGGGAACCAGCACTGTATTAGCGAGCCAAGTGCTTTCCTTGATCTCGCGTATAAATTTTGCGTCGAGGAGTCTGTTTATCTTGCGTATAAATTTTGCGTTGCCATACTTGCGTGGTTTTCCCGAAGTCGCGATATCCGCCGCTGCGATAGCCGCTACTGCGGCCGTCGTCGTGTTTGTCGGCGTAGCCGGCTGCGACCATGTTGACGTCGTCGTGGTCATTGTATGTGCGCATTCGCCGCTTGCCTCGACGGTCGCGTTTGCGCCCGAGGTCTTCATCGTCGTCGGAGTAGGTGCGGTTTCTCACCGAATCTTCTCCATCGGCCCACTAATTCGCGATCTCCAGTAGGTGGTCGATTGTTTTGGGCTTCGAGCGACCCAGCGCCTCTCTGAGCTCCATGCGGCGAACACCGCCGTTGAATGCGTCGATTGCGTGATCCTCCGAGATGTTTTCTGCGGAGTTCTTGATGATAGACCACCTCAAGATGTACGAGCGTAGTGATTCGCCCGACCTTTGTTGGCAGTTCCTCAGTTCTTTGATTGATTCGGGCCTTTTGTAAGTGCCCTTGAAGTTGAGCACAAAGCTGTAGGCCAGCTCTTCCGAGCTGCGAATGGATCCGCACGGGAGATTGTTGAGCCATGCGCGGGCGGCGCCCTGCAGCTGTAGCTGCAAGCATTGCATGGTCGTGCTTCGACTCCCTCCGTGCAGTTTGACGGAGGAAAAGTGGTCTTACAACCAGATCTTTGGGTCCTGTAGGTCGTCGAACTTTGGATTTTCCGACGGGAGTTTGAATCCCTTAGGCATTCGCCTCTACCTAATGGCTCTGCTGAAGCATCTAACGCCGCAGAGTTCAGTCCCGTCTTCTTCTGAATCAGTTGAACGAGCATGTCGCGCCCTTGACTTATTGATTTTTCGCTGCGTCAGGTCATCGCGTGCATCCTAGTCATGATCGTGTCGCCGTGAGCGGCGACGTCGAGACAGATCATGACTGTCGTTGCTGGACGAGGGTGAGGAATAGCGTTTCGCCAGGGCCTTGCCCTTCTTCGGCTCCGGCGTCGGCTCTTTGTCGAGAGCGGCCTCGATTAACCCCAAGCCCGCGATCGTAGATTGGTGCATGGCGGCTCGAGGATCTCCAGCCGGTGGCTGGTTGTTGAGGAGGTACATGGTGGCCGTTGTTACCGCAGCTTGCGGCGTCTTTGGGACCACGTTGCCCCGCGTGTCGACTCTCGTAGAGCTGAAGTCGAGGACCTTTGCAGCTTCTATGCGTTCTTGCTCGGTGAGATGGGCCATTCGAGATCGCCTCTTGTTGGTGATGTACTCGTTGCCTTTGGAGGAGGATCCTCCGTGGGAGGAGAGCCCAGCTCGGCGAGGCTTGATTTGTCTGCCGCTTTTTAAGCGCTTCGAGTTCCGCGAGTGTATGCACTTGGCGTATGTATTCCTCCTTCAGGAGCCAATGGTAGCCCATCAGCAGTTCTTGTGGGGAGCCGAAGGGCCAAGGTTTGCCTCGTAGGGCTTCTCGACAGCGGGCCCACTCGTTGTCATTGAGCCTGATTACTACGCGCTCCCCAGTGTTTTCATTCACCATGGTTGGTGGCTCGACTGCCCCTCCATTGTTGACGGGCACGCCATTGCCACCGTTAGTGGGGCCACCGTTGGGCGGTCCGCCATTAGGTGTGCTACCGTTGGGTGGATCAGGCCCGTTGCCACCGTTTTCGCGATTGGCGTTGGTTTCGCCAGCGTTGATGACGGCGCACATGAAGTGGTTGGGGAAGCTGTTGCTCCCACAACTTTCAGATCTGGAGCCGTAGGCTCCATCTTCAGTTGCTAGATCGCTAGATCGGATTCGCGACTGTTGTCGCTGTCCCTATTCTCGACTATTGTCGAGGCATTGAGCTCACTGAGGGTGCTGATCAGTGGAGGGAACCACGATGCTGGAGCAATCGATGGTGTTGTCGGCTGGTCGGGCATGCGAAGAATGCCCATCTGACCAACTTGGAAGTGGAAGCTCCCGATCGCCAGGCTAATTCCATCGCCCATAGACTCGAAAGTCGGGCGAGTGGCCGACGTGTGGACGGTGAAGTCGAACACGCCGAAGAGCTGGCGAATCTCCGCTGTTGCGGAGTTGTAGATTGCAGTTGATGGGGCCGAAGAAGCCGCGACATCAGCACTCCCACTTCCCATAGATGGCGCCAATTGACGAGGGTTTAACTCATCAATGCCCATTGTTATGGACTTGGGTTTTGGAGAAGGAGGGAGAGCTGGAAGCATCAAACAGCTAGCAAACAAGCACACAGGGACGCAAGGTTTACCCAGGTTCAGGCCTCGTAGAGGTCCCTACTCCTGCTTGTCTGCTCTTGGAATTAACGAAGGAATCGATGATTACAATGATGTGCGCATGAAATCTAGTGAGGGTTGTGGAAACTAGGGTTGCGTGTGTGTCCTCCTCGCTGCCCCCTCCTAGCCTTTATATAGATAGGCTGGGTCTGGGGTAGCAGATCGAGTCGGTTACAGGTTAGGGTTTTCCCTTTAAACTTTCTATCTTTAGATTCTTCTTGTTTCGCAAGCAATCGAGAGTCCGTAGGTTACTCGAGTTCTCCATTTGGGCCTTGGCAACGACGTGGGCTTCCGTTGTATCTAGGCCGTATGTACCAAGCTCAAGTACCTGTAGGGTATACCCATGTCAGGCACTGTGGCATCTTGTTAATAGGTTAGTTCCAGAAAATGTGTAAAAATACTCCAAAGTGTGGACAAAACATAAGAAAGTAGATATAAAACAAGCATGGAACATCAAAAATTATAGATACGTTAGCAACGTATCATGGAGCAATCTGCTTCTGCGACTTTGACCTCGACTTCGAGGGCCTCATCAAATCCGTGGTAGCCTCAAACGCCACAGACTTTCCAGTGGTGGCCCCAGACACCGCGGTCTTCCCCACCTTCGCTCGCTGCAGCTCCGTGGAATATTTCGCGACTGTATCGATAAGCTGTGGCCCATACTTACCACACCCAGTAGCGAAGGGAGCAAATACTACCTGTTGGCCATCCGCGTTGATAGGTATCAAATTGGAGATTGCGTTGGGGTCCAACTCCACGCCATGGGCTTGCGCCATCGCGAGTGCCATGGTGGCACCGACAGACCGTTGGGAGTTCTTGAAGTCCATGGGAATGCCTTCGGCGAAGGATTCAACCAGGTCTTCAAGATTGTCAATTAGGCTAGCGTTTGGGGTCAGGTCCTCACGGAGGCGGCTCAGCACACCTTTGGCTTTACCCAGCATCTCTTGGAGGGAGACACCGTGATCCTCGACTGCTGCCACGGTGCCAGCAAGAGTATCCTCGTGGCGCAAGGCCTGAGCGTCGAAACTCAGACCAACAACATCTGAAGAACAAAAGGTGTCATCATAAGGACAAGCAAACCAAGATAGGGACAATACAAGTGAAGTAGCGTAAGTACCTAAGAGTGCCTTTGTAGTCGAGAAAAGCTATTCTGCGAACAACTTCTCCCTCTCAGCAACAGAAGCGTGTAGGTCTTCCTCACGCTTACACGACTCCTCCAGGGCAGCGATTGCCTCACCGCGGTTTTTCTCCGCCGCAGCAAGCTCCTTTTCAAGGGAAGTAAAGCGACGAAGAAGTTCATTATGCTCACCTACAAAGGGTAGAGCACATCACGTACATGAGTCTACATATTTCAATACAAAGGAAAGTGAAGAAATAATGATTAGAGCAAACCTTCGATAGCGGTTCTCCAGCAAGGTGTGCTATCTACCCAAAGCAAGGACCTGCTCTGCGAGGCGAGTAGAATCCTTCACGATGGGCTACATCAGAAGACAATAAAGCTTCGGCATCAACAAAAAAGACGTAAACTTGACTGCCACCGGCAAAAAAGACACTCATGTGTTCCTCCAGGGACTCCGAAGATGCCTGTTGGGTAGGTATCTATGCAACCATCTGTTGCCCCCCAGCAGCGAGGGGAACTCGAAGAGTTGGTGCCGGAGTGGGTCGCCACCGGAGGAGAAGGCGACTGCCTAGCCACCTCTTAGTTCTTGGAGTCTGCGACTCCAGACTCTTTGACAAATTCGACATCATCAGGTGACGACGATACTGTTTGACTGCAAAATAGCCCCCCGCACCGCTTCAGAAAATAAGTTTCGAAGAAAACAAGACAAACTCACGGATATAAAACTCACCAATTAAATTTGTCGAGGTCAAAGGATTCTTCCGACGACTCCTTCGGCAACCTCAGCTTCTTTCGAGAAGGAGGAGCCATGGCGCGTACAGGCATGGCGGGGATTGGATCCTCCATAGCAGTAGGAGATCCCTCTGGTGTCGTCGGCGAAGAAGCGTCAGAATCCTTGCTGCGGGAGCACTTGCGAGTTCCATGGCCACTAGACTCGGGGGCTTCCTCTTCTTCTTCAATCGGGACAGTCAAATCCGACTCGCCCGCTTCCACCGCTTCACATGAGATAATCCCTTCAGGCTGAGGGGGCAAGCTGGCAGCAACTTTCCAATCCTATAATCAGAAGAAACATCCGTATAAATCAAGCACTTGGCAAGCAATCGAAAAAAGCAGACTACTTCATAGTAAAATTCTACCTCAGGTGGAGGGTTGTTGGCGTTGAAAGGAGGCACGACTGATTCGCTTGGGAGATCCTCCTTGGCGGTGTACATGGTCACCAGTCGCAACCTCCTGTCTACCTCACCCGCAGAAATGCCCTCCGCAGATATGCGAGTGACATCGCCAGCACCGATACAACAGTGCATCGGATGGTCTCTAGCCTGTAGAGGCTGAATATGGTGGCACAACCACGTGCGAATGAGCGCGGTTCCACCTTCTTCTCTGCCTATACGGCCTTCGAGGTCACAGACACGCTGATACAACATCTCTGTTTCCTCGGACTCACCGGGCGTCACGACGTTCTTCCAGGAGCGCCTCCTCTTGCAAGCCGCCACGGGATCAAAAGGCACGAGTCCGTAGTGCTCTCCGTCGGCCTTGTGGTCGCGGATGTAGAACCACTTATCTCACCACCCTTGGACAGACGCGGTGAGCTTGATATCGAAGTAAGTGGCGGAGGAGTCGATGTGGATTCCGCAGCCTCCTACGTTGTAGACTACCGAACCAGACGCGGACTGGCATTTGAGCTTAAAAAGCTTTTTGAAGAGACCAAAGTGTGGCTCGATTCCGAGCCAGCACTCGTAGAGGGTGATGAAGCAAGTGATGTGGAGAATCGAATTTGGGGACAGCTGGTGCAGCTGGAGCTCATAGAAACAAAGAAGACCCCTAACGAAAGGATGTAGGGGAAGAGAGAGACCGTAGATGATGAACGAAAGGAACATCACCGAAAACCCGGAGGAGGAACAAGAATTACCTCCTCACCAGGCACACGAGAGTCGTCTTCCGCAGGAGGAAGTGCTCCATCTTGACGGAGATTGAACAACTCCGTGGGCTTGATGATAGATGGGCGCCAGGACCCATTGGTGACGCGAGTCCCTGCGCCCTTCTTCTTCCTAGCGCTGGTGGTGCTGGTGCCCATAGTGGCGGCTACTCCCTTCTTCTTGGTGGCAACAATTGCAGCCGCAGATCCAGCGGCAGAACCTCCTTTCTTCTTGCCCATCTTGCGATGGCAATGCGAACGGAGGAAGTAACTTGGGAAGACACGAAGCTGGTCCAGTGCCACGAAGAGGAGGTGCGCAAAGGAGCAGTGAGAGCAGCAATGGCGGAAGAAGTGCAAGCAAGAAGAGAGATGTGGGGAATTACCGCACGGTGTGTCCCTACTTAACCTCCTAGTAGATGAAATCCAACGGCCAGCAGAAAACCTACCAGACGCGTGGCGTAAATTGGCACTAACGCGTGCCAAGGGTTAAAACACGAATCATCCCCCACTACTCCCATTAGGCGCGGAAATCGAGGAGACGCAGTTAAAATAGAAGATTACGCATGCTCAGTCATATCAAGGTCAGGAAGTGGGACCCACTACTCATCACGTCCTGTCAAAACCGCTCATGCGGGCAACTAAGGTCATCTCGTTGTCAGCACTGTCGTCATCAATTCCAACAGAAGAACACGTTGACTACTTTAGTCCTTACTCGAGTCTTCGACTCAACCAAGCACTCGGGGGATACTCCTAACAGGAGCGCTGGCCGTGCACCCAATTATTTTTATGCAGATGTCCAAGCTTCATGAAAACCCTTCACTCAAATCAATGATTCGATTGTGATCTCTGGTTTACTCCCATAGGGAACGCTGGAAGCACATTCGACTGAAACAAGCAAATAAAATATGACAGCAGTCGCAAAGGTACTTACAATCCCCACTCGAGTCTGCGACTTGAATAGGCACTAGGGGGCTACTCCCATAGGGAGCGCTGACCGTGCACCCTATGATTATTTTATATATTATAATGTGTGTTGATAACATCCACACTCGAAAGCTATGGCGACTCTACCTCATAACTTCCCTACAAAGAGACTACGTCTCCTGGGTCATCTGAATCATCTTCGCGATGACAAAAATTCGGATGCCACGCTTACAGCGTGAAGATAAGATATGAATAAGGCTTGGCAACGCATATGTTGCGCACTATCATAAATATATCCGTGCCTATAGGTACGATGAATATGCCTTGACGGACGCGTCGAGTGCTCACACTTACACACTGGAATTCGACTCCTATAAGACCTTCGTGGCCTAAGTCGAATTACACCAGCACCTTTCCAAATTCGAGTCCGGGGACTCGAGTTTGAGTAGATTGCGTTGTTTTCCCTAAGGCAGTTAACTGATCCTGACGCATCAGATGAATCAGGAACGTATATCAACAATCCCTATGAATTCAGCCAAAGCATTCGAAAATATGCTTAGCTATGCACTCAAAAACTTCATAAAGTCTCCACTCGAATCTGCGATTCCACTGGACACTCGGGGGCTACTGATGTGGGCATATCCTACAGGTACTCGAGTTGGGCATATACGGTCCAGATATTGCAGAAGCCCATGGCGTTGCCCAGGCCCAATACAGGATTCGGGTGACTCACGGACTCTCCGATTGCTTGCAGCACAAGAAGAAACTTAAGATAGAAAATTCAAAGGGACGAACCCTAACTTGTAACCGACTCGACCTGCTACCCGAGACCTAGCCTACCTATATAAAGGCTAGGAGGGGGCGGTGAGAAGGACAATCACAACCCTAGTTTTCACAACCATTGCCAGATTGCATCAGCGCACCTCTGTAATCTTTGTTTTCTTCGATAATTCCAAGAGCAGACAAGCAGGAGTAGGGACCTCTACGAGGCCTGAACCTGGGTAAATCTTGTGTCCTTGTGTGCTTGTTTTCTAGCCGATTAATGCCTCCGGCGCTCCCTCCTTCTTCAAAACCCAAGCCCATAACAATGGGCATTGACGAGTTAAACCCTCGTGAGGTACGTTACAGTGCAAGTCTATCTCCACACCAGTTGATACAGCTTCTAAGCTTGAAGCTCAATCAAGTGATCATGTGGTTGATCCTACAGAGTATCGCAGTATTACAGGAGGTCTCCAGTACCTCACTTTTACTCGGCCTTATATCTCCTATACAGTACAACAGATATATCTTCATATGCATGATCCATGGGCTAATCACTTACTCCTTGTGAAGCGTGTTTTAGGCTACATCCATGGCACCATCGACTATGGTCTCACTTTGTATCGACGCACCTCGAACAAACTGATGGTCCACCTTGATGCTGACTGGGCAGGTTGTCCAGACACTCGACGGTCTACTTCTGGCTATTGTGTGTTCCTCGGCGCAAATCCGGTGTCTTCGTCTGCCAAGCAACAGCACATTGTTTCACGCTCGAGTGCGGAGGCTGAGTATCGGGTAGTAGCAAATGTGGTGGCTGAACTGTGTTGGCTACGACAACTACTTCAGGAGCTTCATCGACCGGTGCCTGATGCTTCTGTCGTCTTCTGTGACAATGTGAATTTACATGACACAGAATCCAGTGCATCATCAGCGCACCAAACATGTGGACATTGATTTACACTTCGTCAGTGATCGCGTGACAACTGGTGAGGTCAGGGTTCTACACGTTCCTAGTTCATCTCAGTTTGCGGACATCTTCACCAAAGGATTACCGTGGCCTCTCTTCTTAGATTTTGTCTTAATATTCGCCAGACGCCCATTTTTGTCTGAGGGAGGGTGTTAGAATATGTGACCATATCGTGTTTGTATAAGTATATGGTCATATTGTGTATTCCTTTTATATGTGTCTGTGTTGTATGAGACTAGAACTCCCCTTGTAATTCTCATATATAATAAGCAATACAAGGCACCACTACGTGTGTTTCCTCTGTCTTACAATTTGTATTGACATGTGTGAAGTTACATTCACATACTAGTAGCTAGTTACCCTATATATCTCTGTTAACTCATTTGCCACATAAGCAAAAGCGTTGAGTTGGAGTTGCGTGTATCTCCATACAGGTATAGAAGAACATCTCAAGACGATGTATTGCAGAACACAAAAGACAAATTGTTAGGGCATCTCCGCCCAAATTGTTAGGGCATCTCCCCCGGATGGAACCGATCCGTCCGAACGCATCCGCGTGGATGTGCAGAACGTGCGCGGTCTCCCAGCGGCACGACCCAATCAGACAGACACGTCCGGCTCGACCCATCCGTGCATAAAATTTGGGAAACGGTTGCGTCGGCCCGAACAGTGCATGGACCGCGCAGGTGTCCGCCAGTCGGCTGCTCGGGGCCCATATGCAAGTGAAACATTAGTACTTAAACTTGTTTCTCATTAGATTAGGCCCTACCAATCACAAAAAGAGGCACTTTTGAACAAAATAAAAAAGGACTATTACTACTGCTGGAGGAGGCTATCCCTATGGCTACTCACCGCCGTTGCCATGGCCGCCGTTGCCGCTACCGCTGGCCCTGTCGACCGCCGTCCAGATGGCATGCTGCTGGATGTGTTCGCGGTAATGATCGCGCGCTCGGCCACGAGCCACCGTATTGCCCTCCGCCGCCCGGTGCGGCAGGGCCTTCTCCATCACGGCGGTCCAGTGGTCTCTCGCCTCCTGGTTGGCCAACTCTGTCGCCGCCGTCACGATCTGTAGGGGACGGCGCTCACCTCTGCCCCCGCGTCCTCCTCTGCCTCCGCCTGCTCCACCTCCTCCCCCTCCTCGTTGTCGTCCTCCACCACCGTATCATCCCCGTCAACGAGAGCCCACGCATCCACCACCTCGACTGGCCACGTGCAACTCCTTTTATTGAAAAAAATCAAAACATTGCAACATTTTCATGACGTTCAGTTGAAAGGGAGCTGTACATCTTTGAAGTTTTCGATACTGCGCTGCACTATCCTTGTCTATCCTGGGCACGACGTGTTCGTCTTCGCCCGTGGTGGTACCTTCATCTATGTTGACAACCATCTTCTAATATATTCAAAAAAAAAAACCATTCTGATATGGAATAGCCAAATCACCAGCCTGGATATATGAATATATTTTCTGGACCAAATCACCAGCCTGTGAAATCTCACTACGTTCTGCAATAGTGCAATGAATTAACGGAACTAAATAAATACTCCATCTGTTTTAAAATATAAGCTAAAACATCTTATATTTTAAACCGGTAACCTACACATTAAATGAGGTCTAGATATATTTTTTTACAAAACTAAAACATTTTATATTTTAAAACGGAGGAAGTACTTATATACTTATTTGTAGCAGGATCAGTTATGGCAAAATAAGTAATGAAAAGGGGGTCTAGATGCAACGGATGAGCGAGAGGGAAACAATATAATGTACGAAGGAGAAGCCAAATGCTAAAAAAGGAGTTGTGCACACATAGTACTAAGACACTTCGAAATTTCATAGTCAAAACCTAATAAACTAGGCGCCAATATTTTTGTTGAAGATAAGTTTTCAATTATACATGAGCACACACTTCTAGCGGCCAAAAAAGACAATCTCTTCTACGCCCAAAGAATAAAGGATCAAACATTTCATGATTGTTAAATAGGGGCAACAAATAGTGCCTAAAAATAAAAACGGCAAAATGAATATGCACTTGTACTTTATACCATTAAACTTATGTACGGTCCAAACAAAGAGGAAATAGAACAATCACATTGGTTAAACTTACAAGTTTTCTTTTCAAACGAGCGCCATTGGGAGGGCAGGGCTCCTGCAATTCTGAAGAAGAGTATATTCTAGTTGGACTAGGTCGAGAGAGCATCATCAAACGAATACAAACGCTAGCAAAGAGATAACAACAACTATTCTCCAATGACGATAATAGAAACCGACACCAAACGAAGCGATTCTACGCCTCTCTATAACATAGCAAGAGCATCTTCACTCGGGGCCGTAAAGCCCCCCTAAAGACCTATCGGGGGCGTCGGCGCTTAAAATCACGCCCAGCCAGCCCCATAATTTTTTTTTCACGTCGGCGCGGACCATTTTGTTATCCGGCACCCCCAGGCCGAACCAACCCACAGGAGGGCTAGCGGGGGTGCCGGATGAAGTTGAAATGACGCGGGCCAGCCCTGGCAGTAGGATGGATGGCTCATCTCCCGAGCGTTGACGGCCACGCAGCGGCGAAATTTCTCGCCAGCATGTTCTCCCGCCATGCCCTTCCCGCCCTTCCACCGCTTCCCGCCCTTTTCTCGCTATATGTAGGCGCGACGGCCCTCGCCATTGCAGATCTACACCATGCCCACACCCTTCTCCCGCTATATCTAGGGCGGTGATGGCCGGAGGTGCTATTAAAACGGCCTCGTCGGCACCGTTCTTCACTCAAGCCCGCAATCTTTACTGTCGAAACAGTAGCCGAAGCCTCACCGCCGATGGAGCATTTTCTACAAGATGGGTCCTTCGTCAATAGCTTTGGGCGGCGGTGCCTGTGCGTCCATGAGGCGTAGGCACTCTGGGACGCCGAGTACCCAATCCATCCGGACTCTCGGTTGCCGAGGGGATGGGTGCTCAACGCTGGCGGTCTGCTAGTGCCTCTGGTGCCGCCCGGCACTGCCCTACCCGCGGCTATCTTCATCCACTTCTGGTCCGGCCTCATGCCGGAGGAGAGGGACGACTCCCAATGACATCTCGACAACCACCACAGGTGGATGATCTTATTCGAAGAGCAGCGCTCGGGCCGCATCATTGCCTATGACGGCGTCGGCTCGTTGCCGGAGAACAACAATCTGAACGGCCGACGGCGATGGTGGAGCACACCAGGGCGCATGGTCGACTGGGTACTCGACTATATCGACGCTGGGAACCACCCGCGTCTGGCGATGCCACTGCCACAAGCGAATTAAAAGGCCTGCTGCGGGCTCCTCCTCGTCATGGCTCCGAGTAGTTCCGTCTTTTTCCCTTGTTTGTTTAAATTTTGTGTAAACTTGTTTAAACCGCTTATGAAATCTTTGTTTTAACGAATTTGTCAATAATTTCAAATGTTCGAACTTTTTGTATAGGGGGCACGACAGGGAGCCAGCACCCCTCCCCCCCCCCCCCCGCGCAAATATGTGATCTATCTGACGCCCCCCATACGGACGAAAAAACGGCCGTGCTGGATGCCTTATTGTTGAGGCGAGTGGAGATGCTCTAAGATGACAAGGCACCATCCTGGAGCTAGAACCGACAAGTTTCACCATACTATGTCACACCGTGCACGCCTATTGTCACTGATGCCATGTCGTTCGTCATTGCACGAGCTCCATGGAGCCATACGATGTTGCGATCTCGGATAATTATCTCCATCACCACCCGGCGAGAGAGGGATTGGCTTACTGACATCTTCCAATGACGTCATAGGGAGGCAAATGATAACGAGGGATGGTGTGTGACTACCAAGGTTTGTTATTCTGAGTTGTTACTAGAGGGACGCAATACGTGGTTTGCATTTTTTTAACGTGAGGCAAAATATAAGGAAAATTTGATATGCACCTTTAAATGGTTTACCAAGTTGACCTAAACTAGGTCCATTGTAGTCTTAACCTTACCTCCATTGTACCGACCACAAATCTTGTACTCCCTCGTCCCAATGCATGCATATGGTGCCCTCGTTTTCCGTGTTTTGACTTTGACCAATAATGAATGTGTTGTCTTTAGCAACAGTTATGTTGGGGTGATAACCCCGGGTAGGGTCAAGACGGGGTATAATGGCGATGTTAGCCGATGTATGGTGAGGTCAAAGCAAGTGCTGGCCGAGTTACCTCAAGGCAAGCCGAGTCACGGCTAACCCGACCCGGACGATGTTCACCCAATGTAACCTCGGTCGGCATATAATGTATGTCGGCACCATCTATATTACTTGTATGCAGGTACCCCAGGCCGGAGTTAGCCAAGCGCCAGCCGGGTTACTGCTTGGCTTACAAGAGAAGGAAGGAATCACCTTAGTCAAAGGTTTTCTCTCTCCACTGTAGTGTGAGCGCAGAGGATTGAGAGGAGGACTAGCAGGTACATGCCGACAAAGGTGACGTTGCCTATGTCGGGTGACGAGCATATGTCGGGTGACACCGCGTTGTAGAGGGGCTCAGGGAGGCTTACGCCATGAGTTCGGAGCGATTTACGGAAGGAAAAAGAGGAGCACCTCTTTGCTATTTTGGGAGAAGCATATTCGAAGAATATGCCTTCCACGTATGTCCTAACTTGTAACCTGGCCTCCCCTATATAAGGTGGCCCAGGATCTCCATAGAGAGGGTTGGTGATGACCCACAAGTATAGTGGGTGTATTACAGTATTTTCGATAAGTAAGAGTGTCGAACCCAACGAGGAGCAGAAGGTGCTGGCTCATGGTATGGATCAGAAATTCTCTGCAAATACTTACCAACGGATTTTTAGGGTTTTTTGATAATGCAAGTAAATAAAGTACGAGTAAATAAAATACAAGAGGAATAAATGCAGCGAGTGGCCCAATCCTTTGTTTAGAAAAGGACAAGTCGCTTGTATTACTTAAGATGACCAAACGTTCTCGAGGACACATGGGAAGACTGTCAAGTGCTTTCGCTTCATATAGTTGAATAATCTTCTTTAGCTTGCTAAGTGTTGTGTGGGTGAACCTGTGCTAATGTACCGACCTTCCTAGGACTAATACATACTTGTGATTATACCCCTTGCAAATATCCGTAAGTACAAGAAAGTAATTAAGGTAGAAACCTAACCACAACTTTAAACTCTAAGACCGTTACATCCCTTGTGCAATGGTTTCCTAACGGGGGTTCAGGTTTCTGTCACTCCGGCAACCCCTACGATTAGTAGCCAAATACACAATGCATTCTCGTAGGCCCATATAGGTGAAGTGTCATGTAGTCGACGTTCACATGACACCACTAGAAGAAGTACACCACAACTTAATTAACAAACCATTGAATCTTTCTCAACACAATTCCACTACTAACAGCATGACTTCTCCCATGTCCTTAAGAACAAAATGAACTACTCACAAGGCATCATATGGATCATGATCAGAGATGGAATAATGATGTATAACAATCTGAACATAAACAATAATTCAACGGTTCACTCAATAGCATCAACTACAAAGAGTAATCAACACCGGGAAAGTTTCCCCTAAGAACTATGCAAGATTCAACCCAATTGTTACAGCAATATGGAGATGGTGGTGAGGGTGATGATGGCGATGATGGTGGTGAGGATGATGATGATGATGATCCCGATGAAGTCCATCTTGATGGTGGTGTTGATGGCGATGATCTCCCCTCTCTGGTAAGGAATTCCCCCGGCTGAATTCTGTCTGCCGGGGAGATCTTTCTCTCTCGGTGTTTTCCGCCCCGCGGAGGCGGCGGAATCTTTCTGTGGTCACTCTCCGAGTCTTAGGGTTTTGGGAGGATTATATACGCCAGAGGGGAGAGCCAGGGGTGGACCAGGGCGGCCACACCACCTGGTGGCGCGGCCCAGGGTGGCCCGTGCCAGGGGTGGTGTGGGGCCCCTATGGCCCATCTCTGCTTCCCTTTCTCGCAATCTTCGTCTTCTGGAAAAATAGGATTTTCCATGTATTTTCCCGGATTTTCTGATCTTCGCGAATTTCGCCTCCAAACAGCCCCTTTTCCATCAGAATCCTGACTGCAGCGGTCCATGCTCTAAAAGTCATCAACCATGCAAAAACAGATGAAATAACATAAGTATCATCTCTTAATATGAAATATATCAATGAATAGCAGTAAATTATGATATAGAATAGTGATGCAAAATGGACGTATCAACTCCCCCCGAGCTTAGACTTCGCTTGTCCTCAAGCGAAAGTGAGCTTAATAAACATGGCCTCAGGTTTATGGAGTAAAGAGTCGATAAAAGAATACGGACAAGAAGCATCACATTCATCAATACATAGATCATAATAGAAGACAACTCACTATTATATAACTTAACTTGCAATAGCTTTCAAAGTAGTAATCACCAAGATAAGAGCAATGTGCAAAACAAGGAACATAAAAAACATGATTGAATAAATCATCATATGAATGAATGAAATACAACAACTCAAAATACTTGCTGAGATAGAAGGGAATAGGTTGACTGACTCAACTAGAAAGTAAAAGAAGGGCCCTTTGTAAAAGGGAAGCAGGGATTTCAAGTTTCATAAAGAGCTTCCAAAAATTATGGTACTTATTAGCTTTCAGCTCTCATTGCCACTATCATAGGCATCTTTTGGTGATTAAGGTTAAAGTCACACAACTAAGAGGATATGCTTGATAAGTTATAAATTGAAGTCCCATGACCCTTACTTACGAAGACCGAACCTCATGCTACTCAACTTCAGTCACGAGCAAGCTCTTGTCATTGTAAGTACATATGTATCATAGAGAACCGCCAACGGTGTACCCCTTGCACATGACACAGGAGCTATCCCATAATCAAAATGACAAGGCAAGCAGACAATGAGCATCTCAACAATCTTTTTATTTGCTATTTGCATAGGTTTTTATAGAGGATGCTTCATAGAATGCTCATTATAATTATGCTGCAAGTTTCCACCATGATTAGGCATGTCTTAGGCTAGCGGTCCAGGCGTTTCTCTAACACATATACGAACTCCATGATCTTACAAGTTCCCCTTTTATTTCACACCGCCGGGATCCACAAGAAAAACAACATGATATCAACTCGGTACAAAGTACCAGTATAGTGTTGAAAGCTTTCCCCATGATACATGGTTCTGGTAACTTCAACTCATAAAGCGCAAGCATATACGCAACAAAGAAGGACCCAATGGTTCAAGTTTATTAAATGCAAGAAAATAAGGTGTGCCATCAAGTTCGTGAGAGCTTTAATCACTAATTTTCACATAACAAGTTTAATTTGGAAGGTAGATAAAAATAGGAATTTACTTGGAATAGCAATAATGCTAATAGGTAGGTATGGTGGACACAAATGGTAGAGGTTTTGGTTTAAGGATTGGATGCACGAGAAGAATTCCCTCTTAGTACAGGTTTTTGGCTAGCAAGGCTGGGTAGCAAGTATAAGAGTTGAAGGAAACACGCAAACATACAAGCGTTAAAGACAAACATGCAATCTTCCTTGGAAACACAAAAGATCTTAACTAGAGAATATTAAACTCATGAGCAAATCAAGAAAGAAAGATGATGAAATTATATTTCTTTTAGAGTACTTTTACCTTTTTCATTCAACTCTCAAAAATAGTGTTGCTACAGACCAAGCCAGGTTTGCCAAAACCAACTAAATTAACTCAACGATCCCAAAGTGATACCAATACTAACAACAAGATCGATCATATAACCATGAATTGGAAACTAATATAAGATATGCAAAAGAGTAAATGATAGAACTTCTCATTAATATTCCATAACGGCAAATCACACCAAGGGATACATATCTAACGAGAGAGGGGACACTTCCATAATGCAAAGCATCCTACACCATAACTTCTCTATTCATGATATGACTCAACTAAAAAGGTAAAAAGAAAGAAGATAGTGATGTCATACCGTGGCACTCCCCCAAGCTTGGAACAAACCAAGGGGATGCCAAAATCTAATGACGAGTTACTCCTCGGTGGTGGTGGTATCCTCTCATCTTCATCGAACTTCCAAAGTAAAGGCTCCCCATCAACAAAACACATCCTCGTCTCCATCATCCTGAAACTAGCGGCAACACTTATGCGTCTAAACCTAACTTCATATTCACAGTTTTGATTTTGAACGTTGTAGAGCTGTGCTTGCAGTTGGTTGGTTGTTTGGTGAAGTGAGAGGATTTCATCCTTGAGCTCAGAAGTCTCCTTTTGGTGCTCGGTGATGAGTTCGGAACAAATCTTATGGATGATATCCACTTCGCATTCCGCCATCTTCTTGTACCTAAAGACTTCTTGCTCCAGCGCTCCCATCCTGTCCTCCAGACTTCCTTCGCCTTTAGGGACTTGAACCTCTTTTATACGGACCTCCCCATCTTCAAGCAACAACTCCTTGGGATGAATCTTCAACTCTCTCATGTATGGGTTGATGATATCTTCTAAGGGATCTTTCTTGGCTGATCCAGGGGAAGACATTGTGGCTCCAAATCTGGGACTCTACCTATCAGAAATAGATCGAAAGGAAAACATGACGAAAACACGATATACGAACCTCGGGAGATCCGATGGATTATATATTACGAAGTTTCAAAACAAAAGGAAGATACTGGGAGAAAACGGGTCAGAGACGGAGTCTGGAGTGGCCACACCACCTGGTGGCGCGGCCAGGGGTGGGCCCGCGCCACAGGGTGGTGTGAGACACCCTGGCTCCGCTTCCGTCCCTCTTTCGCTTCGTAGCTTTCCTTATTGACTAAAAACTGCAAAAATATAGTTGGATAGTATTTTCGCGAAACTTTTCTTACCAAAATTGTTACCTATTCGAAAACAGACTCTGCAGGTCTCTAAATTTGGCATTTAGTAGATTCTTCCGGAGTCACCACTTGAATAACATCAATATCTTCATCTTCATACACAAATTGCTTGAGTCATGAAACCTTTCTCTTTCTCATGACACCATTTTCTCCACTAACCTGGAAAATTTCTTTCACACAAAACTTCACACAGTTCTTATTAGCAACATTAGTATAAGTAAAGTGATAAAACCTTTTGAGTCCACTTTCAACTGAAAACCATCAAAATATAAGCTACTGTAGCAACTCCTTCCGAAAACCCAAAAAGAATTCAAAAAGGAAATCGAATAAAGAAGCAAATGCAAGAGTGGCAAAATCTGTCAAAACAGACCAGCAGGTAAAGATCATTTTTTTCGAAAATCTTCTGTTGCTCAAATCCAAACATGCAAAACTAACGAATGTTAAATAACAACCTGGGTAGAAGCACAAAAAATTACAGCTCAATCCGACATACAGAGATCTTTCACGAAATTTTACGGTGAAGGACAAAAATCTGTTTCGAGACAGCAACTTCCCCAAATCTTACTTCTCTCTCATTAGAGGTTGATCTTGACACAAAAACCAAACAAAAAAGGATAAGGAGAGGTTATTACCAAAGTAATAACTTCCAAGACTCAAAGAAACAAAAACAAACTGAAAGCAAAAATGAATTGGGTTGTCTCCCAAAAAGCTCTTTCTTTATAGCCATTAAGATGGGCATGATAATTTTAAAGATGCTCACGTAGGAATATGAATTGAAGTGAAAGGGAGCATTAAGAAGCAAAAATACACATGTTTAAGTCTAACCCACTTCCTATGCAAGGGAATTTTGTAAACAAACAAGTTGTTGAAACCAGAGGCTACTAGCATAGGAAGGCAAAAGAAGTGCAACATAAAAACTTTCAGCATAAAACGAGGAAACTTGATATTATTGAGATACAGAAGAACACTTTTCCCTCTCTCATAGTATCTTTTAGTATCATGCATAAACTTAACAATATAACTATCAAAAGGACCATCGTAACAATGATCACTTATTCTAACAGAAAACACAAGAATACTACTTCTCATAACACTACTTTGTGAAATAATATTAGAGGTATCCTTACAAAGGATAGTGTGTCCCTCTTCTACATATTTAATAACAAAGTATTTCACATTTCCTATTATAGGTTCATCATTCATTTGTTTATCAGGTTCAACAACTTTACTTGTACTTTCATTAACCATACTAGCTATCATAGAATGTTCCTTTATCTTAACTGGGAAAGGCATTTTCTCAATGTAAGGCTCAGGTAAAACATGATTAGCAGTATAAACTTCAGTATTTCTTGCAAGAACACTCTTAGCAACATCTTTATAAGGTTCGTGATACTTATTCAACTTCTTTTTAGGCACTTCAATATAAGAAGCAATAGCTTGAGAGTCTAGACCATAAGAATTTTTAATGTTTTGAAAGTCATCAGTTCCCATAAAAGATTCAATGCATTCATAATCATAATTTATACCTGACTTTCTACCTTTGTCATTCTCCCATGCTTCAGCATTATCTTGAATATGGTCCAGAAGATCCCATTTAACTTCTTCTTCCATGCGAGTGAATGATCCAGCACAAGAAGCATCCAATAAATCCTTGTCATGTAGAGGGAGCCTTGAATAAAAGTTATTGATAATGATATTATTGGGGAGCTCATGAATGGGACATTTGAGCATTAATAACTTCAATCTCCCCCAAGCTTAAGTTGTACTCTCTCCATCAAGAGGCCAAAAGTTGTATATTTGATTCCGATCTTTATGAATCTCACAAGGAGGATAAAACTCTGAATAAAAGAGAGGTACTATTTCCTCCCATTCAAGAGCTTGACCATTCTTCAACAGCTTATACCATTCTTCAGCTCTTCCTTTCAGTGATAATGAGAATAACTTCTTCTTATCTTGATTTGTAGTAATACCTGCACACTTGAACAACCTGCATAATTCGTGTATAAAGAGCAAATGATCACCGAGATGGATAGTTACATCCCCAACATAGTCGTTATCCATAACACGATCAATTATTCTTGTAGGTATTTTAAAAGCATCATTCTCAGCAGGTGGTGGTTCATCTACTACCTTAGCAGTGGTAGTAGCATTACCAAATAAGAAACTCAGCGAATTATCCATAATGAAAATAAAGCAACTAACAGAAGTAAACAATACTCACAGTAGAGGTTTCCTTTACCATATCCACTCTCCAATAGCGCTTCACTCCCCGGCAACGGCGCCAGAAAATAGTCCTGATGACCCACAAGTATAGGGGGTGTATCACAGTATTTTCGATAAGTAAGAGTGTCAAACACAACGAGGAGCAGAAGGTGCTGGCTAGTGGTATGGATCAGGAATTCTCTGCAAATACTTAGCAAACGGATTTTTAGGGGGTTTTGATAATGCAAGTAAATAAAGTACGAGTAAATAAAAGACAATAGGAATAAATGCAGCGAGTGGCCCAATCCTTTGTTCAGCAAAGGACAGGTCGGTTGTATTACTTAAGATGACCAAACGTTCTCGAGGACACATGGGAAGACGGTCAAGTGATTTCGCTTCATATAGTTGATTTATCTTCTTTAGCTTGCTAAGTGTTGTGTGGGTGAACCTGTGCTAATGTACCGACCTTCCTAGGACTAATACATACTTGTGATTATACCCCTTGAAAACATCCGTAAGTACAAGAAAGTAATTAAGGTAGAAACCTAACCACAACTTTAAACTCTTAAGACCCTTACGTCCCTTGTGCAATGGTTTCCTAATGGGGTTCAGGTTTCTGTCACTCCGGCAACCCCTACGATTAGTAGCCAAATATACAATGCATTCCCCTAGGCCCATATAGGTGAAGTGTCATGTAGTCGACGTTCACATGACACCACTAGAAGAAGTACACCCCAACTTAATTAACAAACCATTGAATCTTTCTCAACACAATTCCACTACTAACAACATGACTTCTCCCATGTCCTCAAGAACAAAACGAACTACTCACAAGACAAAATATATGGATCATGATCAGAGATGGAATAATGATGTATAACAATCTGAACATAAACAGTATTCAACGATTCACTCAATAGCATCAACTACAAAGAGTAATCAACACCGGGAAAGTTTCCCCTAAAAAATATGCAAGATTCAACCCAATTGTTACAGCAATATGGAGATGGTGGTGAGGGTGCTGATGGTGATGATGGTGGTGAGGATGATGATGATGATCTCGATGAAGTCCAGCTTGATGGTGGTGTTGATGGTGATGATCTCCCCTCTCCAGTAAGGAATTCCCTCGACAGAATTCTGTCTGCCGGAGAGATATTTCTCTCTCGGTGTTTTCCTCCCCGCGAAGGCAGTGGAATCTTTCTGTGGTCGCTCTCCGAGTCTTAGGGTTTTGGGAGGATTATATACGCCAGAGGGGAGAGCCAGGGGTGGACCAGGGTGGCCCACACCAGGGGGTGGTGTGGGCCCCCTGTGGCCCATCTCCGCTTCCCCTTCTCGCAATCTTCGTCTTTTGGAAAAATAGGATTTTCCATGTATTTTCCCGGATTTTCTGATCTTCGCGAATTTCGCCTCCAAACAACCCCTTTTCCATCAGAATCCTGACTGCAGTTGTCTATGCTCCAAAAGTCATCAACCATGCAAAAACAGATGAAATAACATAAGTATCATCTCTTAATATGAAATATATCAATGAATAATAGTAAATTATGATATAGAATAGTGATGCAAAATGGACGTATCAGTTGGCCATTTTTACTAAGGGAAAACCCTAGAGAGAGGTGCAGGCAGTAGACAGGGTCTTCTTCCTCCTCCCCATGAACAGCTCAAGGAGCACTTGTAATCCACCATGGACTGAGAGAATAAAAGCTTATGTGTGGGGAATCACCACACCATCCCTCCCGGGATACCTCTAGTGCACTTTGGCCTCATCTTTAGCCTATCCATGGCATCTGCCATCCCACCACCACGACAGTTGGAGGCCATCGTGGGGCCAGCAGTAGCGCTAGCTGGAGTGAAGATCTGGGCAGGAAACATCATCGCCACCGGCGAATGCATTGTCTCCGGGCTCGTTCAGCGCTTTGGAGCACTAGACTACGTCAGCGACAATGCTGGCAGCTTCACCAACCGCCCTCCTCCGCGCAACGGCCTCTTCATCAGCCGCAGCGCTCACAAGGTGTACGTTGGCGTGGACGAGTCCTGCGCTCACCCACTCACGTTATCGAGGAAGGCGAACCACCTCCCAGCGCGGCTCGTGGCATGCATATCACTCTCCCCGCTAGCTGCGCTGAGGTCATGATGACGACACTAGATGCAGAACAAGCAAGGACCCGGTACCAGATCCGGACGCTACCCCAAAGGTACCTAGGTCAAGGTTCCCTCCACTAGAGAGGCTAGAGAACATGTTGCAGCAGGCATAGATAGCTTAGCAACTCCCATAGCACCTGTAGTAGATCCACCTTAGGCACAGGCCGAGCTAGAGGAGACCCGGCAGAAAATGTTAGCAGGGCAAAGAAAGTAGCTGAGTTGCAGCAGTCACTAGACATTACTCTGCGTGAGTATGCAAAAGCAAACCGGATTATCCCAATCTGTATGGATAGAGTAAAAAATTAGTGGTAGAAACCTCATCACTGAGATAGACAAGGAGTATGTACCTATGTCGGGGCAATCAGCTACCCTAGTAACAACATGGCTGGAGAGGTATAGTACCCCGGCAAAGAACCTCAGGGATGCAGAGGCAGCAGCGTCCGAGTTAGAGGGTCTGATCAGGGAAGCCCGGGAGAGGCAACAGGAGAGAATAAACCACTTAGTGAGAGTCGCAAACAAGCAGAATGAGGAGATACTCAAAGCACACTCGGCGATAGTAGGAGTCTATCATATAGTTCATTCGATAAGGGGTAACCCAACGAAATCCGCCAGGGCATCATCGTCCCCACACACAGGCCCAAGAAAGGAAGAGGCAGTGACCTCGGCATGGAAAAATAAGCAGATAGTCCCATATGACCCGGCAAAGGAACGGAAAGGAAAAGCAATACAAGTTGATGAGGACCACCACAGTGCCAGCTGAGGTGAAGCTGGCTTAGGTAACCGCGACCAAGGCAATGCCGGTCAAGGAAACACTAGAAACGGCAATGCCGGACAGCGTAGCTCGGTGGGAGTAGGGTAGAACCCACCTCAGCAACAGCAACATCGGTATATACCTCGGCAAGAACAAAGTGCCAGCCCAGCTATGCAGTAGCAATATGTTCGTCCAGGTCAAGATAGCTACAATGATGGTTATTCGGTGATGGTTGACACCAAGTTTCCTAGGCCAAAGCATCATGTGATAGGATCAAGGCTGGAGAACAGGAACTTCTAGCCATATGATGCGAGATTGAAGCTCGACCAGATTTATAGGTCAGAGATGATTAAGGGACAAGGTCCTCTGGGTCCAGCATGCTTTGGACCTCAGATTATGAGAGAGCCACCTGTGCTGAACTTTCAACTGGCCGGAGGAAAAAAGACGTATGACGGCAGCACCAAGCCAGATGATTGGCTCATTGACTATGCAACTGATGTAAACATTGTCGGTGGCAATTTGACATGGGTAGTAAGATACGTACCTCAGATGTTGGATGGGCCAGCAAGAGTCTGGTTAAACAATTTTCCTGCAGGAAGTATTAACTGCTAGATAGATTTTGAGGAGATGTTCATCAGCAACTTCACGAGCACGTATAAGAGTCCGAATAGGCCACATACATTGGCAATGTGCAAGCAAAGGCCAAATGAGAGTGACCGAGATTTTTTAACTCGCTGGTGCAATGTGTGTAACTCACGTGAGGGGGTGATTGAGTCACAAGCCATTGCTTGGTTTGCGCAAGGATGTAGGTATGCGAGTATGCTATGGAAAAGACTACAAAGGGATATGCCAACTACGTTGGCCGAAACCATCCGAACTGCTGACTGGTATGCATTGGGTGATCCGACCCAACCTCGGCTTGTGTCAAACGAGTCAAATGAAGAGTATTACAACCGAGATGGGACCGGGTCAACCAAAATGATTTCCGAGGTAAAGGAGAGATGATCGGCCGGATTACAAATATAGTTTGCAGCAAGTTGCGGCGGTGGATCAGAATCAGCCAAATGCCAATGCTAACCAGTGTCAGAAAACTAGAGGGCAATAGTGGACTCTGAGAAATGATGGTAAGAAAACTTGGATGCCAGAGCAGAAGAAACAGTGGCAGGAAAAGAAGGACCAGTCGAGGTATACATATGAGTCCATACTGGATTAGTCGTGCAAGTTCCACACACCAAACCCGAGTAACCCGGTGAATCACACGACTCGGCAATGTGAGTGGATGAGGAATGCTCAGGCCCCTCGGCACGATGCACCTCGGCATGATGGACCTCGGCACGATGCACCTCGACAACAGTAGCTCACAAGGGAAAATGAGCAACAGATGGTGTTATCACCACCCAACCGAGGTATGAGAACAATGAGAGAAGAGATGCAATGAAGGGTTTCATAGCAGAAAATAAAACAAAAAAATTATATCTACTCGAACACTAATACCAGGATCTATACTATGTAGACATAAGTAACGGAAGAGAAAGACGGTATTCATACCTTTGAAGACCGAGGCATGCCTTACGCAGGAAGGCGTATATTGATGAAGATGAGCAGCACGTCAAGTGTGGTGCCTCCGAAATTCGTCACACGTCCGGTGTAGGAGACGTCAATCGGACTCCGATCTAGCCGAGCAGCGGAAGAAGTAGACGCCGGATTGTGGATCACACAACGGTGGTGTGAAGGTGGAGAACTCACCCACGAAGTCCTCCCCAATATTCCGGGGAAGTCCTCAATGGATGAGAGAGAGAATGAGAGGGAATGGGATGATTCGAAAGGAGAGGGGAGACCCCTATATATAGTGGGAGGGGTGCACCACCTAGAGGCCAGGCGGTGTGGGACTAATCCCCACACCCGCCGGCCACCTAAGGGCAGCCGCCGGCCCTAGGTGGGCCCCACTACAGCGGCCCACCAAGCCCAGGCCGGCTGGCCCCCTCTCTCTAGGCGCCTTGCCTCTTAGGCCTCCCCTTCAGGTGAGGCCCATTAGCATTAGGGTGCCTTTAATAACAAAATAAAATATATATTTATTATTAATTCTCTAATTAACATTCAAGTACATGTATTATCTTATTCCTTCACTCCGAACACCTTCCGGACCCCTTCCGATCTCCATCGGATGTTACCCAGAACTATTCCAGTTTCTCTTTCTCTATTTCTCCTACGATACCTCATCTACCCTAAGCGTCCCTACGCTTAAGCGTGACATCCTTCGGTTCAGAAACACTCTGGACATGATCGATACTACTCTCACATCAATGATCAACAGAGGGACCCGGATGGCCATGTGACCCCCGTGCGTTTCACGAATATAATCGCTCGAACCGTGAGATAGCCTTTCTCGTTCCCTTTGTCATATGATACCTGATTCATTCGAGACTTGATATTAGGTATCCCCATACCTTAGTTTGGTCTCGTTACCAATGAACTTATTTACTCATTCTCATGTCGTTGCATTCCGTGACCAAGTCATATTCTTGCAAGCTTCATTAATGCAACGTCACCGAGATGGCCACATGTATCTATCCGTTACATGGATTAGACAAATCCAGGTCTTGATATGTACTCCTATATGCATCCCTTTGGAGAACCTGAGTGGCACCTTTTGGATCACCCTGTTACGAGATGATACTTGATAACCATCTAAGCTTCCTCTAGAATGGTGATTTGCTTACCTCACAGTCAAAGGATCAGGTTGCAAGGTTCTCTGTGTTTTATCATCAATGTTGAACTTTGTAACTACATCTCATTAAGATATAATGGTCGGATGTATGTCTATCATGTCATTCAACCAATGACATGACCTCATTGTCAATTGGCATAAATGCCCATGATCTTGAAACCCAGATCATCCTCATGACCAATGAACTAGTTCGCTAGAGGTAACTAGAGACACGATTTGTTCACATACCACACATGTATTAACGTTTCGTATTAACACAGTTATAGCACAGTATGAAACGTATTATGAACATATAAGATATATCTCAAATAATACACTTTATTATTGCCTCTAGGGCATAACTCCTTCAGTCTCCCACTTGCACTAGAGTACAAATAAAACTAGTTTGCAATAGGCAGGAACCTAACACCAATGGAATCTCGGTGTTGTTCGTGATTGTCTTGTTGGAGAGCTTTGGTCAAAGGATCTGCCATATTCAGTTTTGTATCTACTTTGCAAATCTTGACTTCACCTTCGTCAACATTCTACCGGATGACGTGAAATCTAAGCTTGATGTGTTTGGCTGTGGAATGAGTCCTTGGTTCCTTGGCGTTTGCAATAGCTCCCGTGTTATCACAATAGATTGTCACGGGGTCTTGCACATTTGGAAAGACTCCTAGTTCAATGACGAAATTCCTTAGCCAAACAGCTTCATTCACTACATCAGCCACAGCAATGTATCCAGACTCCATTGAAGATTGTGCCACCACCGGCTGCTTCTTACTCTTCCAGCTTACCGCCCCACCATTCACTAGGAACACAAATCCTGTTTGAGACTTCGAGTCATCATGATCTGAGTTCCAGCTCGCATCCACGTAACCCGTTACATTTAGAGCATCATCACTTCCTCCATAGATTAGGAACATATCCTTTGTTCTTTTCAGATACTTTAGGATATGCTTCACAGCTGTCTAGTGACCAGGGACTGGATTACTTTGGTATCGACTCGTCAAACTAAGAGACAATGCTACATCAGGTCGCGTACTTAACATTGCATACATGATAGATCCTATGGTTGAGGCATAGAGGGTGTAAGACATCTTTTCTCTATCATCATCCGTCACCGGACATTGAGTCGTACTCATTTTGCAATTCTTCATCATTGGTACAAAGCCCCTTTTGGTATTGTCCATTTTGAACCTCTTCAAAATCTTTTCGATGTAAGTACTCTGACTTAATGCAATTAGGCATCTTGATCTATCTCTATAGAAATTGATTCCTAATATGTATGCAGTTTCACCTAGATCCTTCATGGAAAATTGACTACTCAAATATGCTTTCACACTTCTCATAAGATCCACATCATTTCTCATGAGTAGTATGTCATCCACATATACTATTAAGAAAACAACCGAGCTCCCACTCGCTTTCTTGTAAACACAAAACTCTTGATCACATGATCAAAATGTTGGTTCCAGCTCTGAGATGCCTGCTTCAATCCATAAATGGACCGCTGAAGCTTGCACACCTTTCCAGCATCCTTAGAATCAAGAAAACCTTCCGGTTGCATCATATATAAATCTTCATCAATGTGACCATTGAGGAATGTGGTCTTGACATCCATCTACCAAATTTCGTAGTCGAAATGAGCAGCAATTGCTAGTAAAATCCGGATAGCCTTAAGCATCACTACGGGAGAATAAGCCTCATCGTAATCAACTCCTTGAATTTGTCAAAACCCCTTTGCGACAAGTAGAGCTTTGTGAATGGTCACATTACCATTCGCATCTGTCTTTTTCTTAAAGATTCATTTATGATCCACGGCCTTGCATCCTTCCGGAAGATCTACCAAGGTCCAAACTTGGTTTTCAACATGGATCCTATTTTGGATTTCATGGCTTCTAGCCATTTCTCAGAGTCAGCACTATCCATAGCTTCTTTGTAGTTTGTAGGTTCTTCCTATTCATCTAGGATGGCATACATCACAAGGCTACTATACCAATCAGGAGTGGCGCGAACTCTTGTAGACCTGCGAACCTTAGGAGTCTCGATGTTGTTGTTTTGATCATCATCATTGGGCTCTTCCTCCATGTTGGAGAGCGGTTTCGGAACAACTTTCATCGGGCTACTCGAAATTCGGAGAGAAGGGTCAACAACTTCATCTAACTCAATTTTTCTTCCACTAACTCCTTTAGCAAGAAACTCTTTCTCGAGAAAGGTGCCGGCTTTCACGACAAACAGTTTGCCTTCGGCCTGGTTGTAGAAAGTATACCCAACCATTTCCCTTGGGTATCCTACAAAGATACATTTTTCCTACTTGGGTTCGAGTTTGTCAGGCTGTAGTTTCTTGACGTAAGCCTCACAGCCCCAAACTTTTAGAAATGACAACTTTGACTTCTGGCCATACCATATCTCATATGGAGTTGTCTCCATGGATTTGTATGGTGCTCGGTTTAAAATAAAAGCAGCGGTTTCCAACGCGTATCCCTAAAAAGACACAGACAAATCAGTTAAAGACATCATGGACCATACACTATCCAATAAGGTTCGGTTACGTCGTTCCGACACACCATTACGCTGTGGTGTTCCGGCTGGCGTAAGCTGTGGGATAATCCCATAGTCCTTCAAGTGCATGTTAAACTCATACCTCAAATACTCGCCTCTCTGATCCGATCGGAGATGCTTGATTCTCTTGTTAAGTTGATTCTCTACCTCTTTCTAAAATTCCTTGAACTTTTCAAAGGTTTCAGATTTGTGCTTCAATAATTAGATATATCCATATCTACTTAAGTCATCAGTAAAGGTAACAAAGTAACGATAACCATTGCGTGTTCAGACACTCATTGGTCCACATACATCCATATGTATGATTCCCAGTAGGTCTGCAGCTCTCTCCATTGTCCCAGAGAATGGTGTCCTAGTCATCTTGCCCATGAGGCATGGCTCACATGTATCAAGGGATTCAAAATACAATGATCCAAGAAGCCCTTCTGAATGAAGCTTCTTCATGCGTTTTATGCCAATGTGACCAAGACGGCAATGCCACATAAACATGGAATTATCATTATTTTGCTTACAATGTTTAGCATCAACACTATGGATGTGTGTATCACAATCAAGATCAAGTAAGAATAAACCATCACACATAGGGGCATGAACAAAGAAAATATCATTCATATAAATTGAACAACCATTTGTTCCTGATTTAAACGAATAATGATCTTGCAACAAGCAAGACCCACTCACGATATTCATACTCAATGCGGGTACATAGTAGCATTTATTCAAAACCAAAAATAATCCTGACGGTAGACGAAGATGCAGAGTGCCGATGGCCATCACTTCGACTCTCGAACCATTGCCGACATGCATCATCACCTCGTCCTTCCTCAAGCGCCTCCTACTCTACAGATCCTGCTGAGAGTTACAAATGTGAGCAACAGAACCGGTATCAAATACCCAGGTGTTACTCCTGGCGCTTGTAAGGAACACATCAATAACATGTATATCACATATACCTTTGTCCTTGGCGGCTATCTTTCCAGCTTTCTTATCTTCAAGGTAATTGGGGCAGTTGCGTTTCCAGTGCCCATCCCCTTTGCAGTAGTAGCACGTAATGCCGGGCTTAGGGCTAGGCTTGGTTGTCTTTAAGGTACTGGCAACGAACTTGCCATCCTTTTTGGACTTCTTGCCCTTGCCTTTTCCCTTTTGCCCCGGCTTCTTAAAGTTGGTGGTCTTATTGACCATCAACATTGTGTGCTCTTTCTTGATTTCAGCCTCAGCAGTTTTGAGCATGGAGAACACCTCAGCAAGGGTCTTAGTCATCCCTTGCATGTTGTAGTTCATCACAAAGCTCTTATAGCTAGAGGGAAGCGAGTGCAGCACCCTATCAATTGTGAGCACCTCCAGGATTTTGCAATCCAGGGCGTTCAAACGCTTAACGTAGCCAGACATTTTGACTACGTGCTCACTGATACTGCTGTGCTCTTCCATTTTAGCACAGAAGAAGAGCTCAGAAGCATCATACCTCTCTGCACGAGCCTGTGGAGCAAAGACGGCCTTGAGATCCTTAATGATCTCAAAAGCATTCATCTTCTCAAAACGCTTTTGAAGCTCCAGCTCCATGGCATAGAGCATTCCACTCTGGATGAGGGAGAAATCATCCGCCTTGGACTGCCAGACATTCTTTTCATCCTGGGAGGCGGAATCTGCAGGCTTAGCCGAAAGCTCAGCCTCGGTGACATAAGTCAACTTGTAGGGGACTAGGAGGATCCTAGGATTGCGGAACCATGCGATGAAGTTGGTTCCATCAGTTTTCAGCTTGTCCTTCTCGAGGAAAGTGCTAAGGTTGAAGGTGGGTGGGTGATACATCTATAATGGATTTGCAAAGTGTTTAGAACATGTTCATAATAATGAGTTCAAGTTTTAATTATACTAATGTACTTAAACAAAAGAACTCCTACTCAAACGAACATCCCTCCACTCATTTAGTGATCACATGATCCCAATCCCTTACACCTCCCTCAATCATCATGGCCATCAGTGCAATATCAAAGGTGGAGATTCCCTAATGTCGATCACATCAACCATGTGATTCATGCTCAACCTTTCGGTCTCCTGTATTCCGAGGCCATGTTTGTCACATGCTAGGCTCACCAGTTCTAACTTGTGTGTATTCGCAGTGTAACATGGCTTACACCCACTGTATGCGAACGTAGATATGTATGACACCTGATCATCACGGCCTGCATCATACCGAAGAACTTTCTTGGTGGTGCACACACAGGGGGAATACGATAACTGGAATACTGTGAGGGATTATCTTATTATGCTATCGTCGAATGTATATATAATTACACTAGCATAATAAGTAATACTTCATAAAGTAAAGTGTTGTGACGTGGTTAAAGCATCATCATCAATAGCTTCAATGGAAGTTTCATAAACTTGTCATTACCATGTCTGAACACATGCCCCTATGCAATAATAAAAATAGACGCTTCTATATTATCTATTGCAAGTTTTACGCGGCTTTAGGGCTTTCACGGTAGAACCCTTTCCCACCTACGAACATGGAGCCACAACATGGATTCAATGATTGTTGTTCTTCTTCCCTTTTCAGGGCCCTCCAATGTCGATGCCATATCAACAATTGTAGAGAGACATACACCCCCCTAAGCCACGTTAATTCCTGGACCAATCTCGTGAATCACCACGTGAGGTCGGTTGGGGACCGCTTCATCAAACAGTGCCGCGATATGAACAAGAACATAAAAGAGGGTAGCAACTAGAGAATCAATGCCCACATATTGCTACGTGTTCTATCCGTACGACATGTCTACCCATAGACCTGCTCTGATACCCCTGAAGGGTTCTATAGCATAAAACAAAAAAATTATATCTACTCGAACACTAATACCAGGATCTATACTATGTAGACATAAGTAACGGAAGAGAAAGACGATATTCATACCTTTGAAGACCGAGGCACGCCTTACGTAGGAAGGCGTATATTGATGAAGACGAGCAGCACCTCAAGTGTGGTGCCTCCGAAGTTCATCACACGTATAGTGTATGAGATGTCAACCGGACTCCGATCCAGCCGAGCAGCGAAAGAAGTAGACGTCGGATCGTTGACCACATGATGGTGGTGTGAAGGTGGAGAACTCACCCACGAAGTCCTCCCCAATATTCCGGGGAAGTCCTCAATGGATGAGAGAGAGAATGAGAGGGAATGGGATGATCCAAAGGGGGAGGGGAGACTCCTATATATAGTGGGAGGGGGCGCACCACCTAGAGGCCAGGCGGTGTGGGACTAATCCCCACACCTGCCGGCCACCTAGGGGCAGCTGCCATCCCTAGGTGGGCCCCACTGGGCAGCCCAGCAAACCCAGGTCGGCTGCCCCCTCTCCCTAGGTGCCTTGCCTCTTGGGCCTCCCCTTCGGGTGAGGACCATTAGCATTGGGCTACCTTTAATAATAAAATAAAATATATATTTAATATTAATTCTCCAATTAACATTCAAATACACATATTATCTTATTTCTTCAGTCCGGAACACCTTTCGGACCCCTTCCGATCTCCATCGGATGTTACCCGGAACTATTCTGGTTTCTCTTTCTCTATTTCTCCTATGATACCTCATCTACCCTAAGCGTCCCTACCCTTAAGCGTGACATCCTTCGGTTCGAAAACACTCCGGACATGATCGAGACTACTCTCACATCTATGATCAACAGAGGGACCTGGATGGCCATGTGACCCCTATGTGTTTCACGAATATAATCGCTCGAACCTAATTCATTCGAGACTTGATCTTTGGTATCCCCATACCTTAGTTCTGTCTCGTTACCAATGAACTTGTCTACTCATTCTCATGTTGTTGCATTCCGTGACCATGTCACATGCTTGCAAGCTTCATTAATGCAACATCACCGAGATGGACACATGTATCTATCTTTTACATGGATTAGACAAATCCTGGTCTTGATATGTACTCTTGTACGCATCCCTTTGGAAAACCTGAGTGGCACCTTTTTGATCACATTGTTACGAGATGATACTTGATAACCATATAAGATTCCTCCTAAATGGTGATTTGCATTACCTCACAGTCAAAGGATCATGTTGCGAGGTTCTCTGTGTTTTATCATCAATGGTGAACTTTGTAACTAGATCTCATTAAGATATAACGGTCGGATGTATGTCTATCATGTCATTCAACCAATGACATGACCTCATTGTCAATTGGCATAAATGCCCATGATCTTGAAACCCAGATCATCCTCATGACCAGTGAACTAGTTCGCTAGAGGTAACTAGAGACACAATTTGTTCACATACCACGCGTGTATTAACGTTTCGTATTAACACAGTTATAGCACAATATGAAATGTATTATGAACATATAGGAGATATATCAAATAATACACTTTATTATTTGCCTCTAGGGCATAACTCCTTCATGCAGTGCATCAGGTGGATAACCAACATCGGCAGAACCAAATGTACCCTGACAATGACGGGAGAAATGAATACAGGGACCACCATCAGAGCCGAAATGGATCGTATGGGCACCTAGAGGGGCGTGAATAGGTGCTACTTCAAATTTTAATGCTTTTTCAATTTTAGGCTTAACACAAAGGGTAAATTCTCTAGATAAACTATTAGGAGGAATTTACCTATATGCAAACCTATCTACTAGCGAGTAAGAGGCAAGTGGAAAGAGGAACGAGTGAACCGTAGTGAAGCATGCGGAGACACAGGATTTGTTTTACCGTAGTTCCTTCCTTGTTAAGGGAAGTACGTCTGCGTTGGAGGGGTGGGTGGTACTAAGACCACCACGCCACAATAGGCCTCACCCTGTTCTCTGATGGATCCCGTCACCCAAGGCCTGATCCACCTTTCCACTCTAGGAACCCTTCGAGGCGGGTACTGGTGCCTTTACACAACTAGCGGGGCAGAACTCCGCAACCAAATTGGAGGCTCCCGTAAAAAGCTGCCACAAGAACAAGTTATCAATAACAAAGTACAAGATCTAGATATTAACAAGAATACTAGATCAGGGATTTCTCCAAATGAATGGAGAGGAGTTGATGCGCTTGATTTGTCATGGCGATGAAGATTTTCTCCTCCTTCAATTCCCCCAAAGATCGAAGCCTTCGGGTGGTTGAAGTGGGAGATCTAGAGAGAGCTCTTGCAAAGGGTCTGATACTTTTTGAATGAATCAAGAATTCTTATTGAAGGGGAAGAAGGAGTTTTTATACCCCCTTCCAAAACCAAGCCATTGGAGCCTTTGGGGGCCGGATTATCTGTCCCAAGTGAGGGCCGGATTATCCAGCCTGGTGAAAGCTCCGCCCCAGACTCGGATTATCCGGCATATAATCCGGCTACGGACAGAAACTCGTGCAGGCTAGCCCTTGACACCTTCTCCTGGGGACCGGATTATCCGGCCCTAGGGGAGGGCCGGATTATCCGTCTGGGGGGAAAATCTGCCCCAGCCACGGAATATCCGGGGGAAATTCCGCCCCCAGATAGAAGCTCGCGCATGTGCTCTCTTGGGTGATTCCCCTAGGGCCAAATTATCCGACCCAACATAAGGGACGGATTATCCGGTCCAGGGAGAAAATCCGCCCCAGAGCCAGATTATCCGAGGAAAATTCCGCCCCCAGACAGAGGCTCGCGGAGAGCCAGCCCTTGCCAAGATGGTCTGGCCGGATTATCCGGCCCATGATGGGAGCGGATAATCCCCCCCTAATAGCTCAAAGCTTTCCCGCAACACTTAGTACACATTAGAGATTCCATGGTATTGTTATCTAACACACAAAACATAGGAAATCATGAAATGTCCTTTCAATCTCCCCCTTTTTGGTGTTAGATGACAATACTAGGATTTGCAAGAAAGGTTCACAAGACCACCAACAATAAATATATGAAAGAGACGTCCCCTCAATGTGTGCATACTAGAAATTTGTATTTGAATACAAATGCACACACATAGGTGCGAGTCTATTCCATTGAAATATAAACAACAATCATACCACTAAGATATGGAGAGGCGTCCTTGATATAGCCACTATTATCAATGTGATAACCAATATAAGCTCCTTCCTCGAGATAGATACCCAACATAAGAATATGATAGATGAATCCATAGGCATAATGCATGAGATAAATCCAGAAATCCATAGACACAAAGTCTCATTCAAACCACAAACTAAAAATTAATGTTCAATGCTAAATGGGCACAAGCAAGAAAATGACGAATGAAAAAGTGCAAATGCTTGTGCCCGACCCATGCAAATCCATGTAGACCTAATAGAACTACTTATCCCCTTTGGCATCGAGACGCCAAAAAGGAAGAAGAGCGATGCTAACGCCCCAAGGTATCACTCGTAGTCGTCATCCTCGTCATCGTCCTCGTTCCCATCTGCATCCTCATCCTCAAGCTCCTCGGTGTCATCGTCCTCGTTATCAACAGTGGCCGCGAAAGGGAACAAGTGACGCTCCAGCTCTCCATAGTTAAGCCCAGAAGAAGAGTTTCACCAGGCAAATGGTGTGGAAGGAGTGGGAGCTGGGGGATCACCAGAAGCACTAGACACATGGTGAAGGATGAGCTGCTGAGAGTGGGCCAACTCATGGCGCTGCTTGTAAGCCTCGTACTGGACCTTGCGTGTGTCCACGCCCATGCAAAGAATGTTCCCCTGGAACCAGTTCAGCTGCTTGATCTCACGAGCAATGGGCGGCACAGGAGGCCTGCGAGCAGTAGCACGAGCATCCCTCATGAGACCCTCAGGAGCAGAACAGGGGTGAGAGGTCTTTCGAACCTTGGTGTAGATCTTTTTTGCCTTGTGCACAACGTCAATGTTGAATTCTTTAGAGGGGAGTAGGTGCTTGATGAGCATCATAATGTAGGGAGCATAAGGAATGGACAGCTTGTTGAACATTGCATCAGTCAATTCATGGTAGATGAAGTCCATCACATCCAGCTTGTATTGCACGGACTTATCCTCGCACAAGGCAACCTCAGGAGAAAAGCTAGGAGCTGGACAAGGTGACCACAAATGCTATCATTGTTGCCTCCACTCGGGGTGATAGAGTCACGAAAGAGGCCCACCAAGGCATCATAGATTGGAGCAAGACCAGCAACGGTGCCCACAATACCATTGTCCATTGTGCATGGAGAGAGGACTGCATCATTATTGGGCTTCAGTTGGGTGATGATGCGGTGGCCACTAGCCTGATCCCTGCTGCAGAAAGAGTACCCAAGCACCTCAACAAACACACGAAAATCAACACTCATAGGCCTGTCATGAGTCATCCACTTCATAGTGCGATGTTCATCACCACAGATAACCAATGTGGAAAAGAGCTCCTTCAAAACTTTAGAATCATAGGAGCACTGGAGAGACATGAGATGGTGCAACCCCATCCGCTCAGCCACATACATGGCATCAACAAGGTGAGGCTTCTCCAAAGCCTCAGCGAGAATCAGCGGGTGCATAGGTCTAATCTTTAGCCTGGCATACACATCTTCATATATTCCTTTTTGTTCAGCACACCAGAAACGAGAATCACCTAGCTCAGAATCACGTGCCAACTCAGTAAATATATCACGGTGACGAATAGAGGAAAAAGTGAATGGATCCATAGCCTTGTAGTTGATCTTGGGCTCTTTGCCCTTCCTCTTGGACACACCCCTCCTGGATCTCTCCCTCTTCTCTTGCTCAGCCATGCAGCCAGCCTCTTTCTTTGTTCTTCTCAGCTCAACTTCGTCCACAGTATTACCCTCACTGTCTACCCGGAAATAGAGACCACGAGGACAATGCTTGTAAGTCTTGGGAGCACTGGAACCACCTGTGAAGAGAGCAAGGTCGAAAGCACGGGGATAAGCATACATACAAGTCCAAGAGAGAGCGTAGAAAAAGTAGGCAAAAGTTCATAGTCCAATCCTACTCAATGCACACAACAAGGCGAAAACTGAACCAGTTTTTAGTCTGTCAGGCCGGATTATCTGGCCTAGTCAGGGGCGGATAATCCGGCCCTGGCAGAAATTTTCATAATTGCCTAGATTGAAATGCAAAGGAGTAGATAGGGCCTAGAAACTGCAAGACTATGATTTCTACACAAAACAACATCCTTCTAGACAACGTTCCACCCATCAAACAACACATCTAGCCAAAGATGGGGAGAGAGGGAGTTACCCTCACTCATTGGAGGAAGAAAGCGGAGGAGAAGGTACCCGGAAGCATGGAGAAGAAGATCCGGGGAGGCCCGGAAAATCCGGTGGCCGAAGCGGCTCCAGGGAGGGTGGGGGCGGCAGGCAGCGGCTGGGGAGAGGGAGAGGTTTGGGGAGAAGTGTTGCTCGTTATGAGCCCTTCCCCCTGACCCTTCCCCTTAAGAACAAAATCCGCCAGGGCCGGATTATCCGGCCAATACTTGGGCCGGATTATCCGGCCTTAATTCTAAAGTTCTGTTACCCACAGAGTCAGGCCCGCGCGTCCCCAAACAACACCCCCACAAGGTGTACAAGGGACTTGTGTGCAAGAATAGATGGCTTAGGGTAGGGAAAGGCTTAGGATTAAGAGAGCCAAACTGAGATGGTACTACACACTCAAATTTGCAAGAATCAAAGCAACTAAAAGCCAAAGTTGAGTGTGATTCCCATAAAAGCATGAGAGGAGCTAAAAATGATCAAGAAGATCCAAATAAATCCAACTCTTCTCATGGAAGAGGGCGGTGGCCGAAGCCACCTTGTTGGAGTGTATGGTATGACACCGCGAAGATATATCTTGGGTTCATGACCAATACTCATCGATAAGCTCACATATCACAAAATTATATTAAGAGAAATGATTTGACTTGCTTTCGGCATTATGGGGGGAGGGTTATCCCAATCAATTAGGACCACACTCCCCCTATATCTATGCCCACATCTAGACCAAATAAGACTGAGATGTACGAGTGAGTGCATGGTAATCAATACAAGCTCCTTGAATCAACGATATTTAGCTCATTCCTCAAGTAGCAAAACCTTGCTTCATCAAGTGGCTTCGTGAAAATATCAGCAAGTTGGTTCTTCGTGCTCAAGAAAGATAGATCAATATCGCCTCGAGCAACATGGTCCCGAATAAAATGATTCTGAATCTCAATATGCTTTGTCCTTGTGTGTTGTACCGGATTGTATGCAATTTTGATGGCACTTTCATTATCGCATAAAATAGGCACTTTGTCACAATTGACCCCGTATTCCTTTAAAGTTTACCTCATTCATAATAACTGAGTGCAGGCACTAGAAGCAGCAACATATTCATCTTCGGCGGTGGAGAGAGAGATACAATTCTGCTTCTTAGATGACCAACACACTAGAGATCTTCCCAAGAACTGACAAGCTCCAGAAGTGGATTTCCGATCATCCTTATCACCAGCCCAATCTGAATCAATATAACCACATAGAGAGAAATTGGAGCCCTTGGGATACCATAGACCAAAGTTAGGGGAATGAACCAAATATCAGAAGATCCTCTTGACCGCCACTAAGTGACTTTCTTTAGGAGCTACTTGATACCTTGCACACACCCCCACACTCAACACAATATTGGGTCTAGATGCACAAAGGTAAAGAAGAGAGCCGATCATGGACCGGTATACCTTTTGGTCCACATCTTTACCGTGGGGGTTAAGTTCAAGGTGACATTTTGTTTACATCGGAGTGGCGACGCCATTAAGATCCGTCATCTTGAATCTCTTGAGCATGTCTTGGATGTATTTAGCTTGATTGATGAAGGTTCCTTCTCTAAGTTGCTTGATCTTGAATCCAAGAAAGAACCATAATTCCCCCATCATAGACATCTCAAACCTGTCAGTCATAAGCTTTGAAAATTCATCATTAAAAGCTTTATTAGTAGAACCAAAGATGATGTCATCTACATATAGTTGGCATACGAAGAGCTCCCCCTTAACCTTCTTAGTAAAAAGAGTGGGATCGATTTGCCCAACTTCGAAGCCGCGGTCTAGCAACAACTCTTTAAGGTGCTCATACCACGCACGTGGGGCTTGTTTAAGGCCATAGAGTGCCTTATCGAGTTTGTAGACATGGTTCGGGAAGTTAGGATCCTCAAATCCCGGGGGTTGCTTAACATATACCAACTCATGTAGAGGACCATTAAGAAAAACACTCTTAACATCCATTTGCTGCAATTTAAAGTTATTATGGGCAACATAAGCAAGAAGGATAGAGATGGACTCAAGACGAGCCACAGGAGCATAGGTCTCGCCAAAGTCAATGCCCTCAACTTGGGAATAGCCTTGTGCCACTAGTCTCGCCTTGTTCCTCACAACAATGCCATGCTCATCTTGCTTGTTTTTAAATATCCATTTAGTGCCGATAACATTGTGGAAATCCTTGGGCTTCTCCGCAAGTTTCTAAACCTTGTTGCGCTCAAAGTTATTCAATTCTTCATGCATAGCAACAACCCAGTCCGGATCTTCAAGAGCTTCAAATACTTTCTTGGGTTCCACCATTGAGATGTGAGCTTAATGTTCACCAAAACATGCCAATTCCCTTCTTGTGGAAACCCTTCATCGAAGATCACCTACAACTTTGTCAAGAGTATGACCCCTTAACTCAAGGTTCTGATCAGCACGAGCCTTGCGACGAAGTTCAATAAGTTTGTTGTCTCTTGGTGGAATAGTTTCATCACTTGAGTCTTTGTTGGAATCATTTGTTTGACCTTGATTAGAATTCTAATTATCAGTAATAGGTGATGACGAAGCATGCCCTTGAGGTGGGTCAGCAGCCGTAACAGGAGGTTGCTGATCATCAAGAGTTTCAGGGCTGGATAATCCGGTCGATGCTGAGGCCGGATAATCCGGCCTAGGAGAACTTGTTGCAATTTCATCGGGTTGTCTAGAACTTGCTTGAATTGGCGAGGGGCCGGATAATCCGGGGTTAGTCGGAAAATATGGCCTGGAGCTTGCAGCGGTTTCTTCAATATGATGAGCATTTTGGTCGTCAGGGGAGAGGTGGCCGGATAATCTGGTGTCGACCGGATAATCTGGCCTGGAGCATCCAGGAGCATGTTGACCTTCAGCAAACGGTGGAGTTGGTGTAGAAGTTACTCCCGTGGTTGGAGAATGTTGAGTATGTGTAGATGAGGGCTCTTCATGAGTAGAGCATTGTCCTTCCCGATCCGCCACAAGGGGTTCCTCAATGGGGCGGAAAAATCCCACGCCCATTCTTCTTATGGCATCTTGGGGTATTTCAACATCTGCATCACAAACATCAACTTGCCCCGCAGGGGAACTGTCATTTTCCTCGAACACCACACTATAGGATTCTACAACAGTTCTGGAGAGCTTATTGTAGACTCTATAAGTGTGGGATTCGGCACCAAAACCAACAAAAATACCTTCTAAATCCTTAGACTCAAATTTAGATAAATGAACTCCCTTGATGAGAAAGAAACACTTACACCCAAATACCCAAAAGTATGAGATGTTTGGCTTTTTACCGGTAAGTATTTCATACGGAGTCTTGTCCAAGATTTTACGGAGGTATAACCGGTTGAATGAATGACAAGCGGTAGAGATTGCTTCAGCCCAGAAGTTATATGGAGACTTGAATTCGGCTAGCACTGACCTTGCCATGTCCATTAGAGTCCGATTCTTCCTCTCGGCAACACCATTTTGTTGAGGGGTATACGCAGCGGAATATTGATGTCTTATCCCCTCTTCACTTAGGAACTCATTTAAGGTGTAGTTCTTGAACTCAGAGCCATTATCACTTCTTATTGCCAGAATAGGGATGTTGTGTTGACGTTGAACCTCGTTGGCGAAGTCGATGACCGTTTGTTGAGTCTCGCTCTTCAACTTGAAGAAATAGACCCAAGTGTATCTTGAGTAATCATCAACGATCACAAGGCAGTACTTCTTCCCACCGAGGCTTGCATGAGATGGAGGTCCAAAGAGGTCCACATGAAGGAGCTCTAAGATCCTTTTTAATGAAATAATATTCTTCCTTCGATGAGTAGAATCATACATTTTCCCTTCAACACAAGCCCTGCAAACACGATCTTTGGCAAAGGCGACATTTTCTTTTAATCCAAGGATGTGGCCACCCTTGTGGACACTTTGCAAAGTTCTCATATTGACGTGGGCTAGTCCGCGATGCCATAACCAACCCGCGTCAGCCTTTCCAAAAAGACACATCAGGCATGTAGTGGTCTTCCCCGAAAAGTCCCCCACGTACAGGTCATTTTCGACATATCCCACGAAATCGACTTTTAGAACTTGCTCCACAAGAGTACCACCAAATCAGCATCAATAAAAACTGCAAAGCCCATCTTACCAAGGGCGCGAACTGAAAGTAAATTGTAACCGAGGGTCTCAACAAGCATGACGTCCATGAGAGAGATATCGTGAGCCACCACAACTTTGCCGAGACCCAATACCTCTGATTTTGACTTGTCACCATAGGAGACGGTTATATGATCATGATTTGGCCGCATCTCTGTGATGATCTCCTTGCTTCCGGTCATATGACTCGTGCATCCGCTATCGAGTACCCATTTAGACCCACCGGAAGCATAGCCCTGCAAGAAAGTTACTTCTTGGTTTTAGGTACCCATTTTTCAATGGGTCCTCTCATGTTAGTGACAAGGGTCTTGGGAACCCAAATAGACCAAGGAATGTAACAATCATAAGGACCTACATAACTAGCATGAACATCACCATAATGATCGCAATATAACTCAAAGTTAGGATTGTTAGCCCCTGCAAAACCATCATAATTAGACTTGTCATTGGTGGTGGTGCTAGTCTTTGGTTGAGTAGTCTTTCTCTTCTTCTTCTTCTTCTTCTTTGTCTTTGGAATATAACCAAGACCCTCTTTTCCATTGTTTGTCCTTTGCTTGCTAAGTATCTCATCTAGAACTTCTTTACCTTTGTGTTGAGATCCTTTTACAAGTTCTTCTTTTCCATAAGATGATGTGGAGGTGTTGGGCACATCATACTTCCTCAATTGAGTTTGGAGCTGGTCATGAGACTCATTTAGAGTAGAGTGTTCACTCTCCAATTCCTTGTGAGCAATGTCAAGTTTATCAAACTTCTCTGAGAGCCTGGCATGAGCAGCCCCAAATTCAATCTTTTCCATCTTTAGTTTCTTTACCTTGGCAAGAGCATTGTCACGTTCTTTCATGAGTTGAGCCATAACTTCTTCATGTGACTCCTCAATGGATTCGAGTCTCTCTTCCAAAGATACTCGAGCTTCCTCTTCTTCTTCCAAGGCATTCTTCAAAGAAGTTATCTCCAAGGCATCTCCTCTTTCAATTCTGCCCTTTTCTTCAAGGAGATCTTCGGCTTGGGCAAGTTGACTCATAAGAGCATCAAAATGAAGTTTGTGCTCACCTTGCAAGTTAGTGAAAAAGTTGTCCAAAGCAATAACTTCTTCTTTCATTTTAAGACTAGTATGATCATCCATATCCATATTTATGTCAGTCTTAGGGAATGAAGAACTAGAAGTTGATACCTCGGACCCTCTTGCCATAAGACAAGTGACATTGTTGTTGATGACATTTTCGTTTGGCGAGTCGAAGAGAGATGATGGAGTCGATGTGGTGACTATAGCAGCCACCTCGCGAGAACTATCTTCATCCTCTTCATCTTCACTTGCAGAGGAGTATTCTTCTTGTGCCACCAAGACAATCTTGGGTTGTTTCTTGTAAGGGACATTCTTTTTTATAAATGGCTTCTTCTTAGGCGCTTTGGATTTTTCTTTAAGGATGAGCCTGCCACCATTGTCTTCTCTATTTTGATATAGATACTCAGCCACAAAGTGCAGCCTATCTACTCAATTGTAGCAAGTCCTTAGTTTTGGGCCACTTTCTCTACTTCCACTTGACCCATTCTTGCGCTCGAGTTCTGACTTGGCCTTGGCAGGATCCTTCCAAAAGTTCCTTGTGTAAAATGCCATGTACTCACCATGAGCATGTTTGACTTCATCGGGGCAGTCCATGGAGGCACCCTCGAAAACTCTTTCATCCTCATCTTGCTCAATAACATTTGCCTTTAGAGCAACATTGACCCCTTTTTGCATTCCAATGGCGCGGGCACGAGCATCTTCCACATTCTTTGTAGCAACTTTGAATGATGCCATTTCTTGCATGACTTCATTGGACGTCATTTGATGGTAGTTGTGTCTACCTTGCAAGATCTTCAAGTCCGTTGGCTCAAAAGCATTAGAGCACTCACATATTTCCTTTTTATCCAAGCATCATCAATGTGAGCGGCTCCATGCTTTCTAAATGTTGTTGCGATGCCCTTATGTCTTCTATACATGTCTTCATGGTTTTCACCATCCAACATGTAGAATCCTTCAGCTTCATTACTAAGGGCATCATACCTATTCCTTCTCATGCTTTCATTTCCAATAAAGAGATCGGTGAGAGCATCCCAAGATTCTTTAGCTGTGTTGAGATGTTCAATGTGGGGCATGTCCTTGGGACCCACTCCGAGCTGTATCATGTGGAGAGCCGTAGCATTCAATTGGCTATCCACAACTTCTCTTCTTGCCAGGTTGGTGTGATCTCCAATATGAAGACCCTCTTCGATAATCCTCCATAGTTCAATAGAAGAGCTGCAAACATGAGACTTCATTAAGAATTGCCATTGATTAAATGAAGATGCAGTGAGCTTGGGTGGATCACCCCTATTGTTTATATCAGGATGAGGGCTAGGTGGGTCGGGGGAATATAAGTGATGAACCTCACTATATTCCTCCTTACCACTCCCCTTCTTGGAGGTGGAACCATTGTGTTTTTCACCTACCACTCCATCTTCCTTGGATCCGGTGTTGGCCTTATCCTTGGATGAGGGAGTGGTGGCCTCAGAGGAGGATGGAGATGGGGCTATGGATGATGTGAGGTGAGCAATCATTTGATGCATCTCCTCCATCTTGGTCTCAAAGGATTTCAACAAGGTTGTTTCCAACGTCTTGAGGTCATCCATTGTGACCTTGTCCACAACCTCATTCCCATTCTCCTTGGTACCCATACTTCTCTTAGGCTGTTAAGCCTGAATAAAGAGCCGGGGCTCAGATACCAATTGAAATGGATCACATGGGCACCTAGAGGGGGAGTGAATAGGTGCTACTTCAAATTTTAATGCTTTTTCAATTTTAGGCTTAACACAAAGGGTAAATTCTCTAGATAAACTATTAGGAGGAATTTCCCTATATGCAAACCTATCTACTAGCGAGTAAGAGGCAAGTGGAAAGAGGAACGAGTGAACCGTAGTGAAGCACGTGGAGACACAGGATTTGTTTTACCGCAGTTCCTTCCTTGTTAAGGGAAGTACGTCTGCGTTGGAGGGGTGGGCGGTACTAAGACCACCACGCCACAATAGGCCTCACCCTGTTCTCCGATGGATCCCGCCACCAAAGGCCTGATCCACCTTACCACTATAGGAACCCTTCGAGGCGGGTACCGGCGCCTTTACACAACTAGCGGGGCACAACTCCACAACCAAATTGGAGGCTCCCGTAATGACAACAAGCTGCCACAAGAACAAGTTATCAATAACAAATTACAAGATCTAGATATTGACAAGAATACTAGATCAGGGATTTCTCCAAATGAATGGAGAGGAGTTGATGCGCTTGATTCGTGATGGCGATTAAGATTTTCTCCTCCTTCAATTCCCCCAAAGATCGAAGCCTTCGGGTGCTTGAAGTGGGAGATCTAGAGAGAGAGAGCTCTTGCAAAGGGTCTAATACTTTTCGAATGAATCAAGAGTTCTGCTCGAAGGGGAAGAAGGGGTTTTTATACCCCCTTCCAAAACCAAGCCGTTGGAGTCTTTGGGGGCGGATTATCCGACCCAAGTGAGGACCGGATTATCCGGCCTGGTGAAAGCTCCGCCCTAGACTCGGATTATCCGGCATAAAATCCGGCTACAGACAGAAACTCGCGCAGGCTGGCCCATGACACCTCTCCTGGGGATCAGATTATCCGGCCCTAGGGGAAGGCCGGATTATCCGGCTGGGGGGAAAATCCGCCCCAACCACAGAATATCTAGGGGAAATTCCACCCCTAGACAGAAGCTCGCGCAGGTGCTCTCTTGGGCGATTCCCCTTGGGTCGGATTATCCGGTCCAGGGAGAAAATCCGCCCCAGAGCCGGACTGTCCGGGGAAAATTCTGCCCCCAGACAAAGGCTCGCGCAGAGCCAGCCCTTGCCAAGATGGTCTGGCCGGATTATCCGGCCCATGATGGGGGCGGATAATCTGGCCCCCCAACAGCTCAAAACTTTCCTACAACACGTAGTACACATTAGAGATTCCATGGTATTGTTATCTAACACACAAAACATAGGAAATCATGAAATGTCCTTTCAATAGCTACTGTGTATTTACCATAGAGGAAACTGATAGAAAAAGCGTGCAACGTCGACATATGGAGGTAAATGTAGTTATGCCGTCAGTGGCGAGGTATATGCCTTGGTCTGATCAGGAAATTACTTGGAGTACCAAGGATCATCCTAGGCTGATGCCGAGTATTGGATCGTATGCACTAGTGCTTGACCCAACCTTTATTGGGCTAGATATCAACGTGATGTTCTCCAAGGTACTGATTGATAATGGGAGCAACATCAATATTTTGTACAAGGACACAATGCATAACCTGGGGGTCTCGGAGAACATGCTCTAGGCAACAAAGACAACTTTCCACGACATTGTGCCAGGTATATCCTGTGAGCCTTTTGGCAAGGTCCGAATTGATGTATTATTCGGCACGAGGGAGAGCTGCCGAACTGAGAATCTGGAGTTTGAAGTTGTTGACTTGGACATCACTTATCATGCATTACTCGATAGGCCAGCTCTATTTAAGTTTATGGCTAGCGATCACATTGGTTACTTGAAAATGAAGATGCTAGGGCCAAACGGGGTGCTCACCATAGCAGGGGACTTCCGATGTTCCATTGAGTGTGCCTCAGCCGGGTCAAATATGGTCGAGTCACTGGTGATAGCTCAGGAGAAGAGAAGGATCCAAGAGGTGGCGGCATTGGCTCAGTCCGCCCAACTGAATATGCCGGTGTTGAGTAACCCACATGGAAGTGTTTCATTTCAGGCAACGAAAGATACCAAGAAGGTGCCCATTGATGATCAGTTCCTTGCATGTGAGACCCGGAGCAAAGCCGGGGAAGCAACCTCCCCGCCGCTTCGCCGAAGACAGGAGAACGGTGATTGGTGATGAGATAGCTCAGCTCCTTGCAGCTAGGTTTATCATGGAAGTACTCTATCCGAATTGGCTCTCTAATCTGGTGTTTGTGGAGAAGAAGAAGGATGATTCGAATGTGGCAGTGGTGTAGCGTATGTGTATCGATTACACGAATCTGAATATGGCGTGTCCAAAAGATCCATTCCCGCTGCCAAGGATAGATCAGGTCATCGATTCGACCGCTGGGTGTGAGTTGTTGTCATTTGTAGATGCGTATTCTGGTTTCCACCAGATACCCGTGAACCCAGATGAGCAAATAAAGACTGATTTTCTTACCCTGTATGGGGCTTATTTCTAGCATGCCATTTGGCTTCAGTAATGCAGGAGAAATGTATCAGAGGTGTACACAAAAATGCTTACATGAACAGATAGGGAAAAATGTCCAATTATATATAGATGATGTTGTGATAAAAAGGAAGGAAAGAAAAACGCTCCTAGATGATATCCGGCAAACATTTGCAAACCTCAAGAGGTTCCGAATAAAGCTTAACCCGGAGAAATGTACCTTTGGTGTGCCGGCTGGGAAGTCACTCGGTTTCCTCATGTCCAACCGAGGTATCGAGGCTAACCCCACTAAAATCCGAGCTATAGAAAGAATGGAACTGCTGAAGTGTCTTAATGATGTGCAGAAGTTCACTGGATGCCTGGCATCATTAAGTTGGTTTGTATGTCGGCTGGAAGAAAAGGCACTGCCTCTCTATCAGCTAATGAAGAAACCAGATAAATTTGTATGGACACTGCAAGCTGATACGTATTTTATGAACTGAAAAAGATGCTAGCCTCTGCACCAGTGTTAGCTTCGCCACTATCCAAAGAGCCGATGTTGCTCTATAGCAGCGACCAACCGAGTCGTAAGTGCCGTGGTAGTGGTGGAGCGTGACAAGGAAGGTAAGTTGGTGTAGAGTCCAGTATACTACCTGAGCGAGGTATTGTCTACTCCGAAGCAGAACTTTCCGCATTATCAAAAGATGGCATATGGTGTGTACATGGCAGCTAAGAAGCTCAAGCATTACTTCATGGAACACCCCATAAAAGTGATATGTGAAGCGCCCATATCAGAGATAATGAGTAACAAAGATGTAAGTGGCTGGATTGCTAAATGGGCAATTGAGCTAGCCCCTTATGCACCACAATTTGATAGAAGGGATGCCATAAAGTCTCAAGTAGTGGCTGATTTTTTCGTGGATTGGGCCAAGATGCAGTACGAACCACCTTTGCCGGACTCTAACTATTGGAGGATGCATTTTGATGGATCAAAGCTGAAGGAAGGATTAGGGGCCGAGGTAGTACTTACCTCGCCTAAGAAAGATCAGCTGAGATATGTTCTCCAGATCCATTTTCGAGCATCAAATAATGTGGCCGAATATGAGGCGCTCGTGCATGGATTGAAAGTAGCAAAAGAGGTTGGAATACGTCTGATATAGTACTTCAATGATTCAGATTTAGTGGTGCAACAAGTATCTGGAAATTGGGATGCCCAAGATGCGAATATGGCCCTTTATAGATTTCATGTCCAAAATATATGTGGGTACTTCGAGGGATCCGAATTCCATCATGTACCTCGGCTTGAAAATGAAGTAGCCAACATATTGTCTTAGTTGGGCTCATCTCGGCAGGTCATCCCGCTAGGAGTTGCTTTAGAACATTTGAGAAAACTGTCCATCGCCCCTTCGCTAGAATTTGAGTCAATCTATATCCCGGCAAACCCCGGATCAGAAGCTACCCCTATGGGCATTGACTGGCAGAATACCTCGGTAAACCCGGGGACTGCCTTGCAGAACCCGGGGACTGGTCAGCTTAAACTGGCGGAGGTTATGTCGATGGATGCAATGGAGGTTGACGAATTACTTTTCCCAGTTCGCACTATACCAGCATGGGCACAACCAATTTTTGAGTTGTTGAAAGATGGAACTTTGCCATGTGATGAGATACTTTCAAGGCAAGTGAAGAGGAGAGCAAAAGCATACACCATTATCAACATCGAACTATACAAGAGAAGTGTCACAAGTGTTCTGCAACGACGTGTTAACCAGGAAGAGGGGCTAGACATCCTCCGAGATATACAAAGGGGAATGTGGGTATCACGCCTCGTCTAGAGCATTGGTGGCAAAAGCCTTTCGGCATGGGTTTTACTGGCCAAGTGCCTTGGAGCAAACCGAGGAACTAGTGAGGAAATGTAATTGTTGTAAGAGGTACGCTACCAAGACACACATGTCACTGTCGGAACTCAAGACTATACCAATCACTTGGCCATTTGATGTGTGGGGCTTAGATATGGTTGGACCATTTAAGCTGGCTAAGGGCAATATGACTCACATCTTGGTAATGGTGGACAAGTTTACCACGTGGATTGAAGTAAAGCCAATAAGAAAATGTGATGGAGCAACGGCCATGACTTTCCTCAAAGATATAATCCTAAGATATGGCTATGCTCACAGTATCATAACTGATAATGGCACCAATTTTGCTGAAGGAGCATTTACCTGGTTCTGCCGAGATAAAAAGATCCGGCTAGATGTTGCATCAGTAGCCCACCCCGCATCGAATGGACAAGTGGAAAGATCCAATGGACTGGTTTTGTCCGGGATAAAACCCCGGCTCATTGAGCCACTTCAAAGATCAGCGGGGTGTTGGATAGAAGAACTACCAGTGGTATTGTGGAGCTTATGAAAAATCTGAATCGATCAACAGGCTATACGCCATTCTTTCTGGTATATGGGGCAGAAGCTGTATTACCAGCCGACATAGATCATGACTCGCCTAGGGTCACCCAATACATAGAAGCCGAAGTGCATTAAGCCCAACAAAATGATGTTGATCTGCTGGAAGAAACGAGAGAACTGGCCTTGTCCAGATCCACCATATATCAGCAAAATCTCCGACGCAACCATAGCCAGAAAGTGAACCCCTGAGTCTTCCAGGAAGGAGATCTAGCACTTCAGCTGGTGCAGCGCACTACCGGCATGCATAAGTTATCCCCCCATGTGAAGGGCCATTCATTGTAAGCAAATCACTACACAATGATGCCTATTACCTCATTGATGCACATCCACAGGAGAAGAACAAGGCAGACAGGTCCGGCGAGGAGTCCAAGCGCCCATGGAATGTAGCTCTACTTCATCGGTTAGTGAAAAGTGTATGTATCTCAAACTTTCATATGTCGGGTTGTATGTCGGCAATGAGCTTATCAATGAAACCCTTGCACCCCGAGCAGAAACTCGGGGACTTCCTTAATAATAATTGTCATTTTCGTTGGCTAGCTTAAATTACTGACACCTTAGCTGGACTAGTAATGTGTAGGCACCAAAAGCTAACTCTTCGACTTGCTGTTGTCCAACAAGAATTGGTTTCATGGCAAGCAAGAGAACAAGTTTGGAATTGCTAAGCACATGAAAAACGACTAAGGAAAGGAACGTAATCGAGCCGACATTTGTTTTTCGGACTAACCCCTCTACTTACTTTATTCTTATCATGTTAAATTATTTTGAGCTAATCCTAAAGTTTAAAGTATTGTTAAGTCAATTTTTTTGAACCTCAGACTCGTAAGTCAAATGCCGAATCAAGGTATACGCGAGTCGAATCATTAAATTGGGGGAACAAGAAAATGAAACTCGGGACTTCTCCCAAGTTAAACTGGCATAAAACATGAGCACTAGCAAAATATCACATTATGCATAATACATATACGCCTGGCATACCAAAGATTTAACAAATTTCAAAGTGTTTTTAGCTCAAGAAGCAGCAGCATCCGAAGTATCTGCAGCGGGAGGAGGCAAGTCAGCCTCGGTGGGGGAACTTCAGTTTCAGCCTCGTCATCTGGGTTAGCTTCTTCTTCCTCAACGTCTTTGGAAAAATCCGAGTCTTCTTCTTCCTCGATAGCATCTCCTTCAATGTCTTGATTTTCGATGACAAGCTCAGCCCATCATTCCCTTGATGACAATAGGCATATTGGATGAGGTCGTGGGCGCGAGCTTGGTGTTGGGCGATGCAGGCCGGGTCAGTGGTCCACTTGGATCTAGTGCGCATGCGGCTGAAAACCTCTAGGTCAAGACCTTCGTACCAAGATAACACAAAGCTCAAGGCTATGTCGGCTCCATCACGCGCAGCAGATTCCCTCCATAGATTGAGTTGAGTCTCGAAATCCATCAACTTTGCAATCAGTGGAGCGGGTCCTTCAGGAGTGGGCTTAGTGGGCCAAAGGCCACTAAAGACTCGGACGACAGCAGTCATGAGATCCGATCCGAAGCTCTTCATAGGCTCAACCCGAGCTGCGAGGCTCACCAAGGTATCCTCTATGTCATATGGAATTGTCTCTGCAGAAGGACCAACCGGAGTACCCCTCTTTAGCCGGAACTTGTCAACAGCAGTGGCAGCAAGGAAGCTGGTCTCCGGGAAATTGCCTAAAAATAAGACAGAGGAGATAAGTCAATAGGAATGCATGACCCGGAAAAAGAAATGTCGGCGCAAGAAGAGAAACTCACGAGAGATGTAGTTTTTGATCCGAGTTAACTCCATGAGCCAGGCAGCATTCCTCTTCTTGAGATTTTCATACTCAGTGTTCACCGAATCAAATTATACAAGATCTGGGCCAAGCGGACGTTTGAGATTACTAAGGAATCTAGCGCAACTAAACTACTTCGGTTTTGGGAGCATCCAGTCGAGTAACATGTTACTCCCCCGGAGGCTCGAGTACTAGAGGATATATCTACAACTACTTGCGCATATGTAAAGGCATGGCGAAAGGATTTACCTCCATCATCTTGTTGGCAAGGCCAATAGCTTTGGTGGCTATGTTCATCTGCGCCAATCTCGGCAGGACCGAACTTCGACGGATTGTTGTAATTGACATCGACATATTCAGCATTATTCTAGTTATCCGCATACTTGGAGAGTGAGTCGCAGCTCTCCCCACTGAGAGTTCGGGCCACGACCAAGCCCTTGGCGTGAGCAGCTTTCCAGGTTAATTGAGTTGCGGCTAGGCTGGTGTGCAGAGTGAGTTGTTTGTCAGTGGCAGAGCCGGAAGTAGCACTGTCTTGTTGCATCATGCATGCAACGGTGCGCTGCCTAGACCCAACCATTGATCCCATGGGTGTGACCTTGGTAGCGTCGGAAGCTTTTCTGGCCCTTGACAGCCTTAGCAACTTTCTTGGCCTTGTTGATGGGCTTGGATTGTTGCGGAGCAGAAGCAGATGTATCTTCGGCCGCAGGAGGTTTGGTCTGAGACTTTTTCCAACATATGTGTTCGGCCGAAGAAGTTAGCATAGAGGATTTGGCCTTCAGGCTGGGCCGAGTTTGGTCATCTCGCTTAGTATTGGTAGACCCGGACGAGCCAGGAGTTGCTTGCACAGAAGAACTTGGAGCTGGAGCTGGTTCGGGTTGAACTTGTGTCGGCGCCGGGGTCACCGACACCTCGGCAGGAGCTTTCTCAGCACCGATGTTGCTGGCACTACCATCATCTTTTTGCTAAGCTAAAGAGGAACTAGGATGATCCGACATGGCCATGTCCTTGGAGTGCCACCTCCCCCGGTGCCGGCATTACCCTCCTCTTGCCGAGGTGGGCTAAGATTCAGTGCAACCGCAGAATCCTCCTGGATGAGGCTCAAGGGGAGAGCGTCATCACAGTGGGGGAAGGTGGATCACCTCGGATAGGTGAGGCTATGTTGGAGCCGCTCTAGGAGATGTCTCTAGGGGCCCTGCCGAATAAGACAGAGAACAAATACAAGTTAGAATAGAAAGAGAGAAACAAGAAATACATGTAAAGGGAGAGAAAACCTTGAAGAACAAGGAAGGGAAGAAAACCTTACTCGGATGCAGTAGGTGGCTCCTTGGGCTTTGGGGCTCTCTAGACTATGGAGACGGAGGCTTGCTAGCGTCCTTATCGTCGGATTTCTTATGTCTTTTCCCAGTCTGGGTCGCTCAGAAGAAGGAGACGAAGTAGCCACCGGTTTCTTTGTCAGGACATGCGTTGGCTCGCCCACGGAAAGAGGTGGATTGGTGTGGACCTGACCGGCCGGGTTAGCTGGAGTCGAATCAACTGGAAAAGCATATGAGATAGGCACAAGGTCGTATACCTCCAAGATCTCAATATCAGGTCTTCATCGTTATCCGGCCAATCACGTAAAACAGAAGCCTTACCAGAGGATCGTTTGGGGCCAGAGTTCGGAGTAGGAAAAAAGGCCTCAGAATCCGGCTCCTCCGTATCCGAGGTATCTCGGTCCTTCCCCAACTTAAGGTGCGGCTCCGCACCATCCGCAATCGTCTGCTGAAGAAACATCTGAAAGGGATATTGCAAAAGGATCAAGTAAATGATACGGTCCGACATCAAACGTAACTCGGAAAAGGGGTCGAATGAGAAATATATCGTGGGAGGAAGCTTATCTTGGTTGTAATGCTCAAACCCCCACTCCCAGTCTTCAGTCATGTCCGGGGTTATCTTGAAAATAGCCTTAATCTGGCGGAAGATCTGAGTGTTGTTAAGCTCGAAGGATGAAGTTCGGCTGGGGTCGAGATACCCGCTCATGTGGCAAAGCTTGTGCGTACGCTGCTGTAGCAGGGAGATTCGGCTGCAGATGAAAGTGATCATTATATCCTCGCCGCACCAGCCCAACAGATTCAGCTCTTTGATGCGTTTCTCCACCAAGTTCACCAAGGTGCTGGACCTCCTCGGGATCTGGCCCCACAAGGTCCTATCAGGGACGCCGAGAGAGAAAGGAGGCAGCCAAATCTTGTCCTCCGAGGTATCATTCTTCACATAGAAGAATGTCTTGGCCCATCCCTTGCAGGACTCCAAGCCGGCGACTCAGGGAAAGACAAAAAAATTCTAAGGAGAGATGGAAGCCGCCCCGCATTGAGTTAAATATTTGTCGGCATGGCGAAGATATGGATCCGGGACGACAACCCTAAAGCCGAAGAATTTTTACCAGATATGAACTGTGGGCCAAAGGCCGAGGTACCCCTCAACTCTAGAAGCGAAAGCAGAAAGAGAAGTGATGGCATTAGCCGGAAGATGGTGGGGTTGGAGAGAAAAAGTGGTGATGAATTCATGGAATAAGTCACTGACGGGCAATCCGAACCCACGCTGAAAATGAGAAAGGAAGATGACGAACTCACCCGGATTAGGAGAGGGAGTAATCTCTTGGCAGGGAAGGCGACAACTTACCCCGGCCGAGATGTGGTGGGTCCGGATTAGACAATCGATATCATCTTGGCAGACCCAGGAACCGGCCCAAGCGCCATGCTCATGGGCCTCGCCGCCCTCTTCGTGTTCTTCGATGACGACAACCTCCTCACACTCAGACATTTCAAGATCTTCCTCCTCGCAGAAGCAGAAGCAATCTGGAGCGGGGGAGAAAGGTCTAGATTGGCGTGGCCTCGTGGCGGCTACGAGCAGCAGCGAGGCTACGGCAGGGCAGGCATCAGCGACGTTGTGCCTAAGAAGAAGCATCGGCGGTGGCGGTGCTGTTGCGCAGAGGAAGAAGAAGGAGAAGAGGCAAAGAGATAGAATGGGCGGGGAAATAGCTAAGGGGCCTCCCCCACTACCCTATTTAACCACACCCCTAGTAGGGTAGTGGGATCATGTTGCGTGGCATGCTACATGGTCTGGCCGTGTATCTGTAGGATCAACCAATCAACAACAAGCCACACAGAGGGACACACCGCGCAACGGATCGCACGACAAGAAGTGGCGTTGCGGTTATCGAAGGGGCGCCAGGATGTGACGTTTGCGCAGTTATCCCTGACAACATGCACAGTAACTGGCGCATGCTCTTAAAATGAGGCAATATAATGATTACCCTCCCTGTAAGACGTGGGGAAGCGTACGCAAGAAGGAAGGAGTCTGAGTGGGTAACCCGGCTAGTGAGGAATACCTTGGAATGTGCCAAGGGAATTCAAAAAGAACACCAAGTCACAAAAGTAAGTGTGCCGACATAAGAGTAACTCGGTAAGAAAGAAAAAGAGTTTGGTGGGTTGAACCTACTGTGGCTTTATCAGCTGAAGTTGCTAAGACCACACTAGCTTCAGGAACTAATGTTGGGGGGATAACCCTGGGTAGGGTCAAGCCAGGGTATAATGGCGGTATTAGCCGAGGTACGGTGAGGTCAAAGCAATTGCTGGCCAAGTTACCTCAAGGCAAGCCGAGTTATGGCTAACCAAGCCCGGACGATGTTCACCCAACGTAACCTCGGCCGACATAGAATGTATGTTGGCATCATCTATATTACTTGTATGCAGGTAACTGATGTCTACGGACTTCTATTCTTGTAGACAGTTGTTGGGCCTCCAAGTACAGAGGTTTGTAGAACAGCAACAAGTTTTCCCTTAAGTGGATCACCCAAGGTTTATCGAACTCAGGGAGTAAGTGGTCAAAGGTATCCCCTCTCAAGCAACCCTGCAATCAAGATACAAGAAGTCTCTTGTGTCCCCAACACACCCAATACACTTGTCAGGTGTATAGGTGCACTATTTCGGCGAAGAGATAGTGAAATACAAGTGGTATAGATAATTATAAGTGGTAACGGTGCTAGAAAATAGCTTGATGGCGTGTGGTTGACGTGGGAAAAGACTAAAGGAAAACTGAAATAAAGATGGAAGCAAGCAAACATGTAACAAATCTAATTGCAAACGGTGTTTCAATGCTTAGAAACAAGGCCTAGGGATCATACTTTCACTAGTGAACACTCTCATATAAATATATTCTCTTCATGACACTACTCTCCGGTTGGACACTCTAATCCACGGTAGGGCTATAACAGCACACCTCAAAGTTCATCTGTCCCATCTAGAAAACCCCACACGGTCACCTTGAGTACTAGATGAGTCCAACAAACACCACAATTTCATAAAGACATCCAACTCCAAATATAACTCATAACAAGTATTTGTAATCTCTAGCCTAAGTGCCACCATGGTGTGCACACTGTCAACTTCACACACATGGGGAGAGCAGAGATCTATTAAAGCACTTGAGTAGCAAGGTAGATCTATAGATTACAAGCTCATGATCACAATATGATCATGCATAGAGAGAGATTAACACATAGCTACCGGTAGAACCCTTAGCCTCGAGAGAGAACTACTCCCTCCTCATCATGGGAATCAGCAACGGTGATGGAGATGGTGGTGGAGATCGATGGAGATGGCTCCGGGGGCACTTCCCCGTCCCGGCAGGGTGCCGGAACAGAGACTTTCTGTCCCCCGAATCTCCCCTTCGGTAGCAGCGGCACTGCGGAACTTTTCGTGGATTTCTGATTGATGATCTAGGGTTTTTTCCTCGGGAGGACTTTATAGGCGAAGGAGGCAAGGTCGGTGGCCGGCCAGGGGGGTCACACCATGCCCTGTCACGGCCTGGGGGACCCGCGCCATGGGGGTGTGGCCACCCCGTGGCCCCTCTCCGACTCTCCTTCTGGCTCCGTGAGTCTTCCGGGAAAATAGTAACTTTGGATTTTGTCCCATCCAATTCCGAGAATATTGATTTTCTGACTTTCCTGGAACCAAAAACAACAGAAAACAGGCAGCTGGCACTGTGGCTCTTGTTAATAGGTTAGTCCAAGAAATCATATAAAAAGTACTCCAAAGTTGGAACAAAACATAAGAAAGTAGATAAAACCAAGCATGGAACATCAAAAATTATAGATACATTTGCAATGTATCAGTACCCCAGGGCCGAGTTAGCCAGGCGCCAGCCGGGTTACTGCTTGGCTTACAAGAGAAGGAAGGAATCTCCTTGGTCAAAGGTTTTCTCTCTCCACTATAGCATGAGCGCAGAGGACAAAGAGGAGGACCAGCGAGTACTAGCCGACAAAGGTGACATTGCCTATGTCGGGTGACGTAGCCTATGCCGGGTGACACCGCGCCGTAGAGAGGCTCAGGGAGGCTTACGCCATGAGTTCGGAGCGGCTTACGGAAGGAAAAAGAGGAGCACCGCTTTGCTATTTTAGGAGAAGCATATTCGAAGAATATGCCTTCCTCGTATGTCCTAACTTGTAACCTGACCTCCTCTATATAAGGAAGGCCAGGATCGCCATAGAGAGGGCCGGCCATTTTTACTAAGGGAAAACCCTAGAGAGAGGTGTGGGCAGTAGAGAGGGTCTTCTTCCTCCTCCCCATGAATAGCTCAAGGAGCACTTGTCCACCATGATTGAGAGAATAAAAGCTTATGTGTGTGGAATCACCACACCCTCCCTCCCTAGATACTTCTAGTGCACTTTGGCCCCATCTTTAGCCTATCCATGGCATCCGTGCCACCACCACGACAAGTTATAAGAACTTCTATGACATATAGTTCATGTTTAATTAGTCAAACTGATGGTCAAACTTAGACCTTGAAAAATCTGTAGATAGAGAGGATATATACCAACAAAGGAAGAAATAAAAAATCTGAGAAGATAATTGAAATCGCACCAATAGCATCCTTGTCTTCTTTAAAAAGATTTTACCATTTTCATACGCCAATCGTTTGAAAAGAGAGAGGAAGAACTGACACCATATTAGATTTAGGTTTTAGGGTTCTAGGTTTAGAGTTTATAGATTGATTTAGGAATCCACAAAGCCCCACATTGATGAACATTGGGAGTATATGTTTATTTTTCTTATGAAAATCGAACCCAATTTTTCCACATTTTGAACCATGGCCCATAGTATGAGCAGCAGGGACAGGTTGTTTTTCAAACTTCTTATGAAAACTCAAATACACAACAATTGGGCGTAAGATGTAACATAATAAACCATTCAAATGCATCTTTTTTCATACGCCTGCAGTAAAGTACATGGGTTGCATTATCAAAGGATAACAAAACAAAGATTTGAAGAAAACAAGAAAAGGAAAACTAAGAAAAGGAAAGACTACATGATCATACCACTTCAAGGATATGTTCCAATGAATCACAACAGGGGGCAAGTTTAAATCTGAGGTAAACCAATAGAGATTCCACAAACTACTCCCAATCCAGGAAAAACAAGCGGGCAAAACCACCAAACACAACCACTATCAGCAGGAAGTTTAAAGCCTATTCTCACTATCACAACGCTAAGTCTCACAAACTTTTTGAAAGCAACCAGCTTCAGGGGAGGCTAGGATGTCTTCAGTTGATGGAGACCTCCTCATATTAATCCCCAACAGCATCCTCGATCCTCAAGCTCGAGCTTCTTCTCACCATGTCATGGATTCCAAGCGCCATGTGTTGCAGATTATTAGCTCAAGCCACCGATGTTCCTTTGTCCTGTTCGTTTTGAAGCCCTAACCAATAGCGCAACAAAACACAATGTAACAAATCAGCTCCATTGGCACTGAAATGAACTTCTTATCAAAATAATCTCTGTTACGAGCTTTCCACACTACCCAGCACAAAGAAACAACACAAACAATATGCAAGTTCATTCCAAAAGGGAAAATTCTAGCTATCAACCAAAAGTATTGTGTAAAGAAAGTAGGTCTAGTACCAGCACCCAAGAAAGTAGACACTATTCTCCACATGTACACGGAAGCATGATAAGTGAAAAAATGATTAATAGACTCGTCCCGAGAGCAAAACCTACAGGAGTAATCTCCAACCCACTTTATTTTTTCATGTTATCTTTAGTTGCAATTGCATTGTGCTATATACCAAATCCAAACCTTGATTTTAAGTGGTAATTTTGCTTTCCAAAGTTTCCTAAAAGATACATCCCTACCCATAGAAGATAACTTGTTGTACAGAGATTTAAGTAAAAAACACCAGATTTTGTACATCTCCATTTTTGTGTATCTAGCTCATTATTTAGAGCCACCATGGCCAACATATCCCTAAGTCTATGGAGTTTACCCTACAAAGGAGGATCAAGCCATCTCCTAAAAGTAAAATTCCACCCAATATCTGACATTTCCCTATCTGTTCCCAGTTGAGGCATACAAATGTCTTATAACATGGGAGAAACCTCATATAAAGGAATAGAGCCCACCCAACTATCATGCCAAAAATTTGTTTCTTTTCCACCTCCCACAACAATGGATCTTCTAGTAAGATAAATTGGTCTTATTTTGAACATATCCTTCCAAAGAGAAGAATAATTCTTCTTACAATTCACTCTCCAAATCCCATATTTTGCTTTTACTAAGGTCTGCCATAGACCTTGATCATGTTCCAGTTTCCACCACCACTTACATATTAAACATATATTAAACAACTTAAGATTTTTAATCCCTAAACCCCCTTTCTTTTTTGGAACACACATATCAGACCACTTGAACATGTAATATTTATTTTTTGCTCCTAGATCCTTGCCAGAAAAACCTTCTAGTAATCTTAGAAAAACCTTTATGGTTTGAGTCAGAAATGAGGTAAGTAGACAAGTGGTAAATGAGTGTACTACTAAGAGAGGATTTAATCAGGGTTAATGTGCCCCCAATAGATGAAGCATGCCATGCCCATCCATCAAGCTTCTTTTTCAACATATCTGACAAAGGATCCAAATGAGCCACATGTAACCTGGTGCCACAAACATGTACACCAAGGTATTTAATGGGCCAATGGCTAAGTTGAGAGCCAAACTCCTCAACTTGGCACCTTCATACGGACCTGCACCCTCTCGCCTCTCCACTCCCCTCTTTCCCATCCCCTTGAAAGTCGCCTCTGTGTTACTGGGCCGATCCCGAGTGGTCTCCGGCGGTTTTGCCGGCCGGAGACGGCAGAGGAGAGGCACCGGAGTAGGAGGTAGGTTTAGGTCAAGTTTTCTCGGTGGTTTGCCGTGTAGTTGTAGGGCATGGGGATTTCTGGGCCGATTACTGTGCAGTTCGAGCTCGCGACACGTCGATGGCACTCTGGTGGTCAAAGCCAACGGTGGCGGTTGCATCCTCGAAGATCTTCGTAATAAGGTCCCCCGTTGTGAGCTCCTGTTTGGGCTTGCTGTGCTATTTATCCTCCCGTTCCTAGCCGGCTGTGGCGGCGAGGGGAAAGGGAGGAGCGAATGGCCGACACTTGGATCTGGCGGTTCATGAAGTTCCTCGTACAGCTCGATGCCTAGGTATGGTGCTGACTGGATTTCGCCATAGTTCTTGTCCCGACTTCCATGGTGGAAGCGGACGAGAGCCCTAGCGGTGGATCTTCTGAATAAGCACCTTTGCCAACGTTGCATCGTCGCCATCGCATAGAGCATCGTCCCGGCTGACCGAGGTGGCGAGGGGGACGTCGGGATGGATGTAGGCCATGCTGTTTCGCGCAGGTTGCTGCTGCATCAAGATCATCGTCGGTTGGCCATGTCTGCCACCAACATCTTCGGCTGCAAGAGCGACGAGTTTGCACACCTCCAAGGCGTACGTGCAACCTCCAGGATGGAGGCTCTCTTGGAGCCTTGAGCCGGCGCTCCATGTCTTCTTCTCGCCAAGTGGTGCGTCCCCGGTGGGAGCAAGATGGCTGGCGGCGTCGGTGGTTTGGTCAAAGGACCTAATTGCTTTGTTCATGCAAAAGTTAGGGTCCTACGTGCAAATGTTTAGGACTGCTTTCTCTTTATTTTTCTTTCTAGGTCCTGTATGTAAGTGTAACCGACCGATAGTTTCTTAATGGCAGCGTCGGGTCCTTCGAGGCCCTTCTTTGTTCAAAAAAAAAGAACCATCATGACTTCATTCTTGCCAAAATTAATCTTCAGACCATACATAGCCTCAAACATATAAAGAATCAGCTTAACATGAACAACTTTATCTAGAATATCTTGCACCGGAATAATGGTGTCATATGCAGCAGTATGCAGGAAAAAGAATGGCAATACCCTAGGAAAAAGATGTGGAACAAGCCCATAAACCAAGCCCATCATCTGAGTTTGATGAATCAACTTAGCCAACACTTCAGCATATTCAAATGCATCAGGTGGTTGACCTGTTGATTTCAAGCGCCGTGACCAGAGATCAATTAATTATTACTAACTCATCGCATTGCCTGGCGCTGACCCTGAATGTCAACTGGTAATTAAATGGACGATCTGTCGCATATGTTTCGTGCACGGTTGTAGGAGTGCAGATTATTTCGTACTAGTCGGTAGTCGTTGAAAGCTCAAAACAAATTTAAAATACTAGCACTACTCCCCATCCCAGCTCCCAAGGGAGCACTGGCGAGTCGGTGTCGCTTCGGAGCCGCAAGGCACGCGTTGGACTTGCCACTCAGGGCACGGCACGTTCGCACTACCCCGCACGTCGTCCTCGTCGCGTCGCGCGGTGGAGAGAGGACGCGACGACGGCGTGGTGAGCAGTGGATCGATGTTCGCCATGGTGCGGCGCACGTCGTCGTCGTCGTACTCGTACATCGGTACATGTACGTGCGAGGAGGAGGAGGAGGAGGTCGACCAGTCGACACCCGCGGATCCGCGCGGCCAGCCGTGCATATCCTGTCGGGCGCTGTACGCGCGCACGAACCGTATCTCCAGCTAGCTCAGGATCACCCCTCCGGCTCTGGAGCGGCCAGGTTCACGCTTGGTGCGTGGTTAATTAAATCATAAATCTAATAACGCAGGCCACCGTCACGGCGTCACCGTTCATGCGTGCGGCTTCCGATCCATGCGTGATTATAAGTGCGAAAGATTCGATCGTGATGGCCGCGTCGTGGTTGCCCGTGGACGCGTACTTGCGACCATCCGGAGGAGGAGTACGTGCATGCGCGCGAACGGTCGAATCAATCCGAGAGAATTGTTAACGATAGCCATCAATGCGCATCGCCGCTTTCATCCCCAATCACATGATATCCTGCGGGTATTTACCTCGCGCGCGCCATTAACGCCCATCACGCCGCATGTATGTGTACATCGTGCGACGTCCTCGCGCCTTGGATACTGCCGCTGCTGCAACATTCGTTCGTGCCACCGCGTGGCTTAGATACGTGTGTGTGTGACGTGTGCGTAGGTCGATCTGCATCGTGGGATGCTGCTTGTCACAAGAGCACAGGCCGACCGATCTCTCTTTCTCTTCTTGATTGATGAAAACGTTCAGGTTCCTTTTCAATACCGTTGCTGTGACGAGGGAGGGCTATCCGCGGGCGTTGAGAGTACGTACATCCACGAGAAATATTCGTTTTGCAAAACGATGTTAGTAGTATTGTTTCTCTGCGTGGTTGGCCGTCGACTCTTTCTTTTTCCCTTGGAGCCGGCCGGCCAGTCCACAGCTCCAAATTTGTCGTCCCTAGCATAGCCAGCAAGACGAACCCACGTAACAAGACCTTTCTTCTGAGGAAACGGAACAAGATCTCGCTGCAAAGAAATCAGTAATTAGCAGCTCGCCGCCGGCTGGTACCGCCAGTAAACTGAAAGGAGGTAAACGAGAAAAACCATCTTTGGAACTGGGCAGTTCCAAAAGATCCGGATCCATGCTTCGTGGCGTGCAGCGGCGGGGGGCGGCAGGGACAGGACAGCAACGCGACACCACGGGCCGGCTGCGCCCATGAAATGACCACCAAGTCCCCCAGGCCGTTTCCGGTTCTGCTCGCTGCCACCGGTCCAAGGGTCAGGTGCGGGACAGCAGCTGGCGGAGGCGAGCTGGGTTTGTTTGCCAGATCAAAAGCAAGCAGAAGCCCAGCAGGGCCCGCCACCCAGTCACGGGAACGGTCCCACGCACCAGCTCCTGTGCTGTAGTAGTAGTAGTAGTACAAAAGAATTTCCAATCTCTTTTTCATTTTCACGTCTAACTTGGTTCTTTCCCTCGTTTAACTTGTTGTTTCAGTCAAAAAGATATTTTGATTTTCTTCTAGAATACAAAAGATATTTTGACCATGTTATCAGACTAAAGGATATTTCTGAGCTTTTAGGTAAACAAACCAGCACATGAGAGCACAAAGTAGCCATATGAACACAAAAAAGAAGACAAAAACAAACGATGGCGGCCTGGTGGTATCAAGGCTCAACGCCTTTGATATTGCCCCAGTGGAGATTCTTAGTAGAGGTTTGGAGCCCGAAGAGTTTCTCGAGGGCCATCCCTATGTCATTGGTGCGTAGACCGGACACATGGTCAGACGTTGGGTACAAGTACTAGCACGCCGGGCGATTGTTATGGTTCCTCGGCAAGAAAGAATGCGACCCACCGTCAAATTATAGTTACCAGCATCAAGAAAAATATATACCATTGTATGCTAGTTACTACGTATTATATTGCGAACATGAAACTATGTCAAAAGATCTACTGCACAATTCAAATTGGTAAATAACTCCTCAGTGTTTCTCTTGCAAATGGAGTAGGTGAAAAGACATGTTACGTTCGACACTATGCCAAAGTATTCCTTCAGATAGGAAAATCAATCTCAACTAAAGACAACTTCACCTAGTTTGTTTTGCAAATGTGTAGATATAAAAACAATTGTAATGTTCAAAGGTGGCCCTAGGACCTTGGAGGTGTGGCCTCTCACCGGCGGGAGGTTTTCTGTTATTTGTTTAGCCCGTTTTCAGTGTCTTTTCCGAAATGTTGAGGCGATGACTACGGCCTGAAGTCAGGATAACATCATCTCCCGCTCTATCCTCGCTCCGTTGTTGCATCTAGCGCCAATAGAGGGCGCGTGGAGTCGTTTGTCTGGCGGATCTCTTGGGATTCTGTCCGTTTTCGTCTTCGTTGGTTTGTTTTCAGGTCAGTCTTTTTCAATCTACTATTATCATTATTGGCGATGGTTGCTGCTCTAATGCGCTGGTCCTTTGTTGGCGAGGACGGCGGCGGCGCACCTTCGGCTCACTCTAGTGTTTGTAGTCTTCGCTAGGTGGTCCAATGACCTATTTGTAATTTTTATTAGTTTTAGACTTTTTTACTCCATGGATGATTATTAATAGATCGACGGAATTTCGAAAAAAAATTTTAGAAGTGGCAGGAGAACACGAGAAGAAGCCTGTTTTTTTACACCAGAACAAATCTGTTGTTAAAAAAAATCTGTTGTTAAGCATGATTCGCAAAAAAAAAAAAACTGTTGTTAAGCCGGACGCAAAGCGTGAAAGAATGCGATTGAAAGCCAAGGAACACCTCCACGTGGCGACCCACCTGGCTCCCATGAGCAGCTCCGGTGCTTCCTCGTTCCATGTGGCCCTGGGCCCACCAACTTCCCCACCCCACCGTTACATAAACGTCGCCCCCAATTCCCCATTCCCCGCATTCCATCTCCAAATTCCAATTCGAAACAGCAAAGGCGAGCGACAAGACGAGCAAGCCTCCAAACCGCGGGCGATCCCTCCCAAGCTCCTCCCATCCTCGCGCGCTTCGTCCCCTGCCTCCCTCGCTTATAAGGCCAGAGGAGAAAAGCCAGAGTGGAAATCAGGCGTCGAACAGGTGCGGTGTGGTTGCGTTTGCTGTTAGAGAAGCCGGCGATGGAGTGGCTCGACGAGTACGAGAAGCTGGTGATCAGGATGGACACCCCCAAGGTGGTCATCGACAATGCGGTCTGCCCCACGGCCACGCTGGTGCAGGTGTGTGACCGTCGAGCGCCTCCACTCGGTTTCCTCCGGCGACTTCTTGCCTTTCTTGGTTCATGGACAGCGAGCGAGGTGCTCATTCTTGTTCGGTGGTTGTTTCAGGTTGACAGCGCGAGGAAGAGAGGCGTTCTGCTCGAGGCGGTGCAGGTGCTCGCTGACCTCGACCTGTCTGTCAAGAAGGCTTACATCTCGTCCGACGGCAGGTGGTTCATGGACGTCTTCCACGTCACCGACCGCCATGGCTGCAAGCTCACCGACGAAAGCGTCATCTCATACATCCAGCAGGTAGGAGATACTACTACTAGTTGTTTTCTCGCTTTCTCGCCGGTGGACCGGCAAAGGGGCAGAATTCTTACCCGGTTTTTCTTGATTTGGCTGCAGTCACTGGGGACCTGGACCGAGCCGTCGCAACCATCGGCGCTTGAGGGGCTGACTGTGCTGGAGCTCACGGGTGCCGACCGCACGGGGCTCATCTCCGAGGTGTTCGCCGTGCTCGCAGACATGGGCTGCAGCGTCGTGGACGCCAGGGCGTGGTCGCACCGCGGCCGCCTCGCCTGCCTCGTGTACCTGCGCAACGAGGATGCCGACGCCGTCCGGGTGGCGCGCATCGAGTCCCGCCTCGGCCCACTCCTCCGCGGAGACTCCGACACCGAAGGCGGCGTCGTCGCCGTGCCCGCCTGTTCCGTCGCGCACGCCGACCGGCGCCTCCACCAGCTCATGTACGCGGCCAGAGACCACAACTGCGCGTTCCCCACCCCGTCCGTGTCCGTCGAGGGCTGGGCGGAGCGCGGGTACTCGGTGGTCACCGTGAAGTGCGCTGACCGTCCCAAGCTGCTCTACGACGTCGTCTGCACGCTCACCGACATGGACTACCTCGTCTTCCATGGTACCATCGACACCAACTGCGGTGAAGCTCGGCAGGAGTTTTTCATTCGGCACGCCGACGGGAGCCCCATCAGCTCCGAGGCCGAGATGCAGAGAGTAAGCCAGTGCCTCCAAGACGCCATAGAACGGAGATCCTTCGAGGTACTAATTTAGACACTAATTTTGGCATTCAACTCCTATGATCCGTAAATCTTTCGCATTCATGGATACTGATATGTTTTCATTTCTGAATTTCCAGGGAGTGAGGTTGGAGTTATGCACTCCAGATCGCCTGGGATTGCTGTCAGACGTGACCAGGACGTTACGGGAGAACGGATTACTCGTCGCACAGGCCGAGGTGTCGACGAAAGGCGACATGGCCACCAATGTGTTCTACGTGACCGGCACCACCGCCGACCAGGCCGTCCACCAAAGCGCCATTGACGCCGTGAGGGAGAGGGTTGGCGTTGACTGCCTTGTCGTCGAGGAGCACCGGCCGCAGCTCTACCAGAAGACCAAGCTAGATGACCGGGATGACCGCAACGGCGGCGGCATTGGTCTTGTCCACTTTGGCAATTTCGTGAAGAGGAATCTGTACCACCTGGGGCTGATCAGATCTTGGTGATGCACTCACAAGTCAGAAACCGAAGAGCACTCCACTTCCAACACTACTTGCTTCTCCATCCACTCTACATTCTTTCCTTGTACATTGAGAACTCCGAGGGACAAGATGATGGGAGAAAGATTCAGCTCATCCAGCCTAGAGATAAAGGTCAGACATGTCCCATTCAGATCATGGAAAGGACTTCCCAGAATGTTGGTGAGGTGAAACAATTGGTGAAGAAGATGGAGGAAAGCCTGGACCTAGGGGTTCTGGATCTGGAACAGGATGATGAAACCTAGCAGTAGATAAGTGAAGCCATGGTTGTACATACGCCATTCCATTAGATGTTATTACTTAGTGGAGTAGTACTAGCGTCAGTGTGTAGTGAGGGTGCCATTCATGATGATTTATTCTCTGTACCTTGCTGTTGCTGCCACCATCTTTGGCTAAAAATTCTTTGGGGAAGTTTGCTTTGCTTCTTCCTGTCTGCCTTCTGCTGTGTCTGCCTGTCTCTGCCTAATTAGTATCGGCTTTTCAGCTTTGCTGATGATGTGCTACATCTGCGATGCATCTCAAGGTCTCATCTTAACCTAGTATTCGGGCCAAATGTGGCTACTACCTTTCTTTAATTATGATGAGGTTGCTGTGCTGGAATCGTGGTTGATCATTTTGGGTTGCTTGCAAGGGAAACAAGGTGCTGCTTTGTTTGGGCAGTTGGCTTGAGGGGAGTAATTACTAATCACAGCCTCGCGAACCCGCAAAACGTGTTAGCCTTTGCGGGGCGGAGCACCCATCGCATGCACTGTGAAATAGAGTTTACCGTAGCCTGTACATAATTTAGTGTTTCATAAGAAATTGCACTGTTTCGAAGTTTGAACAGTGCAAACACATATTAGCATCACTGTTTCACTCAGGGATCAAAGTACAACACATGGAATTCTTCGAAGTTTCAACAATACAAACAAAATCGAACAAACGTTTTAAACCTGATGCAAGCAACGTACTAGGCGCTGTCAAGACCATGAACACCTCCACCGCAGCTGCGGTTGCGGCAGCAGCAACAACATCAGCAGCTTTGCAAGATTTCCTTGCTTCGAGAATCTCTAACCTTCTATCGTCCCACCACTCCCTCATGATCGAATCCATATTTGTAGGATCCATTGTCATCACTCGTGTCTCATCGACAATGATGGCTGCCCTAGCCTTGTCCTCTTCGATATGAATTTTCTGCTACTCAAACTCAGTCTTGCGCTTCTCATCTTCACGAGTTCTAAGTCATATTTTCATCTTGTCATCTTCTCCCTTCTTGGCCAACTTGATCTTGGCCTCCAATTGTTGTTGCGCTACAACCACCTTGTGCTTCATCATCTCGTTGATCTTGTCCCTCAACTTTTAATGCTTAGACTTTCTCTTCAACTCAGCCTTCACCTTCTTGGTGTATCTGGTCTTCCTCTTTTGGCTTTCGGTTCGTCATCATCCTCTTCGCTGAGTGTATTGCCGACCCTATACTTGGAGGAGGTGCCTCTTGATCCCTCAACCTCCACTTCTCACTATGCTCAAGCAGTGTCCAACAATGTTGGAGTTGGAAGGGTTTTTCTTAGATGCGGCTATGTCCATGTACCTCATTTGTGCTACCCCATCCTACATATGCAAATGATGGAAAGACAAGTGAACACAAGTGAAAATGCAATGTGAAAAGTGAGGACATTATCGCAAGATAAACTCACATATTCATCAATGTTGATGCCATTTGGGGGATGATTCTTCACTTGTTCATAAGCAGCACTCCAACGGTAACAAGATTTCTTTACTGTATCCCATCGTCCTTGGAGAGATCTCAATATGCGAGTGCTTCCTTTTGGCACAAGCTTGAATAAATTGTCCTCCATTTGCTGCAAATACTTCTTGCCAGATTGATCACTTCCAGTGACAGCATCCATGGAAACGACCTCCCAAGCCCGGATCAATGCCTCATCTTAGGCCACGGTGTAGTTGGATGATCTCTTCGATTTTCCCTTCGCTTGGGCAGCATCAAACGTCTCCTCGTCCACCTCTTCCACTTCATCTTCCCCTTCATCTTCCTCTTCATCCCCTTCATCACCACCTTCGTCCACGACATCCGCACTGCATTCTTCCTCTTTAGGTAGGACCGACCCACTATTGAAGTTCACCCCCGATCCTCCAGCATGCTCACGAAAGAACACATAACCAAGTGCAAATCCTTGCTACATGGTATGCAAAGTCAAGAATCCGAACAATACAAATCGGAATATGCGATAGATTTTGCGGAAAAATCATACCTGCCCAGAACCTCGGCGAATTGGGTAGAGGGGACCGTCACCGGCATGCTCGTGGGGATGGGCTTATGGCCCTCGGTATTCTTCAGCTTCATGGCGGGATTCTTCTGACGACGCTTTGAGGGAACACCGTATGATTGCTCGGTGGGGGCGGAGGGGGCAGCGACAGCGGAGGGGGCCGCCTTCAAACCACCGGCAGTCGTGCGGAAATTCACACCGAGGCGGTTCCGCCTGACCGCGAGAGGAGGGACGGTGTTCTCGACGGCAGCCACGAGAGCGGCGGTAGGGGCGGCGACTGGGCTTCCACGGTGGAAACGGTGGGCGGAGGCACGAGAGGGTTCATGTCGACGATGGTGTGGCACAGAAAGGGCTAAAGGCATGAGGGCGAGTAGATCGATGACGGCGGTGGATGCGGCGGTTGTGCGGGAAGCACAAAAGGAGAAATGTCCCTCCCGCCAACTGAAGCGTCTGGATGCGGTGAGCCGCATCGTGAACCCTTCACACGAAAAAGATGCAGCACGGAAGATCGTATTTCCGGTGTACCGCCATTTTTTTCGATGCGGTAGGCTTTGCCACATCTGGAATGACCATTTTTTCGGCTCCATACCGCAAAGTGGCGGTTATTTTGGGGTTAACTCGGGATGTGGTATCTGTTAGAGATGCTCTTATGCCGCATTGCTCTTTTCCTTTTGTGGTATGTCTATGAGTTTGTACTGGTCGGTGAGCCGGTGATGCATAGGAAAACAATTGAATTTATACCATCATGTAATAGCCCTGCTGCTTTCCAGATACAGTTGTAAGGGCATAACCACTAGCCGACACATTTTGGATCCAGTTGGTCCGTTTGGGTCAGCACGTGGACACAAGAACACGCTATTTTGACATCTGTCCATTTGGGTCGGGTGCCCCCAACGGGCTCGACCCATTTTTTCCTAGCGAAGTAGAAAACATTAAGAAAAAACAAAATAAAATAAAAACTTAGATATATTAGTCTTAATTTACATACTAAAAAATAACTAAAACAAACCCTAGCTAAGGCTAGGGCATCCGGCTGCCGGTACGGCAGCGACGACTCCTAGTCGTCTGTCTTGTTGGAGTGGTCGATGAACACCAGCGACAACCATTACCCCGACAGATAGTACACCGGTGGTGGTGGTGGCTGCTGGTGTGGCGGCGTCACGGGCACGGGTGGGGCTCGTGGTGGCGATTCCCACACAACATGCCCCCATTCCTGAGGGGGCACCTGATGGAACTGGCCAGGCCATGTCTACGGCTTTGGCGGCGGCGGGGCCAGCTAGTTGCCATACTCCACCAGGTGAGAAGAGAGCTGGATGACATCCTCCAGCCCCTCCTACTGTCACTTGCCATCCTCCTCCGACTTGATGGTTCCGTGGCAGTGCGGGTGGCCTCCTCTTCGTTGTAGCCTAGCGGCACGACCACTACGGGTGGCATGGGCTCCTTCTCCTCCCTGACGTCCGCCAGCTCCTTCCCCCAGACTTCGTCTTTGTCGTCGCTGCTGGAGAAGTTGATGTCGGGGAGGTTCACGTCGCCCTCGACCAACAAGGGTGTTGGAAGGCCAGGCCATGCACGCGCTCGGCCTAAAAATGGCCCGCTCCTCTCTCGGCCATTAATGTGGACGCAGTGCTCACGGAGTTGTCGCTTCGGTTCAGCACCGCTGATCGCCCCTCGGCCATTAGCTGGCCTTGGCCATCAACGGCACGCTGACCGTGGCAGCAGGCAAATCGCCCGGTCACTGCCAGGCGGGCCCGTGGACACGAGGGAGGACATACGCGTGGTCCGTAGCGGCACATTCCGAGCACATATTTAGGCCAGAAATGGGTCGGCCCGGGCACGCGTGGTCTTTTGGGTCGGACCGTTGACCGTTGGAGCGAGTTTTCACCGTCATGTCGTCCGCGCAGACCGCCACTAATCGAATGTGTCGGCCCGTTGGAGATCCTTAAAATGAGGCAAAAACTGAAAAGAAAAGAGATACCAAGACCTATTATCAAGCAGGTCTTTCGATCACGGTAGATTTTGTCTATCTTGTTGTAACAAGCTAATATAGTGGCGCAAGGGCTTTGTTCCTTGTATGAAGACTAAGAGCCTCTTTGATTGGTAGGGTTTGTAGAACACATGAGTAAGAACACAGTACACACACTCAAAAATTTCATGGTAGGATACTTCTACAAAGATTGAGCATATAGCATATGTATATATGAAAGGATTTTGAAGAGAGCTAACCTCTTGCTAGAAATCCTATGAATGATAATGTAGGAAAGCAAGCCATAGTAATTTGGGAGGATTCATTACTTTGGACCAAATGGATTCTCGAGGATAAATTTTGATGGATTGAAACCCTATAGTAGTGTAGGAAAGCAAGCCATACTATGCCCGCGAGGCAAGCGGGAGAAGGGGCTAAGAACACCTCCACTCGTTCGGCGTTTCCAGACCCAATTCCGACGCTTTTTAGCGCCAGACGGATGTAATATTCGGCCTGTGAATGCCCAGTTTCCCACTCGCGTTCCCAGTCCGAGTTTTCGCATTTGGCCAAAATTCAATCAAATAGGGCAAAACTTAAACGAACATAAGCAATTTCATTAAATTATAGGCGAGTTTCATACATACTATGTCCAATTTAGACATATACCCAAATTTTGACTGTAGTAGGCTAAGAAAATCTTAAAAAAACATACAAATATAACTAAGGTGGCCGATGCGGATGCCGCTGCCGATGCCGGATGCTGTTCACATGCCGAAGTTGCGGTAGAACGACGTGTAGCCGGCGTCCCGAGTCCCGTCGTCGTCACCATCAATGTCGTCGCTCGGCGGCTGCAGTGGCTGGGAGCTTGCCCAGGCCGGCGCCGCCGTAGCGCCAAGGCTGTGAAGGCCCGACCTCATCCTCGTCGTCATCGTCGAGGACGACGAGCGGCGCGCGGCACTCTGGCAGCGAGCGCCGCTTGCGGCCTGACGTTTAGCCCGCTCGTGCATCCGGCGTACGTGCTCGGCCTCCGCCTTCTCCCAGTCCGCCCTAGACCAAGCACAGGCGTCGCGGGCCCTCATCGGCAACATGTCATTGAGCAACGCTTCCATCGCCATCTTGAGGAGGAAGGCGTCCTCATCGATGGGCACCGCCCAGTCCGCCAGCTCCTTCTTCGGCGTGCATGGCTTCGGCATAGCCAGCTGAAGGTGGTTGCTCGGCGGCAAAGGCGCGCGGCGCTCGTTTATAACGATGCTGCCCGAGCACGGTGGCGATGCAGCCTCCCGCTTTACCGGCCGGAGGGGCGCCGACGAGCTCATTGGCGCCGAACTAGACGAGCGGGACGCCGAAGACGAGCCAGATGACCCGCTCGCCATCCTCCTTGGGATCCAGCTGGATCCGCGTCGCAGGGAGACTGTCGGAGGCGAACGCGGTGGGTACCCCAGCCACGGGTTGTTCCCCGCTTGGATGTGCTCCAGAACGGCGGCGAGCGTGCGGCTGGGCGGGCTCCACCGATGCCGCCGGCCCACCGAGTTGTTCCTCGCTGGCGGTAGGCCTACGCCATCATAGGCGGCGAGCTGCTCCTCCCACCGATCGATTAAGAACTGCTCCCAGTAGGCCAGGTTCCCCGGGTTCTCGGCGATCTCGGGGTCCTCCATGCCAGTGATGATGAGTTGAATCTCGTCGACGATCTCTTCCGACGACGGCACCGACACCACGAGAACACCGCCTGCGCTGAGCTTCCATGTCGGCGGGCACCGGAAGTCCGGCGGGACCGGTAGCCGGCCTCGTAGAGCAGCCGTGAACGGCGGCCAAAGCCGTTGGCCGTCGCAGGGTCGCCGGGGAATCGTTCCGCCATTGCTGCTGCCGTGTTCTTCTTCTCTTTGCCGGGAAAGGTGGAGTGAGTGGTTGGGGAATGGGAGGCGTGAGAGTGTGCTCCGGGAACCGGCGAAGACGCCGACATTTATAGCTGAAAGAGGAAAGGGCGGCGAAGGCGGGACAGGTGTAGCGGTGTGGGCGGGAAAACGCGACACGGTGGAAAGGCGGGCCGGCGGTGGCACGCCATTAAGGCGTCACGTGGCCGACGAGATGGGCGGTCATTGCCCGACGGTCCGTCGCGGGAGCCGAGGCGACGTGATGAGGACAACTCGGATTCACTCGCTGATAGGGCGGGGCCACAAGCGGGGGAGTTTTTTTTCCCGGCGATTCCGCTGCGTCCGGCAATTCCAGGCGGCTCTCGTCGTCCTGGGTTTGGCCTGGGAACGCCGGATGAAAGTTGGGCCAAATCCGGCGGAATTCGGCGACCTGAGAACGCAACTGAGCCAAATTTTGTCGTCCCGACATAAAAATCGTCCTGGGAACGTCCTCCTGGGAACGCGAGTGGAGATGGTGTAAGTAAGAACTCATGAATGAGTAATCAGAGAAGGGCATGTGACAAAAGAATTCTGCTCCAAATGTAAATTTTGTGACCACCAAACTGAGCAAGAACTTCGTCCGATGGTTGTAGGAAGCCATAATAACCGATCACAACGAATCCTATTGTCAAGTAGTAAAACGCAAACGTAGCCAAGAGTTAAACATATTTGTCACAGTACACGCATACTGCCTATTCGAAACCTAATTCTTGATAAGAACATAAATTATACGATAAAACCTACCCCCTCTGTTCCATATTAGCGGAGGTAGTAGTAATTTGTCAAAACTTTTTGTCCGAAGAAGGGCGTGCACAAGTAGCTGGATTCTGTTTCTCTTGATCGGCTACCTCAGCACCAACTGAGATTAGATTGGAGCCGTGTGTTCTCTGCTAAGTCTGGTTGCTGCATCGATAGATTCCATTAGTCAAATGCCGTCACAGCAAAAAGCTCCTCTTTGGCCTTTCCCGGAGACCAGCGCGCATGTCTCATGCAATCATTCAGGTTAGTCTAAGTCTAGTTGCCGCTCCGTCTAGTCACTAGCTCCATCCAAAGGTCCGAATTAAGAAACCAGCGTGACCTCTTTGTCGAAACCACCACCAGTTAGCAACTCCAATCAAGCATAGCAGATTTTGACTAAACCAAACTTAGAAAGATGATGACGATGATGCTATGTCCTGTCCATGTTGGCATGACGGGCTAACCTAAACAAACACCACTTGATTGATACACCTACCAGTTTCAGTTCTGAACGGCGCGAACGCATTATTAACAGATGAATTTCTGTCTGAACTCGTGATCAGATGGGAGTGTTATGTACTAGGAAGAACAAAACGGGCATCTGCGTCCAGCGGAAGCTCCAGGCCGTATGCACGGCCGGTAGCATCTCGATCGAGACCGGCAGCCTTTTTGGGTTTTCTGTTGGTTTTTGGTAGTTTGTCTGTATGCTTGGTCTGCATGAGTTGTCCTCTACTGTTTGTGTTCTTGCTGCTTGGCTCTGCATCAACGCTGCTTGCTTCGATGAAGGGCTTGTCTGCTTCTCCCTGCCATGCGGTATCTGGTGAACAGTGTAGCATTTGTAACGGAATGGAAAGGAGAACTGACATGAGAGGTCAAACATGGGATGGGGCCGTGGGGAGAGCTCCGAAGATGTCACTTGTGTACCGATTTCCAGTTTGAGTAAAAACGACAAAATAACTTCATGGCAAAAGAAATTTAAATAATACACATGTAGACAAAGAAATTCACGGATGAGCTGCGCCCTTCTAACAAGCGCTACCCCGCCAGCATGGCGAGACGACCCCCAGCCAGGCCCCAATCGCGGTTATGTAGCGCCTCTGTGAAGGGCGCTGCCCTTCAGAGATGGTTGATCGGCGCGAGCCGGCCTAGCCCGACCTACACGCGTCTATCTTCCCCAGTCATTTTCGAACGGAAGCAAGAGAGGTCATGCCGACGGCTAGGGTTCTCTCTCCCTCTCAAATTCCCTACCTAAATTTCCCAAAACTCAAAGAATCTGGATTTTGTCCTCAATCCCTTCCATAAGGTATTCTCCTTCGATCCCATCAAATCCAACCAAAAATATTGCTCACATTGGCTCTATTTCGAAATTTTCAGGAAGCCCTAGGTTATGATAAAATTTAGAAATTTAGGTGAAAACCCTAGATCATGTTGGTTATTTATTATAGCAGCTGTAATCATTGAGAAACATGTGTCATGTTCATTGTGGAAATAATTTTAGTTATCCATGATTTCTTATGTAGGGTAACCATGCTTCTTGTTAGTTGGAAATGCATGATTTAGTTGGGAACCATGCATTAGTTAGTTGGGAATGCTTGTAAGCTTGCTTATTTCTAAATGCACGAGTTAGTTGTACAATGCTTGCTATGATGTTAGAATATGTGTCATTTTCATTGTGTTTTATGTGAAGTGAAATGTCAAGTTTCAATTTCTTATTATTTCTCTTGTTTCAAATATGTAGGATGACACTTCTCGATCCTCACTACAATGTTCAACATCGTGCGTATTTGATCTCGCTTGAAAGAAGGCAATAGAAATTAGCCAAGTTAGTTCATATTATTTTTTGGTTAGTTCAAAGGGATATGTAATATTCTAACTTGTATGTTTGCAGGCCCTTGGACCCCTGCGACTAAGGTCTCCCGAGGCCTCATCAAAGAAGATTTCGTACGATGAGCGGTACACTCCATACATTGAGAGTCTAGGGCTCCTCCTTTTCATCCAACTTTAGCCAGTCGACGCCAAACATGAACCCTGCTATGATCACCATGCTTGTTGAGCGGTGGAGGCTAGAGACGCACACCTTCCAACTCTGGACCCGGGAGATGAAGACGACTCTTCAGAATGTTTCGATGAGCTCCTTTGTGTATCAGTACTGAGTATGAGAACTGGCACAGGAAGATGGAGGATCTTATTAGTAGTGCTCCCGTGGATCCTGAAGACAAGAGCCCTACTTATACTTGGATTATACAAAACTTCAAGACATGCCTAAAGCTGATGAAGATGAGACTCAGCAATACGCCCATGTGCACATGTGGTATGTCATCTCTAGGAATTTGTTTACTCACGGCGGTAGCAGGACCGCTCAGTGGCATTGGCTCAAGACACTAATTGTATGGGACACTAAATGGAGTTGGGGTTCGACGGCATAGACCTACTTGTACCACGAGGTAATCAATTGTACATATTTTTTCATTTCTACATTACCTCTCTTAAACATATACTAATTGAATTGTCTTTGCCTTCATGTGCATATGGAGGATGTTTTTTGTAGGCATGGAGGTGACATCGGTACTGTTGGTTCATTGCTCCTACTTTCCCTCTAGACTGGGAACACTAATTGAATTGTCACGACGCTATTCCAGGCACGCTCCCAAAACACGTCCAAAGGATTTATCCCTCGCTTTAGTCCTGGAGACAAATGATATGTTCCCAACTACACATACCATCTAAAAAGAGAGATCAAACACAAATCATAAATCTATCATAGACCGGCCAGTCATACGAACATAAGCATAGATCATCTTCATTACAAGTTCATAATAGTGCTAGGGTTTCTCCATCTCCCCAAGAACAAAGGAACTACTCACACATGGAAGCAATCAACAACATCATCATAATCAAATGGATGGATAAAAGTACAGAGGTAGATCTAATGCAAAACATAATTGAATCTAGAATTACAACAAGATCTAATAGATGAGAGATGGGGATAGCGATGGTGATGGAGATGTAGCGGTTGATGGTGAAGGGGATGATGTGATGTACTCCAAAGATCCGTGAAGCAGCAGGGATTTGCCTCCAGCCAAGTTCCTCCTTCAGATCCCTTTCAGATGTGGTTTTTCGTGGTTTCTGGTGGCTGTGAATGTCGGATATCTTTGTCGTCTTTGTCAGGAGAAAGTATTTGACGAGGCGGACGCATTGCCATGCAGTACGGGAGGACAGTACGGGCGGGCTCCGCCTGTACCACTGGTCATTACTGTTGTTGGAGTATTCTCCTTGTTTGGTATTCCCCCAGGTGTGAAGGTAAATTCAGAAAATGACTTTTATCACTTAAAAATATCATATATAGTATATTATGATAGTTCCAATTGTTATGTCCATAGAGGACTTAATGATTCAGGATCTTGTTGAAACAAGTATAAAAGGTGCGTGCAAAGGCAGTGAAATACGAAAGTCCCTACTCTACTTATGCAAAAGCTATAGGTAAATATGCTTCAAGTTTGGACTCATCGTTATTCTACCCATCCTAAAAATTTCTAAGTTAAAACCTTTGTAGTTTCCTAAGCTTGCTTGATGAAGATATGTAGTATATTCTCCTTCTTATTCCTTTGGCTCTCTAAGTGTTCTTCAAGTTCCTCTTCCTTCTTCTTCTTCTTCTGCCTCACAGATCTCTCTCTAAACTAATATTTGTGTGTGTTTATTCTGAGAACGAATAGTGAGTTGTGAGCTCTGGGGTCTCAGATGGTCCTCTATTTATAATGTTCCTAAATGGTTGTTGTATTGACACATATGCCATGCAATTAGGTGATTCACCTGCTTGTGCATGTGTGAAATCACCTATGTTGGATAACTTATTCATAGGTGGCATGTTACTTTCTTAGGATTTCTCAGGTTTCCTACTCATAGGTGTGATAAACTGTGAGTGTTTATCCCCCACTATTTGGTGTTTTTATAAGGATCCAAGGCTTGGGTATCTAATTTGGTTGAGAGATTTATACTGAATTCTAGTATTAATCTTGCTGGCTTATTGGTTCAAGTTGGATTTTCACTGCTACTGGATTTTAGTTACAGGTTCTTGCCTAATGTTCTACTATGAAGTATTTATTGTCTACTGTAGGCATATGTTCATCCTGTTTGGTTTTGATTCCTATTATTCCCTTTGGTTGTCATTTTCTGGATTTACTATTTGCTATAGCTCAAGCCATTTGGGTTCAGGACTAGTTCCTGGATTCCTATTTTGGATTCTAAATTTAATTGGTTTTGCCTTAGGGCAAAACCTATTTCAATCTTAACAAGGTTTTTTATGTTTTTCTGTGTTGCAGGTTGGAGTGTTCAGCAAATATGAGAAGTGTGAATGATTTTAGTGTGTTTTTAGCAAGGTTCAAGATAAGAAGAGTAGATAGGAAGTAGATAGGTTTAATTGTTTAGGGTTTCCTTTATTTCTTTGTAATTTCTTTCTTTTTCTTTATTCAAACCTTGTAAATCTCAAATATGTATCCATTTGAATTATGAATAAATTTTAGATTACTTTGGTTTAAGGCTTCCAATTGTATTTTGTTTATTATTGTATTTTCTATTTGTGAATTCAAGTTTGAATTATTCAAACATCAAATTTGAATTCCAAATTTACTTGTGTGTTGTTTATTTATCTACTTGGTCTTATTGTGTGTGACTAAAGATTGTGTCTAATTCCTAAAGTAACTAATCATTCAAGTGCATCTATATCATTTCAAATTTCGAATTTGAATTCAAATCCTAGGGTTGACTCGAGTCAAACGCAATTCTAGATCAAATTCTCAATTTTTATCATTCAATGCACAAAATTTCAAATTCGTCCTCATTTTGTTGTCCTAAAATGATATGCACAAATTCAATATCAGTCCCTAGTCCCTTTCCTAATTCTTTCGGCCATTACAACGACATCCCGCGGATCGGCCTTGATAGTGATGACCCCTTTTGCAACCGGAATCTTCATGGTGTTGTAGGCGTAGTGCATGGCCGCCATGAATTTTGCCAAGGAAGGCCGATGGAGTATGCCATTGTAGGGAAAGAGGATCTCCACCATGTGAACGTGATGTGCTCCATGCGAAAGTTCTCGGGCATCCCAAATGTGATGGGGAGGGTGACCTACCCAATAGTTGGGTTGCCCCCGGGCTGATCCCCTGGAACACTCCCGTAGAGGACATGCATTTGGCAGGGATCTGGAGTTGTCTCATGAGTTGGGAGGATAGGGTTCAGGCCGCACCTCCATCTACCAGCATCTTGGTCACCCTAGAGTTGGTGATAGTCGGGGAAACAACTAGCAGTAGGATCCCCACACCCTCCCATCGTTTGGGGTGATCCTGAGCATCGAAGGTGATAGACATGACAGACCATTTGAGGAGGCATTGTGCCTCCACGCTTGGACGCACAACACACACCTCTCTGGTGAGCCGCTTGACGGTGTTATGTGAGGGAAAAGTCGAAGCGCCCCCGTGGGTGCATAGCATGTTACGTGATCTGAAGTTTAACTGGACGCGCCCTCGCGACGAGCATATGTCCGGATCCAGTGGGGGAGGACAAGGCGTCAGTCTCTCCCTCTAAAGGTTTAGGGCCTCCTCTCCCAAGGTGCCACAATGGCTAGGGGGACGGGCCCGGAAAAGAGAGGGCATGTTGACCGATGGTGCTGCAGGGAATACCCCACTAGATCTGTAACATCCCAAAACTTTAATCAAGGTTATCAAGATCCAATCACCCAATTTAGGGTTAACAAAAACTTTTATTAAGAAAATGAAATGTGAATGCATTTGTGTTTGCATTATTGTAGAATTGAGTGTATGTGCCATGCTTGATTGTCCTAAATGTTGTGAAAAGGTTCAAAGGTGAATGCCACATCATCTAGACCATTTAAAAAAAATCCAAAGAAAAAGAAATCAAATAAGAATAAATAAAGCAAATGGTCATTTTGACCATTTTAAACCACTAGGGCACTTTAGGTGTTCCTAGAAGAAGATTTCCAACAGAAACAATTCTATTTCTTTTCACCCCTTGCTAGACCAAGTAAAAGTGTATCAAGGCCCACTTTACAAACTTACAAAAACATCTAGCAAAGCAATTAAATGGACAATGGAAGTCTCATTCATATGAGAAGATCACACTTTTTCAAAAACCTACCAAATCAATTCACCTTGACCTATCCAAGCAAACCTAGTCTCTCAAGCTTAACCTAGGATCACTCAAAAAACTTGAATCAAAAATTTAAAAGTAAATTTCATGCGGCCATTAACACAAACCCTTGCTGACACAGTTTAATACTCTGCCTAACTTCACTGTTTGGCACAGTAATCCTCGACAATGTGGTTCCCTCTTAATCCCCCTTGCCCCTGAGTGTCTAGCATTAGCAGACCAGCTTGCCCCTTAGCTGCTAGCACAGTGGAGCGTCGCCCATTCTTGGTCGTTGCCGGCCGATAGTGGGCAGCACGCCAAGAGCCACGCCAGCCTCGCCCAAGACGCGCACCAGACACGCGAGCTCCTACCGCCTCCCCTCTCCACCCCACGGTCGAAGCCCAGCCCTGGACCACACTAGGACCGCCGCGCACCGTGCCTCTGCGCCGTGTCCAGAGCACGCCAGTGCGCCGTGCCCGACCAGCCCCGCCAGCCTGCGCCTTGCCCTTTCCGTGCATGCGCCGCTTTGCCATGATCACCCCACCCCGGTAGACACCCCTGTTTGCCGCCGCACGACCCGTAGCGGCCGCACACCGTCACAAACACCGCCGCTCCTGCTCAGAGCACCGCACGCTCCCAACCGAACCAATCCGCCCCACGCTGTGCCACTAGGTCCGTGAGAACAGCCAGGAGACACCGCACCGTCTAGCTACCTCAGCCACACCGATAGCCGCCTGTAGTGACGCCACCGTCGAGCTCACCGCCGCACCGTTCGGTCCCCTCGCCGAGCTATAAAAGGAGACCACCCCAGCCTCCATTCCTCAGACCAAGACACTCCCCACTCCTTATTGACCTTCCCCACCTCTTCCCGGAGCAAGGCGAGAACTACCGTGCCAGAAGTTCACCGGAGTCCACCGCTGCTGGAGGAGAAGGGCGCTGTCGATTTCGACCACTCCAAGCCCTGTCATGACCGCGCCTCGCCTCGCCGTCGTCTACCATGTCGATCGCCCCTGTCGCCGAGCCTAGCTAGAGCCCAGGTGAGCCTCGCCAGACCCCCACCGCCGTGCTAGGTTTAGTTCCTCGCCGAAGTAGTTCGTCATCGACGACGACGCTCGACAGTTGGATTAGAATAGGATTGAGCGGCTCAGATTCGCTGATACCGTTTCGCGTTAGATGAGTCGCTGACTAGTGGGTCCGTGTTGTCAGCAGCCCGCTGCGCTGCGGAGCGCCACTGGGCCGGCCCGTTTAAGTTCCTGCGTTGGCCTAGAAATTCAAATATTTGATTTTCCAATTTAGTTAAAATCCTATTCTATGCCTAGATTCAAAAATCAATTCAGAGAGTTTCACTTAGCCAAATTGCATGATTCAAATTTTGCTCGAAAGGTAATGAAACTATCTATCCAAGCCCGTTGGATTTAAAGCATTTGGAATTAGAGATAACAACTTAGAGACTTTTGCAACTTTAAACATTTTTCAAAAATCAACCATAATAGTTTTTGAGTTGATTCCAACTCTCAAAAATTACATTTGATAATATCTATCTGAATATGTAAAAATATCTAAGATTGCATGCAGTGACTTTGGACTAGTACCAAAAGAATGCTATTAAGGCATTTCCAGTCACTTTAAATTGATTAAATAATAATCTTAAACTTTATAAAAGGTGACCAACCCTTTAAATCACATTCCCATGTATTAGAATATGTGGTGATGACATGTGTCAACATGATCTCATATTCTATTTGGAGAATATTAAATCTTAATTAATTTCAATGAGTAGAAATTACTTTTCTAAAATAAAAGGAATGAAACTAGTTCTTTATTTCATGTGATGTTTGTGATGATGCTAGATCATCAAGTGTGAGCCTTAGTGTGCTAAATATACTTAGTTAAGTATTGTTTGGTGATTGTGTACCCCGTATTCATTTATAGACGATAGTACCGACCAAGTCTACGAGGAGGAGGAGTTCTACCCCGAAGAAGACAAAAAGAACTTCAACCACTGCACCAATCAAGGCAAGCCATCACTACTAAGAAAGCTAGACCCTTGGAAGATAACTTAAGCAAGATGCACTAGGCATGCTTGGGTTATACCATTGGATTTATACCAATCCCAAGTTTTACTTGCAAGCTTTATTTCTTTTACTTTACCAAAGTTCTTTACTTTTAGTATAGATAGCATAAAGAGTATAAAACTTGGTCTATCTAGTTATACTTAGATGTCATTCTATGGCATGAGATTGAAGATTTGCACCCCTCATTAGTGAACACTCTTAACCTAGTGGCTAGTGCAAAGCATAAAACTTGATCACTTTAGATGGGAATACTTGGTGAAAATGATTATCAAAACCTTGGAATGATGCTTCATTCTATTGAGATGTTTTGACATGTGTTGAGAAGCACAAATGGTTTGATGATGAAAATGTTGAGGCATGAGCCTTACCCCTTTATAAAAACTGATGGTTGGGTTCGGATGCGATACCATTCCAATTTTACCGTACAACCACAATACCTGAATTGGGTAGGGCTTAGCTGGAAGTTTATGTGCCTTAGTATGGGTTCCCTCGCGGAGGAGGTTTGAGCTGAGGATACCTCTTGATATGTGTCCACCTATGCAGTGCCCAGGATGGCAGATGGCCATGGCTGGGAGGCCAAGCTCATAGGGGAGGTGCCTATACTAGGGTGTGTAATTGAAAGGTTATGATTGATTATCCGCATACTAAGTATGATGATTCAGGGTTATCCCTAACGGATGTATCAAATTTTGTGGTGAAAGTGTACCACCTCTACAGAGTGTCAAGCTATTCGAATAGCCGCATCCGCGGTCGTGGACAATTGGAGTGGCGATAATGTTCCGTTGTCAGATGTTTTCAAAAATGACTTGTGAATTGAACTATGACTTTGACTTGACCACAACAGGGTTGTGACTATGAAAACTAAGTTCCCACCTAGGTGATTTAGAACATTAAATTTGTTTTATTTATTTCTAAACTCAGCTTAAAATAAATCTAGTTTTGGCAAATAAACTTAGAGCTTAGTATTCCTACTAGAACTACCTTACTTGTTAGTGATAGTTTGCGAGTACTTAAAGAGTACTCATGGCTTTGTCCCTGGCTATTACCGTGGTCATACTATGAGGAGGACTATCAAGAAGATGGACAACAGGATGTCTATGAGAACTAGGATCATCTCCCATCGTCATCATTGCCTGTGACCTTGAAGATGGAGCCCACTACTACGCTTTATTATTCTGCTGCTTGTTTGTATTAAGACTAGATCATGAGATCCTTTATGTGTGTAAAACCTTATTATGGTTTGTAATGGATGATGTACTGTGATATCCAATCTGTTATGTCTCGCAAAAATGCTAATCCTGGGATTGCGTTGTATGGCATAACAGGCATCTGGGATTAAAAATCCGGGTGTTGACAAGTTGGTATCAGATCCATCTTGACCATAGGGGACCCTAGTTAGAATGGATGTCCGAACAAAAACCTAGTTTCAAAACCAAAGAAGTGTATATTTCTGAAAACCTATTCCCCTCTTATCCTTGATTCTTTCAACAAAAAAATCATGCTGCTCAAAACTTCTTACATTCTACATAAAAATTGACACACTTGATCACCTCACTAACTTACTCATCCTACATTCTTATAGATGGAAGTTCAGTATTGCAAGTTCTACCAGTTGGGCAACAGAGGACAATTGATCTTTGAGAGGGATCTTGATACACTGTCGGAGTATCTGGAGCGCCCGCATCCAGAATTCTTCGGAGCCCAACTCAATGATCACATGGGAGGAGATCTACAATGGTTGATAGTTGCAGATCTCAGAGGCAAGATAGAAGCACCAACTATGGACAAGATCCAATTCACCTTGAGGGAGAATAATTGGCTAGATGTATTAGCCTGGGCAATGCATGAAGCTCTCGCCCGTCTTTGTGGGCAAAGCATCAACTTGATCCAAGGAACTCGCTTTGCTCACTTCGCAAGGTGTGATTCTATGGGAATGCCACTAGAGATGCCAGGTGACATGGGTATACCGTACAGGTACTCGAGCTTGGTATATACGGTCTAAATACGTACAGGCCCACGGTGTCGCCAAGGCCCAAACGAAGGACTCGAGTAACCTGTGGACTCTCGATTGCTTGAAGGACAAGAAGAGGTTAAAGATAGAAAGTTTGAAGGGGAAAACCCTAACTTGTAACCGACTCGACCTGCTACCCGGGACCTAGCCTATCTATATAAAGACTAGGAGGGGGCGGCGAGGAGGACACACACACACCTCTAGTTTCCACAACCCTCGCCAGATTGCATTTGCGCACCATTGTAACTTTCGGTTCCTTCGATAATTCCACGAGCAGACAAGCAGGAGTAGGGACCTCTACAAGGCCTGAACCTGGGTAAATCTTTGTCCCCTGTGTGCTTGTTGGCTAGCCGATAGATGTCTCCAGCGCTCCCTCCTTCTCCAAAACCCAAGTCCATAACAATGGGCATTGATGAGTTAAACCCTCATCAGTTGGCGCCATCTGTGGGAATTGGGAGTGCTGATGTTGTGGCTTCTTCGGCCCCATCAACCACGATCTACAACTCTGTAACAGCGGAGATCCGCCAACTCTTCGGCGCGTTCGACTTCACCGTCCACACGCCGGCCACTCGCCCAGCCTTCGAGTCCGTGGGCGACGGAATCAGCCTGGCGATCGGGAGCTTCCGCTTCCAAGTTGGTCAGATGGGCACGCTTCGCATGCCTGATTAGCCGACAGCACCGGCGATTGCCCCAGCATCATGGTTCCCTCCATCGATCGGCACCCTCAATGAGCTCAATGCCCCGGCAGCAGTCAAAAACACGGTCAGCGACAGCAGTCGCGACTCCGATCTGAGCGATCTGGCCACTGAAGATGGAACCTACGGTTCTAGATCTGAGAGTTGTGGAAGCAACAGCTTCCCCAATCACTTCATGTGCGCCGTCATCAACGCAGGCGATACCTCTGCCAATCGCGACAACGGTGGCAACCCTGGTAACGGCACCGACCCACCCAACGCCGGCAACAGTGGCAATGGCGGTAACGGTGGCAATCGCGCCCCCGTCAACAATGGAGGAGCAGTCGAACCTCCAACCATACTCAATGAGCAAACCGGCGAACGCGTCGTGATCAAGCTCAACGAGCAAGAGTGGGATCGCTACTGCAAGGCCCTACGAGGCGCTCCTCTACCCTTCGATCCTCACAAGAACTGATGATGGGCTATCACTGGCTCTTGAAGGAAGAATTCAAGCGCCAACTACAAACAATCGCGCAACTCGAAGCGCGTAAAAAGGCAGCGGACGAATCGAGCCTTCGTCGTGCTGGGCTCTCCTCCTAGGATCCTCCTCAAGGGGCAACGAGTACGTCGCCAAGAAGAGGCAATCGCGGATGGCCCATCTCACAGAGCAAGAACGCATAGAGGCCGCAAAAGTCCTCGACTTCGGCACTATGACAGTCGACACACGAGGCAACATGGTCCCCAAGACGCCGCAGGCTGCGGTGACAGCGGCCACCATGTACCTCCTCAACAACCAGCCGCCAGCTAGAGATCCCCTAACCACCATGCCCCGATCTACGATCGCAGGCTTGGGATTAATCGAGGCCACCCTCGACAAGGAGCCAACACCAGACCCAAAGAAGGGCAAAGCGCTACTCCTCACCCTCGTCCAGCTATGACAGTCACGACCTATCTCGACACCGTCGCTCACGGCGACACGACCGTGACTACAATGCGCGCAACGACCTCACACAGCGCAAGATCGACAAATCAAGGGCACGACATGCTCGGTCGACTGACACGGAAGAAGAAGATGGGGAGCTCTGCGGCGCCAGATGCTTCAGCAGATCCATTAGGCAGAAGCAAATGCCTAAAGGGTTTAAACTCCCATCGGAGAACCCGAAGTTTGATGGCCTACAGGACCCAAAGATCTGGCTGGAGGACCACATCTCCTCCATTAGACTCCACGGAGGCGGTCGGAGCATGGCCATGCAATGCTTGCAGCTATAGCTGCAGGGCGCCGCTCGAGCATGGCTCAATAACCTCCCACGCGGATCCATCCGCAGTTGGGATGAGCTGGTTTACAGCTTTGTGCGCAACTTTAAGGGCACGTACAAGCGGCCTGCATCAATCGAAGAGCTGAGATGTTGCCAACAAAGATCTGGCGAATCGCTGCACTCCTACATCCAAAGGTGGTCCATCATCAAGAACTCCGCAGAGAACATCTCGGAAGATCACGCGATTGACGCATTCAACGGTGGCGTCCGCCGCCTAGAACTCAGGGAGGAGCTGGGCTGCTCAAAGCCCCAGACCATCGACCACCTGATGGAAATTGCGAATCGGTGGGCCGATGGAGAAGATTCAGTGAAAATCGCGTTCACTCCGACGAAGAGGCGGAACTCGAACACAGACGCGACCACCGAGGCAAGCGCCGCATGCGCATCTACGATGACCGCGACGACGTCAACATGGTCGCGGCCGGCTACGCCGATAGACGTGATGATAACCGCAACAACGGATACCGTAGCGGCGAATACCGCGACTCTAGGAAAACCATGCAAGTGTGGCAACGCCGCACTCGCGATGAGGCACCCACGAACTCCATCGAGGACAAACTGTCTGGGCCTTGCACGGTGCACTTCTACATCGACAAGCATGATGGTAAGAGGAAGTCCAGCCACCTCCTTAAGGACTGCCGTGAGTTCCTCAAGCTACATGAGGGATTGGTGCGGATGAACCGCAATGCAGTCGAAAGAGGCTACGGAGCCGCTCCAGGCGCCGTGGCACATGGCGCACCGCCACCACCACCTGGGCCACCACCGAATGCGGCTGCACCGGACCAGCACCACGGAGGCGAACCGTACCCACGAGCCATGGGCACCATGATGATCCAAAAAGGACGCCCCTCCAATAGGGTGAAGAAGGCCATCACTCGCCAAGTCAACTTGGCCACGCACTCGCCACCCTCCACCACTGAGTACCTTAGTGGAAGCGAGTCATGCATCACCTTCGACAAGCGCGACCATCCGCCTCAGATACTTCGTCTAGGCCATTGCCTCCTCATACTCGAGGCGCAAATCAGAGGCTTTGACATGAGTCACGTCTTCATGGACGGTGGGAGCGGCATCAACCTCATATTCGCGAGTAGCTTGCGAGCAATGAGAATCCCTCTAACCTGCCTGGAGGCATCGGACACAACGTTCCACGGCATCGTCCCAGGGAAAGGCGTATACCCCCTGGGCAAAATCAACCTCGACGTCATCTTCGGCACGCCGAAGAACTTCCGGCGCGAGCGTATCGACTTTGAGGTCATCGACTGGCCCTCACAATACCACTGCATCCTCGGGCGTGTCGCGTTCGCTAGGTTCATGGCAGTGCTCCACTACGCCTACCTGCAGATGAAAATGCCAGGTCCCAATGGCGTCATCACGATCAATGGGAGCTTCGAGCGATCTGACAGTTGCGATAGGGAATTCAACAGAATTTCCCAGTCCTTTGGCATGCAGGAGGAACTCGCGAGACTGAAGGAGACGATAGACAACAGTCTGCCTCCCCTGAGCAGGCCAAGCTCACCCGATCTCTCCTTCGACTCATCTGTGCACACAAAGAAAGTGCAGGTCCACCCATCGGATCCCGCCAAGACGGCCCTCATCGCCAACAACTTGAGTCCCGCATAGGAACTCTCGCTCGTCGAATTCCTCCGTGAGCACTGGGAAATTTTCGCCTGGTGTCCCGCGGACATGCCAGGAGTTCCTAGGTAATTCATCGAGCACGCACTCAACGTCAACCCCGACGCAAGGCCAGTCAAGCAAACAATCCGGCGACTATCTGAGCCACAAGCACAGGCAGTTGGAATGGAGATCAACAGACTCATGGAGGCCAAATTCATATGCGAAATCAAGGAAAGCACTTGGCTCGCCAACACGGTGCTGGTACCAAAAAAGGACACGGATATCCTGCGGATGTGCGTGGACTTCACCTCTCTAAACAAGCACTGCCCAAAGGACCACTTCCCGTTGCCACGGATCGACCAGATCATCAACTCCACTGCGGGATGCGAGCGCCTCTGCTTCCTCGACGCCTACTCAGGCTATAATCAAATTCGAATGAAGGAGGAAGATCAAGAGAAAATAGCGTTTACAAAGCCCTTTGGTGTGTTCTGCTACAACACAATGCCCTTCGGGCTAAAGAACGCGAGAGCCACCTACCAGCGATGCATGCAGGCTTGCCTCAAGGAACAACTGGGTTGCAACATCCAAGTCTATGTCGACGACATAGTAATCAAGACCAAGGAGGAAGCCTCCCTAATCGACGATTTGCGCGAAACCTTCGCCAACCTCGACCGCTACCGGATCAAGCTCAATCCGGACAAATGCGCCTTCGGCGTACCATCTGGGCAGCTACTCGGGTATCTCATCTCCGCGAGGGGAATCGAGGAAAACCCGAAGAAGATAAAAGCCATACTGGCCATGGAGAATCCGAAAAACATAAGGGGCGTCCAGCAGCTAGCCGGACGAATCGCGACCCTCAGTCGATTCATCAGTCGAATGGGTGAAAAGGCACTGCCCTTCTACCAACTCCTCCGCAAAACTGAAAAATTCGAGTGGACCACTAAGGCGCAAGAAGCATTCGAAGACCTCAAGCGCTTGCTATCCACTTCGCCAGTACTGGTGACCCCACGAGAAAGGGAACAACTATTGCTGTACATCTCTGCCACCAACCAAGTGGTCAGCACAGTGCTCGTCGTTGAGCGAGCTAAGGAAAACAAGGTCCACGGCGTACAACGCCTAGTATACTACCTCAGCGAGGTCCTCACGCCAACAAAACAGCGGTACCCGCATTACCAAGAAGCTGGCGTACGGCATCTTCATGACCGCCCGGCGACTGTGCCACTACTTCCAGGAACACCCAATCGTGGTGGTCAACGACGCCCCCTTGGGGCATATCCTCAATAACCCCGACGCCACGGGGCGATTCGTGCTTTGGGGAATAGAACTATCTCCATGAGACATCACCTATGAAAAACACGACGCAATCAAGTCGCAAGTTCTCCCTGACTTCCTCGTGCACTGGATGGAGAACCAGCTCCCTGACAAGCCAGATATGTCCTACCTCTGGACAATGCACTTCGATGGGTCCAAGCGGAAAGACGGAGCAGGCGCAGGTGTCATACTGACATCACCTCAAGGGGATAAGCTGAAATATATCCTGCAAATGCAGTTCACAGCCTCCAACAACGAGGCTGAATACGAGGCCCTGTTGCACGGGATGAGGATGGCAAAAGCCTGCGGCGCCAAGAGGCTCATCATATACGGCGACTCCAAGTTGGTCGTCAACCAAACGATGCACGAGTGTGACGGACTGAATGACAACATGATCGCGTACCGCGACCTCTATGACACACTCGAAGGAGACTTCGACGGTTGCGAGCTGCGGCATGTAGGCCGCGAAAGCAACGAAGAGGCGGACGCACTCGCCAACATAGGCTCTACCTGTGCCCCCATACCACCTGGGGTATTTCTCGAGCGCATATGCGAACGCTCCATCAAGCCAAAGGCCGTAGAGAAGAAAACAAGCACATCAACGGACTCGGGGGCTACGCCACCCAATGAGCCAATGGCACTCGATGACTTGGAGCTAGACACCGGACTCGAGGGACCAATGAGCGTCATGATGATTGAACAATCCTGGACGCAGCCGTACATCACGTACCTCCTCAGCAAGAGGCTACCGGACGATCCGACAGATGCACGGCACATTGCGCGGCGATCCAAGGCATTCGCTGTTATCAACGGCGAACTATATAAACGCAGCATCACAGGAGTACTCCAACGATGCGTCTCCATGGCCGATGGAAAAGCAGTTCTCCTCGACATCCATGAAGGGACCTGCGGGCACCACGCCGGCAGTCGCGCCCTCGTTGCCAAAGCTCTACGAGCTGGATTCCACTGTCCTACGGCCATGCGCGACGCCAAGGACATCGTCCAAAAATGCAATGTTTTCCAGTGATTTGCGGACAAGCCACACGCACCGGGCGCAGAGCTACGGCCAATCCCATTGGCCTGGCCCTTCACGCAATGGGGGCTCGACATGGTCGCCAAACTTCCAAGGTCCTTGCGAGGAGGCTACGTCTACCTCTTGGTCGCAGTCGACAAATTCACCAAGTGGATTGAGGCCATGCCGGTGACCAACAAATCATGGCACAGCGCAGTCAAGTTCTTCGAGTCCATCGTCTACCGCTTCAGAGTGCCGCACAACATCATCACCGACAACGGGACGAACTTCACATCCAAAGAGTTCCAAGAATTCTGCGAGAACCTGGGGATCAACATCAGCTACGCCTCAGTAGCGCATCCACAGACCAACGGTCAGGTGGAAAAAGCAAATGGGCTCGTCTGCAGCGGCATCAAGAAGCGACTCCTCCGGCCACTCGAACAAGCCACGGGTTGCTGGCCGGACGAACTGCAATCCGTACTCTGGAGCCTACGTACAACTCCAAACAATGCCACGGGCTACACGCCATTCTTTATGGTGCACGAAGCAGAGGCAGTGCTATCCGCCGAGGTACGGTACAAGGCGCCGCGTGTGGTCGCTTACAGCGAACAAGAGTCATCCCTCGCACTTGAAGACTCCGTCGACCTCCTTGACAAAGCAAGGGAAATCGCCGCGGAAAGATCAACGATCTACCAATAGAACCTGCACAACTACCACAGTAGGAGGCTTCGCCCCAGATCCTTCGTCGAAGGCGACCTAGTCCTGCGACTGAAGCAGCAGGGGCATCTCAAGCTCGAGTCCCCCTGGGAAGGACCATATGTGATTACAGAAGTAATCCCAGGTGGCGCCTATTGCCTCAAAGATTTAGAGACAGGAGTCGCATACTCCAACCCCTGGAACGTCGCACAACTGCGACGCTTCTACCCCTAGTCGTTTTCACTTTTACATTGCAAATAAGGCTACTCAGCCAAGGCTACTTAGCCACACATTGTACTTCGCACTGCTCTTTGAATAAATAAAAGCTAAGTGCCCCAAAACTCTGTGTTCTCCTTTACTTTTTCAATTTATCTACTCAGGGGCTGCGCCACCCTTTACACCTCTGTTCTTCGAACAAAAACGAGATATCCTGAGTAGCTGGTACATCAATCGAAACCCTTAACACAACCTCAACCCAGCTGCAACGCACCTGACAGGTTGACAAGGGACTGAGATAAAACATGGCCAGGCTAACGAAAAGGACTCGCATAGTGCAACACACTTCATGCTAACAAAGCTCTTTATGCACATTCTACAATAAATTATTTACAACAATTATATGAACTTTACAACACAAGTACACTTATGTGCATGATACAAACTAGGCTACTACTGCAGCAGGAGAACGTTGGTTTGTTCCTCAAAGAATTCGACGATCTCTTCTGCTGGGCGATCCACCGCCTGGTAGTGCGGCACCATATTCCAAGCAGAACCTGCTGGTGGTGCAGGCGGCCCAGACGCGATTGCTGCAACATCTACGTCAGGCCTGTGCAATCGCACCATTGACAGAGCAGCCTTGGCATCGGCCACCAACTGTTGCCTCACTCATTCGCGAACCGCGGACAGATCTTGAAACTTGGCAAGAAGGGCCAGCAAGCTTGATGGAGTATCATCCAGCGGGAACATCGCCCGATAAATGTTCTTCAAGCATGACTGCGACTTCTTCATAAAGAGTAGCACTCACGACACATGATCCTGCAGGGTCACCAGCGCAGTCGCACGATTATGATCTACCCAGAAGTATCCACTCTCTTGAAGTTACTCCTGGGTAAGATCATGCAAGCGAATGGCAATTCTATCCTTCTCATCCTGCAGATGATGCGCGCTGACAACTACACGAAGCAGCAACAACAACATGAGTACAACGTACCATTGCAAGTGACTTCAAGGAAAAGATGAGAACAAGCAAACTAACATTTGAATTGGTCGCCCAGCAGATACTGCTCTCGGGTAGCGGCTTTTTCCGCCTTTGACTTCCACACATCCGCATTACCGCGGAGCACGGGCAACTCACGCTCCAGCTGCTTCACGCGGTCACGCAGTCGCGAAAGCAACGACAACTCATCTACCCTAGAGCGCGACGGTACCATGGTATCATCAAGAATTGGCGAGTCCTGAGTTTCCCTCAAAGGATCACTTGATGTACCCTACCACAAGTCAAGATAGAAGCAAATAAGACGACCAAATCAACACAAAGACAAAAGGATCAGATGCATTCAAGACTAGCAAAAGTATCAGCAGATACACTCGCCAGCAGGCATGTTCTTAAACAAAAGGACATAAACTAATTAACTATTACAAAGGTAACTAAGGAGCAACTGGCTTCTTCGACTTCGACGGCTTCGGAGGCTTCATCAAGTCCGTGGCAGTGTCAGACGCCACTGACTTTCCGCCGGCCCCTGATGCTGAAGCTTTCGCCGCGTTCTTGGCACGTTGGAGCTCCTCAGAGTACTTCGCAACAGTATTTATCAAATGATGTCCATATTTTCCACAGGCAGTCGCGAAGGGAGCGAAGACTACCTGCTGGCCGTCCGCGCTAACAGGCATCGCCTTCGACACCGCGGCAGGATCGATCTCGACTCTGTGGGCCTGCACCATGGCAAGCGACATGGACGCTCTGGCCGCGCGAAGTGAGTTCTTGAAGCTAGAAGGCACACCTCCAGCGAGTGACTCCACCAGCTCGTCGATATTCTCGACTAGCTCCGCCTTGGGCATCAGCTCCTCTTGAAGGCGACTGAGTACGCTTTTGGCCTTGGAGAGCGTGTCCTGCACGGCGGTGCTGCGGTCTTCGACTGCTGACAGCGCACCCGCCAGAGCGTCATCACGACGAAGGGCCTGCGGTTCGAAGCTCAAATCGCCAGCATCTTAACATAAACCCACACATGGACAAAAACATCAGTGCCACCGGCAAAAACATTTGAAGCAGAGAAGGATAACAATATCCACAAGCAAAAGTACCTGAGAGAGCCTTGGCAATTGAGAACAGTTGCTCTTCGAACAACTTCTCCCTAGCTGCGAAGGAGGCACGCAGATCCTCTTCACGCTTCCGCGCCTCGTCACACGCCGCGATTGCTTCGTCGCAGCCCTTCACAGCCGCGGCGAGTGTCTTCTCCAAGGCAGCGGCGTCACGCAATAAGGCATTATGTTCAGCTACACGACGAACAAAAGCTGACTATCAGTTGACTATATCAAAAAAGGAGAAGACGAAGAAGAAGAAGTGCAGGACACTCACTTTCAACCACGCGATGGCGCGTCTCCAGCATCGCATGCTGGCGGCCCATCGCAAGCACTTGCTCCGCCAAGTGCGCGACTTCCTTTACAAGGAGCTATCGCACAACAAAGAATCAACAAAGGCAAATAGATAACATCGACTGCAACCCTAAAAAGGAGAAAAGCTACACTTACATGGTTCTCCAATGACTCCAAAGATGTCTGTTGCACCGTCATCCGGGCAACCATTCGATGCTCCCCTGCATGAGGAGAACTGGAAGAGTTGTGCCCGGAGTGGGCCGCCAATGGAGGGGAAGGAGCACGCTCGACCTCTTTCTTGGCCCTTGAGGTCGCGACTCCTGATTCCTTCAAAAATTGGACATCGCCAGAAGATGACGATGCCTCTTGACTGCAAGACAAAGCCCACATTGAGAAAGGGCAAACTCCGAAACGAGCCAACAAGGACAAAACAGAGAAGAACAAGTGAACTAGAAAACTTACCAATCAAACTTGTCAAAATCAAAGGTGGCTTCCCCTGACTCCGACAAAGACTTCTTGGGCAGTCGCATCTTCTTGCAAGAAGATGGTGCCACGGTGCTCACAGGAATGGCAGGAATTGGCGACTCCGCACCAACACCCGTACCTTCCGGAGTCGAAGGAGACGACGCGTCAGAATCCTCGTTGCGCGAACGCTTGCGAGTATCCGGACTGTCGGACTCGGGGGCTTCCTCCTCCACGTCAGAAGGGACAGTCGACTCAGACTTGTCCTCTTCCAAGGCTTCGCGGGGAATAATCCCCTCAGGGAGAGGGGGCATACAAGGCGACACCGCCCAGTCCTGCATGTAGACAACAAAAATTCAGCAAAAAGCAAGTAAGCAACAGAAAAGCAATTGACAAATTCAGCTACTACGTAGCACAACTATACCTCAGGAGGAGGGTTCGAAGCATCAAATGGAGGAACAACTGGCTCACTGGGAAGTACATCCTTGACGGTGTACTTGGTGACCAGTCGAACCCTCTTGTTCACCTCACTCGCGAACATGCCATCGGCAGACACGCGAGTGGCATCATCAGCGCCAGCCCACTGAAACATGGGGTGGACTCTAGCTTGCAAGGGCTGGACGTGACGGCGTAGCCAAGTGCGGATGAGGGCGCAGCCTCCCTCCTCTTTGCCAATGCGACTCTCGAGGTCGCAGACGCGCCTGTACAACGCATCTGTCTCCGCGGATTCACCTGGCATGACTATGTTCTTCCAGGAGCGCATCCTCCTGCATGGCGTCGCGGGATCGAAGGGCGCGCGTCCAAAGAGCTCACCGTTCGCCTTCTCATCGCGAATGTAAAACCATTTGTCCCTCCACCCTTGGACGGACGCCATGAGCTTGATGTTGAAGTAGGTGGCGGATGGGTCGACATGAATTCCGCAACCACCTACATCATAGACTAAAGAGCCAGATGCGGATTGGCGCTTCAGTTTGAAGAGGCGCTTGAAGAGGCCGAAGTGCGGCTCGATTCCGAGCCAGCACTCGCAGAGAGTGATGAAGCAAGAGATATGGAGGATGGAATTCGGGGACATCTGATGGAGCTGAAGCCCGTAGAAACAAATGAGACCCCTTAAAAAGGGGTGAAGGGGCAAGGAGAGACCGCGAATGATGAATGCTAAAAACATCACTCGAAAAACAATGGGGGGAGCAGGAATTGTCTCACCGCTGGGGACGCGCGCGTTGGCGACTGCGGCGGACAGTACTCCGTCTTGGCGAAGAAGACGGAGATCGGACGCCTTGATGATGGAGGGGCGCCACGCACCATTCGTGACACGGGTGCCTGCGACCTTCTTCTTCCCGCCAGCAGCGGTGCTGGTGCCCACAGCGGCGGAGCCGCCCTTCTTCTTCGCCGCGGCAACGGTGGCCACGGAATCAGCAGCAGTGCCTCCCTTCTTCTTCCCCATTGCGTGACGGCGATGCGAGCGAAGAAAGTAGCTTGGAAACGCGCGGAGCTGGTCCAGCGTCGTGGAGGAAACGAGCGCAGAGAAAAGCAGAGGAGCAGCGGCAATGGCGATGGCAGCAAGGAAGAATGAGAACATATGGGAAAATTACCGTCGCAGTGCCGCTACTTAACCCCTGGAAGATGCAATCCAACGGCTCAGAAAAACCCTACTGGACGCGTGGCAAACATCATGCTGGACACATGGAGGAGTGGAAGCGCGAACCGTCCCTTCACTACTCCCATTACGCGCGGAAATCGAGGAGACGCAGTTAAAATAAAGATTACGCACGCCCAGTCAAATCAAAGTCAGAAAGTGGGGCCCACTGCTCGTCACGTCCCGTCAAACTCGCTCACGTGGGAAACTGAGGTCATGAAAGCGTCAGCACTGACGTCATCAAAGTTACGCAATGGAAAAACTTCAACTACTTTAGTCCTTGCTCGAGTCTTCGACTCCACCAAGCACTCGGGGGCTACTCCCATAGGGAGCGCTAGTCGCGCACCCTATGATTTTTTCTCTTCTTTTTGCAGGAACATGGACAATAAAAAGGCAAACCCAACCACTCGAAATATGGTTCGACTATGGACATGGGTTACTCCCATAGGGAGCACCGGAAACAAATTCGACTGAAACAAGCAAGCAAAAGACGACAGCAGTCACAAAAGTTCTTTAGTCCCTGCTTGAGTCTTCGACTCAACTAGGCACTCGGGGGCTACTCCCATAGGGAGCACTGGCCGCGCACCCTATGACTATTTGCACAAAAAATTGTGTGTTGATAACATCCACACTCGAAGCTCATGGCGACACCGCCTCATAATTCTTCCCTACAAAGAGACTGCGTCTCCTGGGTCAACCGAATCGTCTCCGCGATGATAAAATTCGGATGCCGCGCTTACAGCGTGAAGGTAAGACCTGAATAAGGCCTGGCAACGCATTAGCTACGCACTACCAGAAATGTATCCGTACCTATAGGTACGATGAATATGCCTTGACAGACGCGTCGAGTGCTCACACCCATATAACTGGAATTCGACTCCTGTAAGACCTCCGCGGCTTGAGTCGAATTACACCAGCACTTTTCCGGATTCGAGTCCGGGGACTCGAGTTCGAGTAGATTGCGTTGTTTCACCCTAAGGTGGTTAACTAATACCGATAGTTCGGTTATATCAGGCACGTACATCAACAATCCCTATGACACAAATAAAGCAGTCGAAATACATCCGTTCAGGCACTCGAAAGACTTCAAAAAGTCCCCAGTCGAATCTATGATTCCACTAGACACTCGGGGGCTACTGACATGGGTATACCCTGAAGGTACTCGAGCTTGGTATATACGGTCTAAATACGTACAGGCCCACGGTGTCGCCAAGGCCCAAACAAAGGACTCGAGTAACCTACGGACTCTCGATTGCTTGAAGGACAAGAAGAAGTTAAAGATAGAAAGTTTGAAGGGGAAAACCCTAACTTGTAACCAACTCGACCTGCTACCCGGGACCTAGCCTATCTATATAAAGACTAGGAGGGGGCGGCGAGGAGGACACACACACACCTCTAGTTTCCACAACCCTTGCTAGATTGCATCTGTGCACCATTGTAACTTTCGGTTCCTTCGATAATTCCACGAGCAGACAAGCAGGAGTAGGGACCTCTACGAGGCCTGAACCTGGGTAAATCTTTGTCCCCTGTGTGCTTGTTTGCTAGCCGATATATGTCTCCAGCACTCCCTCCTTCTCCAAAACCCAAGTCCATAACAATGGGCATTGATGAGTTAGACCCTCGTCACCAGGACATCCAGAACCGAAGCACCATGTGGACAATCTTGACTTCCTACTGTATGATAGGCAGAAGGAAATGGACAATGCTAGAGCCTACGCCAACCACAACCTTGCCATTGCCGCCAATAAGGATTAGACTCTCGCCATGCTCGTCAAGGATTGCCAATTACTTCGTCGTTAGTGCGAGAAGAAGGATCACACCATTGCTCGTCTTCACAAGAAGGAGGCCGACCTCGAGAAGACCATCCGTGAGAAAGAAGTCCAACTGGAAGCAAAGGAAGAGGAAGAAGGTGAAGACATCTAGGGAGATCTTTACTCTTACCTCAGTGATGACAACGACTACCTGGAGGATGATGCCATGGATTTCTACACCGATGATGATGATTCTGACTTCATTGATGATGAGTAGATGCACTTGATCACTACCGTAGGAATGAGTTGTATTGATCCCACTGTATCTTAGTTTCACAAAATGGTTCTTAAAACCATCCGTTTTTTTTGTGTTGTGGTGTGTGTTGTATTGTGTGCTTGAATGAATGAATGGGAGGAAGTTAGTTTGCCAAACCTGAGTCCAACTCAAAGTTTAAAGCTTTTGAAACAAAACCATGAACCTTAGAAATTCCCCTCTTATCTCATTATCTATCTCAATCTTCAGATGACTCGTGGAAACCCCAGAGGAAGTAGCTCATCGCAAGACCCGATGCTGCAGATTCTTCAGATGCTAGTTTCAGACCGTGAAGCTAGTAGAACAGAGTGCCAAACCAATCTAGCCACCCTGCAACAGATAGCTCAGATGGCCCACAATAACCAAGGCCACGGAAATCAGGATCATCATGGATCCAAGCTAAAAAACTTTCAAAATACCAATCCCCCCATCTTTAGTAAGTCTGAAGACCCTCTAGATGCTGATGACTGGTTGCAAACTATGGAGAACAATCCGGAAGTACAGGAGTTGATGCCAACGAGAAAGTTCTATTTGCCACTCATTATCTAGCAGGAGATGCAAGAGCCTGGTGGAATAGCACCCATACTATGAACCAGGGTTAGATCATGACTTGGGAAGATTTCAAGATCAAGTTCAGCCGCACCCATGTGCCACAAGGTTTAGTCACCAGAATGAGAGATGAGTTCAGAGAACTGAAGCAAGGAAGGACGCCGTTAGTTGAGTACCGTTACAAATTTCTGTCGCTAGCTAGATATGCCCTTGATGAGATCAACACTGAAGCCAAGAAGAAGGAGAGGTTCCTAAACGGATTGCATGATGAGATGCAGACTGTTCTAGTCAACATCTGTTTTGCCGACCTCGAAGAGCTAGTCGACTCTGCCATCCAGATGGAAGGAAAGATCAACCAAACCAATGACAACCGCAAGCATAGATTGATGCACCAGAGTGGATCCAACAATCACTAGAAGTATCGCCCAACCCGTCTGCAGGATATGTCCCAAGAAACAACAGACCCCCGATGTCCCGTCCAAGCTACCCCAATCGTAGCGGAGGAAATTTGAAGTCTGGAGGAAACCACAACAACAACCCCGGCAACTCCAACAACTTCAACCGTGCACCGCTCAAGTAAAATAACAACAACAACAACAACAATATTGCCCCAAGGGCTGGAAGCAATGTTGTGCCTATTGCAGCCAAAGACAAGTCCCAGATTACTTGCTTTGAATGTGCAGTCAAGGGTCACTACTCCAAGAAGCTTGCAGCCGCCACCAATGTGAATGGCCCTGCTCAGCAGCAGTGCCGTTTTCAGCCTGGAAGAAGATTTGCCTCGGGGAACTCGCTCAACCGCAACGGCCATCTGTTTCACATGAATGCTGAAGAAGCCCAGGAAGCGCCAGATGTCGTGCTGGATATGTTTTCTGTTAACTCGGTATTAGCAAGAGTGTTGTTTGATTTTGGAGCATCGCACTCGTTTGTTACGGAAGAATTTTCATGCACTAGTAAGATTCAACCAACAAAACTGAAGCATGTTATGATAGTTCAAATACCCGGTTCAACCCCCAAAGCTAGAAAAATTTGCAAGGCTGTACCTATCAGAATCCATGGAATAGATTTTTATGCCAATCTAATAGTACTTGGGACTAAAGGTTTGGAAGTAGTACCATGAATGGATTGGATGTCGAAACATAAAGGATTGATCGACTGTGCCAAGAAAGCCATAACCATGACCAGTAGCTCTGGAGTATCAGTAGAGGATGTATTTGAAACCTTGCCCCGTCAATTCAAATGCAGCAAGAGTTTAGCCCAACCAACCCCAGACCAAGTCAGAGTAGTCTGTGAATACCCCGATGTATTCCCAGATGAATTGCCCGGTATGCCCCCAGATCGGGATATCGAGTTCATTATTGAACTGATTCTTGGAACAGAACCCATAGCTCAGAGACCTTATAGTATGAACCGGTCTGAATTAGTGGAGCTAAAGAAGCAACTTGATGCTATGGAGGCGAAAGGTTTGATTCAACCAAGCGCATCGCCATGGAGATCGCCTGTTTTGTTTGTGGATAAGAAAGATTGTAGCATCCCAATTGTCTAACAATTGTAATGCTACTTGGTCTAGTAATATAATGGATACTTCCTATATACAAATGTTGCATCATAATTATATCAAGCTCATGTCATCATGCCACCTTGCATTTGAGCATCATATAAAACCCTTTTTCTTTTGGTTCTTCTCTCATATGCATTATTAATTGTATTTTCCTCTTGATATTGTATTTGGTTATTTGTTTAAATGCCCAAGTTGAGTTGGGGGCATATCTTTTATTCAACTCCATCACCTTTCTTTTCACCACCTTATAATTCCACCATTCCATTTATCCATGAGCTTGTATTCCTTTTCTCTTGATATTTATTCTAGCTCATGTGGATAGGATGGATCAAATTCTATAATTTCCTTTGCTTGGCCCTTATTCCACTTCTTGTGAATGCATAAGAATAATTCCATATTTTTATTATTGTTTTCACAAAATAAAACATGGCATTTAATATTTTTGCATGGGCCATGCAACCACCATCACCACCTTTAGCCCATTTGTTTTTCCTTTGTTTTAGTGGTTCTTCTTTGTGGGATCATCTACATCATCTCTCCACCATTCCCCTTATTCTCATCAACACCTTTTCTTTTATTTATCTCCATGCATGATTCAAATGAGGGCTTCTTCCCATACATCTTTTTCTTTCTCTTTTTCTTGGTTACTCCTCCACCTCATCTCATGCTAATTCAAAGCACTCACTTTTTCCTCTTGGGTGATCTTATAAACAAGTTTTAAAACCTAAAAACCTAATTAAAACCCTAGCCCTAGTTAGCCTCTAATTCTATCTAAACCTAGATCTAATCTAAAACCCTAACCTCTACCACACCTCTCTCATCTCCCCTCTCACCATGCCAATGGCCTCTCCCTGCCATGCATGGCCCACCTCAGCTAACCACCTACCCCAACCCTAACAAAACCCTAACCCGAGACCACCTCTCCTAACCCTAGCCCTAGCTCACCCGAGACTCCCCTATCCTCTTTCTTTCTCTCTCACTACCGGGTAGCCCCACCGCCACGCCGTCCCCACCTGGCAGCCCTACCTGCCCTGCCCTGGCTGCCACAGGTCGAGCCCCAGCTCGACCACGTGAGGAGGAGAAGCAAAGGTGGCCGAGGCCACCTTTATCTCTGCTCGTGCCCACACGCTACCCCTTCCTCCCCCTCGCTTTTCCCTCCTCCCACACGTCTCCTGGCTCACCCAGAACCACCAGCACCGCCGCCTACTCCCCGTTCCTGTCAGCACGCACAACGTGGAAGTGGTCGAGGAGGTCGAGGGTCATCCCCTGCATCGCCCAGGACGCGCTAGCGAGGAGGAGGAGCACCAGAGCCGCCAGTACCAGCGCCGCCTGACACAAACCCTAATTCTCCGGCCGCCAGCCTCGTCAACGATCCGCCGCACCTCTTCCCGATCTGACACCACCGACCTCTCCTCGGTGAGCCCCTCGTCCTTGCTGACATCTTCTCACTCGCTGTCACCGTCTAGATCCGCTGTTCGTTTCGTCGAACACGCTGCGCGCGCTGTCGGCCACCGCGTTGGCTCGCTCCCGCGTCGTGCAGAACCTTACCTAGGCCACGCCTACCCTCCTGTCACCATCCCGTAGCCCACCGCACTGGCACAGGCCTCGTCGCGCACCCCGCAGGTTGCGAGGTCGAGCCCCCGCGCCGCGCACGCCGTGCCCTGTCAGTCGAGCACCGTTCCGTCAGTTTCGACAGAGGAAACAGATGAACAGTGGGGCCGTGGCCGTCTTTCAAAACCCCCCAACCTTTTTATTTCCTAAACCCGCGGTACTCGCTAGCCCCACCAGTCAGCCGCCCTGTCCACTTTACAAAAACGCCCTGCAATTTTATTGACCTTAACCAGCGCTCCAGCTCGGCCCCACCTGGCAGTCTTTGCGTGTTCGTTCGCTGGCACGTGGGCCTCCAGTCGCTGGCCCACCTGTCAATCGCAGAGGCTGGCTAAGCCGCGGTAGCAAAAGAATTTCCGCGCGCGTGGCCCCAGTCAGCAGTGGCCCACTGCTCAGTGTCTGCGTCTGGATCTGCCTGTGTGTAAAAAGTCTGGCCACTTATCTGTTTTGACAAAACAATTTCAGTAATTATTTAAATTCAAATTCAAATCAGTTTTCAAATAACTTTTAATTTACAAATCCAAATAATACAAATGATATATGTTTTTGAATCAGAAAAATGTGAGGAATTCAAATATGCTATTCAAAATAATGTTTGCACACTTTAAATTTTCGAGATGATTAAAATTACAATAAAATTCCCTTTTCTTAATAAATTAATAACTTTAATTCTATAACTCCAAATTGGGCAAATAATATGTCTAAATCGATCAGCGCGACGAGCCCGTTCTATCTATGCATTCCTTGTTCTGAATTGAAGCATGCATCATGTCATTATTAAACATCTGAACTGTTTATGACAACAAAATTGGACCAAATAAATAATAAAATGCTTTATTCTTGTATTCCACACCTCACCATGCCATGTTACTTTAATGCCATGTAAATTGTGCATCATTCATCATGGCATGCTTGTTTGCTTGTAGCATTTTAATTCATATGCTTGTGCACTTTATTTATGTTGGCCCTTGTTTGTTTGGTTCTTCTTCGAATAGACGCCCAGCAGGAGAATTACCAGGAATCACAGGAGTTCTACCCAGATCCATCTCTCGCTTCAACTGAGCTGCCAGGCAAGCACTACCACATGCTTGCATACATATAGTACCTATTGCCTCTATCTTATTCTTGCATCATTGAGTCGCGATTGCATTAAATTGAATCCCAAGTACTGCATAGCCTTTACTTTTAAACCCCACCGAAGCTTGTTCCTCCCTCCCATGAGCCATTACTACAGGAGTTGTTTGAGCCATGCGAGTCGTAGAAAAGCATGTGCAGGGTATGTGAGTGTCTGATGAATAACGAGGTACCTAAACAACTTAACTTGAGTAGTAATGGGATAACTAATGAAAGAGGCACCGGTGAGCAATATCTGCTATTTGGTTTTTCATGCTCACTTGTGTCCCGTAGGACCCCGAGTACTTGATTCCTGGTCCTTGTTTATTCGCACTATCCACATCCGGGAGGCCTTATGGACCCCCCTAAGCCAGAGCTTGATTCATTCTTATTTCTTGGGGCCACAATTAGTTTGAGGCTTTATTACTATCCTGTACGTATGCCATGTTACGGCTTTATTTAAGATTGTGCGAGGAGCACCTGTACTGTTTTGGATCGCGCCACGTTTTCGCGGTATCGACAAGCCCAGTCACATTTTTGGGTTCCCAGTCGTTTACAGCCGTCGTCGCAAACCCTGGGTCCGTCTCGGAGCCGGCCAACTTCGTTGCGGGTAGCTTATTGGGGTGGCCCCCTGAAACATTACTGAATCATGTGATCGCTTTGTCGTGAATGCCTCGTTTGGTTTTGATTTGGTTTTTCCGAGGTTGATCGAGTGTGTGTTGCTATTCGTGCACCCCTGCAGGGTAAATCTTTTTGAAAGCCGTGTCCGCGGTTATGGACGACTTGGAGCACAGTTTCTCGATCATAGACAAGTATAACTAAAGTACCGCTTTTAAATTGACTAAGTACTTGACTAGTAAATAGTGCAATACTCATGGACTGGATAATAAAACTGCCAACGGGTGATGGGGGTTGTTCGTCCGCTTCCTCGTTGGTAAGCGAGGAGGAGGATGGATCTGTTAATTATACTGTTATAACTGTTGTTCTTAATTCACGGACATCCGTCTATCATTGGTTAGGCGGATGGTTAGAGAGTATCTAAAGACTTGTTAGTTATTATATTTTGCTGCAATTGCGTCACCCCAGGTTGTGTCCCCTTTAGTGGCATAAAGACTTGCTGAGTACCCCTAGGGTCTCACACGATAAATTGTTTGATTCATATGAACATGTGTACCCGCAAGATGGATACTGGGTGGAGGAGACAGATGATGTTGGCAACGACCACTCGGTGTAGAGATTCTGGGAACGGGGATCCGTGAGATCTGTGGGCGGGATGTGTTTATTTATGTGGCATCTTATGCCGATTTGCTTCTTATCCGTACTCGGATCTTGTTTTCCGCTTCCGCCTGATACTCTGATGTGTGATGTATGAGGAGCTATCCTAAAATATTATCTCTATCTAGGATATTTGAATCTTGCCGTATGGCGTTGCAATATTTCTATTTCTTTTAGATGGAATGGCTCTGAGGACTGTTGTATGTGGCTTGCATACATACTCATTTGTGTATGTAGTTGATCCCTTCGCCTTCCGATTACGCCGCTCGTTCTTGTCCCGATGTTCTGAAAGTGGTTAGGACGACCGAAAGGTCTACCGTGAGTGGCCCTGGGCCCCACCGTACTATTTTAACCACTTTCGTTCATCCAGGCATGTAACTAAGAGCGTAATTCACCGAGGTAGTTACAAAGATGGAGGTATCCGTTTATGTATGGATTACCGGAAGCTGAATGGCATCACCATCAAGAACAAGTACCCACTGCCGAAGATAGAGGATCTGTTTGATCAGTTGACTGGTGCCAAAGTGTTTTCTAAGATTGATCTTAGGACTAGTTATCATCAACTCAAGATTCGTGCAACGGATATTCGAAAGACCACCTTTACCACCATATATGGATTCTATGAGTATACAGTCATGTCTTTCGGATTAACCAATGCCCCCGCTTATTTTATGAATCTCATGAATAAGATTTTTATGAATTTTCTGGATAAGTTTATCGTTGTTTTTATCGATGACATCCTAATCTATTTAAAGTCATAAGAAGACCATGAGCTACACTTGAGAACCATCCTTGAAACCCTTAGAGAACATCAGTTATATGCCAAGTTTAGCAAATGTGAGTTTTGGTTGAAGGAAGTAGGATTCCTCGGACATATTGTGTCGACAGGAGGAGTCGCTGTTGATCCAGCCAAGATCAGAGATGTAGAAGCATGGAAATCCCCAACCACTCAAACCCAAGTCCATGCATTTCTCGGATTAGCGGGATATTACTGCACGTTCATTGAAGGATTTTCGAGCATCACAAGACCGATGACCCAATTGTTGAAGAAATATAAGAAGTTTGAATGGACTGACAAATGTGAAGCGAGTTTTCAAGAACTCAAGAAGAGATTGATTTCAGCCCCAATCTTGATTATGCCAGATATCAAGAAGCCTTTTGATGTGTATTGTGACGCATCCAAGATTGGTCTCGGATGTGTGTTGATGCAAGAAGGCAAAGTCATAGCATATTTGTCCCGACAACTGAAGCAGCATGAGCAAAACTACCCGACCCATGACCTTGAGCTCACAACCCTAGTTTTAGCATTGAAGACATGGCGTCATTACCTTATGGGTAATCGCTGTGAGATTTATTCGGATCATAAGAGCTTGAAGTATATTTTCACTCAGAAGGAGATGAATATGAGGCAAAGGAGATGGATAGAGTTAATCAAGGATGATGACCTTGACATTCACTATCACCCTGGCAAAGCCAATGTGGTAGCGGATGCTCTTAGCAGATTGCCGTGTAGGTTAAACACCATGATTAAGGAAGCCCAGCCAAGTTTGCATGAAGAGTTGGAGCAGTTTAGAACTAAGCTAGTTAGCAAAGGATTTTTAGCTAGCATAGAACTTCAACCCACGTTGATCAGTCAGATCAAGGAAGCGCAGAAGGGAAATGCAAGTATCAACGGAATCAAACGTCGCATTGGTACAAGAAAGGTACCCGGATTCACCGAAGATGAAGGAGTTTTGTGGTACAAAGGACGTATCTGTGTGCCAGCCGATTCCGAGCTAAAGCAAGTTATCATGCAGGAAGCTCATGATACTCTTTATTCTATCCACCCCGGAGGAACGAAGATGTATCAGGATTTGAAGGAGCAATTTTGGTGGCACAAGATGAAGAGAGAAATCGGAAGCTACATAGCCAAGTGTGATATCTGTCAGAGAGTCAAAGTGGAACATCAGAGACCCGAAGGACTGTTGCACCCATTGCAGATTCTAGAATGGAAATGGGATTCTGTTGGAATGGACTTTATCATCGGTTTTCCTACTTCTAGTAGGGGAAATGACTCTATTTGGGTCATAGTTGATATACTGTCCAAGGTAGCCCATTTTATACTTGTCAAGACAACCTACCAGAGTTCGAAGCTAGTAGAGTTGTACATTGCTAGAATCGTCAGTTTGCATGGAACCCCTAAGACCATAGTATCATATCGAGGAACCCAATTTACCTCAAGATTTTGGTAGAAAGTCCAAGAAGGATTGGGAACCAAGTTGAATTTCAGCACAGCTTATCACCCACAGACCGATGGACAGACTGAAAGAGTCAACCAAATCTTAGAAGATATGTTAAGAGCTCGTGTGCTTGAGTATGGATCAAAATGGGAAGATTGTCTGCCTTTCGCAGAATTCTCATACAACAACAGTTACCAAGCCAGTTTGCAAATAGCCCCATTTGAGTTCTTATATGGAAGAAAGTGTCGTACCCCCTTGAATTGGTCGCAAGTAGGAGAGAGTCAGATTTTTGGACTCGACATCCTACAAGAAGTAGAAGAGAAAGTTCACAAAGTCCGTGAGCACCTCAAGACCGCCCAATCCAGATAGAAGAGTTATGCTGACAAGAGGCATCGAGACCTGACTTTCAATATCGGAGATTTTGTGTATCTCAAAGTGTCGTCCTTGAAGGGAACGCAACGTTTTAGTTTGAAAGGAAAGTTAGCCCCCAGATATATTGGACCCTTCAAGGTTCTGAATTGCCGAGGAGAAGTATCTTATCAATTGGAACTGCTAGAGGTGATGTCAGCCATCCATAATGTGTTCCATATCTTGTTACTTCGCAAATTCTTAGAAGTTTCGGAGAAGACCGAAGTTTTCAAGAACATCGATCACCGAGCCATAGATATCAACAAAGATTTGATGTACGTGAAGTGCCTATCCGTATATTGGAGGAAGCCTTCAAGACCACCAGGACCCGGAGTATCAAGTTTCTCAAGATCCAATGGAGCAACCATACCAAAGAAGAAGCTACTTGGGAGCGAGAAGATTATATTAGGACTGAGTTTCCAGATCTCTTTAGTGCCTAGTTTTTTTCTTAAATCTCAGGACAAGATTTTGTTTAAGGAGGGAAGGTTTGTAATATCCCAAAACTTTAATCAAGGTTATCAAGATCTAATCACCCAATTTAGGGTTAACAAAAACGTTTATTAAGAAAATGAATTGTGAATGCATGTGTGTTTGCATTACTGTAGAATTGAGTGTATGTGCCATGCTTGATTGTCCTAAATGTTGTGAAATGGTTCAAAGGTGAATGCCACATCATTTAGACCATTTACAAACAAAATCCAACGAAAAAGAAATCAAGTAAGAATAAAGAAAGCAAATGGTTATTTTGACCATTTTAAACCACTATGCTACTTTAGGTGTTCCTAGAAGAAGATTTCCAATAGAAACAATTCTATTTCTTTTCACCCCTTGCTAGACAAAGTAAAAGTGTATCAAGGCCCACTTTACAAACTTACAAAAACATCTAGCAAAGCAATTAAATGGACAATGGAAAATTGAATCTCATTCATATGAGAAGATCACACTTTATCAAAAACCTACCAAATCAATTCACCTTGACCTATCCAAGCAAACCTAGTCTCTCAAGCTTAACCTAGGATCACTCAAAAAAATTGACTCAAAAATTCAAAAGTAAATTTCATGCGGCCATTAACACAAACACCTTGCTGACATAGTTTAATAATCTGCCTAACTTCACTGTTTGGCACAGTAATCTTCGACAATGTGGTGCCCTCTTAATCCAACTTGTCCTCCTGAGTGTCTAGCAGTAGCAGACCAGCTTGCCCTTAGCCACTGGCACAGTGGAGCGCCGCCCGTTCTTGGTCGTCACCGGCCGACATTGGGCAACACGCTAGGAGCCACGCTAGCCTCGTCCAAGACGCGCACCAGACACACGAGCTCCTACCGCCACCCCCTATCCACCCCACGGTCGAAGACCAGCCCTGGACCATACTAGCACCGCCGCGCACCGTGCCTTTACGCCGTATCCAGAGCGCGCCTATGCGCCATGCCCGACCAGCCCCGCCAGCCCGCGCCTTGCCCTCTCCGCGCACGCGCCTCTTCGCCATGATCGCCCCACCCCAGTAGTCACCCCCGTTCGCCGCTGCGCGACCCGTAGCGCCCGCATGCTGTCGCAAACACCACCGCTCCCGCTCAGAGCACCACACGCTCCCGACCAAACCAAGCCGCCCCACGCCGCGCCATTAAGTTCGCCAGGAGACACCATACCGTCCACCTACCTCAGCCACACTGATAGCCGCCTGTAGCGACGCCACCGTCGAGCTCACAACCGTACCGCTCGGTCTCCTCACCGAGCTATAAAAGGAGACCACCCCAGCCTCCATTCCTCACACCAAGCCACTCCCCACTTTGATAGTTTGTCATCGACGACGACTCTTGACTGTTGGATTAGAATAGGATCGAGCGGCTCAGATTCGCCGATACCGTTTCACGTTAGACGAGTCACTGACCAGTGGGTCCGTGCTGTCAGCAGCCCGCTGCACCACGGAGCACCACTGGGCCGGCCCGTTTAAGTTCCCGCGCTGGCCTGGAAATTCAAATATTTGATTTTCCAATTTAGTTAAAATCCTATTCTATGCCTAGATTCAAAAATCAATTCAGAGAGTTTCGCTTAGCCAAATTGTATGATTCAAATTTTGCTAGAATGGTAATTAAAATATCTATCCAATCCCATTGGATTTAAATCATTTGGAGTTAGAGATAATCTATAGCAAAAATAATAAGTCAAAGACTTTTGCAACTTCAAACATTTTTCAAAAATCAACCATAATAGTACCAAAAGAATGCTATTAGGGCATTTCTAGTCACTTTAAATTGATTAAATAATAATCTTAAACTTTATAAAAGGTGACCAACCCTTTAAATCACATTCCCATGTATTAGAATATGTGGTGATGACATGTGTCAACATGATCTCATATTCTATTTGGATAATATTAAATCTTAATTAATTTCAATGAGTAGAAATTACTTTTCTAGAATAAAAGGAATGAAACTAGTTCTTCATTTCATGTGATGTTTGTGATGATGCTAGATCATCAAGTGTGAGCCTTAGTGTGCTAAATATACTTAGTTAAGTATTGTTTGGTGATTGTGTATCCCGTATTCATTTATAGACGATAGTACCGACCAAGTCTACGAGGAGGAGGAGTTCTACCCCGAAGAAGACAAAAAGAACTTCAATCACTGCACCAATCAAGGCAAGCCATCACTACTAAGAAAGCTAGACCCTTGGAAGATAACTTAAGCAAGATGCACTAGGCATGCTTGGGTTATACCATTGGATTTATACCAATCTCAAGTTTTACTTGCAAGCTTTATTTCTTTTACTTTACCAAAGTTCTTTACTTTTAGTATAGATAGCATAAAGAGTATAAAACTTGGTCTATCTAGTTATACTTAGATGTCATTCTATGGCATGAGATTGAAGATTTGCACCCCTCATTAGTGAACACTCTTAACCTAGTGGCTAGTGCAAAGCATAAAACTTGATCACTTTAGATGGGAATACTTGGTGAAAATGATTATCAAAACCTTGGAATGATGCTTCATTCTATTGAGATGTTTTGACATGTGTTGAGAAGCACAAATGGTTTGATGATGAAAATGTTGAGGCATGAGCCTTACCCCTTTATAAAAACTGATGGTTGGGTTCGGATGCGATACCATTCCAATTTTACCGTACAACCACAATACCTGAATTGGGTAGGGCTTAGCTGGAAGTTTATGTGCCTTAGTATGGGTTCCCTCGCGGAGGAGGTTTGAGCTGAGGATACCTCTTGATATGTGTCCACCTATGCAGTGCCCAGGATGGCAGATGGCCATGGCTGGGAGGCCAAGCTCATAGGGGAGGTGCCTATACTAGGGTGTGTAATTGAAAGGTTATGATTGATTATCCGCATACTAAGTATGATGATTCAGGGTTATCCCTAATGGATGTATCAAATTTTGTGGTGAAAGTGTACCACCTCTGCAGAGTGTCAAGCTATTCGAATAGCCGCATCCGCGGTCGTGGACAATTGGAGTGGCGATAATGTTCCGTTGTCAGATGTTTTCAAAAATGACTTGTGAATTGAACTATGACTTTGACTTGACCACAACAGGGTTGTGACTATGAAAACTAAGATCCCACCTAGGTGATTTAGAACATTAATTTTTTTATTTACTTCTAAACTCAGCTTAAAATAAATCTAGTTTTGGCAAATAAACTTAGAGCTTAGTATTCCTACTAGAACTACCTTACTTGTTAGTGATAGTTTGCGAGTACTTAAAGAGTACTCATGGCTTTGTCCCTGGCTATTACCGTGGTCATACTATGAGGAGGACTATCAAGAAGATGGACAACAGGATGTCTATGAGAACTAGGATCATCTCCCATCGTCATCATTGCCTGTGACCTTGAAGATGGAACCCACTACTACGCTTTATTATTCCGCTGCTTGTTTGTATTAAGACTAGATCATGAGATCCTTTATGTGTGTAAAACCTTATTATGGTTTGTAATGGATGATGTACTGTGATATCCAATCTGTTATGTCTCACAAAAATGCTAATCCTGGGATTGTGATGTATGGCATAATAGGCATCTGGGATTAAAAATCCGGGTGCTGATAAGATCCATGAGTCAAACAAGCCAATATCCCATGCAAGGGACATCCCTGATGGCCTCTAGTGGGAAACACAGGAGAGCGTTAGTGGCCGCTAGCATAGTCCCTAGCCTGAGGAAGCTTGAGGGAGGCGGCGGTAGCTTGCTAGCTGCGTCGGTCCTCGTAGGCGGGCTTGCTATGTCCCTTCATTGGCAAAGAATGCAGTTCCAACCCCCCTCTCCCCTCCTGTGGGGCCGCCGCGCTTTGTTTCTTGGAGGATACAGGCTATCCTTCGCTCCTATTCCTCCATGTGAAGCCCCCGCTCGGATTCCGTGCCTCCATGCATAAAAGGAGCGACGAGCCTCTGGCAAAAGTTGCTAGCAGGTGTGCGCCACTGCCTAGTGTGCCAATGTCGTGTCTTGGTTTTTGACACCGGGATGGGGATCCCCTTTGTTAGTTCGGCCAGGGGTGCAATGTTTGGCGAGCTCGATTGGCGAGCTAGACGAACAAACACACATAGACACAAGTTAGGTCCGTGATGTGCGGATCCCTATGTCCTGCAACTATCGATTGTCTGGTGGATGATCATAGTTACAACGGTTCCTTCCCCAGGAAGGCTATGGCTAGAAGATCTCTCCCCTCTCTCGTCCGACATGGGACTCCTTTTGTAAGGGAAAGGGTACGCCACAAGGGTCAATCTCCACGCGGAAAAATATAGACTCCATGCCCTAAACGTGGCAGTGCGCTATTATCGATGTGTCGCGTGTCTCTTGCCTCCTGCACCGAGGAGATTGGCGCTAGCGTCCGTCCGTTAGTTTGAATCTTGTCGGAGGTTTGTTCTCTAGGCATATAATCCTCGTGCTCTCAGCCAGGATCCCAGAGGGAATTGCGTCCAGGATCCCGTGAGCCGCAGGGCTTGCATGGCTGCAATGTCCCGCATGGGTTCCGCCAGCATGCACGACGTGGCTTAGTCATGTTATCGATATCCAGTGTGGGCCAACGGAGCATGGCTAGAGGGTAGTATGTCCCCTAGGTCAGGCGCCATTAGCTAGCTATCCCTTTCCTTCTTCGGGGTAGCCGTGGCTCCCCGTCTATGAGACATGTACCCAAGATATTATTCTTGGTGGGTGCTTCGAGCTCCTAGCACCACATCACCACGGAGTGCTCGGCCAGAAGCCCGTTGAACCGCAAACCCCCGAAACCTGTGGGACCGACAAAAAGCTTCAAGCCTTCTAGAGGGTCTACTAAGTTCATGACTTGATTTTCGTATATGGTTACTATCAAAGATTCTTATGGTCTCTTGAGCTATTTAACGTAGTCAAGGCTCATCATTGCTTCTTTGCATGTAGCCAATTTATTATGGTCCAACAATAACACTTTTTCTTCAAATCTAGCTATTTGATTATTACCCAATCCACATGGTTCAATAGGAACATAGATATCTAGGACTACACCATTTGCAAGTACAGGAGCCATGAGCACTATAGCTGCCCCGAAAAAATACTTTCTAGTGTTGTGATACTCAACACATGTCACTCAGGTTCAATAAACTCATCTAAAATTTTACGACAAATTTCTTCTCAAAAAACTTGCCTTTTTAGCGACAAACACTTTTGTCTTCAGTGTTACAGTGGAGGAATTACCAACTCTTCTTTGGGATAACCTACAAATATGTGTTTATCCGGCTTTGGTTTGTAAACATTTTACATATACCTTGCATACCAAAAATTAAAAAACTACAAATTGTGTTTTATCCCTTGCTATTTAAAAGGATCATGATGTTGCCATTTTTAGTGTAAAAGCGGTCGTCTCTATAGCATAATCTTTAAATTATAATGGAAGTTTTATCTTTGATCTTACCAAGTCAAATTGGGTTCAATTACATTCTCAAAACACCCCATACTACTATGATGTTTGGGGAAACTCAAGTTTACGAAATAATTTCTCAACTTTTAGATGTTTGATAAACTTTGTGACTCAAATATCTTCCTCTATGATCCAATCATAAAGTCTTGATTCTCTTGTTACAATGATTTCTACTTCACACTAAAACCTTTGAAAATGTTTCGAATGTCTTATACTTGTTCCTTATTAAATATATATACTCATATATCTATTTAAGTCTTTGGTGAAAGTATATGAAGTAGAATAATCCACCACACATGGTTTCACACAATGGACCACATACATCAATATGTATATCCTCCAATAAGTTAGTCGTTTGTTCTATATATTTTGGCATATGAATGCAGTTCCAGTTATCTATAGAAAAGTGTTACAAGCGTCAATATATTTGAAAAAAATGACTCCAAAATTCCAATAGAGTTTCTTCGTGTCTTTCTTTTCAATATAACTTAACCAGTGGTGGACAAAATTAAGAAAATTTCAAGATCCCAACAACGTTTGTACTTTGCAATTGCATTCAACAACTATCTTTAGTGGTTTCTTGCTAGTAGTCGAATGTGATGGATTCGTTGCATGGAAAAAAATTCCTACAGAATAACAAGAGGGAATCCTGCAGTTAACAAGATTCCCTCTTGTTATTCGAGGGAAAGTAGATTAGATCTAATCTACTAGATGCAAGTAACAAGTATAATAGATCTAATCTACTTTCCCTCAAAGAACACAAGCGGTTAACAGTCTATAGGTCCTAGATGATGTTGTCGATCACTTGCGTCGGTTCAAACCGATGTAGATCTTGACCTTCTAGATCCAAGTACTGAATGGATGACACCTCCATTATATCCGCACGTTCCGCTATGGTAACGTCTCCTCCTTACTGATCCTACAAGAGAGAGAATATTTATGTGAGAATCCGACACCACAACGACAACACTACTATGGTGGATGAGAGAATTCTACAGGGCTTCGTCTAAGTCGGAGCAGAAGGGAGGGAGTGTGTATGGGAGAGAGGGAGAGGGGAGACACCAGGGAGAAAGGGTGACCCAACCACTTCCCATGCCCCTCCTTATATAGGTGGTGGGGTGTCGGCCTCTTGCCCCTCCTCCAAGAAGGGGGAGGCGGTGGCCAAGCAGGGAAACCCTCCCCCAACTTAGGGTTTCCCCTCCACCCCTTTTTCCCTAGCCACATGGGACTCAAGGGGCTATAGTGCCCTAGACCATTAGTATTGGGGTGCCCCTCTTGATCCCATGTGTACCCTCCGGGCATGTGGGGCCCACTGGTGCCCCCCAGAACCCTTCTAGAAGTTCCCGATACAATACTGGAAAATCACAAACTTTTCTGGATCCTCAGAATTTACTTTCCCATACATGAATCTTAATATCTGGACCATTTCAGAGATCCTCTTGGTGTCTAGGAGCTCATCCGAGACTCCAATGCAATAATTTATTACACCATATTCTTTATGAAGACTAGCGACACTGGAATGTTAAGTGTTTGACCTAACGGGTTCAAGAACATGAAGACATGATCGAGACACCTCTCTAACCAATGAACATTAGTGGGACCAAGATGCCCATAATGGTTCCTACATATTGAACAAAGTTCTTTTCTATGGAACCACAATGTCAAAGATTCAATCAATCTGGTATACGATTCCTTTTGTATCATGATATATTACTTGCCCGAGATTCGATCGTGGGTATCACTATACCTAGTTCTATCTCGTTATCGGCAAGTTTTCTTTACACGCACCATGGTATAGGATCCCCGTGAATAAACCCATTAGTCACATGCTTGCAAGATCTTAGGATGCGATACTATCGAGAGGGCCCAGAGATATCTAACACTCCGTCACACGGAGGAACAAATGTTAGTATTGATTCGCACAACCCAACATACACCATCTAAGATACCCGAATGCCACATTTATAATCACCTAGTTACAAAGTGATGTTTTATGTACACATAGTATTCTTTCGATGCCTGGAAGTAACATGATCTCATGGTTTGGGGAAATTATACTTGACATATTCAGAAAGCGATAGCAATCAAACTAGACGACGTGATCAGGAACTATGCTTATTATTTGGTTCTATCCATGACATCATTCTCCTAATGATATGACCTCTTTATTAATTAACATCACATGTTCATGGTTATGAATCCTTAACCATCATTTAATCAATGAGCTAATTGAGTAGAGGCTCACTAGGGACACGATGTTGTTTATAACTCTACACATGTATTATGATTCTGGTTAATACAATTGTTGCATATAGAATAAATAATTATCATGAATAAAGAAATATGAATAATAATATCTTTATTATTGCCTCTAGGGCATATTTCCAGCAGTGTGTAGATATTCCCGCCGGCTTACGAGGAGGAAATATTGGAAGAGCCCACGGTACTCAACGAGGTTGCCTAGTCGAGTATAATATGCTTGTCAAATTCGGAACCAAACCTCCCTCGCTCCCATGATGAAGTTTGTGGTACTTTGGGCCCCTATTTCGTTTCTTACGTGTTGACCTCCTATATTTTCTTATGTGTATACGTCCAATTGATGATAGCGCATAGAGATTAAGAAACAAGGCGATGTTTGCAAGGAGGCTTTTAAGACATACCCTCGGGGAAAGAAGGGAGAGAATGCACTATGAGAGTTTGTTAAAGTAAGTCCATGAAACATCACCTAGGTGCATATGTTGTGTTTAGGTTCACTAAGATCTTGACTTGTTAATATGCAGCGCCATGGCCATCGACGGTGATGACTGACATACAATGTTCAAAAGCCTGTACGCATTGTTTGAAAGCCTAGAATGGATGGCCAAATACTCGGATAGCAGAACCATTGTAAATCCTAGTTTTTTGGCCAAAATGTTCTACCACATGAACCATGCCTGGTTAGTAGCCGCCATCACTGTCGTGGGAATGACCACGGTAGTTGCTACCAGGGGTAGAGATTGATAGGATTAAGGGAAAGAGCGGGCGGCCATCTGTAGAGCGAGATGAGGGCTGAGACACATGGGTTTACCCAGGTTCATCCCCCCGTAGGGTAAATACCTACTCCTGCTAGATTGTATTATCGGTGAGTGAGTTACAAGGGTGGCAAGCTCGGTGGCTAGGCAACGAGTCGCTTAGAAGGGGTGTATGATGGAACGTGAGTACAAAGAGAACCCTAGGGAGGCTTATATATAGGGTACCTTGCTAGGGTTTACATATATACAACTGAATCAGGTAAGGACTCGGAGGATTTAACCTAATCCGACTGGGCTTTAGCTATGCTTCTAGGCCTCCAGCTTCTAGTCGCCAGGCTTCCTTTCAGTGGCTTTCCAGTCGCCGTCCCGCAAGCCCACTCGCAAAGCCCTTGATCCAGTCGAAACGTCCTGTTGGGCATACCCCATTCGGCATATCCCCATCAGTAGTCCCCAAGGCCAGTGTTGACTTGGCACAGGTGTGTTCATTTGGCAGTCGGAGTACGCGAGTCCAATTTGGACGCCCAGTCGAATCGGCGATGGACACCCTCAATGAAGGAGGAATTTCCTCCACCAGCTCTTCAGTCACATCATTGGTGAGTGGAATTATGCTCGAGTCGCTGATCCTTGTCGAATGGATAAGGTGCATCCACAGGAGAGTCGAGTGGAAGAAGTTGGACCGTCAGCTTAGTCAAACTAGCCGTTGGGTAAACCAACTGTAACTTCGGCATAATTACCATGGGTAACGGCGACCCCGAGATTGGCGGGTAGCGTATCTTTATAAGGAGAGCGGCGGAGAAACCAGTAGATCTTCTTCTGCATTTCTCAACCCCGCGCACTCCCAGTCTCTCTATCTCTTCGCGATCCAGAATTTCTGGACCAGGCGACTCTCTTCTCTTCTCAATGGCGCCTCCAAAGGATCTGTGGGGAAGTCCAAGTGCACCACTGCCTAGCTTAAATTGTTCAAAGACGCGGGGGTTCTCTGTAAGGGGAACTGGCGGATTCCCGCACCCGCCGAGACCGAGTCGAAGCCTCTCCTCGGTGAGTTAATTTGTTTCCCGAGCCACCTAGAGAGGGGCTTGGGATTCCCTACTTCGATCTTTTTCTGGCGGTTTTGCACGTATTACGCGATCAAGCCATCAGATCTAGGTCCGCACAACATCGAACAGTTGGCGATCTTTGTCGCCTTCTGTGAATGCTATCTAGGATGTCGCCCTTACTTCCCACTATGGTTGGAGTTGTTCCACGGCCGCCTCAGCCGCGACGGATCGAATGGCCCCATCCTAGTAGCAGGTGGCGTTACCTTTCAACTAAAGCCAAAGGTGAACTTCTTCAAGCTCCCGCTGCTGAAGAAGGCTGCGAGCGAGTGGAAGAAAAGTTGATTTTATGTAAGAGTCCACTCCCTTCAGCGAAGTGGCGCTCCCAATGTACGTCGCAGAGAGGAGCGAGCCCCGCCGGCTGATAGCGACAAAGCTCCCTAACAACCAGAAGATGGTCGTCACCAAAATGATGGAGCAGATCCAGGAGCTGAAGAACAAAGGGCTCGAGTCGATCAAACTCTACAACTGCTGGCTTGGGCGGTGACTGGTCCCACTGGCGACTCTGCCCCACTGAATGTACGAGTACACCGGCAAGAACGATCCTTCTAGGACGAGCAAAGAGGCCTAGGACGCTGTAGACTACAAGGCCGCCTTGAAGAAGATCATAGACCTAGAATTCACCGATGAGACGGCCGGGCTTGCTCCGTACGTAGCAATGAAGAATGAAGCTCCCATGGTAAGTTCTTCCTTGTCACTTTGTCTTCAGCTGCAATTTGCGCGGGCGCAATTTGCACCCACAACTTGTAACGTTCAGTCGCGATTTTTAACTGAACCGATTCTCCTTGTCCGCTCTCAGTTGTTCTAGATCCTCGAGGGTTGGCTTCCCCTGCTCAACGAGGAGATCCACAAGGAGCTCGAGGAAGGGACCGAAGGGGAATCCTCCGACAGTGAAGAAGAAGCGCAGGACATTCCTCCACCGGTGCCCGCAACCCGCAAGACTCGTATGCAGAAGCAGCATGGGCTCGAGGAGAGTCGCAACCTTGAGGAGCATGACAGTGATGACGAGATCCTACAAGAGCACAACTCGCGGCAAGTGGCCATGCCGGCAAGGCCCACAGGGAAGCTGAAGTCGCCTGCGAAGAAGCCGACGCCGAAGCCGCCGTCGCCGCCTAGATCAGTGGTGGCATTTGTATCAGACGAGGAGTCTTGTGACGAGGCAGCTGCCGTTTCAACCAAGATCCTAGAGGACCCAACTCCGATGAAGGGATCGGAGACTATGGTCATGGTGGTGGAATCGGTGGTTCCACTCGCCACGATTGCAATGACAACTTCGTCGGAGCCGGGGGCTGCTGAAGCCACGGGGTCAAAGTCGCCGCCACCAGAGGAGGCGGCCGTGTCGGAGATTCCCACAACCACGACCTCGACGTCGAAGAAGCCCGCGGTGTCGTGGGCCTCGAATGTGTTCGAGAAGGGTCTCTCGCGTCGTTTGGGTCTGGAGCTGGAGAATCCCGTGCATATCATCACTAGTTCGCGCACTCTCCCCATCGCCAAGTGAGTCTGATTCTTTCTCGCATTTCAATATCCTTTGCATCATTAGTCTCTTGACCGTGGTAATTTTCACAGGTCTGGTGTCAAGAAGATTGGTCGCCCTTAGGCGGCCAAGGTTCCACCGGTCGATGCCAAAGAGGAAGTCGACCCCTCCAAGAAGAGGAGGATCATCGTAGAGGATACACCAGGCGAAGGCACACAAAAGAAGAAGAAGAAGGGGGACATCCCTGATATCACGGCAGGATGGAACATGGAGGAGGATGACTCTTCTACCCATGCTAGAGAAGTGGCGGTCGCCCACTGGGAGCCGAGCAAGGAGGTATCGCCGGGCGAGCCACTGGATTCGACGACCGGCGCCCCGGTGAGGATGGCCGCGTCGTTCCCATGCTTTATGGTGAAGGCCTTCTCGATGGTGGCTGAAACTCAGTAGCCGCAAATTCCAGAGATCGTCGACGATGACGTTGGGCAGCGGCGCAGGCGCACGTCTTTTGTGGTTCCTTCGACGGACGCCATCGAGCTTCACATGATACTTGGAGCTGCTATTCAGGTATGTCTAGTCCCCGAGTGTCTAGTCGCTATATTTTAGCGGCTAGGCACTTAGAACTTTAGTCGTCCAGTCCCCGAGTGTCTAGTCGTTGTATTCCAGTGGCTAGGCACTTAGAACTTCAGTCGTCTAGTTCTTGAGGGTTTAGTCGCTGAATTTCAGCGGCTAGGCACTTAGGTTTTCAGTCGTCCAATATCTTACTATTTTTCTGTCGTCAAGGCCTACAAAGGGAATCATCCGATCGACAAGCCGTGAAGGAACGCCTAGAACGCGACCTGCGGGCAGCGCAGGAGGCTAACCGCTGACTCCAAGAATCTACTGGTGAGCTGGTGTTTTCTTTTAACTGTGCAAAACTGAATCGTGATGTTTGTGTCTCTTAGATGAACTCCCTGCTGCAATCGCCAAGGCCCGTGAGGGGTATGTTCCTGCTACTGAGATGGACATTGGAAAGGTGGCGTTGGCCACGATGGAGGAGCGAATCGACTCGTTGGTGAAGGAGCTGGAGGCGGTGAAGGCGTCGATGATCTCTTCTAAAGAGAGGGTCAAGGCTACAGTCGCCGTGGCGGAGGAGGAGCGGATGGCCTCCACCTCAGTCATCCTTGGGTTGCAAAACGACCTTGGGGTGCTTGAGAAACACGTGATGGAGAACTGCCGCAAACTTCTTGGAGAGTGTCTTTTCCTTCTGCTCTTACTTTTTGGTATGCGGCGAGTCCCCGAGCGAGTGAGTCCACTAGTCCTTAGTGATATTGAATTTATGACATTGTAGCCCTGATAGGTCAAAGCAACCCGGTGGTGCAAACCTTTGACGCCTCGCAGTGCATGATGGCGGTGGTGAATGTGGCCACCGCTTTGGCACTGGTTGTCTAGGCTATGCTGCAAGGGATCTCCTCCACCGAGGTTATTCCTAGGGGGTTGATTGAGGTTTGGCGCTATCTTGAGGAAGCGCCCACCATCATCGAGTGGATGGCGTGATCAGCCTTCAGATACGGGGCCACCACAACACTTAGCCTTGTGCTCGCTAACTTTCCTGACGACTTCAACCTCGACGATGTCACCAACGGGTATCCCTCGACGACTGGCTCGGTGGAGATCTCGAAGGTTCTTAGGTTAACCGCCAAAGCTGCTCCGTTCACGGAGCGAGTGTTGGCGATGGGGGATTTGCTGCCGTACCAGGAGACGGTGGTGGCGCCGGGTGACTCCAAACCAGAGCATCTGACCTGAGGTCAGAGCAGCCTTTCCGGTCATTGTTGTCAAAGCAATTGACGACGTACCCGGTGAACCCTTGGGATCCATACGTCCGGGTCAAGGGTGATGGCGGTGCCTCTTCGTCGGAGCCTGCAAAATGAGTAACTTCCCTAAGGGTTTTTTGTATGTTATGGCGACTGGCCGCTTTTGTAATGTAAACAATATGTATTGTTTCTGAAAATAAAAGGAGTCAATCGACTCGCAATGCATGGTAATGTCTGTTATATATTGAGTATTTGGTTTTGCGAGTCCCCGAGCGTGTCCGCCCTTTATTGGGGTTTACCTCGCATTTATGTAAGTTTGATTATGTAAATTTTTGATTTGGTTGGAGTTGATTTGTCTTGGCTCGTGGAGCTAGTCGCTTGGCGACCCCAAGGGAGCTCTATACTTAGCTGTTTTCCCGAACGCGAATAGGGTTGGTTTAGGCAAGTCCTCGAGCGTGGTACTTATCCATTCTAGTCGAATGCCCAAGGTAGGTGAGGACCTGGTGCGTTGTTTGTAACGCGTCTCTCCCCCTGCCTTGAAAAGTCAATCACGTGGCGAGTCTGGGGCAAGCTCTCTTACTTGGTGTGTTCCTGAGTTGCGTGGGGGTTATTATAGACAAGTCCCCGTGCGTGGTACTTAACCGTTCGAGTCGCTTTGCACGGGGATGGGGAGGATGGGTCGCTGTGAGAAGCATTATCGGTTGTCTTGGCTTGGCGGGCCAGTCGAGCGAGGCGACTCCGATGGTGGCTCCGAGGTGGCGTATTCATGGACGACACAAGGCTCGAGTGTATTCTGTGCCCTTGGGCCGCACTACTTTGACGTGCCAGTCGCTCGACCAAGGTTTGACTTCCATGGGTAGCGTATTGCTAAATATACGAGTGCAATTGGCACAAGAGTATGGCGAGTAGACACAATTTGCGCGGGCCAAATTTTTATTATATAGTAGCTGAGTACAAGTTTTAGTTATGTATAGAACTTTCAGAGGAGGTTTACATTCCATGGCCTCCCAACTTCGAGCTGGTCATTGCCTCTTACATCGATCAGGTAGTAGGCATTGTTGTCAAGGACTCACCCAATGGTGAATGGCCCCTCCCATGGGGGAGAAAGCTTGTGCATGTCATTCTTGTCCTAGACCAGTCGTAGGACCAGGTCGCCTTCCTGGAAGGTGCGGGTCCGGACTTGGCGGCTGTGGTAGCGGTGTAGTCCCTGCTGGTAGATGGTGGTGCGGGAGAAAGCTAAGTTGCGTGCTTCGTCGAGCTGGTCGATCCCATCTTGGCGAGTGATCTCATTTGTTGCCTCCACATAATTGATGACCTGAGGCAAGTCGTGTTCTAGGTCGGTTGGCATGACAGCCTGAGCACCGTACACCATGAAGAAGGGTGTGAACCCCGTGGAACGGTTGACGGAGGTGCGGATGGGAGCTCTTCGACCTAGCATCCAAGGGTTCACTCGAGGGGCACCTAAAGTCGCAGCTTGAGCCCGTGGAGGACACTTTGGTTGGCACGCTCTGCTTGGCCGTTCGACTCTAGGTGGGCGACTGAGGCGAGGTCGAGCCGTATACCATGCTCCTCGCAGAATTCTGCCATGGCACATTTGGAGAAGTTGGTGATGTTGTCCATTATGATGTTGTGCGGGTAGCCGTACCGGTAGATGAGCTCACGAAGGAACTTGGTGGTGGTCTTGTCTTTGCACTTCGTGATCGGCTTGGCCTCAACCCACTTGGTGAATTTGTCGAGTGCGACTAGGATGTGGGTGAAGCCAGATGGGGCCTTCTTGAACGGGCCGACCATGTCCATGCCCCATATGGCGAATGGCCAAGTGATGGGGATGGTCTTGAGTGCCGAACTAGGGACGTGCGTCTGGTTGGCGTACTTCTAGCACCCGACCAACTATTGGACGATGTCGATGGAGTTGGAATGCGCGGTGAGCCAGTAGAAGCCATGTTGCATGGCCTTGGTGACTAGCGATCTGGTGCTGGCGTGATGTCCACAGTCGCTGGCGTGGATGTCTTGGAGGATCTTGCGTCCTTCTTCTGGCTGTACGCAACACTGTAATACGCCAGTCACACTCCGTTTGTGGAGCTCGCCATTAATGATGACGAATGATTTGCAGCGGCGCACGAGCATTCGCGCCTCTGTCTCGTTGGTGGTAAGGACCTTGTGCTCGAGGAAGGCAACATATGGTGTGGTCCAGTCGCTAGGCTCCATGATCATGGCGACTAGAGCAGGCTTGGGCTGCAGAGGTATCCCGATGTTGATCTCCTTGGGCGAGGAGACCGAGGGATTGTGGATGATGTCGAGGAAGACGCATGTGGGTGGCGTTTGGCAGGCCAATCCGATGTGGGAGAGAGCGTCGGCCTCCTCATTCTTGCATCTGTCGATCCACTCGACGGAGTAGTCGGTGAAGTGACCTCCTAGCTGGTCCACCGCTTGGCGGTACACTATCATGGTGGGGGAGACGACGTCGCAGGTCCCAGCGACTTGGCCAGCGACTAGGTCGGAGTCGCGATAGCACCGTAGGCGATTGACGCTCATTTCCTTGGCGGCCCACATGCTGTGAAGGAGGGCCTCGTACTCAGCCATGTTGTTGGTGCAGGGAGACTAGTCGAGGTGGAGCACGTAGCGGAGCTTGTCACCTTTGGGGGAAGTGAGGGTGATCCTAGCCCCCGCGCCATCCGCGTTCTTGGACCCATCGAAATGGAGTGACCAGTAATGGAGATAGTGTAGCTTCTCTGGCTGCTGTGCCTCTTCCAAATCGGCGAGGAAATCAGCCAAGGCCTGCGATTTGATCGCTTTATGACGTAGACGAGCATTGTCTCTTTGTCTATTCGGGCGGCGAGCAGCGGTGCCACGAGCAACACTTCCTTGAGCGCTTTGAGAGCATTGTCCACTTCTTCGTCCCATTGGAACGTGGGGTTCTTGCACATCAGGCAGTAGAGATGCATCGCCTTTTCACTGAGCCGGGGATGAAGCGACTAAGAGCCGTGACTCACCCGGCCAGCTTCCGGACGTCGCGCAGGCACTCGGGTTTCCCAAGCCTCGCGATGGTATCGATCTTGGTGGGGTTAGCTTTGATACCTCGTTTGGAGACCACGTACCCCAGGAGCTGTCATGTGGGCACGTCGAAGGTGCACTCTCCTGGATTGAGCTTGATCTTGTACCTCCGCAGATTCGCGAAGGTTTCGGCCAGGTCGGCGAGCAGGTCGCTCTAGCGGGTGGATTTTACCACTACATCAATGATGTAGACATGGATGTTGCAGCAAATTTGACTCGCAAGGCACTCTTGCATGCACCTTTAATAGGTTGCGCCAGCGTTGTTGAGGCCGAACGTCATGGCGGTGTAGAAGAAGGCACCGAATAGCATGATGAACACCGTCTTCTCCTCGTCCTCGACTGCCATTTCGATCCCGTGGTCGAGTCGATGATCTGATCGATGCGTGGTAGGACGAACTCCTTCTTCGGCCATGCGCTATTGAGGTTGGTCTAGTCGATACACATTCTCTAGGTGTTATTATTTTTTAGAATCAGGAATGGGTTTGCCAGCCACTTGGAGTACTTGATGGGCCGAATGAAGCCTGTAGCGAGTAGATGATGTACTTCTTCGGCGATTGCTCAGTGGCGCTCTTCATTGAAGGGCCGCATCGACTGCTTTTTTGGTCACACTTTTGGCTCGGCGTTCAGCTTGTACTCAGCGAGTTCCCTCGGGACACCAGTCATGTCGGATGGTTTCCATGGGAAGATGTCGTGATTCTCACGTAGGAACCCGATGACTGTGCTTTCCTATGCGGGACTCATGTTTGTCCCGATGGTGACCGTCTGGCTGGAGTCGCCTGAGACGAGCTCAACGGTGCGAGTGTGTGTGGTTGCCTCGAAGGTTGTTCCCCGGAGGTGGGCTTCTTTAGGATGGCGGGGTCGTCCTTGTCGACGTTGCTCGCGTATTTCGCAAGCTCATCCGCGTGGTTGGTTTCTGCGACAATGACGGTGTCGGCGAGTTTGGCGCCTTTGTCGCCGTGGACGGTGATGATGTCGCTTGGCCCGAGGAGCTTCATCATGTTGTAGGCGTAGTGGGGTTCCCATGAATTTGGTGAACGCATGGAGCCCCAGGACGCAGTGGTAGGGGTTGCAGAAGTTCACCAGCTCGAAGACGATCCGCTCGGTGCGGAAGTTTGCCAGTGTGCCTAAGATGACTGGCAACGTCACCTTGTCGATCGGGTATGCCTTCCGACCGGAGACGATGCCGTGGAAGGTGGTGAGCATCGACTCGATCACCGACTTCGGGAGGTGTAGCCTCTTGAATGTGTCCAAGTACATGATGTTGATGGATTTTCTGTCGTCCATCAGTGTCTTGGGTAGCCAGTAGTCGCCCACTTTGGGCCTGACCACCAGGGCAACTCGTCCTAGACATTCGATCCTGGGCGTGTGCTCTTGGCGACTCCAGGTGATGCTTTGCTCCGACCAGTTGAGGAAGCAGGGGGATGTCGACCTAGGTCATCGCATTAACGGTGACTGCACGGGCAAGCACCTTTTTCTCGCGTTTGGTGCCGAGCCCAATGAAGGTGTGCAGCGAGCCGACGACATTGTTGAATCCGCCGATGTTGCTGCTGTACCTTGGCGGGTTATTGTTGGGGTCCTCCCTTGCTCGCCTTGCCTTCTCGATCTCCTTCAGAGAATGGTAGTCCACGATGGTGTGGGTGGCAGGCTTCCCCTCCCTGCTGGGGTAGACACAGGGCTGATTGAGTAGGGCGGCGGGGTCGAATTTTGGCCTTACCGTGTTGTTCACGCGGTAATTTCCGCTGTCGCAGTAGTTTCCTCCGTTGTGGCGGAAGTTTTTTGGGTCGCGTTGCCCATAGCCGGCGTTGACGATGAAGTCAACTCGCCCGTCACCACGTCGCTTGCCGGTGAGGCGAGTGTTGCTGTAGCGCATGTCGTGTTGTCGCCCGTTGTCGTGGCCGCTAGCGCGGCGTCTTCCCCCTGACTCGTTGTCGGAGTCTTGGTTGGGGTCTTCCTCTGCATAGCGTTTGGCTATCTCGAGGATGTCAGGGATGTTGTTGAGCGTCTGGTAGACCCTCTTGATCTTGGCAACCAGGGGTCGTACCGGCACGCGTTCTTGAAATAGTGGATCACCATGTCCGGGTGGATGCCGGAAGCATTGATCCACAACTCCTACCACCTCTGGATCCAGTGGCGGGTCAACTCGTGCTATCCCTGGATGCAGTGCTCCAGGTCTTGGATGGTGGTGGCACAGCTGTAGGAACCCTCGAAGTGCCTGACGAAGGCATCACGCATGTCCTCCCACGAGTCAATGCTATCGGCGGGGAGGATGTTGATCCATTACCTGGTCGCTCCCTCCATCATCAGGGGAAGGTACCGAGTGGCGAGTAGGTCGGTGTGGCCGATGATGGGACCGAAGATTCCCATCTCCATAAGGTACGTGTCCAGCCACATTGCTGGGTCGTACATTGGATCGTACTTTTCGATCTCCTTAGGCGCCTTGAAGTTGGCGGGATACTTCTCGCCTCGGATCATTTGTCCAAAGCACTAGGGCCGACTCGGCTGAGCAAGCCCCTTGGTTTGGGGTCGCCACGGTTCTTGAGGGTGTGCCTCAAGCCATTGGGCTAGCGCGCCCGCTACGCCTGTTTGTTGACGATGTGCGTTCGTGCGTCGATGGGCTGGCCATTGGCGGCGATCGTGTTGTTCGCAGGCCGCCGCTCGTTGGTGGAGAGCGCGGGGTTGGCGGACCGTGGTTGGAGCGGCATGGGATTGGGCGGTGGGCAGTTGAGGGTGTTGGTGACAGTCGGACGGCCACTTGAGGCCGCCCTGCTTCCCGATGAGCGGGAGTACATCCACCCCCGCGGATCGACTCCCGCGGCTTGCTGCTCGACGACCCTGGCAAGTAGGGACTTGGCGTACTGGATCTACAACGTGCCCTCTCCTTGGATGTTGAGGTGAGCGACTACGGTGTCTTCCGTGATGACGTTGTCCATTGGAGTGGAGTACAACGGGAGCCCGTTGGCGCCGCGGGCTTGCGGAGAGATGATGATTCGCGGCTGGTCCGGCGGGGGCGCGCGACCTATGGGTGGTGGTGGGGCTCCAATCGTAGGTGCGCCAGGTGGTCGGCAGTTGTTACCGCCAGGCGGTACGTTCTCGCAGTACTCGCGCTCGGCCACGCGCGCGGGGTCACTCACGTCGTTCAAGTTCAGGACGCGACCTTAGATGTTGGAGTGTAGGCGGGTCCTGATGCGGTGTTGATGGTAGATCGATAGCTCCTGCGTCGTTTCCTGCTCGAGGTGGAATTTCTCGCGCTCGGCCTGCTCCCTACGCAATGCCTCCTCCAGTCGCAGGTGGGATTCCTCCTCCTCCGTCGCTGTTGCGGTCGACGAGATCGGCGTGGAGAATGGATCTGGTGGGGCAGTCGCGCTGCTCGCCATGATGATCGTGTTGAAGCGATTGGATCTGGTGCAGAAGTCCTCAGGGGACTCCGATCTAGAGTCGGAGTTAAAGATCCCAAGGATGGAGGGGTCCTAGAAATCCTCAGGGTTGGAGACCCGTGTGATGGATTCCTCCCGTGATGCGGCGGTGATGGATCCGGCGACCAAAGCAGGGGTCGCCAAATCAGCATCGTCATGGAGAGCCACGTCATCCGTGGCGGCATTAGTCCTAGCCGCATTGCTAGTGGCCGGTTTGTACTCGGTGGCGAGGTGGCTGATGGAGCGGATATGGTCCTCCAAGAGCAGATCACGACGCAGTGGCGATCCGACGACGATCATCGTTCCTCCTGGGTCGACTGCGTGGATGAAGCCGATGAACAAGTTGATGGTGCCAACCGGCATCACCGCTCTGTGCGTGATCGGGCGCGACACCGGAATGTACACTACAAGAAAAGTTTCCTTCCGCAACGACTTGGCCCGACGGTCGTCATAGAAGGCGCGTCTTCCGTGACGAAATTCTCGGCTCGGCCATGGCCGATGGAAAACTTTTTTTTCCGGTTTTGTGGCCCTCTACTACAACGGATCTGCTAAAAACATGGTGGAAGCTTGGCCAGCGCGTGGCAGAAGCAAGATTTTTGTTTCCTCGCACGATGTTGACTCGCCGAAGTCTTTTGAGGTGTGTGGGTCCCGAAGGTCAGTGTCTCTAGCAGACCATACTTTTCGGTTGCGCCTCCCTGATTTGAACTCGATAACATTGCTCGATGCGGCTGCCGTTTAGTCAGGCTGCTAGGTCCCACATGTCAGCCTCTCATTAGAAGGATCGTGTGTATGATGGAATTTTTTTTCCTTCGCTCGCGCTACCCTGTTCTGAAGTTGATAGTGTTGTTCGATGCATCTACCGTCTAATCAACCTCCTAGGGCCCACATGTCATCCTCTCATTAGAAGAAACATGTATATGATGGATTTTTTTCCTTCGCTGGTGCTACCCCGTTTCGAAGTTCATAGCGGTGATCGACACATCTATCGTTTAACCAACCTCCTGAGCCCCACATGTCATCCTCTCATTAGAAGAAATGTGTTTATGATGGATTTTTTCCTTCACTGGCGCTACCCTATTCAGAACTTGATAGCGTTATTCGATGCATCTACCATTTAATCACGCTGTTGGGCCCCACATGTCATCCTCTCATTAGAAGAAACGTGTGTATGGTGGATTTTATACCCTCTATCGCGCCTTCGTGTTCTGAACTTGATAGCGTTGCTCGCTGCATCAGCCATTTATTCAGGCTGGTGGGTCCCTTATGCCAGCCTCACATTAGAAGAATAGTGGGTATGATGGAATTTTTTTCTTCTCTAGCGCTACCTGTTCCGAACTAGATAGCGTTGCTCGACGAATCTGCCGTTTTCTCACGCTGCTGGGTCCCCCATTTCATCCTCTCATTACAAGAAACGTGTGCATGCTGAAATTTTTTCTCGCTCGCGCCTCCCTGTTTCGAACTGGCAACATTACTCGATGCAGCATCTGAATAAGGTTGTGCTACTGGGTCCCACATATCAGCCTCTCTATAAATGAAACATTGATTGCTCGATGCAACATCTGTATAAGGTTTCTTCTAGGTCCAACAAGTTAGCGTCTCTGCAAATGTATGATGGACTCTGATGTTTTGACATTGGCAACGTTGCTGGGTCCCAGATGTGAGCCTTCTATGTATAAGAAATGTGTGTATGCTGGAAAAAATATAAAAGAACGACAGAGATTATACTATATATTATATATTTATATTGAAAAAACTAGGAATCTAACTCAAGACTTCAACAAATGGGAACCGCATGTGCTTCCACCATGCCAGAACTATCTATGCCTCTACTAGAAAAGATTACATTTAGAAATGTTGAAATCACTTAAAATGAAAAGGCAGCGACCCTGACGACTTGGCATAAAAAAATGCTAAATGCTCTGTACAAATACAACATGGGTAGGAGAAGCTTGTCCTATACTTTATCAGAATGGCACGGAATACTAAATTAAGACGATTTGGGGCGATACAAAAAATAACTTGGGTCCAATCTTATGAACTAATGGGCTTCTTTTCATGGGCCCCTTACCAAAACTTCTTTAGTGTGGTTCATGCTTAAAAAACCAAGTAACAATGTGTTGAGGGTTGGTGGCCCACGGTCAACCTGGACCTAGAAGGATAAATTAGCGAGGTTTTGGGCCACAGTTGGGTAGAATGTAGTACTATTTTCTAATAACCTCCTCACTAAAAATTCAATGTACTCAATATGTCGGGGGTCGGCAGTCCACCTGACCCGGCAGGCTATATATACTCTGCTCACCACGAAAGGCTAATTGAGGGATTTTTTTTGAAACAATAATATGGGAAGGTTTTTGTCCAAAGTGGGGTTGAAATATTCGTTTTCATAGGCTGAATAGTAAAAATATATTGTACTGAAGGTCGATGGTCCACCTGGCCTGGCTGCACCTACACCAGATCCAAAAGAATGAAGTTGGAAATAGGGAAAGTGACTAATATTGAGCCTTATTATACATAGCGAACATAGCGAGGAACTTGGGCAATGTAGGATTCGAACATGGAAAGTAATGGAGTGAGTTTGACTGATTGACATAAAATCGTGCCATATCAAGTCTTACAGTGTGCAATCATCTTTTCAGCAAAGGATATATTTCGAGATGGTTTGGGTGGCTTTGAATCGGCCTAAGTGCTCAATCAATTTGATGTACTCAAAACCTTGTAGTCATGCCATATAAACTATTGGCGATAGACACACGGTGGCCTTGACTTGCCCAGCCGCAGACATCTCGGGTAAGCACCCGCTTAAACTGATCACTCGAACTTGTATGCTTCCGGATGATGAAATTAGTAAATGCCACAATTAGCGCCAACATGTGGCATTGTCATCATTCAAAAAGGCTCAGAATTCGCACATTTAGTTCACAGTTTCAAATACAATAATACAACTAGTTTGTACACTAGCACATATAGTACAATGTCAGCACATCAGAGCTTGACTTGTTCATGTCACATCAGAGCTTGACTTGTTAATTTCACATACAGAAGAATGAGCAAGGATACATACTGTATTGAACAAGTAATTTTATGGTAGCGCCAAAAGTATGCCATGTATCAGAGACAATATGGGGTCTGCGTAAATAATTTTTATTTTTTTAAAGGGTGTGCATTAACTCTTTTTTTATAATATTGGCATAAACATTTGCAGCTATCATCCTAGGGTGTCTCGGCCTGCTTTGGCGTACCGATCCAAGATCAATTACAGCCTAGTTAAGGTCTATTTCGTGGCCCTATAAGAAGCAGTGACCTACTTTTCCCTGTTCGCTAAGCAAAAATAAGGAATATTCCTCTCAAAACACAAAGCTGCATGAGGTTCAATGGTTCAAAAAAATCTGCACGAGTCGCGTATATACAAGCCAGTAACATTACTGAAAACTATAGTACAGAAATAACACTACGAAATAAGCACCTCTACATACATTATACCGTGGAAGGCAATACTGAATACAAAAGCATGGCTGGGCTCATATAAACTGATTCAAGCTGGCCACTAAAACCAGTGTACTAACAGTCAACTGTTAAACCACGATGCAAAAAAAAGATGACACAACGATACACCAGAAAGATCCATAGCTCAGTCTAGGGACGGCACAACGAGCCTACCACACCTAAACTAGGCATAAACCAAATTTCCGCCTGTCGCACATAGTTCCAACCATCTTTGGGAAGGCTGGTAACTGACACATGCTCACCTTCAGTTGGCTACAGGTTGCAGCGTTTAATTTGAGGGAATTGTATTCCACGAAAGCTCCTATATGTTGTGTACACACAGTTTTTCCTCATGAATGGGAACAATGTGCCATCAGTAGCCTTGCATCCGCGTTTCTTCATCATCTTGTCAATGATTGGATAATTGAGACCGAGAAACAGAGAGTTGTCCCCTAGGTTGTTAACCTGCCTTCAAACAATGACCCCTGGAGGTCCAGCAGAGCTAGGATCCTCCTCAAAAATGTAGACACGAGATGCAGGATGTAGGCGTAGGTTAGTCCTATTTTGAGCATGAGGAATGATTTAACCCTCTTTGCCATGTGCAACCTCCATGCCATACATTGTAATTATGATCATCAAGCATTCACCATCAGCCGATCGAGCGAGGAACCACATGCCTGGCCGATCATTCAGAATAGGTGCTGGGATTACAAACGGAAGCTCCTTGTTTCCTGCAACATCCGAATTTGAGACAAAAAGTGCATTACTGACATACATATTCTAACACCAGCATTCTTCATTGTTCATGCTAACAGTGTGAATAGGAAAATCCTGACAATAATATTACTTAATAAATTAACAACATTAGTAATTGCATTTCTTACTCGGCTATTCCGAATATTTGGATTTCTTGCTTATCATAGTGTCCTAGTTGTTATAAGTTTCAAAAGAGGAAGCGCTACTTTTTATTGATATAGAGGCATGTCCACTTGAATCCTATAGGATTAGATGCCTATAGTATTTTGGATCAACTGGTGTTTGATTGCACAGGAAAACAAAAGGAATTGTACAAAGAGGTTGGAGTGGATGTAAATTTTCCTCCAAAATAGAGTGCAAAGGAATCCTTTGAAGGAATTCGTAAGGATTATACTCTTTTGAATCAAACAACATTTTATAGAAAAAATCCTAAGGATCCAAATCCTACAAAAATCCTACACAATTCCTCTAGGTCCCAAGGCAAACTCCAAAAAGGAAAGATTGGTGTCCTACAAAAATCCTATGTGATTCCTACAATCCGAGGAGGGCCTGAAAGTACAAACAAATAAAGAAACCTAGCTTCATCGTGTTGCGCCCACAATTGAGGTGCTGGTTAATAATACCTTTCATATTCTGATAATGAACGAACTTACTAGTGCAGGCGCCGTCATACACTATATTTTTGGAAGGCATATTACTGTTACTAATTCATTACTAGCAATGGTTCATTCATTTTTTAGGACATAAAGCGTGTGCTCATTCAGTCATACAAAATGTAAAACAAAAACAAGGTAGTTAAAGAACAAGTTCACTGAATCACTCACAATGTATCATCATGGAACTAGAATTACCTTCCGATGTGGGATCCCAGCAGTAGGTGCACACTTGACTTGCGATCGCAAAAATGAGGCCACCGTGTTCAATGGCATCATAGTACTATCGTCTTCCATGACCTGAATGCTCTAGACATCTCCAAACTTGGGTACCGCCTTCTAGGTAGGCGAATTCACCGTCGAACAACGCGAGGAGCTTATAGTCTGTGTAACCCCCAGCTTTTGTGGGCACTCTGAAAGGATAGAGATGTCGCCTAGAGGGGGTGAATAGGCAATTTAAAAACTAATACGGTTTTGGCTTGATAGAATACGGAATTAAACTAACGTTTATTTTACAAGCACAAAACCTAAATACACTAGGCTCAACTAAGTGCACCAACAACAAGATAAGCTAAGCAATAACACAAGATAAATACACCACAAGTGATACACAAGATATGAGTACTTCAAGCACGATGGCTATCACAAGGAAATTAAGCTCGAGTATAGAGATAACCGAGGCATGCGGAGACGAAGATGTATTCCCGTGTTCCCTTACAAGTAAGGTACGTCACGTTGGAGAGGTGTGGGATTCCACGAAGGATTTCCCAAAGCCACGAAGGCTCACCTTCTTCTCCGAGTCTATCCCACAAAGGAATAGGTCATTTCCTTATGGCTAGCTTTTCCTCCACTCCGGAGATGGCAAGCTCTACTACCACTTCACAAGCTCCACGAAGGAGAAGCCCGGGTCTCTTCACAATCTTCCACGAAGAGGACACCACGGCACCAACCGCCAAGCCAACTAGGAGGTCATCCTCCAAGAGCAACAAGCTCACAGTCTCTCACTAGAACAAATCGTAGTGGAGAGCTCAACACTTATGCAAGAATGCAAAGCAAGAACACCAAGGGTGCTCAAATCCTTCACTCTCAAATCCTACCAAAGCAACAAGTGCTAGGGAGGAATTAGAGAGGAAGAACAATGGTGGAAGTCAACCAATGACTTGAAGATCTAGATCTAAAGGGTTCCCCTTACTTAGAGGAGGAATTGATTGGTGGGGATTGTAGATCTAGATCTCCTCTTCCAAAGCCCTCAAAAAGATGCAAGAATCATAGGAGGGAAGGGAGAGGAAGCAAGCTCAAGAGGTTCAACAATGGAGGTAAAAATTTTGTTGTCAAGAACTCCCAAAAACGTTGGGGGAAGAACCCCCTTTTATAGGGAAAAGCAAATATGGCCGTTGGAGAGAAAACAGCGAAAACTCGGTTCCAAAGCCGGTTGGACCGGCCCTAGAACTGGGAAACTCGGTCCCTAGGCTGGAGGACCGACCTACAAACCGAAATACCTATGTTTGCCAACCCGGAATAGACTCGGTCGCAAAAACTGGAAAATCCGGTCTGAGATCCGGTCTACCGGAGCTGGAACCGGACCGTCCGGTATGGGGCTCGGTTGAACCGGATCCACAACTGGGATGAAACTGACTTCACGAAAAACGCAATAACTTTTGCATCCGGACTCCGATTTCGATGATCTTGGGCTTGTTTTGACGAGGAAAACAAGCTCTACAATATGGTGCATGAAAACATCATAGTCCAACAAAGGAAGATAGAACCAAATGAGGAAAGGTATGGAGCCTCCCTATAAGAAGAACCGGTAAAACCTTCAAACTTCAAAACGCCATATAAGATGCATACGAATTCCGTTTTCGATGAACTTGGGCTTGTTGAAGAGCTAGAAACAAGCTCAACAACCTCACATAGAGAAAATACCAAAAAGAAACAAAATAAGAAGATGCAAAGTATGCAAAGGATTGAGCTCCCTACGACGATGTGATCAAGTTATCCAACCGAAATCCCCTCTTGATAGTGCGACTATCTATCCTATAACCCGGTCTCCCAACAACCACCTTGAGACCGGTAAAAGGAAAACCTAGCAAGGCCATACCTTTGCCTTGCACATCCCGCTTGATCTTGATGACAACGCTTCAAGCTCCATCCAAGCCATAATGCATCACTTGATCATTGTTGCTTCGTGAAGACTCATAATTTGCTCCCCCATACACCACTATGGGATTGCTTCATTAAGACACATCTTCACATGTACATTATCACCAATATGGATGGCAAGCTTCATGCAAATGATCTTCTCGAGATGCTTATCTTGAACTTGCCCTTCTCAAACTTGATGATGATTACCACTTGATGTCATCCTCTCATGGGATATATGAGATCTTCACTTTTGAAGAATTCCCATGGAAAGATACCTATCCCATATGGAAAACACAAAGGCACATATATAATGGGTTAGTTCATGATGCATAAATGACAAGGCTTACCATACCACAAGATCCATGTGGTACATTCTTTATCTTCATGTGTTGACCAACTTGAAATCACCCTTCACTCTTTGTATTGGTCAACCAAGTATCTTCTCATGCTCCATCTCAATTTCTTGAGGTACATAAAGAATTCTTCATTTGATTACATGCTCTAAATCTTAGTCAACCATAGCTCAACTAATGAGGCTATCATGACATCGGCTTAGAGCCATATCTTGAATTCTTCTATTGAGATCACAGTCTCAAGATCTTGAACGTATCATATTCTTCTCTTCAATTTGATGATATTGATGCCAAAACTCAAGGTATATCTTTATCTTCATGGCATCCATACTTGAATCCAACACATGAACTACACGCATGACCTATGGAATATTCCTTCATATAAAACTCAATGAAAACATTAGTCCATAGGGATTGTCATTAATAACCAAAACTACACATAGGGGAATTGCCCTTTCACACTCTACAGATTACGATCTTCAACTGCTCAAAAGATCCATCCCACGACTTATTGAACTTTTCTCCATACCTGCGGATTCACCAAAAAAAACTTTTGAAATGTGAATGAGTTCAGAAATGACTACATGTAACTGGGGGAACCATGGCTGGCTAGTAGCATTACAGGTTATATACTGGATGTGAGGCGGCCTCAATGCCACAAGTATCCATCGATGGAAGGTCGATTACTCGATAGGTTTAGATGTTCGCTAGGCACGAGGCCCGACGCTGGTCCACGACAGCGAGCCAGTTGTCGTTCATCCCAACCCAGAATTTTTCGTGTATGAAGGGCAGGATGGCGGTGCACCGAGGATAGTCAAGGGGCACCACGTCATACATCGTGTCGTGCAAACGATGTACCCTCGTATCGTCATAGTGCTGGTCGAACCAATAAGAAGGCTGAGGCATCAGTAGGTAGGGTTCATTCCAATGGTGAAAAGTCCATTTCGTACCTTTGTTGTTGGCGATACGATCGTATAGTAGCTTGCATCATGCGGCTAGCCTGACGGTTCTGGAAATGTCCAGACGATGAACGATGAGGTCAGCATCGTCCACGTTGAGTTGATCCCACTTGCATTGCCCATTGAGCTTCGAATCGGCCATCACAGCCGGATGGATTTAGGCGGATGCCAAGTGCAGCTTGGGTTTTCTGCAGGAGGAGGGGAGCGTTAGGAATGGGTTAGAAGAGAGAGCGTGGGGGAGATCATGGGCGGAGTGGGGACTGGGGAAGAAGATGGAGAGGCAAAGAAGAAAAAACGAGGGAGGAGATTTTACTTGCTTGCTCTGTCTAGTCAACAACAGCATCAAGGATACCGCCGCCTAGACTTCACTGTATGTTAGACTAGCACGCCACACAGCTAGTATTTTGACAATACTCCTACTTACTACTACGTATCAGAGGTGTAGTATCGTCTAGTCACATCAGTTTGACTAGAGGGTTTTCTTTTTACAGCTTTCATTTCAACATAGTGTAGTTTTTTCAACGGAAAATAGGAGGACGAACTACTACTACTAGTAGCCGTGACATGGACACATATACTTTCATCTTGTTCCCCTACATGTAGAACTCGTAGCACAGAACCGAAAATATATACACCGGATACAATGCACAGTACGAGTGTGTCCGTGGTATTTTTGGCATGTTGCATGTGTTCATATATGTTATAGTACAAGATACATGGAATTACACGTGTACAACATGCAACCGCGTGGCAAAATGAGAGACGTGCACGGACACCAGATTTCGCTCAAGTCAGGCAACGTGCATGACTCTATGTGGATCTGATTCACTAACATGTGGGCCACGTTTAGGTCGGCCCCACCAGCCAATGAGAATCTGCATGCACCATGCGCTTGGAGCCACTAGGTACGTCTATGACAGAAATTACAATTTGCAACTAGTTGCACCGACAACAAGCTGTTGTATGTCGCATTTCCAAGTTTTTAGAAAATGTGAAATAAATCATGAACATAGGTCATCTTTATATAGTTCATCTATAAATTTCCATCCAAAAAATATTACTAGTACATGGCCTGGCTACCACAAAATGATCAAATGAACACAAGATATTGTTCGCTTTGGTTTTTTATTTTTCATTTAAACAGGTCACATAAGATCTTATTGTGGGACCGAATATTGTAGATGCATAAGATACAACATATCCAATGTTCTGGATTTATTTCACATTTTTTGAGAACTCAAAAGTGCAACAAATAATAAAGGGGTGTGGGCGCAACGAGTTGCAGAATATTCAATCCGCACTGACTAAAACTATGGCTTGCATACAGAAGGAGTTTGATCAAATCGCATGCCTTGCACTACATTGTGGCGAAATGAGTGTTAGAGTACAACAAGTTAACGGCTGAGGCCATACGATACAAATAAGGCGAAGGACATAATTCAAGATACGCAAATTCCTATTCCATATAATCTCCCTTGAACCGTTAATTATGCTGGTTCCAATCCCTCGCGTTGGCCAAGCTTGGGACGAACCACAACAGAGTCTGCCGCCAATTCCAGCTAATGTTTTGTTTTGAGGGAAATTCCAGCCAATGTAGGTTGAGAAAGCAACAGCGGCGTCTTGAGCATTCATATTGAAGCGGCATATTTCAGGACGAAGATTAAATCCACCGAGACTAACTGCATGCGGCGAGGTGTATACACAGTTGCTCCTCATTAGATCTTTAGGGCCAAGTCCTGTCGCGCCAACTGGAATGGTAATCGGATAGTTCAATCCAAGGAAGATAGAAAATGCTCCAAGGTCTAAACCCTCCACCATTTCCTCGGTGGAAGTAACCTACTAGTGTCCATCGAGAACACATGGCAGCAAAACCCAGTAGAATAGGTGTGAATATTGCGGCCGTGATGATAACCAACATTTTCAGCCGCAGGATAACCATCATAAGTAGTGTCATACCACTGATGACCCACAAGTATAGGGGGTGTATCGCAGTATTTTCGAGGGAAGTGAAACTCAATTTATTGATTCGACACAAGGGGAGCCAAAGAATACTTATCAGCCTTAACAACTGAGTTGTTAATTCAGCTGCACGTGGAAACAATCTTGCTCACAGCAGTTTATCAGTAGTATCAATTTTGTAGTAGGAATAGTAAAGTAACAGTAGCAGCAAAACAAAGACAGTAGTAACAAAAGCAGTAAACAGTGGGATTCGAGTGCGGTAGGCATAGGGATGGATGGACGGGCGTTGCATGGACAAGAAAATTCACATAGCAATCAGAACAGACCAGCAGATAAATAGGAATTTTTTCGAAGACCTTCTGTTGCTCAAATCAAAAAGTGTTAAACTAACGAAAGTTAGATGACAACCGCGGGGCAGAAGAAAAAAAATTACAGCTCAATCCGACATACACAGCTCTCTCAGGAATTTTTACGGTGAAGCACAGAAATCTGTTTCGGGACAACAACTTTCCCAATCATTACTTCTCTCTCATTAGAGGTTACTCTTGGCACAAAAAGCAAATAAAAAGGATAAGGAGCGGTTATTACAGAGGTAATAAATTCCAAGACTCATCTAAAACTGTTGGGTTATCTCCCAATAAGTACTTTTCTTTAACGCCTTTAAGTTAGGCATAAGCAAAAACTAAAATAGATAGAATAGAAGTAAGTGATGATAATCATGGTGAAAACATTGTTTTGTTTAATGAAATCCTTTTGTTAACAAGGTTGATCAGGTCTTGCTACCAAAACAATTTCATATGAGATAAAACTTTGTATTCCACTAATGATTATGTTATCTCAACCTTGATAGCAATGGTCCCAATCATAATAGTTTCAAATTTTTCTCTTGGTATGGGACAATATATTTCTCCAACTTGAATACCCTCAACATGTTCAATTGAATTCAAAACCATAAGTCTTATCAATCTTCTTGGGGAAATAGATAGTATGTTCCTTGACATTGAGATTGAAGGTCACCTTCCCTTGATTATAATTAATAACAGCTCTTGCAGTATTTAGAAAAGGTCTCCCAAGAATAATAGACATATTATCATCTTCAGGCATAAAAGTTTGAGAGGATGCTCTCACAAGAAATATGAGTTGAAATAAAAGAGAGCAACAAGAAGCAAATTCAAAACACATTTAAGTCTAACCCACTTCCTATGCATAGGAATCTTGTATGCAAATAAATTCGCAAAGAACAAAGTGACAGGCATAGGAAGATAAAACAAAAGTAACTTCAAAGTTTTCAGCACATAGAGAGGTGTTTCAATACCATGAAAACTTCTACCACCATATTTTCCTCTCTCATAATAATTTTCAGTAGCCTCATGAATAAACTCAACAATATAACTATCACATAAAGCATGCTTTTCATGATCTACAAGTACTAGAGCTCTTTCATAAACATTTTCAAAAGAATCCTCAGGAACATAACATTCATCCTCCTTTGGTAAGCATGGAGGACAATCAAATAATGTAAGGGATAAAGAGTTACTCTCATTAGAAGGTAGGCATGGGTAGCTAATCCATTCTTCCTCCTTTTGTTCATCACTCTCCTCCTCTTTTTCATCTAATGAGATTTCAGGTTCATCAATTTCTTTTTCCATAGGATCCTGCAAGGCATTAGTCTCTTCCATTTGTGGAAAGCATCTATTCAAATATTCAAGAATATAGCTGTTTTCTTCCTTGTAATTATCAAAGCAAAATTTAAGTATACCATAAACCTCATACTTATAAGGTGAATCATCAATATTTTCAAGCAAACTAGCAAGTTCAAAAGCACCCTTCCAAGCAATAAATTCCTCAATTTGTTCCACATCATAAAAGTCATAATTCCCCTTAACATAAGAAGATATGGTAACATCATCATTATACTCACATTGAAAAGGTAGGTGTTTGTACCTCCTGCAGCAACAAGATTTATCAAAGCAATAAGTAACATTATAAGTTTAGCACACGTTTCTAGCAATGGTATACAATCAATCAATTTGTTCCCATAAATGTTTTCCTTTTTGTGACAATCGGTGTTCCTTATAATAATCTTTTTGATCTTCCGCGAACCCACCTTGCCAATAAGATTCAGTTTCAAAGAAACCAACCATTGACAACAAGCATGATAAGGCAAGACAATAACAGACCAACGAAAATAACAACTAGAGAAGGAACTAATTTTTTTGTATTTTTGATAAAGAAACAAGTAAACAAGGAGAAAATAAACTTAGCTTGAACAATAGTGAATCCAAGTGGACTTGATAAATAAAGCTATGCTCCCCGGCAACAGCGCTAGAAAATGGTCTTGATGACCCACAAGTATAGGGGGTGTATCGCAGTATTTTCGAGGGAAGTGAAACCCAATTTATTGATTCGACACAAGGGGAGCCAAAGAATACTTATCAGCCTTAACAACTGAGTTGTCAATTCAGCTGCACCTGGAAACAATCTTGCTCACAGCAGTTTATCAGTAGCAACAGTTTTGTAGTAGGAATAGTAAAGTAACAGTAGCAGCAAAACAAAGACAGTAGTAACAAAAGCAGTAAACAGTGGGATTCGAGTGCGGTAGGCATAGGGATGGATGGACGGGCGTTGCATGGACAAGAAAATTCACATAGCAATCAGAACATAGGGAAATTGCAGATAAATAAGATAAAGCACCCAAGTACTAGACAATCCTAGGCATGTGTTCCATATATAGTCATACATGCTCGCAATGAGAACTTGCACAACATCTTTTGTCCTGCCAGCCCGTTTGCAGCGGGGCCTCTAGGGAACTACTGGCAATTAAGGTGCTCCTTTTAATAGAGCATCGGAGCAAAGCATTAACACTCCGTGAACACATGTGATCCTCACATCAAAGCCTTTCCCTTCTAGCTACCCTGATTTCTGTCACTTCGGGACCATAGGTTCCGGACAACGATGTGTATATACAACTTGTAGATAAGACCCAAAACAATACTATCATGATGAATCAATAATAAGTTTAGATCTGAAATCATGGCACTCGAGCCCTACTGACAAGCATTAAGCACAACAAAGTCATAAAGCACTAATAAAAGATACTAGGCACTATGCCCTAACAATCTGATGCCATTACATGAACGATCTCATCCAATCCCTACCATCCCCATAGCCTACAACGGGGGATTACTCACTCATAAATGGCGGAAACATGGATGGTCGATGAAGATGATGGTGGAGATCGATGGAGATGACTCCGGGGGCACTTCCCTGTCCCGGCAGGGTGCCGGAACAGAGACTTTCTGTCCCCCGAATCTCCCCCTCGGTGGTGGCGGCGGAGCGGAACTTTTCATGGAAAAATGTCGAACCCCCCGAAGTTTTTAGGTCAGAAGGCTTCTTATAGGCGAAGATGGAGACCGAGGGGGTGCCTGGGGCCACCACACCATGCCCTGGCGCGGCCAAGCCCAGCCCGCGCCTAGGGGTGGTGTGGCCAGGCCATGGCCCTCATCCGTCTCGTATTCTGGCTCCGTGAGTCTTCTGGAAAAATAGGCACTTTGGCTTTTGTCCCGTCCAATTATGAGAATATTCATTTTCTGACTTTCCTAGAACCAAAAACAGCAGAAAACAGGCAGCTGGCACTGTGGCTCTTGTTAATAGGTTAGTCCAAGAAATCATATGAAAAGTACTCCAAAGTGTGGACAAAACACAAGAAAGTGGATAAAACCAAGCATGGAGCATCAAAAATTATAGAAACATTTGCAATGTATCAACCACCTAGCACTAACGCCCACAATATTAATCAGAATAAGGCTACAACCATAATGAGATCTTGCTAACCACCACAGATCAGGACTGTACTCACGATTACCATCTAATTCAGGTGGCACCAGAAGACACACGGGACCTTGCAAGGAAGCACATTCAGAGGTCAGCTGAGCAAATTTTGAATGATGAAGTTTGAAAATTTAAGGATGGAAATTTTACCCCATGCCCAAGGATCCCATGCATAAACACTGCCAATCTGAGTTATAGCATATACAACTCCCTTGTGGATAATTGCATCGCGGTAGCTGGACAAGCTAAACTGGTTCTCAAGAACCATCCACATACCATGAGAACCATCAAGGAAGGAAATTACTGTGTCGAAGATGGTCAGGACAGAGAAATCCGTATGACATATCATCACTATATACAATTATAATTGGTAAAGCACAAAAAATTATAAATTTGATCTAGTAAGTTGCACGTGCCTTGCACGTGAGACTCAGATAGTAGACGTATGACATATCATCACTATATACAATTATAATTGGTAAAGCACAACAAATTATAAATTTGATCAACATCTATAAAGTATGGTGTATATTTCGTCCTTGTACTTTGCATCATCATGTAGAAGTCAAAGATAATTAGCTACCTAACACATGAAATTTTTGATATGGTCTGGAGAAACAAGGAAGAAGATTCTAGTATGATGCAGAAGTGTGTTTTGAGGTTTGCGCATAGCATTCATTATGCCGAACACTATCAATATAATCTTCTAGATGCTAGAATGGAAAAGAAGATCCAACGGCTAGAAATGCTAGGATTCACGAATCTTGATCCAATAGTAAATATTAAAAGTTATTTGTAAACTATATAGTGGTTTGTAATGAAGACTATCAATAGAATCTTCAAGATGCTAGAATGGAAAAGAATATCCAATGACTGGAAATGTTGGGATTCGCGAGTCTTGATCCAACGGTCAATATTCAAAGTTGTTTGTACACTATATAGTGGTAAGATCATGTAGAAGTCAATGATTATTAGCTACTAGTAAGTTGCACATGATACTTAGATAGTAGACATATGACATATCATCACTATATAAAATTATAATTGGAAAAGCATAAAAATAATATTTGATCAACATCTATAAAGTATGGGTGTATATTTGGTCCTTGTACTTTGTATCATCATGTAGAAGTCAAAAAAATTTGGCTACACATGAAATTTTTGATAACATGGTCTAGAGAAACCAGGGAGAAGATTCTAGTGTGATGGAGAAGTGTTTTTTGAGGTTTGTGCATAGCATTCATTATGCCGAAGACTATCAATAGAATATTCAAGATGCTAGAATGGAAAAGAAGATCCAACAGCTAGAAATGCTGGGATTCACGAGTCTTGATCCAACGGCCAACATCCAAAGTTATCTGTGAACTATATAGTGGTTTGTAATGAAGACTATCAATAGAATCTTCAAGATGCTAGAATGGAAAAGAAGATCCAATGGCTGGAAATGTTGGAATTCGCGAGTCTTGATCCAACGGTCAATATTCAAATTTGTTTGTACACTATATAATGGTAAGATCATGTAGAAGTTAATGATTATTAGCTACTAGTAAGTTGCACATAGACTCAGATAGTAGACGTATGGCATATCATCACTATATACAATTATAATTGGTAAAGCACAAAAAAATATAAATTTGATCAGCATCTATAAAGTATGGGTGTATATTTGGTCCTTGTACTTTGTATCATCATGTAGAAGTCAAAGATTATTAGCTACCTAACACATGAATTTTTTGATAACATGGTCTAGAGAAACAAGGGAGAAGATTCTAGTATGATCGAGAAGTGTGTTCTAAGGTTTGTGCATAGCATTCATTATGCCGAAGACTATTAATAGAATCTTCTAGATGCTAGAATGGAAAAGAAGATCCAACGGCAAGAAATGCTGGATGTCGTGAATCTTGATCCAACGGTCAACATTCAAAGTTATCCGTACGCTATATAGTGGTCTGTAATGAAGACTATAATAGAATCTTCAAGATGCTAGAATGGAAAAGAACATCTAACGACTGGAAATGTTGGATTTCGTGAGTCTTGATCCAATGGTCAATATTCAAAGTTGTTTGTACACTATATAGTGGTAAGATCATGTTGAAGTCAATAATTATTAGCTACTAGTAAGTTGCACGTGAGAGTCAGATAGTAGAAGTATAAAATATCATCACTATATACAATTATAATTGGTAAAGCACAAAAAATATAAATTTGATCAACATCTATAAAGTATGGGTGTATATTTGGTCCTTGTACTTTGTATCATCATGTAGAAGTCAAAGATTATTAGCTACCTAACACATGAATTTTTTAATAACATGGTCTAGAGAAACAAGGGAGAAGCTTCTAGTATGACGGAGAAGTGTGTTTTGAGGTTTGTGCATAGCATTCATTATGCCGAAGATTATCAATAGAATCTTCTAGATGCTAGAATGGAAAAGAAGATCCAACGGCTAGAAACGCTGGGATTCGCGAGTCTTGATCCAATGGTCAACATTCAAAGTTATTCGTACACTATATAGTTGTAAGATAAGATACTAGTAAGTTGCACATGCCCTGCACGTGAGGCTCATATATTAGACGTCTGACATATCATCACTATATAAAATTATAATAGCTAAAGTGGGAAAAATATAATTTGATCAACATCTGTAAAGTATGGGTGTATATTTGGTTCTTCTACTTTGTATCATCATGTGTAGAAGTCAAAGATTATTAGCTACCTAACACTTGAAATTTTTGGTAACATGGTCTAGAGAAATGAGGGAGAAGATTCTAGTATGATGGAGAAGTGTGTTTTTAGAGGTTTATGCATAGTATATTCATTGTGTTCAAGACTATCAATAGAATCTTCTAGATGCTAGAATGGAAAAGAAGATCCAATGGCTAGAAATGTTCGGATTCACAAGTCTCGATCCAACGGTCAATATTCAAAGTTATTCGTACACTATATAGTGGTAAGATAAGATGTCTAAAAACATGGCTTGAGGCATTCAGATCCATACTCTTTGGACTATATTTACATAAAGGAACAATCTTGTCATCACTCGGAAAATTAAGAATGATATTTCCTGATATTTGGAAACTCACATCGACGACATTGTTTGCTACAAGAAGATGCACCCGTCTACCTCCAAAAAGACAATTAATTCAAGATCAATCTATAGCATTTACTTGTAGCTCAAGTTTGACCTAATTTTGTTACATTGTCAAGATGCAAAATCTTAGCAAGAAGTTGAACTTGTTGTAAAAACAATCGGTGGTGGTTTGTGATATATTAAATCAGCCCCTAATGGTTACCTCCAAAAAACATAAAACTTTCAATGCAACCTAGAATTTACTTGTAGTTCAAAATTGACCAAATTTCAATAAATCGACATAAAATCACTTTCAAGTGGGCAAAGTTAGTTATAGGAATAAGTTTGAAAGGTAATAAAACACGAGAATCATAAGTACAACATGACGGTCCACTATATATGTCTGAAAGCTTGGCTTGTGGCATTCAGATCCATATTCTTCGGACTTTGTTTACGAAAACAAACAATAATCTCAGCATCACTCGGAAAATTGAGAATGTTCTTTCCTGATAGTCGGAAACTCACACCGATGCTACTGATTACGACAAGAAGATGCATCCATCTACCTCTAAAGAGACAAATTAAAGAAAAATCTATCGCGCTTACTTGTTGATCAAGTTTGAGCTAATTTTTTGTTAAATTGTCAAGATGCAAAATCTTAATTAGAAAGGAGTTCAAAACCTATTGTCAAAACACTTGGTTGGTTTCTGATATATTAACTTATCCCCCAATGGGTACACCTCCAAATTGTTTTGTAATTCTTTAGAAGCAACCTGAAATTTAGTTGTTGTAGTTCAAGTTTGACCAAATTTCGATAAATATAGGCATGAAGTCATACAAGTGGGGCAAAGTTAATTAGTAATATAGGGAGTTTGAAAACTCATAAAATATGGGAATCGTAAGTAAAACATGATGGTCCAGTTAATATGTCTAAAATCTTGGCTTATGACATTGAGATCCATATTCTTCAGAAAAGAACCATCTCATCATCACTTGCAAAACTGAGGATTTTCTTTCCTCATAGTTAGAAACTCACACTGATGACATTGTTTACTAGAAGAAGATGCACCCATCTACCTACGAAAATACATTTAATTCAAGAGAAATCTATCGCGCTTACTTGTAGCTCAAGTTTGACCTAATTTCGTTAAATCGACAAGAAGTCACTGAAGTGTGCAAAGTTTGCTAGGAAGCTTGAAAAATCCTAGCACTAAATACTTGGGCATTACGTATAAGAAATCATTGGTCCAGTTTGTGTGATAATTGGGGTGGTTGCATTTTCTTTTAACTATGGTAGGTCTCGTAGGAGAGAGGTGTTTGAGAGTTAACACGATTGATGGAAGTACAACTTACATCAAGGACTTCATAAAAAAATTAAAATGGCTTCCAAGTCCATCCATTTAACACAATGACCCTAAAACTGAATAATGAAGTGTGTGTGTTTTGACGTTTGCGCATACTAGCGTTCATCGTGCTAAAGACTATCAATAGAATTTTTCTCGATGCTAAGGGAAAATAGAAGATCTGACAGTTAGCAATGTTTGGATTTGCCAGTCTTGATCCAACGGTCAATGTTCAAAGTTAATTCGTACACTATATAATGGTGGTATGGTATTGTAAGAGATAAGACAAGATAAAGATAAGATATGAAGTACCGCGAATGGCCGATCTAATGGTTGGTCTCGTAGGAGCGAGGTGCTTGAGAGTTAAGACGGTCTGTGGAAGTACAAGTTACATCAAGGACCTCATAAAAATGAAAATTGCATCCAAGTCCGTGCATACATTTAGCACAAGGACCCTGAAACTGAGCAATGAAGTGTGTGTTTAGAGGTTTGCGTATACTAGCGTCAATTGTGCTAAATACTATCGGTAGAATCTTTCTAGACGCTAAGAATGGAAAAGAAGATCCAACGGTTAGCAAAGTTTGGATTTTTCAGTCTTGATCCAATGGTCAATGTTCAAACTTTGTATTTGCCAGTCTTGATCCAACGGTCAATGTTCAAAATGGATTCAAAATTGCCTTCCCTCCTGGCCGATCTTTTGAATTACCTTCCCTCTCGATGTTTTGGAAGCAAGTGAAAATTTGAAAAACCGGAAAAGTTTGAATTTTTGTGCCACCAAGGACCAAAGTGGTTTCCTTCCTATGTACTCCTCGTCCCTACTCCACACCAACGCGCGGCTGCTGAACACGCCAAAGACACAAAGCCGTCGTACGAAGGCACACGTGCGCAGCACCACTCTGTGCACGAGGGGAGAGATATCAGCCGGACCAGTGCGCGAGGGGAAAGGGGATGAGAGATGGAGCATAGGGAAGGAGAGAGAAAACACACGATTTGTTTTGCGTGCATAGGTCCTAAAATTAACTACTAGTAAAGTGTACACTGTAAGGCTGCAGGAGTACCTCGTGTCAGAAACCCATCATAACTTTGCTCTGACATGGAATCGCCTTCAACTTCTCTTTGCTGCTGCCCACTTCCCCTGCCAATGTGTTATTTTCTCAGCATTTACAGCGCGTGGACAGAGGTGACCATATGTCTAAGCAAAGAAATATACTACTCCCACACTGTGTAAACTAGTAAGTTGCATGTGCCTTGCACGTGATACTCAGATAGTAGACGTATGACATATCATCACTATATAAAATTATAATTGGTAAAGCACAAAAAAATATAAATTTGATCAACATCTATAAAGTATGGGTGTATATTTGGTCATTGTACTTTGTATCATCATGTAGAAATCAAAGATTATTAGCTACCTAACACATGAAATATTTGATAACATGGTCTAGAGAAAGAAGGGAGAAGAATCTAGTATGATTGAGAAGTGTGTTCTGAGGTTTGTGCATAGCATTCATTATGCCAAAGACTATCAATAGAATCTTATAGATGCTAGAATGGAAAAGAAGATCCAACTGCTAGAAATGCTGGGATTCGCGAATCTTGATCCAATGGTCAACATTCAAAGTTATCCGTACACTATAGAGTGGTTTGTAATGAAGACTATCAATAGAATCTTCAAGATGCTAGAATGGAAAAGAAGATCCAACGACTAGAAATGTTGGGATTCGCGACTCTATTAGTAATAAGTCTACTAATAATAACTATCTACACATATTGAGAATACAACCTACTATGCTTTGAAATTTTGGGGTTGGTGACATGATGGTTCTAGAATATGGTGGAGTTTTCTCTAGGTACTATTCAACACGAATCCAGCTGCTATGAACCATTGGATCTAACAACCCAACGGTCATGATTGGTGCTATGGATCCAATTCAAAACTTCTCCATTATAGTAGTAGGGAAAACGCACACCTTAATAAGGCCTACTATGTGGCATCCTCTAAGGTTCACCTTATACATAGTGGAAACTATAAACTATCTTTAAGCCTAAGGTGCACCTCAAGCTTGTGTGTTAACCATAGAGAATAGAAAAATCATTTCCCCTCTCTCCTTATTTCATGTGATTGTTTTCAAAAGGGGTTCAAAATTTTCAAGATGCAAAATCTTAGTAGCTAGAAGTCGAACAGTCTCAACTGATATATTAATTAACCGCTTGATGGGTACCCCCAAAAGATTTTTACATAAAACTTTCAAACCAACCTACAATTTATTGCTTGTAGTTCAAATTTGACCTTTTATTTCGATACATCAACATAAAGTCATTCAACAAGTGGATGGGGTCAGCTAGGAACCTTGAAAACTCATAAACATGGCAATCGTAAGTAAAACACATTGGTCCACCTAGATAATATGTATAGAAGCTAAAGTTTTACTTAATTTTGTTAAATTAACAAGAAGTCACCGAAGTGCGCGAAGTTAGCTAGGAATCCTAGTACTAAAAACTTGGGTCTTACGTATAAGAAATCGTGGTCCATTTTGTGTGATAATTGGGGCGGTTGCATTTTCTTTTAACCTTGGTAGGTCTCATAGGAGCGAGATGCTTGTGAGTTAACACGGTCGGTGGAAGTACAAGTTACATCAAGAACCTCGTAAAAATGAAAATTGCATCCAAGTCCATGCATTTTAGCACAAGGACCTGGAAACTGAGCAATGAAGTACTATGTGTTTTTAGGTTTGTGCATACTAGCGTTCATCATGCTAAAGACTATTAGTAGAATCTTTCTAGATGCTAAGAATGGAAAAGAAGATCCAACAATTAGCAATGCTTGGATTTGCCTGTCTTGATCCAACTATTAATGTTCAAAGTTAATCTCTACACTATATGTACTGGTATGGTATTGTAAGAGATAAGAGACAAGATAATGATAAGATAAGAAGTACTGCGAATGGCCGATCTAATGGTAGGTCTCATAAGAGCTGCTTAAGAGTTAACATGGTCGATGGAAGTACAAGTTACATTAAGGACCTCATAAAAATGAAAACAACATCCAACAAGTCCGTGCATTTAGCACAAGGACCCTTAAACCGAGTAATGAAGTACTATGTGTTTTGATGTTTACGCATACTAGTGTTCATCGTGCTAAAGACTATCAGTAGAATCTTTCTAGATGCTAAGAATGGAAAAGAAGATCCAATGGTTAGCAATGTTTGGATTTGCCAGTCTTGATCCAACGGTCAATGTTCAAATAAGTTAATCCCTACACTATGCAGTGGTGGTATGCATGGTATTGTAAGAGATAAGAGACAAGATAAAGGTAAGATAAGAAGTACTGCGAATGGCCAATCTAATGGTAGGTCTCGTAGGAGCGAGGTGATTGAGAGTTAACACGGTCGGTGGAAGTACAAGTTACATCAAGAACCTCGTAAAAATGAAAATTGCATCCAAGTCCATGCATTTTAGCACAAGGACCCTAACACTAAGCAATGAAGTACTATGTGTTTTTAGGTTTGCACATACTAGCGTTCATCATGCTAAAGACTATCAGTAGAATCTTTCTAGATGCTAAGAATGGAAAAGAAGATCCAACGGTTAGCAATGTTTGGATTTGCTAGTCTTGAGATCCAATGGTCAACGTTCAAAATAAGTTAATCCCTATACTATGTAGTGGTGGTGCATATGGTATTGTAAGAGATAAGAGACAAGATAAAGATAAGATAAGAAGTACTGCGAATGGCGGATCTAATGGTAGGTCTCATAAGAGCGAGGTGCTCGAGCGGTCGGTGGAAGTACAAGTTACATCAATGACCTCATAAAAAAACAAAATTCCATCCAAGTCCATGCATTTGGTACGAGGACCCTGAAACCGAGTAATAATGAAGTATTGTGTGTTTTGAGGTTTGCGCATACTAGTGTTCATGTGCTAAACACTATCAGTATAATCTTTCTAGATGCTAAGAATGGAAAAGAATATCCAACGGTTAGCAATGTTTGGATTTGCCAGTCTTGATCCAACGGTCAATGTTCAAAGTTAATCAGTTAGCAAAGTTTGACCGAATTTCATGAAACAGTGAGCAAAGTTTGACCCAATTTCATTAAATAGTTAGGATGCAAAATCTTAGCAAGAATATGAACCTGTCGTCAAAACTCTCTGTGGTTTTTGATATATATTAATTGACCCTCCCTCCCGACGGGTACCTCCAAGAGCTTTTTCGTAAAACTTTCAAAGCAACCTACAATTTACTTGTAGTAGTCCAAATTTTACCTAATTTCGATAAATCGACATAAAATCATTCAAGTGGGTGAAGTTAGCTAGGAAATTTGAGAACTGCTAAAACATGGGAAATTGTAAGTGCATCATGTTGGTCCACTATATATGTGTGAAAACTTGGCTTGTGGCATTCAGATCCATAGTATTTGGACTTTCATTAGGGGAAAGAACAATCTAGTCATCACTCAAAAAATTAAGAATGTTCTTACCTAAGATAGTTGAAAACTCACACTGGCGACATTGTTTACTACAAGAAGATGCACCTATATCTACCTCTGAAAATAATTTTAAATGAAGAGGAATCTATTGCGCTTACTTGTAGCTAAAGTTTGGCCTAATTTTGTTAAATTGGTAAGATGCAAAATCTTAGCAAGAAGTTGAATTTGTCTTCAAAAATCTTGTTGGATGGTTTCTCATATATTAGTTGTGACCCCCCGATGGGTACCTTCAAAATCTTTTTCGTAAAACTTTCATAGTAACCTACAATTTACTTATAGTAGTTCAAATTTGACCTAATTTTGAAAAATTGACATAAGGTCATTCAAGTGGGCGAAGTTAGGTAGCGAGTTTGAGAATTCATAAAACACAAGAAATCATAAGTACAATATGTTGGTCCACCATATATATATATGTGTGTGTGTGTGTGAAAACTTGGCTTCTGGCATTTAGATCGATATTCTTCGAACTTCCTTTACGAGAGAGAATAATCTTGATATCACTCAGAAAATTGAGAATGGTCTTTCCTGATAGTTGGAAACTCACACCGATGACATTGTTTACTACAAGAAGATGCACCCATCTACCTCCAAAAAGACATTGAATTCAAGAGCAATCTATCGCGCTTACATGTAGCTCAATTCTAACTTAATTTTGTTAAATTGTCAAGATGCAAAATCTTAGAAAGAAGTTGAACCTATCATCAAAGCTCATACTGGTTTATGATATATTAATTCACCCCTCCCCCGAAGGGTACCTTCCAAAAGCTTTTTCATGAAACTTTCAAAACAACCTACAATTTACTTGTAGTTTAAATTTGACCTAATATAATTTCGATAAACCGGGATAAAGTCATTCAAGTTGGCAGGGTTAGATATGAAGTTTGAAAGCACATAAAACATGGGTATCATCAGTACAACATGTCAGTCCACTATATATGTCTGAAAACCTGGATTGTGGCATTCAGATCCATATTCTTCGGACTTTCTTTATGAAAAAGAACAACCTCACTTGTCATCTCTCGGAAAATTAAGAATTGAATGTTCTTTCCTGATAGTTCGAAACTCACACCGATGACATTGTTTACTGTATATTGATTTTTTCAATGAGTATACTATTTAATACTATATATAGTTGGTCAAACTTTGTATCGTTTGACTTTGACTAAATCTAATATGCTGAGTAATATTAAATAAATGGAGTATATGATAATATTAGGAAAAGAACATTTTTTTAGAACCCGCACAAGCTTTTTCTTAGCATCATAGATCTGAATATTACATTGACACTGATGATTAACCAAACTGCAAACAGAGCAAACCCGAACACATATGGAGTAGTAGTAGTACAACTTAACGACTCTAGGGGGACTCCGCGGTCATCTGTGGTGACTTGGAAGCATCCTCCGCTGGCAACTTGGCTACATCCTCCGCAGTACCATCGCCAAGCAGGGACTCGTCGATGTTGGGCAGCACACCGATGTGCGTGATGGTAACACCGGCCAACATCTTGTTGAGCTCCTCGTCACGCATGACGCCAAGCATCACGTGCCTCGGGATGATGCGGATCTTCTTGATGTCCTTCGTGGCTTGCCCGGCGAGCTCCAGCACCTCGATGGTGAGGTACTTGAGAATGACAACGAGGTAGACGGGAGCCCTGAAGCCTATGCGCTGGGAGTACCAACCCTCCTTGAGGTAGCGCTTGATCCGGCCGACAGGGAAATGCAGCCCGGCCTTGACGGACCTCGACACCTGCTTCTTCCTAAGACTGCCTGATGCGAGACTGTGACTTGGAGTGGCCAGAGAAGGATTCGGAAGCAGGCAACATGTCTTCTTTTTCTCCACAGCCTTTGTCGCCGCCACCTGGTCTTCTTCTTCTTCCCACAGGGAGCTCCGGTCTTCGGAGCCATAGCTGCAAAGTCTTAAAGGAGCAAGGGGGAGAAGAGGAAGAAAGGTTAATTGTGGAGGGCCGGTGAAGGTGCCCAGGTCCCTTGTACTGAAACTTTAGCAATGCCGTCTTTACTGTTTTACAAGTATGAATTTTTAATACTACTAAAATGTTGTGTGCATGTTTCCTTATTTTCTTTCACTTTTTTGAAACATGGTTAGATGTGTCAGCATCAAAATTCATTCAAAGAAGTTGTATCTTTCAAAACAATAGTCGGTTTTTAGTATGACATCGTGGGTACAATAATTAGTACTATATGAATTTCTGACAAATTTACAAGCAATCTATCACGCACTTGTAGTTCAAAATTTATCTACTTTGGTTTTATTGACAAAATGCCATTTAATTATGCGAAATTAGCTAGAAGGCTTGAAAAAACATGAAACTTGTTAACCATGAAACATACTCTATTTTGTGTGAAATTTAGTGTGTTGTGGCATTCGGAGCCATACTCTTTGCCTTTTCTTTAAAAAATAATTATATGTGGCACTTCTAAAATAATTTAACAAAATTCTATACATAAAAGTTGAAAAGTCCAATTAACAACATTAGTATGCCATGCCAAGATGCACCGCGTCTACCAGAAATGGACACAACCTTTGTCATTATTTAACTCTAGACATAAGTATGTTAACACATCGTTGGTCATATTGTGAAGAAGTGTTTTTAAACCTTGTCAAAATTCATGTTTATCATTTACGGAAGAGGACACCATACATAAGTACTTAACTTTTTTATTGTTTTCTTTTCTTTTCTTTAATTTATCCCAATAAACGGGACGGGTGATGCAGATATGACCTTGACATTGGTAACTTGGCTTAAAATGTGAACACTGTTCTCACATGGTTATGACCATATTGTGTAGCAAGTTTTTCGAAAGTTGTCCAAATCCATGTTTGTAGTTTTCATCCAAACAAGCACAAATATAAGAGGACACCATTTAAGTTTCAACTATGTATCTTTACACCCCTCCCCCCAAAAAAACTATGTATCACTACACACATTGAAATAACTATTTTCATATAGTACTAACATGCGGTGGAAATTATTTATATTTTGCTAGAATACAGTGAGTGCACTCTAAGACAAATTATCCGAACATACTTAATTACTAAAAACAAATCCTATCACTTGGAAATTGAAAAACATTTTCCTAAAAGTTTGGAACTCTCATTGACAACATTATTTACCAATGCCAAGATGCTTCCCACAACGAGATATAGTACACAACCCGCCTCTTCTCTAAACGCCATTTAATTTTTCACCCGGGCACGCTTCTTGGGGGGGGGAGGGGGGAAGAGACCTCCTCGTCGTCATCCTCGGCCTCCTTCCCGTCATCGTCCTCGGCCTCCTCCCTATCGTCATCTTTGGCCTCCTCCTCAAGGTTTACCTCAGAATCCTCCTCTTCCTCGGTCTCATCTTCCGTCTTATCGGAGTCACTCGGCGTTGGTGGTGGCGTCCCTTCAAAAAAGCGCTGCGAGTGGCTATCTTCTTCATGGGAGGAGTCAGACAGTGGCGGTAACCATGGCCCGTCAACTGAGTCTGGGATTCCAGGTGGATTTTTGGGGCCTATCCCATTTGTTAGGTCAATCGACGTGTTTTGGAGAGAGTTGTCATACGACATTTTGGAAGGAAATAGATAGAGATCGAGTTCTAAGCGATGGTTGGTTGGATGTTTTGGGTGAAAGTAGGGGTGCATACTATTGCAATTTATAATGTCTATTTATAGTCGTTCTTGTGTTAATACCCTGAAAACTATCCCAAAATATCATAAATTGATTGTACCAGACTCGTCCCGTCAACAAAAAAAGGATTATACTAGACTTGTCGGTTCTTGATTTTTCTCGGCCTAGGGAATTCAGGAGGCGCCCCGCTTTATTCAAAAATGAAGAGAATCATGGAGATCATGCTGAATTAATCGGTGTCTCTTACTTCCTCCGTTAAAAAATAAGTGTCTATAGTAGTACATGCTTATCTAGCTACAATACTACTAGTATATGTATACTCTTCACAAAGTTGTGTCACCGAACTTGATTGATGGTGATATGGTGTGGGCCTCATTTTTTCTGCACCGCTGCATCTCAGACTAGAAGTATAATCATTGCGTGAAAGCTTACACGGGAAGGAAGGAGAAATGGAGAGGATAGTGGATGGATGGTGAGAGGGGGCGAAGGAGAGAGAAAATCTACTTGTAGTATGTGTACTAGTACCGTGTGTCACGACCCATCATAATATGTACTAACTTTTATGCCAAAGTTAGATAGGAACCATGATCAACTACAGTATGTGTGAAACCATTGGCTTGTGGCATTCTAAATCATATTATTTGGACTTTCTTCACACAAAAAATCACCGTCCTCACTGGGAAAATTGAATTTCTTTTTTCCTAATTGTTGGAAACTCCCACATGCAATAATGCTTACTATTCCAAGATGCACCCACCTACCAAACTAGCATGGGAACTCTATCAAATTGTAAACTATGATGTCACTATGGCCTTGATGACCTTGGTCGTTTAGATTGAAATAAACCCGATAATGTCCATACACATGGTAGGACAATATTGTGAAGCTATTTTTCCAAAACTTATCTAATCCCATGATTACAGTTTTCATGGCACGTGGTGCACAAGACATGATAGGACATCATGAGTAAAACTTTTATTTTTTGTCTTTCGTTTATTCAATGTGATCAATGTTCAAATTAGGTTCAAAATTGCCTTCCCTCCTGATGTTTGGATGATCTTTTGAATAACCTTCTCTCCTGATGTTTGGGAAGCAAGTGAAAATTTCGAAAACCGGAAAAGTTTGAATTTTTTTGCCGCCAAGGACCAAAGTGGTTTCCTTCCTATGTACTCCTCGTCTGTATTCCACACCAACGCGTGGCTGCCGAACACGCTAGAGACACAGAGCTGTCGTACCAAGGCATACGTGCACAGTGCCACGCTATGGACGAGGGGAGAGAGATCAGCCGAACCGGTGCACGAGGGGAAAGGGGAGGAGAGATGGAGCATAGGGAAGGAGAGAGAAAACACACAATTTGTTTTGCGTGCATAGGTCCTAGAAATTACTACTAGTAGAGTGTACACCGTAAGGCCGCAGGAGTACCTCGTGTTAGAAACCCATCATAACTTTGCTCTGACATAGAACCGCATTCAACTTCTCTTTGCTGCCGCCCTCTTCCCCTGCCAACTTTTTATTCTCTCAGCATTTACAGCGCGTGGACAGATGTGACCATATGTCTAAGCAAAGAAATACACTACTCCCGCATTGTGTAAACTAGTAAGTTGCACGTGCCATGCACGTGAGACTCAGGTAGTAAACGTATGACATATCATCACTATATAAAATTATATTTGGTAAAGCACAAAAAAATATAAATTTGATCAACATCTATAAAGTATGGGTGTATATTTGGTCCTTCTATTTTGTATCATCATGTAGAAGTCAAATATTATTAGCTACCTAACACATGAAATTTTTGATAACATGGTCCAGAGAAACAACGGAGAAGATTCTAGTATGATCGAGAAGTGTGTTCTGAGGTTTTTGCATAGCATTCATTATGCAGAAAACTATTAATAGAATCTTCTAGATGCTAGAATGGAAAATAAGATCCAATGGCTAGAAATGCTGGGATTCACGAATCTTGATCCAACGGTCAACATTCAAAGTTATCCGTACACTATATAGTGGTTTGTAATGAATACTATCAATAGAATCTTCAAGATGCTAGAATGGAAAAGAAGATCGAATGACTGGAAATGTTGGGATTCGCGAGTCTTGATCCAAAGTTCAATATTCAAAGTTCTTTATACACTATATAGTGGTAAGATCATGTAGAAGTCAACGATTATTAGCTACTTGTAAGTTGCACGTGAGACTCAGATAGTAGACGTGACATATCATCACTATATACAATTATAATTGGTAAAGCACAAAAAAATATAAAATTTGATCAACATCTATATAGTATGGGTGTATATTTAGTCCTTGTACTTTATATCGTCATGTAGAAGTCAAAGATTATCAGCTACCTAACACATGAATTTTTTGATAACATGGTCTAGACAAACAAGGGAGAAGATTCTAGTATGACGGAGAAGTGTGTTTTGAGGTTTGTGCATAGCATTCATTATGCCGAAGACTATCAATAGAATCTTCTAGATGCTAGAATGGAAAAGAAGATCCAATGGCTAGAAATGCTGGGATTCACGAGTCTTGATCCAACGGTCAACATTCAAAGTTATTCGTACACTATATAGTGGTAAGATAAGATACTAGTAAGTTGCACGTGTCCTGCACGTGAGGCTCTGATAATAGACGTCTGGCATAGCATCAATATATAAAGTTATAATAGGTAAAGTGGAAAAAATATAAATATGATCAACATCTATAAAGTATGGGTGTATATTTGGTTCTTCTACTTTGTATCATCATGTATAGAAGTCAAATATTATTAGCTACCTAACACTTGTTGGTAACATGGTCTAGAGAAATGAGGGAGAAGATTCTAGTATGATGGAGAAGTGTGTTTTTAGAGGTTTATGCATAGTGCATTCATTTTTATCAAGACTATCAATAGAATCTTCTAGATGCTAGAATGGAAAAGAAGATCCAATGGTTGGAAATCTTCGGATTCGTGAGTCTCGATCCAACTATCAATATTCAAAGTTAGTCGTACACTATATAGTGGTAAGATAAGATATCTAAAAGCATGGCTTGTGGCATTCAGATCCATACTCTTCAGACTATCTTTACATAAAGGAACAATCTCGTCATCACTCGGAAAATTAAGAATGATATTTCCTGATATTTGGAAACTCACATCGATGACATTGTTTACTACAAGAAGATGCACCCGTCTACCTCCGAAAAGACAAATAATTCAAGATCAATCTATTGCATTTACTTGTAGCTCGAGTTTGACCTAATTTGGTTAAATTGTCAAGATGCGAAACCTTAGCGAGAAGTTGAACTAGTTGTTGAAGGGAATATGCCCTGAGAGGCAATAATAAAGTTGTTATTATGTATATTCCAAGTATATGATAGATGTTTATTTTGCATGCTATAATTGTATTAATAAAGAAACGTTAATACATGTGTGTTTAATAAACAAATGGAAAGTTCCTACTTATTCCTCTCTTTAAACTAGCTCGTTGATTAAAAAGATGATCAAAGTTTCCTGATCATGGACATTGGATGTCGTTAATAACGAGGTCACAACATTGGGGAAATGATGTGATGAACATTCATCCGAAATATAGCATTACGATCAAAGTCATTGAGTTTATATTGCTATAACATCATACAAAGTAATCCTAGTCCTTAGACCATGAGATTATGTTTATCACTAACACCAGAGGAGTATCTTGATAACATCAAACGTCACACCATAAAAGGGTGACTATAAAGATGGGTTCAGTGCTACGAAGGTGTTATGTAGAGGCTCATGGATCAAGATTGGGATTTGTCCATCCCGATGACCGATAGATATACTATGGGCCCTCTCGATGATATCACATTGAGAATAGCTTGCAAGCAAGTGATGTGATCACTAGAATGTTATATCACGAGAACGAGAAAGGAGTGCATGTCGGTAACGAGATCAAACTAGGTATTTGGATACCGATGATCGAATCTCAGACATGTAATATATCGTGATAAAAAGGGATTAAGTTACTAGCGTTAAAGGTTCTCACGATAAAGAAAGTCATCGTTGAATGTGCAGGAGTCACAATGGATCTCCAGGTCCCGCTTTTGATTATTGATCTGAGAGGAGTCTCAATCATGTCTACATTATTTGCGAACCATAGGGTGACAAACTTAAGGGTTGCCAAACACCATTTGGAGCATATATGTTTCAGACAAAAGAATTGCAAAGCGCTGGAATCATTTCGATGGAAACCAGAATTGTTTTGGGTGAAATTGCAGAAACTGGTTCTGCATGTGATATTGAAATGTTGCAAGGGGTTTTATGTGAATGTTTGTTAATTAAAGTAATTAAAAAATTCTGAATAAAATAAATAAAAAGTTTTATTAAATGAGAGTTTCATTAAATTTGGTGGAAATTTAATGCATGTGAGTGGAATTTTGAGTGGAGGCTAGATTTATGTGAGTGGATATTCACCACATGAATGAGGGAAGAGGTGGGGGCAACTCCCCATGGTGCTGACCATGGGAGGGGTTGCCCCCCTCTCCCTATAAAAGGCCCCCTCTCCTCCTCACAAAACACACCTCCTCGTGAAGGATGTCTCTCCCCCTTTAGATATATTCCCCATGGTCTCAGATTAGCGAGATACATGTTCCCGGTGGCTTTTCGTCTAGAAGGAGTTGCTGCTTCCGCTGATTCGCTGGAGCAAGGAGGTGGAGGTTGTTCGATGGCCTGAACGTGTGTGCGAGGATGGATGCGTTGCTGATTTGCGGTGCTAGGACTTCCACACGATCTTGAGATCGGCAAGCGTTCGACTACATCATCCACGAGTTCCAACTCGTTAACAAAGTTTTGTTGTATTCGAGGGTAAGTTCTCCATGGATGTATATCCACCCATTGCTCGTATCTAGTAGATAGATCTTGGCGTATAGTTCCGCTTGGAGGAATTTTTTGTTTTCTATGCTGTGAACCCAACAATGGTATCAGAGCCTGATCTATGCGTAGATGCTTTACATGGGTAGTACACATATGTTTATATGTGGGTGATGATGATCATGTTATTGCTTCTTTCATGTATTTTGGATATTGGTGGAATAGTGGGATGAAGTGGCCCGGACCAACTTTACATGTCATCGCACATGAGACCGGTTCCCCGACTGACATGCAACTAGTTAGGCATAAGTGGCTGGCCGGTGTATGTCTCTCCTACTATAGTCAATATCTGATTTAAACAAGTTTCTAATAACTTAGTTACCATCGTTCTGGTTCCATGTTCGTAGGTAAGACCGGTTCTATCTCCGAAAGCCCTAACCCACGTAAAACTTGCAATGGATAAATTAGAGGCGTCTAGTTTAGATTGTTGCTAGGCTAGTGTCATGATATGGTAATGTTGTAAGTTGATGTATGGTAGATACCCTTAGAACACACTTAACGTGTAAGTTCCATAGACCTTGGCCTTACACACAAAGGAATGATAGAGATCATACCACGATGCATATGATGGTGATCAAATGCAGGGACCATATCGTCCCACTTTACACATATGATGTTCGCATCTTATATTGCTAGTTTGTTGCTTTTAGTAGCATTAAAAGATGATCCCTCATTTAGATATCAAGATAAAAATGTGTTCTTCCTTAAGTACGCACCGTTTATGTTTCACCGCTTCAAGATATCACGTGATGATCGGGTGTACTTGAATCCACGACCATATTTCTAGTGTAAGACAGTTTTACACACGCGAGTACTAAGGTTCTTACTTGGCGAGCCTAGCATGTACAGACATGGCCTTGGAACACGGACTGAAAGGTTAAGCATGAGTCATATGGAACCCATATTGATGCTCGCCTTTGAAACTACACCGACTCACATGATAATCGGACTTGGTGTAGTGGATTTGGTTCATGTAATCACCAAAAAGACACGAGGGATGTTGTTTTTGAGTGGGAGTTCATTTGTAATTTGGATTAGTTAAACTCGATCTATCATAAACTTAGTCTAAACTTTACAAATTCTGTTGTAGATGGCACCACCTGCTTTTAATTTCAATGTGTTCATGGAGAAAGAGAAACTTGCAACGAATGGTAGCAACTTTACCGACTTGGCCATGAACTTGAGGATTCTCCTCAATGTTGCACACAAGCTGTATGTGCTAGAAGCGCCGCTAGACCCCCACTAGCTGCTGATGCCCCTAACAAGGAAAAGAACGTTTATCTGACTCATCAGGGGGACCACAAATTAGTTCATTGTGGCATACTGTATGGGCTAGAGTCAGAACTTCGAAAGCGTTTTGAAAACGGCAATGCCTTTGATACCATGGGCAAATTGAAAATGATTTTCGATACCCATGCTGCCGTAGAGAGTTATAATGCTTCTAAAAAGTTTTTTAGCTGCATGATGGAAGAGAACAACTCCTTTAGCGAGCACGTACTCAAAATGTCTGGGTACGCCGATAGGCTTGTGTCCTTGGGAATAACGATTCCCATTGACTTAGGCATACATCATGTTCTCTAATCTCTCCCACCTAGCTACAAGAGCTTCATGATGAACTACAATATGCAGGGTATGAAGAATTCTCTCCCCGAGCTTCTGTCAATGCTTAAGACTGCAGAGGTGGAGATCAAGAAAGAACATCAAGTGTTGATGATTAATAAGACCACCGGTTTCAAGAAAGACGGGAAGGGTAAGCAAAAGGGAAAGAAGGACGGCAGATCTGTTGCCACACCTGAAAAGAAATCCTGAGCTGGCCCTAAGTCTGATACCGAGTGCTACTATTGCAATGGGACTAGCCATTGGAAGTGCAACTGCCCCAAGTACTTGGCAGACAAGAGGGCCGGCAAGGCAAACAAAGGTATATATGATATACATGTTATTGATGTGTACTTGACTAGTACTCGTAGTAGCACCTGGGTATTTGATACTAGATCGGTTGCTAATATATGTAACTCGAATCAGGGGTTGCGGAACAAGCGACCGCTAGCAAGGGGTGAGGTCAAGATGCGTGTCGGCAATGGATCGAGAGTCAATGTGATCGCCGTCGGAACACTGCCTCTCCACCTACCATCAGGATTAGTTATAAACTTAAATAATTGTTATTTGGTGTGTGCACTAGGCATGAACATTACATCCGGATCTTGTTTAATGCGATGTGGTTATTTGTTTAAATCCGAAAACAATGGTTGTTCAATTTATATGCATGATATCTTTTATGGTCATGCATCTGTGATGAATGGTTTATTTCTATTAGATCTCGATAATAGTGTTACACATATTCATAATGTTAATGCTAAAAGAATTAAACTTGATGACGATATATCTGCATATATGTGGCACTGCCGTTTAGGTCATATTGGTGTTAAACGCATGAAGAAACTCCATTCTGATAGAATTTTGGAATCACTTGACTTTGAATCATTTGATCCATGTGAGCCATGCCTTATGGGTAAGATGACTAGAATGCCGTTTTCCGGTTCAATGGAATGGGCGGCAGATTTATTGGAAATCATACGTACTGATGTATGCGGTCCAATGAGTGTGTTGGCGCGTGGTGGTTATCATTATTTTGTTACTTTCACGGATGATTTGAGTAGATACGGGTATATCTATTTGATGAAACACAAATCTGAAACCATTGAAAAGTTCAGGGAATTTTAGAATGAAGTGGAAAATCATCGTAGTCGAAAGATCAAATTTCTACGGTCTGACCATGGAGGTGAGTATCTAAGTTACGAGTTTAGCACACATATGAAAGAGTGTGGAATAGTTTAAAAACTCACACCTGTCGGAACACCATAACGTAATGTTTTGTCGGAACATCGTAATCGTACTTTATTAGATATGGTTCGGTCTATGATGTCTCTGACTAACTTGCCACTGTCATTTTGGGGCTATGCACTAGAAACTGCTGCATTCACTCTAAATCGGACACCATCTAAATTCATTGAAAAGACACCGTATGAATTGTGGTTTGGAAACAGTCCTAAGCTGTCGTTTCTTAAAGTTTGGGGTTGCGATGTTTATGTGAAGAAACTTCAACCGGATAAACTCGAACCCAAAGCGGAAAAATGCGTATTCATAGGATACCCTAAGGAAACTATTGGGTATTCTTTCTATCACAGATCCGAAGGCAAGGTTTTCGTTGCCAAGAATGGATCCTTTCTAGAGAAAGAGTTTCTCGCGAAAGGCGTGTGTAGTTGGAAGGTAGAACTCGAAGAGGTCATTGAACCTTTTCTTCATGCAACAGTGAGTAGCACAGCACCGGAAATTGTTCCGGAGTTGACTTCACCGAATGAAGAGGGAACTAATGATAATGATCATGAAACTCCGAAAGAGGACACTACCGAACCTCGCAGGTCGAGCAGAACACGTGCAGCTCCTGAACTGTACGACAATCCGATTATGAATTTCATGGTCAATGAAATAGATGACCCGACGACGTATGAAGAAGCGATGATGAGCCCGGATTCCAACAAATGGCTAGAAGCCATGAAATCTGAGATGGAATCCATGTACGAAAACCAGGTTTGGACCTTGGTGGACTTACCTCATGACCGAAAGGCTGTTGAGAATAAATGGATTTTCAAAAGGAAAACTGATGTTGATGGTAATGTAACCGTCTATAAATCTTGACATGTCGCAAAGGGGTTTTGACAAATTCAAGGGGTTGACTACAATGAGACATTCTCTCCCGTAGCGATGCTAAAGGCAGTTAGGATTATGTTTGCAATTGCTTCTTATTTCGATTATGAGATATGGCAGATGGATGTCAAAACTGCATTCCTCAATGGAAACATTGAAGAAGAATTGTATATGATACAACCAAAGGGTTTTGCTAATCCTAAGGCTAACAAGGTGTGCAAGCTTCAGCGATCCATCTATGGACTAAAGAAAGCATCACAGAGTTGGTATCTCCGTTTTGATGAGGTGATCAAAGAGTTTGGATTTATCGAAACTTATGGAGAGCCTTGTATTTACAAGAAAGTGAGTGGGAGAAATGTGGCATTTCTAATATTATATGTGGACGACATATTATTGATTGGAAATGATATAGATCTTTTAAACAATGTTAAAAGTTATCTAAATAGCAAATTTTCGATGAAGGACCTAGGTGAAGCGTCATACATATTAGGCATAAAGATCTATAGAGATAGATCAAGGCGCCTGATAGGGCTATCACAAAGTACATATCTTGATAAGATTTTAAAGAAGTTTAAAATGGACGGAAGTAAGAAGGGGTTCTTACCAATGTTGCAAAACAAGACATTGAGTAAGATTCAAAGTCCGGCTACGGCGGAAGAAAGAGAGATAATGGATAAAATCCCCTATGCTTCAGCTATAGGCTCTATTATGCATGCCATGCTATGTACAAGACCGGATGTGGCAAATGCTATTAGTTTAACATTGGATAGCGGTCAAGAATATCCTTAAGTACTTAAGAAGAACAAAGGATATGTTTCTTGTATATGGAGGTGAAGAAGAGCTGGTCGCCAAATGTTATGTCAACGCTAGCTTGGACACCGATCCGGATGACTCTAAGTCTCAATCCGGATACATATTTCTCTTGAACAGAGCAGTAGTTATTTGGAGGATTTCCAAACAACCTATGGTGGCTGGATCAACGACGATGGCGGAATATGTTGCTGCTACAGAAGCGGCGCAGGAAGCGGTTTGGATGAAGGAGTTCATAACCAAACTAGGTGTGGTTCCTAGTGTGTTGGACCCAATGGTTATCTATTGTGACAACAGTGGAGCCATAGCCAACGCTAAGGAACCAAGGTCTCACAAGAATTCCAAGCATATTAAGCGCCGGTTTCACTCCATCCGAGAGCATGTTAAGGATGGAGATATAAATATTTGTAAAGTACACACGGATCTCAATGTTGCTGATCCTTTGACTAAAGTTCTCCCTAGGGCAAAACATGATCAACACCAGAACTCCATGGGTGTTAGATTTATCACTATGTAACTAGATTATTGTCTCTAGTGCAAGTGGGAGACTGAAGGGAATATCCCCTGAGAGGCAATAATAAAGTTGTTATTATGTATATTCCAAGTATATGATAGATGTTTATTTTGCATGCTATAATTTTATTAATATGGAAACGTTAATACATGTGTGTTTAATAAACAAATGGAAAGTTCCTAGTTATGCCTCTCTTTAAACTAGCTCGTTGATTAACAAGATGATCAAAGCTTCCTGATCATGGACATTGGATGTCGTTAATAACAAGGTCACAACATTGGGGAAATGATGTGATGAACATTCATCTGAAGTATAGCATTACGATCAAATTCATTGAGTTTATATTGCTATAACATCATATGAAGTAATCCTAGTCCTTAGACCATGTTAATCACTAACACCAGATGAGTGTATTGATAATATCAAATGTCACACCGTAAAAGGGTGACTATAAAGATGGGTTCAGTGCTACGAAGGTGTTATGTAGAGTATCATGGATCAAGAGTGGGATTTGGCCATCCCGATGACGGATAGATATACTCTAGGCCCTCTCGGTGATATCACATTGAGAATAGCTTGCAAGCAAGTGATGTGATCACTAGAATGTTATATCACGGGAACAAGAAAAGAGTGCATGTCGGTAACGAGATCAAACTAGGTATTTGGATACCGATGATCGAATCTCAGACATGTAATATATCGTGATAAAAAGGGATTAAGTTATTAGCGTTAAAGGTTCTCACGATCACAGAAGTCATTGTTGAATGTGCAGGAGTCAGAATGGATCTCCAGGTCCCGCTTCTAATTATTGATGTGAGAGGAGTCTCAATCATGTCTGCATTATTCGCGAACCGTAGGGTGACACACTTAAGGGTTGCCAAATACCATTTGTAGCATATATGTTACAGACGAAAGAATTGCAAAGCACTGGAATCATTTCGATGGAAACCGGAATTGTTTTGGGTGAAATTGTAGAAACTGGTTCTGCATGTGATATTGAAATGTTGTAAGGGGTTTATGTGAATGTTTGTTAATTAAAGTAATTAACAAAATTCTGAATAAAATAAATAAAATAGTTTTATTAAATGAGGGTTTCATTAAATTTGGTGGAAATTTAATGCATGTGATTGGAATTTTGAGTGGAGGCTAGATTTATGTGACTGGAGCTTCGCCACATGAATGAGGGAAGAGGTGGGGGCACCTCCCCAGGCACCGGCCATGGGAGGGGGCTGCCCCCCTCTCCCTATAAAAGTTTCCCATCTCCTCCTCACAAAACACACCTCCTCGTGAAGGATCTCTCTCCCCCTCTAGATATATTCCCCATGGTCTCGGATTAGCGAGATACATGTTCCTGGTGGCCTTTCATCTGGAAGGAGTTGTTGCTTCTGTTGATTTGCTGGAGCGAGGAGGTGGAGGTTGTTCGGTGGCCTGAACGTGTGTGCACGGACGGATGCGCTGCTGATTTGTGGCGCTAGGACTTCCACACGATCTTGAGATCGGCAAGTGTCCGACTACATCATCCACGAGTTTCAACTCATTAACAAAGCTTTCTTGTCTTCGAGGGTAAGTTCACCATGGATGTATATCCACTAGTTGCTTGTATCTAGTAGATAGATCTTGGCGTATAGTTCCCATCGTAGGAATTTTTTTTTCTATGCTACGAACCCAACATTTGTTAAAACTATCGGTGGTGGTTTGTGATATATTAAATCAGCCCCAATGATTACCTCCAAAAAATGTAAAACTTTCAATGCAACCTACAATTTACTTATAGTTCAAAATTGACCTAATTGCAATAAATCGACATAAAATCACTTTCAAGTGGGGAAAGTTAGCTATATGAATAAGTTTGAAAACTCATAAAACACGGGAATCATAAGCACAACATGACGGTCCACTATATATGTCTGAAAGCTTGGCTTGTGGAGTTCAGATCCATATCCTTCGGACTTTGTTTACAAAAACGAACAATAATCTCAGCATGACTCAGAAAATTGAGAATGTTCTTTCCTGATAGTTGGAAACTCACACCGATGGTACTGATTACTACAAGAGATGCATCCATCTACCTCCAAAGAGACATTTAATAAAATAAAAATCTATCTCGCTTACTTGTAGCTCAAGTTTGAGCTAATTTTTCGTTAAATTGTCAAGATGCAAAATCTTAATTTGCAAGGAGTTAAAAACCTATTGTCAAAACTCGAGCCCCCAATGGGTACACCACCAAAAGTTTTTGTAATTCTTTAGAATCAACCTACAATTTAGTTGTTGTAGTTCAAGTTTGACCAAATTTCAATAAATATAGGCATGAAGTCATTCAAGTGAGGCAAAGTTAATTAGCTATATAGGGAGTTTGAAAACTCATAAAACATGGGAATCATAAGTAAAACACGCTGGTCTACTTAATATGTCTAAAAGCTTGGCTTATGGCATTGAGATCCATATTCTCTAGACTTTCTTTACAGAAAAGAACCATCTCATTATTACTTGGAAAACTAAGGATTTTCTTTCCGTGTAGTTAGAAACTCACACCGATGACATTGTTTACTAGAAGAAGATACACCCATCTACCTACGAAAATACATTTAATTCAAGAGCAATCTATCGCGCTTAGTTGTAGCTCAAGTTTGACCTAATTTTGTTAAATCGACAAGAAGTCACTGGAGTGTGCAAAGTTTGCTAGGAAGCTTGAAAAATCATAGTACTAAAAACTTGGGCATTACGTATAAGAAACCATTGGTCCAGTTTGTGTGATAATTGGGGTGGTTTCATTTTATTTTAACTATGGTAGGTCTCATAGGAGAGAGGTGCTTGAGAGTTAACATGATCGATGGAAGTAGAACTTACATCAAGGACCTCATAAAAAAATTAAAATTGCATCCAAGTCCATCCATTTAACACAATGACCCTAAAACTGAAGAATGAAGTGTGTGTGTTTTGAGGTTTGCGCAAACTAGCGTTCATCATGCTTATGACTATCAATAGAATCTTTCTCGATGATAAGGGAAAATAGAAGATCTAACAGTTAGCAATGTTTGGATTTGCCAGTCTTGATCCAGTGGTCAATGTTCGAAGTTAATTCGTACACTATACAATGGTGGTATGGTGTTGTAAGAGATAAGACAAGATAAAGATACGATAAGAAGTACCACGAATGGCCTATCTAATAGTTGATATCATAGGAGCGAGGTGCTTGAGAGTTAAGACGGTCGGTGGAAGTACAAGTTATATCAAGGACCTCATAAAAAATGAAAATTGCATCCAAGTCCATGCATGCATTTAGCACAAGGACCCTGAAACTGAACAATGAAGTGTGTGTTTTGAGGTTTGCGCATACTAGCGTCCATTGTGCTAAAGACTATCGGTAGAATCTTTCTAGATGCTAAAAATGGAAAAGAAGATCCAACGGTTAGCGTCCATTGTGTCTTGATCCAACGGTCAATGTTCAAAGTTTAAATTTGTTTAGCGTGCATAGGTCCTAAAATTTGTTTTGCGCGAGGGGAGAGATGGAGCATAGGGAAGGAGAGATAAAACACACGATTTGTTTTGTGTGCATAGGTCCTGAAATTTACTACTAGTAGAGTGTACACTGTAAGGCCGCAGGAGTACGTCGTGTCAGAAACCCATCATAACTTTGCTCTGACATGGAACTGCCTTCAACTTCTGTTTGTTGCTGCCCTCTTCCCCTGCCAATGTTTTATTCTCTCAACATTTACAACACGTGGACAGAGGGGACCATATGTATAGGCAAAGAAATATACTACTCCCGCATTGTGTAAACTAGTAAGTTGCACGTGCCTTGCACGTGAGACTCAGATAATAGACATATGACATATCATCACTATATAAAATTAAATTGGTAAAGAACAAAAAGTTATAAATTTGATAAAGATCTATAAAGTATGGCTGTATATTTGGTCCTTGTACTTTGTATCATCATGTAGAAGTCAAAGATTATTAGCTACCTAACACATGAAATTTTTGATAACATGGTCTAGAGAAACAAAGGAGAAGATTCTAGGATGATCGAGAAGTGTGTTCTGAGGTTTTTGCATAGCATTCATTATGCCGAAGACTATCAATAGATTCTTCTAGATGCTAGAATGGAAAAGAAGATCCAACGGCTAAAAATGTTGGGATTCGCGAATCTTGATGCAACGATCAACATTCAAAGTTATCCATACACTATATAGTGGTTTGTAATGAAGACTATCAATAGAATCTTCAAGATGCTTGAATGGAAAAGAATATCCAACGACTGGAAATGTTGGGATTAACGAGTCTATTAATAATAACTATCTACACATATTGAGAATATAACCCATTGTGCTTTAAAATTTTGGGGTTGGTGACATGATGGTTCTAGAACATATTGGAGTTTGGTCTAGGTACTATTCAACACGAATCCAACTGCTCTGAACCATTGGATCTAACAGCCCAACGGTCAGGATTGGTGCTATGGATCCAATTCAAAAATGAGCAATGAAGTGTGTGTTTTGAGGTTTGCGCATACTAGTGTTCATCATTATCATCAAGACTATTAGTAGAATCTTTCCATGTGCTAAGAATGGAAAAGAAGATCCAATAGTTAGCAAAATGTTTGGATTTGCAAGTCTTGATCCAAATTGTCATCAAAACTCTCGTTGGATGGTTTCTCATATATTAATTGTGACCCCCCGATGGGTACCTCCAAAATCTTTTTCGTAGAACTTTCATAGTAACCTAAAATTTACTTATACTAGTTCAAATTTGAACTATTTTCGATAAAGCGACATAAAGTCATTCAAGTGGGTGGAGTTAGGTAGGCAATTTTGAATTGGATCCATAGCACGAACCGTGACCGTTGGGCTGTTAGATCCAATGGTTCAGAGCAGTTGGATTCATGTTGGCCAGTACCTAGAGCAAACTCCCCCATGTTCTAGAATCATGATGTCACCCTTAACCCCCCCCCCCCCCCCCCCCCCCCGGCAAAAAAATTGATAACACAGTAGGTTGTATTCTCAATATGTGTAGATAGTTATTATTAATATACTTAATGTATGCCTTTTCTCTAACAAGACTATTGGTTAATAACAACTTAATGTTCGTTAAATCACATTTCATATAGTATATACGAGTGTGGCACGTGCATGTGTGTGTGCAAGTGAAAACTTTGTCTTGTGGCATTTATGTGGATCAATATGCTCTGAACTTCCTTTACGGGAGAGAATGATCATGACATCACTCGAAAAATTGAGAATGTTCTTTCCTGGTAGTTGGAAACTCACACCGGCCACATTGTTTACTATAAGAAGATGCACCCATCTACCTATGAAAAGACATTTATTCAAGAGAAGTCTGTCACGCTTACTTGTAGCTCAAGTCTAACTTAATTTCATTAAATCGATGCAAAATCTTAGCAAGAAATTGAACCGTACCTGTTGTGGATATGCTATATGGGTATCCTCATAGCATGTCACCAATCCGCCTAACCTGGGTGGCCCATAGTTGGTAGCAAGTCCTATGGCCTGCTGGGCATCCCAGTTAGACGGATCCTGAAGGGAGGCCCATGCCGGATAAAGGAAGGCTACGCACGAGTCACCGACATACTCGGGGCCTTGGAGTACAAGACATAGAAGACTAGTTCATATTAGTGTAGGACTCTTTACCTTGTCTGACGAGGACCTTTCCCTGTAAACCCTAGGTCTTGGCGCCTTTATAAGTCGGTCTGCGGGAACCTTTAGGGCACAACCTCTTAGATTGTTTCGTACAACACGCAACACCTCGCACATCCAACCTATCTCTGTAACTCGGCGTATTGCCATTATAATGATTTATAGCAGGAGTAGAGTTCTGCCACCGTTCTAGGACTTGAACCTAGGTAAACTGTGTTACCTCGTACCCGCCAACTCTCCGCCTTACCCCACGTCTCTAAACACACATTGTGAGGACCCCTCCATGGCATACTTGTCAGCAATACCACGACAGTTGGCACCCACCGTGGGGCAAGAGGCGCTTCGAGCTCTACACCGGGCGAGGTCCAATCTCTTCACGGGAATCGGCGACACCGTAGCCATCAATCGCGTTCTCTTTTATGGCAACATCCCGATCGTCCCTCCAGGTGAGTTTTGGGTGCTGGAAAAGACCAACCCCACGCGCTGCTCCATCATCCCCTTCGGAGACATCCACATCTTCATCAGCAAAACTGACTCGGGTCCTAGCTCCCAGGAAGTTGAAAACTCGTCAAGGCCCACATGCACCGCCTATGAGTAGGACACGTTCGCGGAAGGATCTGGGCCATAGCTCTCCTTGGAGTATGGTGGCTTGAATCAGGAAATTTCAAGGCCCACCCAAACCACCCCTGTGCAGGATATAAATGTGGAAGGATCCCGTAAATCCGCTTGGCTTCCCCGAGCATTAGAGATGCGCAGGTCACACTTTATCGGCATCGTCACCATCTTCGATCTGGCCAGATGCGTTCAAAGGGATGGAGAACCTCCCCGTGAATACCTCACTAGATGGATGAGGGTGAGCAAACCCTAGAGGGAGACCGTGCCGACGAGCTCGTATACCACTTCGTGGAAGGGCTCACACCTAGAACACTCCTCCGGCATACCCTCTGAAGGTGACAGGCCGCAGGCCCTCTCACCCTCGGTGAGATGGTTGCCAACGTCAACGAATACACGGATGTGAATGAAGAGGCCATGAAGGTAATCGCTGTCGTAGCCTGTCAACACCCGGATTTTTAATCCCAGATGCCCGTTATGCCATACCTCGCAATCCGAGGATTACCATTTTTGCGAGACATAATGGATTGAATATCACAGTACATCATCCATTACAAACCATACATAAAGTCTTACACAAATAAGGATCTCATGATCCAGTCTTAATACAACAAGCAGCGGAATTAAAAGATAAGCGTAGCGGTGGGGTCCATCTTCAGGGGCACAGGCAATGCTGACGAAGGCAGATAGTCCTAGTTATCATAGCCGTCCTGCTGGCCATCATCTTGATAATCTCCTTTATAGTCTGGCCATGAGAATAGTCAGGGACAAAAGCCATGAGTACTCTTTAAGTACTCGCAAACTACCACTACAAGTAGTATAGTTCTAAGTTAAGGTGCTAAGTCTAAGTTTTAACTATAAAGTTAAGTTTGAAACCTAAGCTGAGTTCAGAAGCAAAGAAAGATAAAATAAAGTTCTAGAATCACTTAAGTTGGGAAGCTATTGTCGTAAACACAATCTTGTTGTGGTCAATTCAAGATTCATCATTCATTTCATAAGTCATTTGGAAACACATCTGACAACGAAACAGTATGGCCATTCCAACTGTCCATAACTGCGGACGCGGCTATTCGAATAGTTTGACACTCTGTAGAGGTGGTACACTTTCACCACAAGATTCGATACATCTATCAGGGATAACCTTGAATCATCATACTTAGTATGCAGATAATCAAACATAACTTTCCCTTTACACACCCTAGTACAAGCACCTCTCCTATGAGCATGGCCTCCCAACCATGACCATCAGTCATCTTGGGCACTACATAGGTGGACAACATTGAGAGGTAGCCTCAGCTCAAACCTCTCCCGCGAGGGAACTAATACTAATGCATATAAATTTCTAGCTAAGCCTTACCCAATTCAGGTAGTGTAGTTGTATGGTAAATTTGGAATGGTATCGCATCTGAATCCAACGATTAGTTTTATAAAAGGGTTAAGGCTCATGCCCGAACATTTTCATCATCATAAACCATTTGTGTTTCTCAACACGTGTCAAAACATCTCAATAGAATGACTCATCATTCTAAGGTTTTCATAATTCATTTTCACCAAGTGTTCCCATGTAAAGTGACTCAAGTTTTGATCTAGCTTTAATCTACTAAGTTAAGAGTGTTCACTAAGGTGGAAAGATGGGGTCAATCTCATGCCATAGAATGACATCTAAGGGTTATCTAAATAGGTCAAGTGTTATACTCTTTATGCTACCTTTAAAACAAGTAAAGGACTGTGTGTAAAGTAAAGCTTGAATTTAATACTTGGGGGTAAATACTAGTCAAAGTAGTGTAATCAAAGCATGCCTAAAGAATCTTTGCTACACCATCTAGTTTAATCCTAGCTTGATAAGCATTATACTTGCAAGTGTTAGCTTGCATTGCTAATGGTGGCTTGCCTTGGTTGCTGCAGTGGTTGAAGTTTTCTTCTTCTTCTTGGTAGAACCCCTCCTCCTCGTAGACTTGGTCGGTACTATCGTCTATAAATACATACGGAGTACACAATCACCAAACAATACTTAACTAGCTAATTAGCATTCTAAAACACACATTTGATGATCTATTATCATCACAAGCATCACAAGTTTTATTTACTAGTTTCATCCTTTTTATTTTAGAAAAGTAATTTCTACTCATTGAAAAATTAACTAAGATTTAATATTCACCACTTAAAATATGGGATCATGTGGACACATGTCATCACCACATATTCTAACATGTGGGAATGTGATTTAAGGGTTGGATCATAATTACTTTGGTTTAAGTTCATTATTTAATGACTTAAAGTGACTAGAAATGCCTATATAGCATTATTTTGGTACTAGTCCAAAGTCACTGCATGTAAACCATAATATTATTACATATTCAGATAGATATGATGAAATGTGATTTTTGAGAGTTGGAATCAACTCAAAATCTATCTTGGTTGATTTTATAAAAATGTTGCAAGGTGCAATAGCTTCTGTTTTATTATTTTTATTACGAGAGATCTATAACTCTAATTGAATTAAATCCATCGGGCTTGGATAGATCATTTCAATACCTTTCAGGCAAAATTGGTTTAATGCAATTTGGATTTGTAAATCTCTCTGAATTGATTTTCAAACTCAGAGACAGAACTAAGTTTAAACTAAAAAGAAAAATCTTAATTCAAACTAACTGGGTTGCGTGGGAATTGCTAACAGGCCGGCCCAGTGTCACTCCGCAGCGCGGGGCTCAGCTGACAGGAGGGGTGCACCAGTCAGCGGCTCATAACACGCGAAGCGGTATTGGGCGATGTGGGACGTTGGATTAGAGTGGGGATCAACGGCTGGGGATCGTCGTTGACGACGGACCTGTCGCCGGTGAGCTCTAACCCTAGCGGCTCGGTGGGGGTGCATAGGCGGCGTACCAGGGCTCTAGCAACGATGGCAAGGCGAGAAAACGGACCGGTGGTCGACGGCGAGCTCAGGGACGGTCGAGGCAGCTCCGGGGGTGGTCGCAATCAGCGGCGCCCTTCTCCTCCAGAGGCGGCCTGCTCTGGTACAATTCCGGCGAGCTGCTGCTCCCCGTGCTCCATCTAGAGGTGTGGGACGATCAGTGAGGTAAGGGAGTGGAGTGTTGTGCTGCAAATGGCTGGGGGTGCCCTCCTTTTATAGGCTCGACGGCGAGACCGAGAGGGATGGGCAGGTGACATGGCTACGGGCTGCTAGCGGCATGGATGCGGCCGGCGATCGACGCACGGTCCCCTGGCGGTGCTCTAGGACTTTAATGTGGGCTTAGGGGCGGTGGTATGCGGTCAGGCGCAGCTGGCGCTCTGAGCGGCAGAGGGGGCGACTTCGACGGCGAGCGGTGGCTGTGAGACGTTGGACGACAAATGGGGGTGTCTAGCGTGCTCCCTGGGTCGTGGCGACACGGTGGGCACGGGCTGCGGTCGAGCGTCGGCTTGTGCACGCATGTCAAGCGTGGCGCTCTGGCGCGTGCTCGGCATGGCGCGGTGGCACTGGGCGCGGGGATTGCTCGGTGGTCCACGGCTGGGCCTGGCTCGGGGAGGGGACATTCGGCGGCGGTGAGGTGCTGACTAGCTGCTAGACATGGCGAGAGAGGGGGAGGCGGTCTACTATGGCGGCGACCAAGTTGGCCGGCAAGGTGGGGCTCGGCTTGGCATGGCCATGCTGCTAGGAGGTAGGGGATGGGGTAGTTAGGTCCTGCTTAGATCATTAGGAGACAAAGGGAGCAAATGGGGGTCAAATGGGAGACAAGTTTGGCCAGAACACTATTCAAAATAGTGAATCTGGTTTTGTTTGAATTCTGCCTGCCAAGTGTTTGATAAAATGGCCGCAAGAAATAAACTTTGGAATTTTGGGTTCAAAATTTTTGAGTGATCTCCACTAGTACTAGGTAGTCTATGCTGGCAAGGGTTTTGAAAATTGAGCTTGTTTGAGGGGGTTTTCAAATAGTGGGATCTTCCCATATGAAATAGATTCAATTTTAAACTGTCAATTAAAATTAGTATTTGAATGTTTTTAGCAGATCACAAAGTGGGCCTTGGTACCTCATTAGGTGTACTAGCAAGGGGTGTAAAGATCCACAATTGTTTCTGTTAGGTTTTGAGTTCTAGGAATAGCCAAAGTAGGCATGATAGTTAAATTGGCCAAAATGACCATTCACTTCATTTATTCATTTGGAGTTGTTTTTCTTTGGGAAAAGTTTGGGAATGATTTAGATGATGTTTATTTCACCTAAGAATCATTTTACAAGCAATGAATCACAGAACCATGGCAATTCAAATCAACTCCTATTTTAAATGCACACACATATGAATGCTTTAATAATTTTAATTGGAAAAGTTTTTGTTAACCCTAATTTTGATGATTTGGATCTTAATAACCTTGGATTAAAGTTTTGGGATGTTACAAACCTTCCCCCCTTAAACAAAATCTCGTCCCAAGATTTACAAAGAAAACTAGGAACTAAAGAGATCTGGGAACTCTGTCCTAATGTAATCTTCGCGCTCCCAAGTGGCTTCCTCCTCGGTATGGTTGCTCCACTAAATCTTGAGAAACTTGATACTCCTGGTCCTGGTGGTTTTGTAGGCTTCTTCTAAGATACGGATGGGCACTTCCCGATAGGTCAAGTCATTGTTGATTTCTACAGCTTTGTGATCGATGTTCTTGAAAACTTCAGTCTTCTCGGGCACTTCCAGGCATTTGCGAAGTAACGAGATATGGAACACATTGTGGATGGCTGACATCTCTTCAGGCAGTTCCAGCTGATATGACACTTCTCCTCGACAGTTCAGAATCTTGAATGGCCCGATATATATGGGGGCTAACTTTCCTTTCAGACTAAAGCGTTGGGTTCCCTTCAATGGTGAAACCTTGAGATATACAAAATCTCCGACATTGAAAGTCAGGTCTCTCCTTCTCTTGTCAGCATAACTCTTTTGTCTGGATTGGGCGGTCTTGAGGTGCTCACGGACTTTGTGAACCTTCTCTCCGGATTCTCGAAGAATGTCTGGTCCAAAGATCTGACTCTCTCCTACTTGCGACCAATTCAAAGGGGTACGACACTTTCTTCCATATAGGAATTCAAATGGTGCCATTTGCAAACTAGCTTGATAACTGTTGTTATATGAGAATTCTGCGAAAGGCAGGCAGTCTTCCCATTTTGATCCGTATTCTAACACACAACTCTTAACATATCCTCTACGATCTGATTGACTCTGTCAGTCTGTCCATCAGTTTGCGGGTGATAAGCGGTGCTGAAGTTCAACTTGGTTCCTAATCCTTCTTGAACTTACTTCCAAAATCTCGAGGTAAACTGGGTTCCTCGATCTAATACGATGGTCTTGGGGGTTCCATGCAGACTAACAATCCTAGCAATGTACAGCTCTGCTAGCTTTGCACTCTGGTAGGTAGTCTTGACAGGTATAAAGTGGGCTACCTTGGACAGTCTATCAACTATGACCCAGATTGAATCATCTCCCCTACTAGAAGTAGGCAAACCGGTGATAAAGTCCATTCCGACGGAATCCCATTTCCATTCTGGAATCTGCAATGGTTGCAACAGTCCTGCAGGTCTCTGATGCTCTACTTTCACTCTTTAACACATGTCACACTTGGCGATGTAGCTTCCAATTTCTCTCTTCATCTTGTACCACCAAAATTTCTCTTTCAAATCCTGATACATCTTCGTTCCTCCGGGGTGGATAGAATAAAGAGTATGATGAGCTTCCTTCATGATAACTTGCTTCAGCTCCGAATCTGCTGGCACACAGATACGTCCCTTGTACCACAGTACTCCTTCTTTGTCTTCAGTGAATCCAGGTACCTTTCCTGTACCAATACGACATTTGATTGCGTCGATACTTTATTTCCCCTTCTGGGCTTCCTTGATTTGGCTAATCAAAGTGGGTTGAAGTACAATGCTAGCTAAGAATCCTTTGCTAACTAACTCAGTTCTGAATTGCTCCAACTCTTCATACAAACTTGGTTGCTTCTCCTTGATCATGGTGTTTAGCCTACACGGCAATCAGCTAAGAGCATCCGCTACCACATTGGCTTTGCCGGGGTGATAGTGAATGTCAAGGTCATAGTCCTTGATTAACTCTATCCATCTCCTTTGCCTCATATTCAGCTCCTTCTGCGTGAAGATATACTTCAAGCTCTTGTGATCTGAGTAAATCTCACAACAATTACCCATCAGATAATGACGCCATGTCTTTAATGCTAGAACCACAGCTGCTAGCTCAAGATCATGGGTCGGATAATTCTGCTCATGCTGCTTCAGTTGTCGAGACAGATACGCGATGACTTTGCCTTCTTCCATCCATATACATCCTAGACCAATCTTGGATGCGTCACAATACACATCAAATGGCTTCTTGATGTCTGGCATGACCAATATTGGGGCTGATATCAATCTCTTTTTCAGCTCCTGGAAACTGGCCTCACATTTGTCTGTCCATTCAAACTTCTTGTCCGTCTTCAACAATTGGGTCATGGGTCGGGCTATGCTCGAGAATCCTTCTACGAACATGCGGTAGTATCCCGCTAATCCTTGAAATGCACGGACTTGGGTTTGAGTGGTTGGGGCTTCCCATTCTTCGACATCTTTGATCTTGGCAGGATCAACAGAGACTCCTCCGGCAGACACAATATGTCCTAGGAATCCTACTTCTTTCAGCCAAAACTCACACTTGCTGAACTTGGCATATAACTGATGCTCTCTCAAGGTTTCTAGGATGATTCTCAGATGTTGCTCATGCTCTTCTTCTGACTTGGAGTACATAAGGATGTCATCAATAAACACGACTACAAACTTATCTAGGAAATTCATAAAGATCTTATTCATGAGATTCATGAAATAAGCAGGGGCATTGGTTAATCCAAAAGACATAACCATATACTCGTATAAACCATAGCGAGTAGTAAAGGCGGTCTTCGGAATATCCGTTGCACGAATCTTAAGTTGGTGATAACTAGTCCTAAGATTAATCTTTGAGAATACCTGGGCTCCAGTCAACTAATCAAATAGATTCTCTATCTTTGGCAAAGGGTACTTGTTCTTGATGGTGACATCATTCAACTTTCTGTAATCTGTGCACAGACGGTTGCCTCCATCTTTCTTGTCAACGAATAACACTGGTGATCTCCATGGCGATGCGCTTGGTTGAATCAAGCCTTTCTCTAACATGGCATCCAACTGCTTCTTCAGTTCCACTAACTCTGATGGGTTCATGCTATAGGGTCTCTGGGCTATGGGTCCGGTTCCGGGGATTAGTTCGATGATGAACTCAATATCCCTATCCGGGGGCATACCTGGCAATTCATCTGGGAATACGTTGGTGTATTCACAGACTACTCTGACTTGGTCAATGGTGGGCAGGGCTACACTCTTGTTGCACTTGAATTGACAAGGTAAGGTTTCAGAGATATGCTCTACTGTTACTCCAGAACTACTGGTCATGGTGATGGCTTTCTTAGCACAGTCTATCAGTCCTTTATGCCTTGACATCCAGTCCATACCTAGTACTACTTCCAATCCTTTGGTTCCAAGTACAATTAGGTTGGCATAAAAATCTATCCCATGTATTCTGATAGGCACAGCTTTGCAAATTTTTCTAGATTTGGTTGTTGAAACGGGAATTTGAACTATCATGACATGTTTCAGGTTGGTTGGGTGAATCTTACTAGTGCATGCAAATTCTTCGGTGACAAATGAATGCGATGCTCCAGAATCAAACAACACTCTTGCTAAAACTGAGTTGATAGAAAACATACCCAACACTACATCTGGCGCTTCTTGGGCTTCTTCTGCGTTCATGTGGAAGAGACGACCGTTGCGGTTGTGAGGATTCCCTGGGGCAAATCTTCTCCCTGGTTGAACACGACGCTGCTGCTGAGCTGGGGTATTCACATTGGCATTGGCGGCAGTCTTCTTGGGACACTCATTGGAGTAGTGACCCTTCACTTCACACTCGAAACAAGTGATCTGGGACTTGTCCTTGACTGCGACAGGCACAACATTGCTGCCAGTTCTGGGTGCAGTGTTGTTGTTGTTGTTCTTGGGAGGTGCACGGTTGAAATTGTTGGCATTGCCGGAGCTGTGATTGTTTCCTCCGGACTTCACATTGCCTCTGCTACGATTGGGGTAGCTTGGGCGAGACAATGGGGGTCGATTGTTCCTTGGTGCATATCCTGGGGAGGGGTTGGGACAGTACTTCTGGTGACTGCTGGATCCAGATTGCTGCATCATACAACGCTTGCGGTTGTCGTTTGCCTGGTTAATCTTCCCTTCCATCTGAATGGCAGAGTCGACTAGCTATTCGAGATCCTGGAAACGGATGTTGATGAGGACAGTCTACATCTCATCATGCAGTCCGTTTAAGAATCTCTCCTTCTTCTTGGCCTCCGTGTTGATCTCATCAGGTGCATATCTGGCAAGTGACAAGAATCTGTCACGGTACTCTACCACAGCCATTCTTCCTTGCTTCAATTCGCGGAATTCATCCCTCATTCGGTTGACTAGACCCTGCGGCACGTGGGTGCAGCTGAACTAGACTTTGAAGGCTTCACATGTCATAACTTGACCATGGTTCATCAGGCGGATACTGTTCCACCAAGCTGTTGCATCTCCCGCCAGATAGTAGGTGGCGAAGAGAACTTTCTCGTTTTCATCAACGCCTGCAACTTCTAAGTTGTTTTCCATTGTCTGCAACCAATCATCAGCATCTAATGGGTTTTCTGACATGCTAAAGATTGGGGGATTTGTATTCTGGAAGTTCTCCAGCTTGAATCCTTGATGATCCTGATTTCCATGCCCTTGGTTGTTGAGAGCCATCTAGGCGATCTGCTGCAATGTTTCTAAGTTGGCTTGGCATTCTGCCCTGCTTGCTTCACGGTCTGCGATGAGATTCTGCAAGATCTGTAGCATTGGGTCTTGCGACGAACTGCTCCCTCCTTGGTTTCCACGAGTCATCTGAAGATTGAGGTAGATATAGGGGTAAGAGGGAAATTCTAAGGTTCATGGTTTTGGGTTTTAAATCTAAAACTTTGAGTTAGACTCAGGTTTTTCAACTAACTTCCTTTCATTCATGCAAACAAGCACACGATACAACACACACCACAACAAACAAAGGAAAACAGATGGTTTGAAGAACCATTCTGCAAGCTACGATACAGTGGGACCGATACATCTCCTGCTACGATAGTGCTCTAGTGCATCTACTCATCGTCGATGAAGTCAGAGTCATCATCGTCAGTGTAGAAGTCCACAGCATCTTCCTCCAGAAAGTCATCATCGTTGCTGAGGTAAGAATCCATGTCTCCCTGGATGTCTTCACCCTCCTCTTCTTCCTCCTTTGCTGCAAGCTGAGCTTCCTGCTCCTTGACGGTCTTCTCGAGGTCGGCCACCTTCTTGCAAAGACGGGCGATGGTGCAATCCTTCTTTGCATGCTGGCGGCGAAGAGACTGACGATCCTGGACGAGTAGTGCGAAAGTCTGGGCCTTCTGGTCGGTAATGGCACGGTTTTGGTTGGCTAACTCTCTAGCACTGTGCAGCTCCTTCTGGCGGTCATACAGCAGGAAGTCGAGGTTCTCCACTTGGTGCTTCAGTGCTGGATGACTTGGCATCTCCATCGGCATTCCCATGAAGTCAGGTCTTGCATAGTGGGCAAAACGGGTTCCTTGGATCTGGTTGACACTGAGGGCACATAGACGTGCGAGAGCTTCATGCATTGCCCTGGCTAATCCATCTAGCCAGTTGTTCTCTCTCAGGAGAACTGGATTCTCCCAGAAGTTGGTGCTTCGATGCTTCCTCTAAGGTCTGCGGTGACTAGCCACTGTAAGTCTCCTCCTAGGGTTCCTAGAAGTTGAGCTCCAAGAAACTCCGGATGTGGGCATCCCAGTAACTCTGACAGTGAATCCAGATCCCTCTCGAAGATCAGCTGACCTCCATTTCCCAACTGGTAGAACTTGCTGAACTGAGACTCCATCTACAAGAGTTTAGGATGAGGAAGTTAGTGAAGTGATCAAGTGTGTCAAATTTTTAAGTAGTTATGTAAGAAATTTGAGGCATATGAATTTTTGAGAAAGAACGAGGTCACAAGGATAAGAGAGGAAATAATTTTTCATAAATACTCACTTTGGTTTTTGAAACTAAGTTTTTGGTTCGGACGTCCATTCTAACTAGGGTCTCCTATGGTCAGGATGGCTCTGATACCAACTTGTCAACACCCGGATTTTTAATCCCAGATGCCCGTTATGCCATACCTCGCAATCCCAGGATTACCATTTTTTTGAGACATAACGAATTGGATATCACAGTACAGATTCCATTACAAACCATACATAAGGTCTTACACAAATAAGGGTCTCATGATCCAGTCTTAATACAACAAGCAACGGAATTAAAAGATAAGCGTAGCGGTGGGGTCCATCTTCAGGGGCACATGCAATGCTGACGAAGGCAGATAGTCCTAGTTATCATAGCCGTCCTGCTGGCCATCATCTTGATAATCTCCTTCATAGTCTGGCCATGAGAATAGCCAGGGACAAAAGCCATGAGTACTATTTAAGCACTCGCAAACTACCACTACAAGTAGTATAGTTCTAAGTTAAAGTGCTAAGTCTAAGTTTTAACTATAAAGTTAAGTTCGAAACCTAAGCTGAGTTCAGAAGCAAAGAAAGATAAAATAAAGTCCTAGAATCACTTAAGTTGGGAAGCTATTGTCGTAAACACAATCCTGTTGTGGTCAAGTCAAGATTCATCATTCATTTCATAAGTCATTTGGAAAAACATCTGACAACGAAACAGTATGGCCATTCCAACTGTCCATAACTGCGGACGCGGCTATTCGAATAGTTTGACACTCTGTAGAGCTGGTACACTTTCACCACAAGATTCGATACATCTATCAGGGATAACCTTGAATCATCATACTTAGTATGCAGATAATCAAACATAAATTTCCCTTTACACACCCTAGTACAAGCACCTCTCCTATGAGCATGGCCTCCCAACCATGACCATCAGTCATCTTGGGCACTACATAGGTGGACAACATTGAGAGGTAGCCTCAGCTCAAACCTCTCCCGCAAGGGAACTAATACTAATGCATATAAATTTCTAGCTAAGCCTTACCCAATTCAGGTAGTGTGGTTGTACGGTAAATTTGGAATGGTATCGCATCTGAATCCAACCATCAGTTTTATAAAAGGGTTAAGGCTCATGCCCCAACATTATCATCATCATAAACCATTTGTGTTTCTCAACACATGTCAAAACATCTCAATAGAATGACTCATCATTCTAAGGTTTTCATAATTCATTTTCACCAAGTGTTCCCATCTAAAGTGACTCAAGTTTTGATCTAGCTTTAATCTACTAAGTTAAGAGTGTTCACTAAGGTGGAAAAGATGGGGTCAATCTCATGCCATAGAATGACATCTAAGGGTTATCTAAATAGGTCAAGTTTTATACTCTTTATGCTACCTTTAAAACAAGTAAAGGACTTTGTGTAAAGTAAAGGAAGTAAAGCTTGAATTTAATACTTGGGGGTAAATACTAGTCAAAGTAATATAATCAAAGCATGCCTAAAGCATCTTTGCTACACCATCTAGTTTAATCCTAGCTTGCTAAGCATTATACTTGCAAGTGTTAGCTTGCACTGCTAATGGTGGCTTGCCTTGGTTGGTGCAGTGGTTGAAGTTTTCTTCTTCTTCTTGGTAGAACTCCTCCTCCTCGTAGACTTCGTCGGTACTATCGTCTATAAAAACATACGGAGTACACAATCACCAAACAATACTTAACTAGTCTAATTAGCATTCTAAAACACACATTTGATGATCTATTATCATCACAAGCATCACAAGTTTTATTTACTAGTTTCATCCTTTTTATTTTAGAAAAGTAATTTCTACTCATTGAAAAATTAACTAAGATTTAATATTCACCACTTAAAATATGGGATCATGTGGACACATGTCATCACCACATATTCTAACATGTGGGAATGTGATTTAAGGGTTGGATCATAATTACTTTGGTTTAAGTTCATTATTTAATGATTTAAAGTGACTAGAAATGCCTATATAGCATTATTTTGGTACTAGTCCAAAGTCACTGCATGTAAACCTTAATATTATTACTTACATATTCAGATAGATATGATGAAATGTGATTTTTGAGAGTTGGAATCAACTCAAAACCTATCTTGGTTGATTTTATAAAAATGTTGCAAGGTGCAATAGCTTCTGTTTTATTATTTTTACTAGGATAGATCTATAACTCTAATTGAATTAAATCCAATGGGCTTGGATATATCATTTCAATACCTTTCAGGCAAATTTGGTTTCATGCAATTTGGATTTGTAAATCTCTCTGAATTGATTTTCAAACTCAGAGACAGAACTAAGTTGAAACTAAAAAGAAAAATCTTAATTCAAACTAACTGGGTTGCACGGGAAACGCTAACGGGCCAGCCCAGTGTCACTCCGCAGCGGGGGGCTCAGCTGACAGGAGGGGTCCACCAGTCAGCGGCTCATAACGCGCGAAGCGGTACGGGGCGATGTGGGACGTTGGATTAGAGTGGGCATCAACGGCTGGGGATCGTCGTCGACGACGGACCCGTCGCCAGCGAGCTCTAACCCTAGCGGCTCGGTGGGGGTGCATAGGAGGCGTACCAAGGCTCCAGCAACGACGGCGAGGCGGGCAAACGGACTGGTGGTCGACGACGAGCTCAGGGACGGTCGAGGCAGCTCCGGGGGTGGTCACAATTAGCGGCGCCCTTCTCCTCCAGAGGCGGCCTGCTCCGGTACAATTCCAGAGAGCTGCTGCTCTCCGTGCTCCGACTAGAGGTGTGGGACGATCAGTGAGGTGAGGGGAGTGGAGTGGTGTGCTGCAAATGGCTGGGGGTGCCCTCCTTTTATAGGCTCGACGGCGAGACCGAGAGGGATGGGCAGGCGACGGTGGCGGCATGGCTACGGGCTGCTAGCGACATGGCTGCGGGCGGCGATTGACGCATGGTCTCCTGGTGGTGCTCTAGGACTTTAATGCGGGCTTAGGGGCGATGGTATGCGGTCGGGCGCAGCTGGCACTCTGAGTGGCAGAGGCGGCGACTTCGATGGCGAGCGGGGGCTGTGAGACGTTGGACAGCGAATGGGGGTGTCTGGCGTGTTCCATGGATCGTGGTGTGGGCTGCGGTCGAGCGGCGGCTTGTCCACGCTGTCGGGCGCTCTTGCGCGTGGTCGCCATGGCACAGTGGCACTGGGCGCGAGGATTGCTCGGTGGTCCATAGCTGGGCCTGGCTTGGGGAGGGGACAGTGGGCGATAGTGAGGTACTGGCTAGCTGCTAGACATGGCGAGAGAGGGGGGAGGCGGTCTGCTGCGGTGGCGACCAAGTTGGCCGGCGAGGTGGGGCTCGGCTTGGCATGGCCATGCTGCTAGGAGGTAGGGGTGGGGTAGTTAGGTCCTGGTTAGCTCATTAAGAGACAAAGGGAGCAAATGGGGGTCAAATGGGAGACAATTTTGGCCAGAACACTATTCAAAATAGTGAATTTGGTTTTGTTTGAATTCTGCCTGCCAAGTGTTTGATAAAATGGCCGCAAGAAATAAACTTTGGAATTTTGGGTTCAAAAATTTTGAGTGATCTCCACTAGTACTAGGTAGTCTATGGTTGCAAGGGTTTTGAAAATTGAGCTTGTTTGAGTGGTTTTTGAAATACTGGGATCTTCCCATATGAAATAGATTCAATTTTAAAATGCCAATTAAAATCAGTATTTGAATGTTTTTAGCATATCACAAAGTGGGCCTTGGTACCCCATTAGGTGTACTAGCAAGGGGTGTAAAGATCCACAATTGTTTCTGTTAGGTTTTGAGTTCTAGGAATAGACAAAGTAGGCATGCTAGTTAAATTGGCCAAAATGACCATTCACTTCATTTATTCATTTGGAGTTGATTTTCTTTGGGAAAAGTTTGGGAATGATTTAGATGATGTTTATTTCATCTAAGAATCATTTTACAAGCAATGAATCACAGAACCATGGAAATTCAAATCAACTCCTATTTTAAATGTACACACATATGAATGCTTTAATAATTTTAATTCGAAAAGTTTTTGTTAACCCTAATTTTGATGATTTGGATCTTAATAACCTTGGATTAAAGTTTTGGGATGTTACATAGCCGGAAGAGGAAACAACAACAACGGCCCGTCTTCATCATCCTCCATATTCGCCATCGTCAACACCGAAGCCAACTCTGACTTCGTCCTTGACGCGCTTTACACCGACATCAGTATGGATGCCGGTGGCTCAGATGCAAACTCGGAGGAATACGACGTTGTTATGAGGGAGATCGAGCAGGAGATCGAGAAGGAGGAGCACAGAGAGAAGACCAACACTTCCCACCAGGTGCTAGTCGCCATTGGGAGCGTGATGGAAGAAGACGGACAGGAACCGAAACGTGAAAGAGCTTTGCCCACACTAGCGGTCACTAGAATAGCAGCATCTAAGAAAGCCACCGAGCCTCCGGCTCTGGCCAAAGCTATGCCTCCTCCGGTTACCCGCCCCCTACCTGCGCAGGAACTCACCATGGCTCCTAGTACGGCCCGATAAATCAAATCAGCTGCCAATGCCACCGTCAACGTCTGCAGCTGGCAACCTACTGGCCACTTCCGCCGACAAAGCAATCTATGGCGCACTCCTCATTGATCCAATCACCATCGTCCATATTCGGAGTGTTACGGAGCTTGATGAGAAGCGCGCAACAATCTTAGCGGAGGCCAAGTGCATCGTGGAGCAGGATGCTAAGCTAGACGAAGACATGGCTAAGGTGCAACAATCCATCAAGGTGGCAAGAGCTATGGAGGCTGAGTACAAGCAATTGTTGTTAAAGCAAAAGGCAAAGAAAGTGACAGCTCACATCGTCGAAGATCTAGGCGTTCGGCGAAGGTTGGGGTATGAGGGGTCTAAGCCGACAAAAGCCACCCCTTACATCGATTCATAGGGGAGACAGGTCAGGCTAACTCCCGCCCTCAACATTGCCGTCACCAAGACCCTCCTGGAGCAGGACAGGTTGCCAGAAGCAGTTGCTCAGGTGTACGACCTTGTCGCTAAGGCATGCAAGCAGCAGGAAAAGGCCACCTCACAGAGGCTTGAGTCCAACCCAGAGCTTTGCCAATCAACCCTGAACAGCCGCAGAAGGCCAAAATCTCCCTGTGACGAGGGATCCTTCATAGGCTCCACAGAGCGAAGACAGAGAGAGGCACGCAACAGGACTAACGACATCCCCATATCCTCCGATCACGGAGAAAAGGCTCGTCCCCGCCGGTCGCCACCTCCACCACCATCTCGGTGTCACGAGGAACCAGAGCCGCACAACCGTACAAGCATGCCACCGCCAAGGTGGCCCCAGCCCGGCGTCGTTATACGCGATCAGGGCGAGCAGCCTCGGCATGCCGGAGAGTGCAGTGGCATTGAAGGACATAGGAGCACGTCCGACAAATAACCACGACAGATGTGAGGAATCATAGGAGGGGCACAACAAGAGAGCTAACCCACCACCTCCATCGCCACCTAGCAGCCATCATGGCAAAGGACATGGCAGATCTCATAGATCACGCCACAACTCCCCTCCCCATGATGGAAAAGGGAAGCAAGTAGAGCCATACGATGCACGTACATGGATGGACAAGATCCAAGAGGCTCGGGAGCTCCCATACCTTGGGCCACGATGTTTTGGACCGATAATATGGCCACAACTTATCCCAAGGGACTCCGGATAGACAAGACCATCAAGCCCTACAACGGCACTGCCAGGCCAGCAACATGGTTGCAGGACTACAGCGAAGCGATCCACATCGCAGGGGGGAACCCCAATGTCGCCGTCAAGTACCTCCCACTCATGTTGACCGGCACCGCTCGGCAATGGATCGACGACTTACCGGAGAAGTCAATATGCAATTGGCTAGACATGCATGAAGCGTTCACCAAGAATTTCGAGGGTACGTACAAGCGTCCCTGCACTGTCGAAGACCTACAGTGGTGTGTGCAAGAAAAGGATGAAACCTCTCGTGCCTACCTCTCTCGCTGGCTGGATATGAAAAATTCCTGCGCAGGGGTGCACGAATAGACCGCTATGGCCACCTTCATTGATGGTCTGGAAAAGGGAACTTTGCTCCAGCATACGTTAAAGCGCAAGCAAGACAACAACGAGCTCAACCTCAACGAAATGATCGCCATGGCTAGAGAGTTCGACGTTGCTGACGATGACACGCATGGATCGTTGCCGGCAATAACAATCCCTACCCAGGCTAGGAAGAACAACAATAACAAGCTGAAGAATCCGCCCGAAGAAAAGCAAGTAGCCGACATGGTCGCCGCAACGTTCACTGGCAGATGCAATGGCGGACAGCGTGGACGTTGTCGGAGGCTAGCAGTGGCTAGCAGAGGAGTGACACTACACCCTCACTACCCCGCGTTCCCCAAATGTACAAAGACTATCGTGATATGCCGTGTTTCGTCCTCCTTGACACAAACGACAAGGCCACCCACACCAACCGCCAATGCAAATTTTTCAACGATCTCAAGGAAGACCCAGAATCCGGCTACAAGCAAAGTCAGAAGAACAGACCCTACGGAAAAGGCAAAGGGAAGAAAAAGGAGGAAGAGCCCAAGGAATCAAGTGATATGGACAAAGACATGGACCCAAAATCTTCTGACAAGGGAGAGGATAAAGGAGAAAATCCCTTTGAAAAGAAGGCTCCATGTTACCACACCTTCTTTGGTACCCCAACCGTCCGGGCCCAGAAAACCTCTCTGAGGATACTGATGGCTTCCCTCCCTCCGGTTCCCCAATACGTCAGGTGGTCGGAAGTTCCAATTACTTGGGATAGGAAGGATCACCCAGAGTGTATCCCAACAGAGAACCAGTATGCCATGGTCATCAACCCTTTGATTGACGGCACAGAGTTCACCAAGTGCCTCGTGGACAGTGGAAGCAGCATCAACATCATGTACGTGGATACACTGCACAAGATGAACTTGACGGAGACCCAGCTAAGGAAGAGCAACACCGTGTTCCACAGGGTTGTCCCTGGCTGATAAGCAAATTCCCTAGGCTGCATCACCCTTTCGGTCGGTTTTGGCGATGTCAATAATTACCGCCAAGAACGCATGACCTTTGAAGTGGTTCCCTTCAAAAGCGTGTACCACGTCATCTTTGGACGCGACATCTTCCACTCCTTCCTCGCAAGGCCATGCTTTGTCTACAACTAGCTCAAGATTCTTGGACCAAATGGCGTCATCACCGTTGACAGAAACTTCACCAAGGCACAGGAGTGCGAGCTCACTGAGGCCACCTTCGCCGAAGCACTCCTCTACGGTGAGGAGTTCAAGGAGATCCAGAACTAGTTCGATGCCTCAAAGATGCCGGCTTCAAAGAAGCAGATTACTGCTGCCGAACCCACCTTCAAGGCCACCATCAAGACCAAGCAGGTGGAGCTTGTTGAAGGTGATTCCTCCAAGACCACCGCCATTGGCACGGACCTGGATCCCAAATAGGAAAGCGCGCTCGTTGAGTTCCTCTGTGAGAATAGGGACATCTTTGCCTGGCAACCTACCGACATGAAAGGTGTACCTAGGGAACTTGCCGAGCACAGCTTGAATATTGATCCTAATGCCAAACCGGTGAAGCAACCTCTACGATGCTTTGGTGATGAAATACAAAGGGCTATAGGCAAAGAAATAGCTAGGTTACTTAAGGCTGGCTTTATCCGAGAAGTTATTCACACCCGATGGGTCGCAAATCGTATACTTGTCCCCAGAAAGGGAACCAATGAATTAAGAATGTGCGTTGATTACACCGGCTTGAACAAAGCGTGTCCAAAGGATCTATTTGCTTTGCCTCGCATTGACCAAGTCATTGACTTGACGACTGGCTCGGAACTTCTGTGTTTTCTCGATGCCTATTTAGGATACCACTAGATCCGGATGCAAAAGTTGGATCATTTGGCCACTTCGTTCACCACACCCTATGGCACGTATTGCTACGTCACGATGCCCTTTGGGTTAAAAATGCTAGCGCTACTTACCAGCGGAAGATGCAACGTTGCCTACACGACCAAATAGGTCGCAATGTGCACGCTTATGTGGATGACATTGCGGTAATGGCAAATAAATCAAATGATCTTTTCACTGACTTGAAGGAAACCTTCGATAACCTTTAGAAATACAACATGATGCTGAACCCCAAGAAATGCGTCTTTGGGGTACCCTCCAGCAAACTATTGGGTTTCATCATTTCTCATTGCGGAATCGAGGTTAATGTGGGGAAAATCAAGGCCATCCTCGACATCAAACGACTGACATGCTTGAAGGACATACAAAGGCTCACAGGCTGCGTCGTAGTAGTAAGCCGGTCATCAGACGACTTGGTGAGAAGGCTGTGCCGCTCTACAAGTTGCTCAAGAAGGGGGACAAATTCACATGGATGAACAAAGCTGACGCAGCACTTCAGGAGTTGAAGAGAATACTCTCCTCCCCACCAATACTTGTAGCACCGGTGCCAAGGGAGCCTATGTTAGTTTACATGGTGGCAACCAACCGAGTAATCAGCATCGTCATCATGGTGGAGCACAAGGAACCAACGCATGAGTACGGAATTCAACAGCATGATTACTATGTAAGCGAGGTCTTGGCACAATCCAAGCAGCATTACCCGCACTACTAGAAGATAGCTTATGGAGTTTTCCTTGCTTCACGTAAGTTGAGGAATTATTTCCAGGAGCACCCTATCACAGTAGTGAGCAAAGCTCCACTGTCTGACATCATCAACAACAGCGACGCTACATGGAGAGTCGCAAAGTGGGGTGATATGTTGTAAACGTATCTATAATTTTTGATGTTCCATGCTTGTTTTATATCTACTTTCTTATGTTTTGTCCACAGTTTGGATTGCTTTTACACATTTTCTAGAACTAACCTATTAACAAGATGCAATAGTGCCAGTTGCCTATTTTCTGCTATTTTTGGTTCCAGAAAAGCCAAAAAAGTAATATTCTCGGAATTGGACGGGACAAATGCCAAAGTCAATATTTTACGGGAGACACATGGATTCCAAAGGAGAGACGAAGGGGGGCCACAGGGCGGCCACACACCCCCAGGCGCAGGAAACCCTAGGCCGCACCAGGGTAGGGTGTGGCCCCCCTAGCCGGCCACCGACCTCGCCCATTCGCCTATATATTCCCCCCGGGATGAAAACCCTAAGTACCCGATCAAAAATCCACGAAAGAGTCTGTAGCCGCCGTCATCTCCATCCCTAGATCGGGAGGGATCTGAAGCTCTTCCCGGCACCCTGCCAGAGGGGAGAGTTCACCCTAGAGGCCTTCTTCATCACCATGCCTACCTCCGGTGTGATGCGTGAGTAGTTCATCCCTGGACTACGTGTCCATGTAGTAGCTAGATGGTTGGTTCTCCTCCTTTGTGCTACCATGCTTAGATCTTGTGAGCTCCATTCATGATCAAGATCATCTATTTGTAATCTTACAAGTTGTGTTTGCGGGGATCCGATGGATATTGAGATGCTATTTTAGATTGATTATTGATTCTATCATGTCTATGTTATTTGTGATCTTGCATGCTTTCTGTTGTTAATAGCTATCTTGGCCAAGTAGATGCTAGCAACTCCAAGAGGGAGTATTTATGTTCAATAGTGGGTCCATGCCTCTAGTAATATGGGGAACTGATAGAAATCTCTAAGGTACTAGATGTGTTGTTGCTACTAGGGAGAAAATAGCAATCCTTTGTCCATAGGGCAATCGTATTGTTTACTTTACACACTTTTCTTAATGCAATTATCTGTTGCTTGCAACTTAATACTGGAGGGGGTTCGAATGATAACCTGAAGGTGGATTATTAGTCATAGATGTAGTTGGATTACGGTCTATGTATAATGGTGTAATGCCCAATCAGATCTCATAGGAGGCAAGATGATTAGTATATGCATGTATGCTTTCTCGATGTTTGTCAATTTCCCCGCTATAATTTGTTCACCCAACATGTCATCTATCTTAAGGAGAATCACCACTAGTGAACTACGGACCCCGGTCCAGTCTTTTACCATTAATCTACTATTTACTGTTTTACTGTTTACTTTCTGCAAACAATTACTATCTTCCACACAATACGTTTAATCCTTTATTTCAGCAAAATCGGTGAGATTGACAACCTCACTGTAAGTTGGGGCAAAGTTCTATGATTGTGTTGTGCAGGATTCCAAGTTGGAGACAACACCTTGCGGTTGGTTCCTTGCTCCTACTGGTTCGATAACCTTGGTTTCATAACTGAGGGAAAACTTGTTGTTGTGCTCATCATACCTTCCTCTTGGGGTTCCCAACGAGCTCATCATATTTTGAGCCATCAAGCAATTTTTCTGGCACCGTTGCCGGGGAGTCAAGGACAACTTCACAAGGGGAGTGCTTCATAACCAACCTCTTTACTTTGTTTTTTGTTTTGCTTAGTTTATTTTTGTTTTGTTTGCTTGTTTCTTTTATTGAAAACACACAAAAAATAGTTGTACTAGTTTGCTTCTTTATATTGAAAACACAAAAAATGAATACTCCCGAAAATACAAAGTTGTGTGACTTCACTAGCACCAACAACAATGATTTCATGTGCACACCTATTGCTCCACCTGTTCCTGAAGCTACTTTCTTTGAAATTAAACCTGCTTTACTCAATCTTGTTGTGAAAGAACAATTTTCTGGTATTGGTACTGAAGATGCTGCTGCCCATCTCATGTTGATGGAAAAGATCATGTTGATCCAAATCATGTTCCCTTAGCCTCTTTGGTTGCTCAAGAAAAGCAAGTTGATGTGAACTTTATTAGAAGTAATAATTTTAGCAACAATGCCTACAGGAATAATTTTGGTAATAACAATTATAGGTCATATCCTCCCAATAATGCTAATGCTTATGGAAACTCCTACAACAATAATAGAAGTGCACCCTCTGAACTTGAAGTCATGCTTAAAGATTTTATTAGTAAACAAACCGCCTTCAATAAAACTATTGAGGAAAAACTCTCTAATTCTGAAAGAAATATAGCATCATTTTCTGAAGCACAATCTTCTTTTAATAAAATGGCTGCTAAACCTAAAATTATTGAAAATCCCTTTGCTACTACTAATGCCATACAAGTTAGAATTGATGAAAATATTAGACTGTTAGCTAAATTGCATGCTAAGTGGGAAATAGAAGATGAAATTGCTAGAAATAGTAGTATTTGTACTATCACCACCACTAATGTTTAAAGGGAATATGCCCGAGAGGCAATAATAAAGTGGTTATTATCTTATTCCATGTTTATGATAAATGCTTATTTTGCATGCTATAATTGTATTAATTGGAAATGTTAATACATGTGTGTTTAATAAACAAAATACAAAGTTCCTAGTACTGCTTCTCATATAAACTAGCTTGTTGATTAACAAGATGATCAAGGTTTCCTGATCATGGACATTGGATGTTGTTAATAACGAGGTCACACCATTGGTGGAATGATGTGATGAACATTCATCCGAAGTATAGCATTACGATCAAAGTCATTATGTTTATATTGCTATAACATCATACAAAGTAATCTTAGTCCTTAGACCATGAGATCATGTTAATTGCTGACACCGGAAGAGTATCTTGATAACATCAAACGTCACACCGTAACAGGGTGACTATAAAGGTGGGTTTCAGTGCTACGAAGGTGTTATGTTGAGGCTCATGGATCAAGAGTGGGAGTTGCCCATCCCGATGATGGATAGATATACTCTAGGCCCTCTCGGTGATATCACATTGAAATAGCTTGCAAGCAAGTGATCTGATCACTAGAATGTTATATCACGGGAACGAGAAAAGAGTGCATGTGGGCAACGAGATCAAACTAGGTATAGAGATACCGATGATCGAATCTTGGACATGTAATATATCGCGAGACAAAGGGATTTAGTTACTAGCGTTAAAGGTTCTCACGATCACAGAGGTCATCGTTGAATGTGTAGGAGTCAGTATGGATCTCCAGGTCCCGCTTCTGATTATTGATCTGAGAGGGGTCTCGATCATGTCTGCATTATTCGCGAATCGTAGGGTGACACACTTAAGGGATACCGACACCATTTGGAGCAAATATGTTTCACATAAAGATTTAAGAAAGCGCTAGAATTATTTCAATAAACACCAAAACTATTTCAGGTGAAATTGCTGACATTGGTTCTGCATGTAATATTGAAATGTTGCAGGGGGTTTTATGTGAATGTTTGTTAATTAAAGTAATTAACAAAATTCTGAATAAAATTAATAAAATAGTTTTATTAAATGAGAGAGCATTAAATTTGGAGAAATTTAATGCATTTAAAGTTGGGAATTTAAAAGAGAATGTGAAGGGGCATTTTAATGTGGAGGGGGTTACCACCACATGAATGGGGGAGTTGAAGGGACACCCTACATGGGCGCCGAGCATGGAAGGCGTACCCTCCCCTCCTCCTATAAAAGGCCCCCCTCTCACACCTTCATACACACACCTCCTCATGAAGGATCTCTCTCCCCCTCTAGTATTTTTCCCCATGGTCTCGGATTAGCGAGATACATGTTCCCGATGGCTTTATCTGGAAAGGAGTTGTTGCTTCCTCTTCTTTGCTAGAGCGAGGGATGGAGGTTGTCGGGGTGTCGGACGTGTGTGCGATCACGGATGCACCGCTGCTTTGCGGTGCTGGACTTGGTGGTTCTGGACGTGCTGGAGCTGGATCTGATGGACGTGCTAGAGCTGGACCTGCTGGACTTCATCACGATCTTGAGATCGGCAAGTGTATGACTACATCATCCACGAGTTCCAACTCGTTAACAAAGCTTTGTTGTCTTCGAGGGTAAGTTCTCTATGGATGTATATCCACCCGTTGCTTGTATCTAGTAGATAGATCTTGGTGTATAGTTCCCATCGTAGGAAATTTTTTGTTTTCTATGATGCGAACCCAACAATGTTGATGCTAGCAAACCACATGAAGTTCCCATTCCTATTGAACAACACCTAAAACCAATGGAACCTTCTCTAATAAAAATGCTGAAATTCTTCAAAATATGGGAAACAATAGCTCTACTACCTTAGAGGGTAATTATGATTTTGATCTTGATGGTTGCAATATCTCTGAAGTAATTATGTTCCTACAAAAGCTTGCTAAAAGTCCTAATGCTAGTGCTATGAATATGGCCTTTACAAAACACATAACTGATGCTCTCATAAAAATTAAAGAAGAAAAGATGAAACATAAAGCTTCTATCCCTATGAAATTAGAAGATGGTTGGGAACCCATCATTAGTATGAAAGTAAATGATTTTGATCTCAAAGCCTTATGTGATCTTGATAGTAGTGTTTCTATTGTGCCTAGAAAGATTTATGAAATGCTTGATTTTCCACCTTTATGAGATTGTTATTTAGATGTCCAACTTGATGATAATGCTAAAAAGAAACTCATGGGGAGTATTAATGATGTTCTTATTATGGTTAACAATACCTATGTCCCCGTTGATTTCTATGTTTTGGATGTTGAATGCAATGCTTCTTGTCATATTATTTTGGGAAGACCTTTTCTTTGAACTGTTGGTGCCATTATTGATATGAAAGAAGGCACCATTAAATATCAATTCCCACTCAAGAAAGGTATAGAACACTTCCCTAAGAAGAGAGAGAGGATTCATTTTGCCTCTCCTATTAAAACAAAATTTGGTCTTAATGCTTCTTCATTCGAAAATACTTGATTCTTGCTTCTTATGCCTAGCTCAAAGGTGTTAAAGAAAAGCACTTATTGGGATATAACCCAAATTTCGTTAGGAATCTTTTGTTGAGTCTTGGAATTTATTACCTCTGTACTAACCTCTCCTTATCCTTTTTGTGTGGTTTTTGTTCCAAGAGTAACCTCTAATGAGAGAGAAATAAGACTTGGGATAGTTGTTGTCCTGAAACAGGTTTTGTGCTTCACCGTAAAAATTTATGAAAATCTCTGTAAGTCGGATTAATCTGTAATTGTTTGTGCTTATGCCCTAGGCTGTTATCCAACTTTCGTTAGTTCAACATGTTTCGATTGGAGCAACACAAGGTCTTCGAAAAAATCAGTTTTTACCTGTTGGTCTTTTTTGACAGATTTCTGCTATTATTTGCATTTGCCTAATCTCTTTCTCTTTGAGTTCTCTTTGATCATTTCAACTTTTAGAAGGAATTGATACAGTATCTTGTGTTTTAATGAAAGTTTTACTTCTGTTGGAAATGAACCCAAAGAATTATTATCGTGAGTACACTAATGTTGCTAATGAAGATTGTGTGAAGTTTTGTATGAAGGAAAATTCCAGGTGTAGGGAAGAACAATGCGATAAGATGAAGGATGGACAAGAGCTCAAGCTTGGGGATGCCACCCATGTCACCTCAAGAAATATTCAAGAATTACAAGCGTCAAAGCTTGGGGATGCCCAAGGCATCCCCTTCTTCATCAATAAAAATCTTAGGTTTTCTTCCAAACACTTCATTTTTATTGTTTCGTGCACAATTGTGTTGTTCTTGGAGCGTCTTCGTTTTTGTTTTTAGTTTTCTTTTGCTTAGTTTGCTTGAATAAATTGGTTGGACCCCCGCATTCATTCATTAGATTGCAAATAAGTTGGTTTGGATTGGAAAAGAGTAGGAAAGTTCATGCTTATGAATGGTATAAAAGGAGCTGGTTTTTGACTGTGACTTAGACTTTATCATGTCATGCTTGATGTTGTTAGGACTTTATGCTTAGTAATTATTGCTGTCACATGACTTGTTACAAATAATTGAGATTGATTAATGTGCCTTGAAAGAATCATGCGTTGTTTTAGCATATTAAAGCATAGTATTGTGGTATTGTCCTTTGATGCTTTATTTGGGTTGACTTGGCGCATGCTCACACCATGTTAAGACTATACCAAGTCACCATAGCCTCTATGATCATTTATTTTTCGACTTGTAATATCACTTTATGCTTTAATTAATAATGTTTTGTCGCTTTGCATGATTATGGCCATTATTGCTCTCTTAGGTGGTCGCTCCCAGTCTTTTGCTAGCCTCCATACCAAGTATGAGTCCCACTCATGCATCCAACTCCAAGTAAAACCAATTTATTCCAAAGAGTCCACCATACCTACCTATTAGCATTTGCTATTCCAAGTATATTCATGTTTTTATCTACCTTCCGAATTAAACTTGTTATGTGAAAATTAGTGATTAAAGCTCTCACAAACTTGATGGCACACTTTACTTTTCTTGCACTTAATAAACTTGAACCATTGTGCCCATCTACCTTGCGTATATGCTTGCGCTTTATAAGTTGTGAATTAGCAGAACCATGTTACCATGGGGAACGCTTTCAACATTGCACTTTATTTGGTTGATATCATGTTCTTTTGCTTATGGATCCCGACGGTGTGAAATAAATGGGGAGCTTGTAACCTCATGGAGTTTGTATATGTGTTAGAGAAACGCCTGGGCCGCTAGCCTAAGCCATGCCTAATCATGGTGGAAACTTGGAGCATAACCATAGTGAGCAATCTATGAAGCATCCTCAATAAAAACCTATGCAAATAGCAAATAAAAAGATCGCTGAGATGCTCATTGTCTGCTTGCCTTGTCATTTTGATATGAGAAAGCTCATGTATCATGGGGCAAGGGGTACCCCGTTGGCGGTTCTCTATGATACACATGTACTTACAATGACAAGAACTTACTCGTGACTAAAGTTGAGTAGCATGAGGTTCGGTCTTGGTAAGTAAGCGGCATGAGATTTTAACTTATAACTTGTCAAGCATATCCTCATATTTTTTCACTTTAACATTAATCACCTAAAGATGCTTATGATAGGGGCAATGAGAGATGAAAGCTAATAAGTACCATAATTTTTGGAAGCTCTTTATGAAACTTGAATCCCTTCTTCCTTCTATGAAGGCCTTTCTTTTACTTTTATGTTGAGTCTCCATCTTCTATCTTTCTGCACCTATTGAGAGAGCATAGTGGCCATTCTTAGTTTAATGTGCATTGTCCCAAAACTTGTTGATTGATTCATAACTTTGATATTGCTTGTTCTTAAACTATTTGTATCTAGTCACCCTTATGAACTTTGAAGGTGTCCTATGCATTTATGTTTTGCTACACTATGAGGGACAAGCTGAATACCATTATTATTATGTTTTCTATATGTGAAACAAACAAACATATTTCAAAGCATTGTTATTCATGAATCTTTTGTTTGTATCTTTTCATGTTACAACATAGTTGCTATGTCTTATTGTTAGAACTATGTCTTTCATGTCTATGTTAAAGTACTATGATCCCAGCTATCAATGTTTTACAAATACCTTGATCAAGATTGTGATGGTGCATGTCACCTCAAAAATTATTTGTTTTTATCACTTACCTACTCGAGGACGAGCAAGAGTTAAGCTTGGGGATGTTGATACGTTGTAAACGTATCTATAATTTTTGATGTTACATGCTTGTTTTATATCTACTTTCTTATGTTTTGTCCACACTTTGGAGTACTTTTACACATTTTATGGAACTAACCTATCAACAAGATGCCACAGTGCCAGTTGCCTGTTTTCTGCTATTTTTGGTTCCAAAAAAGACAGAAAAGTAATATTCTCGGAATTGGACGGGACAAAAGCCAAATTCAATATTTTACCAGGAGACACATGGAGTCCGAAGGAGAGACAAATGGGGGCCACAGGGCGGCCACACCCCCCCGCCCATGTGCGGGCAACCCTAGGCCACACCAGGGCAGGGTGTGGCCCCCTAGCCTTCCATCGACCTCGCCCCTTCGCCTATATATTCCTCAAGGGACGAAAACCCTAAGTGCCCGATCAAAAATCCACGAAAGAGACTGTAGCGGTTGTCATCTCCATCACTAGATCGGGAGGGATTTGAAGCTCTTCTCGGCACCCTGCCGGAGGGGAGAGTTCACCCTGGAGGCCTTCTTCATCACCATGCCTGCTTTCGGTGTTATGCGTGAGTAGTTCATCCCTGGACTACGGGTCCATGTAGTAGCTAGATGGTTGGTTCTCCTCCTTTGTGCTACCATGTTTAGATCTTGTGAGCTCCATTCATGATCAAGATCATCTATTTGCAATCTTACATGTTGTGTTTGCGGGGATCCGATGGATATTGAGATGCTATTTTAGATTGATTATTGATTCTGTCATGTCTATGTTATTTGTGATCTTGCATGCTTTTCGTTGTTAGTAGCTATCTTGGCCAAGTAGATGCTAGCAACTCTAAGAGGGAGTATTTATGCTTGATAGTGGGTTCATGCCTCTAGTAATCTAGGGAAGTGACAGAAATCTCGAAGGTACTAGATGTGATGTTGCTACTAGGGAGAAAACAGCAATCCTTTGTCCACAGGGCAATCGTATTGTTTACTTTACACTTTGCTTAATGCAATAATCTGTTGCTTGCAACTTAATACTAGAGGGGGTTCGAATGATAATCTGAAGGTGGATTATTAGTCATAGATGCATTTGGATTACAGTCTATTATAATGTTGTAATGCCCAATCAGATCTCATAGGAGTCAAGATGATTAGTATATGCATCTATGCTTTCTCGATATTTTTCAATTGCCCCGCTGTAATTTGTTCACCCAACATGTCATCTATCTTAAGGAGAATCACCACTAGTGAACTATGGACCCTGGTCTAGTCTTTTACCATCAATCTACAATCTACTATTTACTGTTTTACTGTTTACTTTCTGCAAACAATTACTATCTTCCACACAATACGTTTAATCCTTTGTTTCAGCAAAACCGGTGAGATTGACAACCTCACTGTAAGTTGGGGCAAATTCTATGGTTGTGTTGTGCAGGATTCCAAGTTGGAGACAACACCTTGGGGTTGTTTCCTTGCTCCTACTGGTTCGATAACCTTGCTTTCATAATTGAGGGAAACTTGCTGATGTGCTCATCATACCTTCCTCTTTGGGTTCCCAACGAGATCATCATATTTTGAGCCATCATGGGCATTGAACTTGACGCCTTTGACATCACCTACAAGTGACGTGACGCTATCAAATCACAAGCATTGGCAGATTTTCTCGCATATTGGACATAACTGCCAGAAGACACTCCTATGCTAGAGCCAGAGTATTGCGGCATGCACTTTGATGGATCGAAGCTACTCAATGGCTCGGGGGCTGGTGTATTATTACAATCACCAACAGGGGAAAAGTTGCAATATGTCCTGTAGATCCACTTCAATGCTACCAACAACATGGAGGAATATGAGGCCCTCATTCATGGACTTCGCATAGCCAAGGATATTGGCATCAAGCGCATAGTTTGCTGTGGAGATTCTGACTTGGTTGCCCAGCAAGTAGCTGGCACCTGGAACGCGCAGGACCCTATGTTGGCGGCATATCGGGACGACGTAGATGAAATAGCCAAGTTCTTCGACGGCTACGAAGTCAAGTACGTCAAAAGGGAGGAGAATGAGGCGGTGGATCTGCTGTCAAAGCTTGGATCCGCTCGTCGACCAATTCCTCCAGGCATTTTCCTAGAACATTTATGGACCCCATTCATGAAAGGAGCGGACCCCGAACCCAGATAGAGTGGATTCATTTGTTAATACAATAACAGTGACCTCTCCAGCTTGGACGAAACCGTTCATGGATTATCTACAAGATGAAACTTTGCCCGCCAACGAAGTCGAGAGCCGGCAAATAGTACGCAGAGCAAAAGGTTATGTCATCATTGACGGCCAGCTATACAAAATAAGTACCACATGAGTTTTCCTTCGATGCGTCTCCCAGCAGCAAGGTATCGAAATCCTTAGAGAAATACATCTCAGAGATTGCGGGCACCACGCTGCTCCCTGGTCGTTGGTGGCTAAAGCCTTCCGACAAGGATTCTACTGGATAACTGCCAAGGAGGATGCCGACAAGTTGGTACAAACATGTCTTGGGTGTCAGTTTTATGCAAGACAACTAAGTGTTCGAGCTGAAGAATTGCGAACAATACCAATAACTTGGCCGTTTGGAGTCTGGGGCTAGACATGGTGGGGCCTTTGTAGACAGCACCCTGTGGATTCACACACTTGCTAGTCGCAGTGGATAAGTTCACAAAATGGATTAAAGCTAAACCCATTAGAAAGCTTGATGGGGAAACAACCCTAAAATTTATCCGGGATCTAGTCGTGAGATTTGGCCTTCCACATAGCATCATCACCGACAATGGCAGAAATTTATCTCTCGGAGAAGTTGAGGAGTACTGTCATGAGAAAGGCATCCGCCCTGACCTAGCATCTGTGGCACATCTGCAGTCAAATGGACAAGTTGAAAGGGCCAATGGATTAATTCTGCATGGAATCAAGCCACGCTTAGAGGCACCGCTGCGTAGAGCAGCTGGAGCCTGGGCGGAGGAACTACCATCTGTCTTCTGGAATTTACGAACAACACCAAATAGATCCACCAGCTTAACTCCTTTCTTCATGGTTTATGGAGCAGAAGCAATCCTCCCATCCGACATCCTCCAAGATGCACCAAGAGTTTCCGCCTACAAGGAAAATGACGCTTAAGAATCCAGATGACTATTTGTGGACCTACTTGAAGAAGAGCGCTTGTTGGCATGCCAGAGATCCACCATCTACCAGCGGAAGCTGCGTAGCTACCATAGTCGCTGCGTAAAGCATCGCTCATTTAAAGAGGGAGATCTGGTGCTTCAACTCAAGCAGGAGAAATCACACAAACTATCCCCGCCTTGGGAAGGACCATTCATCATAAGCAAATCATTGCTCAATGGTTCCTATTACCTCGTCGATATTCGCGAGTTGAAAGATAGGCCAAAAAATCACAAGCGCAAGCAACGTGACTCCGATGATGATTACCCGGAGATAGATCGGCCATGGAACATAGCACAGCTACATGCCTTTTACACTTAGCACATTTATATTATGCAATAAGTTTCTTATATGATCAATGAAATAAAGCATTTGGTTCACTCATATTCTTTGAGTCTTTTACCTCCTTTAGTTGTTCATTTTTTGGATCATATAAACCCTTTATGCGCAATTTTGCATTTGCACTTGTGAAAATTCTGCCTACGGGCGTTAGCTTAAGTTTTCTGGTCTACACGTTTTCTGAAGTTTTTATGTGGATTCCGGAGTAGTGACTTTTCGGCACTCAAAGCCGGCGATTTTGTTCTTGGGTTCTTGACGGTGCTATTAAGCATCATCGCCTGAGAGCATAGTTCTGTGTTGCGAGTCTTCCGTCTCATGGAAGGTCAAGCATACGAATCAGAATAATGGATAAGCCAGCACTTGCTTAAAAAATATACACATGCTGGAAACAGTTAAGTAGCAGGAAAACTTGAGTACAAGATTTTCCGCCTTGGCAAAACATAAGTTTTTCTCCATACATTGCAGAGATACATTTAATATAGACATTGTTTTTTCATGGCTCTGTTGCAGGGGGCTTCGTGGTGGCATCATCAGGAGATCCAGGTCGGGAGAGCTCGTCAAACTCGGAGGGCGATGGGCTAGACTCGGACTAGGCCATGTCTTCATCAAGGATCTCAGCGCGCACGAAGACATCGGCATTGACCATCTTGGCAACCCTGGTGTCGAAGTTGGCAAGGGAATTTCAAATAGCATCGCTATCGATTTCCTTGCCTTCTTCATCCAGCTTAGGAAAGGCGGAGGTCACCAGGTCGATGTCGGCGTTGTCATAATGCGCCTTGACCAAGGATAGCGACATCGTAGCACCAGCCCAAAAGCAATAGACCTTCCAGTCCTTGACCTTCTCAGGAGCTCGACACAGGATCTCCGCGTACTTGGCCGCTGAGTCTACTACTTTGATATTAATCCCCAGAGGTTGGGTTATCTCCTTGGCTTGAGCAATGGCGGTGCTGACGAAGTTGCCAGCAAGAATCATGTGTTCCTTGAGGTCTAGAGCACCTTCACCCAAATTGGCTAAGCCAATAGGGGCTATGGTTTGCAAAAGAAACAAGGACCATGAACACAAACCAATCAAAGAAATCGTCCAAAATACAAAAATGACCAAGACGGAGAAAGCTTACCGAAGATGCTCGTCTCTTCTTGTGAGCATGACTCCGCCAATGCATCCCGCTCCTTCTGGACTGTCTTGGACACCTCATGATTCCTAGCATTCTGCTCTTTTGTAGCTTGGTTCTGTTCCTTGAGCTGTGCAATCTCGTCTTTCAGATGTTGCATCTTAGAGTCGGTAGATTCTTGCAGCACCTTCATTGCTGCCTCATGGCCCTTAACGGCATCAGCCAGGTCCTTTTTCAGAATTTTGTTTTCATCATCAAGCTCCTGGATATGCTTGGATTTCTCGACGATGCTCTTGGCCTTGGAAATGGCTTCTGTAAGACAGAAATCAGAAAGTGCTATAACAAGACGGAAGAAATAATTCAATGGGAAAAGCAAGGAGCTGTTGTAGGAAACTGACTCTAGCTATTTTTATCTGTTGCTTCAGGAATTTGGTTTTACCCTATTCAAGGTCCAGTTCCTTCTGCAGAGCAGCAAACCTCTCATTGGCGGCTATCCTCCATTTATTCTCAGTCTGCACAAAATGCTAAAATGCTTAGTTTCTCTAGAGCATCTAGTCAGAACTATTCAAGTTTCAACTGAATGCTCGGGGGCTACAGTATGTGATTTTAAATAAGCTAGTTTCTCTAAAGTATGTGATTTTAGTCAGAACTTTCTAGTTTCAACCAAACGCTCGGGGGTGATACATTGCAAATGTATCTATAATTTCTTGGACTAACCTACTAATAGTTGCAAAAGTGCACAATGTTCTTGTTTAAAGTACTTTTCATATGATTTCTTGGACTAACCTACTAATAGTTGCAAAAGTGCACAATGTTCTTGTTTTTTGATGTGTAGGAATTACCAAGAATACAAGTGGAAACCTTATTGGAGTCAAATTGGGATTTTCCAGAAATCTGTCTCAGAACTCTTTTTGAACATGGTCACGTTCTGGATCGAAGACGGCGTCAAACAAAAAACTCTTCAACTACAAAGTTGTTGGAAATTTTGCGACACGTTCTGGACATAAAATTTAGCTGATTCCGTGTCCGGATGGGCCAGATAGGCCCGATTTACTGCAGCCCAAGGTGGGGTGACGGAAATCCGAGAAGCTATATAAAGGGAGGAAACCTAATTCGTGGGAGACCTCCACCCATGAATTTGCAGCCACCAAAGCCACGTTTTTTCCTTCCCCATAGATCCCATCTCCATGGAGAAGGGCTCCCAAGAAGCCATGAAGGAAGGGTGCTAAGGAGCGGTGCTCCCCTGTGATACCGGCAGCGGGGAAGGAGTCCTCCGCGCCGCCACCGGCGCCGCCGCCTCTTCACCATCTTCACCGCCATCTCCATCGATCTCCACCACCATATCTATCACCGTTGCTGACTCCCATGATGAGGAGGGAGTAGTTCTCTCTCGAGGCTAAGGGTTCTACCGGTAGCTATGTGTTTATCTCTCTCTCTATGCATGATCATATTGTGATCATGAGCTTGTAATCTATAGATCTAACTTGCTACTCAAGTGCTTTAATAGATCTCTGTTCTCCCCATGTCTGTGAAGTTGACAGTGTGCACACCATGGTGGCACTTAGGCTAGAGATTACAAATACTTGTTATGAGTTATATTTGGAGTTGGATGTCTTTATGAAATTGTGGTGTTTGTTGGAACCATCTAGTGCTCAAGGTGACAGTGTGGGGTTTTCTAGATGGGAAATACTTACTTTCAGGTGTGCTGTTATAGCCCTACCATCGATTAGAGTGTCCAACCGGAGAGTAGTTCAGCGTAGTATCATAAAGAAGAATATATTTATATAAGAGTGTTCACTAGTGAAAGTATGATCCCTAGGCCTTGTTTCTAAGCACTGAAACACCGTTTGCTACTAGATCTGTTACATGTTTGCTTGTTACCATCTTTATTTCAGTTTTCCTTTAGTCTTTTCCACGCCATCAAGCTATTTTCTATCACTGTTACCACTTATAATTATCCATACCACTTGTATTTCACTATCTCTTCGCCGAACTAGTGCACCTATACACCTGACAAGTGTATTGGGTGTGTTGGGGACACAAGAGACTTCTTGTATCTTGATTGCAGGGTTGCTTGAGAGGGAATACCTTTGACCACTTCCTCCTTGAGTTCGATAAACCTTGGGTGATCCACTTAAGGGAAAACTTGCTGATGTTCTACAAACCTCTGCACTTGGAGGCCCAACAACTGTCTACAAGAATAGAACTGCGTAGACATCAAGCTATTTTTTGGCGTCGTTGCCGGGGAGGAAAGGTAAAAGGTATTCACATCCTCCGGTGTGAGTGCTCGAAGTTATTTCTTTTAGATTCTGCAATTTTGTCTTTTTGTTTCTTGTTTTCACTAGTTAGGCTTAATGGGAAACAAAAAAAATTAGAGAGCTTTATAGTATTTATCTTGAGTTAGGACATGAAGTGTTTGAAGAGAAAATTAAAAAACCTACGGAACTTTACTTGCATGCTAATAGCAATATTGTTACTATGAACTCTTTGGACACCATTATTGCTAATGCTATGGAAAAGTCTAAGCTTGGGGAAGCTAGTTCTTATGAAAATGATCTTTTTAGTTCTCCAGCTTTGGAAGATAGCTATTCTATTGCTTATGATGATACTAAACCTCCAATATATGATGATTACAATGATAAATATGATATTTTCAGTCCACCTACTATTAAGGAAAAAATTAATTATGATTACAATATGCCTCCTATATTTGATGATTGTGGTGATGAGAATAATAATGATAGCTATTTTATTGAATTTGCTCCCAATACATTTAATAAGAATGACTATGTTTATGTTGAGAGTAATAATTGTTTTATGCATGTGGCTCATGATAAGAATGTTTTATGTGATAGTTATATTGTTAATTTTATTCATGATTCTACTGAAAGTTATTATGAGAGGGAAACATGGTTCTATGCATCTCAATAATATTAAGTTTTCCCTCTTTATGTTGAAAATTTTGAAGTTGCACTTGTTTTGCTTTCCTATGCTTGCTTTGTGCTTTCATGACTTGTTTCTTTACAAGATTCCTATGCATAGGAAGTGGGTTATACTTAAATGTGCTTTGAATTTGCTTCTTGATGCTCTCTTTTACTTAAATTCGTATTTCTTATGTGAGCATCTTCTCAAACTATCATGCCTAACTTAAAGGCGTTAAAGAAAAGTACTTCTTGGGAGATAACCCAAAAGTTTTAGATGAGTCTTGGAAGTTATTACCTCTGTAATAACCTCTCCTTATCCTTTTTATTTGCTTTTTGTGCCAAGAGTAACCTCTAACGCGAGAGAAGTAATGATTGGGAAATTTGTTGTCCCGAAACAGATTTCTGTGCTTCACCGTAAAAATTCTTGTAAAATCCCTGAACGTATTTTTGAGGCGTGGATATTTTTGCTTCTGCCCCAGGTTGTTATCTAACTTTCGTTAGTTCAACACTTTTTGATTTGAGCAACATAAGGTCTTCGAAAAAATTCGTCTTTACCTGCTGGTCTGTTTTAACAGATTTCTGCCATTTTCTCCATTTGCTTCTTGTTGGTTCCTTCTTGAGTTCTTTTGGAGAATTGAGCTTTTTGAGGGAAGTGCTACAGTAGCTAGTGTTCTAATGGAAGTTTATTTGGTGTTAGAACTGAACCTTAAGACCTTTTATCTTGAGTGCACTAATATTGCTAATAAAGATTGTGTGAAGTTTTGTATGAAGGAAAAAATTTCAGGTGTATGGAAGGAATGAGTAATGAGATGAAGGATGGACTAAAGCTCAATCTTGGGGATGCCACGCGTGTCACCCCAAGAAATATCCAAGAAGTACAAGCGTCAAAGCTTGGGGATGCCCAAGGCATCCCCTTCTTCATCAATAAAAATCCCAGGTTTCTTCCAAACGCTTCATTTTTATTGTTTCATGCACAGTTGTGTTGTTCTTGGAGCGTCTTATTTTATTTTTCTTTTTGGTTTTTAGTTTTCTTTGTTTGCTAAGTTTGCTGAATAAATTGGTAGGACCCCCTCTTTCATACATTGGTTTTCAAATATTTTGGTTTGGTTTGGAAAAGAGTAGGAAAGTTCATGCTTATGTGGTAAAGAGAGTTTGTTTTTGACTGTGGCCTATGCTTTGTCATGCCATGCTTGATACTGTTTTGGCTTTATGCTTAGTATTCTTTGTTGTATCATGACTTGTTATAAACAATTTAGATTGCTTAATGTGCCTTGGATGAATCATGCGTTGTTTTAGCATATTAAAGCATAGTATAGTGGTATTCTCCTTTGATGCTTTATTTGGGTTGACTTGGCGCATGCTCACACCATTTTATGACTATCTCAAGTCACCATAGCCTTTATGATCCTTTAGTTTTCAACTTGTAGTATCACTTTATGCTTTGATCAATGATGTTTTGTCGCTCTGCATGATTATGGCCATTATTGCTCTCTTAGTTTGTCGTTCCCAGTCTTTTGCTAGCCTCCACAACAAAATATGAGTTCCACTCATGCATTCAAATTCCTTAAACCAAGTTATTCCAAAGAGTCCACCATACCTACCTACTATCTTATGCTATTCCAAGTATATTCATGCTTTTGTTTACCTTCCAAATTAAACTTGTTATGAGAAAACTAGTGATTAAAGCTCTCACGAACTTGATGGCACACTTTACTTTTTTTGCCCTTAATAAACTTGAACCATTGTGTCTTCTATGTTGTATATGCTTGCACTTATTTGTCGGGAATTAGCAGAACCATGTTGTCATGGGGAGCGCTTTCAACATTGCACTTGTACTTTGTATTTAGTTGATATCATGCTCTTTTGTCTATAGATGTCGTCGGTGTGAAATGAAAGGGGAGCTTGTAAATCCATGGAGTTATGTATGTGTGTTATAGAAACGCCTGGGCCGCCGGTCTAATCCATGTTGTCATGGTGGAAACCTGCAGCGTAACCATAATAAGCTGTCTATGAAGCATTCTTCTTATTAAAAAAAGAGTCAGATATTGAGAAAAAAGAGAAAAAGAAAAAAAGATACAAGAGAAAATAGGAAAGAGAGAAAAAGCACCATTTTCCCATGGTAAATAAGAAGATTGCTGAGATGCTCGTTGTCTGCTTGCCTTGTCATTTTGATATGGGATTCTTCCATATCATCGGGCAAGGGGTACCCCGTTGGCGGTTCTCTATGATACACATGTACTTACTATGACAAGAACTTACCGGTAACTAAACTTGAGTAGCATGAGGAGCGGCCCTCGTATTCAAGGGACATGAGATTTCCAACTTATACTTTGTCAAGCATATACTCCATAGTTTGTTCACTTTAACCTTAATCACTACAAGATGCTTATGATAGGGGCAATGAGAGTAGAAAGCTATAAGTACCATAATTTTTGGAAGCTCTTTATGAGACTTGAATCCCTACTTCCTTTTACAAAGGCTTTTCTTTCACCATTATATTGAGTCTCCACCTTCTATCTTTATGCACCTACTTTGAGAGCATAGTGGCCATTCTTACTTCTATGTGCATTGTCCTAGGACTAGTTGATTGATGCATAACTTGATATTGCTTGTTTTAAACTATTTGTATCTACTCACTCTTATGAAATTTGAAGGTGTCCTATGCATTTATATTTGCTACTCTATGAGGGACAAGCTGAATACTAGTATCCTATGTTTTCTTTATGTGAAACTAACAAACGTCTTGCAAAGCATTGTTATTCATGAATCTTTTGTTTGTGCCTTTTCATGTTGCATCATAGTTTCTTTGTCTTATTGCTAGAACTTTGTCTCTCATGTTATGATTGAAGTACTATGATCCCAGCTTTGAATGTTTTACAAATACTTTGATCAAGTCTTTGATGGTGCATGTCACCTCAAAAATTATTCTTTCTTTTTATCACTTACCTACTCGAGGACGAGCAGGACTTAAGCTTGGTGATGTTGATACATTGCAAATGTATCTATAATTTTTGATATTCCATGCTTGGTTTATCTACTTTCTTATGTTTTGTCCACACTTTGGAGTACTTTTCATATGATTTCTTGGACTAACCAATAATAGTTGCAAAAGTGCGCAATGTTTTTGTTTTACATTTTGATGTGTAGGAATTACCAAGAATACAAGTGAAAACCTTGTTGGAGTCAAATTGGGATTTTCCAGAAATCTGTCTCAGAACTCTTTTTGAAGATGGTCACGTTCTGGATCGAAGACGGCGTCAAACGAAAAACTCTTCAACTACAAAGTTATTGGAAATTTTGCGACAAACATTCCGTAAATAAAATTTAGCTGATTCCGAGTCCGGACGGGCCAGATAGGCCCGATTTACTGCAGCCCAAGATGGGGTGATAGAAATCCGAGAAGCTATATAAAGGAAGGAAACCTAATTCGTGGGAGACCTCCACCCACGAATTTGCAGCCACCAAAGCCACGTTTTTTCCTTCCCCATAGATCCCATCTCCATGGGGAATGGCTCCCAAGAAGCCATGAAGGAAGGGTGTTAAGGGGCAGTGCTCCCCTGTGATACCGGCAGCGGGGAAGGAGTCATCCTCGCCGCCTTCACCATCTTCACCGCCATCTCCATCGATCTCCACCACCATATCTATCACCGTTGCTGACTCCCATGATGAGGAGGGAGTAGTTCTCTCTCGAGGCTAAGGGTTCTACCGGTAGCTATGTGTTTATCTCTCTCTCTATGCATGATCATATTGTGATCATGAGCTTGTAATCTATAGATCTACCTTGCTACTCAAGTGCTTTAATAGATCTCTGTTCTCCCCATGTGTGTGAAGTTGACAGTGTGCACACCATGGTGGCACTTAGGCTAGAGATTACAAATACTTGTTATGAGTTATATTTGGAGTTGGATGTCTTTGTGAAATTGTGGTGTTTGTTGGAACAATCTAGTGCTCAAGGTGATAGTGTGGGGTTTTCTAGATGGGAAATACTTACTTTGAGGTATATTGTTATAGCCCTACCATCGATTAGAGTCTCCAACCGGAGAGTAGTTCAGCGTAGTATCATAAAGAAGAATATATTTATATAAGAGTGTTCACTAGTGAAAGTATGATCCCTAGGCCTTGTTTCTAAGCACTGAAACACCGTTTGCTACTAGATCTGTTACATGTTTGTTTGTTGCCATCTTTATTTCAGTTTGCCTTTAGTCTTTTCCATGCCATCAAGCTATTTTCTATCACTGTTACCACTTATAATTATCCATACCACTTGTATTTCACTATCTCTTCGCCGAACTAGTGCACCTATACACCTGACAAGTGTATTGGGTGTGTTGGGGACACACGAGACTTCTTGTATCTTGATTGCAGGGTTGCTTGAGAGGGAATACCTTTGACCACTTCCTCCCTGAGTTCGATAAACCTTGGATGATCCACTTAAGGGAAAACTTGCTGCTGTTCTTCAAACCTCTGCACTTGGAGGCCCAACAACTGTCTACAAGAATAGAAGTGCGTAGACATCTGGGGGCTACACGGACAAGTTGTACACTTAGTTCTTTGGAGCACTCAGGCCAATAACTATTGGTTTACCCACCTATGTGCTTAGGGGCTATAGTGGGATACATTACAAATCAAAAGAAGTGAAGTTCAAAAGACTTACGATGGCAATGACCCTAAGCTTGTTGGCCAGATGAGCATAGGAATCAAGGAAGGTCCAAGCGTTCTTATAAATTGCATCGGCCTGCTTGATGAGGTCATCTAGGCTCAACGTTGAAGGAGCTGTAGCCAATGGAGAAGTTGAAGCCAGAGTCATGGATGATGCCCTAGCTGTCTCTTGTGCCTTCAAGGCAGAGGATGGCTCAGAGGCTCCCGCCTGGATCGCTGCTTCCACATCCACCTCTTCCACCACTTGCTTCCCTTTCTCGGTGGCATCCTTAGCCGGAGCTTCAGCCACTTTAGAGGAAGTGCTCTCCTACGTCGCCTGGCCATTGGGAACAACATATGCCTTGACAGAGCCTGAGATATCAAGAGTTGGATTGACATCTGTCTCCATGGCGGAGATCTCAAGGATGACAGGAGATGACGGCCCAGCGGGGCTAGCAGAAGGCTTGATGGCAGGAGTAAGGGGAGCAGTAGTGGGAGAGGGCTTAGCGGCCATGTCCCTGGTTAGCATGTCACGAATGTTTTTTGACCCTGCAGCATCTCTGGAGGATCGCTTCAAACTAACACCGGCTTTCCTCCTGAAACGTACAAAGTATAAGTACAAGAGTTGAAAAAAGGTATGAGCTGAAAAATACAAGCCGGAGAATGGAAGTGCTTACTCCACGGCAGGAGCCTTGGTGAGGGGAATGCAGGTGGATTTCTTTTTCTTCTCTTCCTCTAAGGCGGTAGTGGATCATTTGGAGACTCCACTCTCCGATTTCTTCTTCTTGGCCACGGCAGCAGCGTTAGAGGTGGAGCTCTTCCGCTTTCGTGCTGCCGGAGCTAGTTGATCCTTGGGGGGGTGTCGTCGGACACCACCTAGATATCCATCAGCTTTGGATCATAGACTTGGTAGGCCATCTGATCCACTGCCAAGGTTGCCAGCTAGGATACGGAGGAGTGTTAGATTGACAACTTCAAGTCGGAAAAACCTTAGTGCATGTAATGAGCAAAAAAGGAAATAGAAGCTACCTCTAGGCATGTACCGTAATCGATCATGTCGTAGGTGATCTTGAAGCCCCGCTTCTTGTCCTTCACCTTGATGATGTCCTTAAGCCGAAGTTTGATGGAGTCAATAGAGAAGTTATCCCGCGAAATTCGCATGGGATCCTTCCTGTCTTGAGTGCATTTACACATCAACTCGGCGCGGTTCTGCAGAGGCTGGATCCGCCTAACAAACCAACACATGGCCAGATCCAAGCCCGTCAGACCTCCGTCTACGAGCCATTCAATCCGCCTTACGCCGTGATTGGCTTCGTCATCAGAGGGAAGGGAGGCTAGGGTCCGCCATGCAGGCACTTCGGTGGCAGCTCCATCGACAAAGTCGGGATAAGTCTCAAGGCAGTCAGGCTGAGGGATATCTAGCCTGTAGAAGTACGTGTGCTGCCAGTTCTTGCAGGACTCATGCCCAACAATGTCGGGGAAGCGCCGGCTAGGTCGCATCTTGAAGCTAATGGTTCCGCAGATCCGCAATTCATCCTTGGATTCTACAGACTCTCTCTTGATGGTAAAGAAATACACGAACAAATCTAGCCTAGGTTTTATGCCTAGGAATCCTTCGCACAGAGCTACAAAGTTGCTAAGAACTAGAATGTTGTTGGGGGAGAGATTGTGGGGGAGTACTCGGAAGTGATGGACGACATCCAAGAAGAAGTCAGAGACTGGCAGGCTTACGCCACGTACCAGCTGAGATTTGAGGTACGCCTTCTCTCCGGTTTGGGGAGAAGGGACCACCTCACCGGCCGGTGCCGCCCGCCAGACTAACTCCTTCACCGTGGGAAGATACCCCTCGACGACCAGCTCCTGCAAATCTTTGGCGGAGAGATCAGAGCCTCTCCACACCCCCGTATGGGAGTCGTTTTCTTCTTCAACGGCTTCGGGCGCCGCTCGTTCTTGGTCATCGCCGGTGGTTTCCACCACGGCATTGACAGGGACAACCACCCCCTCTGGCGGGATAGTCACTCTTTCAGATGGCTTAGAGATAGCCTTGGGGGTCTTCGCCGATGAAGGGATGGAGTTGTTGGAGGCCATTACGACAGGAAGAAGGTGGAGGAAAGAAAGGCTCTAGCTAGGGTTTTCGTAGAAAAGCTCAAATGGTCGTGCGGCTGGAGGAAGACAAAGACTAGAAGAAGAATGCGGGTAAAAGAGAAATAAATTGACTGCGGTGGAAATATATAAGCCTCACGTCAAGATTTGTGCAAAAAGATCTAATGGATGGAATGTTTCCGACGTGGAAGTGTTACATGCGCGGTTATTTCGCCACGTGCTCCGTCTTTTGCCGCTCTGCCGTTTTGGATTTCGCGCGCATGAAAATAGTTGATGATTAATTATTTGTTTCTATGAGTTTCGAGGTAACGTAGGTTGTACCCTACGTAATCCTCCTGACAGTTGCAGTGAAGGGTCACGTCCGAAGATTCCATCGAAGATGGAGACTGTCCGACTCTAGAAACAAAGACTCAAGGAATCTCCGACTACATTGTGAAGCCGGAGAGGATTGCAGACCTTTGAGATATTGCTTGATGAATTGCCGGCATCACTTAGACAGGATATTCTAAGATTAACGGGCAAGATGACGCAAGATTTCAAAGTCCTCTAGGGGCTACTGTTGGGGTTATGCTATATGGGTATCCTCATAGCATGTCACCAATCCGCCTAACCCGGGTGACCCATAGTTGGTAGCAAGGCCTATGGCCTACTGGGCAGCCCAGTTAGACGGATCCTGAAGGGAGGCCCATGCCAGATAAAGGAAGGCTACGCAGGAGTCACCGACATACTCAGAGCCTTGGAGTACAAGACACGGAAGACTAGTTCGTATTAGTGTAGGACTCTTTACCTTGTCCGGAAAGGAACTTTCTCTGAAACCCTAGGTCTTGGCGCCTTTATAAGTTGGCATGTGGGAGCCTTTAGGGCACAACATCTTAGATTGTTGCATACAACGCGCAACACCTCGCACATCGAACCTATCTCTGTAACTCGGCGTATTGCCATTATAGTGATTTATAGAAAGAGTAGAGTTCCACCACCATTGTGGGACTTGAACCTGGGTAAACTGTGTTATCTCGTACCGCCAACTCTCCACCTTACCCCACGTCTCTAAACACGCATTGTGAGGACCCCTCCATGGCGTACTCGTCGGCAATACCACGACAGTACCTATATATCATCAAAACTCTTAGTGGTTTCCCATATATTAATTGACCCCCTCCCCTGATATATGGGTACCTCCAAGAGAGATCTTTCATCAAACTTTCAAAGCAACCTACAATTTACTTGTGGTAGTTCAGTTTGTACCTAATAATTTTGATAAATCGGCATAAAATCAATCAAGTGGGCGAAGTTAGCTAGGAAGTTTGAGAACTCATAAAACATGGGAAATTGTAAGTACAACATGTTGGTCCACAATATATGTCTGAAAACTTGCCTCATATGTCATTCAGATCCATATTCTTAGGACTTGCTGTACGGGAAAGAACAATCTCGTCATCACACTCGAAAATTGAGAATGTTCTTTCCTGATATAGTAGGAAACTCCTACTGATGGAATTGTTTACTATAACAAGATGCACCTATAGACCTTGAAAAGACATTTAATTCATGAGCAATCTATATTGCGCTTACTTGTAGCTCAAGTTTGACCTAATTTCGTCAAATTGTCAAGATGCGAAATCTATCTTAGCAAGAAGTTAAACCTATTGTCAAAACTCTTGGTGTTTTGTGATATATTAATTGACCCCTCGATGGGTACCTCCAAAAGCTTTTTCGAAAAACTTTCAAAGCAACCTACAATTTTGTTAGACAGGAGGCTAGTAAATTTCTAAGCTACGTATATTAATGGCGTGTGCAGTGCCTAGAAGTAGCTATGAAAACTACTTTTGGTCCAACGTTTAGAACTGAAGTGGGTCCACACAACCATGCTAAAAAGAAAAACAGATTGTTATCCACTGACTAGTGGGCCCTCCCAATTGATTCTCTTAGACATAAGTCTAGCACTAGAATCACCTTGAAGAATCTTTTTGTTAGCACTACCCCCTCCACCGTTAATATATATGTTTAAGACTTGACAGCGTGCTTACTCTGATGTCTAGGGCTAATGGGCTCACCACCGTGGGGCCCCGTTGCTATTAGTGGTCTAGTTATATCCTATAGCAGCCAACGAATGTTAGCTTTGACTCCTCTAGCTCTTCCTTTTCGATGAAGCCTCGATGCTTGGATTTGAAGGATGGTTACGAGGGAAGTAGGAGGAGACGTTCCCGTGATAGCAAGGTTCCTATCGTGACTTCGTCAAGCTCAAGCCCCCCACCAGACAGTCTGAAGACACAATCTTTCGGAGGTGCTCATAGGGGTAGGATGTGCGTTCATGCGTTTATAGGGGTGAGTGTGTGTCTGCATTTGTGAGAGTGTGCGTTTTGTAGTGGATTTTCACAAAAATGAGAGAGATGGGCCTTCCGTTTATATTAAGTTTTGCTCAGTTTTCCCAAAGTAATTGTAATGGTGACTGGTGTCTAGGGTCTATGGGCTCACTACTAGGGGGCACATTATTAGTGGTTCAATTACATCCCATAGCAACCAACGAATGTGAGCTTCGACCCCCTAGCACTTCCTTCGCCATGAAGCCTTGACGCTTGACTTTGACGGATGGTTATGAGGGTAGTGATATGCGACGTTCTCGTCAATATATAGCGAGGTGCCTATGGTGACTTCATGAAGCTCAAGCCCCACGGGATCAGTCTCAAGATCTAGTCTTTCTGAAGTGCTCATAGGTGTAGGGTGTGTGTACCTGCATTCATAGGGGTGAGTGTGTGTACGCATTTGTGAGTGTCTCTGTTTTGTAATGGGTTTTCGTAAAAAGAGAGGGGGGCCTTTGGTTTATTTATTTATTGAGTTTTGATCTGTTTTCCAAAATTACTCCATGCAATGCAAGTCAAACTAGGTGAGTGATGTTTGGGGGCCAACGGGATCTCTAGCGCGGGCCCAGTTATCAGCGGTCGAGTTAAATCCAATACGGAGTAGTAGCCAGCGAATGTGAGGATCGGCTCCCCTACCTCTTCCTTCTCCATGAAGCCTCTACGCTAGGCTGTGAAGGTGCGCTCTTTTTTCGAGCAATGTTAGCGGATTCAGTCATGCCGGTCTGGCAAACGACAGGGGATCTTGATGCGCAAGGCGGCCGGGTTAGGGTAAGTACGCTAGAGTTCATGGTCTTATTTTATTTTCTCGAATTTAGCTTATGGGTTCTCTCCTTTTGGGGTTTTTTCTCTATTCTACCTGTCTTGATCGACGATGTTTCTGGGTTCAGATGCCAGCACGAATGGTAAACGCGGAGCGATCATTACCGATGCGGATCTCTGGCTCAGGTGCGACTGCGCCCTGGCGCCCCGTCTCCATGTTGCATTCGAGGGAACGAACTTCGGCCGCAGGTTCTTGGGTTACAACTACGAATGTGAGTGCTGCACGTTCGTCCACTAGGTAGATCTACTGCACTCACTTTCGCTGCAGCGTGCGATGATGTTGCTGTGGTTACAGCTTGAGATCCGCGATGACCTCCAAGAGGAGGAGCAAGAGCACCATCAGATTCATGCCGAGGAGATGGCTATAGAGTTAACGGATTTCTCCAACTCACTGCACTCAGTCGTAAATAGGATAGATGCTCTTAGATTTGGGTAATTAGAGCTTGATATTAGGTTCTTAACCAAGTATGGTCTGCAATCTAGATATTTAGTATGCTCATGATGCTTTTGGTAGCTGGCAGTAGATTCCACTAATAATTAAGTAATCTCCTTTTGTTTACTAGTACTCACCATCTCATAGTACTGCCACGTTAAATTACACTAGGTTAATTAATATGGGAGTAGTAGACAGTCTGCTTACAGCCTGTCTGGAGTTTGTCGTTACTACTAATTGATTTGGTTTATGTGTTACTGCTATCTCTATCTATATACGAGTTTCGCTACATTTTTGCACATTTGTGCACCTCCCCCATTGTGCATCTTCTTTACCCAGCAGCATCCACCTTTCCATCACATCAGTGTAATCTCAGGTGAATCCGCAACCATCCGGATAGTTGTTTAGGTGATTGCTATTTGAAATACTAGATCTATATGCCACATTAGGAAGCTGGGATCACCATGGATGTAAGCATGGAATTAGTTATTGACCGCTCTACTCTCCTTTTTGAAGGGTTTGGGTCTCTTGTGAGGATGACTGTTTGTTAAGTCAGGTACTATAACTGTTTTTTTGCTCTGCTGGTGTGTGGTGTCCACGGATCTATATATTTGATGTACTATTATGACATATATATTGGACCTGGCTTATGTGACTATATTTGGCAACAACAGTCATCTTATTCGAACTTGCGGTGGTTTTTTATTTTTCATTTTTTTCCTTCTGAGATCTATTAATGATGATGTTAATGCCAGTTGCAAGTGATTTGTTAGCATGTTTCTGGTAGTAAACCAAAACTTGTAGTTGTATATTGTGGAATTTTAGGTGGATGTTTGAACTCTAGATCTTGATGTCATAGAAAGGTCAGGCTTCTACCACCTGGAATATTTTACCTAGCAATTCATTGTATCACACAAATAAGTGCACAAACTTGATGTCTATAGGCGGGAAACTGAGCAATGCAAGTGCACAAACTTGTATCAGTCATGTGGTTGCTACTATTAATACAATGGGTGTTTCCCCTAAAAAAGCAGGGTTCGCAAAAAAATATAGTGAGGCGAATGTTAGTTTCGAGTTCGAGGAAGCTCAGTCGTGTGCCCCTCGACCCCATCATCATCTTCTCCGCTTGGCTGCCCTCCCTCGACCGGACCGTCCCCGAAGCTCCTCCATTGAACACCACAGCACCGCCGCTCGCTGGTATGTACGTCCCCAACCTCCAGCCATTACGGGATTTCTGAAGGATAGAATGCATTTATTTTTGGGCATTGCGAGCTAAATAAGCTTGTGGCATTTACAGGAAATGGAATCAGTGTTGGCGGACACATTTGCTGCGTCGGCGGATGCTTGTAAAGCAAAGGTGGATGCTAAAGCAGCACCAGTGGATACATGTGAAGCGGATGCGGAGGCCGATGCTTGTACCGCATCGGAGTCTTGGGCAGTGTTGAGTGATGCTTGGAAAGTGGTGGAGGTGCAGTCAAAATCCACGTCGGCTGCTGCTGGAACAAATTCGACTATGTTGGTTGCCGCTGCCAAAGCGACGGCTACGTGGGATGCTAGGAATGCGCCAGCTCATGGTCATGCTTCTTCAGCGTCAACGGTTGTGGCTCGTCATTCATCGGCGGCGCCTGATCCATCTGCTCAGAACTTGTCGACCCCATTGTAAGTTTTGCATTGTATTTTGTCTCCCTGACTTCCTCCCTCTTTTGTGTATTCTGCTCCGGGGTTTTTTCTAGACGCAGTGGATATTAGTTTAAACTAGTAGTACTGAGAACATAAAAAACCATTTAATCACAAACTAGTGATCCGAATGGGATGAAACTTTCACAGGATTCAAATCTAGGCACCGATGATTTACTAATTTTTTCTATCAATTTTTTCGAATAGTTTTACTTTTTAGTTCAAAATCTGAGCTACTATCACACGTTTGATCTAAGATGGAAGGTGGATCCTGCGCAAGTCACCTTGAGACTTGGGTTCACCAAGTCACTGAAGCTGCGTCCGTTTTTCTCCCCTTCTTTATGATAAAACCAGAAAATTCAGGTGGAGGCCTTTCTGTCCTCCCCGGTGACCTAAAACAAAGTTCTTCATTCCCTTTGCCCATTTTCGACATGCTAAACATTTTGCGGTGCTTTCGTACTACTCTGGTTGATTCCTTGTGATGTTTAGGTTATTTTGTTGACAGACTCTGCTTTTTAGGTAGTTTTTCAGATGCGCGCAGTTTAGGAAATTTCGATGATAAATTTTCCAGTCAAATTGTATGATGCATTGTGATGTTTACTTAATTTTATTTAGGGTTGTGCATTGTGCATTGTGTTGTTACTTAATTCTGATGATGCACTTGTGCTATTTGCATCATCCTACTAGCTTCGATGGAAGAACATATGCAATACTCAACGACTTGCCAGGCGATGTATTTGGTCAGATTCTTGCCAGGCTTCCTCCGCACCCATCCTGCATACTGAGGGCATTAGTCGCCCAAAAATGTTGGATGGACTTCATGGGAAGCAACGATTTCAAAAGGCTAACCCTGTCACACAACAGAGGAATGCCGTTACTTGGGTTTTTCACCAACAGCTCTGAGGATGCTCGATTCTTAATAGATCATAATCTTGACCAATCCATCTCCTAGAAGTTGAACAGGCTGGTGGAAGTACATAAAGCCTACAAACCATATGTACTCAGATGTCGCAATGGTAGGGTGCTACTTCATTCTCCGCAAGGGTCTAACAAGATAAAGGCATGCGATCCAATCAGTGGAAGTGAAACCGTGATACCAGAACCACCAATTTGGCAGAGACGTGAGTATGATAGCGGCAGAATTCTCTGTTCGAGAAATCATGGGCAATTGTCTTCACACTATTACAGCAATTTCTAGGTTGTTTGGATAGTAACCAATGGTAACCAAGCACTGGTGCAGAGGTACTCATCAGAGTTAGGAAAATGGGAGGACTAGATTGAACCTGCTAAGATGCTGGCTAAGATTAATCACAAGCCATCAACTCTCATAGGGGACATTTTGTAGTGGCCAACAATGAATTCCAGATATATAATTGCCTTCGACAACGTGACAACAAAACTTTGTTATATTGAGTGCCCCCATGAGACACATGATATCTCCAAACGCAATTTTGTCATTGCTAAGGGGCATAATGGAGATGTTGCCCTTGCGGTTATAAGAGACTTCACTCTAAACACATGGTCTAGTGCAAGATCATCAAAAGGAAAATGGGAAGCTTGGGTGCCTCATATAAAGGTTGAGTTGGATACTCTCCTTGCCTTGAGAAATCATGGGCATATGGTGGGGAAGATGCAGTAAGGTTGCTCTATGCATTTGAGGATAGAGAAATGGTGGTTATATGGGCGAAGGAGGGAGTATTCGAATTAGATCTCAGCCACATGAAGTCTAAGAAGTTCAGATCTCGTAAATGTTGGTGTACTTTACATCCCTACATTATGACACATGGTTAGTGCAGTCATTCATGTGCACCCCTTGCATTTTTGTACACCTATGATTTTGCTGATCATTTTGTTCATTTCCTTCAGCAATCGACGTGATTCGGAGTGCTAAATCAAAGAAACGAAAAGGAAGTCCTATCAGCAACACAGCTAATTCAGACTGCAACATCAAGGAGATGAAAATAACACTCGAATGAACAATCAAGGCTTGTTTGGGCAAGCATGTGTTTACCCAGGTTGTGTTATTTGGAGCTGCAGTCTGACATTTGTTTGTTTTGGTAGCTGATGGAACTGTGGTGGCACCTTTGTTTGTGTTGCATTCACAATGACAGCGGCTGGAATATTAGAGATGTCTATTCGTTTTGGGGGCCTATGTGTGTCTTATAAAACATTGTTTTATATGATGAAATGGTGTTCTCTATATAGTAGTGTATGCGTGATGAAATCTTGTTTTATGTGTTCTACATATACTTTAGCTGGTGTTTGTCTTTTGATAGTATGCTGTAGTAGGAGTATTTGTTTCACAACAGGCTTTTTATTTGATCTGAATTAGTACTACCATTTAGTTAGTGCTTCTTGTAGAAGAGTCTGTGCTGACACCTAAATAATTAGTAGACCTTGGTTGCACACCATTTTGACATGCTTGAATCAGAGCTACTTCAGACATTTGTTTGTTGTTATGTTAAACAAACATTCTTATATCGGAGATCTGCATTTTCATACGTGTGGTAGATAATCACTCTCCCTGACTTGGATCCCCGAAAGAGGGAGAACGGCCTATTTTTTTAATTATTCTTTGGACAATCTCTAAATTCAAAATCACTATCGACCGCCAAAACCTACCGCCTACCCTGTTTGAATCGGAGGCATCAGTTGATGTGAGTCTTGCCTCAAATTCCTTACCAGATGGCATTCGACCTACACAACCTTTATTCTAGTAATAAAAACTTGGCCAACAGCCAAATTCAAAATCATAATCGAGCAGGAAAATAGCCCACCGACCCTGAAGCATTTCGCACCCCTCTGTTTCAAACATTTTTAGGCAAAATCACCCACCGAGGTAGTACCATTTTTATATTATTACATGGACGCTAGCCAAATTTAAAATCTGAGTCAAGCGGCAAACTTTTCCGCCTATGATGTGTGAATGGAAGGTATCCAAGTTTCTATGCAAAAAAATGTTTATGGATGATTAGTTGATGTGACTTTCGACCTTGAATTCCTAGACAGATAACATACAGTCTACTACCTTTTTTATATTAGTAGATGGAGGCTAGCCAAATTCAAAATTTTAATCGAGCGGCAAAATCACCCACCTACCTTGAAGCATTTCCCGCCCCACCGTTTTAAAAACTTTGAGCCAAAATATCCCACCGACTAGGGGAGTACCATTTTTCTATTATTATTATTAGATGGGCGCTAGCCAAATTCAAATTCTCAATCGAGCGGCAAAACCACACACTGGCCTTGAAGCATTTCACGCCCTTCTGTTTCAAAAACTTTAGAATTTAAAATTCCAAATCTTCCCATTGTTCAGACGACAAATGGGCATACTAAAGTCGGTAGCTCAGGGGTACGATCATAATTATTTTTGCTGCTCACCTCTATGGTCCCGATTACCCTAGTTTTTCCCGCCGGCCCTCCCAAAAATTCCAAGCTCCTCTGTCCCCTCCACGACCACCGTGCGCACGACTTGAGCTGTGGTCTCGTGCACTGTCGCGCAGCCGCTTCACCGATGCTCACGCACTAGATCTAGTAGCTACCGTGTCGTTCACCATGCCAATAGCATCATCGACCGCCCAAGGTCTGCTCCGCCGAAAGCTACCCAACCATGTCGGATCCGCTTCACCGATGTCCACCAGGCGTGATCTAGTTCAAAGAGTTCCATGTCCACCGCTCCAGACCAGCTGCACGGCCATCACCATTCACTGCACCGGATCTGCCTCAGCGATGCTCTCATCCACCGCGTTCAAGCCGGCATCGACCGCCAAAGATCTGCTTCTCCGACGCCAACATCCACCGCAACCGCAGCACCCACGGTGACCTGGACGTCACTCGCACAGTACCGACAATGCTTAGACGCCTCTTCGACCAAGGTTAACCAAATCTCCAACCCGTTTTTTTTGTCAGCGGTATAGCAGGTTCAAGTCTGTCGCAGTGAACTACATTTTTGTAATCGTGCTAGTACATACAAGTTACTGGGCACGCCTGTTTTTCGTGCTAGTACATGCAAGGTCATTAGACATGTTCGTCTGCATTCGCTGCTCTACAAATTTCAAGTCATGCACATGTCTGTTATTTTTTTCATGCACATGTTCTTAGCTACTCCATATAACAGTAATTGCCTGCTACCGTGTAATTCTTGCAAAATTTGTAGTTAGTGGAAAAAATTAGTGTAGATTCCCTGCTCTACAGTTGCTGAATCTATCCGTTTCGTCTTGAGATCAGTTCCTGCTATTATTTCCTCCTTGGCATCGTTCTGCTATCCTATAGTAGCCGTTTAAACTCTTCGTACCAATTCGATTATAATTTTGTTGTTGCTATAATGCCATCTGGTTCTTCAAAAGCTGCATACTAACTATTTCCTTTTTCTTGCATAGAGCTCGAAATGGAATAATGAACATGTTGGTTTGCATAGCCTATTCTACAGGTTCCCAAGGGATGCCATTGCTTCCTTATCTGGTGCTGGTTCGTCCTGAGCAATGGAATAATTGTTCTCTACTATGTAGTTCACTCATGGTTTGCATTCCTGCTCTAGAATTTCTCTTATGATGCCATTATAATTTCTATCTGGTTGATTTTTAGCTATGACAGAAACTACATGCCATTGTGTAGCTCACCGCAAATTCTGAGTCACCCAACGACTCTCTGCATTCCAGGAGATGCCACTGCTTCCATATATATTTGCTAAAATTCTAAAAAACACTTTGTTTGATTGCTCATTTAATTCTAAGCACACTTGTCTAATGCTTGTTTGTCTTGTTCTACAGGTTCACGAGAGACGCCATTATATCTCCAATCTGGTTCTGGGTCTGGTTCGTCCTAAGTCATGGCATAACTATCATCTACAATATATAGTTCATTCATGGTTTGCATTCCTTCTCTACAGGTTCTCGTATGATACGGTTATAATTTCTATCTGGTTCATTCTTCGCTATGATAGTAACTGCATGCTCTTTTGTGGCTCAGCGCAAATTCCGAGTCACCCAACGTCTTTTGCATTTTAGGGTATAGAAATGCTTTCATATATATTTGTTCAAAATGACCTGTCTAGTTTATATCTGCTGAAATTCTAAGCCACACACACATTTTTTGAATGCTCGTTTCACGATAATCACACTTGTTTAATGCGTGCTTGCTTGTCATGTTTGTTTAGCATGTTGGTCAATAATTGAACCATTGACCAGTTGTAAACTCCAGTTCATAGCTCCTGTCATATCAGTCAAATGAGTAATTTGTCTTATTTGAAGTATTAACTTGTTATTACTTAGTTTCAGACTGCAATTATTGCTAGCCCCACCAAAGAGGGGGCTGCAAGATCATGTCTCCTCCAATGTAGCTGTCACACTCAATGGAAGATGCAAGTGATCGATTGAGAAAGCAAATTGAGGACTCTGCTATCAACTTGATTGTCAACTGAAATACCGATTTTTCTTTCCCTTGAGTTGATAATATGTAATAATTTTAAGAAGTTTGCAGCTGATATAATATCTAGATAACTCGCGTAGGCCACGTAGGAATTTAGTTGACGTCGTCCACACATTGCGGTAGTCGTTACGGTAACTACGCCAGACAGGTCGATTAGGGAACAATACCGTGCTTTTTATTGGCCCGTCGTGCATTCGGCCGACGACGAACAGTAAAAATGCTGGATTATTATACACGTTTTATGATATTGGCATGGGCTTCAGAAATGACGAAATTGTAAAAGGCTATAAACGTAACGGGCCGACCCTCATGTGGTAACAGGCCGTAAAAGTAACAGGCCTAACATGCCGTAAAAGTAACAGGCCATGACAGTAACATGCCGTAACAGTAGTAGGCCAGAACAGAAATAGCTCATTACAGTAACAGGCAAGAAACTGCCAAAATCATAGAACAATAATAGGCCAAAAACAGTACTAGGCCTCAATAGTAAAGGACCGCAACTGTAAAAGGCCAGAACAGTAACGAGCCTGAACAGTACGGGCCGAGAAATTTCCAGACAAGGGTAGTAACAGACCGACAAATTTACCAGGCTAGAACAGTAAATGGCCCTTTGTGGGCCTGCACAACTAAAGGCCAGAATAGTAACATGCCAGAACAGTAATGGACCATCTCAGAGAAGGGTCATCGGTAGGCGGTCGACGATGGGCTGCGATAACAGTGATGGGCTGACCGCAGGCCTTATGTTTATAGGCGTGACTTGGCATAGGCTGCTAATGGGTCGCACAGTGTTGAACCAACATGGGCCTTCTGTAGGCTGAAATAGAATCGGGCCTGAAAGTTCATGGGCCGATGCTGCCCGCATTTTCAGGCCCATTTCAAACAGTGCAGGACAAAACAGTAACGGGCAATCTTCTTATTGGGCTCCCTTGATGGGCCGGCCCAGTTAGTATTTAGTAGGCCTTGGCTGGGCCTGGCTTCTGCCACGGTTTCTATGACCGTTAACGATGGTAACCGACCGCTAACGGCGGCTGCCACGTGGCAGTTTGCATGACGTCAGCAGTCAGCGCGGCTAGCGAACAGATCTATGACGGAACAAGTTTTCGTGGCTGAAGGGTGCGATCCGCCACGGTCAAAAAAAAACATGGTTAATTCATTTGTGACGGGGCTTTTACCACGAAGGACATCCATCGCGGAAGACTCTTTGGCCACGAAAAACGGGTCTTCAACCACGAAAATCGTCTGTTGTAAAAGCCAACTTTTCTTGTAGTGGTAGCTGCTGGGCAGGATCTGGAGGATCCCACTGCTGGCGATCATGCGGCCGGTGGAGATCGGCCGATTGATTGGCGAATAGGGTCTCGCCGTAGAACTCAGGCCAGACCGGCCATGCCCCACGATGGGCGCCACTATCGTGGGAATGACCACGGCAATGCTACCAGGGGTAGCGATTGAGAGGATTGAGGGCAAGAGCGGGCGGCCATCTGCGGAGCGAGATGAGGGCTGAGACACCTGGGTTTACCCAGGTTCGGCCCCCTGTAGGGTAAAGACCTACTCCTGCTAGATTGTATTATCGGCGAGTGAGTTACAGGGTGGCGAGCTCAGCGGCTAGGCAACGAGTCGCTTGGAAGGGGTGTATGATGGAACGTGAGTACAAAGAGAACCCTAAGGATGCTTATATAGAGGATACCTCGCTAGGGTTTATAGATATACAACCGAATCAGGTAAGGATTCAGAGGATTTGACCTAATCCGACTGGGCTTCAGCTACGCTTCTGGGCCTCCAGCTTCTAGTGGCCAGGCTTCCTTTCAGTTGCTTTCCAGTCACTGTCCTGCAGGCCCACTCGCAAAGCCCTTGATCCAGTCGAAACGTCCTGCTGGGCATACCCCATTCAACATATCCCCATCAATCACTCCCATCAACCTAGAGAATCAGTTGTATGCTTGCTCCCAATCACCATGCAACATCATGAATGCGGCTTTCTTGGCCTTCCATGCCTTCCAGTGCTTCACCTTGTAATGAAAGAGTCCCTTCATAAGATTCATGACTTGCCTAATGGTCATTGTTGGAAGTGACTAGATTGAATTGGAAAGCCTGTAAGCAATGAGTCCGTATGTGAGTTGTCGGTGATCGTGCTTCCATCAATCTTCTTGCCTCAGCATATGTGATTTGGTACACAGCTAGATATGTATCAAGCGGACCTTCCTTTCCATGGTCTTGCACACATGATCCATGGACATCCAGCCTCCTCATATTTAACTGTGTAACGCTTGTTAGCGTCCGAGTGAACCATCATGTACGGACAATAAAACTTGATCGAGAACTCCTTGATCCATATCTTAAATTCCAACAAGTTTTGAACTTCAATCCAGGAGAAATCACATTCTTTTTGTGATGCATATCCCAGTGAGAAGTTGGCCTTGCTCCAAGAACTATCCCATTGCCACCGTTAAAAATGACTTATCTGTGAGACTAAGATCACGGAACAATAGTATCTGATGATCCCGCTCCAATACCTTCTCGAAAACTTCCTCTTCTTTAGCCGTGAACCATCCTCATCCACATGTTCATCAGAACCATCATCACCAGACATACGGGCACTAGTGCACACCCCCCCCCCTCTAACACCGGTTTGGAGGGCCCTCTAACAGCGGTTGTAGAACCGTTGTTGAGGGTTCGGTGTTAGAGGCCCCCCCCTTTAACACCGGTTCTTATACGAACCGGTGTTAAAGGGTGGCGCACGTGGGGCTGCCGCAGGGCTCAGGCCCCCCCCCTTTAACACCGGTTCGTAACACGAACCGGTGTTAAAGGTTCTGTGCCGCGGCAGGAAAAAGAGATAAATCTCTGCCGCGGCAGGAAAACGGCCTAAATCTCTGCCGCAGCAGAGTTCTGCCCCTGCCCCGTTCTGGGCGTATTTCTGCAGCGCGGCGGGGACGGGGAGGGGGGGAGGGGGAATCGATCGGGAGCGGTATACACATACATCGTCATCGGTACATACGAGTAATGAATAATTAAGCAACTAGTATTATACACAACATCGTCATTGTGTGGTATTCTCCGTAAACGTTGAAGCATCAAGTATAAGACAAACACGTTCAAGCATATAGACAACGTTCATTTTGGTGGATATCTAAAGAGTTCTCCGCCAGGCGTGACGACCTCATCAAGTATGAACCCCGCCAATTCCTCTTGAATGGGTCGTATGCGGTCAGATGGTAGGAGTTGGTCCCGCATCCGTTCGATCTGAATATATATGAAGAATGGGGTCAATATATATATAAGAATAAAACTCAACACAATTGATGGTAATAAAATAATGTTGTGTACTTTGTTTACTTACTCTAAGTTGTTCTAGTGCGGCTTGGCCCGTCGCACATATCGTGTTGCGAATGAACTCACAAACATAGTACCCACATAAGTTATTGTCGTGTCCCTGATGCGCGCACTTTACGAGAATAGAGAGTTCAATCAAAATAATAATCAATAAAGCATGATATAATGGAATTGGAAGCAGAATCAAAGAGATACGCAGACCTAGCTAGCTAGTATTACTTACATTTTGGTCTACAAATTTTAGTTCTTCTGACCATTCACCCACGGCCCTGCCCGTGAACCTTTTCCAAACCCTGTCCGGCAAAGAAAATGGATCAAGGAGTAATTAATTACTTGTTGTCACGAAAGTTGCCGATCTAGTGCGGTAATATGATTGAAATTACCTCTGGAGCATCTCTCTAAAGTCTGCCCATAGCTCTTTTTCTTTTCGTAACGAGTCCATGACAAGGACTTTTCCTGAGTCAGGTTGAATGACTAGCAGAATAAAGTGGAACCTACGCACGCATAACTCATCATCAGTTACACTTAACATCGAGTAAGCCGAAACAGAATGTGTACAAGAGAGGGTAACAGTACTCACGAGAAGTTGTAAGGCAATAGTATTTCCCTTTTGGTTTGTTGTCTCAGTAAAGACCTTAGCAATAAATCTTCTGTTTGCCCGGGTTTGGTTCTTACCACTTCTTCATGAACTCTATTTGGGTCAACGAACCCAATGTCAAAAGGTCCTCCTTTCATGCATTCCATAACCTTTTTCCTGCATAATAGTACATACATATATGGTGAGCATATATATATACATGGAATTAATGAAGTGAATGAGATGAGATAGAAAATACAGAAATAGTACTTACACACAATAAAGGCTGATGGCAGCTTTGTCGAGTTCCTTCTGATTGAATAGAAAATGCAAGTCTTCAATGTTGAAGTCGATCTCGTTGTCTCCGCACAAGAAAATATCATCTCTTATATGCGCCTTGATCCATTCTTCCTTTCTCGTCTTGCAGAAATCAAGGTACCACTTGTGCAACCTTCGCATCTTTGTTGGTAGATTCTTGAGCTCCTCTTTCTTGACGAGATTCTTCCCATACTTCCATGGCTGTATGGGGTTGGCATCGCATTTGGGCAAGTTGTCTCCCATGATGTTCAAGTATGCAATGTAAGTCATCCCCATCTCATTGGCCTTTCTTTGTAGCTCTGCCTCGTAATCATTTACGGGAGGAGCGTCCCGTGTGTCGAACACTTGGAGCGGGGCGCATGATTGATTTTCCTGCTCTCCGAGCATGGGAACTGTTTTCTGGGGTGCCGCACGACTGCTACTTTCAGTCTCCCTACGACGCCTTGCATCCGCCTTCAAAATCTGGCGCTCGTAGTCCGGCACAAGTGGGGTTTCAGGTTTCAAAAGATTTTTGTAAAACTTCTCCACCACCGCCGGATCTATTTTCTCCTTTGGCTCGGCCCGTCTAGGTGCAAAGAATTTCTTGACCTCTTCTCCCGAGATCCTATTGGTCTCCTCGTCGCTGCGATTCCACGGTAAAACCGGCAATGGCTTGGCGGAAGGCTGCGGGACGTAGTTTTTTGAACTCTTTGGCGTACGGTTTCCTGCGGATTTCTTTGTGGTAGTGCTAGTGATGCTCTTCGTGGCAGTGCTCTTCCGCTTATGCTGAGGAGATGGCTGAAGCGCCGGAGATGGCTGACAGGCAGGAGATGGCTGGCACGGCGGAGATGGCTGGCGCGCCGGAGATGGCTGCCGCGCAGGAGATGGCTGAAGCGGCTCAGACTGCTGACGCTGTGGAGACGGCGCGGGTGCCAGTGGCCTCCAATTTGGAAGCACGATGTGTTCCTTCTTCCAAAGAATGGTTGTTTTCACTGCAAATTTGAGTTGAGTTTCCCCTTCACCTGTAGCATGGTCAAGCTGTGCTTCCTCCACCCCGACAATAGCATAGCCATCTGGAATCGGTCGGCAGTGGTAAGTTCCACCAGCTACAGGAGGTAAGGCATAGCCGACAGCCACCTTAACGGATAAGCCCATTAATCTCACATGCAGCTCAGCGTGTTCGCTCTCCGTGATCTCATCCACGGGGTATCGAGGACCCGCCATTTCAAGCGTGGGCTGCACGTTCTCCGTGGAAGCCACGCTGCTTTTCCGTGCAGAGTCTGGGCCGCCAGTAGATTCCAATGCAGGCTCTTCGTGCCGCTGAGATGGGCCGGTAGCTTGATGGCTCTGTTGTGCATTCACTTGCGCATGCAGCACCACAAGTGCATGTTCTATCTGTGTCATCCACTCTGTACGCTCTTTTTCTTTTCTGCCGCGCCATCTGTAAGAGTTGCTCCACTCGGCAAACCCATCCTTCCACGTCATACCCCCTGTGCCTCGTGCATGTCCAGGGTGTTCTTTTTTACCGATGGCGCGTGTGAGCTGGTCATTCTCTCTGTCGGGATGGAAGGTCCTGGCGGCTGTTTCCTCGTATGCCGTGATGAGTTCAGTGACGGGTTTGGCAAGGAGGGTTGGGAAGATACACAATCCTGTTTCTGGGTCCAACCTTGCCCCGATTCCGTAGAACCAAGTCTTTGCACGTAGGTCCCACCCATGTGCCTGGGGTGTGATCCCTTTGTCACGCAAGGCCTTCTCAGCTTCCTCCCACTTAGGCCTCTGAGGTATGTAGCCACCTGACCCTGTCCTCTGGTGATATTCCTTCTTCTGGGCATTTAGCGTATTGGTTTCTGACCTCTTTGTAGCTATAGCACCTTTCTTGTATGCCACAAATTCGCGCCAGTGAGGTCTTATCTTCGCATAATATGCGTCTTCGAAATCTGGAGTCTCGCGAGCTTTGACAAATTTGTTCAATTTTGTCTTCCAGTTGCGGAAAGCGTCAGCCATCTTCTTTAGAGTCTACTCTTTGACCTTTTCCTTTATAACCGGTTTGTTTTCATCCTCTTCTGGCAGAAGGGTGAAATTTACCAACAGCGAATTCCAAAGCGTTTCTTTGGATCTTTCATCGCCATTCTTTGGCTTATTCCAATATTCAACTATGATTGGGATTTGGTCCCTAACAAGAACTCCAGCCTGACGTACAAATTTGTCTGCGGCCTTCTTGGGCTCCATCGGCCTGCCATCAACACGGACTGCTTCGATCGTGAACTTTGCACGATCTTTCAACCGATGGCTCGCGCCTCGCTTGCTCTTTTTCGTAGAAGAAGATGGTTGCTGGCTGGTCGATCTAGAGGGCTAAAAGAAGAAAGAAGCGTTAATTAATACATGTAGAAGAAGATTGTTGGTGGAAGTCAGCAGAGGCTTAATCAATGCATATACCTCGCCGGACTTTGTAATCACTAAATTGCGTTCACCGGAGTCTTCATCTTCTCCATGACTACTTGAGCTGTCATCATGTCTCTCCAAGTTCAGATATTGTGAGGTGTCCTCATCGATAATGTTCTCCATTATTTCTTCTTCTTCAAGGTTTCTACTAAGTGGATCCATAGTTTCGAAAACAATAATATTATCTAGAGTAAGAGAGTAAACATTCAAGTGGACTTGGATTCATACACAAATATACATATTATTCATACAAAAATACACAAATAAATACACAAATGAAATTAAAACCCTAAGGATGCTTGATCATTTTAAACGAGTTCTGAGGGGTCCAAACCCTAATTCGGAGAAATCCCGGATGCATATGAGAGGGGCTAGCTACAGTGGCTGGCCGGAGGATGCTCCAGAAAGCGGCGGCTGGCGGCAGCGAGGTGATGACCCTAAACTAATACTAACTATAAAATACACTAAATAACCCTAAACTAAATACACTAAATACCAGCGGAGGCTTCAGTGTTGGCGCGCGGCGGATCCGAGCGGCGGCGACGGGGGTGGCGGCCGACGCGGGAGCGCGCGGTGGCGGACGGTGCTGGCGCGGCGGGGGGCGTCGACTGCGACGGCGAAGGCTCGCGCGCGCGGGGAGCAATGCACACAAGCCAAACCTAGTTATGCTAGGAGCAGTGGATCGGGTAATATAAGCTCATAGGGAATAATGCAACGGATAGGATACTCTATCTATCGATAAAATACCATAGTAGAATCGTATGCATCATGGCAAGAATGAAATACTTTCAAAATCATAGGATTCTTTTATGTGTGAGGCTATGCTTGCCTTGTTTGTTGATACCCATATATAGATCTTCGGAAGCCTTGTGCTTGACTTGATTATAGTTGATAAAGTATTGTTCTTCAAGCTTCGATGATGTTGATCTCGGTCTTCGATCTCGGAGTCGGTATCGTATTCTACCGGGAAGAAGCAAACATCGGAAAGAAAGGGAGAACAACAATCAACACATGGCATCGATGCAATGATCAAGCAAGTATGATGATATGACAAGTTAAATAGATCTTAAATGAAACCCTAGGGCATGCTTGATCATTTTAAACAGGGTCCGAAGGGTACAAACCCTAGAACAGGGGAATCCCGGAACACCTATGAGGGGCTGATTTAGTTCTCTAATTAAAATTGTCATTTAAGTTTCTTAACAATGCATGATTATAGCTTAAACAAATAGATCTCAATTTTATGGACATTTTGATATATTATACATATTTTTCTAACTTATAAATAATTAGTTATTGAATTTATAAGATTTAAACCAATTTCTAAATTATTAAACCATTTAAAAACCTTTTATTGTGTCAGCATGACGTAGGACTGACGTCACCGAAGGGGACAGGTTGTTTCTCACCGGGGCTGGGTCTAGCCACTGCAACAGACGGACGGGCCCAAGGCCACGTCGGATGCCACCGTGGCGGTCAGCGGTCAACGGGCCCACGGGCCACGCCGGCCACCGCCGCGGTGACGTCATCGCAGTGGCCACCGTCGGTTATCACCGGTGACGGCGACAGAGGGCGCGCGCGGGGCTGCGTTCGGGCGAGCGCGTCCAGGCGGACCAGATACTAGCGGCGCAACTTGCTTTTGGTCGCCGGAGCAGTAGCGACGACGGCGGTCTACGACGGCGAAGGGCAGGCGCGCGACGCGAGCTCGGTACAGAGCGGGGGGAGGACGAGAAGGTGGTCCCTTCGAACCGGAAGCTCACCTTAAGCATGTAGCGCGCGACGGAGATGGTCGGAGATGGTCGTCGGAGGCGGAGAGGCCGGAGGAGACGACGGTTTCGATCTGGCTAGGGGGAAGAAGGAAGGGGAAGGGCGTTATAACCCCCCCCCCCCCCCTCTAACACCGGTTCGTGGCTAGAACCGGTGTTAAAGGGGGGGAATTCGTTTCGCGCCCGCACCCCCCCTTAACACCGGTTCCAGCCACGAACCGGTGTTAAATGGGGGGGGGCGCATTTATTTCACACCGGTTCGTGGCTGGAACCGGTGTTAAAGGGGGCATTTATTTCATGCATTTATTTAAAGGGGTGGGGGCATTTATAATTCAAAAAATAGGATATGAATTTAGAAAATTCATATCTTATTCATTTCAACTCAGAAAAATATGAATAATATATCATAATTTTTAGAAAAATAATATCTATCCATTCATGTAAAAACATTTTATATTTACTTTAGATGAAAATTTCCAAAATGATTAAAACACTTACATATAAATTTTGATTATTCAATTCAAACAAAAATAAATTGTCAAATCCTAAAACTTTGAACATAAGAAATATTAAGCATCTAAAAAGGAATCTAACCCTATTTTATTAGAGCAAATCATATTTTATTTTTGTATTAACATTTTTGAATTGATTGGATATTTAAATGCCGCATCTTTTGTATACACTTGAATCTGAGCATCGTATCATTTTGTGAAGGAGATAGAACTGGAACTAAAATACAGAATACAACTAATAGTAAGTTACATAAAGCACGACTGAAAATTAAGATACATAAAAGAACTGAAAATTAAGATACATGGCCAGATTAAGTAACAATCGGCCGAACTTGTTTCGGAATGTTGGAGTGATTCAGTCATGCTCCTGCCTACACCTGTAATACTCGCCACTATAGTCGTTGTACTCGCCGCCGCCGTCATCGCTGTCGTCGTCGGGGTCGCCGTAATTGAACCTTGAAGGCTGAGTACGCATGGGCTGGACTTGAGGGTAGCGCAGACGGGGGTTAGAGTCGGCGGTAGTGTCATAGGCCATGACGCTCTAGAGAGTCCGACCGCGCCACCATAGCCGACGGCCGGCCTCGTTGAAGTTCGGAGGAGGTGGGTCGTCCTCCTCGTGCCTGGAGAGCGCCCTCTCACGCTGATCCACGAAGAAGGCTTCCCAAGTAGGGAAATAGTCGGGATGCCATCTGGGATTCCTCCACTGCTCCGGCGTGAGCTCGAAGTAGTAGTGGTTCGTGATGGCCATCCGGCGCGCCACACCTAGAGGGACAGGAGGAACCGGCACGCCTCCGGTGCTCAGCATCCAGCCGACGGGGACACAGTAGCCCGGCGGGCAGGGGTAGTTCGAGGCGCAAAGCGCCTCCGCCTCCCTGGGGGTTAGTGCTACGGTGGAAGCCATGGGAAAGAGTGATGAGGTTGCAGATATGAGTCTAGAGATGTGCAATGACAATGGAGGCCAACCCTACATATATATATAGTGAAGAACTGGCGGGAAGAACTGGAGGGAAGAACTGGCGGGAAGAACTGGCGGGAAAAAATGATGGGAAGAAAAATGGCGGGAAGAAAAATGGCGGGAAAATGGCGGGAAGAAAAATGGCGGGAAAAAATGGCAGGAAGAAAAATGGAGGGAAGAAATAGAAGGAAGAAAAATGGCTCATTTAATACATATACTGTTAACAGAAGAAATATGACATTGATTTCCATGTTGAGATACATATGTGTGCCAAAAATGGCTCAATTAATACATATAGTCAATCTTATGATCGCGTCGGCCGTAACCATGGAGTATCAACGCTGTTTAACAGGATGGTTGGGTCAGTCTTCACTCTGAAGGGCGGAATTTCATCAAACTTATTATAATCTTCTGACATGTCTGTCTTGTCCTCCACTCCCACGATGTTTCTTTTCCCTGAAAGAACTATGTGACGCTTTGGCTCATCGTGTGATGTATCTGTTTGCTTATTTTTTTTCTTTTTTTCAGTTTGGTAGACATGTCCTTCACATAGAAAACCTGAGCCACATCATTGGCTAAGACGAATGGTTCGTCTAAGTTCTTGTCTACCTTCATAAGATTGTTGAGATCCACCGTTGTCATTCCGTACTTCTTGTCTACCTCAACCCCCCCTCCTGTTAGCTTGACCCATTTGCATCGAAACAAGGGGACCTTAAAATTAGGTCCATAGTCAAGTTCCCATATCCTCTATGAACCCATAATACGTGGTCTTTTGCCCATTGTCTTCTGCTGCATCGGAGCGGACACCACTATTTTGGTTGGTGCTCTTTTTATCTTGGCCTATCGTGTAAAATGTATTCCCATTTATCTCGTACCCTTGGAAAGTACATACAGTCGAAGATGGTGTCCTGGCCAACAAGTACAGCTGATCCCCAACAGTGGTGTTATTCGTGAGAAGTCTTTGCAGCCAGCCGCCAAAACTCGCCATGTGTTCACTTATAATCCATTCATCAGACTGCCCCGGGTGTTTGAGGCGTATTAAATTCTTGTGTTCATTGATATACGGGGCAATCAAGATAGATCTTTATAAAACCGTGTAGTGTGCTTGATTGAGAGAATGCCCGTCCCTACATATCATTGCTTTACATCCTAGGGCGCCTTTTCCACGCAGTCTCCCCTCATGTCGTGATTCTGGAACACCAATCGCCTTAAGGTCAGGAATAAAATCAACACAGAACTCAATGACCTCCTCTGTTACATAGCCCTTGGAGATGCTTCCTTCTGGCCTAGCACGGTTATGAACATATTTCTTTAAGACTGCCATGTACCTCTCAAAGGGGAACATATTGTGTAGAAATACAGGACCGAGAATGGCAATCTCTTCTACTAGGTGAACCAGGAGATGCGTCATAATATTGAAGAAGGATGGTGGGAACACCAACTCAAAGCTGACAAGACATTGGGCCACATCTTCTTGTAACCCTGGTAGGCTTTCTGGATCGATTACCTTCTGAGATATTGCATTGAGGAATGCACATAGCTTCACAATGGGTACACGAACATTTTCAGGTAGAAGCCCCCTCAATGCAATCGGAAGCAATTGTGTCATAATCACGTGGCAGTCATGAGACTTCAGGTTTTGGAATTTTTTCTCTGCCATATTTATTATTCCCTTTATATTCGACGAGAAGCCAGACGGGACCTTGATACTGCTCAGGCATTCAAAAAAGATTTCCTTCTCTGCTTTGGTAAGAGCGTAGCTGGCAGGAGTTAAGTGGCATCGTTTACCCTTCTCGTTCTCAGGATGCATAGGCTCTTCAGGGTCTTTCAGACGTTGCTGGTCCTGCCGTGCTTCAGGTGTATCTTTTGTCTTCCCATACACTCCTAGGAAGCCTAGCAGGTTCACGCAAACATTCTTTGTCACGTGCATCACGTCGATTGAAGAGCGGACCTCTAAGACTTTCCAATAGGGTAGGTCCCAAAATATAGATTGCTTCTTCCACATGGGCGCGTGTCCGACATCGTCATTCGGAACAGATAGACTGCCAGGACATTTTCCAAAGATTACTTCTAGGTCCTTGACCATACCAAATACCTCCTCGCCGGTACGGAGGACAGGCTTCCTCCGGGGTTCTGCCAGACGTTTGAAATACTTGCCTTTCTTTCTTACTAGATGCAGGTTCGGAAGAAATCGACGATACCCTAGGTACACAACCTTCTTACATTTATCCAAATATACACTTTCAGTCTCATCTAAACAGTGTGTGCATGCATTGTATCCCTTGTTTGTCTGCCCTAAAATGTTACTAAGAGCAGGCCAATCATTGATGGTTACGAAAAGCAATGCTCGTAGGTCAAATGGCTCCCCTTTGTGCTCATCCCACATACGTACACCTGGTTTGGCCCACAGCTGTAAAACTTCTTCAACTAATGGCCTTAGGTACACATCAATGTCGTTGCCGGGTTGCCTCGGGCCTTGGATGAGCACTGGCATCATAATGAACTTCCTCTTCATACACAACCAAGGAGGAAGGTTATAGATACATAGAGTCACAGGCCAGGTGCTGTGACTGTAGCTCTGCTCACCAAAAGGATTCATGCCATCTGTACTTAGACCAAACCTTAAGTTCCTTGCGTCACGTGCGAAGTCCGGGTACTCTCGCTTGACTTTTCTCCATTGTGACCCATCAGCGGGGTGTCTCAACATCGCGTCTTTCTTACGGTCTTCCATGTGCCATCGCAACAACTTGGCATGCTCTTTATTTCTGAAGAGACGTTTTAACCGTGGTATTATAGGAGCATACCACATAACCTTGGCAGGAACCTTCTTCCTAGGGGCCTCGCCCTCAACATCGCCAGGATCGTCTCGTCTGATCTTATACCGGAGTGCAGTGCATACCGGGCATGCATCCAAATTCTCGTACTTCTCACCGCGGTAGAGGATGCAGTCATTAATGCAGGCATGTATCTTCTGCACGTCTAATCCTAGAGGGCAGACAACCTTCTTTGCTTGGTATGTACTGTCGGGCAACTCATTATTTCTTGGAAGAATATTCTTCATTTTTACCAACAACTTTGAAAATGCGCTGTCAGTCACACCGTTCTCTGCCTTCCATTGCAGCAAATCCAGTGTGGTATCTAGCTTTTTGTGGCCATCTTCGCAAGTTGGGTACAACAATGTTTTGTGATCCTTTAACATCTGCTCCAGCTTCTCCTTCTCCTTTTCAGTTTCACATTCTTCCTTTGCATCAGTAATGGCCCGACCAAGATCGTCATCAGCGGGCCCATTTGCTGCCTCTTGATCTTCATTATCTACCCCCGTTGCAGTATCATCATATTCAGGATACATATTATGATAGTTGTCATCATCCTCTTCTTCTTCGTTGTCTTCCATCACAACCCCTTTTTCTCCGTGCTTGGTCCAACAATTATAGCTGGGCATAAAACCGGATCGAAGCAGGTGGGCGTGAATGGTTCTGGTATTTGAGTAGTCTTTCTTGTTCTGACAGTGAACACATGGACAGCACATAAAACCATTGTGACCACGGTTTGTATTAGCCACAATGATGAAATTTTGGAGGCCCGTAATGTACTCGGAAGTGCGGCGGTCACCGTACATCCATTGCCGGTTCATCTGCATTAATATATAGTATATATCAAAAAATAATAGGAAGATGACCATTTATATATATACTACATCAATGACACATGAAAGGATAGTTGCCGACCTCGACCGAGAAGGAAAGAGCAACGAGAAAACTTATTTTGAGCTCTCGGGCATTTCACCGAACACCTCTTGTGCATACGAAAAAAACACAAACTAGCACACTTCACACCCTCTTGCTAGGCTCCAAAATGAGATAGTGAAAAAATGGAAGAGTGGGGTGTGGTCTGCGGTGTCTTATATAGCCCCCCCCCCCCTTTAACACCGGTTCAAGCCACGAACCGGTGTTAAAGGGGGGGGTTGCGCGGGCCACTGGTGCAGGGGCCTTTAACACCGGTTCGTGGCACGAACCGGTGTTAAAGGGGGGCTCCTTTTTTCTGCACGGACCACGCTGGTACAGGCCCCCCCTTTAACACCGGTTCGTAGAAAAACCGGTGTTAAAGCCCATTTTCAGGCTCAACCAAAGGCCTCGTTTCCACTAGTGGGGATATCATGGTCAATGTTCTCTTGCACACAATATGTCTCCAAATCACGAACATTGTTGTCATGAAGTGTTGGAAATATATTGTAGAAGCAATAATAAATTTGTTATTATTTATATTTTCATATTTACGATTAAGTTTATATTTTTTGAAACGTTAAAAATAGTTTTTGAATTTCATTAAATGAAGGAAGCATTGGAGCTGGAGAGCGACACTTTCCTTGTATATCGGGATGAGAATATATATAGGAGCCGATGGAGAGGGAGTAGCTGGCTCCGCCAAGCGACCACGGCCGAGGGAGGCAAGTAGTGGAGGTGGTTTGAATGAGTGGGACGAAGGGTTATTCAGCGGTGACCTAAGTAAGAAGCTGTGCGTTCATTTTTTTTCTTCAAGATGGAGGTGATACCGCGGCGGCATCTGTATCAAAATGATGCACGCAGTCTTGGAAGAAGATGTGTTCCTAAAAAGACACCTCACATCATTAGGAGCATGATCCGGTGGAATTGGCTAACTTAACCATTCTTCCAGGGAAGGTGTGACTGGAGCATCATGCAGACTGGCCTAAAACCAAACCTGTATCTAGCGGGTGTTCTTGGACCTTGTTCAGGCGATCAGACATGTGCTGATAGGGCCTCTACAAAATTGTCGATACGGAGGTCATATTCTGCTTTTTTTTTGAGCTGGAAGGTCATATTCTGCTGGTACTAGGATCGGGAAATACTAGTTACTCTCTGTTTCAAGATATAAGATGTTTAACTATGTGAAAGAAAGAAGTGTATCTAAACTCTTTTTAGTGTATATGTTCACTTCTTTAAACTTAGATTTAAACCTATATTAAAAAATGTCTAGATCCACTTCTTTCACAAAACTAAAACATCTTATATTTTAAAACGGAGGGAGTATATAGTATTTTGCATCACGGCCGGTGAGTTGGTCACGATCCAACGGTTGGAGAAGACGAGGGCACGCAGGCCGCATGCATCACGCGCGTCGCCTCAACTCTGAAGTCTGAACCTCTGAAGACGCATGCCGTCGGAACCGGAGAATTGGCGCCATCTAGCTGGCGGCCGGAAGCTGGGGGAGAAACCCAATGCGCTCGCCTTCGTCCACCTTTGACCAGCTCCTAAAATTAACTCGATCCTGATCGCTGTCTTCGGCTTTGTCTTCTTGGATCCTTGTGCGTGCTTGCAGCTGTTGAATGTTGGCGGTTGAAATAGTACAGTAGCTCGCTGTAATTTAACAGTCCGTACATAAGCATTTAGGTAACAGCTGGGGTTAACTATGTATTCACAGAGCGCATGATGAGCTGGGCGGCCAGCTTCTCTTTCGCATACCCCGATACTACAGCCAGTGTACAACTTCCTCACTGGATAATCCTCTAAACAAATTTGCAGTCCTGGGGAGAGAGGCCTTGAAAGAAAGTACTAGCGCTAGCGCGGGAATCATAAAGCTTTCATCGCTTTCCTTCGCTTGCACCACAAGATCAGCGAGAGTGCCTTCCCATTCAAAAAGTCACCCGCCCGTACCAGGTGTACCACTAATCACGTGGCGGCACGAGCCGCTGATTCGCATGCATGCATCGCGTCCAGTTGTCTGGTTGGCCGCGCGTGCCTTTCCATGCACGCCCTCGCTTTGTCCCCTTGCCCCCCCGCTAACTAACCTGCTCTCCACTAATCCTCCACATGGCCATCCCCTTAAGACCAGGACACTGTCACTGCACGCTCCCTCCCTTGTCCTAATCAGATGATTATAGTACTACTACTGTTAGAGCAACTGAGCAAGCTAAACAAGCTGCTCTTTCCACCACCATGCATGCACGAGAGCTCACTTTGTTCAGCTAGATCGCCTGTTTATTGGCCCAAGTTGAGCTACCCTCTCCACGGGGGTTAATCATCCTGCACACAGATGCTTGACCGCCATAGTCGACGACCATGGCCCCTTTTTTCCAGTTTTGACTACACCTGGCCGGTGATCTGGCCGGCCAAGGGCATATGCGAACAAATATAGGTAATCATGCTAGTAACCACACCAGGTTTCTTACAAAAGCTTTATACACTCAGCTGACACATGGGCCCTCAAACTCAGCTTCATTTGTAAGCTTCTAGCCGTTTCGGCTGTATGGAAAATATTGAATCCCTAATATTTCGTTATATTGATTTGACCCTCGTGAGGGGTATATATAGAGTTACAAGGGGTAGGTAGACTTCGAGTACAAGATGATCTTAGAGTCCTAGTCTATCTCATGTACGTATATGTATCCGTACTCTAACATCCCCCTTCAGTCGTAGCGGGAGTGAAGCGGACGCTTGCGACTGGATTTGAAGTCTTGCGCTTCCGTCGTCTTCACCTCTTTATCATCATCACCTCCGTGGACATGATCATGACTGGCACCTAGGGGCGGTGACTGCGTCCCCTTCTGGTGCCTCTCTTCCCTCCCGCAGTCACAGCGGGAGTGGTGTGAACGCAAGTGACGACGCGGACGCTGTTGACTGGAGTTCTTGAGTTGCTATAGACATTGTTCTTGATGTCGATGTCGAGGTATCCGATCGTGATATAGCCGTGGTCGATGTCATAGTCATCGTATGTTGTGTGGCCGCCATTGCCGGAGGCACAAAAAAAATTGTGCATTTTTTGTTGTTGTTGTTGACGGAGCTGCGGTTGTGGACGTTTTGCACCTCGTAGAGGTACCGTCAGGGCGTCTCTTGGACGCGGTCATAAGTGAGACCACCGGTTTTGCCGGGACCGGAGGAGCCCACCAAGCACACACACGGTTTTGCCAGAACCGTATGCGCGGTCGTAGGGGCATCACAATTGTGACGCCGGTTTGTTGATGCAGTCGTCGGTGTCGTGGACGCGGCTGATGCCGTCGTCGGGGTCGTGGACGCGGCCATGCCGTCGTCGTGCCTTGCAGTACATGTACTGTCAGAGGGCGTCGTAGTTGTATGTCCATCGTGTGGACGATGTAGTGGTGGCGGCAGTGTGTCGACGAAGATGATGATGAAGACCACGTTGATGTAGACCTTGGCGATGATGTCTCGACGATGAAGGAGTAGGCGTGTCGGTGATGATCGTCCGCTCGAAGGTGTCCCTTGTGGCGGCGATGATGTCGAAGCCTTGCTCCTAGTTTGATGGTGTCGTACAGCTTGATGTAGTTGTTCGGGTGGTTGTAGTCCGACTTGGTGCAGTGTAGATCGGTACGTATGTCGAAGTAGATGGCGCGCCGATGCGTGGTGTGTAGTCGATTTAGTCAGCGGAGATCGGGTTCGACCGCGTATTCCGCAATCGGTGAAGACGCACGGGCCCTCCGGGTGTCCCACGCCGCAAACCGGCGGCGGACTGGTGAGCCGACGACTGTCCGCGTACGGGGCTGCCGCTGATCGCCCGGAGGAGCAAATAGGGTGTGCATCTCAAGTACTTGAATTTTTTACTAGTACCTGTGCATGCACGTACGATGCGCTTGCAGCTTATGGAGTCGTGGAGATCGGCCAGGATGATGGCCCTGATGGGACTGACGTGCTGCCTCCACGCGCGTGACGGCTTGAACGTCGCCGGTGCCAATGCTCCTTATGTTCCATGCGCCCGTCGTGATCGATTTCTTTGATGAAATTCTACACTGATTTGCGCCGGACGAGAGTAGATGTAAGGTTTAGGGATTTTATTTATGGCTAACTGGATCTAGTCTAAGAAGAGGAACTTCGAAAATTGGATCTAATCTATATAATTGGGAATTGAAATTGAATCTAATCTAGTCTAAAGAACCGATCCGATCTTTGATCGAGACCGGGTGCCGCGCCTCCGAGGAGAAGATTAATCTCCCCGGGGGCGGCGCAATGCGGAAGTGTTGGAAAAACCTAGGATCGGCGCTGTGAGGCTAACCGCTCTGATACCATATGGAAAATATTGAATCCTTAATATTTCGTTATATTGATTTGATCCTCGTGAGGGGTATATATAGAGTTACAAGTGGTAGGTAGACTTGGAGTATAAGATGATCTTAGAGTCCTATTATATCTCACGTACGTATATGTATCCGTACTCTAACAGGCTGTACATGTTTTTTTTTCTTAAACACAGCCAAAGATGTGCTATTTTCATTAATAGAGGAGAGGTTTTAGAGTCTTATTACAAAGCCCGATCCGTGGCACAAGCCACAGCTATAAAAAGGTTCACTCTCGCAGCATTACATTACATAGGCGTTTTGGCCCCGGCAAGACATTATGAGTTTGTCTCCTCCTTGATTTCTTATCACCGCAATCGCGACCGGTCGATGAGTGATTCCGAAACACAAAAGCATTCCTTTCATACTTTCCAAGATACAAGCATGGCGAGGGATGACATCGCTCTTCTTGATTGTCCTTTCTTTTGCACGGAAGTGTTCCACCATTCTTTGATGGATTGGACATCATGGCACTCATTTGGATTAACATCATGTAGCACAAGCCAGTCCTTGATACTTGACCACACTCTAGTGGTAAACTGACATGTGCAAAGGAGATGAATACCTCTCCCAAGCTTAATTGGGTCTTTGGCAAGACCGTTAAGGAGAAATCTACATGAGGTCGTGGCTAAAAGCGTGAAAACCCAGTCTCGGTATTTTCTTGGGAAGCCATTATGTTCCAACATACAGAGTCGAAGGCCTTCTTTATATCCAACTTGAAAAGGAGGGTGGGAGTGTTGGTCTTGTGGTATCTTCTTGCCAAGTTTCAAACTATAGGAAATTTTCGTGAATGCTTCGTTTTTTTTTATGAAAACACTTTGGGCTTTGGAGAGAAGCTCGTTCATGTGAGAGGGGCATAAGGCTGTACTTGTCGGGCCTCAGTTCCGGGTGATAGCAAAACGAAGCCTCGGTAGGAAAGCACATACATATTTGGCAGTGGATCATGATCAGTGAAAGGAGACACAAGTTACATCAAGAACAGTGGGGAATAAAAACCTAATGCAAAATTAATCCGAGTACTCTAACAGATGAAGTCTAATCAAGACAGAATACAAGTGTACCCTACACAATATCCAATAAGATCGACAGGGACTAACTTCACATGTAGCTACAGCGAATGCAGTTAGACTCTTCGGCTGCCTGACGACAGAAAACCTAGCGGGAATTTTGGAAACCTAGCTGGAATGCAGATACATCTTTTACAGGTCAGAAGGAAATGGGCCGGCCTTTTCAACCCTGTGACAGACACAGAGATCAGGCTCCGGAGGTGGTGAGCTTCAGGTCGCCAGATGGGGTTCTCGACGCGTCAGCGGGTGCAGCAGATTGAACAGCAGGGGAAGCCCAGCTCTGGTCTGCGCTGTATGCTGAAGTTACGACGTTCATTCTCGGGGCAGCAGAGCTGTGCTGCTGCCCTTGCTCGCTGCTGTGCGTATCTGTGCTGGACACCGGAACAGCGGTAGGTATCTGGGTATAGGTTGGCGCGGCATCCACCCTCGCCTTCTTTTGCTTCGGCTCCGTCTGATAGCTTGGCAGGAAGCTTCCCACGACGATCTGGCAAAAAGATCAAATGAAGTTCAGTTAGGTTTGGCATGCGATACATACTTTAAATATCTTGCTGATAAATATAAAATGAATGCCCAATATGCAAATCAAATTTGTTCTGTTCACCCATATGTTAATATTGGACCCATAGGCACTCAAATTCTTGTGAAGGGTAAGTAGGAGCACCTGAACAGGACTTGCCGCCACCAGTAGGCCGGCAACTCCACCGCCGACAACACGACCATCTGGGCTTGCAAGAGAAACACTCATCCCACCTGACCGACTCCGTGTTCCATTACTTTCAGTTGGCATAAAGGAACCAGACAAGGACAGCAACTCAAAGCGTCCCTAAGGACAAAATAGTGGGGGTAAGTTAGGAAATCATACACACAAAAAAACAGAATCCTCTACTGTCTATACTCCTTACACATGTATGTGAAATAATCTCATAATCAGGTATATGTGTATTATGTATGAACGGACAAACCTCGTAAGTTAATGTGCCACCAGAGGAGTCCGGTTGACGGAGAGTGACATTTGATATCACACCGTTAGCAGAGAGAATACAAATAGCTTGTGGCCCTTGTTGAGAAAATGATATAACCTTCATCGTCACATCCTGAATCAACACCAACAAATATCAGTACCACTAATAATTCATAGAAAAAACTTCATTTATTGTAGCAATCCAGGGATCAGTAGGAGTAGCAGCGATCAAAAAGGCAGAAGCAAAGTATCCAGAACAGAGAGAGACAAGTCTGACGGCAAAAATACGATCCACGGATAACACTAGTCCATCAGGATATTCAGATGTATTGTATGCACAAACTAGTCTCGAATCTGACAAAGCTCTCTGAGATGCAGAGTATTTACTTTCAGATACAGTTTATGATCAGGTGAAAGGCATTTCTTGCCGGAATACCTTTGCTAACAAGAACTTAAACACCATGACCAAAATGAACAAAATCAAGCGTAAACTACCAGTCAATTAAGACTTCAAAGGAAGCAGCGAAATCATACCTCACCAGGAGCAACAGTAATGATATGAGGAGTGAAATTCCCACCAGCAGAACCCGCAACCATGTCACCTGCAAACACGTAATGTGATTAACAATCTGACACCAGAATATTACAAAATAGAGAGAAGCGAACACAGCTTAAGGTCACCAGTTTGCTGGAAACATGTAATTCATTAGTCATTCATTCAAACATAAGATCGCTACTCCTTCCGTTCCATAATTCTTGTCGTGGTTTTAGTTCAGATTTGAACTAAAATCACGACAAGAATTATGGAATTTATGCTTATGCATCCACGTCATCACTCTATCTGTCGCCATCACCACCGCAGCACTAGAGAGACAGGGATGACCAGAGGTACAAAGGCACAAGGACTGCATCCATCCTAGCTGGGAGGATGATCTTGGCATGATCCATACATCTCCCTTATTTGGTTCCAGAATCAGAAACTACCACCGGCAGCACCACCATGCCAGTGCTACCCCCCACGACGGCAGAACCCCACCACACGACACAACAAGAACAACGGCAGCAAGAGGCCTTGAGGATTCAGTGAGGAGGATATGCCTCCTTTTGGACCCCACTTGATCCCCGAGCTTCGAATCTTGGAAGTCACTAACCAGCCTGAGGTCCCTGATGACCATGCAACTTATCGTGGATAGAGGCGAAGAGAGGAGACAGGAAATATTCGGATAAGAGAGGGACAGACAACAGACAGTGTCATGACAACGAACGAGCTAGTGAGTGACGCCGTACACGAACTACTACTTCAGCCATTGGCCTGCCTGCAGCCGGCATCCCCTTTCTAATCTCGTATTTTTCTGAGACCTAATCTAGGGAAATAAAAAGAAATCCAATTTTTATTTTTCATGGATACGGAATTTTTGCAGCAAAATTTGGGGAGTAGATGTGAGCAAGAGAAGGATACCAACCAATGGAGCCGAAGTGGAAGCCGAACTGCTGCTGCTGCTGCTGCAGATGGTGATGGTGATGGTACGGCTTGGACGCGGTGGCGGCAAAATCGAGGGGCCGGCCCCTCCCGCGCTTCATGGCGGCGCCGACCGCCGACGCCGGCGTGTACTGCCCGGCCGTAACGGCGGCCGTCATAGGCACCGATGCGGAGATCGGCGTGGCGTTCAGCGGCCGAATCAGACTCCCGTCAGGCCCGTACTTTCTCGGTCTCCCCCTCTTCTTCCCCACCTTCACCACCGGCCTCGCGGCTGGATACCCTCCTACTACTCCTACTCCCGCCGCCGCCATCGCCGTCACATAACCCGGCGGCACCAGCGCACCACTCGAGCTAATCTTCTCCACCGCCGACGGTGCAGATGCAGCCGCCGTAGGCGGCACAGATGTCGGGGACCTCCAACTCACCGTAGCCTCGGGCACCACCGCCAACGGCGTAGGTGCAACCGCCAGAGTCGGCTCAGATGCCTGTGACTGGAAGCTCACCGAAGCCTCCGGCACCACCGCCGCCGCTGCCGACGTAGTCGCAGACGGAGCCGGAGCCGGAGCACTGGCTTCCGCCGACTTGGCCTCCATGCACGCAGAGCTCGGCACACAACCACCTCCTTCTAGGGCTTCCGAGACGAGCTCCCGCCATTGGAACTCCCACGCACTACCCCCATCCCGCACCACCTCCGCCTCCCTCCTTAAAACAAACCCACCCCAAAATTTCCCAGAAAAAAAATCAAAACACCATGAAACCCCCCAAAAATAAAACAAAAAAACTAGAAATTTCCGTAACAGAACCAGAAAACGAATTTCAGCTGGGGGGCGGGAGGAGGAAGAAACTGAGAGGGAGCGAGCTTGCAAAACAAAAGGGAGGAGCTAAGCTTAGACGAACGAAATAAAAAGGCAAAACTAAAGCAAAAAAGGGGAGAGAGCGTGAAACAAAACCAATAAACAAAGAAATTAAACTAAATTATCGCGGGGTATTAAATTACTGCCGCGCCCGTGGTTAAAGAAATCGGAGGCGCAATTGTCGCTGTGGAGTTTTTAATGCGGATTTCGAAAAATGCCATCCGCGAGGGGCAGGAGCGGGAAAAGGAAAATGTTTGGCTTTTATTTTAAAACATTTTAAATAGCGGGTTGGAGGGGTTAGGCCGTTAGGGTGTAGGGGTGGTGAGATTGGGCGCGGTTTTGGGGTTAATCTGCGATTATGCCACTGTGGGTTGGCCATCGGCGGCTGGCTTTGTCGTCGCATGGGAGGGCTTTGTTTCCGGCAAGTCAAAGGGGGCAGAGGCAGAGTGTACAGTGGAGTGAAAGGGGAAGCTGCGCTGTCCGTTGGGAAGCTGCTTGGTTGTATTTTTTCAACGGCTAGTCTCGTGTGAAATGAAGAATATATCGTTTTCTGTCAAAGCACGCTCGTTTTCTTCTCTTTTTTCGCGGGGAATACACACTCATTTTCAGGTTGGTTTTTGCCATCAAGTACTACTTTATGGAGCATATCGTGGAAATTGTAGTCTCTTCGGGGGAACCGCTTCTCTGGGTTAAGGACGAGCACCATTCTTTCGCAAAGAAAGTGAGAGACGGAGGGGCGAATGTGAACAACAGTATACAACAATTGCAAAATTATTGCAGAGAAACTAACATAGCTAAGCTTATTCATTTGCTTCACAATTGACAATTTTTATGTACTACTCCCGCCGTTTCAAAATATAAGATATTTTAGCTTTGTAAATAAAGTGTATATAGACATTTTTTACTGTCTAGATTCATCTAGCTTTGGAGTGAATCTAGACACTCTCTTTACAAAGCTAAAACGTCTTATATTTTAAAACAGAAGGAATAGTTGTGTAAAAACTTGAAATCCTAGCACACGAACTAGGTGGGCTAGAGGGGTGAATAGGTGACCAAATTTTTAACTTGTTCAAATTTCTTTGCAATAAGTAAAGTTCTCTATAGATGCAACTAGTTGAGCAGCCCTAAATGATAGAGAACAACAACACACAAGTGTGGTAAGGGCTAGTAGTAAGAGCATCTCCAGTCGAGGTTCCCAGCAGGCCGTTCTCAGAGCGTTTTTTCGTCCGAACGCCGAAAATTGGTCCATCCTCGGTCCCAGGACGCTAGTTTCGTCTGGATTTGGCCCAAAATTCGTCCAAAGATCCCAGGTCGTTCCCGGGGCGCCGGGAACATGCTGAGAACACCGGACAAAGCGAACTCGACGGGAAAAAACGATTCGGCGCGTGGACCATCCTGCCAGCGATTGGAGGCCGGTCGTCGTCATCCTTCTGTCCCGGCTCCCGCGATAGACTGCCGGGCAATAACTGCCCATCTCGTCGACCATGCGTCGCCATAATGGCACGCCACCGCCGCCTCGGCTTCCCGCCATTTCCCCTTTTCCCGCCACGCCGCTACACCCCTCCCGCCTTCGCCGCCCGTCTCGGCCTATAAAACACGGCCCCGTCGCCGGCTCATAGCACACTGCCCCCGCTTACCCCGCGCCACCACAAACTCCGGTGAAAAAGAAACACTTGACGAAAAGAAGCAGATGGCGGAGAGGTACCCCGACGACTCGGTGGCGGCGAATGGCTTCGGCCGACGGACGCTCCAGCCCTAGGAGGCTCAGATGCTCCACGACGCCGGCTACATGGCACCGCTGGACTTCCACTGCCCCCAGGTGGAAGCTCATCCCCCCGTAGACACCGAGCGATGACGGCGACGATGACGACGACGACGGCACAGCGGACCCGAGCTACACCAAGTTCTACCGCAACTTCGGCATGTATATGGCGTCCACCGGCATCGGCATCGGCCTTTTTTAGTTTTTTTAGCCTATGCGAAGTCAGGATTCGGGTGCCCACCCGAATTCGATGTGATATTTATGAATCGCCCATTTATTAATGAAATTCGCCTATATTCGCCCAAAGTTTACCGAATTTTGCTAAAATTTGTCCAAACCCGGGAGCTCAGCCTAGGAACGCGACTGGAAAACCGGTCGTTCTCAGGCAAAAAACTTTCTTCATCCGGCGCTATTTAGCTCGGGATTTCGGCCTAGGAACGGCCAACAAGTGGAGATGCTCTAAGGGTAAGGAGCGAGCAAAGTGGAGAAGAGACGCAAAGATGTAATTCCCGTAGTTTACTTCTAAGAAAGCTATGTCTATGTTGGAGAGATGTTGGGGCCACACTAGGTCACACAAGCGCCACAAGGGCCTCACCTTCTTTTTTGGTGAGCTCGCCATAAAGGTGGACTCACGATCCACTAACTAGTGACCTTGAAGGAGCCAACCGAAACCTTAGTGGGAGGGATCCCGTAATGTCCCCATCCTATGGTATAGGGTGATGAATTAAGTGTACCAGAAGAGATAGTAATTGAGTGTAGGTCGTTGGAGATATGCCCTAGGGGCCAATAATAAAGATATTTTATTGTCATATCTCATATGTTCATAATAGTTTTGTACCATGTTATAACTGTGCTAAGAAGAAACATTAATACATGTGTGGTATGTAAACAAACCAAGTCCCTAATAAACCTCTAGTCAACTAGCTCGTTGGTCAAATGATGATCGAGGTTTCCCGATCATGGACATTTATGTCAATTGACAATAGAATCATGTCATTAGATGAATGAAGTGATGGACACATATCCAACCTTAGTATTGCAATGAGATCTAGTACAAAGTTCAAAATTTGTGATATATTATGTAAAAGACTGAAGAACTTAAAGTACAATATCATCATCAATTTGAAGTTCCAACTTCTATTCCACCTTCGTCTCCAAAGTCAAAACCCTAAGTTTCTCTATTTCGACATATTTTTTCGAGAAGTTTCCAATCTTGTTTAGTAGTGATGTCCATAAAATACCCACCTAATTCTATTTATTTTTTAATATCTTGGTTGAGTCCTCCATAAAAAATATGTAAAACATATCATGGCGGTAAATCATGATGGGGACATTTATCAACCATACACTTATATCTTATATAAGCTCTTACGGATCCTTTGCCTAGGCGGTTCTTGGAATTGGTAATTACCCTTCTTGCTTCGATGACCTTTACCTTGGGATAAAAACAAAATATAAATTCTTTTTAAAAAAATCCCAAGTATCGATTTTCTCTACAAGATAAGTGCTATGCCATGCCAAAACAGTGTTGGTTAGAGATTTACTAAAAGATTAAGTATCAGTTTATCATCAGAATAGCCTCTCAATTTAATAGTCTAATATAAACCGGTAAATAAAATTAAGCGAGGATATGGATCTTCATTAGGATCATCTCCTTCAAAGCTTTTCATTCATAATAGAAATTCAGCGGGGATGAATCAGATATTCTTCTTGGCTCTCCCTCGGTAATTTGTTGACAAATCCTCTATTAAACCTCCTGAGGTATTCAGTTGCGTGAGCTTGTTCATAAACCCAAGCACAGTCATGGTATTACCTAAAACCAGTAAACGACTTTAGTACAACAATTTATAAATTAGACTCCTCCATACGCCCCCAGGGCGCGGCCGGTAGGCTCCTTATGACGTGAATGCACTATATCCACGCGTAAGAGAAAATATTTGTTCTCAAAATGCTAAACGATAGTGTTTTTTAGGAATAATATCACATTATTATGATGTGGATCTCAGTTGTGCCCCTAGAGGATAACATATATACGACATGCCAACTCTTTAGATTGACGGTATAGCATATCTAAAAAGTCTTCTAAACCATCATTCGAGAAAGACTGAAAAAATATATTATACATACGCTTTTCATACAATACAAGATGTGAAATACAGATACTTTATTATACAAATACATACTTCTAGATAAGTAGGTGAGAGTAATGAATAAATAGCAAGATTCTAATAAATGAAAAGTACCATAGTAAATCTACATGTAGAAGACTACGAATCCATTAGACTGGTAATCGTTGAAGTCGCTAATAACAATAAGATAGTCAAATTCTAGTAGCAGCATATTTTTCCGTGGCCACAGGTCATCGTCCGAGTCATTTTGCGGGTTCATGCTTAATTTATAAAGGATAATAGTAGAGTCCACTACCAGACGTTTTAGCTTTTTCTCCACCTCCGCTAGAGTACACTCGATGAGGACACACACATGAACATAGTTCTCGCGCATGAGCTGCAAGTAATCCTGGTGCGCGATATCGATAACATCGATCGTCGCTGCGTATCCTCTACTAAACTCTATCAGAGAATCTTTGTTGGCCTTCGCTTCGTCTTTAAGTCATAGTACTCGAGACTTTTACCGCTTGATCTCTTCTTCCGTCGTTCTGTATTTCGTATACATGTAGTCGTGTATATGCACATGTTGTAATCTTTCCACGTAGCCTATGGCACAGTACACGACGTCATCTTCAGCGTCTTCAACACTAAAACTGCTTCCGCTCAACGTGCGATGAGCTAGAGGACCACCAGGAGTCGAGTGCGCTATATGGAAGACGCATTTTGCCATCGATTCCCCTAGAACAGCGAAGCAATGTCTATAGGTAGGATTGGGAAGACCGAACTACCAGATCATCTGTTGTAAGAGAAAACACAGTCTAATTACATGTTAGGAATGATGCCCTAGAGGCTCACATTCCGTCTTGTATGTGTAACCCAGAATCTAGCTTAGAGAGAGTTGTATGTGTTATTGCAATTATTGCAGGTGTAGAACCACATACTTGTGTCTAGCTATAGCCAGTTTGGTCTTAGTCATTTGAGGTTGGGAGGAAAACAACCTACCGAGACTAATTTGTAAGTCGGAAGATGACAATGTTTCACGTGTCATGAGCATGGAGATGTTATCCACCTTGCACTGGCTAGTCGGAAGAGTTACGATAGCCGAACCGATCCAAAGGATAGTAGGACGTGAGTACACCGTCATACGCTCCGACTAACATAATAGAATCCTTAGACCTGAGGGGATCGCATGATCCGAGTCGTAGAAAAGCCGGATCTCACTCCATCTAATGCTCATCATAACAGAGAGTCATAAGGGTGATCTTGGGCCGACTTCGAAGCAAGCCGCATGATGTGGATCATCCAAGACAGAGTTTTCCCCTCCATCTCGTAGAGATATTCTCTGGGCCCTCTCGTGTGATATGATTCAGAAGCATGGCCATGCGCTACTCGATCAAGTGTTGAACGAGGTAGTCTAACTTAGTGAAGCCGGAGGGAATCAGTTATCACTGCAACAAGAAGAGAGTTAAACTAGTGTTGGGATGATGGAATCTCCCCTGTGGTTTATCACCAATATCATGAGGCAAAGGGACTCGGACATATCATCACATTGAGGGCACTTGCGTAAACAGGGAGTCAGCAAGTATTGCTAGAGGCCGCTACCGATTATCAGCCCTAGTCAGAAAGTCATTGAGCTACTACTCTGACTAAATGATTACTGAGTTGTGTCTGGCTTACCGTAAGACTGTGTGATCGCACACCTAAGAGAGTGGAACTAGGCGGGTGATGATCTGATTATCACAAGCCGGCAAGTTGGACTTGTTCGGACAGGGACACGTGTCAATGGGTTGGACCCACTTTGACTTGGGTTAGGGTCTAGGACCGAGGGACACAAGTGTTGTGTGCCCTCACCTACTCGCCTATATAAAGGAAGGTGGGTGGCGGTGGACAAGACAATCTAGTGTTGCTTCTAGGGTTTCGCTAGACTTGTTAATTCCACCTTCATGTCCCGCAGTGGCAAGACCGAGACTAGCATCTCACTTGCTGCTATTCCACCTTGTACGTGTGTGAGACAGCATAGGCACCACACCTGTGGTGCTCATCGGTGGTTGGGCAGCGAAGTTGGAGGCGGAGAGGAGGAGCACAGAGTCGGCGACGAGGTGGTCCTAGGATCGAGAACTTCGTCAGAGCCGGACAAGACAAGGGGAACATAAGGCACCACTACGACGCGCTTCCTAACCTTCCGCACCTGCGTGTCGAGAGATACAAGCTATTGCCTTTGACCTTGGTTGGATCTTGGGTGGCTCACCGAGTTCTAGCTAGAGAAGAAAAGTTTTTGTTTCCGGCATGGCTCTGCGTGTTTCACAGCAGTGGTATCAGATCATCAACTTTAGGTTTTTGGCCTAGTTCTTGCGCATGAGATGTGCTAGTGCGAAAGATTAGATATTTTCTGTTGTTTTCGTTTTGCCTATTTGATCTATTTTGATCTAGGGGAATGGCTAGATATGGTTTGTCTTGGCAAAGAAGTTGGTCAAAATGGGTCCAGATCTAAGTGGGAGATCACATGGCTGACGTCCATGATCAACCACTAAAGTTGCTTTTCTTGTTGGACAAGAATAGGACAGCTATACCCTGTCAAAAGTTACATCTAAAAGTTAGCTAGTGTGAGACAGAAAGGTTCTAACTTGCAGTTTCGTTTGCTTATTTTTTCATCTATGAAGGTCTAGTCAGATTACCCCGCCATTTGCTACAACACTACAGGTCGGAAATTTTTGATTAGTGGGCTCATATTGTTGGGGCACTTCCAATTCTCTTTGATAAAGTGTGAGAGATTTGGACTCTCTCTGTAGGGCACTTGGTAGCCATATGGAGCTATCACAATAGTTGTGGGATTAAGGGTAAGGAGGGTTGTCAGACAATCCAATAGGAAACAGATAGAGATTTGATTGGCAAAGTTTTGCCTACTCGGAAGGTTCTCCGACTAGCAGTGACGCAAAGGCTCACTAGTCGGATAACTGACCGGGATCGTAAATCACTATCGATTGTCGGAGGGATATCAGTCTCAGTGGGAGTGTGCATGATTAAAGAGTTTAATCTGACTTGTCATGTTACAAATACATTGTCTTAAGTGTTCTGTATCTTTCATTTGTAGATGGCACCACCTAGCACCATTCAGATTTCCAGTTTTGTGTTGTGTACGATCCTTGAGAAGGAAAATTTGAATGGAACAAACTTTACCAATTGGTATCATAACTTGAGAATTGTTCTCAAGCAAGAAAACAAAGAACATGTGCTGGACAATCCGATTCCAGAAGAGTCGGGTAATGATGAGCCTAATGTTGTAAGAACCGTTTTTCTCTAGGCTCAGGATGAGTCGATGGAAGTCAGCTGCCTCATGCTCGCTCACATGGAGCCAGAACTGCAGCAGCAGTTCAAGAATGTTGAGGCATACAATATGATCGTTACCCTCAAGAGCATGTTTGAGACGTAGTCTAGGATGGAGAGGTACAATGTATCTAGAGTCTTGCTTGGCTACAAGCTGAAAGACGGAGATCCACTAGGACTGCACATGATCAAGATGGTTGGATATGTGCAATCCTTGGACCGTCTAGATTTTCCCTTGAGCAAAGAGTTTGCTGCCGACATTTTCCTGAATTCTCTTTGATCCTAGTGCTTATAGTCCGCTCATTTCGAACTACCATGTGCATGGTAGGGATAAGAAGCTGGTAGAACTCCAAGGGATGCTCAAGCCAGCAAAGGCCTACATCAAGAGAGGCGGCACCAGTCAAGTGATGATGGTGCAGAACGCTTCCAAGATCAAGAAGAAATCTTGGTCTAAGAAAGCCAAGCCAAAGGGAGACGACATGCTGGATCCAAGTCCTAGCGCCGGCTCAGTGACTGACAAGCAAGCAAAACCTCTGGGTACAACATGCTTTTACTGTAAGGTGGAGGGTCACTAGAAGAGGAACTGCGACAAGTACAAGGCGGATAAAGCAAGGAGTGGAAGTATGACTTCTGACTTAGGTACACTTGTTGTGAATGTTACAGACATTTATCTTGCTGACACTCCTAGCAGCACCTGGGTATAGGATACCAGATCGGTTGTTCATGTGTGCAACTCGATGCAGGGACTAGTAAGGCATAGGAGTGTGGCGAGAGGGGAGATTGACATCAGAGTGAGAAACAAAGGAAGAGTTTCTGTGTTAGCCATAGGAACGATGCAACTCCAGTTACCTTCAAGATTTGTACTAGATATAAATAAGTGTTATTATGTGCCTGTACTAAGCCGAAACATTATTTCTGCCTTATGTTTGATGGAGCAGGGTTATGAATCGAATATTAAAACAATGGTTGTTCCTTTTATTTGAATAATGCGTTTCATAGATATGCATTTGTCCAAGCCATATCTTTTTGTGCTTGATCTTGAATGTAAATCAGTCTATAACTTGAATGCTAAAAGGTTGAAGCCAAATGATCTTAGTTCTACTTATCTATGGCATTGTTGCCTTAGTCATATCAGCTAGAAACACATGCAGAAGATCCATGGTGATGGACTCATGGATTCATTCGGCTTGGAGCCGTTCGAAACATGCGAATCATGTTTGCTGGGAAAGATGACCAAGACACCTTTTGCAAAGAGTTGCGCGAGGGCGTCCGACTTGCTAGAACTAATACATAGTGATGTATGCGGTCCAATGAGCATGACAGCCAGAGGTGGTTATGAGTATTTTGTCACGTTCACGGATGATCTCAGTAGATATGGCTATGTCTACTAATAAAATCCAAGCCGGAAACCTTTGAAAAGTTCAAAGAGTTTCAAAGTGAAGTGCAAAACCAACCTGGCAAGAATATTAATTTTCTGCGATCAAATCATGGAGGCGAATATATGAGCCATGAGTTTGATGACCATCTGAAGAGTTGTGGAATAGTTCCATAGATCACCCCGCCGGGAACACCTGAGAGAAATGGTGTGTCAGAAAGGCGGAACTGAACCTTGTTAGACATGGTAAGTTTGATGATGAGTAAGACAGATCTACCTTTACCATTCTGGAGTTTTTGTTTAGAGATGACAGCGAGAACACTAAACAAAGTACCATCTAAATCAGTAGAAAAGACACCACATGATATGTGTATGGGAAAGAAGCCGACCTTGGCTTTTCTCAATATTTGGGGAAGTGAAGCTTTTGTCAAGAAATTACAACCCGATAAGCTCATCCCCAAGTCGAATAAGGTAGTTTTCGTAGGCTACCCTAAGGAAACTTTGGGTTACTATTTCTACAACCGAGAAGAGGGCAAAGTGTTTGTTGCTCGAAAAGGTGTCTTTCTGGAGAAAGAGTTTCCGAGCCGGAAAGATAGTGGGAATAGGTTGTACCTCTAAGAAATTCGGGATTCATTGACTCAGGACAACTCGGAAACCTTGGAGGTTGAGCCGGATGTTGTGCCTAAGCCATTAAATGCACCATAGCCACAAATATCAGCAAGACTACATGAAGACGTACTTATGCTAAACGGCGATGAGCTGACTACTTATTAGGATGTGATGGAAAGTGCTGATTCCGATTCATTCTTGGACTATGAGATCCGAGTTAAAGTCGATGGATGACAATCAAGTTTGGAACATGGTTGATCTGCCAGATGGTGCAAGATGCATTGAGAGCAAATGGGTCTTTAATAGGAAAACTGACCAAGATGGCAATATTTCTGTCTATAAAGCATGACTTGTTGTGAAAGGGTTCCAACAAGTTCAAGGAGATGACTATGATGATACCTTCTTGCCAGTAGCGATGCTTAAGTTGGTCAGGATCATGTTAGCACTAGCTGCATATTTCGATTGGAGATATGGCAGATAGATGTCAAAACGGCTTTCCTTAATGGAAATTTAACCGAGGACATGTATATGATACAACCTGATGGTTTTGTTGATCCTGATAGTCCTAATAAAGTTTTCAAGCTTTGGAAATCCATCTATGGATTGAAGCAAGTAAGTTGGAGTTGGAACATTCGTTTTGATGAAGTGGTCAAATCGTTTGGCTTCAACAAAAGCAAACAAGATTCTTGTGTATACAGGAAGTTTAATGAAGGCTCAATTGTTTTTCTGCTACTTTATGTAGATGACATACCAATAGTCAGAAACAATGTTCCAATGTTGCAAGAAACCAAGAATTGTTTGGAAAGGTGTTCCCAAATGAAGGACTTGGATACTAGGTATTAAGATATATAGATATTGATCCCAGAGACTCATAGGCTTGAGTCAGAGTACATGTCTGGATAAGATATTGAAGAAGTTCAATATGGATTCGGCTAAGAAAGGGTTCTTACTGATGGCGCATGGAATCTGACTTAGTAAGACTCAATGCCCAGCGTCGGCTGGTGAGCAAAGTCAGATGGAAAGGATCCCTTATGCTTCAGTAGTAGGATCGATCATGTATGCGATGATATTTACTAGGCCGGATATTTCCTATGCTCTAAGCGTAACAAGCAGATATCACTCAGATCCAGGCGAAAGCCACTATACATCGTTAAGAATATCTATAAGTACTTGAGACGTACTCAAGATGAGTTCCTAGTCTATGGTGGTGAGGAAGAGCTAGGTGTAAAGGGTTGCACGGATGCTAGCTTTTAGACCGACCTGGATGACTTGCGCTTGTAATCCGGCTATGTGTTTGGCATGGGCTTTACCCTTCAGGTGCCCACTATAGGTATGTATGGTGTGGCCCAACGGAAGGCTCACTCGAAGATCCATGAAGCCCATGATGACTCAATAGATACGAAGCCTACAAGGACACAGACTCCTGGTGGAACAAAACAAGGAAAGTAAAAGACTAGACTAGATACAAACTCTACCTTGTAACCTACTCGTATTGGTACCCGAGACTTAGCCTCCCCATATATAAAGGCTAGGAGGGTCCATCAAGGAGGGCATCCAATCTTACAATACACACACCTCTCTCTCTCTTAGCGAGATCGCATCTTGTTGACTCCACGAGTTTGTACTCTCCATTGATAATACGAGCAGACAAGCAGGAAGTAGGGTTTCCTCTACGAGGGCCTGAACCTAGGTAAATAGCCGCCCTTGTTTGTCTGTTAAGCCAACGAAATCACCATCGCTCCTCTTTCCCTAAAACCCAAGTCCACTACAATGGGCATTGTCGAGGTCATACCCCATTAGTGTTCATAGTAAATGGAGGTGCAGTGAGATGGAAAAGTTCCAAGAAAGAATCGGTGGACGATTCTACTATGGAAGATGAGTATGTTGCTGCCTTAGAGGCGACAAAAGAAGGTGTTTGGATCAAAAAAATCTGATTGAACTCGAGGTTGTTCCGGGCTTGTCTAGTCCATTATATGTGTACTATGACAATACTGGTGCTAGAGCACAAGCTAAGGATCCACGGGCAAACCAAATTAATAAGCACATACTCAGGAAATTTCACATGATTAGGTAATTCGTCGATCACAGAGAAACTAATCTATGCAATGTACACACATATGCAAATGTTATAGACCCACTGACCAAGCCGCTTCCATAACGTAAGTTTGAGGTGCACGTTAGAGTGATGGGAATGAGATGCATAAGGCCTAGAGATGCGTGAGTGTTCGACTCTAGTGCAAGTGGGAGAGTGTTAGGAATGATGCCCTACAAGCTCACATTCCGCCTTGTATTTGTAATCCAGAATCCGGCTTAGAGTTATTTGTATGTGTCACTGCAATTGTTGTAGGTGTGGAACCACATACTTGTATCTAGCTCTAGCCAGTTTGTCCTTAGTCGTTTGAGGTTGGGAGGGATACCCACTGCCGAGACTAATTTGTAAGTCGGAAGATGATAATATTTCACGTGTCATGAGCATGGAGATGCTATCTGCCTTGCATTGGCTAGTCGGAAGAGTTACGATAGACAAACCGATCCAAAGGTTAGTAGGACGTGATTACACCGCCATACGCTCCGACTAACATAACAGAATCCTTAGACCTGAGGGGATCGCACGATCCGAGTTGTAGAAAAGCCAGCTTTGACTCCATCTAACGCTCATCGTAACTGAGAATCATAAGGATGGTCTTGGGCCGACTTCGAAGGAAGCCGCGTGATGTGGATCAGCCAAGACGGAATTTTCCCCTCCATCTCGTAGAGATATTCTCTGGGCCCTCTCGTGTGATATGATTCAGAAGCATGGCCATGTGCTACTCGATCAAGTGTTGATCGAGGTAGTCGAACTTAGTGAAGCCGGAGGGAATCGGTTATCACTGCAACGAGAAGAGAGTTAAACTAGCGCTGGGATGATGGAATCTCCCCTGTGGTTTATCACCAATATCGTGAGGCAAAGGGACTCGGACAGATCGTCACATTGAGGGCACTTGCATAAACCGGGAGTCGACAAGTATTGCTAGAGGCCGCTACCGATTATCATCTCTAGTTAGAAATTCACTAAGCTACTACTCTGACTAAATGATTACTGAGTTGTGTCTGGCTTACCTTAAGCCTGTGGGATTGCACACCTAAGAGAGTGGAACTAGACGGGTGATGATCTGACTATCACAAGCCGGCAAGTTGGACTTGTTCGGACAGGGACACGTGTCAATGGGTTGGACCCACTTTGACCTGGGTTAGGGTCTAGGACCGAGGGACACAAGTGTTGTGTACCCTCACCTACTCGCCTATATAAGGGAAGGTGTGTGGCGGTGGACAAGACAATCTAGTGCTGCTTCTAGGGTTTCTCTAGACTTGGCAATTCCACCTTTCTGTCCCGTGGCGGTAAGTCCGAGACTAGCATCTCATTTGCTGTTGTTCCACCTTGTATGTGTGTGAGGCAGCAGAGGCACCACACCTACGGTGCTCATCAGCGGTTGGGAGGTGAAGTTGGAGGCAAAAGGAGGAGGAGCACAGAGCCAGTGATAAGGTGGTCCCAGGATTGATAAGGTCGCCGGAGCCGAACGAGACAAGGGGAACATACGGCACCACCGCGATGCGCTTCCTTAGCTTTCGCACCTGCGCGTCGAGAGGTACGAGCTATTGCCTTTGACCTTGGCCGGATATTGGGTGGCTCTCCTGAGTTCTATCCGGAGTAGAAAAGTTTTTGTTTTCGGCCTGGCTCCATCTGTTTCACAACATTACAATGTTCTTTGGTGTTGGCTGCAAAAGAACAAACATGTTATATATGATATATAATTTGTTGCGGGGGAAATAAGAACATCAAAATAGAAAAACCGGAAAGGCGTTGTGCAACGCATGTCGAGGAACTGTCTACCCGCATTTTCTGCGAACAACCAAAAAACGCCAAATGATGCATACATGGAGGTGAATGAAAAGAAGCAAGTGTGCACATGCCAATGGAAATACTCACTTCCATGATGTTCCAAACACAGACAGGAATTGTGCATGATCCGAAGAGAGCGACCCATGATGCGAGCTCGGTGTCTCATGTGATCATTCAATGCATCGAAGGAAGTAAGTGAGGAGAGTAGAATGGAAGCCTTGGTGATAGAGAAAGGAATGGAGGCGCCGTTGCAGAACACCTAGTTGACATCTTTAGTTCGCTGGGAGGAGAGAGGGATAGCGAGCAAGGAAAGAATAGTCTCACAGTGGCAAGGATTTCTAGCTAAGAAGATAGAGCAAGAGCAAGAGTGAGATCAAAGGACAAATAGATGGTGACGTGGTCGCAAGTCTTGAAATCTAACAAACGTGAAAACTTAGGTCTCGTCGGGTGATACCTTCGATCTGGATTCACGGATGTAGTATAATAGCTTTTTCCCTAGAAGACCTAGGTTTAATCGAACCTCGGAAAGCAATGCTAAAAGTAAATAAAAAGGACACATCTACAAGACTTTGTTGTTTGCTTTAGCTTAGTTTATCAGACCGATATAGTTTACTTTATAATGGGTTTGAATCAATGGATGCAGATAGGCCAGGGTTGAAGATCCACCTGCAGCTGCACATCATATGTGATAAAAGATAATAATAAGCATAGTCATGTATAAAGTTTGAACGAAGATAATCTCTTGTGTGCAACACATCCTAATATTCTAGAGCCCCCGTGATGCAGCGATGACTGCAAGTGCACATATCGTTTGTAGCTAGTTTCAAAGTTAAGTGTTTATTGATGAAGTCTCTGTCGCACCCGAAGTTGTCACAGGGCTTCGAGTGAATTAACTGCAAGTGTTGAATAAAAATGGGATTTTGATTAAATGCGATAAACTTAAATAGAACTAAAATGTAAACTTTAGAAATATAATGCATAAAAGTAAAGAATGACTTTGATTGTTTGTTGTTTCATGCAGATGGCGAAAGAAGGCACAGGGAGATTCAGTTCATGGTGATAGTGAATGTGCCAGGTGGTCGAGTGGTAAATGTAACAATTATAATCTTATAGATATGTGTGTAGGCGAGCAACCCATAATTAGCCGGAACTCCTCTTGGTAGATTTCATCCCAACTTCAATAATCCTACTAGCCTGCTACCAAAACCATGGTTAGTCACTACATGATTAAGACCCTTCAGGTCGTTTAGCGATTAAGCTCCTTGGACCGGACTAATGCAATAAGCATAGTGGTTACTCATTATCCTCGAGTCAACTAGCTTTCCATTGATATCCCTGTGTCACCCGGGGGTCGCCGGTCCACTAGTGTACAAGATCTTATCTATGTAGAACCAGGTATCATGTTGTCTAGGCCCTTAATTGGAGAACAAGCATTAGGCATCCCATAGATAGTCAAGCACACATGATATAGTAATTAGAATTAATCACAAACTAATGGAAAATATATGAAGGCACATCACATCTCACAAATCCCCTACATCTCCCACGCCCAAGGTGAATACTCACACATAAGAGAAGAACGGATCATCAATATAATCAAATAAAGGGAATTCGTCTTGGTATTACCGTGGAGATCCACAATAAGAATAAAAAATATCCAACATAATTCAAGATGAGAAGAAATAATCTAGAACCATAGTCTTGCAAGGTGGAGATCTCTCTCTCTCTCAAGTACAAATAGTGGCTATAGGGATGTATTGGCTAGGAGGTCGAAGATCGTGGAGCGAGATGAAGGATGTCTTCTCCTTCTTCTCCGGATCTCTTCTTTATCCCTTCTGGATGGTGTGGCAGGTGCTGTGTTCTGTTTTCATGCTCCTTCCCTTTATGGAAGTTGTCCCTTTTGACAAGACAGAGGCGGCAACAATTATACGGCGGGAACTATATGGCCAGAAAAATATTCCCTCCATATAGTTGCTCGTTAAAGCTTCTGTGAGCTCCCCTCACGTGCTTCCAAAGTGGGACTTGCTTGTTTTCTCCAGAATATTGTATTTCTGTAGTTAAATCCTTCAGTTGACGTTCAGAACCTGAAACACACATTAAAAACCAAGTTTTCTTCACTACCGAAGTATTAGCATTAGGTAAAGCCAGAAAATGATAAAATCCGGGAGAAAACCATCAATAAAGGCCATAAAAAATGTGTGGAATCTCACAGCTATCATGCAGCGGGCATAGGAATAGACTTTTGATCCAACCAAGTGCACACCAAAGCCACAGGTTACGAACGATTATTAAGTGTAAAACATAGATCAAAGCTTTAAGTGGTGATGTTGTTGTGATTCCCGAATGGGGCGCTAAGCAAAGATCGTACTACCCTTTCTGTCACTGAGGTTCCTATGAGATCGTCACTAGCCAAGTATCTCACCTCAATCCTTTAACAATCTATGGGATCTTGGGTACCTACAAGTCCACAGATCGAGACAAGAGAGAAAGAAATAAAAGATACAAATCTCAATTGCAAACAAAATACAATTCTCACATGATCTAGATGCACATAATCACTGCGAGGTTTCTCCCCAAACCGCAGCCCATGAGGACTACTCACTCATAGCAAATAGATTGGAGATATTAAACATCATACAAATACTTAGATTGAAATCAAATATTCTTACAATGGTGGCCAAATCACAAGGAGATCTAAAGTACAAAGCAATGGCTATGTCTAGTGGATGGATGGATGGTGGAAGTGATGAACAATGGATGAATAATGGATGAACAATAGCGTGGATCTCCTTTGGTGGTGTTGTGATGTAATCTGTGAATGGCGGCTCTCTGCCGGCGGCTAGAGCCTCATAATATATAGGCATCTTCACGAAAGTTGTAGGGTTTGACGATACACAGCCATCGCCACCTAGTACGGGCGGGCCCTGCCCATACCAGTGGTTGTTAAGCGTGCTGACGCCCTGGCATAGCTTCCCAATTACTTGGTCATGTGGACTTCCTCAAAATCCTTCATTATGACTCCTTATTTCGCATTAAAAGTCGTGATTTCCTACACAACATAATTCAAAGAGAGGTTTTGCATATGTTTGCAATTATTAGTCATTAGTGGAAAGGATTGAGAGTTTCTTGGCAATTGCTTGACCAAAAACAATGTTTAAACACAGTGGAAGATGACAAATATTGGAGCCATCAACTTCCCCAAATCTCAAACTTTGACCTTCCTCGAGTAAGAAGAACCAAAAGAACTATAAGGAAATCAGCGTTTAAACTTAAAACAACGAGAATAAGAATTCACTTACGGTTGGTAGTCATATGTGCTCAACACTTCATTCATTTGCGAGGCTTATCAAAGTTAGAGAGATGACAAGAATACTATACAAGCTTTGGTAAGTCAAGACGATCAAAGTAAAGTTTAATATAAGTATAAGTAACTAGAGGTGTAGCAATCAATCCAATTCTTCTAATTAACTCTCAGCTTGCCAAGGAACACTAGGATGTTTAAATAGCATAATTGAGTAAGAGAGTTTCATGTCCCAAGTAGTATAACAATGAAGTGTCTTATTTACACCCACATAATAAATCAAGTCTATCAAAACACTTCTAATCCAATCATTGTTTTTCAAGAAAAACTCGTAAAGAGTAACAAGACCATGCCTAGGAGTTGTTATATGGATCCTCATAGATATCTTTTTTTTTAAATTCAAGGATTGCTGGATATTTCTTTTCCAAGTGTTTGCACAAACTTTGAGAGTACCAATACTTTTGCCCATATATTGACACGTATGCCACTCATGTCATCACCTCATGGCGCAAATTAAGGGTTATACCATATATCATTCAAAAGCTAGCGAAGTTGTTGGCATCCCAAAGTGTGCATTAGAGACATAGAACAAAGTTGTCTCACTTCTTTCTCTTTTTTTGAGCTAGTACTACGGTTTGATCCACAAGATTAGCTTTGGCATGCATCACAATTACCACTAGACTTTATTTCAATGAAACAACTCCTTTCATGAGTGTCGTAAAGACTATCAAAATATATGTGGGGTTAAGTATCATCAAGGGTATACTCTCAAGACAATCATTCATCAAACAAGTTGTAAATTTCAGACCTTTTCTTATTGTCCTTGTTTGGCAATATTATTTCCAAGGAAAGACTCAGCTAGCTAAAAGAACTAGATCAAGGTCTTCAACAACTAATCATCATTCTAATAAAAAGCCTCACTCTAACCATATTAAATTACTTCCCACCAGCATGGCATCTTAGCAAATCAACCAACTAAGATAAACAACTCAAACTTCATAAGTGGGAGACATAGGACATACCTCTCATAAGTAACTTCATGGTCCTCTTCCTTATAGGGATGTGTTCCTTCAAAACTCAAACATGATTACTCTCATAATGATATTAAAGCAAAGTGGCAAAGTGTGAATCTACATTTACAAAAAAAATAAAAACAGAAAAATCTTTTTGTATTTTTGAGGATAGAGATTAAAGAATAGAAAAGGACTTGTGACCAAGCAAGGGTTTTAAGAAAAGAAAAACAAACGAAAATCAAAAACAAACTAAAAACGAAAGCAAACTAAAAACAAAAGCAAACTAAAAAAGCAAAGTGTTGGAACAAGCCAACACGAGTGTTTCAAATCTCCCAAGGAGCTAGAGTACAACCTCGTTATTACACAATAAATTTGCCAGGGGAACACAGCCCCAAGCTCAGGATTTTGCAAGCCATTTTTTTGCTCATTGTGTTGGTGGTGGATAATCTCCCACGTTCCATTGGCTGCTCCAATCATGGAATTGGGTGGTGAGGCTTGCAGCAGCATCTCAAAGGTTGATGGAGAGGTTTTCCATGTTTTGAATATTTCCTTCGAGTGCGTAGATGTCTTCATAGGTGGTGTAGTAGTTTGGTGGTTGCTCATCTTGTTCAGGTCCTCCTTGTTCTACTTCTTCATCTTCTCCTTCTCCCATGGCTATTTCTTGTTTGGGTAGATTAGCTTCAACCTACGCATCAAAACGCAAATATCCATCCTCGATAGAGAATAAACCGTTAGGCAATGGAGCTGGGATTAAGTGATCCGCTCCAGGTATATCGAAGAAATATCTACCGTGATTTTAAGAAGGGATTTCTATTTGCATGCCCATGGTTCGTTAGTTGTACTCAGTTTTCCCCAGCTACTTAGTTTTTCCTCACCTTTCCCCTCCCTCCATTCTGAAACCCTCACATGCGCTCGAACGGGGGGATGTCATTAGGTCAAAGGCTTGACCGTTACATGCTGATAGTTTGGACCGCGTTGGGCGGGTCCTGCGTTGAGCGTTACATTACGTCGCCTCGACCATTACATGCTGAGAGGTGGGGCCAAGATACACGGCGGACCAGCCATCCATCTCTCACTGACTTATGGGCCCCGTTTTTCCTGATTGTGCGGCCGGTGCAGCCAATGACAAATGGGGCCATTCTGTGGGGCTGTCAAAGCCAATGAATGATGGGGCCGCTATGTGGAGCCATTCTGTGGGGCCTTCATAGCCAATGACTGGTGGGGCCGTCATGTGGGGTTAGAGGGGGGATTTGCATATTTGCCACGTTTTACTTTGCAACTTGCATATTTGCCATTTCGTGTGTCACTGACATGTGGTGGTCATGTGGCAAATATGCAAATTTCAAAGAAAAAGTTTGGCAGATATGCAAAATTAGCAAATATGAAATAATTGACAGGTGGGGTCGTGTATGACACGCTGGCTCTCTCCCTCATCCGCTCCTAGCCCCTAGCTCCGAGCAGCTCCTATCCCACCGGCGGACAGAGCAGCCATCATCGTTGCGTCGATGCGTCGCCGGATCTGTCCTACGGTGGGATCGGCCGAACTGCCGCGCTGCACCTTGATGGCTCGTGTTGATGTAGAGCTCGTTGGGAACACCAAGAGGAAAGTACGATGAGCACAGCAGCAAGTTTCCCTCGGTTATGAAACCAAGGTTTAATCGAACAAGTAGGAGCAAGGAAACACCCCAAAGGTGTTGCTAGCTGAGCCTTGGCGGGGCCCACTACCGGTGCTAGTAGCAACGTGGAGACTTGCACAACACAACCACAGAACTTTGTCCCCAACTTGCGATGAGGTTGTCAATCTCACCGTGTTTTGCTGAAAACAAAGGATTAAACGTATCGAATGGAAGGAAGTAATAGTTTGCAGAAAATAAACACAAAGCAGTAAACAATTTATAGATTGTATGTAAAGAAAAGGACCGGGATCCATAGTTCACTAGAGGTGGCTCTCCTTAAGATAGATAACATGCTGGGTGAACAAATTACAGTGGGGCAATTGACAAACACAGAGAAAGCAATACATGCATATACTAATCATCTTGACTCCTTTGAGACTTGATTGGGCATTACAACATTATACATAGACCGCCATCCAACTACATCTATGACTAATAATCCACCTTCAGGTTATCATCCGAACCCCTCTAGTATTAAGTTGCAAGCAATAGATTATTGCTTTACGAATTGCGTGTAATGTAAACAATACGATTGTTCTATGAACAAAGGATTGTTGTTTTCTCCCTAGTAGCAACAACACATCTAGTACCTTAGAGATTTCTGTCACTTCCCCAGATTACCAGAGGCATGAACCCACTATCGAGCATAAATACTAACTCTTGGAGTTGCTAGCATCTACTTGGCCAAGATAGCTACTAATAACGGAAAGCGTGCGAGATCACAAATAACAAAGGCATGATAGAATCAATAATCAATCTGAAATAGCATCTCAATATCCATCGGATCCCCGCAAACACAACATGCAGAATTACAAACAGATGATCTTGATCATGAACGGAGCTCACAAGATCTAAACATGAAAGCACAAAGGAGGAGAACCAGCCATCTAGCTACTACATGGATCCATAGTCTAAGGATGAACTAGTCACGCATCACACAGGAGGCTTGCATGGTGATGAAGAAGGCCTCCAGGGTGAATTCCCCTCTCCGGCAGGGTGCCGAGAAGAGCTTCAGATCCCTCTAGATCTAGGGATGGAGATGATGGCGGCTACAGACTCTTTCGTGGATTTTTGATCAGGTACTTAGGGTTTTCGTCACGAGGGCATCTTATAGGCGGAAGGAGAGGCCGAGGGGGTGCTGGGGTCGGCAAGACCACCCCCTGGCGCGGGCCAGGCCTGGCCGCGCGGCCAAGTGGTGTGGCAGCCCCCCAGCCCTTCTCCGTCTCGTATTCTGGCATCTGATGACTTCCGAAAAAAATACGCACTTTGGCTTTTGTCCCATCCAATTCCAAGAATATTCATTTTCTGACTTTCCTAGAACCAAAAACAGCAGAAAACAGGCAGCTGGCACTGTGGCTCGTGATAATAAGTTAGTCCAAGAAATCATGTGAAAAGTACTCCAAAGTGTGGACAAAACACAAAAAAGTGGATAAAACCAAGCATGGAACATCAAAAATTATAGATACATTTGCAATGTATCAACATCCCCAAGTTTAACTCCTACTCGTCCTCGAGTAGGTAAGTGATAAAAAGAAAGAATAATTTTTGAGGTGACATGCACCATCAAAGACTTGATCGAAGTATTTGTAAAACATTCAGAGCTGGGATCATAGTACTTCAATCATAACAAGAAAGACATAGTTCTAGCAATAAGACAAAGAAACTATGATGCAACATGAAAAGGCACAAACAAAAGATTCATGAATAACAATGCTTTGCAAGACGTTTGTTTCACATAAAGAAAACATAACATAATAGTATTCAACTTGTCCCTCATAGAATAGCAAATATAAATGCATAGGACACCTTCAAAGTTCATAGAGTGACTAGATACAAATAGTTTAATACAAGCAATATCAAGTTATGCATCAATCAACTAGTCTTGGGACAATGCACATAGAACTAAGAATGGCCAGTATGCTCTCAAAGTAGGTGCATAAAGGTAGAAGGTGGAGACTCAATATAATGGTGGAAGAAAGGCCTTTATAAAAGCAAGTAGGGATTCAAGTCTCATAAAGAGCTTCCAAAAGTTATGGTACTTATAGCTTTCAACTCTCATTGCCCCTATCATAAGAATCTTGAAGTGATTAAGGTTAAAGTGAACAAACTATGGTGTACATGCTTGACGAAGTATAAGTTACAAAATCTCATGTCCCTTGTATACGAGGGCCGCTCCTCATGCTACTCAAGTTTAGTCACCGGTAAGTTCTTGTCATCGTAAGTACATGTGTATCATAGAGAACCGCCAACGGGGTACCCCTTGCCCGATGATACGGAAGAATCCCCATATCAAAATGACAAGGCAAGCAGACAACGAGCATCTCAGCAATCTTCTTGTTTACCATGGGAATATGGTGCTTTTCTCTCTTTGCTCTTTTCATAATCTTTTTTTTCTTTTTCTCTTTTTTATCAATATAGGACTCTTTTTTATAAGAAGAATGCTTCATAGACAGCTCATTATGGTTACGCTGCAGGTTTCCACCATGTCAGCATGGATTAGACCAGCGACCCAGGCATTTTTCTAACACATATACATAACTCCATGGACTTACAAGCTCCCCTTTCATTTCACACCGACGACATCCATAGACAAAAGAGCATGATATCAAATAGGTACAAGTTGATGGGTTCGTAGCATGGAAAACAAAAATTTTCTACCGCAAGAACGAACAAAACCCAGATCTAATCTAGATATAAGCCAAGATCTAATCTATTAGACATGTGCAATGAGATAGATCTGTACTAACCCTTGTAGATCCGAAAGCGTTACGAGATTGGATCTCGTGGTTGATGTAGTCGATCACTTGCCGATCTCAAGATCGAGTGGACGATCCTTCCGGCGCCGCGTTCCGGCAGCGCTTCCGCAGTCGGTCACACGTACAGAGTCGAAGCAGACCTTCCTCTCCTCGTTCCAGCGAGCAGCAGAGGTAGTAGATCTTCTCCACGGAATCCCAGCAGCACGACGGCGTGGTGGTGGTGGTGGAGTAGAGAATTCTGCAGGGCTTCGCCTAAGCCTGAGCAGAAGAAAGGAGGAGGAGAGAGGCGGCTTGGATTGGAGTAGTGGAGGAGGGCCAGGGGGTGGCGCCCCCACCCCTCTATTTAAAGGGGGGAGGCGCCATGGGGAGGTGGAGTCCTTGTAGGACTCCCCTCTCCCTTGGCCGGCGGATTGGGAGGGCGGAGGAGTCCTCCTCTCCCACGACTCCTTGTCTTGCCCCACAAGGACTCCTTGATCCTTTCTTGGTTTTCAAGCAAACTCCAAGAAATCTTCCAGAACCTTCCGGAACATTCCGAAACCTTCTAGAATCCTCATACAAATACTCCGGAACATTTCCTAACTCAGAAAATGATCCCCAATATATGAATCTTATTCTCCGGACAATTCCGGATCTCCTCGTGATGTCCCGGATCCAATCCGAGACTCCGAACAACATTCGGTCTCCAACGCACATTCCATATCTACTTAAAACAACTTCGAACCTTAAGTGTGTCACCCTACGGTTCGTGAATATGTAGACATGACAGAGACACATCTCCTATCAATAACCATCAGCGGGACCTGGAGATCCATAATGGCTCCCACATACTCAACGATGACTTCGTGATCGATAGAACCATTTACATACGAAACCAATTCCCTTTGTCACGCGATACTATACTTATCCGAGGTTTGATCGTCGGTATCTCCATACCTAGTTCTACCTCGTTACTGACAAGTACTCTTTACTCGTTCCGTGATATGCCATCCCTTGTGACCCAGTCACATGCTTGCAAGCTAACTAGATGACATTCCACCGAGAGGGCCCAGAGTATATCTATCTGTCATATGGATGGACAAATCCCAATCTTGGTCCATGCGCTTCAACACATACTTTCAGAATACCCAATGACACCTTTATGACCACCCAGTTACGAAGCGGTGTTTGATGTCATCAAAGTACCCATCCGGTGATGGTGATTAACATAACCTGATGGTCGAAGGATTAGGTTACTATGTATTTTAAAGCTTATAGCAAATGAACTTAATGACTTGATCTTATGCTATGCTTACTACGGGTGTGTGTCCATCACATCATTCTCCTAATGATATGATCTTGTTATTAACGACATCCAATGTCCATGATCAGGAAACCATGATCATCCATTAATCAACAAGCTAGTTTAACAAGAGGCTTACTAGGGACTATTTTATGTTTACAAAACACACAAGTATTAATGTTTCCGGTTAATACAATTATAGCATGGGATGTAAACATTTATCATAAACATAAAGATATAATAATAACCACTTTATTATTGCCTCTTGGGCATATCTCCAACACAAGTACCAAGTGCAATGTTGAAAGCGTTCCCCATGACAGCATGGTTCTGCTAATTCCCAACAAATAAGTGCAAGCATATAAACCATAGATGACACAATGGTTCAAGTTTATTAAGGGAAAGAAAAGTAAAGTGTGCCATCAAGTTCGTGAGAGCTTTAATCACTAGTTTTCTCATAACAAGTTTAATTTGGAAGGTAAACAAAAGCATGAATATACTTGGAATAGCATAAGATAATAGGTAGGTATGGTGGACTCTTCGGAATAACTTGGTTTCGGCGGTTGGATGCATGAGTGGAACTCATACTTGGTTGTGGAGGCTAGCAAAAGACTGGGAGCGACAAACTAAGAGAGCAATAATGGCCATAATCATGCAGAGCGACAAAACATCATTGATCAAAGCATAAAGTGACACTACAAGTTGAAAACTAAAGGATCATAAAGGCTATGGTGACTTGAGATAGTCATAACTTGGTGTGAGCATGCGCCAAGTCAACCCAAATAAAGCATCAAAGGAGAATACCACTATACCATGCTTTAATATGCTAAAACAACGCATGATTCATCCAAGGCACATTAAGCAATCTCAATTGCTTATAACAATTCATGCTACAGCAAAGAATACTAAGCATAAATCCAAAACAATATCAAGCATGGCATGACAAAGCATAGGCCACAGTCCAAAACGAGCTCTTTTTACCACATAAGCATGAACTTTCCTACTCTTTTTCAATGCAAACCAAACTATTTGCAAACCAATGTATGAAAGAGGGGGTCCAACCAATTTATTTAGAAAACTAAGAAAACAAAAGGAAATGAAAAACCAAAACGAAAACGAAAAAGAAGACGCTACAAGAACAACACAACTGTGCATGAAACAATAAAAATAAAGTGTTTGGAAGAAACCTGGGATTTTTATTGATGAAGAGGGGGATGCCTTGGGCATCCCCAAGCTTTGACGCTTGTACTTCTTGGATATTTCTTGGGGTGACATGCTTGGCATCCCCAAGCTTGAGCTTTAGTCCATCCTTCATATCATTACTCATTCCTTCCATACACCTGAAATTTTTCTTCATACAAAACTTCACACAATCTTTATTAGCAACATTAGTGCACTCAAGATAAATAAGTCTTAAGGTTGAGTTCTAACACCAAATAAACTTCCATTAGAACACTAGCTACTGTAGCACTTCCCTCAAAAAGCTCAATTTCCCAAAAGAACTCAAAAAGGAACCAACAAGAAGCAAATGCAGAAAATGGCAGAAATCTGTTAAAACAGACCAGCAGGTAAAGACAAATTTTTTCGAAGACCTTCTGTTGCTCAAATCAAAAAGTGTTGAACTAACGAAAGTTAGATAATAACCTGGGGCAGAAGCACACAAATTAACGCCTCAAAAATACGTTCAGAGAGTTTACACGAATATTTATGGTGAAGCACATAAATCTGTTTCGGGACAGCAACTTTCCCAATCATTACTTCTCTCTTATTAGAGGTTACTCTTGGCACAAAAAGCAAATAAAAAGGATAAGGAGCAGTTATTACATAGGTAATAACTTCCAAGACTCATCTAAAACTTTTGGGCTATCTCTCCATAAGTACTTTTCTTTAACGCCTTTAAGTTAGGCGTAAGAAGCAAGAAAAGGAATCAAGTGTTCTCAAATGAAGAAGCATTAAGACCAAATTTCTTGCCCTTACCTCTCTTACTTTTATTCTTAACCTTGAGGAAAATATGATTGTTTGGTGGAGAAGAAAGGTGCATGGTCCCCTTTCCCACATCTATTATTGCTCCAAGGAGTTCTAATAGGGACCTTCCAAGTGTAATTTGTCCTTTTCCTACACATTCAATAACAAGATAATCAGTAGAAATCATTTTCCCAAGGATCTTTGTAAACACTCCTTCAGCTATTCCAATAGGTAATATGGTAGCATTATTAGCAAGAGATATTTCTTTTCCTCGTTCAGTAAGACCCAAAACATTCAAAGATTCATAAATATCTTTGGGCATAAGACAAAATTCATACATGATATCACAGCGGGCTTGAAAAGTTTCAGTGTTTATCTCAATCTTTACTGTAGGGAGCCACTTTGATGGTTCCGAATTTATTGGAACATAATTGTGATGCTCCCTAAGCGTATTATAGCAATATTTTAAGCTAGCAGTGCCAGTCTCAAGAGTGTTCAATCTAGCAAATATTTTTGCAAAAGAAATATCAGTTTGGCTAGGCAAGTTGTAAGTAAGGATCAATTTATTTATAGCATTAATAGCATCATCCTCATTACATTGGAGGAAATCTCCTCCCACAACAACATCTAAAGCATATCTATAGCAAAGAGCAATTCCAAGGGAAAAACTGCTAAGGAACAAGCTTTGAGTAATTTTAGGCTCAGTTTTTTTCATGTAGATCAGAGATTCTAGACCAAGCTTCCTTAAAACTTTCCTCAATTCCTTGTTTAAAAGTGAAAATCATTTCCTCGGGTGAAATAGTGATTGGAGCAAGGCTAGACATAGTGGCAACTTAAGAAAGGAACTAAATTTTTTTATGTTTTTGAAATAAGAAAGCAAACTAGTAAAACTAATTTTTGTGTGTTTTTGATAAAGAAACAAGCAAACAAAGCAAAAGAAACTAAGCAAAACAAAAATAACAAAGTAAAGAGATTGGTTATGAAGGACTCCCCTTGTGAAGATGTCCTTCACTCCCCGGCAACGGCGCCAGAAAAGGGCTTGATGGCTCGTGTTGACGTAGAGCTCGTTGGGAACCCCAAGAGGAAGGTATGATGAGCACAGCAGCAAGTTTCCCTCAGTTATGAAACCAAGATTTAATCGAACCAGTAGGAGCAAGGAAACACCCAAAGGTGTTGCTAGCTGAGCCTTGGCAGGGCGCACTACCGGGGCTAGTAGCAACATGGAGACCTGCACAACACAACCACATAACTCTGTCCCCAACTTGCGATGAGGTTGTCAATCTCACCGTGTTTTGCTGCAAACAAAGGATTAAACGTATCAAATGGAAGGAAGTAATAGTTTGCAGAAAGTAAACACAAAGCAGTAAACAGTTTATAGATTGTATGTAAAGAAAAGGACCGGGATCCATAGTTCACTAGAGGTGGCTCTCCTTAAGACAGATAACATGCTGGGTGAACAAATTACAGCGGGGCAATTGACAAACACCGAGAAAGCAATACATGCATATACTAATCATCTTGACTCCTTTGAGGCTTGATTGGGCATTACAACATTATACATAGACCGCCATCCAACTGCATCTATGACTAATAATCCACCTTCAGGTTATCATCCGAACCCCCTCCAGTACTAAGTTGCAAGCAACAGATTATTGCTTTACGAATTGCGTGTAATGTAAACAATATGATTGTTCTATGAACAAAGGATTGTTGTTTTCTCCCTAGTAGCAACAGCACATCTAGTACCTTAGAGATTTCTGTCACTTCCCCAAATTACCAGAGGCATGAACCCACTATCGAGCATAAATAGTAACTCTTGGAGTTGCTAGCATCTACTTGGACAATATAGCTACTAACAACGGAAAGCATGCAAGATCACAAATAACAAAGACATGATAGAATCAATAATCAATCTGAAATAGCATCTCAATATCCATCGGATCCCCACAAACACAACATGCAGAATTACAAATAGATGATCTTGATCATGAAGGGAGCTCACAAGATCTAAACATGAAAGCACAAAGGAGGAGAACCAGCCATCTAGCTACTACATGGATCCGTAGTCCAAGGATGAACTACTCACGCATCACACCGGAGGCTTGCATGGTGATGAAGAAGGCCTCCAGGGTGAATTCCCCTCTCTGGCAGGGTGCCAGGAAGAGCTTCAGATCCCTCCCGATCTAGGGATGGATATGACGGCGGCTACTGAATCTTTCGTGTATTTTTGATCGGGTACTTAGGGTTTTTGTCCTGAGGGCATCTTATAGGCGAAAGGAGAGGCCGATGGGGTGCTGGGGTTGGCTAGACCACCCCCTGGCGCGGGCTAGGCCTGGCCGCGCGGCCAGGTGGTGTGGCCGGCCCCCAGCCCTTCTCCGTCTCATATTCTGGCATCTGATGACTTCCGGAAAAATAGGCACTTTGGCTTTTGTCCCATCCAATTCCGAGAATATTCATTTTCTGACTTTCCTAGAACCAAAAACAGCAGAAAACAGGCAGCTGGCACTGTGGCTCTTGTTAATAGGTTAGTCCAAGAAATCATATGAAAACTACTCCAAAGTGTGGACAAAACACAAGAAAGTGGATAAACCAAGCATGGAACATCAAAAATTATAGATACATTTGCAATGTATGACACCTCAACCACGGCTTCGGCACCTGTTTTATTCGCATGCATTGTATGTTGAGGCAGTATCGACCGCAGGCAGGGTCCGCCACCCACGATGACCGGGATTTGGTTTCACTGGCATAACTCGATGAACAGTCACAACAATTGCTAGTAGTGCTTGCTAAGACCTCAGATCCTTCTCTGGCTAGCTTAATCGATTCAGTTCCTGTAATTTCCTCGATATTGTAGGTGCAAATTAGTCCTCAATGTCTGGTCGTAGCGGGTAAACCGGCAAGGGTGGGGAATCAATCATGTCGTGGCCACATTATCCTTCTCCTACCACATCGGAAGTGCATGTAGCTCCTTCTCTTTGTACTACCATTGAATTTGAAGTGCTGACATGGCCTGTCAGACTAATTCCAATTTGATTTGTTTTGGGATTGTTATAGTGTGTTATGCAAGACGATGATCCATGGTACATTGCATACCAAGATGAATCAACTCAGTGGTCTAGCCATAGGATGGATTTGGAGGAGATGATTGCCAAGTTAGGTGATGAATTGGCCCGTAAAAATCTGTTGATATTCGAGCTGAAGCATACTGTCGATGAAGAATTCAGAGCTTATTCGCAAAGAGAAGTTGACACCTGAGGTTTATCTTGCCGTATCTGATCAAGTCATAGAAAATCTAAAACATGAAGTTCAAGTGAAGAGGGGGGATAGTAGATTCATGTGGGTAGTTTTAGTAGTTGCCATCCACGTCCTAGCAGTTATAGTATGCGGTTGTGGTGAAGGGTGGCACGTGTAATGATTAGTTGAATAGATAGCTAATTTAGAGAGTAGAATTGTTATTCAATAGATGGTTGTGATTTCCTGCTAATTTAGTCACTTTGCGGTCCCAAAGTTGTCGAGAGAATGCATTGCGGTTCCCGAGTTGCTTGCCATTGGATCTAGCAATCCCAAAGTGGTCAAGAGAATGCATTGCGGTACCCGAGTTGCTTGCCATTGGATCTAGCGGTCCCAAAGTTGTCGAGAGAATGCATTGCAGGGCCCGAGTTGCTTGCCATTGGATCTAGCTGCCCATAGTTGGCATGCCAAATGCCTAGAGGGTCAAGTTGGGGCCTATCAGTTTTGACTGTTCTGTTGCTGCCATCGTGGCTGCCATGAAGAGTTGCAGCATTGGCGGTAGCATCCATTCCCCGTTCCAAATTAGTGGCTGAGATTGTCAATCCAAGTTAGTTGACTCAAATTCCTCAAGATACAATCGAATCTAGTCAAATCTAAATCAACTAATTTGGGTCAGAGGGAGTACTACTTATGAATCATCTTTAGAGCATATCCACCGTCCTCACTGCTCAAATACATATCAATTTTGATTCAAATCATACATATTTCGATCAAATTTATACAAGCCCACTGGAGATTGGCAAAGCAAGTACTACTACTTATGAGTCAGCTTTAGAGCATATCCACCAGTCTCACGGCTCAAATACATGTCAAATTTATTCAAATCATACATATATTTTAAGTCACGGAATTTTGGTTCAAATTGGGCTTAAATTTGTCCCAATTTTAAGTGGACGGTGATCTAGCCGCCCTCCCTATCGTATGTGTACTCCAAGAGTATGGGAAAAGTGCTCCCATTCGGCCTTCACCGTCGAAGTGCACCTTGACATGCCAGTCGCGGCCGCGGCCTACCTCCCACAACTTTGGTTCACGAGGGCGTAATGTGTGTCATCGCAGTGTTGCGGATGATGGCTTCAATCATCTTCACATCGATGACCACTGTCGGCACCACAACCATAGATGTTGCAGATGATGGCTTCAATAGTCATCGCATTGATGACCACTATAAGCACCACAACCATAGATGTCGCGGATGATGGCTTCCATCGGTGTCTTTCATCGATGGCCACTATCGGCACCACCGTCGTCGCACTGATGTTGCGGATGATGTCTTCCATCGGTGTCTTTCATCAGCAATGGATCTGAGGATGTGAACGGGAGTGAGACAGACAGAGACAGAAATTTCAGACGGTTAGATCAGCACCGCCGTACACCGTTCTAGCAACTACGCTTAGATCCGCATCACCGCAAGCCATTTCGCCCCCCACGTGTAGTTCCGCGCTGCCATACATCGATAGGAGGGGAGGAAGATGTGGCTAGTATACATGTGACAGGGAAAGGGAGAGAGAGACCTCCAGCTCGTCGGATCATGATGTATCCAACGGTGGTTGGCCAAGATCTGTGTGACATATATCTCGACCAATCAGAGTGCTAGCCAAACTGAGACATGAGAGAGGGGAAAAGTGAGGAAAACTTTAGCGGGAGGGGAAAACAGATGAAAACTTTAGCGGGAGGGAAAAACTGAGTAGAGCTAAGGAAAACAAGGGCGCTCAGATAAAAAATGACTAAGGGAAATTCAAGCTTTTGGCATAACAAATGGAAAATGTGTTATTTGAACAAAATAATCCATCTTGGCCGACATTATATTGTTTGCAACTCAAAGATACACAAGTGTGCCAAATTTGGATTCATTTAGACAAAGTATGTTTTGGGATGGGTTATCTTGGAGGTTGACTGAGTAGAAAGCCATGCATCTTCATAGGTAGTAGCTCATTCCAAGAAGTGGTTTAGGGGAGAAGTTAATATCTCTTTATTTCCTTTTCCTTTATTATTCATGCTAGGTTTTAGTTAACATAACAAGACTCCATGCGAAGGTTGCACTATGTTTTGACTTCTTTTTGAATTAAACTAACCCTAAAACCATTTATTTGAATTTAATCACTTCGAAAAAGAAAAATGTGGCTGATTACAAGTAAATCCAAAATTTCCAATTTCATATGGTAAATAAATCTAGGATACACAAGTGTGCAAAATTTTGGATCAACTGGTCAACATTTGCTATGGTTTAAGCCATGAACTAGCTAAACCCCATGTGTTGACCACATGTCGAGGGAAAAACTAAGCAGTGCTAAGCAACTAGGTGCATGGCAATAGAAACTTGCAATAACACATACATTATGTGGTTATACAACATACAAACTTGGAAGCATCACAAACATTGACAGCGGTTCAAATTCAATACAAACATTGATAGTAGTTCAAATTCATCATACAAATTCATATTAATAATTCAAATTCATTTTTTCTTGCTCCTTGTGTTTTTCGCTGGAATATTCTCGGAGTTCACCACCTTGATCTGGGTGATCCTGGCTAGAATATTCTCGAAGTCCACCATCATCTTCTTCCGTTTGTTCTTTTTCTCTGCATCAAATGAATCAAGTGCTTCAGCCTGCCGTACAATTGGTTCAACCACGTTTCGATTCATTGGTCCATACGGTTCAAAACGCATTGGCATCATTTCTTCAATATCCTCTTGTGTAATTCCTTTACTTTTGAACTCTGCTTCCAATGAATAAATTGCTTCAATCTCCCATGCATTTGGTGCAATATCCCCTTCATTTTGTTCAATCTCCTCTATCCATTGGTTCAATCTCCCCTGCATTTGGTTCAATCTCCCTTGCATTTGGTTCAATCTCCCCTACATCTGGTTCAATCTTCAATGTATCCATTGCTTCATTCTCCTCTCGTTCAAATACTTCATCCTCATCTGCATTTGCTGCTCCCGCCTGATCATCCATTCCATAAGCTGGGTCCACTGCATTTTTACAAAGCCTAGCAATGTGCCCTAGGATCCCACAACGTTTGCACTTACATCGTCGAGGTGGTGCACCACCCTCTGCACTAGCTCTCATCCTATTCTTCCTTGGCCTACCTGCTGGTCTAGTAAAAACTGGAGGGTATAACTTGAAGCCTGGATTCACTTCCATCCATTGGTCTTTTCCCAACAAGGCTAGAACATTCTGAGCATATGCTGCCCTAAATTTGGCAATGGAGAAATACTCCAACACGTACTGATCAACTTCACCCTCTTCACCTCCTAGAACACCCATGAAAAACAATGCATGTATGCAGGGTTTCCCATGGAGCTACCATTGCCTACAATGGCATGTCCTGTCAGCCAAACTAACTGGATACCTCCATTGCCTATCATTACTATCAGTGTGCGTTACCTCAGCCTCCATTACTTTTCTAATGCATTTCATCTTTAATTGTTTTGCCCTGGCATGCAATGCCTTAAACAAAGATGGGAGGATGAGATGGCCAACATATACTATTGATGCAATTCTTTGATGCAAATCAATCTTTATCATGATCATCTGCTTAGTCTTATCAAATATTTGCCACAACATAAGCCCTTTCAATGACTTGACATTTGCATTGAAACTCTCTGCAAGGTTACTTGTCACATAGTCTACCTTGCAAATTTCAATGAATTGGCTTCTTGACCACACCATTCCATGATGTGCATCCAAGTACTCCTTCACCACAGGTTTTTGTTTATACAACACTTCCAAATGATACAGATGCTTCCTCAAACTGCATGTGTATGAATCTGGCCATAGGTTATCAGTATAAACTTTACCCTTGAATTTCTTTGTAAAATTCTGCACTAAGTGTCAAATACATTCCCTATGCTCCACTCTGGGGAATACTGCTTCTACAGCTTTCTCCAAACCTTTGCAAGTGGCCTTGTGGATAGTAAGTCCTGGTGGATGACCTATAAGGTCGCGCAAATTCTCCAGAAACCAAGTCCAACTTTCCTCTGACTCAAATCTCCAGAACTCCAAAAGCAACAGGGAACATCCAATTGTGGCCATCAAATGCAGTAGCAGCTACTAGCTATCCTTTAAATCTGCCATAAAGAGTTGTTACATCCACGGCCAAATAACACCTGTAACCATCCAGAAACCCTTGTTAGCAAGATTTGAACAAACGGAAGCCCTTCTAAAGCACCCCTTCTCCATTGTCTTCCCTCTTATTTTGTACTGAACTGTATGCCTGTCTATCTGTACAACACTACCTGGACTAGCCATCTCCACTTCATCTTTGAAGCTGTAAAGCAACTGAAAACTTTCATTCCATGGAACATTGATCCTATCAAGAGCCATTTCCTTTGCATAGAACATCCTCATGTAAGGTACTGTAATATTAAACTTTTCAGAAACTTTTTTATGAGAGTTGTTGCACCAAGTGATGGGTTCGCTCTCATCCAATCCATGATTGCATCTGCCAACCACCTAGTCTTTGCTAGTTTTGTTTTGTCCTTTGGTTGTCCCCCTTGAGGTGGACAAGAATGTTCGAACCGGTTACCTTTTATCTAAAACATAATGAAAATGTCAGGTACAGTTAACAAATTCTACACAATGATCTAAAATACACAACTGGTTGTAATACCTAAACCAAACTGCTCCTGAGCATAGTGGATGTGTGCATCCTCCACCTACACCTCTTGTATGGGCACTTCATTGTGAACCTTGCTGGCTCACTCTTAATAACAACATAATCATTATTGGTGCAGATGCAATATGTAGTAAGGGCATTACGACAGTCCAAAATCGTTTCAAATACGGTGCCTTCTGAAATTTTAGGATCGTTCCTATCCCACTCAATTACTGGCAAGTCCTCATTATCGTACTCGGCTAAAATGAGACTGTCATTATTCTCCTCTTTCTCTTTTTTTGAGGTGAAACAGTAGGGAAAATCTCCACTGTAATTTTTTCATTATATGGGTATGAGTATGTTACAATGATAAGATTATAGATGAATCTATTGATCTAAGACAGATCAAAAAGAGAAAAAAATGTCACCTCTAAAGAGGGCAAAAATCTACTCTATCTCTGATCTAATTGTTGATTTAGCCAGGTTTTGAATTTCTCCTGGTTTTTTCTTTTGATTCTGAACTGTATCCATCTCATCTCTTGGTAGAAGATTGCTTTCCATCTTTCGAGTGTGGGTCTTTTGTCATTAAAAAATTTCTCATTTCTGCAGATCCAGATACCCCAGGTAGTCATGACAATGATTTCCATTGCAAAAGGCAGGTGTAATTTTTCTTTGATGTCTGAGAAAACCTCCAATCCTGATAAGTTTGCTGTTCTGTTTCTGCAAATATGATCCCAACATTTTTTTGCAAATGAACATTCCCAGAATAAATGGTTAATTCTTCCAAGTAGCGGTTGGAAATTGCACAATTGTAGTCAGGCAGGATAAACTCTTTCCTTTTCAGAAGATTCCTTGTATTCAATCTGTCCAGAAGAAAAAGCTAGAAGAAGAATTTGTGTTTATTCTGGCAAGAGGATGTCCAAAGACAAGGGAAATGAGGTGGTGTAGGGGAGTAACCAATCATGGATGAGTCGGCCTTTCTCACTTCAAATTTATCTGACCCCCAAATGTAGCTCCAATTATCATGGAGATTCTCTTGAATGTTTGGAATGATTTCCTGGCATCTTTCTTCCATGATTAAAAACTCAAGGTAGGCTTGTTGGGAAAGAGGTAGGTGGAAATTATCCTCCAAGAAATCAGCCTGTAAAAATTCATGAACACTGATATTTGAAGACTTTGCATAAGACAGCAGATGTGGGAATTTATTCATCAAGCACTCATCTTGCCAAAGATCAGACCAAAAATAGGCTGATTTTCCAGAATTCGTATTGCACTTAGCCATGCCTTTAAAATTATCAATTAATTTGATATGAGATTTCCACCAGAATGATCCTTCCATGCTTCTTCCAGGTAGCTTTCCATTCTTATAGTAGGTTTCCCAAATGAGATGAACCCAAGGGATATCATGGTGATTGTAGAATTTGTTCAGGTTCTTTAAAAGGAGGGCAGTATTTTGAATCTGGGGATTCAGGACTCCAAGTCCCCCTTGATTTTTAGGACGACATATTTTATCCCATGCTACCAGTGCTTGTCCTTTGGCTTGAACATCTTCAGTCTTTTTTCTCCAAAGACAATGTCTCATATATTTTATGATTTGATCTTTGATGGAAATTGGCACCTCCAGACAACTCATGAAAAATAGAGGAAGTGAGGAAAGTACAGATTTTACCAGTTGTAGTTTTCCTCCATAATTCAAGAAGTCTGCAATACCACACAGTCTTCTTTCAATTCTTTGAACAATAGGCAGAAAATGTTCCATGGATGGCTTTGATAAGCTTAGTGGTAATCCCAAATAAGTGAAAGGGAGGCTGCCAATTTGACAATTGATTGTCTGAGCAAAGTGGATCAACCTATCATTGCATAAATTAATTGGCATCATACTTGACTTCAAATAGTTGACTTTGAGTCCAGTGGAGAGTGCAAAAGTTTGAAGAAGGGCCTTTAAGCACAATAATTGAGTAGCATCTGCCTTAGGTACCACCAAATTATCATCAGCATATTGAATCACAGGAAAGTCACTGTTAGGAGGTCCCTCTATTGGGGGGTCAGAAGTTTCATGTGCATGGCTTTATTCAGTATAGATTGAAGGAGGTCTGCAGCAAGAACAAATAGAAGTGGTGAAAGGGGATCTCCTTATCTCACACCTCTCCTGCAGTAATTTTTTTCCCAGGCACTCCATTTAGTAGAATTTCAGAGGAGCCAGACTCAAAAATCATCTCAATCTATTTGATCCATTTCCTGCCAAATCCTCTACCCTTGAGGATATTTATGATGGCTGAGTGATCAACTGTATCAAAAGCCTTTTCAAAGTCTAATTTTAGAATTAGGGTTTCCTCCTTTGATTTGTGGCATTGGAATAGGTATTCAAAAGCCCATCCAAGGCAATCCTATATAGATCTATTATTGAGGAAACCATATTGATTTTTATGCACCAAATCTAGAATAACTGTTTGAAGTCTGTTTGCAAGTAATTTGGTAATGATTTTGAACACACAGTTTAATAAGGATATTGGTCTGAAATCAGCAGAGGTAGAAGGGTTTGATACTTTAGGAATGCGAGTGATGTAGGAGGAGTTGATACTTTCAAGAGAGACCTTCTCATTGTAGAAGTCATGAATCAGCAATTTGATATCATTACCAATGATTGACCAGCAGCTTTTGATAAATTCATTGTTAAAACCATCAGGTCCAGGAGACTTGTCATTTGGCAAATCAGATATAACCTCCTCAATTTCTTTGTCAAGGAAAGGTCTTTCAAGTGAGTCCTTCATCTCATCAGTCATACCATTTCCATAGAAATCTTCAAGATTGAAATGCATCTCAGTTTTGTTTGATGAACCCATTCTAGTATTGAAGTCATTCCATAGAATGTCAGCCTTGTCAGAGTGAGAAAAGAATTCTTGCCCACAATCATTCTTAATCATTGATATATAATTGTGTCTATAGCTGATGGTGGCTTTGGAGTGGAAAAACTTTGTGTTTTCATCACCTAATTTCACCCATTTAATTTTTCCTCTTTGTTTCCAATAGGTGTTTTGATTCTGGAGCAGAGAGATAATGTGGGATTTCAGAAGGTCCCTGAGGTGCCATTAATTGATGGTTAGGGTTCTAGACTCTTCAAGCAAATCTAGGAGGTCAATTGTGTCATTCACCTTCTTTATTTGGTCTTTTAAACATGGTAATTGCTTGGCCCAAATCTTGATCCCTCTCCTCACATTTTTCAATTTGGCACACATCCTTTTTGTCAAGTCTTGGTGATTCACTGCTATATTCCATGCATTTTGCACAATCTGCTTAAATTCAGAATGATGAAGCCAGTAATTTTCAAATCTAAATATTTGTGCCTTGGGAATGTTTGTTCCAATTGAGATGACACAAGGTAGGTGATCAGAAGTAGGCTTGGATATGGGGGTAACAAAAGTATATGGATATTTGGGGGTCTAGGAACTAGAAGTAAAAAACCAATCTAGTCCAGTGTCATCAAATTTGGCACTGTGGGCCAATTCCTTTGTGTATTTATCCTCTAGTGCCTGTTTACTAAATCTATCTACCAATTCAGGAAACATCAACTCATCCTCATCATCTAGTGGAGGCGCTCCCTCGGCAAGCTCTGCCTCGTCCTCCACATTGGCCGCACGAGCGATTTGGCTTACACTCGCAGTGCAAACAGATGGTACTGATGTGGACCTACAAGGAGCGCGGGGGCGCACACTATTTGCAGAGACACATGATGCCCGACCATCTGATGATGCCTGACCACCAGATCATGCTTTATCCCCCTTTCCTGTGTGTTCAACTTTAGGTTGCACACGGAGACACATTCGACTAAAACGTTTGGCAGCATTCAAAGAGAAAAGCATTACTAGATTAGCTTCGCTAGTTAGTGGGAGCAATCTTTGCTCGCTAATGATGAAATATTGCAAATCAACTGAATCGCCATTGCACCAGGGAATTTAGAATATATTTTATCTTTCAAATCTTTGAGAGTTATGGATGTTGCAACCACCGCTAGGAAGTAAAATCCAGAGAGATACCATTCACAATCATGAATTAGGCTAGTATCCAGTTTAACCGCCAGCCAATATGCCAGCGCTGGATCAATCCTATTCAAAAAGGAAGGAAGTTAGCTGAGCAACGGTGATTCACGCTCAATTACTACCTATAATCAATCCACAAAGGGAAACAATACTTACCTAGATGGAATCCATGCGTTAACCGATTCCACCCAATCTTCTCCACGCTCGACAGGGAGGACCGGTACACCCGCCGGCGTCGCATACTATTTCACGAAAGGGGTAGATCTAGCGGGGGAGGAAGCGGAGCCAGAGTGGGCTCCACGGCTAGGGGGAGGGGTGGCTTGGGGGCCGAGGACGACATAAGGTAGGAGGGGCTCTCAGGTTGGAGGACACGATGACGGGGGAGCGGACCTGAGGGGCGGTGTGGGAGCTGTTCCAGGCTTGGAGCGAGAATGGTCGATCCGACGTGTCTCCATGTGGCCCCACCCTTTACCACGTATGTGAAGGAGATATGCCCTAGAGGCAAATAATAAATAGGTTTTTATTGTCATATCTCAATTAGTTTATAATAGTTTCATATTGTGCTATAACTGTGCCAAGTAGAAACATTGGTACATGTGTGGTATGAAACAACCAAGTCCCTAGTAGCCTCTATTCATACTAGTTTGTTGGTCATGAGGTTGATCTGGATTTCAAGATCATGGGCATTTATTCTAATTGACAACGAGATCATATCATTAGAGAATGATGTGATTGGACATTCCTCAAAGGATTGCAACACGATCAAGTTATATAGTTCATTGTTGCAACAGCTATACCTAGACTCCTTTTCCTTAGACCATGAGCTCATATTACTCACTATTTCCTGAGGCTGCTTTGACTACATCCACCATCATCTGGTAATACGGTGGCACGTGGGCGGCGGATAATAGCCGCCACACTGGGCGGCGCGCAACTGGGTTGTGCTGGCGGATGGGCGGCAAATACTTCACGCCCCCCAGGGCGGCAGAGTGCCAGGCGACGCACGGGCCGCAGTCAAGCTAGGCCCACCCGGGTGAGGACCTGGGTAGCGGGCGCCGCCTGGGCCGTCGCGCGCCAGGCTGGCCCACCCCGGGCCGCCTCTTCCCCTCGCCTCGCCGCTAGGCCGCTGGCGGGCGCCGGCCCACCCGGGCTGCTGCGCTGGCTACTGCTGTAGGCGGCTGCCGCGAGCTAAGCCGCGGGTGGCCGGCCCACCCGGCGAGCTGTAGTGCTGGGCTGTGGCTTGCTGGCCTAGCCGGCTGGCTGACTACTTTTTCCCCTTTTTTCTTTGCCCTTTAGTCCCATATGGCTAACCCTTTGAGAAAGGCACACCCCCTTAGCCTATATAAAGGGGTGCCCATGGGTGGGATAAAGCACACCAATATTTGGAGAAGTCCTTTTGTTGACTTCCTCCTTCCCTCTCTCTCTAGCCCTTGTGACCATGGCCCCAAGTCTGGGCTGTGCGATCAAGGCACACCTGCAGTGCGCCATTGCGCTACAGGGATTCCTAGCCGGATATCAACTTCCGCACTCCCGGTGGGATCGGGGAGCCGGAGGTCTCATCGTGCATCGGATGTGTATGAAGACACGAGGTGCAACACTTGGGGCACTTAAATGTCCTGAGCCGGAGCTGCTGCATGATGAAGATGAAGAAGGAGCAAGGGGTGACCTGCGAGGAGCTTCGCGACCTTGAGGTCGGCTACGAGTACGACTACTTCAACCACGTTCCCCGCGGAATGTTAACCGCGTACGGTCTACAAGGGTATGTATTCTCTACACAATGGTCGTTACCGCATTACTACATAGATAGATCCTAGGCAGTTTTGGGGGTTCCCACGTAGGAATTTTTTTGTTTTCTGCCGCGGATCTCCATCAGTATGCAAGACCCGTCCCAACGCAGCCCCACCCTTCACCACGTATGCAGGACCCGTCCCAACACAGCCCCACCCGTCAGCATGTAACAGTCGAGGCGACATAACGTAATGCTCAACGCAGGACCCACCCCAACGCGGTCCCACCTATCAGCATGTAACGGTCAAGACTTTGACCTGACGGCATCCCCCCGTCCGAGCACATGCGAGGGTTTCAGAATGGAGGGAGGGTAAAGGTGAGGAAAAACTAAGCGGCTAGGTAAACTGAGTACGACTAACGAACCAGGGGCACGAAAATAGAAATCCCTTTTAAGAAATCATACCACATGCTCTTAGAGTAGAAAGACTAAGACGGTGACTTCCTGTCAACAATTGTATGTTACCTAGGTTGACGTGAAGTGTGCGTGCAAGAACTGTCACAACTCCTCCTCCACATATGGGTCCTCGAGATTGAAGAGCTTGATGCTTAAGGTAAAACACGGGAAGAGTGCCCAAATTGGCGTTAAGTTACAATTAATAATAGAAGCTTTTGCGAGGATCAACATGTCCTCCTCATTAGCTCTAGTAAACTCACCACGTGCCTGCAGAGTGTTAGCAATCACATAGAATAAATATTGAATAGCAGGGTGATCAATTTTGTTCCCCATTGGTGTGTTTCCACGAATTCTCATCAAATTAAAGTACTATGAAGGAGAAGGATCTAAAACAAAAGTAGTTGTGCATATATCGGTAGTGTTGTTGGCAAACCCAAAGCATTGAGCCCATTGGCTGAGTGTTAAGTTGTACTCGCGATTCATAAGGTGGAACTTGATATGATCAACTCCGGGCCTTTGTTCCTTGGTACAACCATAAGGATCCACTGCGTGTGTCAAGGTGCTGAAGAACTCAAGAGTCAAGCGACGGTATGTGGCAACATCCTAAAAGACAAAATCATACAAACCAACATTGTTGCAAAGTAAATCAAAATCAACACAAATGCCAAGTTGGTTCAGGATATAAAGACACGCCCACTTGGTGGACTTGGTTTCTCAAAGCTTGAGACGATTGAAGCGATTCAGCTGAAACTCCTAGGTGAACTTGATGCCAAGTGACTCGGGGGTCAACGTCTCAACGGGTGGTGCGGAGGATTCCGCAGCCATCTCACGTGTACAACTCCTCATGTTAATCTAATAAATAAAAAATAAAAATAAGACAAACTAAATAAAATTTGCTAATAATTTTTTTGGTCCAATAGAAACATAACACAAGTGATTCCCTACACTAGCTACAAAATAAACTCCTCTAAAACAATGCTAAGCATGCTCAATATCAAGATTGAATCAAGAACATGACCTAAGTCTAGTTTGGCCATGATTAAAGATTGAGTGAAGCTTTTGCACAAATATGTTGAGGATCAGAGGAGAATCATACCTTAGATCGAATGAGTGCGAGGAATCAAAGAAAGCTGAAGTAAATTTGAACGTCCAATGGAGGTGGTTTGAAGTTTGGAGGAAGAAGAAAGAGAAAGATTGATTTTGGGATTTTTAGGTTACCTCCTCGGGCTGAATATGGCGTCCACATACTTGGTACGGGCAGGCGGTACGGCCAGATCCCGCCCATACCGGGTGCCTTACCTTCGGGTGACGGCTGCTCCTAGGCGGTGCACTCGGTACGGGTGTGTGGTATGGTCACACGCACCCGTACGGCTGGTTGTTATCGGTTCGTTGACTTTGCTTGAAATCTGGTGTTTTGCTCGAGGGTACGGTACGGGCGCGTCCAACCGTATCAGTGGTTGTTATCGGCACTAATACCTGCGGCAAAAATCAGAATTTCTATCTTCCTTCGTATTGATGTGGTACGGGCACATGGTACGGTCCCTTCTGGCCATACCAGTGGTCCTTAAGAACACTCTGAGCTACATAACTCAATTTTTTTGATTAGAAGCTCCGTGTGCTTTTGCACATCTTATCAAAGGACAAAATGTTGAAAATATACCCTAGAGACAAATAATAATATGGATTATTATCATATTTCATAAAGTTTATGATTAAGTTTTATATCATGATATAAATATATTGAAAGGAATAATCAATACACGTGTGATATATAAACAACCAGGAGTTCTTGGTGAAGCTCTAGTCACGGGTTCATTGGTCAACAGATGATCAAGGTTTCCTGATCATGTGGCATTTATGCCAGCTGGAAATGGAGTCACCTCATTGGGAGAATGAGATTATGAGCTATATCCAACCTAAACATCGTGACCCGACCGTGTCACGAAGTTCAAGTAATGATGATTAGAATAGACCTAGTATCCTATTTTTTAGACCGTGAGGCCATCTCAATCACAGTTACCCGAGGGTACTTTGATAGCATCAAACGTCATCTGGTGACACGGTGATTATAAATGTGTGTTTAGGTATTCGGAGGAATAGTTGATGCAATATGCATCAAGAGCGGGATTTGTCCATCCGTGTGACAGAAAAGATACTCGAGGAACCACTTGGAGAAGTTATATCCAATAGCTGCGCAGCGTGTGATTTGATCACGAGGATATCACTTATCGGAACGAGTCAAAGAGAATTTGTTGGTAACTATATTGAATACGACATGGTGATGTCATTGATCCGATCTCGGACAATGCATGTATCAAGAGACAAAAGGAATATGATACGACATTCATGGTTCATCGACAATAGATTTCATGGAATGCATAGGGTTCACATGGCCATCCAGGTCGCTCTGTTGATCATTGGTGCGGGAGGGTCCCGACCATGTCTAGAGTGTTCTAGAGCCATGGGGTATCACGCTTAAGGGCTTGATGATGATGCTCGGAGAGTGTTTTAGGATCGGTAGAATCACCGAAGAAAAGAGAAGAGAGAAAACCGGAAGGGTCTCGGTAAGTCCGGAGGATGTACGGAATGAGAGGGAATGAGTTCCACATCAACGGGGATTGCATAATATGTAAGTGAATGCTTAATATTGATTTAATCATTCATTTATATTTATTCAATAAAAGAAGAGGAATTAAAAAGGGTTAAATACCTTAATGGGCCAAATCCGGAGGGAAAAGGGCCCATGAGGGAAAGACCAAAGGGAGGAAGGAGGAGGGAGTGGCCGGCATGGCCAGCACCGGCCACACCTCCCCCTCTCCCCTCTCCCTTGTTTAGTCCCACATGGCTAAGCTAGTTAGCTATGGGGGGTCCCCTATATAAAGAGAGGTATTTTGGCAAATTAAATACACAATAATCAGTAAAAGGTTTCCTCTATTTTGGGGAGACCTCTAGTTGATTCTCTCTCTCTACCTCTCTCTCTCTCTCTCTCTCTTCTCTCTCTCTCTCTCTCCCGTGACCGTGGTCCCAAGTCTGGATCGGGCGAGCAGGAGTCTTCTTCACCGGGGAGCGCCGTCGCGCTGCGACATTCGGATCCAGGAGATCTACTTCCACAACTCCTGCTAGATCGGAGGAGCGGGAGTCATCGTCAGGCACCAGATGTGTGTAACTCCATGCGAGGTGCAACGCTTGGCGCACTAGGAGTCGTTGGAGCCGCATGAGCTCTCAAGACTTCATCACGACCTTGAGTGCAGCTTCGGCTCGTCTACATCAACCATGCTCTCTTGAGCGTTGACAACGCTTTTTGGTCTTCAAGGGTAAGTTCACGAAAATCCCCCCCGTTAGTGCATTACTAATAGATAGGCCCTGTCATCTGGGGTTCTTGGCATAGGGAAAATTTATTGTTTTCATGCACGAACCCCTATAGTGATATCAGAGCTAGATCTATGTGTAGTAATGCTAGTACGAGTAGAACACACATGATGTAGCGTGTGGGCGTTGATATTTTAGTTATTACCCTCCCACGTGTACTTGTGTATACTGCAGTAATGCTTGATGAAGCGCCCCCAACCGACTTTACACGTTCATTCGCGAGACTGGTCCACGCTTAACATACGGCTTGTACCGTATAAAGTAGCTTTGGGGGTGTTTATCTCTCTCACATTAGTTGGTATGCCATTTGCAACGGAGGGCCCCGAAAGGGGTGTAGTATAGACAACTACTTGATCAGCGTTGTGGTGAAACTTCGTAGGTAAGAACAATTCTTGTGCGAAAGCCCAATTAGCCATGTAAAACATGCCAATATAAAGTAGAGGCGTCTAACTTTGTTTTGTGGGGGGCGTTGTGATGTGATATGGTTGTGGCAAAGGTAAAGTAAGTTTACTTTATGTTGCTAAGTTGTAGTAGATGGTCATGGATATGATGGTCATGGAAGGCACCGGTACCCTGGTGCCTACGGCGCCGGAACCCTGGCGCCGGAATCCGGAGACGGGGGATGGAGATCACAACGTGAAAGACCATATTGTGTCTCACTTACATTCAATGTTTATTGTTTGTATATCTTATTGTGTGCTAGTATTAGATACTCGATGGTAGCCTACTAATATTATCCCTAATAAAAATACCAATGAAAGTGTTCTCCCTTAGTGTGCACCACCAAGAAAGTTCTTTGGTATGAGGCAGGCCGTGATGATCGGGTGTCAGACATATCTACGTTCGCATACAGTGGGTGTAAGCCATGTTGCACAGTGAATACACTAAGGTTGAGTTGGAAAGCCTAGCATGTGTAGACATGGCCTAAGAACACGGATGGTCGAAAGATTGAGCACGAGTCGCATGAATGATGTGATCAACGTTTAGGCGTCCACCTTTGCAACTATGTTGCCGACCGTGATGATCGGGGGGCGGTGTAGTGAATAGGGATTGTGTAATCACTAAAACCCTTCTGGGGGTAGGAGTTTTTAGTGGGGTTATCATTTCATATAATTATAAACTTAGTCTAAATTCCTATTGCAATTATAAATGTAGAAAATGGTTCTCCCTGATGTTACCTTCCCTGTTGACGATTGGTTAGAAGGAGAGAAGATCAAACTAGATGGATCCAACTTTTTTATGTGGGTTGCGCGTCTCCATGTTCTCCTTAGTGAGAATGATTTGGTCGACTATATACTCGACGAGATGGATTTGGAGCAACCCCAATTCTGTGAGATCCCAGAGTAGCGGGAAGACCGCTATTACCGTCGTGATATGTCCACCTTCATTTCAGTGAAGATGCGCTTCAGAATGGTAGATGAGATGTGGCCAGTTGTGGGTAATCTTGACCCTCGTACGGTAATGGTACAACTTACATCATATTTCATGGAACAAGTGCGCATATGGGAGTATGAGCTGATGGGAGATTTCCTCTCCATAAATATGGAGGAGAACACTTCGCTTAACGACCACTTTGAGCGCTGAATGATGCGTACATGAGGCTTGCTTACTTCTTGGATAATTGGTTGACGAGCTCTTTTGCAAATGTCATTGTGCTTCAGTCACGACCTCCCAGCTACCAAGAACACGCCTGGACTTGCATCATGAGAGGTGATGGGGAACACATGATTTCCACGAGTTCATATGACATTTTAGGAATGTGAAGGTTGAACCCATTGCTGGAGAGGTAATTGATGACAAAGGTATATATTTGATATACGGTTTTATAAATGTTATAATCTTGCAAACACATATTGAAGTGTTAAAGTATTTGATACTTGTTCTGTTTTGGTGAAAACATGTCCTTATGCATGAGAGTTGCTTCCTAGAGAGGAGGTGACGTTGCGTGTTGATGGCGACCATGATGATGATGGACAACGACACTCACTCAACATTTATCACTTATTTTATCTTTTTTGGATGATTATTGTGATCGATGGATTGTGAACTTCTTTAGTGTGTCTCACACTTCGTGAGACGGTAATTCATATGAGTTTGTAACAAACAGTTGTTCTACTTTTATGAATGATTTCTATTTGCGTTCATATCTTGTTCGATTATGTGTGAATTATCCTGGTTATGAAACTAATTGATAATGCATGAACATTTGTAAAATATTGAAAATTCCTTGAAAATACCCAACTTAATGATATGTTCATTTCGAATGAAACCATTGTTTAAATTCAAAAGTTATGTTGATAATATGTGAAATTTATTTGATTTCTTGTCACATATGAATCATGCCCAAGTTTGGCAAGATAACTTAAACACCGTGTATATCATTATATGATTGTTTGGCATGAATACAAAGTGTTTGATGAATTGTTGAAAGAGAATACATATTCGATGTATCGTATTTCAACAAACTCGTGATTATCATTATATGATTGTTTGAATTTTGTAAAGAGGTTTACCAAAAGAAACATGGACATGAAACTATTTGACATGGACATCAAACTATTTGATATGATTAAAGATAAAAGAGAATCTAATTACTACGATTTGATCAATGGTAAAGATTCGACATTATACGATTGACATAAGAATAAATTGTGAAATGCAATGCATTTTGATACGTCGAAGTGCAAATCATCGCAATGTGATATTTGATATCAAGTGGGTGAATATATGGCGCCAAATAGGTCGTTGTAGTGTAAATGTAAAGACCATTAGTTAGAAATAGTAAACACTCAATTAGAATATATAGTGAACCATATGAATTCGTGAGATCGGCACCATATCTTGTATGAATTGTCGTGAAAAGTTTTGGAGTCATTCGATTTCACCAAAACAAATAGCGAATAAGTTCTTGTAGAATATTCATTGGAAACTTTGAATACGAAAGCCATGGCTAGAACCAAAATAAAGGCAAAACTAGTGTTGCTTAAATTTTGGTGCATTCTCGAGAAAGTTTGTGTTCTCGACTATGAAGCTTATGGAAGATAGTGAAGAGCACGATGAGGATTCAAAACCTTGCAAAGTGTTGAGAAGCGCAATAGAAAGCATTCCTGAACGGTTCTCTTCATAGAGGAAAGAATCAATGATAGTGATCATTGTGTTTTCCCCACTAGTGTTTTCACTACATGAAGTAGGATTCAAAATGTACTCCACATCTAGTATGGAGACATTTGTGAATCATTAGTCATGTTACCGGAATATTACATACCTACAAACTACAAAGGAAATAATGGTAAATTAAAATTATGAGAAATCCTAGAGGCAAAATTCACTTAAAATTAGAAAGCAATTCATTGCTAAATCTTACCAAGTAATGAATTACTAGAATTTTCCAAATGAATGCAAAGTCATTAAGGAAAAGGTGAATGACAAAGGCACGATTTCTCATGAATAATGTATTGGAAAAATTTAAAAGAATTTGATTCAAAAGTGTTGAAAGTCTAGTGGATTTGATACTAGTAAGATACTAGTGTCTCATAATAAAACTCTCAAGTTTGATAATTGATCAAAGGATTTTGAATTCATTCAAAATAGTAAGAGGACATGAAATTTGCATGAAATTGACCGGAAGATGTGAAAGTCTTCCTATAACAATATGTGAATGGCATATTTTTGAGTGGGAGCAATATAAGTCTTAGACTCGAATATGTAGGGAACATACTTTGAGTAGGAGCAATGAATGTCTCATACTCAAATATGTTGGGAACATATTTTGAGTGGGAGCTTAAAGAATGATTCTTAAGTGTGTACGACACATTAAGAATGAAAGCACAAGTACTGATAAATAATAATTTATAAGGATTAGAAGTTGAAAGTAAGTAATTACGATATCTATCTGTTATATTATTAAAACAACTAACAACCAACGGTGGAGATTTGTCACCGCAAAACTAACATGTACAAACGGCACAGATTTGTCGACCGCATATACCAAAACAAAGCTACCGATCTAGGTTTATTTATTACACGTATGATGATGTGTCTGGCTTCCACACGCACGCGCATGCCATCTGAAAATTGAACTGATAGATCGATGTCCAGCCTCAACATGTAGACTTTTTACCGCAAAGATAGTTTCACGATGGAGATCTACGGTCCACGTGAAAGAAAAATACAATCGTGACTTCTTTTTTCTAGAGCCCGTGACTCCATGGCCGGCTCTCCTCACGTTCTCCTCGCTCATCTCGCCATTGTTGATTCACCATGGTACCGTACATGTCTGCATACTTCTGCATCTGTCGTATCTCATCTACTCCTTTCTACTAGCAGCCCTTAGATTAATGAGACACGAGGTTGATCCTCGAGGGATGACGTCGTTGCAGCCGGCCGTCCGGCGACAACAGGTAGATGCCAACCATGAACCATGCACATGCCTGGCAAGCAGCAGCTACAGCTTCACTGTGCCGGCGACGACTTGATAGAAAACGAGATCGAGCCCGCCGCGTCGGTCACATCACAATTCACAAGCGTTCCAACATGGCTCTTCCGCCTCACCAATTATGAATTTCCCTCTTTTACCTCTTGGAGATGACCAACCTGCGTTTGAGGTAATTGAAACGAACCCTAAATTCCTGTGTAATAAGCCAATTGAGTCGCCTCAGTTAATCGTTGATGCTTTCTTCTGCTTATTTTGTTCTTAATGGTATAGGCAGATTTAGGTCGAGAGGAACAAAGAACCATCGTCCCGCCAACCACCATGCCAAAATTGATGCACATCCGCCTCAACACGCTGTAAGAGCGACCAAACTTGGTGACCTCCTAAAGACCTAGCAGTTCTTAGATCACAGCCATGTACTCCTATGATTGGATCTGAATGTAGTGTGTCATACAGATTAAGCGGGGGGTGTGAGACTATGCTGCGAGGGAAACTCGAACCGCTAGCTGCATGTGATACTCCTCCCAGAGCAACAGAAGCCCCTTTACTCTGTCATGCTCCAATCATCCCTCCTCTGTCTACCTCCTAGCCTGCTCGCCATTTATTCGAGGTAATGCTTAAAGAATACAGCTATGGAGTATGGTATGGTTATTTATTTCGGCTGGATTATTGAGATTTACGGTTGAGAAAGGAAGTACATCATTTGTAAGCAATAGGACTTTCAAGTGAAAAGCTAGAGAAATTTCACTAGGTGACTTACTTTTTGGTAACATCATAATTTCCATATATATTTTGCTTTTGAGTAGATCTGTCCACAACAATGATGTCCAGAAATTCAGTTTCCATGATTTTTGTAGGAGTATCTACAAGAGAAATACCTCCAAGGCCGGTGCAATGTGGTTTTACCCACCAAAATCTGATGATTTGCTTCCTAATTGTCAATCACAACAATAGAGTCCACTGCTGAAAAATAGAACTCGGAAGCCTTTTCTTTTGCCGGGTAGTAAAAAGCCATATTTTAAAGGTTCATAATATTTTAGGGGAAAGTTGCACATGTGTATGCAGATGTTCCTACATACATGTTAAAAAATATAGGGAAATCAATTATTTTCTTTCGTTTTAAATAATCCTTTTCAACTAAAACAAAACTATATAAGATGACAGGAATAGTGCTAGGTGAAATCCTTCTTAAAATTTCTCTGAAAATTATAGGTACATTATGGAGGGCAAAAAGCAAGACATGTGGAAGCTCTAAACAAGAAGGATGAGGGTGCATCAGATTAGGTCAATTCGTGTGTGATTTATGGAGATCTCCTTGCTAGCATGATGAATACCATCGTTTGTCATTGTAAAAAGGTATGTTATAGGCAGGGGTAGGGCTAGAGAACTGATAGTCGGGGTGCACGGCTCTATAAGCTCTTGGATGTAGCTGAATTCTTTCTTTTGATTATATATGTATTTCCTCTATGTAGCAACATGAAACAATGGTGTCTCACAAATCTTTATTTTATTTGAGATAGCGTGAATTTTTATTGGCCAATGTTTAAGGCATGCGTCACAACTAGCGATGGCAGCAAATAAAAGGAACACAATCAACTTTAGGTAATAACTTCATTTTTTGGGTCACATCTGCAATCTTCATGTGTGTTTAATATATCTTCCCCTCCAACATGAAAATTTTCTATTAACAACCTGCTCATGTTGAATTATTGATTAGTTAGGTCACTTATTTGTAATTAAACTGCATAGGTGTATTATCAATAAATATCTAAAGTCTTCACATAGTCCATATGAAAAACCTATTTCCACTATGAAATATGATGATTTAGTTAGACTACTTATATCCAAATCGAAGTATAAAATTTTATATGTACATATGAATAAAATAAATATTATAAAATTGTTCTGAAATGCCAGGTCCTCGCCTGTGGTCAAGCGCCAGTCTCTAGAGCGCGTCACAGACATGGTCAAGCTTTGCCTGAGAGCGTGGCTTTGCAATGCTTTGGAGATGGAAAGCGAATGGATTGGGACTTGGGAGACCCGACTCACTGGTAGAGAATAGAAAGGGATTTTTTTCTTGCTTTTCAAAACAGAGATGTAGACATAAGTGTAGCTACTACGTGCATTGCACTGGTTGGACTATTGACAAATGTATTTTATCATGTAGACAAGACGGTGTATATACTGAATAAAGAAGTGAGAGAAAATTGATAAAGTACAACTAATATTTATGAATGTTTTTGGATAAAATGTTTACCATAGAAAGATAATAAATTTAAGTACATATATGTATTTGATACAATGCATTTGCCAAAAAAATGTAATGAGAAAATGAATATTATCAAGTGAAAACAACATCTACTCCCTAAAAATATCCAAAGAAAAAAACATGACTTCAATAAAACTCAATTATCAATTGTGAATTGTAATAACGATGACCGTGAAGCAAAGACGAGGACGAAGATAGAAAATAGATAAAGGAATCATGAAACAATTTTGTTGGATGCAAGTGATATTGCAAAGTAAATTAAATAAATCCACAAAATATGTTTAAGCAATCGTAATTTAAATGAACTTGATAAATAAATTGAATGGAATAAAATATGCAAGATCATAAAGAAACCTTAAGCCAACTCAACATTTGAAACATTCGTCTATATTATCATATATGGGTAATAAAGGTCCTATTGTGTGTTCTGACAATTGTGAGCAAGTACCTAATGTTCCTACAAAACCTAACAATGGAACTGCGAAGTTGCATAAAATGAAATACTCTTAAAAGTATTGAACTAATATAAAGATATTGGATAATGTTGTTCAATTTTTTATTGGAATTGTGAGAGTAATGTATGATGTACATAGTCTAGCCGCGCAAATGCGCGGGACGCCCCGCTAGTTATGTTGTATTCCTAAAAGGGATTCTGAAAAGAGTTTCAGAATAGGAATTGATTAAGGGTTGGCCCTTGATCACCCAAATTAGGAATAACATTAAGTTAAAACATCAATGGTTGAAAGGAAGAAAAGGATGTTCATCATCCACTATGTTGAGACATAGGTTCTATCTTGGGAAACCATGATGACAACTTAACATAATATATGATCCGAGAAGGAACATTAGAAAATTGATTAAGTATGAATCACGGAACGTTGAGCTAAGTTTGTCCACAATGTTTTATTGAGAATTGTAGACATGATTCCAAATCTATGGAGGATGACATATCTTAAAGCATAAAATGTTATGTTATAAGGGAATGTGTTAACCTTAGGAGATTGGAAATTCATGCATCGGTAATACCAACTGAAGTCAAGTAGGAAGTGAGGTGATAAAATATTGAAAGTTGCACATAGTGCACTAGTGTTTCGATGATTACATTTATAATAATAGATAAGGGTACCATCTAAAGTGATGCATACTGTTATGGCGGGACTAGTTCTTCTTTATGCAGAAGGTGTGTCCTAGGGCACAGTGCCCATGAGAAAGCTCAATGTGGCTGATCTAAAGTCATTGTAGGCTCTTGGAAACCGACCTCATTCTGCTGCCATGACTATGATGTATACACAAGGATGTTATCATGTGATGATACAGTATTAATATCAATCAAGGTGACATTAGTAAGTTGCAAAGGATTTGGGACTGTAAAGTACAGGCCCAAGACTGAACCTCTTCCATGAGCAAGCATGATCAAAGGTGCCCGGATATATGGTGTTGATGATTAGGAACAAATGGAGCTAGTTTATTTGTACTCTAGTGCAAGTGGGAGACTGTTGGAAATATACCCTAGAGACAAATAATAATATGGATTATTATCATATTTCATAAAGTTTATGATTAAGTTTTATATCATTCTATAACTATATTGAAAGGAAACATCAATACACATGTGATATATAAACAACCAGGAGTTCCCAGTGAAGCTCTAGACACTGGTTCATTGTTCAACAGATGATCAAGGTTTCCTAATCATGTGGCATTTATGCCAGCTGGAAATGGAGTCACCTCATTGGGTGAAGGAGATTATGAGCTATACCCAACATAAACATCGTGACCCGATCATGTCATAAGTTCAAGTTACGGTGATTAGAATAGACCTAGTATCCTATTTCTTAGACTGTGAGGCCATATCAATCACTGTTACCCGAGGGTACTTTGATAGCATCAAACATCATCTGGTGACACGGTGATTATAAAGGTATGTTCAGGTATTCAGAGGAACAATTGAGGCAATATGCTTCAAGAGTGGGATCTGTCCATCCGTGTGATGGAAAAGGTACTTGAGGGCCCACTTGGAGAAGTTATATCCAATAGCTGCACACCGTGTGATTTGATCACGGGGATATCACTTGTCAGAACGAGTGAAAGAGCATTTGTTAGTAATGAGATTGAACACAACATGGTGATGTAATTGATCAGATCTCAGACAATGCATGTATCGAGATACAAAAGGAATATGATACGACATTCATGGTTCAGCGACAAAAGATTTCATGGAATGCATAGGGATCACATGGCCATCCAGGTCCCTCTGTTGATCATTGGTGTAGGAGGGTCCGGACCATGTCTAGAGTGTTCTCGAACCATGGGGTATCACGCTTAAGGTCTTGATGATGCTCGAAGAGTGTTTTAGGATCGACAGAATCACCAAACAAAAGAGAAGAGAGAAAACCGGAAGGGTTTCGGTAAGTCCGGAGAATGTCCGGAATGAGAGGGAATGAGTTCCACATCAATAGGGATTGAATAATATGTAAGTGAATGTTGAATAATGATTTAATCATTCATTTATATTTATTCAATAAAATAAAAATAATTAAAAAGGGTCAAATACCTTAATGGGCCAAATCCGGAGGGAAAAGGGCCCATGAGGGAAAGACAGAAGGGAGGAAGGAGGAGGGGTGGCCGGCTGGGCCAAGGCACCCCGCCTGGGGCCCACTTGGGCCCTGGCCGGCGCCATCCACACCTCCCCCTCTCCCTTGTTTAGTCCCACATGGCTAAGCTAGTTAGCTATGGAGGGCCTATATAAAGAGAGGTATTTGGCAAATTAAATACACAATAATCAATAAAAGGTTTCCTATCTTTTGGGGAGACCTCTAGTTGATTCTCTCCCTCTCTCCTGTTACCGTGGTCCCAAGTCCGGATCACGCGAGAAGGAGTCTTCTTCACCGCGGAGAGCCGCTGCATTGTGGGATGCGGATCCAGGAGCTCTACTTCCACAACTGCTGCTGGATCGGAGGAGCGGGAGTCATCGTTAGGTATCGGACGTGTGTAACTCCCTGCTAGGTGCAACACTTGGGGCACTAGGAGTCGTTGTAGCCGCAGGAGCTATCAGGACTTCATCGTGACCTTGAGGTCGGCTTCAACTCGTCTACGTCAACCACGCTCTCCCGAGTGTTGACAATGCTTTTCGGTCTTCAAGGGTAAGTTCACGAAAAGCCCCTCCTGTTACTGCATTACTAATAGATAGGTCCTGGTAACTGGGGTTCTGGGCGTAGGGAAAATTTATTGTTTTCATGCGTGAACCCCTACATAATATAACAACAAATATACCAAGTAAAGATCTAGCAATACTTCTTAGGCCATGTGTTAGTAACATAAAATATAGAGGATTACCTTATTTCTTCTCCTATCTCCATACGTTTTCTTGAACACTATTTATTAGAAACAAAAACAAAACTAACTATCGTGGTGTGGAACACGGCAGTACCATCGGGGATGGCATGAGAGGGGACAATCAGGATGATATCGATGGCTACTCACAACAGGTTGGTCACAGATATTGCAAACACAACGATGTACCCAGGTTCGGAGCCCTCTTGGCGAGGTAAAACTCCTACTCCTGCAAGGATCTACTATCAAGGGGCAAGCCCCAGTATAGATGCTCCTTGAGCTATTTTCCTAGCTACTCCTTGCTAGAAGAAGAAGGAGGACTACTCAACTTGTCCAATCTAGGGAACTTCTAAATTGTAATTCTCTCTCTCTACCTAGAACCCTAGCACTACAGAATGGGTTCTAGGGTTTACTGTTTGGATCCGGGCTTACAAAGCGGGCCGGCTGGATGGGCCTGAGTGGTAGGCCCGGGTCCAGACAAGCCTCCAGTACAGGGGAGGACAATGCTACAGTGTCCAACGCCTCTGCTTTACTCATCAGCCGACTATTTATCCATTAGCCAGCTCTTTATCCGTCAGCAGGAGCTTTACTCGCCAGCCCTTGCTTTCCTCGTCAGCCTCCATCTTTGGCACAGTTGTCCGGTAGCGCCGACCGGGCCAGCCAGCATGTCTAGTCAGAGGTGCGCTCAGCAAGGAACGTCACCCCCACCGTACCATGGCCACCGGATCTGAGGCGTCCAGCTAGGAGCGGCCTCCCAGCCGGTTCTTCTGGCTACCTGGCTAGACGGGCCAGCCGCGGAAACTTGGACACGGACCGGGTGAAGAGTTCCACCCAGCTGTGGTTCCTTGTCTTGGGTCCAAATGGCCAGAGCTCTTTGGATCCGGCCAGTTGGTCCCGTCTTGGCCTATCCGGGGTTCATTCTCCCGACACTAGTCCCCGAGCGCGTTAGGACTTCGCCCCGTGGAGAAGTTCTTGCGTGCTCATTGGTCGAGTTTGAAATGATTGGTAATGCAGAGACTTTGTCATTTTCTTTTGTCTTGTAGTTCTTGTCCTCTACCGTCTTGAGATTCTTCGTTGTTTCCCGGCTGGGGTTTATTGGCTGCGGAGCCGATGGCCCCACCCACAGGGTGTGAGCGGTTATCTCATGGACCGACTGCCACACTCGGTCGGGAGAGGGATCGGCAGTTTGCTCTCGTTGTTGCTCGCGTCAGCCACGCCTGCCACTTCTAGTGCACGTCGCATCAGTTTGACCTCTTGGTCTATCGCGGTAGTTTTTGGTAACCACGTGCATGTCTTCATCATTGCGGTTTCTCAGGGATCATGGGCGTGTTTTGCCTCCCGCGGTAACTCCTACGGTATCTTCTGCGTATGCTGCGTGGGCGCACGCGATCCGCCCCGAACCGTTGCGAGGAAGTGGGGCAGTTGCTTGCCGCGTGCAGTCCCCGAGGTTGGGGCCGGCTGGATAATACAGCCGGGTCGAAGCTCCTTTATGTTGTTGTATGTTGCAGGTTCCTGTGTGGGGGCACGCGAGCATACCCACAGGGTGTAGTCCCCGAGGTTTGGGCCGGCTAGAGAATACAGCCAGGTCGAAGCTCCTTTACCTGCTCTTCTGCCGCCTGGGAAGCGACTAGCCTCCGGCTCAGGCGTTCGTCATGGAACTTTGGCTCATGCAGAGATGAAAAACAAACAAGTTGTTTGCCTGGTTAAACAGATGCGAATGGAATTGTAATCTGAGGTTCACTAGTCTTGAAATTGTGCTGTTTCACGCGAAGCCAATGACTTTGCCCTTTTCTCAGTGAGCATTGGCCAATTTGATGTTGTGCCCTTGCTGGCTGCGAACCGGAGTCGAAGGGGTAGCTTAGTAGGCATACTGCACGATACTTCAGGTTTGGGTCATTGGCCTTGGGCAAGCGAGCGCAACCGGAACGTCCAGACGTCTTTGTCTTCCTCGCGGCTTTTTTGTGTAAGGGTCGTCAAGCGTTCTGCTCTTGCTGGATCTGCTAGCCGGCTTGCGGTCTGGAGCGAGAACCAAAGAGGAAACTCTAGGAGCCGCGTACAGTACTTTGCCGCGTGGATTGCGCGGCTGTCTGGGCCAACCGACGAGTCCCCGAGACTGCGTCGAGGATCCCATGCTTGTTCATTACATAAAGGTAAGATGCATACACTTCTTGTTCAAGTGTAAAAGGGGCAAAGCAGGTTCACGTTCCATGGGTGCTCGGTTTCTTCGCCTGAATGGTCCATCCTGTTCTTTTCTGGCTGGCGGGCGTCGATGAGGTAGTATGAGTTGTTCTGCAGTGCCCGACTGATGATGAATGGGCCCTCCCAAGGTGGAGATAACTTGTGCATCCCCTTGGTGTCCTGTACCAGCCTTAGTACCAGGTCGCCTTCTCGAAACGAGACGCTGCGGATCTGGCTAGCGTGGTAATGGTGCAAGTTTTGCTGGTAGATGGCGGATCTAGACAAGGCCAGCTTGCGTGCTTCTTCGAGGAGGTCGACACTGTCCTCACGTGCCTCCCTGGCTTGCTGCTTTGTGTAAAGCAGCTTGCGGGGTGCGTCGAACTCGATGTTTGTGGACAAGACCGCCTCTGCCCCGTAGACGAGGAAGAATGGAGTGTAGCCAGTGGACCGGTTTGGCATGGTGCGGAGGCTCCAAAGCATAGCCCGTAGCTCTTCTATCCAGCAGCCGGGGGATCGCATCCGTGGTTCGGTCAGCCAGGGCTTGATTCCGGCTAGGACTAGACCATTTACTCGCTCGCATTGCCCATTGGACTAGGAGTGTGCTACAGATGCAAGGTCCAGGCGTATGCCCTTGTCTTCGCAGAAGCGTGCGAAAGCTCCCTTGGCGAAATTCGTGTCGTTGTTCGTTATGATGCTGTTGGGGTAGCCGAAGCACGTGATTATGTCCGTGAAGAATTTGACCACTGTTGGCCCATCCAGCTTATTTATCTGTTTTGGCTCGATCCACTTGGTGCATGTGTCCACCGCCACCAGTAAGTGTGTCATGCTGGATCGGGCTATTTTGAAAGGGCCGAGCATATCGAGCCCCCAGACGGCAAAGGTCCAAGTGATGGGAATTGTCTTGAGTGCTGCAGATGGAGTGTGCTTCTGCTGGCTAAACCGCTGACAACCGTTGCATGTTCTGACTATTTGGTCAGCGTCTTCTAGTGCCGTGGGCCAGTAGAACCCATGGCGAAATGCCTTTGCCACTATGGCTCGTGACGATGCGTGGTGGCCGCACTCGCCCTGGTGAATGTCGATCAGCAGCCGGATTCCTTCTTCCTGGCTCACACACCGCTAATAAATGCCCCCAACACTATGCTTGTAGAGCTCGCTGTTGATGATAGTGTACGTGATGTCCCTACGCTTCACCTGCCTTGCCTCTACCTCCTCTTCGCATAGCTCTCCTCTGGCCAGGAAATCCATGAACGGCTTGGCCCATGTTGGAGTTTTCTGGATGGCGCATACCACCTGCATGAGCAGGTTTACCTCTATGCGGATGGTCGGGCCGGGCTCGTCTGGTGGCTAACCCGGTGAAGGAGCGGAGCCGACAGCCTCCAGGATGGACGCTGCAGTCCCCGGGTGCGGCGAGGTAGTCCTCGGGTGCGTTGAATTAGTCGCAGAGGTCTTGGATCCAGCAGTCCCTAGGTGCGGTGAAGCCGTCACGGAGGTCTTGGAGTTGGCAGTCCTCAGGTGCGGTGAAGCAGTCCCTAGGTGTGGTGAAGCCGTCGCGGAGGTCTTGGAGCCGGCAGTCCCTGGGTCCGCATCCAATATGATGGAGTCGGATTCTAGAGACGGCGTGATTGATGGCTTGCGTAGGTGCTCGAGGGAGACTCCAGGTGGAATTACCTGTCTTGTTGACCCGATGCGGGCGAGTGTGTCCGTGGACTCGTTGTTTATTCTGGGGACATGGTGAAACTCGCATCCTTCGAAACAGGCACACAACTGTTGTACGAAGAAGCGATATAGAGCCATGTTTGTGTCCCTGGCGTCCCAATCACCTGACACTTGATGCACCACCAAATCTGAGTCGCCAAAGCATAGGATGCGCCGGATGCTGATCTCTTTTGCCATCTTGAGGCCCTAGACGAGTGCCTCGTATTCAGCGATGTTGTTGGACGCGCGGAAGTGGATCTGCAGCACGTATTACAGCCGGTCTCCTTTGGGAGACGTAATGACCACTCCGGCTCCGAGTACCCCATACATCTTGGAGCCGTCAAAATGCAGCTTCCAATGTGTGGAGTCAGGGCAAGGCGGTAAGTATTGTGTCTCTGCCCAGTCAACAAGGAAATCTTCCAAGGTCTGAGACTTGATCGTTGTTGTTGGATCGTATTGTATGTTGTGGGAGGTGAGCTCTATGGCCCATTTCGCCACTCGGCCTATAGCGTCCTTGTTGCCAATGATCTCCGAAAGTGGTGCTAGCGCCACTACCCGGATGGAGTGCTCTTGGAAGTAGTGCTTCAATTTCTTGGCGGCCATGTACACGCTATACACCAGCTTCTGGTAATGGGGTAGTTCTGCTTTGAGAGCGAGAGCACCTCGCTCAAATAGTACACTGGTCACTACACCGGCTGCGCCTTTCCTTCTTCCGGCCTCTCCACCACTAGCACCACACTGACGACCCGGTTAGTGGCTACGATGTACATCAGCATGGGCTCCTTTGCCGCTGGTGCTGCCAGTATGGGCGGTGAGGTGAGCATGCACTTGAGGTCGCGGAAAGATTCGTCCGCCTGCGACATCTAGACGAATTTATCCATCTCCTTTATGAGCTAGTATAGCGGGAGTGCTTTCTCGCCTAGCCAGCTGATGAACCGGCTAAGGGAGGCCAGGCACCCGGTGAACTTCTGGACATCTTGCAAGTTCTTAGGCGGATGCATGCGTTCGATTGTGCCGATCTTTTCCAGGTTCGCCTCAATTCCTCGCTCTGATACGAGAAAACTGAGGAGCTGGCAGGCTGGGATGCCAAACACGCACTTCTCCGGGTTCAGCTTCATCTAGAACCGACGGAGGTTGGTGAATGTTTCCTTCAGATCTTCAAGGAGTGTCTGGCGCTCCATGGTCTTGACTACCACATCATCGATGTAAGCGTGTACGTTTCTGCCGATCTGAGTCTGCAGACACTTTTGCATGTAGTGTTTGTACGTTTCCTCGGTATTCTTCGTTGACCCGGCAGGGCGAAAATCCCTTTGGAAACGGTTCATTCTGGATTCGCGGTCCGAAGCACCTTGGACCGGCTAGGCTTTCTTCTTCCAGCACACGCGACTGGACCAGTAGGTCGATGCATGCGCACGCGTCTTGTGGTTCTTCCGGCACGAGCGGTCCCAATCGGCCAAATAGGCGGGACTTGGGCAACGCCTGCCCTTTTCCAGCTTCATCGGTCGGCTCGCGGTTCCTGCTGGTGACAGCAGCGGTGTCACGGGTGTTGTGCCCACGGCCTACCGATCTTCCTCATGGACGGTTGCTGGGCCTCGCACCGTTTGGGGAAGAGGCTTTGCTGGCACCTACGGCCGGATCCGCCATCCGGCGAGCCGGTAGGGTCTTGCTGTTGCCGCCCATGCTGAGCTCTGCCTCAGCTTGCTGTTTGTTTGTCGTGACCACAAGGAGATGGACACGTGCTTGCTGAGGAGCAGCTCCTCACCCCCAGGTAGCTTAGTTCGGCAACTGCCACCTCCGCGGCCCTCATGTTTTTGGCGGGAGTGCTGTAGACCGGTTGCATCATGGGTGTACTCGGATCAGCAGCACGCCCCATCTCCGAACCGAGGTTTCGGCCTTGGGATGGGCCAGGCGGCTGGTGTCGGGCAAGCAGGCGAAGCCGTGCATGATGTTGTACTCGCGCATGGTCACGTTCATTCGGCGTTGGGCGGCTTCCACCTCGCCAGCTTCTTCCAGGAGGCTCTAGCGAGTAGCCTCCAGCGCCGCCGCAGCCGCTGCTGGATTTGCCTCGATGGGGGTGATGGGGTTGCGGAGGTGCTCGATGGACGCGGTGAGCAGGTCCTGGTTCGGGAGGCATGAGTTGGCAGTGCGGCCATCCCCGTTGCGCTCCAGAGGTGGGCGGCGGTTCTCGCCTGAGCCCACCATCATGATCTCGATGCTGCCACTGGCAACGCGTGAAGCGGAGAAACCAGGAGGCGTGCCGAATACGGTGATGATCTCGCGTGGAAAGGTCCCGACGATGGTGGCGACGTAGACACGATGCTCGCCGAAGTGCATGATGGAGCCGCCACTTGGGAAGGGTTCTCCGGTGAAGCAAGATGCATTGCCGAGGACGCAGTCGAAGGAGCCGAAGGTGAGGACGAGGCCGGAGGCGACTCGCTCACCGGCGACGAGTGGAAGTCCTGTGTGAAAGATAATCCCAGCCGAAGCGTTGTGCCCCACGGTGGGTGCCAACTGTCGTGGTTTGGAACACGGCAGTACCATTGGGGATGGCATGGGAGGGGACAATCAGGATGCTATCGGTGGCTACTCGCAACGGGTTGGGCATAGATACTGCAAACACAGCGATGTACCTAGGTTCGGAGCCCTCTTGGCGAGGTAAAACTCCTACTCCTGCAAGGATGAACTATCAAGGGGCAAGTCCTAGTACAGATGCTCCTTGAGCTGTTTTCCTAGCTACTCCTTGCTAGAAGAAGAAGGAGGAACTACTCAACTTGTCCAATCTAGGGAACTTCTAACTTCTAAATCTCTCTCTCTCTACCTAGAACACTAGCACTACCCCTCCTTATATACTATTTGGGGAGGTAGCTTACAGAATGGGTTCTAGGGTTTACTGTTTTGATCTGGGCTTACAAAGCGAGCCAGCTGGATGGGCCTGAACGGTAGGCTCGAGTCTAGTCAAGCCTCCAGTACAGGGGCGGAGAACGCTACAGTGTCTAACGCCTCTGCTTTACTCGTTAGCTAGCTCTTTATCCGCCAGCCGACTCTTTATCCGTCAGCCGGAGCTTTACTCGTCAGCCCTTGCTTTCCTTGTCAGCCTCCAGCTTTGGCACAGTTGTCTGGTAGCACCGACCAGCCCAGCCAGCCAGTCCGGTCAGAGGTGTGCTCAGCAAGGAACATACCATGGCCAGCGGATCCGAGGCGGCCATCTAGGAGCGGCCTCCCAGACGGTTCTTCTGGCTACCCGGCTAGATGGGCCAGCCGGGGAAACTTGGACACGAACCGGGTGGAGAGTTCCACCCGGTTGTGGTTCCTTATCTTGGGTCCAGACGGCCAGAGCTCTTTGGATCTGGCCGGTTGGTCCTGTCTTGGCCTATCCGGGGGTCATCCCCCCGACACTAACACAACAAAAACTAATACATAAAGAATTTTTTTATTTCACATGGGTTTCCTCCCGTGAAGCACTTCTAGTTAAGGTCAATTAGCTTGACCTTGATGGTAATCACTTAGGTTTGAGAAGTGGAACACCCACTCCGAAATAGTTGGCTTTTAAAGTAATTACACCATCATCATCATTAGGCTTGGCCTTCTTTTTCCTAGGGAAGTGGACTATAAAAGGATCTCTAGATGGTAGCCCTATTCTGACATTCCCTTCATGTAAATTAATCAAAGCTTTAATAGTTCTTAGGAATGGCCTACCTAGAATTATAGGTGCTATGGGATCTTCAGGCATGTCCACAATAATAAGATTAATAAGAGTGGGACTACTTTTAATTTCAACAACTATATTTTCTTTGATCCCAACAGCTTGTTTAAAAGTTGAATCTGCTAGATGGAGTCTCAATTCAGTAGTAACAAATGGCCCCAAGTTTAATTGATTGAATAATCTTTTCGAAATTGTTGAGATGCACGCACCAAGATCACAAAGTGCAGATATCTCATTGACTCCCAACTTAATTTTAATAGTGGGCTCAAATATATCATCTAGCTTAGCTGGAAGCTTATCAGCTAGTCTTTTATACTCCATCTCTAATTGCAAAGTTTAGATGCTACTTGTTGTATAAATTGTTGGTACATAGCATTATTACCTTGTTCTATACCTGGATTCTTCACGGTGATTGATACATTGCAAATGTATCTATAATTTTTGATGTTCCATGCTTGGTTTTATCTACTTTCTTGTGTTTTGTCCACACTTTGGAGTACTTTTCATATGATTTCTTGGACTAACCTATTAACAAGAGCCACAGTGCCAGTTGCCTGTTTTCTGCTGTTTTTGGTTCCAGAAAGTCAGAAAATGAATATTCTCGGAATTGGACGGGACAAAAGCCAAAGTTGATATTTCACCGGAAGACTCACGGAGCCAAAATACGAGACGGAGGAGGGCCAGGGCCTAGCCACACCATGTGGTGGCGCGGGCTAGCCCTGGGTGCGCCACCAGGTGGTGTGGGCCCCTCTGGCCTCCACCGACCTTGCCCTCTGGCCTATAAGAAGCCTCCCGAGGCATAAACCCTAAAGAGTCAAGCCTCCAACCACGAAAAGTTCTGCAGTGCCGCCGCCACCGAAGGGGAGATTCGGGGGACAGAAAGTCTCTGTTCCGGAACCCTGCCGGGACGGGGAAGTGCCCCCGGGTCCATCTCCATCGATCTCCACCACCATCTCCATCACAATTGTTGATTCCCATGATGAGGAGGGAGTAGTTCTCTCTCGAGGCTAAGGTTTCTACCGGTAGTTATGTGTTCATCTCTCTCTATGCATGATCTTATTGAGATCATGAGCTTGTAATCTATAGATCTACCTTGCTACTCAAGTGCTTTAATAGATCTCTATTCTCCCCATGTGTGTGAAAGTGATAGCGTGCACACCATGGTGGCACTTAGGCTAGAGATTACAAATACTTGTTATGAGTTATATTTGTAGTTGGATGTCTTTATGAAATTGTGGTGTTTGTTGGAACCATCTAGTGCTCAAAGTGACAGTGTGGGGTTTTCTATATGGGAAAGATGAACTTTGAGGTGTGCTGTTATAGCCCTACCATCGATTAGAGTGTCCAACCGGAGAGTAGTTAAGAGTAGTATCATAAAGAGAAGATATTTATATGAGAGTGTTCACTAGTGAAAGTATGATCCCTAGGCCTTGTTTCTAAGCATTGATACACCCTTTGCAATTAGATAAGTTACATGTTTGCTTGCTTCCATCTTTATTTCAGTTTGCTTTTAGTATCTTCCATGCCATCAAGCTATTTTCTAGCACCGTTGTCTTATATCCATACCACTTGTATTTCACTATCTCTTCATCGAACTAGTGCACCTATACCACTTGTATTGGGTGTGTTGGGGACACAAGAGACTTCTTGTATCTTGATTCCAGGGTTGCTTGAGAGGGAATACCTTTGACCACTTCCTCCCTAAGTTCGATAAACCTTGGGTGATCCACTTAAGGGAAAACTTGCTGCTGTTCTACAAACCTCTGCACTTGGAGGCCCAACAAATGTCTACAATAATAGAAGTGCATAGACATCAAGCTATTTTCTGGCGCCGTTGCCGGGGAGGTAAGGTAAAAGGTATTCACACCAGAGGATTAAAGAAGAAGAACCTCCCACGTCAAACGCCTATTTTCTGGCGCCGTTGCTGGGGAGGTAAGGTAAAAGGTATTCACACCGAAGGATTAAAGAAGAAGAACCTCCCACGGCAAACGCCTATTTTCTGGTGCCGTTGTCCGGGGAGGATAGGTAAAAGGTACTCACATCCTCCGGTGTGAGTGCTCGAAGTTATTTCCTTTAGATTCTGCAATTTTGTCTTTTTATTTCTTGTTTTCACTAGTTAGGCTTAATGGAAAAAAACAAAAAAATTAGAGAGATTTTTATTATTTTTCCTAAGTTAGAACTCGAATTGTCTGAAAAGAAAATTAAAAAACCCATGGAACTTTCTTTGCATGCTAATAGCAACGTTATTAGTATGAATCTTTTGAACACATTTGTTACTAATGCTATGGAAACGTCTAAGCTTGGGGAAGTTAGTTTATGAAAATGATCTTTTTACTTCCCCAGTTTTAAAGAAGAAAATTTGCTCTGATGATACTTTATCTCCCATATGTGGTAATTCTAATAACACTTGTGATATTTTAAATCCACATACTGAAAGCATCCCTTTTAAAATACCTATAAAAATTGTTAAACGTGTTATGAATAACTCTTATTTTGGAGATGGAACTGTCCATCCTGGTGATCATTTACTCTTTATACATGAATTATGCAGGTTGTTCAAGTGTGCAGGTATTTCGATGAACCAAGTTAAGAGGAAGCTATTCTCTTTTTTACTTAGGGGCAAAGCAAGGGAGTGGTATGAGCTACTAGATGATCCTCATCATTTTGAGTGGAAGGAACTTGAATCTCTCTTTTACTCTAAATTTTATCCTCCTCATGAAATTCATAAAGATAGGAATTACATTTATAATTTTCATCCACATGATGGAGAAAGTATTGCCCAAGCATGGGGGAGATTGAAGTCACTAATGCTCAAATGTCCCATTCATGAGTTCCCCAGTAATATTGTTATTAATAATTTCCATGCAAGGCTTTCAGGACATTACAAGGAGTATCTAGATACTTGCTTAGAGGGATCCTTCACAAGTAAGGAGGTCAAAGCTAAGTGGGATCTTCTTGAAACAATTCAAAGCAATACCGAAGATTGGGATAACAACAAAGGTAAAGAACCAGGTATAAACTATGAGTATGATTGCATTAAGTCTTTTGCTGAAACTGCCAATTTTCAAGAGCTTAGTGCTAAATATGGTATTGATCCTCAAATTCTTATGGATTGTTTTAGAATCTTTTCTTCTCATATTAATGCTCCTAAAGAAAAATGGGACATGTATCATGAGCCTTTTAAAGACACTTGCAGGGATAATGAAATTGTTATTAAGGATAGCAATGAACATGCTCAAACCTCTGAAAGTACTATTTCTTATAAGCATGTTAATTTTTGTGGAATACATAGACCTTGTGAGAATAATCAAATGGAAGAAGAATATTGTATCACCCACAGGAATGAAAATACTAGAATGTGGTATAGGGCTTTAAATGATCTTGGTAAAAAAGTTTGTGCCCTTTATCCTTTTATTTGTGAACTTTGCTTTGAAGTGGGTCATTTCAATTTTCAATGCTCAGGCCATAATAATACCCCTTCTAATCCAATGAGTACTGCAAGTTTGTATTGTGATGACATGATCACTCCTAATCAGCATGATCAACTTACATTATTTTTGGGGTGTGAAGAGTTATCAAGAAAAACCTCTTTGGTAGATATGGGTGCTTTTGATATGAATAGTGTCATGCATGGTTGTCATCTTTATTGTGTTGATAATTGCCACACAAATACTTACATACAAAATATTATAAAAGATGAGATCTTACCAAAATATGACATGACTAATATGTGTTTTGGTCTTATTAATGAAAAGGAGTAATCCTCCAAAGTTTCTTCTATTGTCTCTAACAATGAACCAGGGTATAGGGAGAAGCTTCCTTTCAAGCCTCTCCCTCCTAAAGAGTAGAAGAAAATGAAGAAAAGGAGGAGTAAAAGAAGAGAGGAAACGGTATTTTCCCCTAAGCATGTTGCTCCTATTATAGTTTTTGATGAGTCTGAACTCGATGCTGTTCCTATGCCTATTACCTATAGTAGTGATCATGATTGGGAAAAGCACACTACTTTTGATATTCAAAATCTCGTTGGTACCAATTCTGAAAATGATGATAATTGTTGTACTATTAGTGCTATCCATGTTCCTTCCAATGATGATATGTTTACAAATGAACACACTTTGGAAGATAACTATTCTATTGCTTATGATGATACTATACCTCCAATATATGATGATTGCAATGATGATTATGATATTTTCAGTCCACCTACTATTGAGGAGGAAATTAATTATGATTACAATATGCCTCCTATATTTGATGATTATGGTGATGAAAATAATAATGATAGCTATTTTGTTGAATTTTCTCCCACTACAATCAATAAGAATGACTATGTTTATGTGGGGAGTATTAATTATTTTATGCATGTGGCTCATGATAAGAATGTGTCTTGTGATAGTTATATTGTTAATTTTACTCATGATGCTACTGAAAGTTATTACGAGAGAGGGAAACATGGTTTTATGCATCTCAATAATATTAAGTTTCTCCTCTTTATGTTGAAAATTTTGAAGTTGCACTTGTTTTGCTTTCCTATGCTTGTTGCTTTGCTTTCATGACTTGTTTCTTTACAAGATTATTTTTCATAGGAAGTGGGTTAGACTTAAATGTGCTTTTAATTTTCTTCTTGATGCTCCCTTTTACTTCAAGTCATATTTCTTATGTGAGCATCTTCTCAAACTATCATGCCTAACTTAAAGGCGTTAAAGAAAAGTACTTATTGGGAGATAACCCAAAAGTTTTAGATGAGTCTTGGAAGTTATTACCTGTAATAACCGCTCCTTATCCTTTTTATTTTGCTTTTTGTGCCAAGAGTAACCTCTAATGAGAGAGAAGTAATGATTGGGAAAGTTGCTGTCCCGAAACAGATTTCTGTGCTTCACTGTAAAAATTCGTATAAAATCTCTGTACATCCTTTTGAGGCGTGAATTTTTATGCTTCTGCCCCAGGTTGTTATCTAACTTTAGTTAGTTCAACACTTTTTGATTTGAGCAACAAAAGATCTTCGAAAAAATTCGTCTTTACCTGCTGGTCTGTTTTGACAGATTTCTGCCATTATTTGCATTTGCTTCTTGTTGGTTCCTTTTTGAGTTCTTTTGGGGAATTGAGCTTTTTGAGGGAAGTGCTACAGTAGCTAGTGTTTTAATGGAAGTTTTATTGGTGTTATAACTAAACCTAAAGACCTATTATATTGAGTGCACTAATGTTGCTAATAAAGATTGTGTGAAGTTTTGTATGAAGGAAAAAATTTAGGTGTATGGAAGGAATGAGTAATGAGATGAAGAATGGACTAAAGCTCAAGCTTGGGGATGCAACCCGTGTCACCCAAAAGAAATATCCAAGAAGTATAAGCGACCCAAGGCATCCCCCTCTTCATCAATAAAAATCCCAGGTTTCTTCCAAACACTTCATTTTATTGTTTCATGCACAGTTGTGTTGTTCTTGGAGCGTCTTTTTTTTCGTTTTCGTTTTTAGTTTGCTTGGTTTGCTTAGTTTTCTGAATAAATTGGTTGGACCCCCTCTTTCATGCATTGGTTTTCAAATAGTTTGGTTTGGATTGGAAAAGAGTAGGAAAGCTCATGCTTAAGTGGTAAAGAGAGCTTGTTTTTGACTATGGCCTATGCTATGTCATGCCATGCTTGATATTGTTTTGGCCTTATGCTTAGTATTCTTTGCTGTAGTATGACTTGTTATAAACAATTGAGATTTCTTAATGTGCCTTATATGAATTATGCGTTGTTTTAGCATATTAAAGCATGGTATAGTGGTATTCTCCTTTGATGTTTTATTTGGGTTGACTTGGCGCATGCTCACACCATGTTATGACTATCTCAAGTCACCTAAGCCTTTATGATCCTTTAGTTTTCAACTTGTAGTATCACTTTATGCTTTGATCAATGATGTTTTGTCGCTCTGCATGATTATGGCCATTATTGCTCTCTTAGTTTGTCGCTCCCAGTCTTTTGCTAGCCTCCACCGCCAAGTATGAGTTCCACTCATGCATCCAACTCCCTAAACGAAGTTACTCCAAAGAGTCCACCATACCTACCTACTAGCTTATGCTATTCCAAGTATATTCATGCTTTTGGTTACCTTCCAAATTAAACTTGTTATGAGAAAACTAGTGATTAAAGCTCTCACGAACTTGATGACACACTTTACTTTTCTTAATAAACTTGAACCATTGTGTCGTCTATGTTGTATATGCTTGCACTTATTTGTGGGGAATTAGCAGAACCATGTTGTCATGGGGAACGCTTTCAACATTGCACGGGTACTTTGTACCTAGTTGATATCATGCTCTTTTGTCTATGGATGTCATCGGTGTGAAATGAAAGGGGAGCTTGTAAGTCCATGTAGTTATGTATATGTGTTAGAGAAACGCCTGGGCCGCTAGTCTAATCCATGCTGACATGGTGGAAACCTGCAGCGTAACCATAATGAGCTATCTATGAAGCATTCTTCTTATAAAAAAGGAGTCCTATATTGAGAAAAAGAGAAAAAGAGAAAAATGAGATTATGAAAAGAGGAAAGAGAGAAAAAAGCACCATATTCCCATGGTAAATAAGAAGATTGCTGAGATGCTCGTTGTCTGCTTGCCTTGTCATTTTGATATGGGGATTCTTCCGTATCATCGGGGAAGGGGTACCCCGTTGGCGGTTCTCTATGATACACATGTACTTACGATGACAAGAACTTACCGGTGACTAAACTTGAGTAGCATGAGGAGCGGCCCTCGTATTCAAGGGACATGAGATTTCCAACTTATACTTCGTCAAGCATATACACCATAGTTTGTTCACTTTAACCTTAATCACTTCAAGATGCTTATGATAGGGGCAATGAGAGTTGAAAGCTAATAAGTACCATAATTTTTGGAAGCTCTTTATGAAACTTGAATCTCTGCTTCCTTCTATGAAGGCCTTTCTTTTACTCTTATGTTGAGTCTCCACCTTCTGCCTTTATGCACCTACTTTGAGAGCATAGTGGCCATTCTTAGTTCTATGTGCATTGTGCCAATACTTGTTGATTGATGCATAGCTTTTATATTGCTTGTTTTAAACTATTTGTATCTAGTCACTCTTATGAACTTTGAAGGTGTCCTATGCATTTATATTTGCTACTCTATGAGGGACAAGCGGAATGCCACTATGCTATGTTTTCTTTATGTGAAACAAACAAACGTCTTGCAAAGCATTGTTATTCATGAATCTTTTGTTTGTGCCTTTTCATGTTGCAACATAGTTTCTTTGTATTATTGCTAGAACTTTGTCTTTCATATTATGATTGAAGTACTATGATCCCAGCTTTGAATGTTTACAAATACTTTGATCAAGTTTATGATGGTGCATGTCACCTCAAAAATTATTCTTTCTTTTTATCACTTACCTACTCGAGGACGAGCAGGAGTTAAGCTTGGGGATGTTGATGCATTGCAAATGTATCTATAATTTTTGATGTTCCATGCTTGGTTTTATCTACTTTCTTGTGTTTTGTCCACACTTTGGAGTACTTTTCATATGATTTCTTGGACTAACCTATTAATAAGAGCCACAGTGCCAGTTGCCTGTTTTTTGCTGTTTTTGGTTCTAGAAAGTGAGAAAATGAATATTCTCGGAATTGGACGGGACAAATGCCAAAGTTGATATTTGACCGGAAGACTCACGGAGCCAGAATATGAGACGGAGGAGGGCCAGGGCCTGGCCACACCATGTGGTGGCGCGGGCTAGCCCTAGTCGCGCCACTAGGTGGTGTGGGCCCCTCTGGCCTCCACCGACCTTGCCCTCTGGCCTATAAGAAGCCTCCCGAGGCATAAACCCTAAATAGCCAAGCCTCCAGCCACGAAAAGTTCTGTAGCACCGCCGCCACCGAAGGGGAGATTCGGAGGACAGAAAGTCTCTGTTCCAGCACCCTGCCGGGACGGGGAAGTGCCCCCGGATCCATCTCCATCGATCTCCACCGCCATCTCCATCACCATTGCTGATTCCCATGATGAGGAGGGAGTAGTTCTCTCTCAAGGCTAAGGGTTCTACCGGTAGCTATTGTTGGAGATATGCCCAAGAGGCAATAATAAAAGTGATTATTATTATATCTTTGTGTTTATGATGAATGTTTACATCCCATGCTATAATTTTATTATTAGGAAACACTAATACTTGTGTGTTTTGTAAACATAAGAGAGTCCCTAGTAAGCCTCTTGTTGAACTAGCTTGTTGATTAATTGATGATCATGGTTTCCTGATCATGGACATTAGGATGTGATTAATAACAAGGTTATATCATTAGGAGAATGATGTGATGGACACACACCCATAGTAAGCGTAGCATAAGATCAAGTCATTAAGTTCGTATTGCTGTAAGCTTTCAAATACATAGTAACCTAATCCTTCGAACATGAGGTTATGTTAATCACCATCACCGGATGGATACTTCGATGACATCAAACGCCGCTTCGTAACTTGGTGGTTATAAAAGTGTCATTGGGTATTCTGAAAGTATGTGTTGAAGCGCATGAACCAAGATTGGGATTTGTCCATCCATATGACGGATAGATATGCTCTGGGCCCTCTCGATGGAATGTCATCTAGTTAGCTTTCAAGCATGTGACTAGGTCACAAGGGATGACATATCACGGAACGAGTAAAGAGTACTTATCAGTAACGAGGTAGAACTAGGTATGGAGATACCGACGATCAAACCTCGGATAAGTATAGTATCGTGAGACAAAGGGAATTGGTTTCGTATGTAAGTGGTTCAATCGATCGCGAAGTCATCGTTGAGTATGTGGGAGCCATTATGGATCTCCAGGTCCCGCTGATGGTTATTGATAGGAGATGTGTCTCTATCATGTCTGCATATTCACGAACCGTAAGGTGACACACTTCAGGTTCGAAGTTGTTTTAAGTAGATATGGAATATGCGTTGGAGACCGAATGTTGTTCGGAGTCTTGGAATGGATCCGGGACATCACGAGGAGATCCGGAATGGTCCGGAGAATAAGATTCATATATAGGGGATCATTTTCTAAGTTAGGAAATGTTCCAGAGTGTTTGTATGAGGATTCTAGAAGGTTTCGGAATGTTCCGGAAGATTCTAGAAGATATCTTGGAGTTTGCTTGAAAATCAAGATAGGGATCAAGGAGTCCTGGTGGGTCAAGACAAGGAGTCGTGGGGGAGGAGGACTCCTCCCCCCACTCCCCAATCCGCCGGCCTAGAGGAGGGGAGTCCTACAAGGACTCCCCCTCCCCAAGGCGCCCTCCCCCCTTAAATAGAAGTGCAGGGGCGCCCCCTCCTCCCTTGCTCTCATAACCCCAATCTCTGCCACCTCTCTCCTCCACCCTTCTTCTGCACAGGCATAGGCGAAGCCCTGCAGAATTCTCTACTCCACCACCACCACCACACCGTCGTGCTGCTGGGATTCCGTGGAGAAGATCTACTACCTCCGCTGCTCGCTGGAACAGAGAGAGGAAGGTCTGCTTCGACTCCGCACGTGTGACCGACTGCGGAAGCGCTGCCGAAACGCGGCGCCGGAAGGATCGTCTTCTTGACCGACGGCGGAAGCGCTGCCGGAACGCGACGCTGGAAGGATCGTCCACACGATCTTGAGATCGGCAAGTGATCGACTACATCAACCACGAGATCTAATCTCGTTAACGCTTTCGGATCTACGAGGGTTAGTTCCTATCTATCTCGTTGCTCATGTCTAATAGATTAGATCTTGGATTTTATCTAGATTAGATCTAGGTTTTGTTCGTTCTTGCGGTAGAATTTTTTTGTTTTCCATACTACGAACCCATTAGTGGTATCAGAGCCGTATCTATGCGTAGATCTGTTGCACGAGTAGAACACAATGTTTTTGTGGGCGTTGATGCTTTTATTGTCAGTGTGTTAGCGTGTACTTTGCATCTTGCGGCATGGTGGGATGAAGCGGCTCGGGCTAACATTACATGTCATCGCACATGAGACTTGCTCCACGCTTGACGTGCAACTTGCTTTGCACAAGTGGCTTTGCGGGTGTCTGTCTCTCCCACCATAGTTAAGATTCAATTTACAGTGAGCATCTTGACAACACTTGTATCAACGTTGTGGTTCTTGTTCGTAGGTAAGGTCGGTCTTATGCGAAAGCCCCAAACCACGTAAAACATGCAAAGAAAATTAGAGGCGTCTAACTTGTTTTTGCAGGGGTTTTGTGATGTGATATGGCCAACATGTGATTGTGATTGTATTTGATGTATGCAATGATCCTTGTTGTAATATGGCAACCGGCAGGAGCCTAATGGTTGTCTTTAATTCTGTTAAGGCCTGCGTGTCTATTCATCTTGTAATATCTTTATTCCAAGTAGTTGTAATAGTTGCTGGTGATGATGGACAACCATGAAGCGGCGCCATTCTGTTAGGCTAGAGATTACAAATACTTGTTATGAGTTATATTTGGAGTTGGATGTCTTTATGAAATTGTGGTGTTTGTTGGAGCCATCTAGTGCTCAAGGTGACAGTGTGGGGTTTTCTATATGGGAAAGATGAACTTTGAGGTGTGCTGTTATAGCCCTACCATCGATTAGAGTGTCCAACCGGAGAGTAGTTAAGAGTAGTATCATAAAGAGAAGATATTTATATGAGAGTGTTCACTAGTGAAAGTATGATCCCTAGGCCTTGTTTCTAAGCACTGAAACACCGTTTGCTATTAGATCTTTTACATGTTTCCTTACTTCCATCTTTATTTCAGTTTGCTTTTAGTATCTTCCACGCCATCAAGCTATTTTCTAGCACCGTTGTCTTATATCCATACCACTTGTATTTCACTATCTCTTCGCCGAACTAGTGCACCTATACACCTGACAAGTGTATTGGGTGTGTTGGGGACACAAGAGACTTCTTGTATATTGATTGCAAGGTTGGTTGAGAGGGAATACCTTTGACCACTTCCTCCCTGAGTTCGATAAACCTTGGGTGATCCACTTAAGGGAAAACTTGCTGTTGTTCTACAAACCTCTGCACTTGGAGGCCCAACAACTGTCTACAAGAATAGAAGTGCGTAGACATCAGTGATCATCTTCAATAGATCTTCCATGGTATATTCCGGTGTTGGCGCATTGCTATAATCCATCTCTTCAGGTTTTTCTTCATTGGTCCACCCTCATCATCTTGAGGTCTTCTATCGGATTTGGCTTGGGTTTTCCATCAAACTTTATTAGTATGAGAGCTTGGATCTCAGCTACCTTACCCAGTTGAGCCTCCATGGTCTTTGTCCTTTCCTGTAGAGCATGCACATCATTTCTAATTGCAACGGCCTGGTTAGATAATTATCCTATACTACTTTCATGGTTCTTCATGATTTTAATAAGCATATTATTTTGCTCGGTTTGATCTTGTATAAATGTTCTAACAATTTTCTCAAATGAGAGATTTCCATGATTTGCTCCATTAGTATTATCATAATTATTATAAGGAGCTCCTACTGGATTAGCATGATATTTTTGAACATTAGAAGCATAATTATTTTTCCATGCAGGATTAAAAGGAGTGTGAGCTATAAAATTAACATCATTAACATCAGTAGTGATAGCATTAACTTGGGTATCTTCTTCACCGTTTACTAAGCTAAGCAACTCATCTACCTTAGATGTAAGCACTTCATTATTTACCTCGGTAATTGAACTTACTCTCTTTGAGGTTCTTTCCACATGCCATTGGGCATGGTTATTTTGCATATCATCAAGTAACTTCTTTACAAGACTCACTTGCTTTCCCAAGATTGTTCCTCCTGCTGCAGTATCTAGCATAGACTTGGACATTGGGTTAAGACCATTATAAAAAAAATGTAATATAATCCACTCTTCCATCCCACGACTAGGACAATTCATTATGGCTTCTTTCATCATTTCCCGTGCAAACGCTAGTGGCTCACGGTCTTCTTGTCTAAAGCTTTTAATGTTGGATCTTAGCTGCATAGTCTTAGCTAGGGAAAAAATTTAGTCATAAACAAATTAGTACATTCCTCCCAAGATTTAATAGTACCCTTTGGTAGAGCTAGTAACCAACCCTTAGCCTTTCCTCTAAGAGAAAGGAAACAATGTCAATTTAACAACATTTGGATCTACATCCTTAATATGCATCATGTTGCAAATTTCAGTGAAAGTGTTTAAGTGCAAACCCGAATCTTCAGCGGATGAGCCCCCAAATTGGTTTTGTTGAACCAAACGGTCATGATTTATTTCATATGTTTCCGCATCAACTACGGGCTGAGTGATGGGTGCACGAATAAAATCATCAGTGGGAGTAGCATACTCCCCTAATCTCTTTTGAGCCATGGCTTTTATTATTTTTGGTATTTTTTAAGTAATGAAAACGAATAAAAAGTAACTAATTTTTATGGGTTTTCAAATAGATAACAATAAAGTAAACTAATAACAAGAACTAAACTACAACTGATAATAAAACTAAAAACAAGGTCTCTAGTGACCTCACCAGGATAGCGAAATTGCTTCCCCGGCAACGGTGCCAGAAAAGGGGTTGATACCTTCGATCCGGATTTAGGGATGTAGTATAATAGCTTTTTCCCTAGAAGATATAGGTTTAATCGAACATCAGAACGCAATGCTAAAAGGAAATAAAAAGGACACGTCTACAAGACTTTATTTGTTTGTTTTACCTTAGTTTATCAGACCATTCTAGTTTACTTTATAATGGGTTTGAATCAATGGATGGAGATAGGCCAGGGTTGAAGATCCACCTACAGCCGCACGTCATATGGGATAAAAGATAATAATAATAAGCATAGTCATGTATAATGTTTTCATGGAGATAATATCTTGTGGACAACACATCCGAATATTCTAGAGCCCCCGTGATGCAGCGGGCATAGCAATAGACTTTTAATCCAACTGAGTGCACACCGAAGCCACGGGTTACGATTATTAAGTGTAAAACACAGATCAAAGCTTTAAGTGGCGATGTTGTTGTGATTCCCTAATGGGGCACTAAGCGAAGACCATACTACCCTTTCTATCACCGAGGTTCCTATGAGATCGTCGCTAGCCAAGTATCTCACCTCAAGCCTTTATCAATCTATGGGATCTTGGATACCTATAAGTCCACAGATCAAGACACGAGACAAAGAAGCAAAATAAACAAATCTCAATTACAAACAAAATACAATTCTCCCATGATCTAGATGCACATAATCACTGCAAGGTTTCTCCCCAACCTGCAGCCCGTGAGGACTACTCACTGATACGTTGGAAATGTATCTATAATTTTTGATGTTCCATGCTTGTTTTATATCTACTTTCTTATGTTTTGTCCACACTTTAGAGTATTTTTTACACATTTTCTGGAACTAACCTATTAACAAGATGCCACAGTGCCAGTTGCCTATTTTCTGATGTTTTTGGTTCCATAAAAGCCAGAAAATGAATAAGCTCGGAATTGGATGAGACAAAAGCCAAAGTCAATATTTCACCGAGGGGAACACGGAGCCAGAAGACGAGAAGGAGAAGGGCCTTGAGGGTGCCACACCCCCTGGCCATGTGGCCAGCCCTGGCTCGCGCCTAGGGGGGTGCAGCCGCCTCGGGCACCCCCTCGGCTTCCCCTCTCGCCTATAAGAAGCCTCTGATATAGAAACCCTATGTACCCGATCAAAATTCCATGAAAAAGTCTATAGCCGCCGTCATCTCCATCCCTAGACCGGGAGGGTTCTGAAGCTCTTCCCGGCACCCTACTGGAGGGGAGAGTTCACCCTGGAGGCCTTCTTCATCACCATGCCTGCCTCTAGTGTGATGCGTGAGTAGTTCATCCTTGGACTACGGGTCCATGTAGTAGCTAGATGGTTAGTTCTCTTCCTTTGTGCTATCATGTTTAGATCTTGTGAGCTCCGTTCATGATCAATATCATCAATTTGTAATCCTACATGTTGTGTTTGCGGGGATCCGGTGGATATTGAGATGCTATTTCAGATCGATTATTGATTCTATCATGTATTTGTTATTTGTGATCTTGCATGCTTTCCGTTGTTAGTAGCTATCTTGGCCAAGTAGATGCTAGCAACTCCAAGTGGGAGTATTTATGCTCGATAGTGGGTTCATGCCTCTAGGAATCTGGGGAAGTGACAGAAATCTCTAAGGTACTAGATGTGATGTTGCTACTAGGGCGAAAACAACAATCCTTTGTTCATAGAACAATCATATTGTTTACTTTACACACTTTGCTTAATGAAATTATCTGTTACTTGCAACTTAATATTGGAGGGGGTTCGGATGATAACCGGAAGGTGGATTATTAGTCATAGATGTAGTTGGATTACGGTCTATGTATAATGTTGTAATACCCAAACAAATCTCATAGGAGTCAATATGATTAGTATATGCATGTATGTTTTCTCGATGTTTGTCAATTGCCCTACTATAATTTGTTCACCCAACATGTCATCTATCTTAAGGAGAATCACCACTAGTGAACTATGGACCCCGGTCCATTCTTTTACCATCAATTTACATCTATTTACTGTTTTCTGTTTACTTTCTGCAAGCTATTACTATATTCCATGCAATACGTTTAATCCTTTGTTTTTAGCAAAACCGGTGAGATTGATAACCTCACTGTAAGTTGGGGGCAAAGTTCTGTAGTTGTGTTGTGCATGGTTCCAAGTTGGAAACAACACCTTGGAGGTGTTTCCTTGCTCCTACTGGTTCGATAACCTTGGTTTCATAACTGAGGAAAAACTTGTTGTTGTGCTCATCATACCTTCCTCTTGGGGTTCTCCAACAAGCTCGAATATATTTTGAGCCATCACTCACTCATAACAAATTGATCGGAGATAGAAAACATCATACAAATACTTGGATTGAAATCAAATATTCTTATAATGGTCGCCAAATCACAAGATCTAAAGTATAAAGCAACCGATTGGCTAGTAGATGGATGGATGGTGAAAGTGATGAACAATGGATGGACAATAGCATGGATCTCCTTTGGTGGTGTTGTGATGTAATTTGAGAATGACAGCTCTCTGGCTGACGGCTGGATCCTCAAAATATATAGGCGTCTTCACGAAAGTTGTAGGATTTGACGAGACAAAGGCGTCGCCACCTGGTACGGGCATGCGGTACAGGCGGGCCCTGCTCGTACCAGTGGTCTTTAAGCGTGCTAATTCCCTGACATAGGTTCTCAATTACTTGTCCATGTGGACTTCCTCAAAATCCTTCATTATGACTCCTTATTTCACATTAAAAGTCGTGATTTCTTGCACAACATAATTCAATAAGAGGTTTTGCATATCTTTACAATTATTAGTCATTAGTGGCAAGGATTGAGAGTTTCTTGGCAATTGCTTGACCAAAAACAATGTTTAAACGCAGTGGAAGATGGCAAATATTGGAGCCATCACCAGGCCACACTGCCCAAGGCCCCGCGGATGGCGATAGTTCACGCTGCCAAGTCGGCTCTCGGTCGTGAGAACCCGCGTCCACCGTGAGATAACAAAACGATGCTCTCGTCCGCGAGAACTAGTGTCCACCGTGGGAAGTAGTGTCCACCGTGGGAGAACAGAACGATGCTCTCGTCCACCAAGAGAGAACACAAGTATGCCCTTGTCCACGAGAACCCGCGTCCACTATGAGAGAACAAAACGACTGTAGACAGACACATGTAATATAGCTACGAAAGAGACCATATGACGCGTGCATCGCGAGGATAGTGAAAGAATGGTGGCAAAGAATAGTCAACGAACAACCACCTATCAAAAGGATGAAACCAAGAAAGAAACCATACGACGCAAGCATCTCTAAGACAGTAGAATAACAGTGGCACAAAAAAGAGTCAAGGAACAAATGTCGGTAAAGAAGATCAAACATATATCGTCATACCACAGTATTTTTATATACGTTGCCGTTGAAAGAAGAATTAAACACGCAGACATATAGGGCCACGTAAGAAAATACTTGCATTTATATATATTATAACGTCATTTACAATAGAATGCACGTACATGTATTAATCTATGGCTAAAGCTAAACAACAAATACAACACTATTTTCATTTTCTAGGAAGACCGAGACGAAGGACTACCATCATGAAGCACACCGTAACGAATAGAGTCCGGGTCATTGCCTCATGAAAAACACAGCTGACGAAAAAGGTCAGTCATCCAGAAGGTCCTGAAACGTCCTTCTATCGAAAAATCTCGTTTGTTGAAAACCTTCGTTTGCATCCACTCAAAGTAATTTGCGGCACTTTGCCAATCATGCCGAAAAAGCGCGAGGAAGAAGATCGAATCCTATGCAACAAAGGAAAAAATTAATTAAAAATAGCAGCCAAAGAACGGAGAAGAGAACAGATGAAGCAAAAAACGTATCGCGAACCTTAAAGCGACACTAATATGGGGGCACAACTAGAGCGCTCCCTTTAGGAAGCGCACAATTTTTCGGTCGCACGACAATGCAACGCTTCCAGCCGGACGGTAGTGGAAACGTGGCGTCACTACAAGAAATGTTTCAATCCGCAATGATTTGGCCCGTCGGTCGTCGTAGAAGGCGTCTCTTCCACGAGGATTTTCTTTGCTCGATTGTGGCCAATGTCAAACTTTTATTTTGGTTTTGCGGCCCTCTACTACGACAAAAATACTAAAAACATGGACGAAACTCGGCTGATGCATGGAAGAAGTAAGATTTTTGGTTCCTCGCGCGAGTTTGACTCGCCAAAATCTTTTGAGGCATGTGCGTCCTGGATGTCAGTGTCTCTAGAGGACCGTAATTTTTGGTCGCATCTCCCTGATTTGAACTCGATAACGTTGATTGATGCATCTGCCATTTAGTTAGGCTGCTGGGTCCCGCATGTCAGCCTCTCATTAGAAGAATCGTGTGTATGATGGAATTTTTTCCTTCCTCGCGCTACCATGTTCCGAACTTGATAGCGATGCTCAATGACTCTACGTGTAGTAAGGATGATGGGTCCCACATGTCAGCCTCTCATTAGAAGAATCGTGTGTATGATGGATTTTTTTCCTTGGCTCATGACTCCCTGATGTGAAATCGATAATGTTGATCGATGCATTATCCGTTTAATCAGACTAGTGGATCCCCATGTCAGCCTCTCATTACAAGAATCGTGTTATGATGGAACTTTTTTCTTTGCTCGCGCTTCCTTGTTTCGTACTTATAGTGTTGCTCCACGCATCCACCGTTTGGTCACACCATTGGGTCCCACGTGTCAGTATCTCAATAAAAGGAACGTGTGCATGCTGGATTTTTTTCTTTGCTCGCGCCTCACTGTTCTGAACTTGATAACATTGATCGCTCCATCAACCGTTTATTCAGACTGTTGGGTTCCACATGTTAGCCTCTCATTAGAAACGTGTGCATGGTGGACTCTTTTCTTTGGCTTGTGCCTCCCTGGTGTGAACTTGATAACGTTGCTCGCTGCATCAGCCGTTTATGCAGGCTACTGGGTCCTACATGTCATCCTAGAAGAAACATGTGCATGCTGGATTTTGTTTTTTTAGGTGCGTGTGTTACTTTGATATTCTTAACATATCTCGATGCATCCGTGTATATGTCCTGGCTGGTGGGTCCCTGACGCCAGCCTCTCGGTATAAGTACTTAACATTTTTTTCATACTCGTGCATTACATTCAAGGGACGCTATAGTGGGTTCGCGATGTCGGCCTCACCGTAAAGCAATATTGCTACAAAAAAAATTAAACCCAAGATATGTACGCGTAGAGGATTCGAACTCAAGACTTTCAATAGATGTAAAATGAGTGTGTTGCCACTATGCCAACAATATTTCTACAAAAGTTATCATTAAAGATTTGTTAGTACCTATAACTTATGTATTAGTCTTCTTAAAAATATTTTGTATGTCCATGTTTGTCTTTTCTAAAATAAAAGGGTGGCACTTCTAGCATATCAATTTATTAAATGCAACATAATGGAGTAGTTTCTTAAAACATGGGTTGACAGAGTTTTTTTAAGACATGGGGAAATGCCAAAAAGGCTGGATTGAGAAGATTTTGGCTATACTACATGGGCTATGCTCGATGGGGTCCATTCTAAAATTTCACTAGGCTGTGCTCAGCAGTCCTTGATCTCGAAAAGGCCGAATTAGAACATTTTGTGCTAAAGAAGGACTGAATGGGCTAGCTTTCATCTACTCATTAATAAAAAATTCATTGTGCCATGGCTCAGCCGGTTTTGAAAAAAAAGACCTCACCAAGGGAGGAAAAAGAAGGGATACTCCCTCTATCCACAAATAAGTGAGTCAGATTTATCTAAATTCAAATGTATCTAGACACATTTTAATGTATATGTACATATGAATCTAGACAATCCCAAGTCACTTATTTCTAAACCGAGTGAGTAGTTCTTTTGAGAGATATTCATGTACTCCTTCCGGTCCATATTAATGTTCTCAAGTTTTTATAGATTCGTATCTATTTAAGTATTTAGACTAGATTCATTCATATCTAGATAAAGTTGAGAACACAAATATGGAACAGAGGGAGTATTAAAACTGTTCAGAGAGAATTAGTTGTTTCAACTCTAAAAACCTTCGTGCACGGTCAATTTTGCCCTCAGAGTTCAATCTGCTTATTGCCCAACAGCCCATGGACAATATACAAATTAAGATGGAACACAATCATTGTCATAATAGTTGTTCATATAGGGAACCGTAATATAGATACAGATATACCATACCAGTACATACTAGTCATAGCTCCAATCCAGCAAGAGGTTATCATAGTTTACCACCCATATATGATCAGTGGGGATAAGATAACCACATAATTAATTACAAAAGCATGCAACCAAAGAGCTAGACATCTAGGAACTGCATGACTAGAGTGCGACATTCAGGGTAGTGAGATACATCGACCTTGACCATTCTCCCGATGGTAAGTTTTGCTGCTTTACTGAACTTGATCCACCTATAAGTAGCTGTTGAGCGCCCATCTGTCCAGTTAATGGCATAGAGTTCTCAATTTGCACTCCTTCACTCTGCATCTTGAAGACTATTGTGCCCTTTCGTATAGCCTGGAGTTTTTTTATAGTACTCTTAGGCATTTTCTGAGTCAAAGCAAGATATAGACGTACAATTAATAAGAGCAATGCACTGAATCATGTGAAACTTAAGAAGAAGACATTCAGGGCATTTTAGCTGCCACCATATACTCACAAATATTGTCATATGTGACCTGGTGATCACACATGTGTAGGATAAAAATCGACAAGGCAGTGCACGTGCTGATGTAGGAGCTTGTGCTGGTGCCGGTGCTGGGGCCGGTACCGTTGTCGTTGCCTGTGCTGGAGCGGTTGCAGTAGCTAGTGCTGGTGTAGGAATAGGGATTGGTGTATAAGATGGTGTCGATGCAGGAATAGGGACTAGTGTAGGAGATGGTGTCGATGTAGTTATTTGTAGGGGTTTGTGTAGGAGTCGATACCGGTGCCGGCTCTAGTACCTTGATGTTGGATTTCTTCTGAGGGGTAGGTAAGCTAACTGAAGGAGTGGTAGAGGCATATGATATGTGTACAAGCAAAATGCTCTATTATACAATAGTTACTCGCAAGACAGTGATCAGAGGATATGATGAGTATACAATCAAATTAAGTTATTACCTCTAGTATTTCTCCTTAGGTCAACAGGTGCCAGTGCAGGAACTAGGGTCGGTGCCAGTGCGAGTGCTGGTGCCGGTGCAAGAAGTTTGATGCTGGTCACCTTCTGGGGGTGGGTAAGGGGACTACAGGAGTGGTCAGAGAGGCATATGATATGTGTACAAGAAAAATTGTTTGTTATACAACAATTACTCCCAAGACAGTGATCAAAGGATGTGATGAGTATATAAGAAAAATAAGTTACTACCTCTATTCTTTCTTATAATTAGGTCAACTGGTGCCGTTGCAGGAACTAGGGCCGCTGCCGGTGCCAACAGCTTGAAGCTAGATTCCTTCTTGGGGGTACATAAGGGGAAGCGGACTTAAGATGTGGTCAGAGTCATATGATGAGTACAAGACAATGGTGTAGAATAGTTACTCGCAAGAAATTCATCAGAGGTTCTGATGAGTATAGAAGCATAATAAGTTATTACTACCTCTGTTCTTGGTCCTTAGGTGAACAGGTGTACAATGACTTGCAAGTATCTACCCAAGCTTGCTATAATCAAGGGCCACCACATCCCCGTGCTTTAGATCATTCTCACTGACATACTTGGACCAACCTCGTCCATGCAAATAGGTGGTGGCCATCGTCTGGGACACATCCACATCATATAGTTGTCGCGTGCCTTTAGGGCCCTTGCTATACAAAGTTAGAAACTTGTCATTTTTGCATGGCTTGTTTTTAATGGGGCGAGGGACACAAGGGAGATCCTTCATGACAAAATTGATAGAGAAGTAATACGACAACAAGAAAAGTGAAAAACAAGACCTTACATCAAGTCGTTGTAAACCACTTGGAAACCATACCTAATACCATGGGTACCCTTCGCAAAGGGTGGTCATGCATCAATTTTCTTCCATCTGCCTTTTGAGGGGCATACATGGCCCCCTTTCAACCCACAAGCTTGACAAGAGGACGGTAGAGCAAAAGACTGAGCAACTGGTGTGTCTTACTAAATGAAATTAAGTGGAAAGGTTAAATTATATGAAGAGCATGTAAATCTAATACAATCAGACTGAAACATTACATGTAAAGAAAACCGATTTGATGTTTGTGAACTTTTGATAAGCATAAAGATAAAGCTAATAACAATAACACAGAAAATCATAACATGTGAAATTATGGATTTCCAAATTATAGCCACTTCTTAGAGAGGTGACGACCCACCTGGGTACTGTGTTTGCGCTTCCTCGACGTGTAGACGGTGTCCATTTTTTGGTGAGGGCATCAGCAATCTACTAGCCTCTACAACAGCCCCATCATCCACAACGACACCTTCAATCTACATAAATAGCAATAGAGCTCAATGGTTTAATACAGTAGTAGTCATATGACTATATGAAATAGTCAGAGAGATAGACAGATCCAGATATGGATTCACGTAAACATAGTGTCAGAATTAATAAAATCACACATATGTTTCTAAACATCTGATAAGCATGCATGAAACATAGCGGATAATAATTAAATCAGACTACACCATGGCAAGTGGATTAAGAAAAAAAATACCCTTATCTTTAAGCTGGGCCTCCCAGCTGGGCAGTGGCCTTGCACTTGTTTGGTGAGTAGTAGTATTGGCCGGATCCTGCGGCATGTGGGGGTATCATCATGTTTGTCGCATCTGGAGGACCGCATGTTCGCAAGTATGTACCACCCTTCTAAAGTAAATAAAGAAAAAGATGGTGTCATAGAGGCTTCCGCAAAAACAGGATGCAGACAGAGACAAGTTTTATAGTACATCGGTACATCCAAGTTGCAGATAACCATTTTCAGCATGGAAAAGAATGGAAGAACGCAAGGAATATACTGCTAAAGTACCTTTTTCAGGCAACTTTTTAGGGAACTGACGAGAGCATCCCTATCCATAGTGAACGTGCACGCCACTGACCCATAGTTCTCCATACAGAATCTACTGCAAAACACACTAAACATTACTAGTAGAAACTGAAAGTTAAACTAGTCAGTAGAGAGAGAAGAACACCGGATCAAACCTGACCATATGCCCCAATTAGAACACAGGTGAGCATGCCCCGATCCCCAATCCATATGAAATACCAATGGCCTAATCGATCAGGGTAGAGGAGGCAAAATACCCTGATTTGGTGACTCCGAGGTGAGAACTAACCCCCACCTATCTAAGAAGCAAGAACTCCATGAGCAAATCATACCGAATAGAACCCCGGATGGCCAATCAGAAGTAAACAAAGCCGATTTTCGAGGTGAGAAGATACACCCACCTATTTGAGATAAGCAAGAACACCCCAATCGGAGCAAATTAGGAAAAAGAAGCGTTGCACTAGTTCCGACACTTGCTTCCTTTGCCGGATGGGAGCTAGCTAGTGGTGGTTTCTTTGGTCGCTAGAATGTCATGCTGGGCAGGAAGATAAAAAAGAGGAGTACTACTTATTTTATATAGTAAAAGTTTAAGGGGCAACGGCGGGAACTGTTTCCCGCATGTGGTCCAAATTCTCAACACCCAACTTTCACGTGGTGGCCTACAACTGTTTCAAGGGGATGAGTTAAAGTGAGACCCACGTCTAGATAAAAAACTTGACCAAGCCAACCTCCTCCTCCTTTCCTTCGTGTGAGTTCTCCCGTGTTCCACTCCTAGGACGAAGAAAATCTCCCCTCTTCAAATCAAGTTGATCCCAGCTTATCCTCTTTAGTCAGCTCACAGAGCATTGAGGGAGGGTAAGTTCTGGCAGAGGACAAGACAACGATAGTTGCAGCTTAGGGCACCGACGCTGGATGCCTAAAAAATAGTTGGGGAACTGATAAAAGCACAAACACACATAGAGAGAGAATAGTTTCCAATTACAGTTCTACTAACAAAGCCCTACAAATCATAAGGTTGCTCCATATTGTAGTACAACGATAGTAGCGAACCAATCATGAGATAGCTTTACATATATTAGAGAGATCTTAGGTGCACCCTAAGAGTTTCCAGCTGAGCTAGTGGTCATGAGACTACCCAGACGGCACAAAAGGTACACCCCTAATTATCAACAGTCCTACATTAACTCCATCCAGAGGCAGTGTACCCGATCCACAGCCTCATGAAGGATCCATAACCTCAGGTGCAAGCTCATCTTCAAAGTAATAAAGCGCCCTTTATCCAAAAAGGTGCAGCCTCATCAATGAACGGGTCATCGGCATTACCACCAAAGTCCTCTTTAGTTGTATGCTTTTGGGATTAGTAGATTAACAGATAATGTATATTTATAGAGAAACATCTACGACACACAACCTGAACATTTGTCATTCTACAGATATACCTTGCCATCTAGCATAGTGGAAGTACCAGAAATGAAATTTGTTTCATGCAGCTTGCGCCTTTTCTCTCCTCCCCCTTATCCCAATTGATCTAGATACTCAAGATCTGCCTCTGTCAGTTGATCTAGATGATCAACATCTGCTTCCCATACTTGATCTGGTTGATAAAGATGTACTTCCCCCGGTTCATATGGAGGATCATATGGTTCACCATTGAATACCCATCTAACATATGTGTGTAGCATCCCAAAATTAAATAAATGTTCTTCCACTATACTTTGAGGCAGCACCCTATGATTCACACACATCAAGCAAGGGCAATGCACTTTTGAGTTATCACAATGAGTGCTAACAAAATCCATAAATCATAGAACAACACAGATATGTTTAGCGCTGCTTAATGGAGTAACCACTATCCAAAACCTATACATTTGTTTAAACAATATGCCATACAAGATTGTAGCTTATTGAAAGAAGCAGAAAACATATAGATGGAGTAGAAAAACTATATATGCCTATGCAATTTAGCAAACATATTGACACCAAAACTAAGCGAAAGTATTTCAGAAAATAGATCAAGTGTAGAATCAACTATGCCCATGCAGATTGAGCACAAACTAAACTACGTATTTTAGGAGGCAGGTCGGGTGAAAGGGCAATAAAATGGCAACAGATCAAGCTTAGAAAACAGATAGAGTCCATATTGTTAGGAATAATGCCCTAGAGGCTCACATTCCACCTTATATTTGTAACCCGGTATCCGGCTTGGAGCTAGTTGTATGTGTCACTGCAATTGTTGCAGGTGTGGAACAACATACTTTTATCTGACTCTAGCCAGTTTTTCCTTAATCGTTTGAGGTTGGGAGGGAAACCCACTATCGAGACTAATTTTTAAGTCGGATGATGACAATATTTCACGTGTCATGAGCATGGAGATGCTATCCGCCTTGCATTGGCTAGTCGGAAGAGGTACGATAGCTGGACCGATCCAAAGGTTAGTAGAACGTGAGCACACTGTCATACGCTTCGACTAACACAACGGAATATTTAGACCCGAGGGGATTGCATGATCTGATTTGTGGAAAAGCCAGCTTTGACTCCATCTAATGCTCATTGTAACTAGGAGTCATAAGGGTGGTCTTGGCCCGACTTTGAAGCAAGCTGCGTGACATGGATCAGCCAAGACGGAACTTGCCCCTCAATTTCAGAGAGATATTCTCTAGGCCGTCTTGTGTGATATGATTCAGAAGCATGGCCATGCGCTACTCGATCAAGCGTTGATCGAGGTAATCCGACTTAGTGAAGCCGGAGGGAATCAGTTATCACTGGAACGAGAAGAGAGTAAACCGGCACTGGGATGATGGAATCTCCCCTGCGGTTTATCACCAATATCGTGAGGCAAAGGGACTCAGACAGATCATCACATTGAGGGCACTTGCAGAAACTGGGAGTCAGCAAGTCTTGCTAGAGGCAGCTACCGACTATCAACTCTAGTCGGAAAGTCACTGAGATACTGCTCTGATTGAATGATTACTGAGCTATGTCTGGCTTACCATAAGCCTGCAGGATCGCACACTTAAGATAGTGGAACTAGGCGGTTGTTGATCCGACTATCACAAGCCGACAAGTTGTACTTGTTCGGATAGGGACACGTGTCAATGGGTTGGACCCACTTTGACTAGGGTTAGGGTTTAGGACTAAGGGACACAAGTGACCTACTCACCTATATAAACGAAGGTGGGTGGAAGTGGACAAGACACAGTTTTGGATCTAGTGCTAATTCCTAGGGTTTCGCTAGACTTGGCAACCACCTTCCTGTCCCACGGTGCAGCACCGAGACTAGCATCTCGCTTGCTGTTGTTCCACCTTGTATGTATGTGTGACAGCAAAGGCACCACACCTGCGGTGCTTGTTGGCAGTGTTGGGAGGTGGTGTAGTCAGAGGCGAGGAGGAGCACGGAGCCAGTGACGAGGTGGTCCCAAGATCGAGAAGTTTAACGGAGCCATACGAGACGAGGGGAACATACGGCACCACCACGGTGCGCTTCCTCAGCTTCCGCACCTGCGCATCGAGAGGTATAAGCTATTGCCTTTGAGCCTAGCCAGATCTTGGGGTGGCTCACCGGAGACCTTGCCGGATCAGAAAAGTTTTTGTATTCGACCTGGCTCTACGCATTGCCCAACAAGAATCAACTATGCCCATGCAGATTCAACACAAACTAAACTACCGATTTGAGGAGGCAGATTGGGTGAAAGGGCAATAAAATTCCAACCAGATTGAGCTTGTGATAGAAGGACTACAGTGGTATCAACTTAACCACCGGTGCGTCTCAAGAGAACCAGCGGTTAGGGAAAGCTTCTTCACATGCATAGTGGTAATAAGGAGCGGTGGTGAGTGTGTCTGTTTTGCCGGGCAAGGGGGTGAGGGTCTGGGCGACGGAGGGTGGATATTAGTATTATACAGTGCCAAGGGGTGGGGAGGGATAACTTTGGAAATTCTAAGCTACCCTGCTTTGGGACACCACTGTATAGTTGGCCCACATGTCAGTGACCATAGTTCAAAATTGACCCATTTTCGGTAAACCGAGATAAACTGGTTAAAGTGGCAAAATTAACACGGAAACTTGGAAATTCATGAAACTCGTGCATTGTCCGTTAAATATAATGTGTTACTTTGTGTGAAATTTGGGAAGGTGGCATTTTGAGTCATATTCTGTGTGGTTTCTTCACAACAAAAGCAACTATGGTCACTTTAAAAGTTCAAAATAAGTTCAATTTTGGAAGCTCCTCTGTAAACAATGTTTGAAATGCCAATATGTACCAAACTACCTACTATGGACATGTTATCATAAACTAAGCCAAGTATATGTCCATGACCTTGGTCTCATTTGAAATCCATGAATTCATACATCGTACGCCACATTGCGAAGAAAGTTTTTCTAAAAGTTGTAAAATACACGTTTATATTTTATCATGAAAACTAATGCACATAGCATGGCACTTTGTGAATGAATGGCTTTTTTCAACTTATATTTAATTCGGTCCCTATTTTTTCAAAAAGGGGCCAAGTTTGGCTACATTAGCTTTAAGATCGAGATGTCGACTCTTGCAGAACTCTTGGTGGGTATACCTTATTTCATACTCGGGAACCTTCCATAGGTTTAAAAGGCACATGGGCTAGCTATAATGCACTTGTGGTTCCAATTTTCATATACTTTCAACAAATTTCCATAAAGTCCAAGTTATTGCATGAATATATTTAGCTAGGAAACTTGAAACTTTATAAAACATAGGTAATATCCATGAAATAGGTTTGGGCACTGGCATTTTAGCCATGTACCTTCTTGTAGTTGCTTCACAAAAAAACCAGGGTTGTCACCTAATTTGACAACTGAAAATAACTTCAAATTTGGAAGTCCCTTTGTAAATAATGCTTGAAATGCCAATATATACTACCACACCAAAAGTATTGACATGTTGTCATAAAATATGGCAAATTTATAGTCGTGACCTTGGTCATCTGGTTTGAAAGCCATGAATGTGTCCATACATGCTAGCTAAGCCAAAATATCTTGCAAAACTCTTGGTTGTTTCCAATACTTCAGTACTCCCCCATTCCAAAGCTTAAGGCTTATATTTTTTTAACTTCAAACTATGTAAAATTTTACCAAGTTTTTAGAAAAATAAATAAATATTTACAATATGAAATCCATACACTTTGATACATCATGAAATATATTTTCACATGGTACCTATATAATATCATAGTTCTTGATAGTTTTTCTAAAATTTTGGTCAAACTTTCCGTAGCTTGACTTTTTTTTTTAAAACTCAAGCTTTGGGATGGAGGAAGTACTTAGGTACCTTCAAATATCTTCAAACTTATAATCTCCCTTTGTAAACATTGCTTGAAATTCCAAGATGCACCAATCTACCCAATATAGACACACTATCATAATGTATGGCAAAGATATGGCCGTTATGTTGGTTTTCTGGTTTGGAAGACGTGATTGTATTCATACATGCTAGGCCAAATATTGTGAAGCAAGTTTTTTGAAAGGTTGCCAAACTTTATGTTTTATCATTTTTATGGAAACTAGTGCGCATAGGAAGACACCAGAAGAAAAGAATGGGTGCTTTCAATTTATATTTAGTTTGTCTTTTTTCTAAAATAACCCAAATTTAGAAGCATTAACATTCATATCAGTAAGTCAAATGTTGCAGAACTCTGGGTGGTTCTCTCATATTTGACTAATTGGGTACCTTCAATTGATTATTTCTAAAAAAAATCAAGAGCAACCTATCTCACACATTCAGAACAAAAAATTGACATACTTTTGGTAAATTGTCATAAAGTCAATTTATTGCAAGAATTTAGCTAGGAAGATTGAATATGCGTTATCCATTAAATAGGTTACTTTATGTGAAAATTGGAACGATGGCATATTGAGCCATAATATTACCACTCTATTGTGTATGGATAACTTTGAACATTTACTATTGGATAAAGACTAGCAAATCCCAACATTGTTAACAGTTAGATCTTCTTTACCATTGCAGCATCTAGAAGATTCTATTGATAGTATTAAGCACAATGAACACTATGATGCATAAACCTCAAAACACACTTCCCAATCATTCTAGAATCTTATCTATCATTCTCTCTAGAGCATGTTACCAAAATGTTCAAGTATCAGGTAGTTAAAAGTAAAAGTTGATTTATACATGATATAAAGTACAAGAACCAAATGTACACCTGATATTTTATGGATATCATGTTTCTCAAGGTTATTATTATGTTTTGAGCTTTACGTATTATAATTGTATATAGTGATAATATATCATACTTTTTAAATCTAAGTCTCATGTGCAACTTATTGGTCTTTGTAGTTGCTTCACAAGAAAAGCATTGTTGTCACTTGGAAAATCAAAAAAAAAACTTCAAATTTGGATTCTCTTTGTAAACATTGCTTGATTTTCCAAAGATGCACCAATGTACAGAGTACAAAACGTGGACACATTACTAGAAACTATGTTTGTGACCTTGGTCATCTTGTTTGAAAGCCTAAAATGTTCATCAATTTTTTCGTGAATAAATGTTCATGAATTTCGGCAGATGTCTCATTAATTGCTGGAAAGCATACTGTCGGTGGTGTGCGGGTCTATCTGAAAGGGACAACATCTTAACGGTCCCAAGTGGGAGTAGCGTACCTTAGAAGCTTCAATTTCAAAATTTTGGCAGAGCGCCAAAATATCCCGCGCATCCATTCAAACATCCAGGCCCAAAAATCAATCTATTGCACAAATTTACCCAGGAAACTTAAAAGGGAGTTATACATTAAATAGGTTATACTTTGTGTGAAAAATTGGGGTGGTGGCATTTTGAGCCATCATCTATGTATTTTCTTCACAACCAAACACATTGTTGTAACTTGGAAATTTGAAAAAAAACATACTTCAAATTTGGAACCAGAAACATTGATTGATTTGCCAAGACGGACCGATCTACTACTACCAAATATAGACACGTTATAATTAACTACATCCATGACCTTGCTCATATTTTTGAAAGCCTTGAATTGTTCAAAAATTTCAGCAAATTCCTAGAAACTCATTTTTTGGAAAGCATACTATCACTGGCGTGTGGGTCTAGACGAGGACATCATATGAGCGGCCCCGCATCAGAGTAGCATAAGATTCAACCTCAAAATTTTGGTACAACACCCAAACATCACATGCACCCATTCAAATATCGCGTGCATCCATTCAAACATACTTCACCTTTTTTTTGAATGCAAAATTCATCTTCTATCCCTGGTCCAGAAACAAGAACCCAAGGAGGACCGCAAGAATAGATGGATATAGGTGGTAGATTTGCAATCTTCCACCTGCATCACCCCATCGCTGCTTCCATGCCCTTCCTCAATAGTTACCTGCCCACCCACTCTGATCTACACTGACTTTTCTGGACCCACCATCCATGTTACCCACATGTCTGTGACTTAGAGTTACGGTAGACAGAGATTCCCATTGTTTCCGGTTTGAAATTCACACAATTTTTGCTAAACCGAGATAAACTCGTTAAAATCGGTGAACCTGGATCAGAAGCTTGAAAGTTCATGAAACTTTGGGCATTATTCATCAAATATTTTATACTTTGTGTGGAAATTGAGGCAGTGGGATTTTGAGCCATATTTTTTGTAGTTGCTTCACAAAAAATCCATTGTTGTCACTTGGAAAATAGAAAACAACTTCAATTCTGGAAGCTTCCTTTGTAAACAACGTTTCAAATGCCAACATGCACCAATCTACTAGATATGAATAGGTTATCATAGACTATCACAAACATACACACCAATTTTAAGTATACTTTTTCATGGAAACTAGGTAGTGCATATAGAAATATACCGTGCAAAATAAAGGCATTGCTTCAATTTCTATTTAGTTTCATTCATTTTTTCTTTCAAAGAGGTCCAAACTTCGGTGGCATTACCAGTCATATAGAGAAGTTAAATCTTACAAAACTCTTGATGGTTGTCCCTTGTTTTAGTACTTTGGTATATTGAAATGAATTTAACAAAAAATATGAGCAAGCAGATATCATGCACTTATAGATTAAAATTTGAGATACTTCCATTGAATTGCCATAACGTGATTCTATTCCATGAATATAGGCATAAAACATGAAAATTACTGAAACTTGAGCATTATAAATTAAATAGCTTATAATTTGTGTGAAAATTGGTGCGGTGGAATTTTTACCCATATTTTTGTAGTTGCTTCATGACAAAAGTCATTGTTATCACTTGGGAAATTGAAAATTACTTCAAATTTGGAAGCTTCCTTTGGAAACAATGTTTGAAATGCCAATATGCACCAATCTATCAGATATGGACAGGTTATTATAAACTATGGCAAAGATATTGCCATGACCTTGGTCATATGGTCTGAAAGCCATATGTATATATTCATACATGTTATACCATATCGTCTGACAAGTTTAAATGTTTGAGGGAAACCTAGTGCAATAGTAAGACACCATGTGAAATAAAGGCATTACTTCAAATTATATTTAATTTTCTTGATTGTTTTCATTCATAAGGCCCAAATTTGGTGGGATTACCATTCATATCAAGAAGTTGATTCTTGCTGAAATTTTGGTGGTTATATCTTGTTTTACTACTTGTGTACCTTCAAATGAATTTAAAAAAATCATGAGCAAGCAGGTATCATGCTCTTGCAAACCAAAATTTGAGATACTTCCATTAAATAGTCATAAAGTCATTCTACTGCACAAATATGGCCATAAAACTTGAGAATTATCGATTAAAGAGGTTATGCTTTGTGTGAAAATTAGGACGGTGTGCTTTCGAGCTATAACCTTTGTGATCAATTCATTACAACAACCATTGTCGTCAACTATTTTTTTTAAATAACATTAAATATGGAAGCTCTTTTTGTAAACAATGTTTAAATACAAATATGCACCAATCTACCAAATATGGGCAGGTTATTATAAACTATGGAAAAGATATTACCATGGCCTTGGTCATCTAGTTTGAAAGCCATGCATATTCATACATGGTAGGCCATATCGTTTTTGTTTTCAAAATTGTTAACTTTGTGTGAAAATTGGGGCGGTGTGCTTTCGAGCCATAATCGTTGTGATCAATTCATGACAACAGCCATTGTTGTCAATTGGAAAATTTAAAATAACTTCAAGTATGGAGGCTCTTTTTGTAAACAATGTTTAAATACAAATATTCACCAATATAACAAATATGGACAGGTTATTATAAACTATGGCAAAGATATTTCCATGGCCTTGGTCATCTGGTTTGAAAGTCATGCATATTCATACATGGTAGGCCATATTGTTTTTCTTTTCAAAATTGTCAAATTTCAAGTTTAAATGTTTTCATGGAAACTAGCTAGGAAATGGTAAGACACCATGCAAAAGAATGACATTACTTTAAATTATATTTAATTTTATTGATTGTTTTTGTTCATAAGGCCCATTTTTTGGCATTAGCATTCATATCAAGAAGTTGAATATTGCAGAACTCTTAGTGGTTCTCCCTTGTTTTACTACTTGGGTACCTTCAAATGAATTTTAAAAAATTTGGTGCGGTGGAATTTTGAGACATATTTTTGTAGTTGCCTCATGACAAAAGTCATTGTTATCACTTGGAAAATTGAAATAACTTCAATTCTGAAAGCTTCCTTTGTAAACCATGTTTGAAATACCAACATGCACCAATCTATGAAATATGGACAATACATTATAAACTATGGCAAATATATTTTCAAGATCGACCTTGTTCATCTGGTTTGAAAGCCATGCATGCATATTCATACATGGTACGACATATCGTCTAACAATTTTTTTTTTGAAATTGTCAAAATTTTAAGTTCAAATGTTTTCATGGAAACTAGCTAGTGCAATGCTAAGACACCATATGGAAGAAAGACATTACTTCAAATTATATTTAATTTTCTTGATTGTTTCATTCATCACTCCAAATTTGCTTGGTAGCTATAGCATTCACATATCAAGAAGTTGAATCTTGCGGAAATCTTGGAGGTTCTCCCTTGTTTTACTACTTGGATACCTTCAAATGAATTTAACAACAATTATGAGCAAGTATGAATCATGCACTTATAGATCTAGATTTGAGATACTTTTGTTAAATTGCCGAATCGTGATTCTATTCTAGGAATATAGACATAAAGCTTGATAAAATTGAAACTTGGGCATTATCATCATAAATAGGCCATATCGTTTTTCTTTTCAAAATTGTCAAATTTTAAGTTTAAATGTTTTCATGGAAACTAGCTACTGCAATGGTAAGACACCATGTGAATGAAAGACACTACTTCAAATTATATTTAAATTTTCTTGATTATTTTCATTCGTAAGGCCCAAATTTGGTGGCATTAGCATTCATATCAAGAAGTTGAATCTTGTAGAACTCTTGGTGGTTCTCCCTTGTTTTACTACTTGGGTATCTTCAAATGAATTTAAAAAATCACGAGCAAGTACGTAGCATGCACTTGCACACCAAAATCTAAGACACTTTCATAAAATAGCCATAAAGTCATTCTATTCCACAAATATAGCCATAAAACTTGAGAATTATCCATTAAATAGGTTATACTTTACGTAAACCTTGGGCGGTATGCTATCGAGCCATAATATTTATGGTCGATTCATGAAAAAAGCCATTGTTGTAAATTAGAAAATTTAAAATAACTTCAAATATGGAAGTTCCTTTTGTAAACAATGCTTAAATGCCAATATGCACCATTCTACCAAATATGGTTACATTGTCATAAAGTATGATAAACATATGGCTTTGACATTGGTCATATTTTAAAAAGAAAATCATAACGTAGGGGCTTCCACTATGGTATCACATTCAAAAAACATTGGTCATATAGTTTGAAAGGCATGAATGCTCATACATGGTACGTCATATTGTGAAAAAAGTTTTTTCAAATTTGTCAAGTGTTAAGCTTAAATGTTTTCTTGGAAACTAGCTAGTTCATATAGTGAGACACCAAGAGAACTGAATGGTAGTATTTTGTTTCATGTTTTGTTTCCTTGTATATTTTAAACAATGGCCCAAATTTGGCATCGTTACCATTCATATTAAGAAATTGAAGCTTGCAAAACTTTCGATGGTTCTTCGATATTTGACTACTTTGATACCATTAAATTATTTTAAAAAAATCAAAAGCAAGCTATATCATACACTTTGTAGTTCAAAATTAAACACACTTACTTTAAATCATCAAGAAGTCATTTTATTGCACAAATTTATCTAGGAATCTTGGAAATTCATGAACGTAGGGCGTTATCGAGCAAATATGGATTCTCATTTTATAAACATTGCTTGAAATGCCAAGATGCACCGATCTACCAAATATGGACACGTTATCAGAAACTACGTCAAAGATATGGCCGTGAACTTGGTCATCCTGTTTGAAAGCCTTCAATAATAATTATCAATTTCGGGAAATGTCTAGAAACTCATTTAAATACTGGTAAGCACACGGTCGCTGGTGTGTCGGTCTAGACATGGCCAGCACCCAAGGAGCGGCCACGCATCAGAGTAGCGTACGTAGGAAGCTTCAACATCTAAATTTCCGTAGAGCGCGAAAACATCCCGTGCCTCCATTCAAATACCCGACACATCCATTCAAATATCCCGTGTATCTATTCAAATATCTCGCCCTGTTTTTTGCGTATGCAAAATTCCTCTTATATCCCTGGTCCTAAAACAAGAACTAGAGGATCACTTCAATAATACAGGGGTATAGGTGGTAAATAGGCGACATCCAACCTATGTCCCCCCGATCACCTCTTCGCCGTCCTTCCCCAAAATTTACCCACCCACCCCTCCACTGTCCACCTTCCTCCACCCGCTTCACCATCGAACCTCTCATCCACACGAAAGCTCCTTCACCGCTAGAGCGCTCTTCCACGCAGGAGCTTCTTCATTGCCTTTGTTGTCCAAGCACCGGATCCACCTCTCGTCGCCCTCGTCCACCGCAATCGTTCTACATCACGAACCCCCGCGTCGTGGACACCAGAACTATTAACTCCCTCGCTACACCAGATTTTCTTCACCAACATCGTCGTCTACCGCATGGGGGCGTTTTGCCGAATCACTCATTCGCTGACCCCAAAATGCCCAACCGCTGTCCTCTTGCCTGTCCCGGCCGCACAACCAAGGAGTGGTAATTTCTCTTACTCGTTTGATATTTTCTGGTACTCTTAAGCTACGCAATCGTTAGAATGTTGATCAATTTCATGCCTACTATTTCCATTTCGTTTGCACCCACATATGGTTGGTCCTATCCACATCATTAGCTTCTCGCTATTATTTCCTTTTTTACATTGTCACACTATAGAATCCTGCAACACTAACTCGTAGATGCTATTCCTTCTAAGCGCTTGTTTGGGTCATGCAAACTACTCGTAGAGGATCCAACACTAACAATTTGATGCCAAGCAAGGTTAAAGTGTGAGGTTTTCATGTGTTACTTTGGCCAGTTTATTGTCATGTTAATAACTCATATAACATATATGTATAATAAGTTAATAAGTCATTCTATCTAAAACCTTACCCAAACATTTCCATTCATATTTTATCGTCTTTCTATCTACGAATGCTTTGAGTAATTTAGAAAATGTCCATCTAGTTTTTATCATACATCTATTCATTTTTAATGCTATCTTTTTGGTGTTTTCAACTACTTTTATCCTTCAAACCCATCTAGCAAGTTTAAATCATACATCTGGTCAATTTTAATACTATCTTTTTCATGTTTTCAAGTGCTTTCATCCTTCCAAACCAGCTAGCTAGTTTGAATCATACATCTAGTCAATTTTAATGCTATATTTTTGGTATTTTCAACCGCTTTCATCCTTCCGAACCAGCTAACTCGGTTTTAAATGCCATGTCTTAATGCAAAGAATAAAGGACTAGAGTTCCAGCTTCTCGACTCGGATTCTACTACTAGATTAACCAGAAGTCGCATCCGCTTGAGAAGGAACTACTGTGAGCGTGAACGAGCTACTGTAAGTTCATACTTACTTAAATTATCTGTACTTTATATAATACGTGTTAGCCTTGTTCTTTATTTTAACCTATTTCACCATATTATATAAAGGATGCAGTTAAAACCAAGCAGGAGTCCTCAGAAGGCAGGCTAAAAGTTGTGATCCCTCTTCCCAACTCACCCCCATTGCATTTTTTAAGGAAACAACATTGTTAATAGTTCACCTAGAACAACTCCTGCAGGTGATATATATATATAAAGGTTGTATTGCATGAGGAAAGAAAGGATGTGGTTGCTCTTAGATCTGTAGCTGAAATATTGAAGAAGAGGACAGATGATACGATGAAGCACTGCCATGTACCAATCTCGTATTGATGATGCAAACTCTTCTTTGTGACCTTGTAAAATGAAGATCGTGTCTAATGATTTTTTGTAATTTTCAATCTGGAGAGACCAACTTTTATCGTTGTCTAATAAGTAGTTTAAATTTCTCATTTTTGAGAGAGAATTTTAACTTTATATTTTTATTAATCAACTTGTTGGCATTCCTATGTTGTTCTACCAAACGTGCATGCTGCTAAAAATTCCGAAACAGTAACACGCCATATAGTGAAAGGCTAGGGCAGTAATATACTAAACTGTGAAAGGCCATGATTGGTCAAACAAGGATGGACTTTTGTGAACATTAAAAGGCTTGAACAGTAAAAGTCCTGAACAGTGAACATTCTAAACAATAAAAGGCTAGAAAGAAATAACGGGCCTAAATAGTATTTCGATTCATGACATGCCCGAACAGTAAATGGCTAGAAAGTAGTAGCATGCCAAAACAGTACCAGGTTGAAACAGTAACATGCCAGAATAGTAACATGCTGGAACAGTGAAAGGCCATGTTGGAAGAGGTCCTAAAGAGTAACTGACGAGGGGTAACCTCGGCAATGTCCATGGTTATGGACTTAGGGTTTTGCGGAAAGAGAATGCTGGGATTTCGTCGGATGTTAAACAAACAAGGGAGTCACTGTCGTTTGATTATCGATGGACAATGCTATTACAGATTGCTTGGGATTTTTTCCGGTACCTCTCTGCAGGCTCCTTCCAGCCTATATATAATAGGCTAGGTGTCAGGGTTGTATACGGATAGGCTACATATTCTTGATTACAACACCAACACAATATCGGTTTCTATTTCCTTATTTAACTAAGCTAAGACTTCCTTCAGATGCTTCTTGGACCTTCATCTTGGGTATTCATGGGTCGTGTGCCTTTATACATCTAGGGTAACAAAACATAAGTACCCGAGTAATCATACCCATGTCAGTATCCCCCGAGACTCCATCCAAATCGTAGATTCGGGTTGAGTCTCAAAAGATATTTTCAGTATTTATGATTTATATGAGTTATTTTATTTTTTCTAGATTTGGAGGGATTTGGTACAATGGGCCTGATGCATCCGACGGATCGGGAATCCATTAATTGCTCCTGGGTAAAAACATTGTAGACCGACATCAAGTTCAAGTCCCCAGGCTTGAACTCGGGATTTTACTAGCGTAATTTAGTTCGAGCCATTGAGGTCTTATCGAATACTGAATTACAATTCTATTATATCAGGTACCCAATGCGTCCGTCGGGATTTTTCATCGTATCATCGATACATATATTTTACTGGCAGAGCGCATTCTTGTGCGATTACCAGGCCACACAGGACGAATCTTGGGGTCTTATCTTCATGTCCTGGACATGACATTCGGAGTTTATCGCGTCGAGCGCGATCCAAGATTTTATATATTTTTTATCGACTGCCTTGTTTGGCTACTGGAATTGCTGAAATTTATCAGCTCCTTGTTTTTTCACATGGTTCTATAGAATCTCCCGATGGGAGTAACCTTTTGAGGATACACAGAAGTAATAATCATAGGCTATGCTGATACTTCTCTAGGTTGACATAATTGTTGACCTTATATGCACAATATAGTTTTCTATCGGGTGCGCGCTAGTGCTCCCGATGGGAGTTGCCCGTGAGGCTATGTTCGGATGCCTGCATCGGGACATAGGCTCATAATTTTTTGTTAGTTTCATCAGCGCTGTGTTTGCAAACTTTCTAAATGTCTTTATTTGTAAAAATAAAAAAATTAATAATAATAACCCCCAACTTGTAGGTAAAGAAAATCAATATATAAAGAAAGAAATCAGAGTATGGAGAACTTACCTTTTATTAAAACCCTGAAGACGAAGATACATGGTTTGGCATGCTCGCCTAGTCGTTGGCCTTTATTAAATAATATTGTGGCTAAGAAGCAGGGTCGTAGGACTTATTGTGATTGAAATTGCGAGAAAACATAAATTCTAAGCGTAAAAACACCGTAGTTGTGTGACATTCCACGGATTGGAGTATTTGACTCATGTTTTCTTGTCTTGAAGCCGATACGCTCCTCCGGGGATAACTTCTGTAATGATGTAAGGCCCTTCCCAAGGTTACTCCAATTTATGGTGACACCTTTCTTGAGGTGAACAACTAGGTCTCTTACGATGAAGGACCTTGGATACAATCGTTAGTTGTGGTAGTTGCGCAAGTTCTGTTGCTATACAGTGGCCCTTTGTAAGGCAACATCGCGAGCTTCATCAAGTGCGTCAATGTCGTCTTCAAGTGCTTCCCTGGATGCTTCCTCGTCGTATTCAGTTACCCGTGGAGACTCGTGAGTTACTTCGATTGGAAAGATAGCTTTAGCACCGTGGACCAGAAAGAAAGGTGTTTCTTGCATCGAACTATTTGGAGTAACTCATCAACTCATGCTCCTTTTGCTCTGTCGAGTGGTGCTAGCTATCTCTTCTTGAGACTAGCTGTTATGAGTCCATTGCCTTTTCCACTTGCCCATTAGTTTGCGGGTGATCAACCGAGGCATAACTTACTTTTATACCCATTTCCTCATATGTTTGAACTCACTGGAGGTGAAATTAGTCCCTTTGTTGGTGATGATGCTGTTTGGCACACCAAATTGGAACACTATTGATTTGATGAAATTCACAACCGAAGTTCCATCTTGGCTGGTAATAGGCATTGCTTCAATCCATTTAGTGAATTTGTTGACTGCTATGAGCAGAAAGACCTGTCCCCCGGGGATGATTTGTAAAGTTTACCCACCATATCAAGTCCCCATTGGGCGAAAGGCCAAGCGAGAGGTACGGGGTTTAATTGAGCGGTAGGTGCACCAGGTTTTGATGTGAATCGCTGACATGATTCACATGTTCTGACTATATTCTTTGCATCTTGTACTGCTGTGAGCCAGTAGAATCCTGCCCTGAATGCCTTGACAGCGATTGCTCGGCTGCTAGTATGATGGCCACATACTCCTTCATGTATATCCTTGAGTATAATCTTTCCTTCATCAGGTGTAACGCATTGTTGTAATACACCTAAAATACTTCTTTTATATAGTTCTCCCTTGATGATCCTGAAGGCTTTTGATCATCAGGTAATTCATCGAGCTTCTATTACGTCCTTAGGGAGTTCTCCCTTCATCATGTATGCTATGTATGTTTGCATCCATGTAGACTCCACTATCATGATTTCATCGACTTCTGGCTCTTCCTCAAGGGCTTCTTTTGTATCTTCGTGTTCTGGTATATCCCTAGCCCCCGAGTCTTTCTTCGGCTTGATCTTTTTTCCTATTTTGGGCGCTATAACCTCAGAGACTCTCTTGGACTTGATATATCGCTCTATTATTTCCTCCTAGAAAACCCTAGGTGGTACTATTAGGCATAAGGATCCAATGTTTGCCAAATTATTAGCCTCTTCGTTGCTTGCTCTTCCTATGTGTGAGGCTTCACACCCATCGAATTGGGCTTCCATAATACTGTACATATTGCGGTAGGCTATCATGTTGTCGTTGATGGGGTCGCACTTGTTCATTTCTTGTTGTGCCACGAGGTTGGAATCACCGAATATTTTGAGGCGAGTTGCACCGCAAGCTTTAGCCATATGCATACCATGCAATGGGGCCTCGTACTCAGCTCCGTTATTGGATGTGTTTGCGAAACTCATCCAAAGTATGTATTGCATTTTATAGCCTTGCGGTGACACTAATATGACTCCTGCTCCTGCTCCTTCCGTTCTTTTTTATCCGTCAAAATACATTGTCTTTGCGCTAGAGAGGTCTGGTGGGCCCGCACACTGTAGTTCTATCCATTTAGTAATGAAGTCAGGAAAAACATGTGATTTAATTGCTTTGCGCTTCTAGTACGTGATATCTCGAGGGGATAGCTCAGTGCCCCATAGAGAGACGCACCTAGTGGCCTTTGGATTATTGATGATATTGGAAAGAGGTGCTTCATTGACCACTATGATGGGGTGCTCCAAAAAATAGTGGTGCAACTTGTGTGCTGTCATGAATACTCCATATGCTAATATCTGACAGTGCGGGTATCTTTGCTTGAATGGAGAGAGGACCTCACTTAGAAAATAAACTAGTCTCTAAACACCGTGGGTTTTACCTTCTTCGGGTCGCTCTACGACCAAAACTATACTAACTACCTGATTAGTAGCGGCAATGTAGAGAAGTAGGGGCTCTGTTGGGGGGATAACCCCGGGCAGGGTCAATCCGGGGTATAACGGCAGTGTTAGCCGATGTACGACGAGGTCAAAGCAACTGCTGGCCGAGTTACCTCAAGGCAAGCCGAGCCACGGCTAACCCGGCCTGAATGATGTCCACCCAATGTAACCTCGGCCATCATCTATGTTACTTGTATGCAGGTACCCTAGAGACGAGTTAACTAGGCAGGAGCCAAGTTACCACTTGGCTTACAAGAGAAGGAAGGCATCTCCCTGGTCACCGCTTTTCTCTCTCCTCTGTAGCGTGAGCGTAGAGACAAAGGGGAGGACTAGCGAGTACGGGGCGACAAAGGTGACATCGCCAGACCGTTCTTGGTCGGGTGACGCCGCGCCGCAGAGGGGCTCAGAGAGGCTTACGCCATGAGTCCTGAGCGGCTTACGAAGGGAAAAAGAGGCACACCGCATTGCTATTTTGGGAGAGGCATATTCGGAGAATATGTCCTCCATGTATGCCCTATCTTGTAACCTGGTCTCCCCTATATAAGGAGGGCCAGGATCTCCATAGAGAGGGTCGGTCATTTTTACTAAGGGAAAACCCTAAAGAGAGGTGTGGGTAGTAGAGAGGTTCTTCTTCCTCCTCCCCCATGAATAGCTCCAGGAGCATCTGTAAACACCATTGATAGAGATAATACAAGCATCTGTGTGTGGAATCACCACACCATCCCTCTGGATACCTCTAGTGCACTTTGGGCCCATCTTTAGCCTATACATGGCATCTGGCATGCCACCACCACGACAGGCTCTTTTTCTTGTGGAGACACAACGACGGGAGATGTCGAAAGTGTTTTCTTGAGATCTTCAAAGGCATGCTGATCTTCCTCCGTCCACTCAAATTTATCCGATTTCCTCATAAGGGCGTAGAATGGTAGTGCTTTTTCTCCTAGACGGGCGATAAAATGACTAAGTGCTGCCACTCGCCTAGCCAACAGTTGTACGCCTCGAAGATTCGTTGGTTTTTTCATTGTTAGGATTGCCTGTATTTTTTTGGGATTGGATTCTATCCCTCTTGCTCATACGAGATATCTGAGGAGTTGCCCTGCGGGGACTCCAAAGGAACACTTCGTCGGGTTGAGCTTGATGCAAAACTTGTCGAGTTTCTCGAATGTTTATCACATGTCATTGATAAGAGTTGACCCATGTTTTGTTGTAACTATGACATCGTTGATGTAAACTTGTACATTTGTGCCAATTTGACTTACTAAACAATTCTGCATCATCCTTTGATATGTTGCACCGACATTTTTTAGGACAAAGGGAATTATTGTATAGCAGAATACGCCATAGGGCGTGATAAATGTTGTTTTATCCTGATATTCCTCCTTCATCCAAATTTGATGTATCTTGAATATGCGTCCAAAAAGGAAAAACATTCGCACCCCGTGGTTGCATCGGATATTTGATCGATTCGTGGTAGTGTGAAGTGATCCTTTGGACAGTGCTTGTTCAATGCGGTGAAGTCAATGCACATACATAGTTCTTTTGTGTTTTTCTTCTGGACACATACGGGGTTTGCGACCCATTCTACTTTATTCAATTTCTTGATAAATTTAGCATCGGTTAGGCGATGGAGCTCCTTTCCATTGGCCTTTCATTTTGGCTCTATGAATTGGTGAAGTGACTGTTTTACTAGTTTCGCCTTCATATCCAAGTTTAATGCATGCTCAACGAGTTCCCTCGAAATTCCCGGCATGTCAGAAGGTAACCATGCGAAAATTTCCTAGTGCTCATGGAGCAACTTGATGAGCGTGCTTTCCTATGCGGGACTGATACGTCCAAAACGTATCTACTTTCCCGAACACTTTTGCTATTGTTTCTCTTCTAAACTTGTGTGATTTGGATACAACTAACGTGGACTGACGTTGTTTTTAGCAGAATTGACTTGGTGTCTACTTTTTGTGCAGAAAATCAACTATCAGGAAAAATCCCGGAAAATATGCCAAAAATCCTATTTCACCCGAAGACTCTAGGAGCCAGAATACGAGACGGAGAAGATCCAGGGGGTGGCCACACCACCTGGTGGCGCAGGCCAAGCCAGGTCACGCCAGGGGGTGGTGTGGGCCCCCTAGGCACCCCTCGGCCTCTCTCTTCACCTATAAGGAGCCTTCTGACCTAAAAACTTTAGGGGGGTTCGATGTTTTTCCAGAAGGAGTTCCGCTCCGCCACCACCACCAGATTCCACGAAACAACACTAGAAACTCCGTTCTGGCACGCTGCCGGGACGAGGAATTGGAGGAGATCATCGCCATCATCATCACCATCTCTTCTCCATCGACCATCCATGTTTCCCCCATCTATGAGTGAGTAATCCCCCACTGTAGGCCATGGGGATGGTAGGGATTGGATGAGATTGTTCATGTAATGGCATCAGATTATTAGGGCATGGTTCCTAGTATCTTTTATGAGTGCTTTATGACTTTGTTGCGACTTGTTGTGCTTAATGCTTGTCACTAGGGCCCGAGTGCCATGATTTCAGATCTGAACATGTTATTCATTCATTATGATAGTATTGTTTTTGTTCGTATCTACAAATTGTATACACACGTTGTTGTCCGGAACCAATGGCCCTGAAGTGACAGAAATCGGGATAACCGGAGGGAATGGCTTTGATGTGAGGATCACAAGTGTTCACGGAGTGTTAATGCTTTGATTCGGTGCTCTATTACAAGGAGCACCTTAATTTCCAATAGTTCCCTTGAGGCCCCGCTACAAACGGGCTGGCAGGACAAAAGATGTTGTGCAAGTTCTCATTGCGAGCACGTATGACTATATATGGAACACATGCCTAGGATTGTCTAGTACTTGGATGCTTTATTTTATTTATCTGCAATTGCCCTATGTTCTGATTGCTATGTGAATTGTCTTGTCCATGCAACGCCCGTCCATCCATCCCTATGACTACCGCACTCGAATCCCACTGTTCACTGTTATTGTTACTACTGTCTTTACTTTACTACTGTTGCTACTTTGCTATTCCTACTACAAAACTGTTGCTACTGATAAACTGTTGTGAGCAAGATTGTTTCCAAGTGCAGCTGAATTGACAACTCAGTTGTTAAGGCTTATAAATATTCTTTGGCTCCCCTTGTGTCGAATCAATAAATTGGGTTTCACTTCCCTCGAAAATACGGCGATACACCCCCTATTGTTTCTCTTCTATTTGTAATAAAAGTTTGGATTTTTATAAGTTGTTTAAACTTCATTATTTCCCCGGCAACGGTGCCAGAAAAATGCTTGATGGCTCTGAGTATGGCGCCTAGAAAAATGCTGGAGCAATGATGATGTAGAGCTCGTTGGGAACCCCAAGAGGAAGGTATGATGAGCATAACAGCAAGTTTCCCTTAGTTATAAAACCAAGGTTTAATCGAACCAGTAGGAGCAAGGAAACACCCCAAAGGTGTTACTAGCTGAGCTTTGGCAGGGCGCACTACTGGTGCTAGTAGCAACGTCGAAACCTGCACAACACAACCACAGAACTGTGTCCCCAACTTGCGATGAGGTTGTCAATCTCACTGTGTTTTGCTGAAAACAAAGGATTAACCGTATCGAATGGAAAGAAGTAATAGTTTGCAGAAAGTAAACACAAAACAGTAAAAGATTGTAGATTGAATGTAAAAGACAAGGACCGGGATCCATAGTTCACTAGAGGTGGCTCTCCTTAAGATAGATAACATGCTGGGTGAACAAATTACAGCGGGGCAATTGACAAACATCGAGAAAGCAATACATGCATATACTAATCATCTTGACTCCTTTGAGACTTGATTGGGCATTACAACATTATACATAGACCGCCATCCAACACAATATCAAAGTATGCATCAATCAATTAGTCTTGGGACAATGCACATAGAACTAAGAATGGCCACTATGCTCTCAAAGTAGGTGCATAAAGGTAGAAGGTGGAGACACAATATCATGGTGGAAGAAAGGCCTTTATAAAAGGAAGTAGGGATTCAAGTCTCATAAAGAGCTTCCAAAAATTATGGTACTTATAGCTTTCAGCTCTCATTGCCCCTATCATAAGCATCTTGAAGTGATTAAGATTAAAGTGAACAAACTATAGTGTACATGCTTGACGAAGTATAAGTTAGAAATCGCATGTCCCTTGTATACGAGGGCCACTCCTCATGCTACTCAAGTTTAGTCACCGGTAAGTTCTTGTCATCGTAAGTACATGTGTATCATAGAGAACCGCCAACGAGGTACCCCTTGCCCGATGATACGGAAGAATCCCCATATCAAAATGACAAGGCAAGCAGACAACGAGCATCTCAGCAATTTTCTTATTTACCATGGGAATATGGTGCTTTTTTCTCTCTTTCCTCTTTCCATAAACTCTTTTTTTCTCTTTTTCTCAATATAGGACTCTTTTTTATAAGAAGAATGCTTCATAGACAGCTCATTATGGTTACGCTACAGGTTTCCACCATCTCAGCATGGATTAGATAAGCGGCCCAGGCGTTTCTCTAAGACATATACATAACTCCATGGACTTACAAGCTCCCCTTTCATTTCACACCGACGACATCCATATACAAAAGAGCATGATATCAACTAGGTACAAGTACCAAGTGCAATGTTGAAAGCGTTCCCCATGAAAGCATGGTTCTGCTAATTTCCAACAAATAAGTGCAAGCATATACAACATACACGACACAATGGTTCAAGTTTATTAAGGGCAAGAAAAGTAAAGTGTGCCATCAAGTTCGTGATAGCTTTAATCACTAGTTTTCTCATAACAAGTTTAATTTGGAAGGTAAACAAAAGCATGAATATACTTGGAATAGCATAAGCTAGTAGGTAGGTATGGTGGACTCTTTGGAATAACTTGGTTTAGGGAGTTGGATGCATGAGTGGAACTCATACTTGGTTGTGGAGGCTAGCAAAAGACTAGGAGCGACAAACTAAGAGAGCAATAATGGCCATAATCATGCAGAGTGACAAAACATCATTGATCAATGCATAAAGTGATACTACAAGTTGAAAACTAAAGGATCATAAAGGCTATGGTGACTTGGGATAGTCATAACATGGTGTGAGCATGCACCAAGTCAACCCAAATAAAGCATCAAATGAGAATACCACTATACTATGCTTTAATATGCTAAAACAACGCATGATTCATCCAAGGCACATTAAGCAATCTCAATTGTTTATAACAAGTCATGCTATAGCAAATAATACTAAGCATAAAGCCAAAAAAAATCAAGGATGGCATGACAAAGCATAGCCATAGTCAAAAATGAGCTCTTTTTACCACATGAGTATGAACTTTCCTACTCTTTTCCAAACCAAACCAAACTATTTTCAAACCAATGTATGAAAGAGGGGGTCCAACCAATTTATTCAGAAAACTAAGCAAACCAAAGCAAATGAAAAACCAAAACAAAAACAGAAAAGAAGACAATCCAAGAAAAACACAATTGTGCATGAAACAATAAAAATGAAGCGTTTGGAAGAAACCTAGGATTTTTATTGATGAAGAAGGAGATGCCTTGGGCATCCCCAAGCTTTGACGCTTGTACTTCTTGGATATTTCTTGGAGTGACACGCGTGGCATCCCCAATCTTGATTTTTAGTCCATCCTTCATCTCATTACTCATTCCTTCCATACACCTAAAATTTTTCCTTCATACAAAACTTCACACAATCTTTATTAGCAACATTAGTGCACTTAAGATAAATAAGTCTTAAGATTCAGTTCTAACACCAAATAAACTTCCATTAGAACACTAGCTACTGTAGCACTTCCCTTAAAAAGCTCGATTCCCCAAAAGAACTCAAGAAGGAACCAACAAGAAGCAAATGCAGAAAATGGCAAAAATCTGTCAAAATAGACCAGCAGGTAAATTTTCGAAGACCTTTTGTTGCTCAAATCAAAAAGTGTTGAACTAACGAAAGTTAGATAACAACATGGGGCAGAAGCACAAAAATGCACGCCTAAAAAAGAAGTTCAGAGATTTTACACGAATTTTTACGGTGAAGCACAGAAATCTGTTTCGGGACAGCAACTTTCCCAATCATTACTTCTCTCTTATTAGAGGTTACTCTTGGCACAAAAAGCAAATAAAAAGTATAAGGAGAGGTTATTACAAAGGTAATAACTTCCAAGGCTCATCTAATACTTTTGGGTTATCTCCCAATAAGTACTTTTCTTTAATGCCTTTAAGTTAGGCATAAGAAGTAAGAAAAAGAATCAAGTGTTCTCAAATGAAGAAGCATTAAGCCCAAATTTTATTTTCATAGGAGAAGCAAAAGAAATCTTTTCTCTCTTTTTAGGGAAGTTTTCTATACCTTTCTTGAGTGGGAGTTGAAATTTAATGGTGCCTTCTTTCATATCAATGATGGCACCAACAGTTCTAAGAAAAGGTCTTCCCAAAGTAATAGGACAAGAAGCAATACATTCGACATCCAAAACATAGAAATCAACGGGTACATAGGCATTGTTAACCATAATAAGAACATCATTAAGACTCCCCATGAGTTTCTTTTTAGCATTATCATCAAGTGGGACATTCAAATAACAATCTTCAAGTGGAGGCAAATCAAGCATATCATAAATCCTTCTAGGCATAATAGAAACACTACTATCAAGATCACATAAAGCTTTGAAATCAAAGTCATTCACTTTCATATTAATGATGGGTTTCCAACCATCTTCTTGTTTTATAGGAATAGAAGCTTTATGTTTCATCTTTTCTTCTTTAATCTTTATGAGAGCATCAATAATGTGTTTTGTAAAGGCCATGTTCATTGCACTAGCATTAGGACTTTTAGCAAGCTTTTGTAGGAACTTAATAACTTCAGAGATGTTGCAACCATCAAGATCAAAATCAAATTTATCATCTAAAGTAGTAGAACTATTACTAGCCTCAACACTAGTGGTGGTAATAGTAGAAACACTAATGTTTCTAGCAATTTCATCTTCTCTTTCCCACTTAGCATGTAATTCAGCTAATAGTCTAACATTTTCATCAATTCTTACTTGTATAGCATTAGTAGCTGCAAAGGGATTATCATTAGTTTCAGGTTTATCAGCCATTTTATTCAAAGAAGATTGAGCTTTAGCCAAAGATGCTATATATCTTTCAGCATTAGAGATTTTTTCCCCAATAGTTTTATTGAAAGCAGTTTGTTTGCTAATAAAATCTTTAAGCATAACTTCAAGTTTAGAGGGAGCACTCTTATTATTGTTGTAAGAATTTCCATAAGCATTACCATTGTTGGGAGGATATGGCTTATAATTGTCGTTACCAAAATTGTTCCTATAAGCATTATTACCATAAGCATTGTTGCCAAAATTGTTATTTCTTATGAAGTTCACATCAACTTGCTCTTCTTGAGCAACCAAAGAGGCTAAAGGAACATTATTTGGATCAATATGGGCTTTCCCATTAACAAGCATAGACATAATAATATCAATCTTATCACTCAAGGAGGAGGTTTCCCCAATAGAATTTACCTTCTTACCTTGTGGAGCTCTCTCAGTATGCCATTTAGAATAATTAACCATCATATTGTCTAGAAGTTTTGTTGTAGCACCCAAAGTGATGGTCATAAAGGTACCTCCAGCAGCAGAATCCAATAGGTTCCTTGAAGAATAGTTCAATCCTGCATAAAAAGTTTGGATGATCATCCAAGCAGTCAGTCCATGAGTGGGACAATTCTTTACCAAAGATTTCATTCTTTCCCAAGCTTGAGCAACATGCTCATTATCAAGTTGTTTAAACTTCATTATTTCACTTCTCATGAAATAATTACAAATAGAAGAGAAACAATAGCAAAAGTGTTCGGGAAAGTAGATACGTTTTGGACGTATCAACTCCCCCCAAGCTTAGCTTATTGCTTGTCCTCAAGCAATTCTGTTGAAAACTGAGTGCGATAAAAGAACTTTCACGAACACATTTGCTTCATATGATGTAAATATTCTCAGCAATGTGATCAACTACTTGGACAATTCATAATAAAGAGTATGCAACTGAGTCTACTTAATAGCCATTGCAAGCTATGAAGAGATTCCAACTCAAAAATAATAAGTAGCATGAAGTATAAACGTAAGCAACATTACAATGCTCATAAAAAGGTATGATAGAGTGGTATCTCGCTTGCCTTTGATTATGAATATCAAGGCACCTCTGAAGTTCAAGTGATGACTAGAAGTAAAGATATCAAGGATACAAGCATCAAAGTCATAACACAAATAATCAAGTAGTGAGGCAAACACAAAGAATGACAACTATGCTCTTCAAGAAGGTGCTCAAAGAATAAATGGAGACTCAACAAGAAAGGAAAAGGTTTTGAATAATTTGAAAGGCTTCCAAATGCTGAAAGTATGGTACTCATTAGCTTTGAGCTCTCATTGCCCCTATCATAAGCATCTTTAATGTGGTTAAGGTGAAAGTGAGGTCCAATCTGAGTTATATGCTTGATAGACTATAAACTGAAAATCCCAAGTCCCTTGAGTACGAGGGTCGCTCCTCATGCTACTCAACTTTAGTTACCGGTAAGTTCTTGTCATCGTAAGTGTGTGTGTATCATTGAGAACCGCCAACGGGGTACCCCTTGCCCGATGATACGGAAGAGTCCCCATATCAAAATGACAAGGCAAGTAGACAATGAGTATCTCAGCAATCTTCTTATTTACCATGGGAAAATGGTGCTTTTTTCTCTCTTTCCTCTTTTCATAACTTTTTTTTCTTTTTCTCAATAGCTATCTCTCTTTTTTTTCATAAGAATAATGCTTCATAGATATCATTATGGTTACGCTGCAGGTTTCCACCATGTCAGCATGGATTAGACCAGCGGCCCAGGCGTTTCTCTAACACACATACATAACTCCATGGACTTACAAGCTCCCCTTTTATTTCACACCGATGACATCCGCAAACAAAAGAGCAAGGTATCAACTGGGTATATATTTACAAGTGTTGAAAGTGTTCCCCGTGACAGCACGGTTCTGCTAATCCCCAGCCTATAATTTGCAAGCATATAACTTTCATGGAGAGTTCACAATGGTTCAGGTTTATTAAGGGCAGGAAATAAAGTGTGCCATCAAGTTCGTGAGAGCTTTACTAACTAACTTTCTCATAACAAGCAAACATTTTATTCGGAAGAAAACAAGGCATATTGAATATGCACGGAAGTAGCGAATGATGCTAATAGGTAGGTATGGTGGACACTTTGGCAATATTTGGTTTAAGGGAGTTGGAAACATGAGTAAAACACTCAGTGGAAGTGAAGGCTAGCAATAGTAAGGGAGCGACAAACGAGAGAGCAATAACTGTCATTATCATGCTTGCAACCAAACAGGACTACTCATGGCATGAGAGTGATTCAAGATCCTCAAGGCAAAATAATTCATCGAGGCTCAACTGATTATTACAGTCATGTGCATGCGTGAGCATGTGCCAAGTCAATTCAAATGAAACATTCAGAGGAGGATAGCATGGTGTCATACCAATTTATGAATAGAGCAATGCAAGCAAACATTCATAAGTCATGCTACAAACTATTAGCGAGTTGGAGCTAATCATAAGAAAGCAAGAACTACTAAGCATCCAAAGAAAACATACACTCTACATGAACGGACTAAGCATGCCCACAGTGATGAGTATATACAAAAAATGAAAACAAATAGAGTTCGTTACCAGCCTCTTACCACGCCTCAAGTTGTCATTAATCCTCATTATTGCTCTTCACTTGTGTGGCTTGAATAATAATATGAAACCAATATTCCACTGAGGACTGCTAAACCCTGTAGCAAACTCACAAAACCAAAGAACAACGACAAATATTTTTGGTGTTTTCGATTTTAAAACAAGAAAGGGAAAAACAAGCAAAGCAAAATCTTTTTGGGTTTTTCGAATAGTTCAAACAAAGCAAAAAGGGAAAAACAAACCAAGGCAAAAATAAGAAGCAAACCAAAGAGAAACAACAGAAATATTTTTGGTCTTTTTGTGTTTTAGAAAGCAAAAGCAAAAGAAGAACGAAAACTAAAAAGAGAACGAAAACATGAATATACAAAGTACCGACGCAACATGATATGGAGATGAGTGCGGTGTCGGCGTACCTCCCCCAAGCTTAGGCTTTTGGCCTAAGAGGGTATCAATCCATGTACGAATAGGGGTTCCAAGCGGGCGGATCTTGGTAAGAATGGTCGTAGCTGGGCCCATGAGAAGAAGAAGAAGCTCCCCAATCATAAGCGGGTTGCTGATATGAAGATTCTCCCTCATTCGAGGGCTGGACCGAATCATCCGTGACCTCCCTTCTAGTGTCCTGCTCCTGTTGGGAGAGCTCTCCCAAGTACGTGTCAAGCTCCTCCTCAGTGAGAGACCATCCTTCCCTGTTATCAAGGTTAAACAAAACAGGTGCAGGCAAAAGAACAACACGCTCGGACTTGCTCTTTCTCCAACCAGCTTTGAGAAAGGTTATTTCATAAGATAACTCACTCATACTAGCCCACGAGGAAACAAATTTATGTTGTATCATGGAATTAAGATCAAGCCTCTCTATGGGAAATTGTAGGTCTAGATGATGAGGCACTAAACCATGCAATGCTAGTAAACGAGAAGAAATGAGGCCTCTACAAATTCCACCTTTCTCACGGTTAGCAGCAAGATAGAAAGCTACCAAAGCACCCAAGTTGTAAGACCTATCTCGTCTAAGAGCAGCAGAGATAAATGCTAGATCAAACGAAGATAACTTATTGGCAGTTTTCCTAGCAAGAACACACTTGGCAATAAAGTAGGCAAAGTAGCGAATGGAGGGAAGATGAATGTTACGTATTTTTCCACTCTCCTTCAAGAAGCTACTCCCTTGGCAAATTTCTGCATATAAATCCATGAGTGGTTCAGGTCTCTCCTTAATCTTCCTACATGATCCCCATTGAGGTACCTTAATAGCTGCACAAAAATCATTAAGAGAAAGGTTGACAGCAATATTGTAAATTTTGTAATGGACCATGGGGTTAGGAAAAGAGTGACTAAATTGGAAATCCTGCACCACAGACATGGTTAGCTTCACAAATTGACAAGGTTCATCTTCCAAAAAGTTCTCTAACCCTGCATTAGAAACCAAAGTGTGGAAATCTTGTAGAATTCCTGCAGCTCTCATGAACTCAGAGCATGGATAAATGGCAGGAAAAACTTCCTCCTCCCGGTGGACCTTCATGACCTCAGGCACCCAAAGCTCATGTTGGTTTAGGTGGTGTTCACTCATCTTCTATTCTGAAATTTAAACACCTATTAAACAAGTGATTGCAAAGTAAATATAATGAAGGATTCTACTCATAAGGACTTGCAAGAGGCCTAAACATGCATCAAACTATATCTCTAAGCATCAAACAAGCTTACAAGCTCTCATAACTAGTCACCAGGGAACAAATGCTCCAAATTTTAGCAAGAAAGATGGGATGAGCAAGGAGATCGAAAAAATCGATAGCAAGCACAGCAAGAACGTGATTTTGAGCAATGAACTGGAGCTTACTCGGGAGAGAGAAGAAAGTGGCAGGTGAGACAATTAGTGGGGGGCAAGGGGTGGCCCACACCAGGGCATGGCGCCACCTAGGGCTGGCTGCGCCACCAGGTGGTGTGCCTGCCTGGTGGGCCCCACTGGTACCTCCCAGGTACTCCTCTGCCCCTTTTCACACAAAAAATTAATATGAATTTTCTGGATTTTTTCGAGACACTTTATTTTTGGGCATTTTTCAGAAATAGGAGAATGATTTTCTAACAGACAGATTCTTTTTTTTTTTGAAATGATGCAAAGACAAAACAAGGCTAGAACTACATAAGTTCTAAGACACTCTAACATGCAAGCAACTAACAACAAAAAGGAAACTAAACGAAAGCAAAAACTAAAATGCAAAGGATAGAAATAAATGGAGATAATCATAATGAAAACATTGTTTTGTTCAATGAAATCCTTTTGTTAACAAGGTTGATCAAGTCTTGCTACCAAAACAATTCCATATGAGACAAAACTTTGTATTCCACTAATGATTATGTTACCTCAACCTTGATAGCAATGGTCCCAATCATAATAGTTTCAAATTTTTCTCTTGGTATGGGACAATATATTTCTCCAACTTTAATGCCTTCAACATGATCAATTGAATTCAAACCATAAGTACTTTCAATCTTCTAGGGGAAATAGATAGTATGTTCCTTGTCATTAACATTGAAAGTCACCTTTCCTTGATTACAATTAATAACAGCTCTTGCAGTATTAAGAAAAGGTCTCCCAAGAATAATAGACATATTATCATCTTCAGGCATTTCAAGCACAAAAAAATCAGTTAATATCAAGCAATTATGAGCCACTTGAACAGGTACATACTCACATATACCCACATGAATAGTGGTAGATTTATCATCCATTTGCAAAGATATATCAGTTGGTATTAATTTTTCTAGTTGAAGCCTTTTATAGAGAGAGAAAGGCATAACACTAACTCCAGCTCCCAAATCACACAAAGCAGTTCTAACATAACTGTTCTTAATAGAGCAAGGGATAGTTGGAATCCCTGGGTCTCCAAGTTTCTTAGGGACCTTACCATTGAAAGAATAATTAGCAAGCAAAGTAGAAATTTCTTCATTAGGGATCTTCCTTTTATTTGAGACAATATCCTTCATATACTTTGAGTAAGGAGGCAATTTAATAGCATCAGTCAAAGGAATTTGTAGGAATAGAGGTTTCATCCACTCACAAAACTTATTATAGTGTTCATCTTCCTTTAACTTGTGTTTCTTATCAGGGAAAGGCATAGGTTTTTGGACCCAAGGTTCTCTTTCACTACCATGTTTCTTAGCAACAAAATCTTCTTTAGTGTATTTAGTATTCTTAGTGTGGTTTTTAGGTTCGTCTTTAACTTTTTCTTCATTAGGAACTTCATTTTCTTCATTACAACTTTCAGTTTCAGCATCAGAGATAGATATACTATTAGGATCTATAGCAGGTTTAGAGGGTTCTACAACAGTTTTATGTTTCTTTTTCCTTTTCTTACGAGTAGAGCCACTATTTTCAGCTTGTTGAGAATCCTACTCGATTCTTTTGGGATGCCCCTCAGGATATAGAGGATCCTGGCTAGCAGCTCCACTTCTAGTTCTAATTTCATAAGCATGTTTTTCTTTAGCAGCATTAACTAGCAAGTCGTTTTGCACTTTAACGAGTTGATCTATTTGAGTTTGAACCATTTGAAAGTGTTTAACAATCATTTTAACATCATTAGAGGTTATTTCCACAATATCTTTCAACTCAACAATAGCTCTAGTGTTTTCCATTAGATGATTTTGCACCCTTTTATTAAAGTTATCTTGCTTAACAATAAAGATATTGAATTCTTCTAAGCATTGATCAGGAGGTTTAGAGTAAGGGATATCACCTTCATCAAAGTGTTGGAGAGAGTGTACCTCGATAGTGGATGAGTAGGAAATAGGCTTACATAATTCTTCTATAGGAGGTAAATTCTTCACATCTGCAGCTTTAATTCCTTTCTCCTTAAGACATTTCTTAGCTTCCTTCATCACTTCATCTTTTAATTCAATAACTCCCCTCTTCTTTGATGTTGGAATAGGCACCGGAATAGATGGTTCAGGTACAATTACTTCAGGTATAGCTTGTTTAGGAGGAGTCCAGTCTTCATAATTCTTGCTTATTTTAGCCATTAATTCCTCGGCTTCCTTAGGAGTCCTATTCCTAAAAACACAATCAGCACAACTATCTAGGTATGTCCTAGATTCTTCGGTTAGTCCATTATAAAATATATCAAGAAGCTCATTCTTAGGTAGTTGACTTACAGCCTGTGCATGAAACAAAGCACAAAACCTTTCCCAAGATTTAGGCAATACCTCTTTTTCTCCCTGTTTAAAATCAAAAAATTCTTGCAAAATAGCATGTCTAGCACTAGGAGGAAAATATTTCTGTAAGAAAGTATTAATCAAGCACTCAGGGCTATTAATAGATCCAGGAGGTAAATTACTAAACCAAGTTTTAACTTCTCCTTTCAGTGAAAAGGGGAAGATCTTGGCAACAAAGTAAGTACGCATCTTAATATCATCAGAAAACAAGCCACTCATGGTAGAAAGTTCATTCATATGTGCTACCGCACTTTCATTCTTAGTCCCACAAAAAGGTTCTTTCTCAACAATAGCCATGTAAGATAGATCGAGAGAGAAATCATAATCTTTATCTGTAATGTTTATGGGAGAAGCAGCAAATTTAGCAATAGGAGACAATTTGGGTCTAATAGTACGCCTCTCAAGGAGACTCTTAGCAGCGCTCCTATCATGGGTGTTCTTACATTCTTTAATAAATTCATCGGTCATCTCAACATAACCATCTTCAATATCATAACTTTCACTAGACTCAGGTGAACTAACAGGTGTGGTAGTGTCTTCATTAGGAGTTTCAGTATTTACAGCTATAGTTCTAGCAATCGTAGCATCTAGGAAAGGACCTAATGAACCACTCTTATCAAGCACAGTAGAAGTAGCATCATAAGCATCAGAAGTTTCAGATTCAGCAGTAGTAGCAGTGTGTGTAGCATGTGTATGTGGTGGTGTAACGAGCTTACTTATAACAGACGGTCAATCAAGAGCAGCAGAGGTGTTCATAACCGTACCTCTTCTTGTAGTGGATGGTAAAATAGGAAACTTGCCATCACAAGACTTACCCATGATGGATGGATAGAAGCGAACAATAGAGAATCCAAGTGAACTTAATAAATAAAGCTATGCTCCCCGGCAACGGCGCCAGAAAATAGTCTTGATGACCCACAAGTATAGGGGGTGTATCGCAGTATTTTCGAGGGAAGTGAAACCCAATTTATTGATTCTACACAAGGGGAGCCAAAGAATATTTATAAGCCTTAACAACTGAGTTGTCAATTCAGCTGCACCTGGAAACAATCTTGCTCACAGCAGTTTATTAGTAGCAACAATTTTGTAGTAGAAATAGTAAAGTAACAGCAGTAATAAAGTAAAGACAGCAGTAACAATAGCAGTAATAGTAGGATTCGAGTGCGGTAGGCATAGGGATAGATGGACAGGCGTTGCATGGACAAGACAATTCACATAGCAATCAGAACATAGGGCAATTGCAGATAAATAAGATAAAGCATCCAAGTACAAGATAATCCTAGGCATGTGTTCCATATATAGTCGTACGTGCTCGCAATGAGAACTTGTACAACATCTTTTGTCCTGCCAGCCCGTTTGCAGCGGGGCCTCAAGGGAACTACTGGCAATTAAGGTGCTCCTTTTAATAGAGCACCGGAGCAAAGCATTAACACTCCATGAACACATGTGATCCTCACATCAAAGCCATTCCCTTCGGTTATCCCGATTTCTGTCACTTTGGGGCCATTGGTTCCGGACAACAACGTGTGTATACAACTTGCAGGTACGACCATAAACAATACTATCATAACGAATCAATAACATGTTCAGATCTGAAATCATGGCACTCGGGCCCTAGTGACAAGCATTAAGCATAACAAGTCGCAACAATGTCATAAAGCACTAATAAAAGATACTAGGCACCATGCCCTAACAATCCGATGCCATTACATGAATGATCTCATCCAATCCCTACCATCCCCATAGCCTACAGCGGGGGATTACTCACTCATAGATGGGGGAAACATGGATGGTCGATGGAGAAGCGATGGTGATGATGATGGCGATGATCTCCTCCAATTCCCCGTCCCGGCAGGGTGCCACAACGGAGTTTCTTGTGCTGTTTTGTGGAATCTGGTGGTGGCGGTGGAGCAGAACTCCTTCTAGAAAATCGTCGAACCCCCCCGAGTTTTTAGGTCAGAAGGCATCTTATAGGTGAAGAGGGAGACCGAGGGGGTGTCTAGGGTGGCCAGACCACCCCCTGGCGCGGCCAGGCCCAGCCCACGCGGCCAAATGGCGTGGTTGGGCCCCAACCCCACTCCGTCTCATATTCTGGCTCCTGGTGTCCCCCGGTAAAATAATGACTTTGGCTTTTGTCCCGTCCAATTCTGAGAATATTCATTTTCTAACTTTCCTGGAACCAAAAACAGCAGAAAATAGGCAGCTGGCACTGTGGCTCTTGTTAATAGGTTAGTACAAGAAATCATATGAAAAGTACTCCAAAGTGTGGACAAAACACAAGAAAGTAGATAAAACCAAGCATGGAACATCAAAAATTATAGATACATTTGCAATGTATCAGGTTGCCGCCATTTTTAGTTGCTCAAACTCAGTTGCCATCCCGAATGATTCTGGGATTTTATTGAACTCTCGATCGCAATAGTCGGAACATGTGAAGCTGCCCTTTATTGTTATGACCCCCTTGGGGGCTAGCATTTTCATAACTAGGTACACATAATGTGGCACTGCCATGAATCGTGCAAAAGCTAGGCAACCCAGGATCGCATGATATTGTGACGGCCAATCCATGACTTCAAACTCGAGCTTTTCATGCCTAAATTTTCCTTGGATCCAAAAACAACGTCAAGAGATATTTTACCTAAAGGAATTTCATCTTTACCTAGTACTATGTCATGGAAGGATGTTTCTGTTGGTGCTAGATTTGTTAAAGAATAATTCATCACCTTCAGTGTCTTGGCGTAGATCGGGTTGATGTTGCTTCCCGCATCCATGAAGACTTTACTCATATCAAATCCACCCACTTGTGCTTCTACTATTAAGGCTGAGTGGCCTGGTCGTGGTACTCGAACTGAACGATCAGCTCTGCTGAATGTGATTTTTGTTCTAACCAATTGAGGTATTCAAGTGTGGCTGGTGGTGCCATCTCTACCATGTTGACTTTTCTTGTAATCAGCTTCTAGATCCTATTGGATGGGCGCCCTTTATGAATCATTGACATTGCCCCAACAGTTTTCTTGATTTGTTGTGTTTTGTGGCTGCCCTCCTGGCGGGTGTACTGGCGGTGGTGGTGGTGCACTAATGGATAATGTACCTGGTGTAGTAGTGTTCCCTCAGCTTGCTGCTTCGGTTTTTCATACCTTCGATCCGGATTGACAAATGTAGTATAATAGCTTTTTCCCTAGAAGACCTAGGTTTAATCAAACCTCGGAAAGCAATGCTAATAGGAAACAAAAAGGACACGTCTATAAGACTTTGTTTGTTCATTTTACCTTAGTTTATTGGACCAATCTAGTTTACTTTATAATGGGTTTGAATCAATGGATGGAGATAGGCCAGGGCTAAAGATCCACCTGCAACTGCACATCAAATGGGATAAAAGATAATAATAACCATAGTCATGTATAATGTTTGAATGGAGATAATCTCTTGTGGGAAACACATCCGAATATTCTAGAGCCCCCGTGATGCAGTGGGCATAGCAATAGACTTTTAATCCAACTGAGTGCACACTGAAGCCACGGGTTACAAACGATTATTAAGTGTAAAACACAGATCAAAGCTTTAAGTGGTGATGTTGTTGTTGATCCTGTATGGGGCGCTAAGCGAAGATCGTAGTACAATTTATGTCACTGAGGTTCCTATGAGATCATCGCTATCTAAGTATCTCACCTCAAGCCTTACAATCTATGGGATCTTGGGTACCTACAAGTCCACAGATCGAGACAAGCGACGAAGAAACAAAAGATACAAATCTCAATTGCAAACAAAATACAATACTCCCATGATCTAGATGCACATAATCACTGCGAGGTTTCTTCCCAACCCACAACCCGTGAGGACTACTCATTCATAACAAATAGACCGGAGATAGAAAACATCATACAAATACTTAGATTGAAATCAAATATTCTTACAATGGTCGCCAAATCACAAGGATATCTAAAGTACAAAGCATTGGCTATGGCTAGTGGATGGATGGATGGTGGAAGTGATGAACAATGGATGAACAATGGATGAAAATTGGTGTGGATCTCCTTTGGTGGTGTTGTGATGTAATCTGAGAATGTTGGATCTCTGGTTGGCGGTTGGAGCCTCAAAATATATAGACGTCTTCACGAAAGTTGTAGGGTTTGACAAGATGAAGTTGTCGCCACCTGGTACGGGCGGGTAGTACAGGCGGGCCCTACCCGTACCAGTGGTTGTTAAGCATACTGACGTCCTGGCATAGCTTCCGAATTACTTGGCCATGTGGACTTCCTCAAAATCCTTCATTATGACTCCTTATTTCGCATTAAAAACCGTGATTTCCTGCACAACATAATTCAAAGAGAGTTTTTGCATATATTTGCAATTATTAGTCATTAGTGGCAAGGATTGAGAGTTTCTTGGCAAATGCTTGACCAAAAACAATGTTTAAACACAGTGGAAGATGGCAAATATTGGATCCATCAACTTCCCCAAAGCTCAAACTTTGACCACCCTCGAGCAAGAACCAAAAGAACTATAAGGAAATCAGCGTTTAAACTTAAAACAACGAGAATAAGAATTCACTTACGGTTGGTAGTCGTATATGCTCAACACTTCATTCATTTGTGAGGCTTATCAAAGTTAGAGAGATGACAAGAATACTATACAAGCTTTGGTAAGTCAAGACGATCAAAGTAAAGTTTAACATAAGTATAAGTAACTAGAAGTGTAGCAATCAATCCAATTCTTCTAATTAACTCTCAGCTTGGCAAGGAACACTAGGATGTTTAAATAGCATAATTGAGTAAGAGAGTTTCATGTCCCAAGTAGTATAACAATGAAGTGCCTTATTTACACCCACATAATAAATCAAGTCTATCAAAAACACTTCTAATCCAATCATTGTTTTTCAAGAAAAACTCGTAAAGAGTAACAAGACCATGCCTAGGACTTGTTATGTGGATCCTCATAGATATCTCTTTTTTTATTCTTTCAAGGATTGCTAGATATCTCGCTGCTGGCTGGTATCTCTCGAATTTCTTCAAGATGCACCATACTCCCACTAACTCCTCGACTGAGAAACTCTTTCTCAAGGAAGACACCATTCCGAGCGACAAACACTTTGCCCTCTTCTCGTTTGTAGAAGTAGTAACCCAAGGTTTCCCTTGGATACCCCACAAAAATACACTTATCCGACTTGGCTGTAAGCTTGTCTGACTGAAGTCGCTTGACAAAAGCTTCACAACTCCAAATCTTAAGAAAAGACAAACTCGGCTTCTTGCCAGTCCACATCTCATGCGGTGTCTTCTCTACAGACTTTGATGGTACTCTTTTTAGTGTGAACGCTGTAGTTTCTAGACAATAATCCCAAAATGATAAAGGCAGATATGTCTGACTCATCATTGATCATACCATGTCCAACAAGGTCCGATTCCTCCTTTCCTACACATCGTTTCTATGCGGTGTTCCTAGAGGAGTGAGCTGGGGAACTATTCCATAACTCTTTAGATGGTCAACAAACTCATGGCTCATGTAATCGCCTCCTCGGTCCGACCAAAGAAACTTTATTTTCTTGCCGAGTTGATTCTGTACCTCATTCTGGAATTCCTTGAACTTTTCAAAGGCTTCCGACTTATGTTTCATCAAGTAGATATATCCATACCTACTCAAGTCATCAGTGAAGGTAATGAAGTACTCATAACCACCTCTAGCTGTCGTGCTCATTGGGCCACATACATCACTATGTATTAGTCCCAATAAGTCGGACGCCCTTTCACAACTCTTTGCAAAAGGTGTCTTGGTCATCTTGTCGAGTAGGCAGGATTCACATGTCTCGAACAACTCCAAGTCGAATGAAGTTAGGAGTCCATCATCATGGAGCTTCTTCATGCGTTTCCAACTTATATGACTAAGCCGACAATGCCAAAAGTCAGTCATATTTAGATCATTTGGTTTCAACCTTTTCACATTTATGTTATAGGCGGATTCACCATCAAGATTCAAAATAAATATCCCATCCTGGACGGGTGCAAAGCCGTGAAACATATCATTCAAATATAAAGAACAACCATTATTCTGAATATTCAACTCATAGCCTTGTATCATCAAACATGAGGCAGAAATAATGTTTCGACTAAGCACTGGAACATAATAACAATTATTCAGCTCCATTAAGAATCCAAAAGGTAAATGAAGTTGTATCGTGCCGACTTCCAACGCAGCGACTCTCGCTTTGTTGCCGACTCAAATGTCAACCTCGCCTCTCACCATGCTCCTAGTTCTTACCAGTCCCTGCAACGAGTTGCATATGTGAATAACTGATCCGGTATCATATACCCAAGAACTGCCAGGTGCATCCGCAAGATAAATGTCTACAACATTGCAAACAAGCGTACCTGAGTCGGAAGTCACACCTCCACTCTTGGCTTTGTCAGCCAAATACTTGTTGCAATTCCTATTCCAGTGGCCATCCGCCTTAGAATAAAAGCAAGTGGATCCGGATGCAGGAGATGGCTTAGTCCCTGAGTAAGCGCTTTGGACTGGGTCCTTAGACTTACCTCCCAACTTTGCCTTCTTCTTCTTAGTCCAAGAACTCTTCTTGAACTTATCCTTATTCTGCACCATCAACACTTGACCGCACCTTTCTTGAGATCCGCCTCAGCCTGCTTGAGCATCCCATGTAATTCAGTGAGCTTCTTATCCATACCATGCATGTGGTAGTTCAATATGAACTGACCATATGCACTAGGAAGAGAGTTCAGAATTATGTTTGTAGCGAACTCTTCGCTAATGGGGTAGGCCAGCCTTTCCAGAGACTGCACGTAACCAACCATCTTGATCACATGTAGACTTAGTGGATCGCCATCCTTAAGCTTGCAACTCAACAAAGCCTAAGAGACTTGATACCTCTCAGTCTTTCCCTGAGCCTGAAACATACTTTTGAGGCTTTTGATCACATCGTAGGCCTCAACATTCTCGAATTGCTGCTGCAAGTCTGGTTCCATGTGAGCAAGCATAAGACAGCCAATCTCCGTAGACTCATCACAAGTCCTACGATAGGCATTGGTGGCTGCGACACTCGCATTCTCATTCGGCGCATCTGGAAGTGGGTTGTCTAGGACATGGTCCCTCTTTTCTTGCTTGAGAACAATTCTTAGATTACGATACAAGTTGGTGAAGTTAGTTTCATTTCGTTTATCTTTCTCTAAGATGGTTCTCAAAGCAAAACTAGAAATCTGAGGGAGACTGCTAGGTGCCATTGATCTACAACAGAAAAATATGCAAAACACTTAAGACATGTATCCATAAAAGAGCAAGCATATCAAACACTTTAATACTTATGCTCCCACTAGAACTAACACCCCTCTGATGGTTACTTAGTGATTTAGGATCCTAAATAAGCAAGCCAACTAGTGAGCTTTAGCATCACCGCTAGTCGTCAAGTGATCTAGGTAGACAACTCCGTGTTAATCGCATCTCATACGACTCCTGTTGGACGGGTGGCATCACATGCCCCGGCTCCCATCCAACCTTTCCCCGAGTCCCACAACCGTTGTGATAGACCCATCTAGATTACCGAGTGCTTCCGATGTAAGAGTCCGACTCGAACCCACCTAGTTGGAAAGAATTTATAGCACCTCAATTTTATGAGCCCACTACCAAAAATGTCCGACTTGTGATGGTGCAGCACTGGCGGGGAAACCGACTAGACCTTCTCTGAGGGAATACTTTCTACCAACTATCTAATAGAGGTAAAACAGAGACATAACAATAACACAAAATAAAGAAATTATAATGTGAAATGGTATGGCTCTTTTCATGGCGATCTCCATCTCCACAAAGCTTGTAATTCAACTCGTGTCAACTCTTGTCACGTGCCGCCTTACACCATGTAGCCGACTTATACATCGACTTGCATGCCATCCGGGTTCTCCAAATAGCTACACTAGATAGTAAGGTAAATTACATAGAGAATCCGACACGCAAGTCATTATACAATAAAATGACAACACCTAGGCTCCAGCCGGCTGACAAAAACCGTGATACACATATCACGTATGGATTACACACATCACATGCACATAAGCCATACCATTCACAACATCATCCTACAAAAACAAGTTATGCATAGATACGATATCTACCGGTGTTGTGAAACTCGCAACGACATCTAATGTGCTATGACAGGGCGAAGCCGGCGGTCCCGGATTTCTTCATCGGATAAAACAATTTTATCCAAATCCGATCCGGACTCTGATTTGACCAAACTCTTTGATCTTCGATCACCGCATCCGGATTTACGTGTCACATTCTACCCCGATGGTGGAAGCTGACCGATGGGGGTATGTCATTCCATGACCTTAGCAGTTAGATCACAGAAACCAGATCATCCATTCCCCCGAGTACAGTTGATCCAATCAATTTCATTCAAAACCGATCTATATCATAGATCGACCACCAAAACTTCAATTAGATCCAATCTAATGCCAACCGCATATCACATATGCACAATCTCGAGCCTAAAACTAGAAGCCAATGCTCTGATGCTACTATTGGGCCATGCAGAGATAAACAAAAACTTTTTCCCTACACGGTACTCCCAAGATCCAGCTTAGGTGATAGGCCACAAGATTTACCACTAGACGTGCACGTGCAGATTATTGATGAAGCACGCCAGTTGATGCCATGTCGAACGATCCCCCATACAGCACGTCCAGATCCCCACGGACCTCCTTGTCTCCAGCACTGCACGTGCAATGCCTCTACCGGTATCCACACATACTAGAAGGAGCTCCAGGCAGAGGACTGTTAGATCCTGTCTAGCCCGAAATAGGAGTGGAGAAAGTGACGGATAGGTCAGGGAAAATCTCTTGTCACTCCACTTATATACATTCCTAGTTGGGCTCAACGCTTGAGGCCCATCTAGGCCGTACCCCAATCTCCACATGGACCGAATCCACATGGGCTCCTTACCCTTAAGTGTGTGACCCTATAGGTTCACGTACACCTGGACACGACACAAGTCACTACTCTGAGTCGATAGCTGGTAGCGGTCTCTAGCAAGACGTGCCAACTCCCAAGCACCATAATTTCAGAAGACAAACCTTTCTCAATGTGACTTTCGTCCAAGTCCCTTTGCCTCACGATATATCTTGTCAAGCTATAGGCGAATTGTTGTCATCCCTTTAATAGCTCGACTCTCTCTTATCATTCCGTGATATACGATTCACTGGACTAACACTTAGTCCGACTCCTTGGTTAACACTTAACCAAGTCACGCATGGCCATGCTTCCAAATCATATCACACGAGAGGGCCCAGAGAATATCTCTCCATTATAGAGGGGCAAATCCCATCTTGGTAATCCACGTCATGTAGCTGAAGGGCCACGTAGAGATAAACAAAACTTTTTCCCTACGCGGTGATCCCAAGATCCAGCTCATGTAAACGCCCACGAGGATTACCACTAGACGCGCAGTTGCGGAATTGATGAAGCACGTCGCTTGATGCAGTGCAGTCCTCGCAATCCGTTCTGGTTCCACGATCCACGATCCGTTCTTTCTTCACGATCGTCGAAGTGCTGAACGTACAGCACCTCCGCCGGTATCCACACGTACGAGGAGGAGCGTCGGCGATGGACTGCTAGGTCCGGTATGACGGCGACAGGACGGACTGGGGCTAGGGTTTCCAACACATGGAGTGACCTAACCTTGTGCTCTAAGCACCTGTGCCCCAGCATATATAGGGAGTGAAAGTGGGCTCCACTCACTTGTGGCCCATTCACTAAAAGGCCTATATTAGCCATTGCAAGTCTCACTTGCTGACTAAGTCCATGTCTCTATTTGGGTCCAACCCAAATAGATTTCCTGTCTAGGTCTAACCCAAACTGCTCCCGCTCTTAAGTTGTGACCCGACAGGCTCATGGTAACCCGGACACGATTCCGAGTCTCACTCGTGATCGATCAGTTGGTAGTGGCTCCTAGCAGAACGTGCTAACTCCCAAGTACCAATAAGTCATGACGACATACCTTTCCAATGCGACTTTCGTCTGAGTCCCTTTTGCCTCACGATATACCTTGTCGGACTATAGGCGAATGATCGTCATCCCTTAAATAGTCCGACTCTCTTTCTCGATCCGAGATAAGTGATTCATCCGACTAACTCTTAGTCGGTTGCCTCGGTTAACACTTAACCGTGATGCGCATGGCCATGCTTTCCAAATCATATCTTCCGAGAGGGCCCAGAGAATATCTCTCCATATGGAGGGGCAAAATCCCATCTTGGTCATTCACATCACACAGCTTGATTCACAGTCGACCCAAACTCCGCCTTTATAACTGCCCATTGACGGAACATCGTTTGATAGAACCTAAGTCGGTGATCCTCAACTCGGATTGTGCAATAACCTCAGGTCTAAGGATTACATTGATTGAGACATGCAAATGATGACTTATTCGTTGCATCTCAATATGGGTCAGTCCGACTCGCTAAACTCTTTAGCCAAATTCGTGTAAGTCGGAATAGCATCTCCATGCCCATGACAAGTGGAACCTAGTCATCTGCCGACTTTCACATTGGTCTAAGTTGTGTGTCCGGCACAACCTCAATGACCAAGGACAATTAGTATGAACAACATGAATATGTAGTTCCACAATCAAATCACATATTCGATGATACATATCAGCAGTTCATACATGGACCATAACCTTATGAATACACAGGAATACCAACATACATGATTGCCTCTAAGGCATATTCCCAACAGCAGCTTACTTCACAACCAACCTGAACCCTACCTTTATAACTGCCCATTTACGGAACAATGTTTGATAGGACCTAAGTTGGCGATCCACAACTCAGATCATGCGATCACCTCAGGTCGAAGGATTCCACTGCTTGAGAATACAAATGACAACATGCTCATTGCATCTCAACTGTGGGTCAGTCCGATTCGCTAAACTCTTTAGCCGAATCTGTGTAAGTCGGAATAGCATCACCATGGCCATGACAAGTGGAACCGAGTCATCAGCCGACTTTCACATTAGTCTAAGCCGTGTGTCCAGCACAACCTCAACGACCAAGGACAAATAGTATGAACAACATGAATATATAGTTCCACAATCGAATCACATATCCAATGATACATATCAGTAGTTTATACATGGACAATAACTTTATGAATACATTGGGAATAACATCATATGATTGCCTCTAGGGCATATTCCCAACACCTTCTGCGTACCATCTGGGAAATTGCTCTGGTACCTTATCTCCGCAAGGGGGATCGAGGCAAACCCGAAGAAAATAAAGGCTATACTAGCCATGGAGAAGCCGAAGAATGTAAAAGGCGTCCAGCAGCTAGCTAGACGAATCGCGGTGCTCAGTCGATTCATCATCCGCAAGGCTGACAAATTCGAGTGGACAGACGAAGCATAAGAGGCATTTGAGGACCTCAAGCATCTCATGACCACCTCGCCGGTGTTGGTGACACCTCAAGAAAAGGAGTCTCTATTATTATACATATCCGCCACCAACCAGGTGGTTAGCACTGTGCTCGTGGTGGAACGAGCCGAAGAAAATAAAGTCCACAGGGTACAACGCCCAGTATACTACCTCAGCGAGGTGCTCACACTGACAAAGCAGCGATACCCGCATTATCAGAAGCTGGCATATGGCGTCTTCATGATAGCTAGGCGATTACGCCACTACTTCCAGGAGCACCCAATAATTATGGTGAATGATGCCCTGCTAGGGCACATCCTCAACAACCCCGACACCACCAGGCGAGTCGCGCTTTGGGGGATAGAGCTATCTCCACGAGACATCACCTACGAGAAGCGAGACGCGATCAAGTCGCAAGTACTCCCGGACTTCCTAGTGTATTGGATGGAAAACCAGCTCCCTGATAGGCCAAACATGTCCTATCTATGTACAATGCACTTCGATGGATCCAAACGTAAAGAGGGAGCTGGTGCAGGTATCATACTAACATCGCCACAGGGCGACAAGATGAAATATGTTCTGTAGTTCACAGCCTCCAACAACAAAGCTGAATACGAAGCCCTACTCCACGAGATGCTGATGGCAAAAGCTTGTGGTGCAAAGCGACTCGTCATCTTCGGCGACTCCAAACTATTGGTGAATCAAACCATGAATTAGTGCGATGCTTTGAGTGACAACATGATCGCATATCGCGACCTCTACGACGCACTCGAAGGAGACTTTGACGGCTGCGAACTAAGGCACGTCGGCCGCGAGAGCAACAAGGAAGCAGATATACTCGCCAACATTGGCTCCACTTGTGCCCTAGTTCCACCTGGAGTATTTTTAGAGCGCATCTGCGAGCACTCCATCAAGCCAAAGGCTCCAGAGCCTAAATCCAGGACGTCAAAAGACTTGGGGGCTACGCCACCCAACGAGCCGAAAGCACTCGAGGACATGGATACAGACACGGGAATCAAAGGCCCAATGGAGGTCATGATGATCAAGCCATCTTGGACACAACCATACATCACGTACTTGGTCAGCAAAAGGTTGCCAGATGACCCGACAGATGCGCTTCATATAACACGACGATCCAAAGCTTTCATCCTCACCAACGGCAAACTGTATAAACGCAACATCACAGGAGTTCTTCAGCGGTGCGTATCCAACAGGGACGGAAGAGCCATCCTCCTTGACATACACGAAGGCACTTGCGGACACCACGTTGGCAGTCACGCCCTCATCGCCAAAGCTGTGCGAGCTGGATTCTACTGGCCAATGGCAATGCGTGATGCTAAGGACATCATCCAGCGATGCAACACTTGCCAATGATTCACGGATAAATCGCACGCACCTAGCGCAGAACTCAGGACAATACCTGTGGCCTGGCCCTTCGTGCAATGGGGACTCGACATGGTCGGCAAGTTGCACAAATCCTCACCTGGAGCATACATCCCTCCTCGTCGCAGTCGACAAATTTTTCACCAAGTGGATTGAGGCCATGCCGGTAACAAACCAATCAGGGGCAACAGCCGTAAAATTCTTTGAATCCATTGTTTTTCGGTTCGGGGTACCACATAGCATCATCACGGACAATAGGGTGAACTTCACCTCCAAAGAGTTCCAGGATTTCTGCGAAAACTTAGGAATCAACATCAGCAACGCCTCAGTGGCACATCCCCAGACCAACGGTCAAGTCAAAAAGTCCAACGGCCTAGTCTGCGGCGGGATCAAGAAAAGACTCCCCCGGCCACTCGAAAGAGCTGTTGGGTGCTGGCCTGAGGAGCTACAGTCAGTACTATGGAGCTTGCGTACAACTCCAAATAGCGCCACAGGCTATACTCTATTCTTCATGGTACACGACGCCGAGGCGGTACTACCCGCAGAGGTGTGCTAGAAAGTCCCATAGGTAGTAGCATACATCGAGTCGGAATCAACACTTGCACTTGAGGACTCCATCGATCTCCTCGATGAAGCACGCGAGATCGCAGCGGAAAGATCCACGATTTACCAGCAGAACCTCCGCAACTACCACAACAGAAGGTTGCGCCCCAGGTCCTTTGTCGAAGGAGACCTGGTCCTGCGATTAAAGCAACAAGGGCACCTCAAGCTCAAATCCCCTTGGGAGGGACCTTATGTGATTACCGAAGTAATCCTAGGTGGCGCCTACCGCCTCAAAGACCAAGAAAGTGGAGTCGCGTACTCCAATCCCTAGAACATCGCACAGCTGCGTCTACCCCTAGATATTTTTACTTTGCAAATAAGGCTATTCAACTAGGCTACTTAGCCATACATTGTACCTCGTGATATTTTACGAATAAATAAAGCTAAGTGCTCCAAACTTTGTATCTCTATTTTTACTCGCGATTACATTGCTCGGGGGCTATGCCACCCTCTCAACCTCTCATTACATGAATACCACAGTATCCCGAGTAGTTGATGCACTATCAATAGAACCCTTAGTAAAATCAACCTAGCTGCAATGCACCTGACAAGTTGGCAAGATGCTAAGATGATTATCCGCCAGGCTAACAAAAAGGAACTGTAGAGTACAAAACACTCAATAAATATACAAGATCGCAAGCTATTACATATAAACGGGTAATAAAAACACCCGACACACTTATATGAACTTTTACAACACCTATGCATTTATGTGCAGGGTCATGCTACTGACGTAAAAGGAGAACATTTGTACGCTCTTTGAAGAAGTCGACGATATCTTCGGCTGGCTGATCAATCGCCCGATAATGTGGCACCATGTTCCACACCATCTCTTCTGGCGGGGGCAGCGGTCCAGCAGCAACAGCTACGAAATCCACTTCAGGCTGATGCAGGCGAACACGCGCCAATGTAGCCTTGGCACCCGCGACCAACTGCTGACGCACGCACTCACGAACCGCGCTGATATCTTGGAACTTCGTCAGCAAAGCTAACAAGCTTGAAGTCACCGCACCCAGGGGGAACATCGCCTGAAAAATATGCTTAAGGCACGACTGCGACTTCTTCAAGTAAAGCAGCACCCGAGATGCACGATCCTACATTGTCGCCAACGCGACTGCACGATCGTGATCCACCCAGAAATACCCACTAGCTTCCAACTACTCCTGAGTCAAGTCATTCAGTTGAATGGCAACTCGATCCCTCTCATCCAGCAAGTGACGAGCGCTAACAACTAGAAGAGGCAGGGCAAAGCATAAGGACAAAGCGCCGCCGCAAATGGCTAAGAAAGGATAAGAGGCTAGAGAACTAACACTTAAATTTCTCATTCAGCTGAGCCACCTCACCCAGAAGGTACTTCTCGCGCACACTGGCCTTTTTAGCCTTTGACTTCCTTACGTCTGCGCTACCACGGATCATGGACATCTCCCACTCCAAATGTTTTATGCGGTCATGCAATCGAGACAGCAGCGACACCTCCTCCACCTTTGAACATGGTTACGCCAAAGGTTCATCAGTGGGAGGTGAGTCGGATGGACCACTCGAAGGACCCTATTATAAGCAGAATAAGAAGCAAATAACACCAACCAGTCATAGATAAATACCAACAGAGGAAGCATCATGATCCAACAAGTCTTAAAAGGGGTACCCCCACACGGTACAATTCAAAAGGGACATCTAGACTATTACAAAAGGTGACTAAAACAGTAGGCTATAGCTAGGTGTTGGCACTTGAGGGCTTCCTCGAGTCCGTGGCAGTCTCCGACGCCACAGTCTTCTTGACTATAGCCTCTGATGCCATGATTTTCACTTTCTTCTGCCGCCTCAACTCAGCCGAATACGCGACGAGTGTTTTAATGAGCCGAGGCCCATATTTACTGCAGCTACTGGCAAAAGGAGCAAACACTACCTTCAGGCCATCTGTGGTGACCGGCATCACCCAGGAGACTTGGCTGGGGTTCAGATCCATGCCATGATCTTGTGCCATCGTGAGTCCCATGGTAGCTCCAACTCCCCGCTGTGCATTCTTGAAGTCCATGGGCACGCCTCCAGCAAAGGACTCCACCAAGCCATCAAGATCCTCGATCATCTTGTCCTTGGGATCCATCTCCTCTTGAAGACGTCCAAGCACGCCCTTGGCCTTCTCAAGCAAGTCCTTGACGGTGACACTGCGGTCTTCGACTGCAGCTATGGCACCAGCCAAAGCATCCGAGCGGGCCAAAGCCTAGGCATCGAAGTGCACGCCAGCAGCATCTACAGAAAAGGCAATTAGCATAACAACATACAAACAACGCATACAAGAAACAGAATGATGCAGCATCATACCAGAAAATGCCTTAGCAATGGAGCCAAGCTGTTCTATGAATGCTTTCTCTCTATCAGCTGCGGCGGAACACAAGGTTTCCTCGCACTTTTTCGACTCCTCAAGAGCCTCGAGTGCTTCGTCGCATTTCTTCTCCGCCGCAGCAAGGCCCTTCTCGAGTGAGTCGACGCGATGAAGAAGCTCATTATGCTCACCTACAATGGCAAAACTTGAGCCTACCAACCTCTACACAAACGGAACAGAGAGAAAGTATAAAACTAACCATGGAAGGCACGATGGCGGGTTTCCAGCAAAGCATGCTGTCGACCCAATGAAATGATCTGCTCAACGAGGCGAGTAGAATCCTTCAAGATAGGCTACAAAAAAGGAAACATCGTGAGCATTAACACAAATTCGACTGCCAGCGACACGAGAAAACTCACGTGTTCCTCTAGGGACTCCGAAGATTCTTTCAAAATTGACTTCTAGGCAATAATCTGGTTCCCCTGGCATGGGGGAACTTGAAGAATTAGCACCGGAGTGGGCCGCCACTGGAGGAGAAGGAGATGGTACCACCACCTCCTTGTCTTTGGAGTCCATGACTCCAGTCTCCTTGACAAAGCGACAGTCATCGGACGATGACGACGCTGTTTAACTACAAAATATCCAGAACTCAATCAGAAGAATAGCTTTCAGAAGGGCAAGATGAACTCGCAAGAATATAAAAACATACCCGTCAAAGTTGTCGAGGTCGAAGGAACTCCCAGATGACTCCTTCGGTAGCTTCAGCTTCTTCCATGAAGGAGGAGCCATGGCACACATAGGCACGACAGGGATTGGCTCCTCTGCTACAGCAGGAGGACCCTCCAATGTCGGCGGCGATGAGGCATCTTAGTCCTCACTTCGGGAGTGCTTGTGAGTCCCGCCGGACTTGGGGGCTTCGCGCTCCTCCTCTACGGGGACAGTGGAGCCCGATTCGTCCTCCTCTTTGGCTTAGCCAGGAATCACTCCCTCGGGCTGAGGAGGCAGCACGGTGGTCACTTTCCAATCCTGAAAATGGGACCAAACATCAGCATAAAAGACACCTAAGAGGCAATCAAAAATCAAGAAAACTTTATAGAGAAATCCACCTCAGGCGGAGGATTGCTTGCACAGAAGGGAGACACGACTGAGTCACCCGGGAGTTCCTCCTTGGTAGTGTGCTTGGTCAGCAGTCGAAATCTCCTGTCGACTTTGCCCGAAGAGATGCCCTCTCACGAGATGCGAGTAACATCCTTAGTACCGGTCTAGCAGCACATGGGATGCACCCTAGCCTGCAGTGGATCCACTCGAAGGCGCATCTAAGTGCGAATGTGATCTGCGCTGCCTATTTCCTTGCCTATGCGGCATTCCAGGTCACAGACACGCTGGTACAAAATCTCTGTTTCCTCGGCTTCACCGGGCATCACAATGTTCTTCTATGACCTCCTTCTTTTGCATGATGCCACCGGGTCAAAGGGCGCGAGTCCGTAGTGCTCTCCATCCACTTTTTGATCGCGAATGTAGAACCACTTCTCCCTCCACCCTTGGATGGATGCATTGAGGTTGATGGCGAAGTAGGTTGATGGATACCGCAGCCTCCTATATCGTAGACTACAGATCTAGAGCCCGACTGGTGTTTGAGTTTGAAAAGCTTTTTAAAGAGGCCAAAGTGTGGCTTGATTTCGAGCCAGCATTCACAAAGAGTAAGGAAGCAGGCAATGTGGAGGATAGAATTCGGGGTCAGCTGGTGCAGCTGGAGCCCGTAGAAACAAAGCAACCCCCTCACAAATTTGTGAAGGGGGAGAGAAAGACCGCAAATAATGAACGCGAGGAACATCATCCGAAACCTGACGGGGGGACCTGGGATTACCTCATCGCCGGGGATGCGGTAGTCATCTTTAGTGGTGGAGAGCACCAAATCTTGGCACTGGGTGATGAGCTCTGAAGGCTTGATGGTACATGGACGCAACGACCCATTCGTGACGCGGGTTCCTGGTCCCTTCTTCTTCCCAGCCGCGGCGGCAGCACTGGTACCCACGGTGGCAGCGCCTTTCTTCTTGGACGCGACAGTGGCGACCGTAGATCCAGCGATAGAGCTTCCCTTCTTCTTTCCCATCTGGTGCTTGCGGTGGGAGCGCATGAAGTAGCTCGGAAAAGTGCGAAGTTGGTCCAGTGCCACAAGGAGGAGGAGAGCAATGGAACAACAAGGAGCGCAATGGCAGCAGTGTGTGAGCAAGAAGATAAATATGTGGAGAAATTACCGCACAACATATCTAAACTTAACCTCACCGGGGATGCCATCCAACGGCCAGGAGGAAACCAGCCAAACGCGTGGCACAAATCAATATCGACGCGTGGCAATGAAAACCACAAATCATCGTGCCACTCATCCCATTACGCGCGAGAATTGAGGAGACACAATTAAAACCAAATATTACACACGCCTGGTCAAATCCAAGTCAGAAATGGGACCCACCTCTTCGTCACGTCCCGTCAAAACCGCTCACGCGGGCAACTGAGATCACCTCATCGTCAGCACTGATATCATCAACTCCAGCAGGAGCATTCTATGACTACTCTAGTCCTTAATCGAGTCTTCGACTCAACCAAGCACTCAGGAGCTACTCCTAAAAGGAGCGCTGGTCGCGCACCCGATGAAATATACATGACTCTAAGCATTATGACAATGTATTTTCTCTCAAAACCCTTCACTCGAATCCACAATTCGAGTATGGACTCAGGGTTACTCCCATAGGGAGTGCTGGAAGCATATTCGACTGAAACAAGCAAAAGACGACAGCAATCGCAAAATACTTATAGTCCCCACTCGAGTCTATGACTTGAATAGGCACTCGGGGGCTACTCCCATAGGGAGCGCTGGTCGTGCACCCTATGATTTTTCTTACATACAAATGTGTGTTGACTACGTCCACACTCGAAAGCTTCGGCGACTCCGCCTCATATTTTCCCTACAAAGAGACTACGTCTCCTGCGCCACCCAAATCATCTCCGTGATGATAAAAATCGGATGCCACGTCTATGACATGAAGATAAGACCTGAATAAGGCCTGGCAACGCACCTGCTGCGCTCTACCAGACATAATCCATGCCTTCAACCACGATGAAATAAGCCTTCACGGACGCATCGAGTGCTCACACTTATATACTGGGATTCGACTCTATAAGACCTCCACGGCCTAAGTTGAATTACGCCAGCACTTTTCTGAATTTGAGTCTAGGGACTCGAGTTTGAGTAGATTACGTTGTTTTGCCCTAAGGCAGTTAACTGGTCCCGATACATCGAGTGAATCAGGCACGTATATCAATAGTCCCTATGACGTAAATTATAGCACTCAAAAAACACGCTCGACTGTGCACTCAAAGGCTTCATAAGTCTCCACTCGAATCTGTGATTCAACCGGACACTCGGGGGCTACTGACATGGGCATACCTTACAGGTACTCGAGTTTGGCATATAAGATCCAACATTGAAGAAGCCCAAGACATTGTTGAGGCCCAGCTAAGATTCGGGTGGCCCGGAAACTCCGACTGCATGCAGCACACGACAAATTAAAGGTAGAAGTTTAAAGGGAAAACCCTAACTTGTAACCGACTTGACCTGCTATCCCAAGACCTAGCCTATCTATATAAAGGCTAGGAGGGGGCGGCGAGGAGGACAATCACAACCCTAGCTTCCACACCATCGCCAGATTGCATCTATGCACCCCTTGTAACTTTCGACTCCCTCGATAATTCCAAGAGCAGACAAGCAGGATTAGGGTCCTCCACGAGGCCTAAACCTGGGTAAACCTTGCGTCCCTGTGTGCTTGTTTGCTAGCCGATCGATGCCTCCATCACTCCCCACTTCCTCGAATCTAAGTCCATTTGCGATGGGCATTGATGAGTTAACCCCTCGTCAACTAGTATCACAACTCAAGATCCAAGTGGTAGAAGAACCATTAAAAGATGATAAAGAAACTACTATGGTTGAAAATGAACCAACAAATGATAAACAAGTAGAAGAAGTCCAAATGCTAAGTGAAACAAAAGAACCTCTACTTTATCTTGATAAATTTAGCTTGCATGAACTCATTAACTTGTTGCAAAAGTTTTCTAATGATCCATTCTTTAATGGTCATCAAGCAGGATTTGGTTCTTACCAAGAAAATTATGTTATAAATGAAAAGATTGAAAGATATAATAGAGAAGCTATGATGCCACCTAATCTTGGGGATGTATGGATCCCCAAGGTATTAATCACTATTGGAAAATAGACACATCATGCTATTCTAGATTTAGGATCTAGTGTCTCAGATTTATCTAAAGATCTATATGATTTACTTGATTTGAAACCTATGGAAAAATGTTCAATAGATCTTTTACTTGATGATGATTCAACTAAACATGATCTAGGAAAAGTTCAAGATATTATGGTTGAATTACATATGACATTTGTACCATTTGATTTTATTGTCATGGATATGAGGAGCAATACCTCAAGTCCTATAATTCTTGGTAGAACTTTTTTGAGAACCACAGGTGCAGTCATTGATACAAAAGAAGGAAATGTGAACTTTCAATTTCCTTACAATAAGTGTATGGAACACTTTCCAAGGAAGAAGGAGGTAGCTAAGAAGCACAAGCTATCCCATGAGTTCCACATCACCTAAACCAAGTAAGTAAAGCCTAGCTATATGGCTATAAAGAAAGCGCTTTGCGGGAGGCAACCTGGTTATTTTTCTTTTGGATTTTTGTTTTGAACTCTTCCTTTAGCAAGAGAGTTTTGTTTTGGTTTTCTTTCTAAATTTTATAATAAAGTACCAAGTGGAACCCATTTTTTATGTTTTAAAAGTTTCTAAACATAGGGAGTAGCAAATTTCTACAGAACAGTTTTTAATGTGTGCCTTTTATGATTTTTCTGTAACTCTGATAGCGCTCAAATTCAGCATTTACAACTTTCCATCCTCTGTATGCACAAAAATTGGCTAAAATTCCTGACATGTCTAAGTGGGCGATTTGTTGTTTTGTTGTTGCTGAAAATCTGGACAAATTCTGCCATGTTTTGTTTTAACCATTCCCAAGTGTCCTAAGATGATTTGTATGAGTCATATTATATGCTAGGGATATGTAGGAACACTATATGCTTTCTGGAACATTTATAAAGAATTTTTTCTTTAATATATATGTAGCAACTATTATATTCTTGTGCCACTAATGTCACCTCTCAGAAAAGAGATGGGAGAAAAAGTTTTGTGTTGAAGTTTTTTGACAGGGAATAGAGGAACGCCAAACCAAGAGCAATCCAAGGATGGTGAAAACCATAAGCTTGGGAATGCCCAAGGCATCCCACTGGACGAACTCAACTCTCGGTTTTCAAACCTCTAAACTTTGTTTTTTGAGCAACATAGAACTATCGTAGAAACTTGGAGCGTCTGTTTTGTCATTTTACTTTTTTCGTTTTGCATTAGAAATACCACCACCATTATTATAAATGTTTATTATTAGCTACTGAAAACAAACTCTACCTTGATGAGATTAAGACTGAAAAAAGAATGCCATGGAACAAAAGAAAAGGGGAGATAACAACAAAAGTTGAAATTCATGTTGTGTTTTGTTCTTAAGCTCAAGTACTTTGTATGAAGCATGATCTGTTTTATGCCTATTAAATTGTATCCTTTGCTTGTGAATATTTATGTTCAACATTAAGAATCAAGGTGAGAAAATAAATGTTGACATTATAAACTAGATGGCACACTCTTTAGATTTCTTTTTGCTAAGCCTTTTCTACACATGCTAAGACTTGTTCAAAGCTCCTTAAAACTAGACTAGGTATATCCACCTACTTGTGGCAAAAACTACTTTCAAGTATAGTATGTATGTTAATCCTCCAAAAACTCTTAAAAACACCCTTTTCATGTATTTTTAAGCTCATAATAAAGTAAGGTTTGGGGTGATACCACTATGGAAAATTTTGTGCTTCACATCTTATTAGTGGTTGTTAGCTAAACCATGACTAGCATGGCACAAAGTTTTCAATGATAAATGTTGAATATTAATCATGTTTAAGTTCTACCTATGGATTGCAACAATGTTAAATGAAGTGTGCACACTGGAGTGGGCATGTTGGTAGAAAACGCTCCTGAACCGATAGTCAAAGCCATGCATGACATGGTGGAAACTTACAACATGATGATCCTTGTTGATATGATTCATATGTCTATTTTTCTTGTTCTTTTGGAGTAGAGATACTGCCCCCCTCCCACCTTGAATACAACCAAGGAATTATATTATCTTTTATGCTAAATGAATAAATAAGCAAATAAATAAATGCCAAAAGGGGGGCATATAGCTACACAGGGGCAAGAGGCACTTCAGTGATGCAGTTTCATAGACCAACATGAGTATACAATGACAGGCCTAAGTTGAGTAGCATGAGGAGTGCAAGGTCATAGGCTAGGTGCATGAAACAATCAACTTGTAAGATGTTTAGCGCAAAAAACATATGAAGCTTTAAAAAAAAGTGAAATAAAAAAGATACTTGGAACCCCATCCTTATTAGTAATGTTTACATGAATTACATAGCTCAAAGTTCTATTTTTATTCTTTATGGAGGATTAACATATGTATTCAATGCTTACTTTTGGTACCAGATGCAAAACATCTCAAGGGAAGACATAAAACTAAGAAGTGAGTCTTCCAGTCAAGGGCATGAAACTAAGAAGTAGCCCAAAAATAAAGGCATGAAAACACCAATGCCAATCATGAAAAGAGTCTCTTATTCTATAGGTTCATAAAAGTGTGCTTGAAGGATTATTTTGTTCATCATTTGTTTTATCACACCATCACTTATTATTTAGCATATTTATAGATGTGTAAAAGATATAACTTGATAGTTCACTTGCATATTATGTTTCATTGAAAGGAATTGAGCATGTGAACTCTACATGATAATGAAGGAAGCAAATGTAACAAACTCCAAAGTCCATGTTTAGTTTTCTCACCTTCATGCTCGAGGACGAGCATAGGTTAAGCTTGGGGATGTTGATGCATGTAAAATGCATACATGAACTTTTTAGATTGTTAACACGTTTTCCCACATGTTTGCATCATATATAATGTTATATCCCATTTTTACATTGATTTTTGGGGATTTACCAATGACCCCCTTTATTTTGGCTATAACCCTGCAGGGCAGGAAAACCCTGTGTTCAGTATTTTTGATGTTTCAGGACCTATATGAAGTCAAATGGACCTGCACTTTTGGGAATGCCAATATTTATCCACGAGAAGAATCTGGAGCACCTGAATCTCACTAGGAGGGACAAACGAGCCTAGGTCGTTCGCCTAGGCCTGGTGGGTGCGCCACCCATGCTCATTTTCTCCTCGACCTTCCAATCGCCTTGATTCTTTCACCCACGAAGTTCTCTTGACCTAAAAACCCCTATATAAGGACCCCCCCGGGGCATCCTCGGAAGGAGGGCGGTGATAAGGCACTAGAGATGAAAACACCACCAAATAGAGTCAGATCCGGTGAAGAATGGAGGGGGAAACTCCGTCAGAGCCACCTCCGAGGAGATCTCCACCCTCTCCAGCTTCATCACCATGATGAAGAGGTAGTCCACCTTTGAGATATGGGCTTCTGGCAGTAACTTAATCTATTTCTCTCTTGTTCTTCATGGATCTAGTACCATATGAGCTTCCCAACATGATTATGGTCATATTTGTAATTCCTATGTAGTGGATCTTTGTTCTATGATCTGATATTTGAGATTGGAATCTATTTTGTGTAAGTTGTTTTAATAGATGCATATCATGCACCCTGTTATTCATTGCTTGTTTTGATCCAACTTGTATGCAAGAACTTGTATGGGGAGAAGTGTGTGTTAGATGGAGTAGCATGGGGGTGGATATTGAATTGTGACACATAATATTCAAGATCTATTTTTGTTTTTTCCTTTATTTTGTTGCCTCACTAGGGATAAAGTGAAATCATGTGCTATAGTTATCACGTGACAGTGTGATGACCTTGTTAGATCAAGGTAGCATATTAGTAATTCAAACATCATATAATATTGCTTAAAGCTATACTCTGATTTGTTCGTAAATCAAGATTGCATGGAGATTTCCCTTTCTTGAGGAGTATAAGAGAGAGATGTATTCTATCTCAATATTAGAATGTGATGCCCATATTAATTCCTTTTATCAAGCACTTATAGAATTTCCATGAATCTTTGTCATTGATGAATTGTTTTATGATCACTACAACCTAAAAAGAGAGTAGACAAGTGAACCCATGAACACCGGTCCGATTTTATCATAAGAAACACCTTTCCATTGCATCTACTATCCTTTACATTTTCTGCAATTTAATAATTCGAAAATACAAAAATACTTTCTCTACTTCCAATCACTCATAAAAAACCAAAAACAACTCTACTATCTTCCATATAATCTAGTTTGTATTATTTTACTTTATTTACTTTCTTTTATATTTTAGTTCATATTACTAATATGAAACCTTTTGCTTGACAACCACTTGGTGTAGTTGGGGACACAAGACAAATTATTTTACTTTATAAGTTGCTTGAAGAGGAGAAGACAAAGATCCACGCAATTCCCCGAGAGTTTGATATAAACCCTCGAGTTATCCTTGTGGGGGAAAATAAGCTTGCTACAAGACTCTGTAGTTGGAGTCCCAACGAAAAGTGGCTGCGTTTGTTGCCATCAACTACAAAAAACCTAACATGATGCCCATCAACATGGACTCTATAAGGTTGTTGCACTTCTCAAGTACTTTTGGATGCAAGCAGGGTAGTCTCCCATTTACCTATCTTGGACTACCCTTAGTCTGACAAAACCTTCATTGGAATACTTCTTACCAATGGTGCAGATAGTTCAAATAGACTTGGAGGAATTGCTGATTTTCTTAATTATGGTGGTAAATTGCAATTGGTCAAATCAGTGTTATCCTCCTTACCACTATTTTTCATGAGTTGCATGGAGGTCCCCATCTCCATAAAAGAACATGTGGTAAAATATATGCATTGCATGTGGAGGAAAAAACTGATGATGTGCAAGCTAAAGGCTCAGCTCTTGTAGCCCGGACCAAGGTGTGCATACCCAAAAATCAGGGTGGCTTGGGGGTCCTTAATTTAAATATCCAAAATGATGCTTTATTACTCAAGAACTTGGATAAATTCTACAACCACCATTACACTCCCTAGGTGCACCTTATTTGGGAATCTTACTATTCAGAAGGACATTTGCTAGGATATCAAATGGAAGGATATTTTTGGTGGATGGGACACCTTAAGTTCCTTGATGCTTACAAGGCCAAGGAAAGGTGTCAGTTTGGAAATGGGAAAACTGCTTATCTCTGGATACATCTTTGGATGAATGAATGTCTTCAATTCAAAATGCCACACTTGCTTTCCTATGCAAATAACACTAAAATCACTGTTCATGGGGCAATCCATACTGAATACCTTGAAGATCTTTTTAAACTACCACTGTCTTAGCAAGCTTTTTCTGAATTTGAAAATCTAGAAGACATTTGTCAACACAATTTGATCAAGAGTCATCTGGGCCACTCATACAAATCGAGTTACATTTATGGATCTAATCAGTTTACTGCCCAAAAAGCTTACAAGGTGCTAGCTGGTACTCAGCCTGCTGCACCATAATTCACCCGGATCTAGAATTCTTCTTGCCAAGCAAAATATAAAATTTTCTTCTGGCTACTACTCTTAGACAGACTAAACACAAGAAATATTCTTAGAAGGAAAACATGCCCCTTCCTGATTATAATTGTGCAACAATGAACTGCAGCACTGAAGAAACACTGGTTCATCTGTTCTGGAATTTTCCTTCTCCTTCTGATTGCTAGGATTATATTGGCCACAAAGAGCTAGAGGTATTTTTGTTCTAGAGGCTTTTCAAGACATAAAAACGAAATTAAACTTGTTGTTTTCCATGGAAATCATGATTTTAATAGCATGGGGGATTTGGATTTGCAGAAATCAAAAAATCTTTGAAGACAGAAGACCGGACTTTGCAAATTGGAAAGCCATCTTCCTCCGGGAAATGAGATGGGTTAGCTATAGAACCAAAAAGAAGTTCTCTCAAGAGTTTAATGATTGGATACAGAGACAATATTATTAGATCTTCCAACTTGTAACCTGTAGCTTGTAACTTATAACCTACTTTATATATATTGATAAAGAAAACAAATTTGCAGTGGGGCTCTTTCCCTCACTTTTTACCCTCAAAATAAAGATGGGTTGGTCCGACGTGTCATTACGAGACCCGGTTCTATGCGGCCCCACTCGTCAGCAGGTAACGACTAAAGGAGGTCTCGGCCCAACACATCAGAACTCGTCAGCAGATAACAGGCAATGCCTTTGACCCGATGGCAACCTGCCATTTGAGCATTGTGAGGGTTTGACACAAGAGAGGAGAAAAACGAGCAAAAATTTCGACCATGGATAAAAAGAGGGGCACTAAAATAGAAAACCCTTTAATATATATATATGTATGGTTGAACTTTACAAAATTTAATTTTAATCAAAATTTGTGACATATAGAATGAATACAATATAAACCGGCGAAAGAAAAATAATTAAAGAAATCTCCCCCCTGCCAAACATTATTCCACTATAATGAAGAAGAACGAGCTAACCAGTAAAGCAACTGCCATTAATCTTTTTTGGGGGGCCAGATTGGGATTAAAGAAAGGTATTGAAAGAAAAAGCAAACAAACCCATGGCACAAATAGGAGCAAACCGGCGGCAACAACAAATGGCTTTTCCCACATGAGCCTCTGCCTAAGTTCTTTTTTCATTTCCTTCCGAGTGCTGTGTGTACCCCGTTGCTTTCTCCGAGTCGTAACGTGTCGAAATAAAGCGGAACAAGACAGCGGCACTAGGCGCGCATGTATGCATGGCATGTGAGAGAATAACAGCGGCGTGTACGCACAAGGAATGTGGATAGGTTTGATATTTAGCACCTGCGCGATCCGATGCCAAACGGACGTTGCTTTACAGTTGGACTGCATCGGTCGGTGGTCAAAAGAACAAGCTAGACGTACGGCCCATGATTAGACCCTGCTCGGACTTAACCTAGCCATCTGATGGGATGGAGTGGAGTATATATGGAGTCAGCAGCTAGCTAAGCGGTGTCCTGTGTCCAAACCAAAAGATGTTCGTAGACTTTTCAGACCATGCACAGTGCCCGACCGTGCTCATGTTAGGAAGGATCCGATGAGCGGTAGACGCTTCCCCACTGGAATTGCTGACGCGGACCCACTTGTCAGACAGGAATACGCTCTCCCTCCGGCCGGCGTGACCCTACGTACGGATTATGCATCCCGACGTTCTCGCCAGCAGTTTACGAACGTCCGTACCGGCGACCAGCCACGTATGTGGCTGCCTCGCAGACTGAAACTTGTACGAGAGACCGAATACCAAGCATGGGGCATGCATGCATATTCAGCGCCTCAGCGTGAAGCATTGTTTTTTTTAATACTCCTCTAGTTAAATGTGAAAATAGGTCATTGGAGATAACTTAGAACTAGCTTTTTTCACCCTCATAAGAAATAGCAAACCATCATTTTAGTCCTTCAGTTCGAGTATCCTGGAATACTATACAACTTCAGGACATGACTGCAAGCAAGCATGATGATGTATTTATAATAGTTATTAGTGATAGCTAAAGTTAGGCTATAAACCATTCATGTTGAAATTGAGTGCATTGTATGGGACACAGGGTTCGAAATCGACTGCCGATAGTATATAAGATGCAAAAGATTATGGAGAAATAATTTAGTACTCTTGCTTTAGTACTTTCAATACACTACAAGAGCTAACTATGCACGTAATCATGCTGAAAAGTCAATCGTGGACAGCTCACCGGAAACCAACAATATGCATTTGCTTTTATCATGAGAAAATTATATAATTTTCTAGTAGTATAATAAACCTTTCATTTTCTTGCAAGATAAGCATGACAGAGATTTGGATTTAGCGGGGGAAAATTATAAAGATACCTTATGTTGGATTAGGACAAAAGCATTTATAAACTGTACCAATTAGGGAGCACTAGTGTGAAGTCAATACCCAACAATCCATGAAAGCAAGACAACACAAAGAATAAATTGGATTAGCTAATTAAGATAAACCTAATGGACAGCTTTACTCCAACCTTGCCTATAATGTATCTACCGCCTATCTATCCATCTAATACTCTAATAACAATAGGAGAAGGAAAAGGAGATTAGATCATGGGTACTCCACCACCCGTGTTAACCCGAGGGAGGACAAGCAAGCAGCTAAAAGGAGTACAATTTGTACTTAAAGGATGTGATGGGTAAGTTGGTCTCTCTACTAACCGAAAGGGTGATGATTAAGTAAGCACTAAACTGTCTCAAAAAAGTAAGCACTAAACAACACTTAATCATAACTTATAGTTACAGAGGATAGAACACAACCCTAACTGAACTAGGCCCCATAGTAAAGAGACAAGTGGCAAATGCACAAAGGGCGCATAAGAGAGAAACTCATCAGCTATTTTGGAGGCGTATGCACACTTAGAGCATGTATAATGGGAGGTGCTTAGATGGGTGCTTATAAAAATAAACCAACCATTTTGCTAAGCATTGGTGCTTATTTGTATAGACGAGGTGCTTAGTTAGGCATCCACCTACTATAAATAAGCACCGGTGCTTAACGAAAAACCGGTTTATTTTCCTAAGCACTTTGTATTGTACGTGCTCTTATGCAGTGCCTTCAAGCCCTCATGTATCATGCATATAAATAACTCACCTTAATTTTGAGAAAACACCATGGATGATGAGAGAGAGATTAGTTGTGTGATAACATCCATTCCGTATCTAATTAGGATTCTCACTCCAGATGCAATATTTCCGCCATATTCAGGTATTAATTTGCAATGAGCAAATATTCTCAGTTAAATTTGTTTTATTATTATTATATATATATAATATACACGAGAGAAAATGATATACATGATTTTCTTCACCATAAGAGTTTTCTCGATCTCCTCTTTGCCGATACGTATAAAAAAGAGTTAATTAGTACAGAGGACCTTAAGATTGTGTGCAATATTTTGATGCAGAGGGGAGGATTCAACCTCTTTATTCCGAAAACAAAGACATGAGCGGTCACACTCCCACCAACAATACCACTTCCGGATCCCTGGGAAACCTAGACAAACCGTCTCGACCCATCTGTATTTGTTACGAAGTATTCCCGACGATAGCTTAACAATGGTTTACCTTTGTAGGGGTTTGTGGTGGCACATGCTCATGGTAGGTAGTGAGTGTTTACCCTTGTTAAGAACGAATGCACAAAAAGGCCAGGGATATATTCCTTTTCGCACGCTTCCCGGCCAGTTCCAGCGCATGTCCTAATGCATCGTGTGTTGTCCAATTAAGGCTTAAGCTACTGCTTTCTTTGCACTACCTAAGCACCCAACTAGCAGTTATACCGTAAGCTTATCTAAAGATCATTATATCCACTAAACGTGCTTTGCCGTGCATCTATCTGTCCTTGTGTATATAACTGGGATGGTTTCTCTCGCAATAGGCATATTCCACCAACTTTCTTTTCTGCACAACAAAAAGGCAAAACTTGCAGGGTATACACATCTCGGGCTCTCAGCGGTCCTAAACTGAGATAAAAAGACGAACATTAGGTACGGCGTGCATGATTGCAACCATGGGCTGCGGGATGCCAATGCTCAATTGGCGGCAAAGAATAGTTTGGGATGCCAAAGGAGATTATACTGTACTGTTCCCGGCACCTTGGAGCCTAAAATGTGCAGCTCCTTACTTCGGGACCACCCTAAAATTCATAATTTTCGTGTTTCTAATTTTTTTTTGAAAAAAACATTTGCGTGTAGAGGAAGCCTTGACATGCATGGGTACCAATTTCGAGTAAAAATTACATACTGTAAGTATGTGTCCTGCACAAAAATGATAAACATGTACTAGTTTGCACTGTAAAATCCTGGAACGTATATTGTTCGCAACATACTTTGTCTTTTTAATCCAAGTTACATCCTTTCGAAATTAAGCTTAAAACTTAGCATGCACATACCTGTATACATCCTCTCAATCTAGAAGTTAGTTTCATGTTTTTCTGACTTTTTAATTTTACCGTTAATCCGAGATCATGAGTATCCATGTCCTAATAATTTACTCTAATTTGGCCCTATCGCCGGTGGCCACCATGAGCCTGCAGGATTGTTGTGCGCATGCAACAACTAGCCCCGCCGGTGGTTCAGTTAAGGCAGCGGCACAAAGTTTAGTTCAGTTCACGCACTCTTTAGGGAGTGAGCCTAACTTAACTGGTTGGGAGAGTGGATGTACAGACCAAACACCTGAGTTCAAATCCTCATGGGAGTGAATTAAGGTTTCTATTTATACTTGAGGACCAGACTCTCCTGATAAAGGACCAGGCTTGGTACTTAACCAAGTTTAAAAATCCTGGTACTCATGCTTAATGGCTGTGTGCATCCCTAGTTGGTGCAGAGGCCGGGGAAGTGAAATCCTCCCTCCATTTTAACTTCAACATGAACATGAACCGTCCGAGAGAATAAACCAATGTGGATGGGAGTCTCCTCCCGGGTCGTCCGCGCGGACGGCTCCGAAGGCCCCCAAACCCTAGCCGCCGCCGTCTAAAGGGGGGCTGTCTCGGCCGTTGCTGCCGCCGATCCCGGCGGTGGTGGCGGTGCCCGACCGTCTAAGATGGGCGGGAGGAGAGGCGCTTCCCCTAGGCCTGCCCTTCACGCGGAGGACAGCTGGTTTGGAGGCGCGAGGGCGACGCCATGAGCGTGCGCTCGTGGCTGAGGAGGGAGCGAGGTGGCAGAGCTATGGCGGGCGCTGGTGGCCAGGCGCGGCATCGAGCTAGCGACGTCTGCACGGGGCATGGATCTGGATCCGTTCCAGGTTGGCCACGAGGCATGACGGAGCTATCATCGGGATCTCGGGGCGGCGCTCAGACCTTGCTGGTCCGGGTCGTGCTGCTGCCTAGATCTTCTCTATGTCCGGCGGCCAGTCGTTCGTTGTTCGAATTTTGGTTGTTGAGCTTCCTCCTCGGCGGCCGGCGGGTGTCGAGGGGGCTGCCGACTCGGCTTGAATAAAGGGGGTGGTCCTCGGATCTCTCTCGCACCAAGATGAAGATCTACTTGATGAGAGCCTCCTTTGATCTGGCCGGAGTGTCTGGTTCCGGAAGGGTCCGCCGGCGAACTCCCATGGGTGCATATGCGTGGAGCTTGCTGGATCGGAAGGAATTCGGTCACACGCACCTGTGTTTTTTGCTGGCCGTTTGGTTTCGGTGGGAGCGCGGTGAAGCTCTGCTACCTGTTACCATCATGCGACATGTCTTTGACGATACACATGGTGAAGTCAGATGTGGAGAACGTCATGAAGGCATAGACATGTGGGAGAGCTATGGTGGATTTAGTCTTTATGGCGATGAGGATCTGGCTTGGATATCTGTGACTCGTAGCAGCGTCTGTTAGAGGGGGCGACATCACAGGAGGAGTTCATAGTCTTATCTTGCAGAGTGAAAACCCAAGGTCTGGCCTTCATTGGTTGTGCCTGGCAATGGTCTTGCAGAAGGCATTTTTTTGTGCGCGAGAACTTTCTCTAGGGTGAAAACCTAAGATCTTTGATCGGGCGATGACAGCGTTTGTGCACTATTTCCTTCTTGGAGGCGTCGCTTTTGGAGGAGTTGGACTTCTGGTATTGTTTTGGTGGTAGTAGTGTCACTGATGATAAGGATTGGATTCCTGCAGCGGGACTTTTTTTTTGTAATTCTTCTTTTTTCGGCTTGCAGATGTTGGGTGTAATTGGTATCCGTGTCATATATTAATATGCTCATTTCCAAAAAAAAAAGTTCCACACTGTTCAATTATAAGAGACATTTTTGCATGTTGCACATGTATTTTTTTCCTTAAAATTTGCCCAAACAATTCTGAGTTTCATCCATGCAACGTGCACTGGAGGCAGCAAGTCGAATACCGGATTTCTCGCTAAATAGGCTTGAAGCCTTTCTCAATGAGCAATGATCCTTGCGGCCCATTAAGAAGGAGTACAGTTCTCTTCTTTATTTCTACTTTTGTTTTTACAAATCAAGGTTCTTTTATTTAATTTTCATAAATCAGTTTAATAATAATAAAAGAATGTGTTGAAAAAAAAATTGTCTGCGCATACATGAATAAATATCATCAGCTAGATGGTTTCTCATTACGCCTCAAGCCAGATTATTTTGTGCTTATGTTCAGGTTTTTTCGTTTTCAGGTTTCGATTTAGATTTTAATATGATCCTAATAGAACTCATCCTATATGATTCTGGACTTTCCTCACTACTCATTGTTTTGGCTTCTACTTTTCTCCAACCTTCTTCTTGACTGGAAATCATGTAACTTTGTCCGTGTATATGACCAACTAGCAAAAAAACTTACAATTTACATACTATTAAGTCCCCGGTTATCCTAATATCAAAATTCTCATTGTCAATACACCATCAATATACACAAAAACACTTCTAAAATTTCGGTTCTCCAAAGAAACAAAAGAACGTGTAAGATTTATGAACCGTCACTACAACAGAACCCGTGGATCCAGGCGGTTATAAACACGGACGCACACGTTTAATCGTCGTTCTCACGTTACGCCAGCAAAAAATGTCAGAGATAACTGCGTCATAAAAGTGCGATCATCGGTGCTCCGCAGCCCGAACGAGGGGCGGGCGGCCTTCTCTAGCAATGGTTTGGTGTGTTAGGTGCAACGATGTCCAGTTGTTTTCTCAAGAGGCGCAATTTCGTTCTTGCTCGGTAGTCTAGGTTGTCTAGTGCTAGGTGTGACCCCTCCCCCAACTCTCTTTCTTGACTTGGAGTTGGGACGCTTCCCTCTCGTGCCATTTCTTTTAACTTGCTTTATAAGAGGGTTTCTTCACCATCTTGTATCAGTTCGGCAGTTTGTTTGGAGAGACTTCATACGAGACTAAATCATCACACAAGTTGCCTCTGCTTGGTCCGGTTTAACAAAATCCACAGATAATAGCAACACGACTACACAGACCTTGGAAGTCTATGTTATGCATTCGAGCCTAGGGGTGGGCTAGCGGGGTCCAAAAGCACAAATGCAACTATGCAATCTGATTTACTGAGCATAGGGCCGGAAATCCACGCGACGGACTATGCAGGTACGACATACAGGACTCTACGGGAATCCCTATATCCCGCCATATTCGGGACGCAATGCAACCCGTCCACGTCAGCACTCTTTTTAGGTACACCTTCTTTCTGATTTTTTCCTTTTCTTATTTTTTCTTTTCTATGTTTTTTCTTTCTATTATTTATTCTATTTTTCTTAAATCTGCATAATGTTCAAATTTGAATTTTTTTAATTATATTCGAACACTTTTGAAATTTGAGCATTTTCGAAATCTGAATATTTTTTAAGTCTGGACATATTTAAAATTTGAACATTTTAAAAATCCATATAACTTTTTTAAAAATATGATTTTTTTTCAAAAACTGGACTTTTCCAATTGTGAACTGTTTTCAAATTTATTTTTTGAATAAACATTTTAAAATTCCAAAAACTTTGAAAGTTGAACATTTTTCGAAATCTGAAATTTTCTAATCTGAACATTTTTCAGGCATATACAAAACTGTTCAAATCTATTTTTCTATTCTAGAACAGAAAATAAAAAATTAGGTAAAATAATATTACCTGCTATTTTGGCCCATGCTGCAACTTGCAAGCGGCGCACATAACAAGTGCTGCAGGCTGGAGCAACTCCCTCCCGCAGCGAGCGGAGTATAGGGGCACCCGGATGCTCGCTTCCCCAGTCCAAGCGTCTCTCACCCGCTTCGCTTCCCAACTTCCCAAATCGCGAGCTCGGGACGCTAGCACACTACTCCGATCAGATCGCTGATTTGCGCGCCGATCCGCTCCGCCTCTGCTTCCCCGGCTCCTCAGGTTCGGTTTGCTCCCCGCACTGTATTTTCGGGATCTATTCGTGTTATTCTTTGCGGCGATTTCGTTTTGTTTCTGGACTATTTGTTCGGGCGTTTTGTCAGTTGCCCGCTGTGCTTTGATCCGAATCGATCGCGGTGTATCTCCGGAGGGAACCGGGGCATTTTCTCGGCGATGTTTGGGTACTCTGTGTGGCTTTTTGGTGAGTGCGTGTTGAGAAAAATCCGAGCTAGGGTTTGTGTCGGAGATACTCTGCAGTTTGATCCGGTAACCTGAACTCGCTTCTGGTGATATTTCCTGGTGAATGGATGTTGTTGCAGTATTTCTATGATGTTCTTGGTAGCAGCGTGATTGGTTTGTCTAGCATTTAATTTGTAGCATACATGTAACAAGATGAGAAGATAGAAATGACGAGTTAACTAATAACGACATCCCATTGCACTGCGTTAGTGCTACTGGATTGTGCTAGGAGAAGCATTTCAGGCTTTCAGCCATCCCAGTCATTTTTGGTTGGGTGAGCATTGCAATTCTGCAGGTGTACTTGCTAGCACGGAACATAAATGGTAAAATCTGGCACAGAATGGATCTATATCTGATTGGTTGCTTCAATTTCGTTACTCCTGATAAAATACCATAGCGAAATTAGCATCTTGATCACCATGTTTGATCATGTAGGATGTGCTGCAAGTAGAGCCCTAGTGTGTAATCTTTTCATTTCTTACTTCGTTGTGTTACGTTAGACAGGTTAGTTTGGTGTTGGTGTTTGTTTTGTTCAAATTTTTACATATTTATAACAGATTTCTGGATTTGAGTATTGGACACAACTTGGGTTATATCATCTATCACAATTTGGGTTATTTAAAAGATAATTTCAAAATTGTTTACATTTCACATGTTCTGATACTGTGCAGAGAACTTCAGTTGAAGATGCAAAGAGGATGGGGCGGGAGAGGTGGTCTCTTTGATTTGGGGACCCTTTTCCTGGTTTAGGCGGCTTTGTACCACCTGGGGACCTTATGCCTAGTTTTTTGGGTGGCTCAAGTCCCTTTAATGATCCTTTCTTTACAAATCCGTTTGGTTCTATGATTGGACATAGCCTGTTTGAGCAAAGCAGCTTTAGTTCAAGCATGTTTGGGCTCCACAGAGGTCTAAATGATGGAGTGTTGAATGCCGGAGGCTTCCAGCAGCAAGTTCCTGAACCAAACAAGCCAAAAGGGCCAATTATTGAGGAGCTGTCTTCAGATGATGAGGATAATGCAGATGCGAATGAAAACGATGAGAAGAAGAAAGCTAACCCTATGAAGCATTTAAGGATTAGCAAGGAGCCCTATGTGGAGGAACCTGATGAAGTTCAAGGTTGGCTTATTTTATGCTGTTAATAGGGGTTTACACAGCTGCATGTTACTTTTCTCGAGTTAGCTTTAGTTTGTCTGTAAATAATTCGATGAAGATAAAGACATATGACCTTGATTAACTCATTGCTGTTATTTCTTATTCAATTCAGTATGTGCCCCTCATGGCCTGGAACCTTGGACCAAATTATGTCAATATAGACTCTGGAATCTGCAAGATGGTTTGCCCATCCAGTAAACCTGTAGTTGTGATAGTATACATAATAACTATACAAATTCATCATGTAGTTGTGATAGTATACATAATAACTATACAAATTCATCATTCGTTATTCTTTTGCTGCTATCGTGTAGAGTTTATCCTAGCTGGTTTTGATACCAGGCAGCCTACACAACCGATATAGTGATGTTAAGGGTTTTATGCGTCCTCTCTTGAAATGTGATTCTCCTTCATACATCGAAAGATTGTTGGGTATTTGTGATTTGTGCTTGTCATAAAGATTGGCAAAGCAGGTGATCAAGGGGAGGATACTAATGTTCATACTTTTTAACAGATTATAAAAGACCTAAGCGTGAGCAATTTGGGAGAGAGTATGCTGGAGCTGGTACATCATATCAACAGCCGCAGACGTATATGTTTCAGAGCTCAACTGTTACATATGGCGGTTCAAATGGGGCCTGTTATATGTCTTCAACCACTAGGAGGAGTGGTGGAGACGGAGTAAGTCCCTATCGGCAGTGCTGTTACCTGTTAAGTTAAAAGTTCTGGTGGTGATTGATTCTTCAATGTCTTGTAGGTTACAGTGGAAGAAAGTAAAGAAGCAGACACAAGTACTGGTAAAGCTACTCATAGGATAACACGTGGCATTGGCAACAAGGTGCTTGTTATTCTCAAACCAGGCGTATGATTTTTGTTCTCCTCACTACACTGAGGATATGATTGGAGCTATTATTCTATGGCTGCAGGGTCATGCGCTAACTAAAAAGCTTGACTGCAATGGAAAAGTTAACACCGTGAAAACTTTGCAGAACTTGCATGAAGGTTCTACCTGTTCTGGTGCCTTCTGTCACCATACCCTTGTTATCGTCTGTCAGGTTCTGATGCCGTTTTTTCTTCTCTTGCAGACGAGCTTGTTGGGTTTGAGGAATCATGGCAAAGAAACGCGGGGCAATGCCTGCCTAGTTGGGACCCGAGAGTAAACATGCTTAGCAGTGGTACACCCCCTTCTCTGTCGCTTATGTATATGATACTTTGATGTACCATGTGATTATCTCTAGTCTATTTGCTTCTTTGGTATGGTCACTGTCTATACCCTCTGGACCAAAATGTTTAAAAATAGAGTATGCACACTAACAGTAATCAGCTATTAGACTACCAAGCTTGGAGTCATCTATGAAATATTCTATAGTGATGTGATACCAGACCATGATGGAGACTAATGCCAGCTTTACCCTTGGTGTTATTCACTCCTAGTCTTAGTAGCTGGGGACGGATTATTGGCTTAGATAATTCCATGGGGGTTAAATACCCATTAGTAAGTGGTTTTCTTCTTCTTAACTGCCATTATACACTGTTATAATTGTGTGGGGAGTTCTGGCACAGATTAAGTGTCTTGACCGTGAGGTGGTGCCTTGCATTTGACCAATACAGTAGTTAAGCACAAAGTAATGTGACCATAGAGATCTGAACTCGGGGTTTTCTTGTCTCACATGGACAATTTATATACATACTCAAGTCCATAATAAGGTTGATGCCTTTCATTATCATGGCCATTTACAAGTACGTGGTCATGCTGTACCTTTTTTCTCTGTGCATGGGTAAGTTACAACTTGTTAATGACCTGAATTGCCGTCCCTCCTGATTGCATGAGTGAGTTGCAACCCATTGGTAGTCTGAATTAGATGTCTCTCTTGTTTTCATGTTCGAGCTTGATCCCTGGAGTTACATTATCTTACATTCATACTTATATAATAATACAGCAAGAACTTTTCACCCTGGCACCCGGGAAGAGAATGGAATGCCTGCACTTCCAGCATGCAGTGAAATGTTTGCGCTTCCAGCACCCGAACAATATCGTGGCTCCAATTCCTCGAGGATGAAGAGGCGCCCTCTGGATGGTTCGTCACAAGGACAACGCCGTTCCCATCCATGATTTTCTCTGGACTTTAGGCAGGACCAGAATGATGTATCTCTAGCTCGCTCTAGTTGTTGAACAAACTATGCTTTACACTTCAGTCGGCTTAGCTTAAGAAGCTCCGTTGCTGTGCTTCAGAGATGTTTAGAACTTATTATCTGCTGAATTATAACTGGAGGTGATGTATATTGCTGGTCCCTTGAGGGTGGCTTCGCCAATCACGAAAAAAATGTAATTATCTGTTTTCGGCAAGAATGATCATATCTTCCTCTGGCTGTAGTGATACATGTGTCTGGCAAGGGTGCATTCATGTATTTTCTGATATATTGCCTACAATACCACATATTTACTGAGATCTACGTTTCCCAGTAATGTCACTTCGCGTCGTCCTCCCGCGGGCGACAGAAGCGGCGGCGGCAAACCCTAACTCCCTCCCTCCCTACCACCCCCTTCCCCTCCGCCACCGGGCAAAGCTCGCGTGATGCTGGTGGCGGCGGCCTTCCATTCCCCGGTGGTGAGGGGACCCGAGTGGGACGGGGCTTCGGCGCGCGGTGTGCATAGGCGGGGGCGGCGTGGCGTCGGCCGGCGTGTTGCGCCAAGGCAGCCTCGTGCTACTGGAGGCGGTGGCAGGTGGTGCGCTCGTGGCTGCTGCAGCCGGTGGCGGTAGGGGCCCGAGCTCACCCCTGCAGATCTGGGCGGCGCGGCGGCGCTTGGTCGGTGTGCGGCGCCGATGTGGTGGGCACGCGGGGGCTGCTGCGTGGGGTTGCGCCTCCGCGGTCTGTGGGCGCCCATGGCGGCTGCGCCCGATCTGGGCGCCTGCGGGCCGGGGTGGGCCGCGGCCTCGGGGTGTGGTGATGAGCGGGGATGCGCGTGGCTCCGTCTCTGGGGCGATGTTAGCACAACAGTGGTGGTGGCGAGCCAGCATGGGGGCCCTCCTCCGACCCCATGCGGGCTGGCCGTGGAGCCGGTGGTAGCCGAGGCACCTCTCTTCTTCGACGATGAGGCCAGCGGTGCTTCTCTCCTTCCTGTTGTAGCTTCTCAAGCCGGCGCCTTGCATCCCCGCCAGCCCACTCCACGCCTTCCTTTGGGTGGGTCTTGGTGACACGAGCTATGGCCAGGTGAAAACCCTGCTCGGCTGGAGCTGATGCTGGCCGTGGCGACGCCTGCGGGTGCCGTTACCTCCTTGGGGGCGCGGTCATGGCATGTATCGTCTCTCCCCGTTCTCGTGTGCCGGGGGAAACCCTTGGTTCAGGTCTCTGGACCAGACGGCGGCGGCACCACGGTGTCATGATCTTCTTGAAGACGTCGTCGAGGCTACACGAGAAGGGCCAATTTTGTGGAGTGGGGGTGGTTGGGTGCGGCAGTTGTTGGGAGCTGCTCAGGGCGCGAGCATCAGGGGCGCAATGTACATCATGGTGGGCGCCTCTTGGTCGACGTCTTCCTCGAGGCTGGCTGGATCCTGCTGACTTCTCACCGATCTCTTCTAGGCGTATGAGGGGGAGATGCGTTGATCCATGCGGCCTCGGAGCCTTGGTCGTGCTATGGTGGAGTCTCGCTTTGATCGTGACGCGGTTCAGTTGCTTTGTGCCTCGTCTCCTGTGATAGGGGACTTGGCGAGGCGAGGTCGGTACCGTCGGGTAGTTGCGGAGGGTGTTTTGTAAGCCGCTTGGCGTTGTATCGTGTGAGTTGTACCGTGTTGGGTGTGTGGTGTGGATGCCTTTGTGGCGTTGTATCGGCCGTCGGCCTCTCCTCTATGTGTTTGGTACGTCGCCAAGGACGTATCCTGGAGAAAAATAAATTATGGCTCGTAGCTGAGTTGCATCATAGTGGATTTGAAGATGAAACGTTCAAATTTTCACGCAAGGATTTTTTAAAGGACCGTTGAAATTGAAAAATCAAATGTGCAGGAGCTCAGACATCACGAAGGTTGTAAATACACTGTTATACTACTACTTATGGATACTAGTATGAAATAGCCAAGGTTGTAAAAGATCGTTTTTTGATGTGGAATGCGGCTTGAGTTTTGCTAAACATAGCGACTGGTGCTCCACGTTTCGAGCCAAAGCATCTCCACTCCACACCATCCCGCGCTTGCTCTTGGCGCCATCTTGCACGCACGCATCGCCTGCCATGGAAAATTCCCCATTCCTCTCATCTCCCGTTTCCTTTCCCATCTGCTCCGCGAGCACCGTCCAGCACCCATGTCGCTGGCGGAGGGGATCCATCTCAACAAGAGCCTCTTCTGCTTCGACCCCGCCACCGGCGCCACCTCCTCGGGTGTCTTCACCGGCGACGATCCTCTCAAGTTCTACTTCCCCCTCCTCCTCTACCACATATGTGTTGTCTTCATCGTCTCCCGCGTCATCCACGGCACCGTCCTCGGCCGCCACGGCGTCCCTCTCGTCATCTCCCAGATTCTCGTACGTACATACTAACTAACATACACGTGCTCGCTCGTCTTGCTTGCCATTGCTGTGCACGATTGAGCTAGCGTTCGATCGGTTGATTGATTGGTTAATTACTAATTGCACAGACGATGGATCCATGCTATGTATAGGCCGGCGCGCTGGTGGGCCCGTCGTTCCTGGGCCGCTTCCTCCCGCACGTTGGCCAGATCTTCGCCACGCCGGAGGGATGGGTGCAGATCAACACGGTGGGCGGCTACGCCTTCATGCTCCACATCTTCACCGTCGGCGTCAAGACGGACCTCGGCATGATCGTCAAGTCCGGCAAGAAGTCCGTCGCCATCGCCATCTTCGGCACCGCAGCGCCGCACTTCGCCATGTACACCGCCGGCCTCGTGCTCAACGACTACCTCCCCAAGCCATGGATCGACTCCTTCCTACTTACCAACCTCACCTCCTGGTGGTCGCTCTCGGCCTTCATCGTTGTCTGCTGCACGCTGCACGACCTCAACCTCCTCTCCTCCAAGCTCGGCCGCCTCGCCATGTCCGCCGCCCTCATCGGCGACTTCGCCAACACCTTCTGGATCGCGGGCGTCACGTCCTACCTCTTATCGTCCAGCTCCGAGGAGAAGCTCCAGAGGATAGGCTTCGCCTCCTCCGTCTCCTTCTCCATCTTCATCGCGCTCATGGGGCTGGTGGCGCGCCCGGCTATCCTGCGACTCATGCGTGACATCCCCGAGGGCGCGCTGCTCCCCGAGTCCCGCCTCGTCGGCGTGCTGCTCGTCACCATCACGTGCAGCTTCGCCGGCGAGCTCCTAGGACTCCACGCCACGTACGGGCCGTTCATGCTGGGGCTCATGCTCCCCGGCGGCGCCCCTCTCGGCGTGACCCTGGACGAGCGGCTGGACCGGCTCGTCGTCGGCGTGCTGACGCCGCTGCTCTTCGCTCAGGGAGGGATGAGGATGGACATCTTCACGATCGCGGACGTCTCAACCTGCGCACTGCTCGAGGTGTTCCTCGTGGTCGGCGTCGCTGCCAAGTTCGTCGCGTGCATCCTACCGTGCCTCTACTGCCGGATACCGCTCCGGGAAGCCTCCATAGTGGGCCTCATGATGAACTTCAAGGGCATCACGGAGGTCGTGTACGCCTCGGCGTTCATGGACGCCAAGGTGCTCGACGACCAGGCGTACGCGGCGTTCATGATCAACGTGCTGCTTATCGGTGCTGCCTCGGCGTCGGCGGTCAAGTACATGTACCACCCGGAGGAGAAGTACGTGGCGAACCACCGGCGCACGGTGGAGCACAAGAAGCTCGGCGACGAGCTCCGGGCGGTGGCGTGCGTCCACTCGCAGGTGGACGTGGGGCCGATGGTGGCGCTGCTCGACGCAGCCAGCCCTACGCCGGCGACACCGCTCGCACTGTACCTCCTCCACCTCATGCCGCTCGCTGGGCTCACCAGTTCCGTGCGCCGCCACTTCAAGCACGGGGACCCGAACTGCGTGCCGACGGGGTCCACGGCCACTGAGTCGGAGCGCATCGTCAACGCCTTCCAGTTCTTCGTTGCCCAGCGACCGCCGGGCTGCTCGTCGCTGCTCCCCTACGTGTGCATTGCGCCCTACGCAACCATGCACGACGACGTGTGCGCCGTCGCGCTCGAGAAGCGGGCCATGCTCATCATCGTGCCGTTCCATAAGCGCCTAGCCATCGACGGCTCCATCGAGCCCACCTCCCCCAACGCCAGCGCTATCCAGGCAGCCAACAGAAACATACTCAACTACTCGCCCTGCTCCGTGGCCATCCTCGTCGACCGGGGCAGCCTCTCCGGCGTCGTGAGCGCCGCGTCGGCCGCGGCCACCGACGGGGGCTTCCCACACCGCGTCGCGATGTACTTTCTCGGCGGGCCGGACGACCGGGAGGCGATGGCGCTGGCCGCGCACATGGCTGAGGACGCGCCGATCGGCCTGACCGTGTTCCGGTTCTTACTGCCGGTGGAGTGGCAGCAGCGGCTAAACCCCGAGGAGGACCAACTCGACGAGGAGGCGATGCAGGACTTCGTCCGGCGGTGTGTGGACGAACACCGTGTCCTGTACAGCCAGCACACGGTCGGCGGCTCCGACGAGATGGTGAATGTGATCCGTAACACGAGCATGTCCTTCAACCTGCTGGTGGTTGGCCGGCGAGCGGAGAGCCACGAGTCGCCACTAACGGCCGGCATATCGGACTGGAGCGAGCACCTGGAGCTCGGCATCCTTGGGGATTTGCTCACATCCACGGACTTCGGGTGCCGGGTGTCCACGCTGGTAGTGCAGCAGCAGACCAGGGCGGCGGCCGGTGAGTTGTGCAAGTCGCCGGAGAAGCCAGAGCAGGCACAGCACCCGCCAGATGGCCCCGTTTGAGAAACCTAATTCTTCTAGTTGTTGTTTTTGTGTTAGTCTAATTCTTCTAGTTGTGATGATCTGATGCTCTCTAGTAATACTGTAAATTTGGGATGTAATGTAACATGTTGCAAGCTAGATCGCATTCGACAGAGGTTCAGAAAAGAAATTCAGGTCGGCGCACCATTGCATCCTCATGTCACATTGGTTCAGACACGACGCGACAATCGATTTCCTGACATTTCGATGAGATGTAAAGTACGTCTCTCGTGATTCAACGATTTCCTGACCATAGCAATCGCTGAACAAATACTGAGATTGCATCGACTTTGCCGAGCACGAACGCCTGATCGTGACGATCCATTCATGGGCAGTACTACGCGTCGGTGATAATTCCCTCCTAATCCCCTGGTCCCCCAGCCGAGTCCTCAATTCCGCTTTTGCTACAAAATTACTGATTTTTGCTTAACTATGACCGATTTTGCTACATGTAGCAAACAATGTTCGTCTACGAGACAAAAAATTTAAAAAGTCAGATCTTGCCGGAGTTTCGCCGGAGATCATGTAGCAAAAAATGTCCTAATGTAGCAAAGTTAATTTCGCCGGCTTTTGCCGAGTGATCTCGTCAGAAATATCGTAGCAAAAACTTTACACTATTGTAGCAAAACCACCAAACGGTGGTAGCAAACAAAATGTACTGGTGTAGCAAAAAACGACTTCGTCAGAATCTCGTTGGAGACTTTAGCTGCAAGACCTCGCCAGAAACCTGCTAGAGACCTTGTAGCAACAACTTTGTGGTATTGTAGCAAAAAGCACAAAATGATTGTTGCACATAAAATATACGAATGTAGCAAAACCAACTTCATACATAAAACCAATGTCGTCGGCGGCTCTCATCATAGACCTCGTAGCAACACCATAGATCTGTTGTAGCAAAGGAAATGTGCGAAAGTAGCAAAACAATATGCTAAAGTAGCAAACATTCGTAGCGACGACGGACAACAAAAGTAGCAACACTGGCCAACTAGAGTAGCAAAGACCGAAAAGTGTAGTAGCAACGCCACACACCCTAGGTAGCATTTACCGATCGCCGAAGGCCATGGCTGCGGGAGTCCGGCGTCATGGTCGCACCGCCACCGCGCTCGGGCAGCACATCACCCATCGACAACCGACCTCCCTAGCCATGGAACGGAGGCGGCTAGGAGGAAGAGAGGGTGGGGGAGGAGGATAATGCCGGAGGCAGAGGAGCGCAGATGGGCATGGCGACGCGTTGCTGGGGCTGGTGGCAGAGCGTCTGAAAGATCACGTATGCCGCCTAGAGGGGGGTGAATAGGCGGTTAAAAACTTTTACGAGATGGGCTTAACAAAGGCGGATTAAAACTAGCGTTTTCTTTTGTTAAGCACAAAGCATAGATATACTAAGGTTCACCTATGTGCACCAACAACTTATGCTAAGCAAGACAAGCAACAATGCAGTAGCAATATAGATTATTTCAAGCCCGATGGCTATCACAATGTAAAGTGCATAAGTAAAGAGCTCGGGTATAGAGATAACCGAGCCACGCGGGGACGACAATATTTTACCGAGTTCCTCCTAACAAGCGAGTACGTCTCGTTGGAGGGGTGGGCGGTACTAAGACCACCAACGCCACCAAGGCCTCACCCTATTCTCCCGAGCACCCACCACGCGGGCAAGCACCCGTTCCACTATGGGACACTTTAGGGCGGTCACCAAACCCGTACAAGATTGGGGCTATCTCCACAATTTAATTGGAGGCTCCTAATAATCGCCACCAAGGGCTCAATCTTGGGGGGAGCTTTACAACTTAATTGAAGACCACAAGAACACGCCACACAACCGTATAGGGTTCCAAGAACCCAAGAGGGACAAGCTCCAATGAATATCACCGAACAAATCCTCCGGAGAGAACACACACCAATGCACCAAATGTAAAAGGCAAGAACACCACAAAGATGCCCCAAATCCTCCGGACGGAGCTGCCGAACGGGCCAGAGAGATGCGGGCTACGCGCGGGTCGGGCCGGTAGTACCGAGCGGTACTATCGCTCGGCCCAAAACCAGAAAAACCCTTTTTCTTTTTCTAAATACAAACGGCAAATAATCAAACGACTATAACTTTTGATTGGTAACTCCGATTGACCCGATTTCAATTGCGTTGGAAAGAGGACGACAAGAGCTACCCAAGTGAGAATGTATCAAGTAGTATAATGTGAGATACCTCACTCGGTGAGAATCCGAAAAAACCGCCAAGATCAAAATCACAACACGATATAAAAGGGAGATCCGATTTTCATGAACAAGAGCTTATTGTGAAGATTACCACAAGCTCTATATCCTCACATGGATAAGTCAAATAAACACCCAAATATGATGATGCAAGTATGCAAAGGTTTGAGCTCTCTCCGAACAATATGATCGAGATACTCGAGATCCCCTCTTGATAGTACAACTATCTATCCTAAACTCAGTCAACACGAGACCAGTAAAAGGGAAAACCTATCAAGAATACCTTTGCCTTGAGCATCCTTTGGCCTTGTCTTTATTGCTCCATGAACACCGAGGATGGCAAGCACTAAACATGAGATCTTCTAGGGATGGCGCATTTTGAGCTTCCACAACGCATCTTCTTCTTCATTTCATCGACCTTGAAGCCAATACATGCTCCAAGCGATGCCAATGGACAATTCCTACAAGGGCAACTTAATACACACATTAGTCCATAAAGATTGTCATTAATTACCAAAAGCACACATGGGGGCCCACATGCTCTTTCATCGTCCATGTGTTGAACTCCTTCTCCGGTGACTTCCGGGACGCCGGGGGAAGATATGGTGGCGAGGAAGGCCATCCAAACCAAAAACCCCAAACCCAAAAACACCTTTATAGTATTATTATTACTTTGCTTGCCTAGTTATGGATTGATTTACTTCATTTATTTATATTATTATTTAATATTACTAATACGAAACCTTGTGCTTGACAACCACACGGAGTTGTTTCCATCAAGAATATTTTATAGCGCTGTTGCCAGTGAATTGGTCGGTTACATCACATATGCATCTTCATCAAACAAGAAGCACACCACCTGCTAGAACTGTGGTAAGCAAGTTTGGAGTGAGCACATCTTGTGGCGATATCATCACCAACTTTGTGCAACCACCTAAGCTTGTGGAGGTTGCACCACTATGAACCTTTTCTTCTCCTTTAGATTTTCAAAGCTATTTCTTTTATCTTTTTTTAGTCATTTGCCTGTGTGTTAGTTCTTTACTTTTTCTTTAAAACAAAAAAACCCATAAAAATTAGTATAACTTTTATTAGCAAACATGGTAGAAAGGAATATAAAATGTTGTGACTACACTAACACCCCTAATGATCAATTCATTTCTAGGCCCATTACAACTCCTGAAATCAAAGCTGATAGTTTTGAAGTTAGTCCTGGGTTACTTAATCTTATTGCAAAAGAACAATTTGGGGGAAGCGCTAGTGAAGATGCCTCTATGCATCTACATGACTTTTGTGAAATATGTGACATGTAAAAATTTAAGAATATGGAAAATGACATAGTTAACTCAAACTACTCCCATTCTCACTTAGAGGCCAAGCTAAAGAATGACTATTATCTCTACCAACTGCTAGCATAAACTCTCGGGATGATCTTAAATAAGTCTTCATAAAGAAATATTACCCACCTGTCAAAATCCTAAAAAATAGAAATAGCATCCTATCCTTTAAACAAAATGACAATGAACATGTAACAACAGCTTGAGAAAGAATTAAAATCATGCCTAGGACTTTCCCATCACATGGAGTAAATGAATGGACTGTTTTACACTCTTTCTATAATGGGTTAAACTATATGTCTAGAAGCATGCTCGATTCCACTGCAGGGAAAGAATTCATGAGTAAAAATATTCCTAAAGCCTAAGCTATCATAGAAAACATGTTACAAAACCATACTCAATGGCACACTGAAAGAGCACCAAACCCATCATCTAGAAAAGTTAATTCAACTGAAGAAGTAGAATCTTTATCTAGTAAAATGGATGCCATACTTGCTTACACGTGCAAGCAAAATATGGATAATGTTCCCTTGCAAGACCTAGTTGGAAATAACCAAGAAAATGTAGATGTAAACTACATAAGAAACTTTGGAAATAATGGGTATGGGAACAACTATAACAATTCATATGGTAGGACACCTTATGCTCCTAATAAATACACTAGTGGTAATAATGTTTCTAGTGACTTAGAAAATACCATTAGATCCTTCATATCAACACAAAAGGAACTAAACAAAGAATTCATAGCTAAGTTTGAAAAACAAGATGCTTAGAATGAAAAAGTGGATCACCTAACCCAAGAAGTAATATATTTTAAGAACCTCATCCAAACCCAAAGACACCATGAAAAAATTATTAAGTATGTGCAAGACATAATAGATAAGTCTCGGGAAACTATTAACATGATGGAAGAGAAATACAAAGAAACACTTATGACAATGGAAGAAAAACAAGTAGAGAAAGTTAAAATTCTTAGTGAAACCAAAGAACCTCTACTATACCTTGATAAATGCAGCTTGCATTAACTCATGAGTATATTAAAAAAAATCTACTGATCCATCCATTAATGTTCGTAAAGCAGGATTTGGTTCCTATATTGAGAACTATGTCATCAAAGAAAAGATAGAAATATACAACAATGAAGACACGATACCACCAAAGATTTGGGATGCTTGGATCCCCAAAATATTAATCACTATTGGCAAAGAAACTCACCACACTACACTAGATCTTGGATTTAATGTCTTAGTATTATTAAAAGAAATATATGAATTGCTAGAACTCAAAACCATCGAGAAATGCTCAATGGACCTTTTACTTGCTGATGATTCAACTAAGCATGCTTTAGGAAAAGTAAATGATGTCATGGTTGAGTTACATATGACTTTTGTTCCTGTTATTTTTGTTATCATGGATATGAGGAGTAAAATCTCTAGTCATATAATACTTGGATGACCCTTTTTGAGAACTACATGAGAAATCATTGATTCAAAGTAAGGCAACGTGAAGTTTCAGTTTACACACAAGAAACATATGGAACACTTTCCAAGTAAGAAGGAGATAGCACCAAGGTACAAGCTACCACGTGATCTCAACATAACTTGAAACAAGTAAGTAAGCCTAGCTATATGGCTATAAAGGAAATGCTTTTCGGGAGGCAACCCGGTTATTTATTTTTGTGCATCCTTGATGTAGTAAAATGAGTCTCCCTTAAGTTTATTATATGTATTTTTTAATAAAGTACCAAGTTGAACCCATTTGGATGCTAGAAAGTTCATAGAACATATGGAGTAGAAAATTCTCGCACTGATGCTGTTTAGTAGAAAAATCCTCTGATTGTTTCTGTAACTTTGATTGCTCTCATGTTTGAACTAAAGTTACAACTTTTCATACTCTATATTCACAAAAATTGGAAAAATATCCTGACATGTTTAGGTGGTCGAAATAAATACGTTTTGCTTTTGCTAAAATTCTAGGCAGATTCTGCCTACTATTGCTTGAGCCACCCTTTAGAGTCTCAAAATGACTTTCCATAAGTCTGATATGCTAGGAACTTTAGCAACATCATATACTTGATGGATACCTCAAATGCAATTTTGTCTAAGGTTTTTATGGAAGCTAGCAACATATGTTTGTACCACTAATGTCACCCCATAGAAAAGAAATATGAGAAAGTTTTGTGTTGAGGTTTTTGATAGGGAATGGAGGAACACCACACTAAGAGCTATCCAAGGATTGTGAAAAACATAAGATTGGGGATGCCCAAGACACAAACACTAGTTAGTATTAGTGTAGGACTCTGTAACCTGTCCGGTATGAACTTTACCCTGTAACCCTAGGTTCTGGTGCCTTTATAAGACGGACCTACGAGAGCCTTTAGGGAAACAACTCACTCTCGCATAGCGAACCATAAAATCTTCAGTAACCCGTCCTATTTCTATTATAGTGATTGGAAGCAAGAGTAGGATTCTGCCACCGTTGGGGGATCTGAACCTGGGTAAGCTATGTTACCTCCTACCCACCAACTCGCCATCTTGCCCCACCTCTCTCTAAATACGTTGTAAGAAACCCCCTATAGTGTACTCGTCGACAATACCACGACAATATTAAAAAAATTGACCGTGGGTAAAGAAAGTTTTTAATCAACTATTTGGGGATCCTGATTCATTATCAGAAACTCACAAATGCTGATTGGAAACACATCGAGGAGAGACTACAAAAAAATACTTAGCAGTTGGAAAGGAAAATTACTATCTCTAGGAGGGAGATTAGTGCTCATAAATTTAGTACCGAGTAATATGGTACTATACATGATCTCTTTCTTCCAGCTTCCCATAGGAGTCTTGCATATATAGGATTATTGCCGATCTATATTCTTTCGGCAAGGAGATATTAAAAAATGATTGGCCGAATGGAGTGTGGTTTGCCATCCTAAAGATCAAGGTGTTTTAGGAATTCATGAACTTGAGGTCAACAATACCGATGTACTAGGTAAATGGCTTTTCATCTCCACTACTATTAAACAAGAGAACATTATCTTTCTTAAGGCCACCCCGTTTAATGTACCTAGCCTAACTTGTACCATCAGATTATCCCCACCAGTTAGATCTAACAGGTGGGATTAATGAATCTGGTGCCCCAGGTGCACTTAGCGATTAATTATCGGCTGACCATGTTCCACCAGCAGAGGAAAACGTTCGTCCGCGCACGTTCACGATCACCCCGTCCTCTCCGCGCAACGCCTCCACAATCTACTCCAGATCAGATCGGCCCATGCTTTTGCTTCCCAGTTTGCACGCAACCCCGCCCTACCCCGCTGCCTCCTCTATAGACAACATTGTTGTTCACCACGCCGCCGCCTCCCCAGGTTTTGCCGCCTGACACGCGACGCGCCCTCACTATCCTGCTGCCTCGGACACCTCCGCGACAACCGATGCAGAGCTTTCGGAGGGGGCCAGGGAGAGTGGTCGTGAAGGCATGCATGTGGTGGCCAAGGGCTCAGCGAGAAGGACGGCGAAGGTGTAGCCCGTATGGAAGGGGAGGCACTCTATGACTAGGAAGACATCCACCCGCACGCTCTCACCGTCTCGCTGTGCCTGATGGTGCTGGATGGACGTGGGAAGAGGCCTCCCGGTTTCTAGCTGGCCTCGACGCCCTCTCCCTGAGATCATGGTCCCTGTCGCCGCCTCCAAATGACCGCCTTGATACACTAGATGACTGTCGCAGCCGCCTCTGGGTCCACAAAATCTCTTGATCTCGGTGGTCATCCTGAATTTCAGAACTCTGAGCGTCCATCCTATAGTTCGGCGGACAAACAAGCCCATGTTAGTGAGCGAGACATGACCTGATCTGGAGATTCTGGACTTCATGTTTCCCATTCCATTTTATGCATTCTTGGTCCCAAATTCGTGGATTCATGCAATTGTAAATTATTCGGTTGCTGATGTTTTGCATTCTCTTTGTTAGGTTTCCATTATTCATGACATCAAGGGGTTGCCATTATGTAGCTTTGGTTCTTAGGTGGAATGGTTACAAAATAGAAAATCTGCATTATTAGCTTCTTTTTGGCGGAATTGCTGGAAATCTGAATTTATCCTCTTTATGGATACATGTGTTCATGGACTACTGCCATATGTTTTATGGTGTAGTGAAGTTTTCTGTCAGAATAGTTCATACGTTTTTGCAGGTACTCTACATATTGGTCAACGTGATTAGGACAATATGGTCTAACCAAGATCGTGCACATGGTGGGTGTGGAAAGTATATAAAACAAGTTAGTTGACCATTTTTGTCTTTGTATTTCTGCAATGGTCCCTTTATAAACAATTGTATCCTTATGTTCAATTTTTATTTATGCAAAATGTTGCGGACCATCCAAATGTTTTCGTCAGTTCAACGTGGTTACCAGCCAGAGTAGAACTTGTATTGGTAGTTGTAACACTAATTGGAATTGTTGCTTCACAATAATTTACTCTCTTTTTGGCAAAGCTCTTCATAACATTCTTTGGAGCATTATCCTCCGCCGACCCACACGATGGATGAACTAGCTGTCTTTGTTGGATATGCCCAAAACGCAGCCGCAGCCACCGCTGGTCCCTGCGGCCGTCGATTATTCTCCGCCAGGCACGAAAAATCTACTTGGCGCGTCTCTTATCATGTTGCTGCCGCTGTTACATCTACGTCTCAGGTGCCAATCAAGTAGGGTATTTGTGAATGCTCCTAATTTAGATTTGTGATGTAGCTCTAGATATCACTCATCATTGTTGTTGCAGACACCTTTTCCACGCCTTTTCCTGTCCAATTAACGTATAGTTAGACACGGAGTAGAATGGTTATGAACCTGCCATCGGCCATATATCAGCAGAGGTAGGCTATTAGGTTTCTGCAACTGTTCAATAAAAATTCTGTATTTAATTTCTGAAGTTTGCTTCAAGAGAGAAGGACACGTACATGTCACAGAAAAAAGGATATGCCCAAATTATATTCAGCTGACCTGCGTGGATTTTTGTTCGAGTCTCATGTACACTGGACTCTGCTACCAATTTTTTTGAATCAGGAGGTTAGTACTCTCGGTATATGGTGAACCTAGGAGGCCTGATAGAGAAGCTGAATTGGCGATATGTTGAGCAAGTAGGTAGGTGGAATAAGGATTGGTGGCAGAAGGTAGTATTGAAGCAGATAGGCGGGAATGTCGGAGGTGTACATGGTGATGCTATCAGATGAGCCAGCCTATGACGTCCTGTAATCGGTTATCTATTTATACTCCACTCTTTGAAACTACGAATGATTTGCTCACACATCCTCGAGAGCTAAGCATTACTATGTCAAGCAATTAAGTGAGCTCTAACATTAATCGATGCAAGTTGGTTCATATGCATTTCAGGTGATTCCTTGCCATTCAAGAAATTGCATTGGTTATTTCACGCATGTACCTATCATGTATAGTTGCTTCCAAACATATGGCCATGGGAGTCCGCCTATATGTTCCCATGCACAGTGAAACCATTGTCTGAAGAAATACAAATAACCAGGTGCACGTCCTTGTACACCATCCACAGTACCGGGTGAACGCCCATTAGATTATGCTAAATATATTTTAGCTTAATACATAGAGAAAATCATCTACATATAATTTCTCTCATATTTCAAATGTTCGAAAAGAATCATAAACATAGCCATGGAGCACTACAACAAAAACAGCAATATCTCCTACATAATCCATATTCATTCACTCTAACTTTTTGGTTGATGCTGCGGATATTTGAATGGGATGGTTTCTACAATTAAAAGGATATTTAGAAGTTCATGGTTACTGAGAAACCGTTAGAGCTATCCCGTTTGGGCCTGTGCATATATAGGATTATCCTAATATTTTATTCAGAAAGTCATGCCTTCTGCGTTCAGTATTCCATTTTAGTTCGTTTTCTGTATGTAAACTATATTTTTCTGCTTGAAAGAGGTTGGCACTGACTACTGATGAATAAATAGTATGATGTGTTTTACATAGGAAATTATAGTTACATATTTCTTATACATTCCTTTGAGCATATTTTTTGAATTCGAGAACATGTCTTGCTTATTTTGTTCATCACTATTCAGGATGTTGGATGCTGAAATTGTTCTCAAGTCATTTATTGGGATTATGTACCTTTGGGTTCATGGTGTGAGTCTATAATGTAAGCGGGGGTAGCGAACCCATTAAAGGTTATAGACAGCTGCACAACATTTTTTTTGGATGAACGACACATCATGATCTATATCTACAATATTTTCTGTTCGTTTATGGTGAACCACCAAGATCACTAGGTTGACTCTATGACTGTGTGACAGCTACCATATTCAACCATTGGCGTGCCTACATTACCGATTATTTAATCCATCTTCAGGGTTGCAGCAGGCACTGGTTGCAAGGTTGTTGTCTGAGCTTTATGCTCTATAGTATACCACTCTAATAGGTAACTACTATGTTTCAAATAGTTTACAACTTTCTAATGTAGATATTCCTAAGGTTATTTCATTATGGCAGAAATTTTGGTCGAGTAATGGTTTGTTCAAAGTTACAATGATGAGGCAAGTGTTTGGGTGAGAGTGGCATCAATATGGATGACAAGAGAGTTGGAGGATGGCAAGCATGAAGAGAAATATGTACATATTGGCGCTATAATAGTTATTTTTGTACAAATGAATAAAAACTGTATTCTGGTGTTATAATCTATATTGGATTTTTAAACCGAGTATGATTATGAATGATTTTATAGTAAGTATTTACGGTATTTTTTTTGAAATTCTGTATTTATGGTTTTAAACTGTATTAATTGAGACGTGCGTGCACATGCCCACTTACTAGTCAATCTACTTACAGAGGATAGTGTATGGAAAACCTTCGTAAGGAGAAAATATGGTGTCTCAAACCCGTTGCCTCAAGTGCTCTAGAAGCCAAGAGACTCAGACTCGCAATTTGGGCTGGGATGATGGCTACTAAAAGACATTTCTTATGCTTTGGAACATTTTCTATTACTAGTTGAATGTCCATGCGTTGCCACGGGTGCTCAATTTGTTTTTTCACCACACGTGTAATTATAACACACATAAAATTTCCAATGGTATATTAATCTTCGTTTCAATATCCTCACCACTTTTGCCAAAGGAAAAATAATACAATTTATGTTACTACTAAATCTGACATATAATACTCTTGATCTGTTTTACTACACACTTCCCTTTCATATTTCTTTTACTATGTCGGATCGTTATGGAGTAACAATTTGTACGCGCGCGCACGCACACGCGCACACGCGCACACCCACGGACGCACGCGCACGCGAGAATACAATTTATGTTACTACTAAATCTGACATATAATACTCTTGATCTGTTTTACTACACACTTCCCTTTCATATTTCTTTTACTATGTCGGATCGTTATGGAGTAACAAGCAAGCGCGCGTGCACACAACTCCAAAGGCATAACGCAACCTTTAAGTCAGGCACTTAGCTTCACTTGTTCTGCCGTTCCACCACCACTGGACATCATAGTCACCCCCTTCAATAGTGCAACCATTGTGTGTCCTAGTAACCCATGTCACTCACTACTATCCGCCAGTCTTCACTGCAAGTCTAGCAAATTGACGTAGTCACTCATCCCCATAGCCCATGAATTTGAAGAGATTGCACTGGTTATGAAAAATCTAGCAAGTTTCCACAATAATTTCGCAAGGTTCAGGAGCCCCAAAGTAGACTCCTGTAAGATCTCACCATAATAAGGTAAGATCCCTGTGATTGCAGTGCTAGTCCCTGGATCGAAATGCTAGCACCCACAGTTTAAGATGAAGTACACAGAAACAAAGGTCATTATTACATCGCATATCCAGGAATATAATGGTTCTTACAACTCACTTAGCCCAAGGCTAAGACACAAGTTCACATTACATAGCATAATAATAATAGAGTCTTTAGTCTTCATGTGCCACAGGCAAGCATGTCGAGTGTAGACCCGCAGCCCTACTCATCATCAAAGTATCCTGCAACATAATAAGTTATAGCCACAATGGTCAATACATTTGGAATTGTATTGGCAAGTGATACCATAGATATTTAGTATAATCCAACAACTACATGAATATATGGCTAAGTGGGGTTATGGCTGGCTTTGCTAAAAGCTAGTTTAACTTATAATTTTGAAGAGTAAGTTTTCTCATTCAACACTAAGGTACCAATGATAGACATCACTGAACCTCTACCCATGTTCACCCACAAGTTTTAACTTAGAGAAATTTGGATGAGGAGATTATTGAACTACTTCACTGTCTTGAGGCTCAGGAATTGTCCATAACCGGGGACACAGCTAAGTACTTAGTTTTACCCTCTCGAGAGGTGGTGTACTTTCCCCACAAGACTCGACATGCATTGAGACAAGACCTTTCAGAAGCAATCCCTCAGACCACCACGGACGCGTTCCATCCTATCACATCTACCACCTTCTGTCCGTCTGGCTGAGTTCTTGCAACTTAGTTGGTCAAGGCAGAGCCCATATGCCATGTGGCTGCACTGGAAGCTTCATGACAAGAATGTCTCCAATCTCATTGTTCCTGGGTGGCCATCCACAAGTGTGATACACCAACTGACCATAGACATGGCCCTTGAGTAACCACTCAACATAATCCAAGCAAGTCCCGTTCCACCAGGTGTTTCATTAATAATAGTTGTTTTCTTAGTCAAAGAAAAATAATGTCTTTCCATACTATCTTATGTGTATATTCCACCCACAAATTTTAATAGCATGGCTAAGCAATCTAGCAAACGAAGTCTTTCAACTAGGAGATACTACCAAGATATAGTCTATAGGGTAGCATAGCATAGTAACATGTAAATAATCCTATCATGCTAAGATCTACCAAAATAACACTAGTGCAATAGTGAAAATAATAGGACATGAGATGAAATATCACTTGCCTTGGTAGCTAGGGGAATATGTACAATCCTCACAGCAACAAACTTCACAATCCACACAATCCACACAAGATCAATACAACAACAATAATTCAATCAATAAAACATTACAAAAAAAACATGAATGCATGCAAAATGCAATGATATAATCACAACTCTATAATTTACAGAGTCTACAGTACAGAGGGTAAAATACCTCATCTAAAAGCATAATAAATACCCCAAAACAATTTATAGGACAATTTTTATGAGCAAATTACTCCTAAAAAGGTTATGCCTATAAATCCAATTTTTTAGAGGAAAAAGTGTGAAACAAGGTTTCTATAATAAAGGTCTTATTTTTCTGAATCCATAGACACCAAATTTGCATTTTTCTGAATTGTGGAACAAAAGTTATGGATTTTCTAAGTTTAATACAAAATCTGTCTAATTTTTATTTAAACAGATAATCCTAGGCGACGTGGCGCAATCTAATTGGCCCGTACCGGTTCGGTCGGATCGACCACTGTGGGCCGTTAGATCCTAAGTGATAACAGACGGATCAGATTAGCCTGTACCGTTTCGCCCACGTTCTAATCCTAGCCGCATACACAAGATCTAACGGTCCCTAGCGACCTGGTCGGAGATGGGCGGCGCTGACCGGGCTGCGCGCGGCGGCGGAGCGTCGGCCGATGAGGTTCCCGCGATTCTACGAGGGCTGGGAGACCGTGGACACATACCAGATGTCGAGGAAGTCGTGGCGGTCTCGACGGAGGTCACTGCGGTGCGGGGGGTGCTCTGGCTTGGCCTGGATCCCTCGCCGGAGTTGCGCAGGCGGCGGAGTTCGCGGCTCGGTGTCGGAGTTCGCGGCTCGGTGTCGGAGACGGCGACCTGGGGCTCGGACCAACCAGCAAAGGGGTCAGCGAGATGCGTAAGAATCTGCACGACCTAGCAAGGACCAAAAGGGGGCGGCGGAAACCCTACCTTCACCGGAAAAGACGATTGACGGCGGCGGCAGAGGGGTTCGCCGGAGTTGGACCGTGTCGTCGATCTGGTGCAAAAGAAAGCACGCAGCCGGGGTTAAAACACACGCTAGGTCACGGCAAGCATTACAGAGCAGAGAGGAGGGCACGGCGTGGCCTGGGCTCACCGGAATTCTCGCCGGAGTTGCTTCGGACGGCGGCGATTTGAGGTGGCAATTGCGGAGCCTCGGGGCTCTCCAGGGGCTATGTCTGGGGGAATCGGTCGGGGAGAAGGAGAGGGTTAAGAAGGGGCCGAAGCGGTGGCGAATTACTCGCGGAAACGCTCGCAATCACTCGGCAATGGAAACGGCAGAGAAGGTGGAGGGGGCGCCGGCCGTTCGCGTGGAAGACGCTGAGGTGGCGTTGACGTGGCGTGGGGCCCGGAGGTCAGCGGGTGGGGGTTAGCTGAGGGAGGGGTGCGAAAAGACAGAGAAGGGAGAGGAGTCCGGGTGGACTGCTGGGCCGGATTGGGCCAAAAGGCCAAAAGCTGCTGCTGCTGTTTGAAAATTCTTTCCCTCCTTTCCTTTTTCTTTTTGAATTTCTTTTCTAGTTTTCTTTGAATTTAGCATAAGTGCTCCAAAAAGCCTCTAAATTTCACCAAAATTTTGGAGGACAAAACTAATGCAATGTAGTACATGCCATGATGATTTGAATGCTATGATAAAGATTTTTTTTTAAAAAAAAATTGGGATGTTACAACTCCATTTCCACCATTAAGGACATGAAGATAAATAGAAAAAATGAAGTACAGTCCCTACCCACAACTAAAATTATGGGATAATGCACAAGTCACATCGTCACCGTACCTTGAGTGACAACTGATATATATATATATGGCTTCAAATAAGTTCGGATCAAAGAAATGGAATGACTTGCAAAATAATGGCAAGGCAGAAAGTTTAAAAAAAAGATCAATATGTGTTAGTCTGAACCAAGTTTTATCATTAAATAAAGTAAAATAGATTCAAATTAATCTATACATATGCATTCCAGCGGACCAAACTCTGTAAATACATTGGAAACCTAACATCTTAGAAAAATTAATTGCAACATCGGCAGATACATCAGGAATGAACGAAATCATGGAATTCGGGGAGGATAACTTGCATCAGTCAGCAATACTAAAAGGTAAGATGCTAGGAAGCTCACTGAATGATGTGTATGCAATGTGAATGACAACCGCCTCTTCTCGTGAGACCTCAGCGCTAGAAAGCAGATGCACAGATCCACGCGACTCTAGAGACCTCCAAGGAGGACCCGCTGAACTGCCGAGCAATAGGTTGAAGTGCTCTGCCTTAAAAGAATGTTGCAAAGTTTTCACAAAAACCAAAGGCGCAAAAAGATGGTTTGCATCAGTTTAAAGAAAGATGGTTCACATCGAGAATACCATTGCTGAAGCACGTGTCACCCTAATACACACTCCTCTGCACTTTATCATTATTCTTGGTATCACTTAAAAAAATCCAAGTAGTCTTTCTGTATATAATTGTAATGTGTCATCCTTATTTATAAAGTATAAATAAAAGTAAGCACTAAATAGCTCCTCCAAATAAACCACACGCTACACCAGCCTGTGCTATGTGAGCTATAGAGGGACAAAGCTCAACGATGCAAATTGATTTGGACAACTAATTAGTTTATCTAGTCCAATACAGTGAACAAGCAATGAGTGCACACTTTAGAGTTAACAAATAACTCAACTAAGTGTCAAAAATCCACTTGCCATATCTAAATTCACAGTTCAATACATCTCTGAAATCAGAAAAGTCTCACGATCTCAACTCGACTTCACCCTCATGATTCATGGATGAACAATTCGGATGTAGTGACGTTTGGTATAATATTGAGTGATGGTATCCATCCAAAGAAAAAATATTAATGTGCAACAGTGCACCATGCAAACAAAAAATCCCACATTAATTTTCGTTCTAAGATGTCTCATCCATGAAAAGGATCAAAAAATAACAAGCTGCCGAAGTCACACGTATTACTTAAAGAGAGCAAATTCCCAGTCCTCATGGCATACACTAAAAAGTATACATGACCATGAGCGATAGAAGATTCATTTTCTTTCTAAAATTTGGTTTGACGTGAACAAAAAAAAAGAATCTAAGGACATCTGGTTTTCAATATTTCAATACTATCGATAACTACTAAAATCCCAGCAGAAGTATATTTACATGTCAATTCATCGAGCCCAAAAAAGGTTTCTTCCTGTTTCTCAATTTCTAAGCACACTGGGAATGGAAAGCATCATATATACCTTCATTAACCTTGCGATAAGTGTGAGTCTCCCTGTTTAATTTTTGCCATATCCATGTCTCCTCCTGAAATGTATTAGTTTCTCAACAGTTTTTTTACTATAGGTCCTATTTCCTACACCTTTTCTCCCTGTTTTATTTTCCCCATCTCCTCCTGAAATTATTTGTTTCTCAATAGTTGTTTTTCACTATAGGTGCTCTTCCCTGCAGCATTTAGCTAAAAAGAAAGAATCAATCTGATACCTGGGAATAACTATTGTTGCTAACGCTGAAAATCTATCTCACAATGTTTAATTTCTCTAACAACAAGGGTTCTTAATAAATTGGCAGAAAATTACACGTTATTAAAAAGTAAAACTAATTTAAAAATCTATCTCAGTGTTTAATTGCTCTAACCACAAGGTGAATTGGATGTTTTAGAAATGAAAAGGAAAAAAATTCTAATCAAAGAGCATGCAACTTTAATGTTGGCTTTCTACATAGCCTCAAGACCACTTTAATTAAATTTTAAGAACTATATTTTCATACATAGTGAAACTCTTTGGGCTTCAAGGAGAACAACGCATTTACCTCGCTCCCTTTACTTTCTTCTTATCCTTCATTGTACCTCGCTCCCTACTTTCAACTTTCTTCTTATCCTTCACTGTACCTCGCTCCCTACTTTCAACCAGTTTTTGCCATGTGACACCCTGGTGGACTGATGTCACCTGATGGTCATCCTTATATTTTCACAAGCCTAACATTTCTGGTATAGCATTCAAATTTCGTTCATATGGAACAAAAGAACCTGAATTGGAAAACGATACACCAATATAGCTCTTCACGATGCTAGAAACTCATGAACTCAAGAACATTGTCTGCAAGAAATAGAAACAATTCACAGTTAGTTGATGACCATAGGGATTTTGGGCAAGCAAAAAAATCTTTACAAGTAAAATTCACAAAGGGGCTGTTGCAGATCCTTTCCCAGTATTCTCCTTGAATCCAACAATAGTTCATAACACACCATTATTGAAATGACTCACCATCAAATATTGACTCTATATCAACTAATCTTACCGCAGAAGGCCCCCATGAAGTGTAGTAATTGTTTAGTTAATAGTGATAAAATATCATCCTAGCAAGTATATAAATGGGAAAGGTATACAAATCGCTGATCCGGTACAAAAAATATATTTTTGTGACTATCCCGATTAATTTTCCCACCATGTCCTGTGAAACATAATGCAACTGCATTACAGATAATTGGACTACAAAAAAGAAACACGCGTAAAAAGGATACAACCATACTTTAAAATAATTAAGGTCAGACTCTAGTCGATCAGTCTACGGCACCAGCAGCTTCTGACTGATTTTTTTATTTAAAGCATTACTGATTGACCTAAAGTGTCGCTGTATTTTCCATCAAATAGAGTTAGTTAACCAGTAAAGATTGTATATAACAAAAATAAGGATTACATTTAAAATTTATCGATTTTCTGCCAACTCAATATGCAATAAGTTACACAATAAGAAATGTCGATGTAAAGAAAAGTTATCAATTTAACATGGAGGAAACATAGTACCTTATTCATGCTCATGTCTAGTATGGCATTCCGGTAACTCATCCATAAATAATATCTCACATGCTCGGCTAATATATCTTCCGTGGCGTCTTTAGTAAGTTCTCAGAGCCTCCAGAAATAAGAGAAGGTTAGAATCAGTGAATAGCACAAATTGTAAAATCTTGATGCGTGTATTTAATAGACATACTGAACTTTGGTAACTGCCTGTTTCAAATCAAAAACTCCAGGGTCATCCACTGTTCTATCATGTACAAAAGAAAACAACTAAATGTAGGAGGCAGTGTAACAAAAAGACTTTCGAAGACAATGTTATTCAGCTGAGACTATCAAGGGATGAGTTGGGCGGCGGAATCCATCCCACTGCGTTTGCGCGGGATGAGTTGGGTTGTTTTCTGGCTTCTGCGATTAAAACTTCTATCTCTGCTCATACTCTAGCTCTGCAATAAAAAAGACAGAAATCTGAGCTAGGTTTCAGTCAAGCACGTCGAGTCGGCAACCATCAAATTAAATCTAGCCGTGCTCGCGAGTCAAATTAGATCCAGCCAAACACGTGAGTCGGCAGAGAAAAGGGGAGGAAAAATAGCTAACCACGGGATCCAAATCGGGGAGTGGATTATGCGCTGGGAGTGACACATGAGTCCTTCTCCTCTGCCTCGGCGGCGCCGGCATCGTCGATACGGTGCAAAAGGGCCTCGGTGGTATGCATGGGCAGCGGGAGTTGGGACGTCCATCCGTCGTCGTCGTGCTTGACCTAGAAGCTATGCGGCTTCTCCATCAGCACGGAGAAGGAGGAGCTTGGTGGTACGCCCCTGGATCGAGGTGGCCTGGAGGTGGGTGAGGGCTGGTACGGAGGGGCGCGGGCGAGAGCATAACTGGACCGGGGATTTGTGGAGTTAATGGAGAAGCGGGGATTGCGTCTCGACTCCAGAGTGCGACAGGGGCGACGTGTCGGCGGACAGTGCAACCCGATATAGTAGAGAAGGAGGAAGGTACGAACCCTGGCTCGTCGTTCCCATCTGATCTAGAGGGTGCGTGCGGCGGCGTGAGAGCCCTGGCGTGGTGATGTCTACGCACTTCTATTCTTGTAGATAGTTGTTGGGCCTCCAAGTGCAGAGGTTTGTAGAACAGCAGCAAGTTTTCCCTTAAGTGGATTACCTAAGATTTATCGAAGTCAGGGAGGAAGTGGTCAAGGGTATCCCCTCTCAAGCAACACCGCAATCAAGATACAAGAAGTCTCTTGTGTCCCCAACACACCTAATACACTTGTCAGGTGTATAGGTGCACTAGTTCGGCGAAGAGATAGTGAAATACAAGTGGTATGAATAATTATAAGTGGCAACGGTGCTAGGAAATAGATTGATGGCGTGGAAGAGACTAAAGGCAAACAGAAATAAAGATGGAAGCAAACAAACATGTAACAGATCTAGTAGCAAACGGTGTTTCAGTGCTTAGAAACAAGGCCTATGGATCATACTTTCACTAGTGAACACTCTCATATAAATATACCATCTTCATGATACTACGCTAAACTACTCTCCAGTTGGCCACTCTAATCAACGGTAGGGCTATAACAGCACACCTTAAAGTTCATCTTTCCCATCTAGAAAACCCCACACTATCACCTTGAGTACTAGATGAGTCCAACAAACACCACAATTTCATAAAGACATCCAACTCCAAATATAACTCATAACAAGTATTTGTAATCTCTAGCCTAAGTGCCACCATGGTGAGCACGCTGTCACTTTCACACACATGAGGAGAGCAGAGATTCATTAAGCACTTGAGTAGCAAGGTAAATCTATAGATTACAAGCTCATGATCTCAATAAGATCATGCATAGAGAGAGAGAGATAAACACATAGCTACCGGTAGAACCCTTAGCCTCGAGAGAGAACTACTCCCTCCTCATCATGGGAATCAGCAATGGCGATGGATATGGTGGTGGAGATCGATGGAGATGGCTCCGGGGACACTTCCCCGTCCTGGCAGGGTGCCGGAACAGAGACTTTCTGTCCCCCGAATCTCCCCTTCGGTGGCGGCGGCGCTGTGAAACTTTTCGTGGCTGGAGGCTTGACTTTTTAGGGTTTTGGTATCGGGAGGCTCTTATAGGCGAGAGGGGAGACCGAGGGGGTGCCAGGGGGGCCCACACCACCTGGTGGCGCGGGTAAGGCTAGCCCGCGCCTAGGGGGTGTGGCCAGGCCCTGGCCCTCCTCCGTCTCGTATTCTGGCTCCGCGAGTCTTCCGGTAAAATAGGAACTTTGGCTTTTGTCCCGTCCAATTCCGAGAATATTCATTTTCTGACTTCCTGAAACCAAAAACAGCAGAAAACAGGCAACTGGCACTGTGGCATCTTGTTAATAGGTTAGTACAAGAAATCATATGAAAAGTACTCCAAAGTTGGAACAAAACACAAGAAAGTAGATAAAACCAAGCATGGAACATCAAAAATTATAGATACATTTGCAATGTATCAACATCCCCAAGCTTAACTCCTGCTCGTCCTCGAGTAGGTAAGTGATAAAAAGAAAGAATTTTTGAGGTGGCATGCACCATCAAAGACTTGATCAAAGTATTTGCAAAACATTCAAAGCCGGGATCATAGTACTTCAATCATAACATGAAAGGCAAAGTTCTATCAATAAGCAAAGAGACTATGATGCAACATGAAAAGGTACAAAAAAAGATTCATAAATAACAATGCTTTGCAAGACGTTTGTTTGTTTCACATAAAGAAAACATAGCATAATAGTATTCAGCTTGTCCCTCAATAGAGTAGCAAATATAAATGCATATGATACCTTCAAAGTTCATAAGAGTGACTAGATACAATAGTTTAAAACAAGCAATAACAAGTTATGCATCAATCAACTAGTCTTAGGACAATGCACATAGAACTAAGAATGGCCACTATGCTCTCAAAGTAGTGCATAAAGATAGAAGGTGGAGAATCAATATAATGGTGGAAGGAATGCCTTTTGTAAAAGGAAGTAGAGATTCAAGTCTCATAAAGAGCTTCCAAAAATTATGATACTTAAAGCTTTCAGCTCTCATTGCCCCTATCATAAGCATCTTGAAGGTGATTAAGGTTAAAGTGACACAACTAAGAGGATATGCTTGACAAGTTATAAACCGAAATCTCATGCCCCTTACTTACGAAGACCGATCCTCGTGCTACTCAACTTTAGTCACGAGTAAGCTCTTGCCATTGTAAGTATATGTGTATCATTAAGAACCGCCAACGGGGTACCCCTTGCACATGATACGGGAGCTTTCCCATAATCAAAATGACAAGGCAAGCAGACAATGAGCATCTCAGTGATCTTTTTAATTGCTATTTGCATATGTTTTTATTTATGAGGATGCTTCATAGAGTGCTCATTATGGTGATGCTGCAAGTTTCCACCATGATTAGGCATGGCTTAGGCTAGCGGCCCAGGCGTTTCTCTAACACACATACAAACTCCATGATCTTACAAGTTCTACTTTTATTTCACACCGCCGGGATCCGTAAGCAAAAGAACATAATATCAACGGGGTACAAAGTACAAGTGCAATGTTGAAAGCGTTCCCCATGAAACATGGTTCTGCTAATTTCAACTTATAAAGCGCAAGCATATACGCAACAAAGAAGGACCCAATGGCTCAAGTTTATTAGAGGCAATAAAGTAAAGTGTGCCATCAAGTTCGTGAGAGCTTTAATCACTAGTTTTCTCATAACAAGTGGAAGGTAAACAAAAGCATGAATATACTTGGAATAGCATAAGCTAGTAGGTAGGTATGGTGGACTCTTTGGAATAACTTGGTTTAGGGAGTTGGATGCATGAGTCGAACTCATACTTGGTTGTGGAGGCTAGCAAAAGACTGGGAGCGACAAACTAAGAGAGCAATAATGGCCATAATCATGCAGAGCGACAAAACATCATTGATCAAAACATAAAGTGATGCTACAAGTTGAAAACTAAAGGATCATAAAGTCTATGGTGACTTGTGATAGTCATAACATGGTGTGAGCATGCGCCAAGTCAACCCAAATAAAGCATCAAAGGAGAATACCACTATACTATGTTTTAATATGCTAAAACAACGCATGATTCATCCAAGGCACATTAAGAAATCTCAATTGTTTATAACAAGTCATGATACAACAAATAATACTAAGCATAAATCCAAAACAATATCAAGCATGGCATGATAAAGCATAGGCCACAGTCAAAAACAAACTCTTTTTACCACATAAGCATGAACTTTCCTACTCTTTTTCAAACCAAACCAAACTATTTGCAAACCAATGTATGAAAGAGGGGGTCCAACCAATTTATTTAGAAGACTAAGCAAACAAAAGCAAACAAAAAACGAAAACGAAAACGAAAAAGAAGACGCTCCAAGAACAACACAACTGTGCATGAAACAATAAAAATGAAGCGTTTGGAAGAAACCTGGGATTTTTATTGATGAAGAAGGGGATGCCTTGGGAATCCCCAAGCTTCGACGCTTGTACTTCTTGGATATTTCTTGGGGTGACACGCGTGGCATCTCCAAGCTTGAGCTTTAGTCCATCCTTCATCTCATTACTCATTCCTTTCATACACCTGAAATTTTTCCTTCATACAAAACTTCACACAATCTCATTAGCAACATTAGTGCACTTAAAATAAATAATTCTTAAGGTTCAGTTCTAACACCAAATAAACTTCCATTAGAACACTAGCTACTGTAGCACTTCCCTCAAAAATCTCAATTCCCCAAAAGAACTCAAGAAGGAACCAACAAGAAGCAAATGCAGAAAATGGCATAAATCTGTTAAAACAGACCAGCAGGTAAAGACAAATTTTTTCGAAGATCTTATGTTGCTCAAATCAAAAAGTTCTGAACTAACGAAAGTTAGATAACAACCTGGGTCAGAAGTAAAAAAAATTACTGCTCAATCCGACGGACAGAGCTCTCTCAGGAAATTTTACGGTGAATTACAGAAATCTATTTCGGGACAGCAACTTTCCCAATCATTACTTCACTCTCATTACAGGTTACTCTTGGCACAAAAAGCAAATAAAAAGGATAAGGAGCGGTTATTACAGAGGTAATAACTTCCAAGACTCATCTAAAACTTTTGGGTTATCTCCCAATAAGTACTTTTCTTTAATGCCTTTAAGTTAGGCTTGATAGTTTGAGAAGATGCTCACATAAGAAATATGAATTGAAATAAAAGAGAGCATCAAGAAGCAAATTCAAAACACATTTAAGTCTAACCCACTTCCTATGAATAGGAATCTTGTAAATAAAAAAGTCATGAAAGCACAAAGCAACAAGCATAGGAAAGCAAAACAAGTGCAACTTCAAAATTTTCAACATAAAGAGGGGAAACTTAATATTATTGAGATGCATAGAACCATGTTTCCCTCTCTCATAATAACTTTCAGTACCATTATGAATAAAAGTAACAATATAACTATCACAAGAAACATTCTTATCATGAGCCACATGCATAAAAGAATTAATACTCCCCACATAAACATAGTCATTCTTGTTGATTGTAGTGGGAGCAAATTCAACAAAATAGCTATCATTATTATTTTCATCACCATAATCATCAAATATAGGAGGCATATTGTACTCATAATTAATTTCCTCCTCAATAGTAGGTGGACTGAAAATATCATATTCATCATTGTAATCATCATATATTAGAGGCATAGTATCATCAAAGTAAATTTTCTCCTCCGTGCTTGGGGGACTAAGACGATCATTTTCATAAAAACTAGCTTCCCCAAGCTTAGACTTTTCCATAGCATTAGTAATAATGGTGTCCAAAGAATTCATACTAACAACATTTCTATTAGCATGCAAATAAAGTTCCATAGGTTTTTTAGTTTTCTCTTCAAACACTTCATGTCCTAACTCAAGATAAATACTATAAAGCTCTCTATTTTTGTTGTTGTTTTCCATTAAGCCTAACTGGTGAGAACAAGGAACAAAAAGACAAAATTGCAGAATCTAAAGGAAATAACTTCGAGCACTCACACCGGAGGATGTGAGTACCTTTTACCTTACCTCCCCGGCAACGGCGCTAGAAAATAGGCGTTTGCCGTGGGAGGTTCTTCTTCTTTAATCCTCCGGTGTGAATACCTTTTACCTTACCTTCCCGGCAACGGCGCCAGAAAATATCTTGATGTCTACGCACTTCTATTCTTGTAGACAGTTGTTGGGCCTCCAAGTGCAGAGGTTTGTAGAACAGCAGCAAGTTTTCCCTTAAGTGGATTACCCAAGGTTTATCGAACTCAGGGAGGAAGTGGTCAAAGGTATCCCCTCTCAAGCAACCCTGCAATCAAGATACAAGAAGTCTCTTGTGTCCCCAACACACCTAATACACTTGTCAGGTGTATAGGTGCACTAGTTCGGCGAATAGATAGTGAAATACAAGTGGTATGAATAATTATAAGTGGTAACGGTGCTAGGAAATAGATTGATGGCGTGGAAGAGACTAAAGGCAAACAGAAATAAAGATGGAAGCAAGCAAATATGTAACAGATCTAGTAGCAAATGGTGTTTCAGTGCTTAGAAACAAGGCCTAGGGATCATACTTTCACTAGTGAACACTCTCATATAAATATATCATCTTCATGATACTACGCTGAACTACTCTCCGGTTGGACACTCTAATCAACGGTAGGGCTATAACAGCACACCTCAAAGTTCATCTTTCCCATCTAGAAAACTCCACACTGTCACCTTGAGTACTAGATGAGTCCAACAAACACCATAATTTTATAAAGACATCCAACTCCAAATATAACTCATAACAAGTATTTGTAATCTCTAGCCTAAGTGCCACCATGGTGAGCATGCTATCACTTTCACACACATGAGGAGAGCAGAGATTCATTAAGCACTTGAGTACCAAGGTAAATCTATAGATTACAAGCTCATGATCTCAATAATATCATGTATAGAGAGAGAGATGAACACATAGCTACCGGTAGAACCCTTAGCCTCGAGAGAGAACTACTCCCTCCTCATCATGGGAATCAGCAATGGTGATGGAGATGGTGGTGGAGATCAATGGAGATGGCTCCGTGGGCACTTCCCCGTCCCGGCAGGGTGCCGGAACAGAGACTTTCTATCCCCCGAATCTCCCCTTCGGTGGCGGCGGTGCTGTGGAACTTTTCATGGTTGGAGGCTTGACTTTTTAGGGTTTTGGTATCGGGAGGCTCTTATAGGCGAGAGGGGAGACCGAGGGGGTGCCAGGGGGCCCCACACCACCTGGTGGCGCGGGTAAGGCTAGCCCGCGCCTGGGGGGGGGGGTGTGGCCAGGCCCTGGCCCTCCTCCGTCTCGTATTCTGGCTCCATGAGTCTTCCGGTAAAATAGGAACTTTGGCTTTTGTCCCGTCCAATTCCGAGAATATTCATTTTCTGACTTCCTGGAACCAAAAATAGCAGAAAACAGGCAACTGGCACTGTGGCATCTTGTTAATAGGTTAGTCCAAGAAATCATATGAAAAGTACTCCAAAGTTGGAACAAAACACAAGAAAGTAGATAAAACCAAGCATGAAACATCAAAAATTATAGATACATTTGCAATGTATCACGCGGACAAAGGGCACACAAGCGGCTTGGAATGTGTCCCAGTCTGCACGGAGGAATGGCGGCGGCGGCTCATGTGTCCCAGTCTGCACGGAGGAATGGCGGCGGCGGCTCATGTGTCCCAGTCTGCACGGAGGCACACGATTTCTGTGTCCCTGGTTGCGCTGATGACCGATCAGTGTGTCGTCGAGGAGAAGGAAGTCGTCGATCTGGGATGGGTGGACTGTGGGTGGAGGGGAGCTGTGGGTGGAGTGGAGGGGCGGGAGGGGAGGGCGCCGCCGATGGCCAGTCTAGGGAAGGAGGCGGGGAGTCGGAAGGGAGATGAGAACGTGGGGGATCAGGGGATGGGGCGGACTAAGCGGGGTTGACTGGTCTATGCGTTGGTCCAGATTTTTCCTTGCCGGGACAGGAGCGACGAAGTGGACGAAGCAAGGAGCGAAACGCAGCCCTGGCAGAACACGGAACAGTTTGTCTTTTTTAGATAGTAGAGAAGGATGGCTCGAAGATTCATTTCTGAGAGGATAAGTGGCTTGAATGCTACACTCCAAGAACAATATCCAGATCTATATAGCATTGTTGTTACAAGGAGGATACCATTTCCACGGTGTTGGAATCTTCTCCTCCGAACGTGATAGTCAGGAGAGACCTATTTGGACCCAGAGTTGTATCGTGCAACACTGTGTTACAATGTTTAACCATATTGCAACTGTAAGCCAGTATTAATGAGTTTAGGTGGAACTTACACGAGAGTGGTAAAATCTCCGTATGGAGCATTGGCATAACCTGATGCGTCGATCAATAATAACAAAAGAAACTGGAAAATGAAGGTGCCACTAAAGACGAAAATATCCGCATGGTACATGCGCTGAGGGGGTGATTCTTACAAAAGACAACCTTGTTAAAATGAATTGGCATGGATGTAAGCAGTGTGTATTTTGTCATCATGATGAGACAATTAAACTATTATTTTTTCAGTGCAAATTTTTCTGTTCTATATGGTCAGTCATCCAAGTAGCTTCTGGGTTGTATCCTCCTTGTAATGTTGCCAACATATTTGGTAATTAGCTACATGAGATTGATCACCAAGTTTAGAATCTTTATTAAGGTGGAAGCACTTGGAGTTATTTGGTCGCTATGGCTATGTAGAAATAGTAAGATTTTTAATGATAAAATATCTTCTCTTATGCAGGTTATCTACCGATGCATCGCTACGCTCCATTTATGGTCGTGTCTATATCATGTGGACTTTCGCGACCTATTTATGGAAGTCCGTGCACGCTCGGAGGATACAACAAGGGATATGTTTATCCGACATGGATGACAGGGTGATCTTAGGATGACCCTCCATCTTCTCATGAGTTATGCAATATCTGATGATTTCATGTGTTTCACTTTTTATTCTTTTATTTGGTCGTGCTCGACCAGTTCACACTATTAAATCCGCTGGCCAACGAACGATTTAAATGTGGGAAACCACTTGATTTTGGCCATTGAGTTATGTAAATGTCTGTAGCAGCAAATAATATGACGTGTAATTTTTTTAGTTTCCTCATGGTTTCACGTTCCAAGTGAAGTTGTAGTACTTCTCTAGCCTATTATTGCTCAACATCATTTATTGGCATGGTCACGAGTGCACAACACATTTCTAATGTGTGAGTCCTACTTACACAGAGATCGCGGTTGTGTGCATCCTAATTATGTAGTGACTGTGTGTAATGGTTAAATCTTTTAAGCAATAAAACAACCATTTCTAAAACAAACAAACAAAACCTTGGTTCATGTGAATTTCTATACGATTAGATTGGACATGACATTGCAGTTCTAAATATTTCTTTAATCAAACAAGCCCTGAAGGCCTGAAGCCGCGTTTAATACCCGATCTGAATCACCTCCCTCCCCCGTAGAAATGTAGAACAGACGTACTGTCGATTTTACTCTCAGATCCGGCCGGAACCTGCAACGCCACACCATCAGTAAACACGCACCAGATGTCAGAGGAGGACCAAACAGAAGCCAGCCTCCTAAATGCGCAACATGCAAGCTGCGTGCCTAGCACTACCGCGGGGCCATCACATCTGAAATCTCAAAACCGGATCAAACCCAAGAACAAAGATTTGAAATCTCTCATCCAACAGACACGAACCAATCTGAATACTCCCTTCGGTCCATATTATTGTTCTCAATTTTATCTAGATTCGTACGTATCTCGTTAACTATTTAGTCTAGATGCATTCGTATCTAGACAAAATTGAGAACAATAATATGGATCGGAGGAAGTAGTAGTTTTGTTCATGACGAAAATCCATGCCAGTCTAATGAAACACGAAGGCAATCTGCACTCTTCATCGTTAAAGTGAAAGTGAAACCCAGAACGTACTGTGACAGCACACCACGCGACGCATTTACAGTAGGCAGCAAAAGATGACGATACATCAGTGATCAGTGTCACCTGCAGATTTATGTAACCACTAACAACTAAGCAGAAACTAGCTTGCGACGATCTGCCACCGAGTTCCCGAGGAAGGAACCAACCGATCGGTGTAACCGGAGCTGCAAAAACGGCAGCTTAACCCAACAGGGAAGAAGAACTCAGTGGCTGCGGCATCTGTCACTGGCTGGCGCCGAGCTGCTGCAACACCGCAGCCATGGCCGGGCGCTGACCCGGCGCCTCGCTGGTGCACAGCAGTGCGATCCCGACCAGCTTCGCCGCCTCGGGCCTCGAGAACCTGCCCCCGAGGCGGGGGTCCACGACGTCGTCGAGTTTGGCGCCACCGCCGGACTCCACGCCGCCGATGACGGGAGAGCGGAGGAGGTGCTGCGAGACTGCCTTCTTTCCCGTCAGCACCTGGAACACGACCACCCCGAAGGCGTACACGTCGCTCTTGTCCGTGAACCGGCCCGTGGTGGTGTACTCGGGCGCCAGGTACCCCATGGCGGCGCTGCCCTTGAGCGTGGAGAAGACCACGTCGTCGGCGAGGAGCTTGTGCACGCCGGAGCCGGAGAGGCGGGGCACGAACCCGTGGTCCACGAGTACCTTGTCTGCTGAGATGTTCTGGTGGACGACAGGGGGCTTGCCTGGTTTGCTGCTGTGCAGGTAGTCAATCCCTGAATAATTCAGCGTTTCAGCATGTGCAGAGTAAAACAAATTCAGTACGTACTATAGATTATATAAACATCAAAACGGCACACCGATAGATGTACTACCTTTGGCAATGCCTTTGATGATGGAGACCCGAGTGGCCCAGTCGAGGATCATCGTCTCGGCGCTGCCATCCTTGATATCCAGGTACCGAGAAAGGCTACCGTTGGACATGAACTCGTACACCAGGAAGCACTCCCCTCTAGCCCGGGAGCGGCAGAAGCCCCTCAGGCCAACAAGGTTCTCATGCCGCAGCGACGTGAGCACGCGGAGCCCTTTCAAGAAGTCGGCCTCCTCCGACGTGCAGCTGCTCTTGTTGATGCTCTTCACGGCGACCACCGAGCCGTCCCGCATGATCCCTCTATGCGTCGCCGCGAACGTGCTCTTGCCCAGCAAATTCATGTCGGAGAAGTACTGCGTCGCGCATTCTACCTCTTCTAGGTTGAACCTCACACTCGGGGAGCCCTCGGGCGATAGCCTTGCGCCGTGCTGCGATCCCTCCGACGAGGTGTCCCAGCCACTGGAGTACTCAACATTGATCAGTGAGGAGGCCGAGGCACCCTTCTGATATGTTTCCTTTTGCTGGTTCAGGCTAAGCCTGCCTTCCAGGTACTCAACGGAGCTACCGATCTTCTGCTTCTGCCGGCGGTGCCAGGAGAACACGGACAAGCCACAGGCCGCCACTCCGGCTACAATTATGATCGTTCCAGCAAGAACAGCTCCTGAAGAGAGCGTAGACGGTCTCGAGCACGCGCTGTTGTCGCAATCTCTGTTCAGACTGGTAGTCTGTGGAATCTGTTGTGGCTTGACAGAGGTTGATTCAGGTTTATGCGGCATCTGATCGTCAAGGCTGTCGTCGCCGTCAGGACAGGCTTTCAGAGAATCAAAATGAGACCCGCAGAGATCTAAATTGTTGTCAAACCTGAATCCCTGATGCAATTTCTTTAGACCTACAACATGCAGTGCAGACAATTCAGATGGCAGCCAGAATCTCTCTCATTGTAATCATGAACACCGCTGTTTTTGAAGAGTACGTACCAGAAGGAACACTTCCTGAAAGTGTATTGTTACGGAGGTCCAGTGTCGCGAGCTGTGGGATACCGGCAAGCTTAGAAGGGATGGAGCCAAATAGGCGATTGGAGCTCAAGTCCATCCGGGTCAGCTCAGGCAAGTCCCCCAGGGACGCAGGTATCGCCCCGGTGAGCTGGTTGGACTGAAGGGCGAGAACGGTGAGCTGCTTGAGCTCACCCAGCTGAGTTGGGATGCTCCCTGAGAGCTGGTTGTAGCCGAGCTGCAGCACTGCAAGAAAGAACACAAACTTTTCAGTCATTTGCCATTAGAGAAGAACGGTCAATTACTGATTCAAAGTTACTTGGTAACTTTTGATAAGATGGCGCAGTAAACTATTTTGCAAGCTAGTTGATCAAATCCTGGAAGTAAACAGACCATCAATTGATGGCCATCGTGAGCTGTAGGAACAGTACATGTACAGGAAATAAATGGGGATCACATTTCGGAGGTGGAATAAGTAGCCATGCACGATTCCGAATAGGCCAAATTGTTGTCAGAAAAATTCAAAGTTTTTGTCCTTTCATAGATCCGTGTTGGTAACAGAAAACTGGGAGGACGAGCCACCGGGAAGAACAAACCAAAATGTACTTGCCAAATTCAAATTCTGTGTACTAGTACTAGATTCAGTACCAAATGTCATCGAATTCAGGAAGAAATACACTCCGTACCCGACAATATAGAACTGGTTTTCCAAATCACAAATACAGTATAACAGTGTAAGAAATTTGTTCGTCTCCATTTCGGAGCTCGCTCACCTTGGAGACGAGGGAGGCGGCCGAGCTCGACGGGGATGCGCCCGGAGAGCTTATTCACGCCAAGGTAGAGCTCCGCGAGCTCGGGGAGGTCGCCGAGCTCGCGAGGGATCGCTCCGCTCAGCTCGTTGTAGTGCAGGTACAGGCCGGTGAGTCCCGGGAGCATCGCCACCGCCGGCGAGACGCTACCTGAGAGCCCCCTCCCCTGCAGAGATACGACGGAGACCCTCCCTCGAGCGTCGCAGGATACGCCCTCGAAGTAGTCCCCGCGGCCGCACGGGTCGCCGGCGCGCGCCCACGACGCCAGCGCCGGCGCGCGCCCCAATGGGTCCAGGGCCGCCTTGAGCTCCATCAGCGCATCCGTCTCGGCATTGCCGGAGTTTGAAGAGGAGGTTGCGGCGACTAGTGAAAGTAGGAGCAGGAGGAGGCTGACAAGCAGGGCGTTCTTGGACGCCATGGGAAATGGAAAAGCAGAGAACAGCAGTCAGCAGAGTAGACTGGCTTCGGTTCGTGTGTCTGTGTGTGGAGGGGTGAGAATTTGGGGGTTTATAGGGGGGTTGCGGTAAAAATATATGGTGCCTCTGTGAGGTGTGGGGCCAGTTAAAAGATAGTAGACGGTAAAAAGGTGAAAAGGGTAGGGGGTTTACGGGGATTTGCAACGAGCGGTGGCGTGACACGTGCACGTGTGGTCAGTGCGTATGGAAGACGACGGATCAGATACAGTATCTGTGCCAAGTACGATCCCCTGAAGAACAAAACACAGTACCGTACTCCAAGTTACGTGCATATACTTCACAGGTAGCTGTATACTTTACGATGGTATTGTATGTGTAGAAGGCATCAGTACGCTAAGATTCAAGTAAACTAAACTATAAACGCGGCTTGGCTGGCGGTGCATGTGAACCTATTGTTTTAAAATATATATTAAGAAAAATCAGAAACAAAATGTATGTTCATTCGGACGTTTATGATCCAAATTTATCAAGAAGTGCAAAGGGTTGTTTGGTTTTCAGCCATATTTTGCCAAGCCAAAGTGTGGCTAGCCATAAAAGTGTGGCAGGCACAAGAAGCATGGCTTAAAAATTTGAAGCCAAACTTTGGCAAAAGTTGGCAAAAGGATTGACTCTATGACAAGTGGGTCATAAGGACAATAAAGTGTGGCAAGCTAAAGTGTGGCAAAAATCAAACATATGCCAACAAAAGTGTGGCTTGCCAAAATTTGGCTTGGCAAAGTATGGCCTAGAACCAAACATGCCCTAAATTCTGACGAGAGGACCGAGACCCGTCACTAGAGGATTGGGCTGATATATCTAGGTTTCACCGCTATATATATATCTTGTAAGCCAACGGCTAAGATAAGTTGTATCTGCGAGATCTCTAGCGTTGTGTAAACACTCCTCGTTATAGTGAAGTTTCTCTGGCTGGCGTCCGTGGTTCTTTTCTTCTTTATTGGAGAGATTTTTCCACGTTAAATTTATGTCCCTTGTTGTATTTTTATTTTTGTTCTTCATTATCGTCTTCGTTATCATCTTGTCGCGTTTATAACACATTCTATGTTCGTTTATAAGCTTTGGGCAAGAAGAATCTTTTTTATCCCGTGTAAAAAACAAATTTTAATGCTACAACATGACTTTTGAGGATCATTCTTTTATTTAATACAAGCCATTTGAGGCGCTTCCTCATGAAAAGAAATAAGCTCTTGCGATGCGAGCCGCTCCATCGGGCGGCTAGGTCGCCACCGACTCCTCCATCCCTCCCTCCACCGCCATCGTCAGCGTGCGCTGTCGGGCAAAACCCGTGCGGTGCTGGCAGTGGCGGTCCTGCTTATACCCATTCTCGCGGCTCCCACGTGGGGTGGCATCGGCGCTAAACGGTGCGGACTCGGCAGAGGCTCAAGCTCGGCGGTGGCGGGACGTGTGCGGCCTCGCGGTAGGTTGACGATGTCCTGCTCGGAGTTCGGCGGCGGCAAGGCAGCAAGTATAGGATTCTTGCCCCATACGGGCTTACATGCCAAAATCTGGGCACACTCGGGCCTGATTTGGGTCAGGCGGGTCCTGGGAGAAGGGATCTAGCTCGATGCAACCTCGGTTTGGTGGTTCTCCAGCAGCAGGCGATGGTTGGTCGGCAAATTTGGCGCGAGTGGGGTGAAGATTGAAATTGTTGTGGTTGGCAACTGTGGTCTTAGCGTTGCGGCACGGCGAAGGGGCTAGTCGTGCCTAAGGGGTTTGACAAGCCCTACTGCCACGTCCAGACGATAACCACTTATGGTGGTGTAGGACATATGTCCAACAATTTACTACAGCGCGCGGTCGGAGGCCATGTCCAGACATGAGGGTCTAGATCTGACCGTCTACGTCCGCGGAGTGTGACTAGCAGGAGTGAGCCTGCCGACTGCACTTCTACTGTCCAAGTTATTTTGGTCCATCGTCGTTACCCCGGCTAACTCGCCACTCTTGTGGTGTGTTGTTTACTACTCTTCCCTGAGTTCAAGGATGTTGGGGAGGCGGTCTCGTAACCTTAAGGTGGACCGCATGCGCGTCTCTATGGCGAGAGACGTTGCGGAGGTGATGGCCCACCCCTTTGGGCCATGTGTGTGGAAAGGAGTGGGCGTCGAGGGCTCCTGGGAGTCGATAGCTGTGAGATTTGACACATTTTTGATAGTTTTTATTGATGATTTTCTCCCGGATTTGATCGTTTTCTAGCTTTACCTAACGCTAATACTTCGGTAGCGAAGAAAACTTGGTTTTTAATGTGTGTTTCAGGTTCTGAACATCAACAGAGGGTTTTAAATAGAGAAACACAATATTCAGCAGAAAACAAGAAAGTCTCTCTTTGGAAGAAATCGAGGGAAGCGTACAGAAGCTTTAACGAGCAACTATACGGCGGGAATATTTTTTCGGCCGTATAGTTCCCACCATATAGCTGCTGCCGCCTCTGTCTTGTCAAAAGAAACAACTTCCATGAAGGGACCGAGGACGAAAACACAACACAACAGTCGCCACACCATCCAGAAGGGAAAAAGAAGAGATCCAGAGAAGAAGGAGGAGACGTTCTTCATCTCGCTCCACGATCTTTGACCTCCTAGCCAACACACCCCCATAGCCATTACTTGTACTTGAGAGAGAGAGAGAGAGATCTTCACCTTACAAGACTAGGGTTTGAGATTTTTTCTTCCCATCTTAAATTGTGTTGGATTATTTTTCTAATCTTATTGTGGATCTCCACGAATATCGAGAAGAACTCCCTTTATTTAATCATATCGATGATGCTTTCTTCTCTCATGTGTGAGTAAGTTCCTTGAGCGTGGAAGATGTAATGGATTAGTGAGATGTGATGTGCCTTTATATATTTTCTATTAGTTTGTGATTGATTTTAATTACTATATTATGTGTGCTTGACTATCTGTGGGATGCCTAATGCTTGTTGTCCAATTAAGGGCCCAGACAACATGATACTTTGTTCTACATGGATATGATCTTGTTTGCTAGCAGACCGATGACCCCCAAGTGACACGGGGATATCAATGGAAAACTAGTAGACTCGAGGATAACGAGGAACCACCGTGCTTATTGCATTAGTCCGATCTAAGGAGCTTAATCGCTAAGCGACCTGAAGGGTCTTAATCGTCTAGTGTCTGACCATGGTTTTGGTAACAGACTAGTAAGATTATTAAAGTTGGGATAAAATCTACCAAGAGGAGTTCCGACTAATTATGGGTTGCTCGCCTACACATATACTTATAAGATTACAATTGTTATATTTATCACTCGTCTATCTGGCATAGTCACAATCACCATGAACTATATCTCCCCGTGCCTTTTTCATCATCTGCAGAAAACAACAAACAACTGAATTGTTCTTTGCTTTTATGCTTTTTATTTCTAAAGTTTACATTTTAGTTTTATTTAAATACATCTCGTTTAATCTAAATCTTATTCTCATTTTTACACTTGCAGTCAATTCACTCGAAGACTTGTGATAACTTTGGGTGTGACAGAGACTTCACCATAAACACTTACCTTTGGGCTCCCTGTGGGATCGATATCTACACTTCGAAACTAGCTACAAACGATCTGTGCACTTGTAGATATCAAGCTATTTTCTGGTGCCATTTCCGGGGAGCTAAGCGCTAAGTGTTTGTCTCTTGACATTTCAGGTGTTACTACTAAAAAATGTTCTCCCTAGGAGACGCTCTGGTAGGACCTATTTATCAGATTATATTGATCGTGTGCCTTCTCAAAGACATGAGGAAATTATTGAAAAACTTTTAAGATCAAATAAAGTTGAAGTTTAAAACTTGAGTGATACAATAGAAATCATGTCTATTTACAGAACAACTCCCAAGAAACCTAAGAAAACTCTCAGAGAATACAATGCTCCAAGTTCGGAATTTCTTAAGCAACCAATAGAATTCCGTAACCCTGGAGTTAGAGAATATCGATTTGATGGCGGAATTATTAAAATTTTGTAGGAAAAAGCTTTCAGTGGAAGGGAAGATGAAGACCCAGGAATACATCGTAGAGAGTTCGACAATGTGGTAACATCACTTGGATGAAAAGGTTTGCCAAGGGATTTCTCTCGTCTAAAATTATTTCGTTGGTATCTTAAAGGTAAGGCTCTAGACTGGTTATATTCTCCCCCTCGCCATTACATTAAATATTGGGAAAACTGCATTGTAAAATTCATTAACAGGTTTAATCCTTTTAAAAAGTTAACTGGACTAAGAAAGAATATAGGCAGCTTTAGTTAGAATGTGGGAGAAAGCTACCCACAAGCTTGGGATAGATTCTTTGGAATGATCAATAGTGTTCCTAATCATGGCTATTCTGAATCAACTATTTGCCATTTACTCTACCACGGTCTTAATACTCAATGTAGAGAGTTGCTTGACTTCTCAGTGGGAGGATCAATAAATACTTTAACTATTAAATAATATTTAGAATTGATATCTACTAGGGATAAGAATGATTCTTTATATAATCTTGATTTTGGCACTAAGCTGGAAAAAGGGATACTTCGGATAACTCCTGATCTTATGCCTAAAGTACGCAAAATAATGAAAGAAAAAGGTATACCTACTGAACTTGCTAAGGAAAACAAAGTAGACTTGTTACAAGTTTTAATTGAAGAAGATGAAACTAGGAAAGTTTTTCAAAAATTAAAACATCGACAAGCAAAATCTCATAACAACCTGCATAAGCACTGTCAAAAACATAAAAATATTTTGGCGGAACTCACAGAAAATTATGATGAGATTAGCCAAGAAATTAAATTATTTCACAAGTATCTTAGTACGATTGAAACCTAGTGAAAACAAATAGCATCTGGTTATCAAATTTTTCTTCAAGATGATATAGATATTCCTGTTTCTACTAATGTTGTTATAAGAAGAGGTACAGCTGTTACAGGACCAATTAGGACCACAAAAATATGAAGCTGATAGAGAGCAAAAAGAAAAAGCCTTGCTCGAAGCTAGCCAAGAAGATGATACACTGGTGGATCCTCAAGATGAAACTACTCAAGAAACACAAGATCAAACCAAGGAGGGCCAAGATGATGCACATGATGACCATTATAACTCTCATGCAGATACGGTTGATCTAAGAGAAGAAAAAGAAGTGAGCAACGAGGATGAAGTTGTTGTAGTGGAAAAGAACAAGAGCGATAAGCAACAACAAAAGAAAGCAACAAAAGAGCCTGACCCCCCACAAAAGGTAAAATAAAAGAATAAGAAAAGTGAGAAAAAGCTTCCTTATCCAGATGAAAAAAGAAAGCACTAGATCAGGTAATCTATGATTCTTTTACAAAAGCACTTGGTGAACTTCGTCTATAAATTCCATTTGCGGATGCAATTAAAGTTCCTACCTATTCTAAATTCCTCCATTATATTCTTAGTAGAAAGAAAGAAATAACTGAAATCGTTTCCATAGTGACTAGTTATCCTGCTAATGGGAAACTATTGTCTAAATTAGGAGATCCCAAAATACCAACTATTTCATGCTCAATCGGCAAGACTAATATTCACAATGCCTTGTGTGGTTTATGTGTAGGAGTTTGTGTAATGCCATACTCCCTCTATAAAAGGTTAGGATTAGGGGAGTATTCCCCTACTACTATCACTTTACAGATGGCCGACAAGTCCACTAAACAACCCATTGGTATGATTGAGGATGTTCTACTTAGAATAGATGAGCATATTATTCCCACTGATTTTATTATTCTTGAAATTCCAGAGGATGAAAAATTATCTATAATACTTGGAAGACCTTTCCTTAGTACTGCAGGAGCATCAGTTGACTGTGCTGAAGGAAAAAGAATCTTCAATGTTTATGATGCTGAAATCATCCGGTATTTTCCAAAGAAGCTAGAAGCAGGAGAAAGATATATTTCACCAGCAAAATGAGTTCATGTGGTAAGTGCCTTTGATAAGGGGCAACCGAAGGTAAGAATTCGAGAACATATAAAGGGTTGAGTTATTCAACAACTCTTAATAAATGCCTAATGGGAGTCAACTCATCACGTCAATAAAATAAACTAAAAAAAGAGTTCATCACATTCCTACAACTTTTTCATAGACATTCTTGCGGAAGTGCGCACGTGAAGATGCAGTTGTCAAAAAGTAGTAGAAACATTGATTGAACGAATGTAGAATAAGTATAAAAATAAAAGTTTGAGTTATTAGCTTCAAAGGTTAAAATTTTGCTCATTACATGCTGATGTTGGTCGACAGTTTCTACTGTCATTTTTTCTGTCAAAACTTAGGTATTTTGTTGAGTTTCGTGATAAGAAGGTATTCTTGAAGAAACAGAAATTTTTTGATGACTACTGATGGTTTAATCGACCAACTATACGGTGGGAATAAAAATTCCGTCCGTATAGTTCCAGTTGTATAAATATTTTTGCCATCAACAATTCTCTTGCGTGGGCACAAAGAATTTAATGACCAACTACACGACGGGAATAAAAATTCCTGCCATATAGCTCCAGTCGTATAGATATCGATTCCTCCGTACAATTTATTCTCAAAAGCTACTGAGTGTTTAATGACCAACTATACGGCAGGAATAAAAATTCCGGCCGTATAGTTCCAGTCGTATAGATATCGATGCCTGTTTTTGAGAATTTATCTCGAAGATACAGATGGTTTAGCGACCAACTATATGGCAGGATCATTATGATCTGGCCGTATAGTTGTGTCCGTATAGCTGCGTTCTGCTTAAAGAAACCCTAGTTGGCGGCGCCGCCGTAACTATACGGGCAAAACAATATATCCCGCCCGTATAGCTCCGGCCGTATAGTTCGGCGCGACCACAAAATCGGGCCGGGGTGGCTAGGTTTCTTCTCCTTCCTCATTATTTCTCTCATATTCTCTCTTCAAACCTCTCAAAACCATCCTAGAACTCTTGATTCTTCATGGATTTCATTCATTTGAGTGGGGGAATCAATAGATCAGTATGTTTGTCTCCCTATCCATGCTTTATTTTCAGATTTCCATGGTTGAAACTCTCACATTGATCTAGTGGATGAACTCAAGCTTGTATAGATTTTCTTATTGATTTCTCATGTTAGGATTGAATTTTTCCACGTAGAATAGTTCGTATATCATGTAGAAACTATAAGCCTAAGGTTTTATGGTGAAATTTTTCAGTGCATCAAGATGAACAAAATCGGTAACATTTTCCGCAAGGGCAAGCGCCAACGTGGCGAGAGCTCGGGGTCCCAAGCCGAGCGCAACCCCAAGTTGGCCGTAGTCTCGTCGAGGAGGGTGCTGCCCACACGTTGGGCCGACCACATCTTTCTCACCGCGGTGGGGTTGAAGGTGTACTTGGACCTCATGTGTAACAAGGCCGGGCTAACAGTTCTTGGCTACGCTAGCCATGAATCTGAGCTTACCTATGAGTTCCTCGCCTCCTTCTATGACGACCACATGAAGAAAGGTAATGCATGCACGGTAAGCTTCACCATGAACCGACATCCCTATGAAATAACTTTTGAACAATTTTGCGATGCTTTCGGCTTCCCTCACGTAGGGGAGTCAACTTTTACTAACCTCTATAGCGTAACAAGTGGAGAAACTTGGGAGGCTACTTCTATTAATGGTGGCACTGAATTCTACCAGAGGAAGATTTCCACCATCCAGAACCCAACAATTCACTACTACGCCTTGTTCCTCGCCAACACACTATTGGGAAGAGGTGATACCGGTTTCATGGCCAATGCGGACATGGCAATGATCACCAAGGCTCTCTTTCCCACTACACCACAAAGCCCCAATCCTACAACTCTACTCATCCAGCACTTTCTCCACCAAAGCAACAAGACGAAAGGTGATATTCACATTGGTGGATTGGTAACCCACCTTACCCATGCATTAAATATTATATCACCTATTATGCAATCTATAGACAACTCCAAACTTATGGACGTAAAGTATTTGACTGCTTGTGGCTTCCTTGGTATTTACCAAGCTAACCGAAGGCTCTGAGCATATCAATTTGGTTATCTTGGTGATGCACAGGGTCAGCAGGTTCCGTCGCCTTGTCCCCAAGCCTTCTCGATTGTGGAGAAGGACACTTGGATCCTCACCAAGGACCAAGTGATGGGGATCATGGCTGAACTCCAGCTTGATCAAGAGGAAGATGAAGAAGGAGAGCAGCAGGATGAGGATGAGCAGGAGCATGAGGATAAGCAAGGACACAAACCTGCTTAGGAGGGACAGCAGCAACAGCAAGGGGGAGCCTGAGAGCCATTGCCCAACCAGCCATAGCATGGGTACAACTACGTCCCCTATTAAGAATTCCAGCAGCTCAACCAGCGTGTTGGGGAGATCGACCACACTCTTCAAGGAGTGAATGAAGATGTGAGTTCCTTAACTCATAACTCCAGTCACTTCATTACCCACTTCCCCGACTACTACCAGTAGTATTCTCACCAGCCGCCGAATGACGGCAACAACTGAGCCTAGCAATAGCCTAAGCTTGGGGGAGGTTTGAAAACCTCGAAACCTTGTATTCATATTTTTATTTCTTCTTTTGATTTATTTCACTTCTTCAAAATTGCATGTTTACTTTCAGTTTGCATTCCTAAAACAAAAATACAAAAAAATTAGTCTTAACTTTTATTGCAAGTTCATTTCTTTGTTTCTCTCGGAGATTGCTCAATTTCAGTTGACTTGGCAATATGGAAGTACAGAGGGGGTTCGACTAAATACGAGAGCGAAGCAAGGAAGAGGAGGTATCACATTCCTTTCATCACCTTTTCTACAACCTTAAATTGATCCTACAATTATTTACTTGCTTGCACTGGAATCACTCCCCACTTACCTTGTTATCCTATAAATTCTATTCCCTTGCTAGTGGCTCATTTTTAGCTTTGAAACAATGAGTAATGAACTTGGCTAAAATATTTCCTACATTTTTACAACAAGAAAAAGCATCCAAAAGATGACTTGAGTCCATGTTTAGCCCAAAGAATTTGATTTTAGAACTACTCCATCCCGTTTGAGCTTAATATAAATAGACTCGATAGTACCCTTGAATGAAATTGTTTGATAAAATGGATGTTTCGAAGTAGTAGAGATTATGCCACTGCTTTTTCTAATAATGACCATAAGATATTGCTTTATGCGTGTCATTACAACACTATCGTGCTCCATGGGGAACTATTAACTCCGCTGGCCAACAAATGATCTAAACGTGGGAAACCACTTGATTTTGGCTATTGAGTTATATAAACATATGTAGCAGCAATGCTATGACGGGTAAAATTTTAGTCTCCTCGTGGTTTCACGTTCCAAGTGAAGTTGTGGTACTCCTCTGACCCATTATTGCTCAACATATTCATTGGCATGGTCACGAGTGCACAACATAGTCCCAATTAACATGTTAAGGACAGTGGCATGATTTTTCTATGAAATGGCTGAAGTTTTTGAAAAGGCAAAGGAAGGAAAAAGGTGCTTTGAGAGTCTTGAAATTTTGACATGGGAATAGATGAGTTGTTCTTAAATTGAATATTTCAGTGCCAACTTGAGAACTCTTAATTGATTAAAGAAACAAGAGCAAAAAGTTTTCATCTCTCAACAAAGAGAGATACCAAAAGAATTTGTCGCACTCTCCTAGCTAAACTTTTGACACTTGCTCAGGCATATGATTTATTTGCAAGGAAGATATACGTGGTTAGGAAGTGGACACAGTGCAATCTTGTAAATACTTGTATGATATGTTTAAGATTGCAGGGATTATGAACAAAAGAATTTGACACCAATTCAAGCTTGTGAGTTCTTTTATTTCAGTCTCGAATCTCAGCTATACTTCTTTATTTCCTTGTCACTTGAGGGCGAGCAACATCTGAGCTTGGGGGAGTTGATAGCTGTGAGATTCAACACATTTTTAATGGTTTTTATTTATGGTTTTCTCCCGGATTTGATCGTTTTCTAGCTTTACCTAACGCTAATACTTCGGTAGCGAAGAAAACTTGGTTTTTAATGTGTGTTTCAGGTTCTGAACGTCAATAGAGGGTTTTAACTAGAGAAACACAATGTTCAGGCGAAAACAAGCAAGTCTCTCTTTGGAAGAAATCGAGGGAAGCATACAAAGGCTTTAACAAGCAAATATACGGCAAGAATATTTTTTCGGCCGTATAGTTCCCGCCGTATAGCTGCCGCCGCCTCTGTCTTGTCAAAAGGAACAACTTCCGTGCAGGGACCGAGGACGAAAACACAACATAGAAGCCACCACACCATCTAGAAGGGAGAAAGAAGAGATCCAGAGAAGAAGGAGGAGATGTTCTTCATCTCGCTCCACGATCTTCGACCTCCTAGCTAACACACCCCCATAGCCATTACTTGTACTTGAGAGAGAGATCTTCACCTTGCAAGACTAGGGTTTGAGATTGTTTCTTCCCATCTTGAATTGTGTTGGATTACTTTTCTAATCTTATTGTGGATCTCCACGGTAATATTGAGAAGAGCTCCCTTTATTTAATCATATCGATGATGCTTTCTTCTCTCATGCATGAGTAAGTTCCTTGGGCGTGGGAGATGTAAGGGATTGGTGAGATGTGATGTGCCTTGATATATTTTCCATTAGTTTGTGATTGATTTTAATTACTATATTATGTGTGCTTGACTATCTGTGGGATGCCTAATGCTTGTTGTCTAATTAAGGGCCCAGACAACATGATACTTTGTTCTACATGGATAGGATCTTGTTCACTAGCAGACCGGCAACCCCCCGAGTGACACGGGGATATCAATGGAAAACTAGTAGACTCGAGGATAACGAGGAACCACCGTGCTTATTGCATTAGTCCGATCCAAGGAGCTTAATCGCTAAGTGACCTGAAGGGTCATAATCGTCTAGTGTCTAACCATGGTTTTGGTAAAAGACTAGTAGAATTATTGAAGTTGGGATGAAATCTACCAAGAGGAGTTCTAGCTAATTATGGGTTACTCACCTACACATATGCTTATAAGATTACAATTGTTACATTTATCACTCGTCTATCTGGCACAGTCACTATCACCTTGAACTGTATATCCCCGCGACTTTTTCATCATCTACAGAAAACAACAAACAACTGAATCATTCTTTGCTTTTATGCCTTTTATTTCCGAAGTTTACCTTTTTGTTTTTTTATATACATCCCATTTAATCTAAATCTCATTCTCATTTTTACACTTGCAGTCAATTCACTCGAAGACCTGTGACAACTTTGGGTGTGCAGAGACTTCACCATAAACACTTACCTTTGGGCTCCCTATGGGATCAATATCTATACTTCGAAACTAGCTACAAATGATCTATCCACTTGCAGACATCAAGCACATATCCATTTTAGGCACCCATCGATTAATCTAATCAATTCCTTGACCCTAGTTAAAATAGTGACCATATGATCTGTAGTGGGGACCATTTTGAACCCATCCATGTTAAGAAATGTAAATTTCCTAGGAGGAAAATTTTGACTAACCTATTATCCTGTGACCTATACTAATTAGCCATAATCTTGTTGGTGTATTTTGAGCATAGAATCCACTTATCCATGAGTGTTTTGAGGTATAGTCCATAATCTGTTTGGCACTATTAAAAGATTCAAACTTTTGCAGAGGATTCCTAAGCCCTCAATCATGGTATGGGTCCTTTGAAGACAGGGATCTAATCTACATTGTTGTCGGATTGATGACATGTACGCCATGAGGGGGTCCTTGAGGCATGTGGAAGAGAGGGGTGTGAGTCGTACGGGATTCCGGGACGGTGAGCACACAAGTTTACCCAGGTGCGAATCCACCAGCGTTGGATGGATCCTACTCCTGCTAGCAATCCAGTAATACGGCAGAGTCGGAATATGGGTTACAAGGGTTTCACCTGCGCGAGTTGAGATTGTAGACTATTGTGAGGGTGCCCTAAATGCTCTCCCTAGGACGGCTTATATAGATATCCAGCCTAGGGTCTACAGGAGAGATCTATCTAGCTACGACTAAGAGTCGGTTACAAAGTACATCTTGCACTACAAGTAACACTACAGGCCTATGTCGGTAAGTCTTCTGGGCCTTCCTGTAGCCGGACTGGACTCCGTCTCTTCTCCCTGACTGGGCCGCCCGTGAAGCAAAGCTCTAACCCGAAGTGGGCCACCCTGGTCAGTGAGGTACAATGAGGATACCCGGAAAGTATATCCCCAACAGCAGCCCTCGGAGGCCTCCAAGATCCAAAGTCGGATTCATCATTGTCTAGCTTTATCTTCGGCTTGTAGAATTTTGAAGGGTTCCTAAAACTTCACAAGAAAAGATACGATCCGGGTCTCAAAAACAAGTCAGACCTATAAATATGTTATTCGGATTTCCAGCTCAAAATTCAAACTAAGCCGGAACTTGGTATCTGACGTCACTTGACACCAGTCATGGTCAAGTCATGTCACTAACAGACATTTCCTGTTAGCACGACCGTTGGTGGGTCCGCCTTTCGCGGAACTGAGGTGCCGTTTCAATGCGTGCGTGGAGATCGAGGCAGCGTAATCATCGTGTGGGGGCTTCCCAGTTCTTTCCACGATGCGTGGCATGTTTACTATCACGTTTGCACGAATCTTGGTGTGGATGGTGGTTATAAGGGGTGAGGATTTCTTTTCCTCATCTTCTTCACATGTTCCTAGCGCCGTTTCCTTCTCCTCTAATTCTCCCACGCGCACAAAGCTTCCTCGCCCCTAGAAATTCTCAGCACAGCCCATCCAAGGTCACCGGCGCACCGGAAAAATGGCTTCCACACCATCCTCCGGCGTAGCAGCGACGGCAGCGGCGGCGGAGAGGGAGAGCAAACACGGGGTCTGGATCCTGTGCGTCCTCGACAACGCGAAGCTCCGGGGCGTAGAATAAGAAGGGCTCCTCCACGCTGGCGATTGGCGGAGCAGCCTCGGCGAAGCCATCCTCAACCCTCGCGACGGCGAGCGAGTGCACTTCGGCACCCACCTTGACAGAGGTCTGAGTTTTCCTCCCTCATATTTCTTTTCCGAGGTCATTGATCATTACGGAGTTCAACTCCACCATCTCCCCCTGAACTCCATCTTAGAGATGAGCGCATACGCATCTTTGTGCGAGGGGTATCTCGGTATTAGGCCGAGCCTTACTCTCTTCCGGTACTACTTCTTAGTCCGGAGAAATTCCATCACTGTTGGTAATCCTTACATTACCGGTACTATTAGTTTTTCGGTTAGGCATGAGTGCGTCTATCCTCGGATCTTAGCTAGTGAGTCGGTCAAGCAATGGCGACTACCTTTTTCTATCATAAGGACATTCCCGCTCCCGGCAAAGCTACTGCTTTGCCGGCTTTTGTCGATGGAGTCGCCACGCCTCGAGAATCTTGGGACGAGGTCGCTACGGCTCTCAGTGACGATCTACTTCTCACCAAGAGGCGGGTCAAATATCTGATGAAGCACAAGGGCCTGAGAGGATCCGACTTGGTCCAATGCTGGGTATCACGCCGGATCCAACCCCTCCAACACCATGGAGATCGACTGATGCATTCCATCTCATCGTCGAAGAAAGACTCCCTCCGCATCAGCCCCAAAGCCTACACGGAGAAAGATTATATAAGCCAAATCAAATGGCTGATAAGGGAGCGGATCAAGAGGAAGATTCCGGAGGTATCCCTGGACATGAATACAATGGAAGATCCCATTGTGCTGGTAAGCATTAGCAACCACCCTTTTTATGTGCTCATCCTTAAGTTATTTCACGATACTAAGATATTATCTTCTTTTTAGCTTGCCGACTTCCCCGAGTTGGAATTAGCTCCTATCAAGGGATATCCTCCTGAATTTTCTCAGGAGGAGGAATTGGTTCCACTGCCAGACGTTGTTCCTCGGAAGCGTAAAGCTCCGACAGTTGCTATCGGCACAAAGGAGGTGCCCGTTGTGAAGAGGTAACTTTCCTCACAACTTCCGCCTTTGTACTTCATTTGTGAATTCTTCCGAGATGTAATGTTCTTTGTTCTATTACCTTCTCAGAGCTAAACAACTCATCAAGGGCAAGGGGAAGGGAGCTACTTCTAAGCCCCTGCGTCAGTCGAAGCTAACTTTGGCTTCTCCTGCCGTGGCTCCTCCGACTCTTGGCCCTCAGCCTTCTGCAGCGCCGGATGTTACTCCATCTCTGACCGTTGTAGAAGATCCGTCTCCTTCAGCAGAGCCAGTGATCCTTGAGTCGCAGACTGACGTCACCATGGGTGACTCAAGTTTTGTTAAGGGTGAACCCTCTTCGGGTAATGATCCCTCGGCAGAAGTTTTCACCGACAACCTCCTGAGCAATCCGGGACTTGCCAAATTTGGCTTATCTCGGAAATCTGCGGAGGAGATCCAACGGTTGGCCAAAGAATGCCTTGAAAGCCGGACCATTTCTGCCGAAGAAGAAGCACAAGAAGAAGAGGACATCAAGAACTCTGATCTTCTTGAACAAGTTCGTCTTTGAGACGAGAAGCTGAGGATCGACGAACTTCCAATTGCGCCAGTTGTCCCCCTAACCCTCGCCGAGAAGGTTACCACCGAAGTGAATGCGAGTTTGAACAAGCTCGCTCGTGAACAATATGTAAGTTGGAATTGCAACTCACATTTTTCTTTATGTTACTTTATATCATATCCTCTAGCCCCCAAGCATGAAGTTGGATAGATAATCCGGGTTTATGCTTTACTAGGATGCCAAAGAATGAACTAGTGTAGCCCCCAAGGCTCGTGCTGATATTAGTAAAAATATTAGCCTGAGTCTTTAGTAGACTTCTGACTTTGGGTATTCTGACTTACAGAAAGTATATTCCTATAACCAGGATTTATTGAAGAATGTTTGCAACAAGCGGAAAGAGATAAAAGCTCTCTGGCTTGAAAATGCACAATTGAAAGTTTCCAAGGATGAGGCCGAAGGTAAACATTACGAAACTCAAACCTTGTCTTGTGGTTTCATAGTCGAATATTTTGTTGAACTGTTGTTCTTTTGACTTACAGCACTAGTAAAGCAGTCTTGTGCTATGATTGAAGAGGCCAAGAATCTTAAGACCTTGGTGGTGGAAAACAAGGATCTCCGCCAAGAGCTCGACCAGCTCAAGGTGGATCATGAGAAGAGCATTGCTCAAGTTCTCGAATCCTCCTCCATGGCCACCATGGAGCGTGATCGCAAGATTGTGCTCCAGGACCAGAAAATCTTGGATCTCACCAATGACTTGTTCAGAGAGAGGGATATAACCAAAGCACTCCGGGCTGAACTCCAGATCTTCGAGAAGAAAAAACCAAAGTTGATGATGTTATCCTTGGTATGTTTCCATCTTTCTAACTTGTCTGCATCTTTTGACTCTTTTCGACGTCAGATTTATTGTAGTAACCATTTTGCATTACATGGATAGGTCCTCTGAACTTACTGGACTCAGCCTCCTCCAAGTCTCGCACCAGCCGGGTTACACAAGTCGGCGATCGGCTTCATGACTTCCGCTAATCCATCGAGGATATTGGCGAAGCTCTCAAGGTTCCAGACATGCATAGTATGTCTGGCTTTCAGGTGCAAGAAAAGTCCAAGGATATGCCGCAACTCGTCCAGGACTGGAACATGTCCTACACGCGATCCGCAGCGCAGATCTGGCAAGTGACCAGAGGATATTCTACTGTGGATGAAGACGGACAGGAGCAGGACACTAAAGCCATCATGGACTCCTGTGTCGGATACGGGTGCCATGTAGCTGGCTTAACCAGCTACGGCACTCCATTCTTCACTCGCGTGGACATGCCACCTCCGCCTACAGAAGAAACAACAGAAGTTTCCGACGATGAACAAACTCTATCGGATTTGGACATCTCGGAACATTATCAAGGCAATGTATCCAGCGATCCGGCAGCTCCTACCTCTTCCCCTGCATCATAGAGCATCAGAAAGAACAAATGTGTTATTCTGAAAACATTATGGATCTGTAAATAAGTAGTGTGATACTTTTGCTAGTGCCAAGTTTTTATCTATTCAACACTTTTGGCTTAAATTTTTATGTGCCTGAAATGTTTGCATAAGCACTTGGGTTTTTTGTCTGCACTTATCGTTTATCTGGCTTTCCGCCTCGCCCCTTTCGTGAGCCAGCCAACCTTTAGCACGGAAACTTTGCCGAGCAATGGATCTCAATTGCTAAACCAGTTTAAACTTGGAAACAAAGCCGGCTTCCAGTACCAACAAATCACTACTCGGAAAATACCCGTATCCGGCAATTAGACAAATAACCAAAGCACAGACTATAAAAATTAAACTTATACCCGAAGGTAGAAATTTTAGAATCGGAAATCTAAACCAGAACAAACATGAGCATAAAGTACTTTCAAGTATTCTGGGATTTTCGACTGTGACATGATCATTCGGAAATAAGATGGTAGTATAAACTTCTTAGAAAAAATGAGGTAACCCAAACTTTTATTTCTCATTGAACATGTACACATATATGATTACAAAGAAAGATAAACTAAGAATAAAAGGGACGTAGCTGAGCAATATTCCATGGTCTGTCTAATTCTTCCGGGTTTGTACTGCCTCCAGCTCTCTTTCTCTTCTTAGTAGCAGGCCTTTCTTTGACTGGCCGCATATCAGTTAGGTAGTATGAACCATTATGCAATACTCGACTAACCAGAAAAGGTCCTTTCCATACCGGGGAAAGTTTGTGCTTTCTTTGCTGCAGAAGCCGGAGAACCAAATCACCCTTATTAAAAGACAGGTTTCTGACTCTCTGGCTATGATACTTGCGTAACTTCTGCTGATAGGCTGTTGATCTCATTTCAGCAACGACGCGAACTGCTTCGACTAAGTCGAGATCATTTTGTCGAGAAATCTCGGCATCCTCTACGATATACGCCGCAACTCTAGGAGAATTATGAATCAAATCACTAGGGAGAGCTACTTCAGCACCATAGACTAAGAAGAAAGGTGTGTATCCTATTGACCTGTTCGGTGTTGTTCGCAAGCTCCATATTACAGAGGGTAATTCCTCTGCCCAAGCCCCCGCAGCACATCTCAGTGGTGCTTCAAGTCTTGGTTTTAGGCCTTGTAAGATTAAACCATTTGCCCTTTCGACTTGTCCATTAGCCTGCGGATGTGTGACTAACGCAATGTCAAGCCGGATATTTTGTTCGTTGCAGAATTCGACAAGTTCTCCCATAGAGAAATTACTCCCGTTGTTCGTGATAATGCTATGTGGATAGCCATACCGAATTATAACATCCTCGACAAATCTTCTAGTTGTTTCTCCATCACAACTAGTGACGGGTTTAGCCTCAATACATTTGGTGAATTTATCCACCATTACTAAGAGGTGAGTAAATCCACTTGGAGCCCGTTTGAACGGTCATGCCATGTCAAGCCCCCAGACAGCAAAAGGCCATGTTATAGGTATTGTTCGCAGCTGATCAGCCGGAACATGAGCTTGTTTGGCGTATTTTTGGCAACCTTTGCACGTCTTGACCAGCCGTTCGGCATCTGCCTTGGCTGTAAGCTAGAAAAAACCGTGTCAAAAAGCTTTTGCCACTAAAGATTTGGCTACAGCATGGTGACCACACTCGCCTTCGTGGATTTCTCTTAAGATTTCCACTCCTTCTTCTGGAGATACGCAGCGCTGAAAGACCCCAGATTCACTCTGCTTATAGAGCTCACCACTAATTATAGTATAAGATTTTGCTCGTCGGACGATCTGCCGACTCAGAACTTTGTCTTTGGGTAATTTTCCACCTACCAAATAATCAAGGTAGGGTTGAGTCCAGCTGGGTATTACAGCCAGAACTGCTATTAAAGGTGAGTCGGATTTGGTTGGATATTCCTCGTCCACTCCCTTTATAGAGGGAACTTTGAGGTGCTCTAAAAAAGCGGGATCCGGGACCTGTTTCCGTGCAGAGCCTATTCAAGATAATGCATCTGCTTCCTCATTTTCTGCTCGAGGGATGTGTTGAACCTCAAACCCTTTGAATGATTTAGATAGATCATCCACGACAGCTTTATATGCTGCCATGTGCTTATTTGCATTACCAATATCCGACACTTGTTGAGCAAGACCCGAATCTCCGTAACACATCAAACGTCGGATGCCGATATCCTTAGCAATCTGGATCCCATGAAGTAATGCTTCATACTCGGCAATGTTATTTGTCGCTATGAAGTGGATCTGCAACACGTATAGAAGTTTATCTCCTTGGGGTGATTTGAGCACCACGCCAGCCCCCGAGCCCCCGCGAGCCTTAGATCCGTCAAAATATAGGGTCCAATATTCCGACTCAGGAAGGGTCATATTCTCCTTTGTCTCCGTCCAATCAGCAACAAAGTCAGCAAGGAGTTGGGATTTGATTGCTATCCGAGGTTTATACTCAATATCGAAAGCTGAAAGCTCTATGCCCCATTTTGCGACGCGTCTTGTAGCCTCCCTGTTATTGATTATATCTCTCATAGGAGTTGTGCTCACCATGGTAATTGGATGTTCCTGAAAATAATGCCGTAACTTACTGGATGCAAACAAACCATAAGCCAGCTTTTGATAGTGTGGATACCGATGTTTTGATTTAGTTAGGACCTTGCTGAGATAATAAGTCGAACGCTGCACCAGGTATTCCTGATTTTCCTCTGATCTCTCTACTACCATGACGACACTGATGACCCTGTTTGTCGCAGCAAGATAGAGCAACATCAGTTCCCTTGGTTCTGGTGCTGCAAGGATAGGAGCAGACGAGAGTACTTCTTTCAAGTCTTGTAGTGCAGCTTCAGCTTCACCAGTCCAAACGAATTTCTTGGTCTTTTTCAGGAGCTTGTAAAGTGGTGCGGCTCTTTCTCCGAGCCAGCTAACAAACCGACTGACTGCATCGATGCAACCAGTTAGTCTTTGAACGTCCTTCAGGTGAGTTGGCCTAGAAATATTGAGTATAGCCTTAATCTTGTCTCGGTTCACCTCTATGCCTCTCTGAGACATGATGAAACCTAACAATTTTTCGGCTGGGATTCCAAAGAAACATTTCTTCGGATTGAGCATTATGTTGTATTTTCATAAATTTGCGAACGTTTCCTCCAAGTCGGAAAATGTTTCCTTCTTTTTGTACATCACCGCAATATCATCCACATATGCATGTGCGTTGCGTCCGATTTGGTCGTGGACGCAACGCTGCATAGTGCACTGGTACGTAGCTCCTGCGTCCTTTAGCCCAAAGGGCACCGTAACGAAATCGAAGGTTTCGAAGGGGGTTACGGATGAAGTTTTGATTTTAGCCGATTCCTTCATCCGAATTTGGTGATAACCAAAATATGCGTCGAGAAAACAGAGGAGTTCCGAGCCTGCCGTAGAGTCAATAACTTGATCAATTCTAGGCAGAGCGAACGGATCTTTGGGACAAGCCTTGTTCAAGGAAGTATAATCAACACACATCCTTAAATCAGTGGTGTCCTTTTTAGGGACCATTACAGGGTTGGCCGACCAATCAGTATGGATGACCTCTTCTATGAATCCATCTAACTCGAGCCGGGCTAGTTCCTTAGCTATTGCCTTACGCTTTACATCACCAAAATGTTGTAGGGACTGTTTGACGAGTTTAGCGTTCGGGTTTACATTTAGAGAGTACTCGACAAGTTCCCTAGGTACTCCGGTCATGTCTGATGGCTGTCATGCGAAGATATCTTGATTTGCTTGGAGGAACTTGACGAGCGCGCTTTCCTATGCGCTATCTAGGCCTACGCCTATCTAGGTCACCTTGGAGGGGTCATCATCCTTCAACAACGTCTTCTTCGTATCTTCCGATGCCTTGAACTCCGGATTCGCCTTTGTTACCTCCTTCTTTGTTGCAGGCATCTTGGACAGATCGATGGTCTTCTTGATCTCCTGGTACTCCTAGGCGTGCAACACAGCTTCAGCAAAGCCGGCATTTCCATCCTCGCACTCGCGCGCTTTCTTCGGGTATCCCCTGATGGTGATCACGCCGTTGGGACCTGGAATTTTCATCATATTGTAAATGTAACACAGACGAGCCATAAAAGCCCAATAAGGCGGACGCCCAAATATAGCATGGTACGCGCTCTTGAACGGGACCACTTCGGAGGAAAGTGCTTCCGTCCGATAGTTCTTTGGAGTTCCAAAGGTAACATCCAAAGTGATCTCTCCCAGGGAATTTGCTTGTCTTCCTGGGACAACTCCATGAATGATCACAGAGCTATGATTCAGCTGGGTCTCCGAGATTCGCATATGGCGTAGCGTTTCGACATACAAAATATTGATGCTGCTACCACCGTCCATGAGGGTCTTGGAGAAACCATAGCCGTCAATAAGTGGGTTAATGACTAAGGCGTATTTTCCTTGCATGTGCAACTTAGGCGGATGATCAGCGCAGTCAAAGGTGATTGCAATTTCCGACCAGTCTAGGTACTAAGGGACAGCCGGAACTATCGCGTTGAGCTCATGCAAAACTACTTTCTTAACCTTAGCTGGTTGAGATCCGAGGAAGGTGACGTAGGTGTATTTTTTGTGGACAAGGTTTTCTTCCCCTCCGGCTTGGGATTTGAAGCATCAACTTCCTCCATGTCGGAATCTTCCTTGGTCTCTTTATATTTTTTGGGATTCTTCTTTCCCTTCTTCTGCTTAGCCCTGTAGCCAGCGGTGTCATCTTGCTTGATGTCGTCATTAAACGACACTCGTTGTTTGTGTGGGACGAGCCCCCATTGGGGTCGAGGTGATGCACACATGGGTTATTGGCAATGTCGGCCCAAGAGTAGGTTTTGCCAGGCTGCTGGTCTCCTCTACATTGAACTCTTGATGTCCCACGACAGCGTCCGCGGACACCGCCACGTCCTCCTCGTCCTCCAGACCCGAAAGTAGCAGTAACCACTGCTGTATCCGTCTTGGATTTTTCTTCCGAGGTGTTCTTGTGCTTCTGAGCTTGTTGCTTTGGTTGTTTTGCCGACTGTGGCACAGCTAGGGCGTTCAGTAATCCATCTGTGTTGTCGTCGGCATCTGTATACTTGCTCGCTGTTTCTATCATCTCTCCCAAATCAGTGACCTTGTCACACTTGAAACAATGACCCAGTAAACCAATTGGGAGTCCTACAATGAAAGCTTCAATCGTAGTTTGGTCATTTACTCCTTCACATGAGTTCTTGGTGTCGATCCATCGTCCAAGATAATCTCGGCAAGTTTCTCTGGCTTTCTGGGTGCAATGTTGTAGGTCTCCTACCATACAGGGCCTCCTATATGTGCCTTCGAAATTCCGAAAGAACGCACTTTGCATGTCATACCAGTTGTGGATGGTGTTCTCCGGAAGTTCATTAAGCCATGATCGCGCCGTCTTCCGCAACATAAGTGGGAGATGTCGGGTTGCGACCAAGCTGTTTCTGCCTTTGGCAATACAGCAAGCCTGGAAAAAATCCTGGAGCCAAGTATCTGGCCGAGCTATACCGTCGTAGGCCTAAATATGTCTTGAGATAGGGAATCCTTCCGGGAATTTTGGGGCTCTTATGCGTGGTCCGAAGCACTTTGGGCCCACGTATATATCATCATTTTCTTAGCGCTGCACCTCTATGTTGGAATTAATCCGGCGCCTTGCGTCACTTGGAGAAAGAGATCATCGTCCCGAGTGACAGTTATGGCTACGGTGCCTTGGAGCCGGACTTCTGCTTCTACCACCACCTCCTCCGCCACGATGTTCTCCTTGGCCTCCTTGAGAGCCGTTGTGGTGGCTACTTGGTGGAGAGGGTGGGGCAACTGGATTGTTTCCGGCTGATCGCCGGCCTCCATCTAGAGCGTCATTATTCCGGTTCCGGGGAGGGTCTTCATTGCGACGAGCCCCCTGTCGGCTTGTCTTGGCATGGTCTCCATCGTTTCTTCGTCCGCCACTCCCACCACGGTGGGGCTTAGCCGGACGGTTTGTAGTTCTAGGAGGTGGAATTCGTTGATGGTCCTCCTCCCAATGATTCTCTTTATCTTCTCTCCTATGATCGTTCGACTCTCACCGGGGAGGGTTCCTCGGATACAGTGCAGCAATTGCTTCTTGCTCAGCAGCTGGAGCGACATTGCGCCAGTCACGTGCAGTTCTGTGATGCTGTCCTGAAGATCCGGTTCTTGAGTAGTTGTCTTCCCGATGGTCGGAACGATAATGCTGTTCCGGAACACGCTGGGGCGTTATGACATTCCAGGCCATGTTCGTGCGACATTGGTCGGATTTCGAGACCAGTTTTCCGCTTCCGGATTTCGCGGCCCTTTGCTGCTCTAGACCCTTGGTGAGTAGCTTAATGCCCAATCGAACCTATTCTGGGCCTGGATTATTCGATAGGATATCTCGAGCTGCAACTGTGTTCTGTACTGGTGTTGGATATACCAGATCTCCTTTGCTGTCGAGAAGAGGCATCCCTGGGTCTCCTTCAAAGAGAACCCTGTGCACTTCCGGGAATTGATCGTCACGTGTGTGACACTTCCTGGTCTTTTGATGCTGCAGAGAGATGTACTTCTCCGCAGTTGCCATGCGTTTCTTCTCCTCCTCGATGTTTTTGGCTTCATCCAGGAGTACTTGACGACGCGCTTCTAGGGCCTAGGCCCTATCATCCAGTTCGTCAGCAGTAAGTTCTGCAGCTGTAGGGATAGGTGTGGTTAATGCAGCATCGATGAGTTTACGCGCACCTTCAATGATCACGTGTCCATCCACCGACTCTTCTTTGGGCTCGTCTGGGATAAGTGCTCCATCCGAGTCTTCCTCATATTCCTCGGCAATCACTTCCTCTGCCGAAAGATCTTTTGTCGGGGTCTTGGTCTTCTTATTCTTCTTTTTTGCCTTCTTGGCAGCGTCGGTAGCAAAAACGGCTTTGGGCCCATTTCCCAGAGTCAAACTTTGATCGGTACTTTCAGCCATTTGGTTCTCGGGATCATCTCCAAGATCCATGTTGTCCTATGCTTTGGGAGAGTTTTCTCCGGATCCTTCGTCCATGTCTTCTCCTTCTGCAGCAACTGTGGAGTTAAGCTCCTCTTCATATTCTGTGGAGAATATCCGGAAATCTGCCGACGTCATGGAGTCAGCCGAGGATGCCGGTAAGTCGACGCTTGTTCTGATTGCCTCCAGCACCGAGTCTTTGTTGTTTCCAGCATTGGCAGAGCCGGATCCGGATCCAACATATCCGACAAAGTGCGACGCGTGCCTCCTGAGATGGTTGCGGCTCTCGCGGTCGGCTTCCTCGAAATGCCTGATGGGCTTGAGAATTTCATCCACGCTTGCTTCTTGCATCATCATGCGCCTCAACGTGTATCTCAGGAAGTGCCTGTCTGTCCCGGTGTCATCAGAGCCGGAACCAGAGTTATCTTCTTGCTCTCCCTAGATTTCGACCTCCGCAGGTGGATCGATCTGGGATTTGACCTCGCTAGGGAGATCCACTCCAGATCCGACTTGTACTGCGAGATCTGCCTCAGGTTCAGCTTTCTCCACTATCTTCGCAACTGGTGCTGGCTGGGTGGGATTAGGGTTTTCTAAGATTCGGAACTCTGCCGCCTCCGCGGACAAAGGGGACCTAGAAATTTCTTCTGCCTCTATCATCACCGCTAGGGTGGATGCGACAGTCTTAGCAAAACCGATGTAAACATCGATCTCACCGAAAGACATGATGGTGTAGGTGGTCATGACTTCCCTAGCCGGAATCCAAGCCTCGTCGAGAATAATGAGAGGGACGTCGCTGGCGTAGAGGATGCGACCGACGGCGATGGTCTCGCCGATTCCGATTCTTGCAGATTCCGCTCGGAATGCAGATCCGAAGCTCACTTGCCCCACAGTGGGCGCCAACTGTCGTCGGATTGATGACATGTACGCCATGAGGGGGTCCTCGAGGCGTGTGGAAGAGAGGGGTGTGAGTCGTACGGGATTTCGGGACAGTGAGCACACAAGTTTACCCAGGTTCGAATCCACCAGCTTTGGATGGATCCTACTCCTGCTAGCAATCCAGTAATACGGCAGAGTCAGAATATGGGTTACAAGGGTTTCGCCTGTGCGAGTTGAGATTGTAGACTATTGTGAGGGTGCTCTAAAGGCTCTCCCTAGGACGACTTACATAGATATCCGGCCTAGGGTTTACAGGAGAGATCTATCTGGCTACGACTAAGAGTCGGTTACATAGTACATCTTGTACTACAAGTAACAGTACGAGCCTATGTCGGTAAGTCTTCTGGTCCTTCCCGTAGCCGGACTGGACTCCGTCTCTTCTCCCTGACTGGGCCACCCGTAAAGCAAAGCTCTAACCCGAAGTGGGCCACCCTGGTCAGTGAGGTACAGTGAGGATACCCGGAAAGTATATCCCCAACATACACAACCTAGAATACAGTCCCATGATCTTTTTGGTGCAAGTGGAGCCCTAGAACCCACCTCACCATCTAGGTTTAAGTGCCTAGTCATCAATTTGCACTAGATCATCATCTCACTCTCTCAACTCAAATTCATCTATTCAAATTCAAACCACTCCCTTTCCCAACACCCCAAGCTACTCCTTGACCACTCCCTACTTGGTCAACCTAGCAATTATATTTTTCAATAATGATATAATCATGATATGGCCATAATAGAAATAAATATTTTCGACAAACAAACCAAATATTATCACCATAAAAGTGTGGCAATGGTAGCTTCTACAATCTCACCACTATCTAATATCCTCATCTGCTTGTTTCCACCTCAAAAATCAAAGGTCACCCAAAACAAAAATAAAAATTGCGATTTCAAATCTCCGTGGAAAATATTGTCCATGCCTATACTAAAGCCCTGTTCGAATATGAGTTGAATTTGAGACCAAACTATTTTTGGAAATAGGCATGACCTCTTCTCAATCACATCATCTCCTCTCTCTCATCTCATGTATGGCATGATAAAAATCTTCCTCAAAAAATGAATCCAAAGGATTGCTTGTATGTCACAAACCTTTCCCTCATCACTCCCCAACCAGCCACCTCCCTATCTCCCACCAGTTATGGTTGAGTTCCTGGTCCCACTCCACTTCCTGGCCCACTTGGTGTCCCCCATGGCTAGCCCTAGCCCTCTCTCCCCCTTCTTTAATCAAACCACATGGGTAGGAGAAATAAAATCCCTTACACTCCCTCAGAGCCGCCCAAACCAGCCAACCCTATTGGTCCTCTCCCCTATCCCTTCTCCTCGTGGACATAGTCCACCGCGAGCCACCTCAGGTCGAAGATAAGGCACATGCAACCTCGGCCACTGCCTCTGCCTCCATTCTGCTCTAGTCACACCTCTCTTCCCTCCATTACCTCCCTAGAACCTCCTTCCTCAATGCAGCCCAGGAGGAGGAGAAGTCCCTCTCGGGTCTGCAAGATTTCGAGCAAGGTTGCCACTAGCCCCGACCCCCTCTATTCAGTTTCTATGCATCTCCGTGCTCCCCTACCTCTTACCTACCTTCCCATGCCCTTTGTTTCCTGCAGGGACGTCGGAGCAGCTGCCACCATCCCGAGTGAGTGGTGAAGCCCGACGACAGAGCTGATACCCCTAAGCACCTTATGTCGTGCCAAGACCCTCCCGAGACTACGAAAAGCCACCACATCGCTCTCGACACATCACCGGTGACATGTAGACACCTCAAAGCGTGCCCCTATGAGCACCTGAACAAGCTCCATAGCGGTGATGCACGTGACCCAGGATCTGCACTGAAACAACCGTTCCCTTCCATCTCTGGACTCTCCATAGAGCGACGCATCTTCCCATTGCCTCAACTAAGCTCACTAGGGTTTCCGCCTATCCCCTCGTGTCGGGAGGTGGAAGACGAGCCACGTTGTTGATAGCCATTAGATCTGACGATCGCCATCCTCCCATACCGGTTCGGCCTCGCCCGGCCGTTGACTAGTGTGCCCCTCCCCGGGGGAGTTTGAACTCCATCTCCCGCACGTAAAGACGCGGTTCTAGGTTGGCCCGGTGCAGTACGAGTTAGGCCGGTCAGATCTAGCCCATAACTGTTTTAGTTCCGCGTCTCCCTTTATTATTTTCTCAAATAGGTAAGACACTATAAATTCCATGGAAAAATGCGTAGACATCCTTTTTACCTGATTCCAATTTCTATGAACTCTATTTAACTAGATCTACCAAATGGCATTGGTTCCATCCCCAGTTCTATAGTGCAGATTTTTGGGTGATTGAATCTTAATAAAATGTCTTTTCACCAAATAATTAGCTCATGCAGATTTATAGCTAAAAATATTTTGAATCCAATTTCCTTGGAATGGTATTATTTATACCTTACACGAGGCCTTGATTTCATGTCTAATAGATTTGTAGAATAAATGAGATGAAAAAGAAAAGATCACGCATAACTAACTTTGGGAATTTGCCAAGATCATTCTTTTGATTATTTTGAGTTGTTTCCAACTCTCGGTGATCATGGACTCAAAGTTCAATCAAACCCTCAGAGGAAATAATTAATTGACTTATAGAGTATTGCTAATGATTTAAATACTAAAGCAAGAGCTAATTTCACTAGAAAATTATAAGAAAATAAATATAAATGATAAAAATGCAAATCCAACTTTGTTAATCTCATAAAATCCATATCTATCTGGTGGTATGACTTGATCATGATGAAAGTACTTTTGTACTGAAAGGATAGTTAAGTGCTTGTAAGCCTTTTTAAACGATTTAAGTGTTTTAAAAATTACTTGCAAAGGTATTTTGGGATAAAACCTTATTTATTGGTGTTCAATAGGTTTAGTGGCACATTCCTTGTGTTCTCAAAACACCTTGCATATGCAAAGTTGTTCTTACTGAAATACTTGTGTGCATTCCCTATATATGTGTTATCCAAGTTAAAGCCCAAAAGGGCGATTTTAGGAAAAATGCCCTAAGGAAAACCATAGAGCTTCTTGTTAGTAATATTTGTATTTACGTGCTTTACCAAAGTCTAAGCTAGAATTTTTGTACTAATTGTGGTGCGGTGATTGATGTATGCTTGTTTGTGTGTTTTGCATGTTTACTTGTTTGCGACGATAGATGCAAATGTGGTGAGGTCGAGGAAGAGAAGAATGTGTTGTAGGACTTTGAAGATGAAGTCGAGGGACAATGTGATGACCAAGGCAAGCCACCTACCCATTTTAATGTATTTTTTATTATCTCCTTTCGGAAATTGCATTACTTATGGCATGACTATTTTATTATTCTTTCGTTGGTAACTTGGCCTCTGCAAGTTATGACTTGGTTTCTAGCATGACACCCACCCTTTGTTGATACCTACTTTCCCCTTAGAATGTCAATATGATTGCTAGGATCTTATCTCACTTGGAACCCCACTCCCTAAAAATAAAAGTATTTGGGAACCCCTCAAACAAAAGGTTTTGGAAAATGTTTTTGATAAAACCTTGGGAAGGTTGTTATTTCCAAATGGATGTTTTAGAAGATATAAAATGGTTTACAAGAAATGTGCTTTGTTGGAAACAACTAAGAGAAGGATGTTCTAAAAAGGAGACACATGGATTCTAGTCTTTGAACGGAACAACTACCCCGTGCAACCACATTACCCCGGAGTGAGCCAGGGCTTAGCTCATAGTTTGTGTTCCTTAGCATGGGATACCTCACAACATCTATAGGGGTTTGAGTCCCCCGAAGCTGGGTCTTACTCACTATGAGTGCCAATGGCCCAGGGGAGGATCCACTATCTTTACAGTGGCCAGACGAAACTATGGGTCTCCCGCAGACGGTACGGTTATTGAAAGTATGGAAAGAAGATATATATAATAATATGATAATATGGGATTATGTTATTATGAAGTACATAAGGGAGAATACTATGACTTGCGAAGTCATGTTGTACTCGTTCCGGGGAGAGGTAAACCCACAGGGGAGGTGCCTATTCTAGGGATGACAAATCAAAGGTTATGTTTGATTATACAAAACCCCGCATACATTGTTATGTTGGGATATGGTTGATGATGGTGGATGTATCGATTATTGTGGGTAAAGTGTATAACCTCTGCAAAAGTGTAAATCTATTTGAATAGTCGTGTCCACGGTCATGAATAACCTCTTGAAACTGTAATTTTACAAAGTACTAAAACTATTTCTCTAAGGCATCATCTTGGTTTCACTTCTACTCTTTCTAGTTTTGAATTTTCAAAAGAAAGGAGCCAAGGTGACTTTATGAAAGAGCTTTTGTTTTCATATAAAAACATCTTTATGAAACCTAGGAGACCTATATGGTAATCTCTCCACTTGCTTTCACTAAATAGAGTTTCTAAAATCCTTTTTACCACAAGATTTTATAAAACCTTATTGAAAAGTCATTTCCTTATTTTCTTGGAAAGTACCAAAGAACCATCTTTATCATCAAACCTTATTTTCCTTGTCTACTTATGTCAAAGCTTCTTGTCCAAAATCCTTTATTAAGTTCTCAAGTGGGCTTGTACCTCTTTCTTGTGTGGTTTGTATGAATTGCCTTGATCTGCTTGATTAGATGAATTGCCTTGATCTGCTTGTCATGATGAGTTGACTTGCTCTGCTTGCCAATAGCTTCACTGAGCTAATCTAGGATCAATCTTGTGAAATCAAACCAAATAAACAAGACACCAATAAAACCCCTTCCCTTGACTACCCTCATAACCTCACCAGGTTTAATCCCTTGATCACTTTGTACAATCTTATTCCCCTTGTATTGATGAGAATAGCATGAGAAGAATACCATCACCATACTTGTTATCTCAAACAAAGCCAATCCAACTATAATCACCTAGTCCTTAAAATTTTACCTATAGAACATCTCTATCTCTAAGCTTGACTTACAAGCTTGATCTTCTTTCTCTTGATCCTAAGGATCCATGAGGATTGTTACACCTCATTTGATTTCCATAAGACACACACTATGACTACTTCTCAAACACTAGTATAAACGCTAAGTCAAACCTAATCTTGCCTTGTTAAAAGATGGTAAATCTAGTCCGTTGCAAACCCCTCCAAACATCAAATCCAAGGCAATGTGCCTTCTTTGATCTCATTGATAACCCACAAGTATAGGGAATCGTGTGTAGCCTTTTCGATAAGTAAGAGTGTCGAACCCAACGAGGAGCTAAATGTAGGATAAATATTCTCTCAAGTTCTATCAACCACTGATACAACTCTACGCACACTAAACGTTTGCATTATCTAGGAAATAAAACTAGAGCAATAATACGAGTAATAGAGATAGCTTTGCATGATAATAAATAACAAGAAAGTAAAGCTAGTTACTGCAGCAATAAAATACACTAAACTAACAGAACCATGAGTGTGGAATAGTGGTGGTAATTGTTGTGGCTTTGTCTAAGTTTAAATAGCGAATATATCAGGTTCATTGTCTTCGATGCAGTTTTCTATGTGGGAGAGGCTAAATATATATGCGCTTCACTACTTGGAATTACATGTACTATATGATTGGGTGGTTAGCAAACATCCGTAAGTACTAACAATGCATTAAGGTTTCCCCAACCATAGCCTTAAGTTTAATGGTCCTCTTACTCCCATACGTGCAACGTTCCGGTTCGTGTCCTCAGGTTTCTGTCACTCCGACAGAACTCCCCCTTCCTTTTACACATACTACAAACCCTATGATGTTTAATTCATGCGTGCACAAATATAATGGACACCAAAGGACTGTACCATATCAACATACAACTCTAATGAAACAAATACGTTCAACCATTCAATCTAAGAACAAAGAAACTACACAAACATGACATATATCATAGGATTATAACTTATAGCATCAAACACCATGTTTACATAGGACGGTACAGAGGTGTGTGGGAGGATGAACCACTGCATACTAGGTGGATTAGGTGATGGAGATGGAGGTGAAGATGGTGAAGAGGGCGGCGGCGCGGGGGACTCCTTCCCCGCCGCCGGTATCATGGGGGAGCACCGCCCCTTAGCCCCCTTCCTTCATGGCTTCTTGGGAGCCCTCCCCCATGGAGATGGGATCCATGGGGGAGGAAAAACGTGGCTTTGGCGGCTGCAAATTCGTGGGTGGAGATGTCTTGGGCGAATTAGGTTTCCTCCCTTTATATAGCTTCTCAGATTCCCGTCACCCCATTTTGGGCTGCAGTAAATCGGGCCTAGCGGGCCCGTCCGGACTCGGAATCAGCTAAATTTTATGTCCAGAACATTTGTCGCAAAATTTTCAACAACTTTGTAGTTGAAGAGTTTTCCGTTTGACGCCGGCTTCGACCCAAAACGTTTCCATCTTCAAAAAGAGTTCTAAGACAGATTTCTGTAAAAATCCCAATTTGACTCCAACAAGGTTTCCACTTGTATTCTTGGTAATTCCTACACATCAAAGTGTAAAACAAGAACATTGTACACTTTTGCAACTATTAGTAGGTTAGTCCAAATAAATCATAAACTTTATACAAAAAGGAGTGTCAAAAGCATATTATTAGCATAAAATCATCAAAAATTATAGATACGTTGTGGACGTATCACTCATCTACAACACTTCTTATATATTTATTAACATTGGACCGTATTAGATCATCTACTCCCATGTTCATGATCCTCTTGATATCATCTTGATAAAGTGGCCATGTCACTAGTGCAAATGGTAAACTCTCCATACTTTTGGATAATATATAAATAAATATAATCCTCACACCAGAGGACATCTAAAATTATCCTCTATCATACCATCAAGTGAAATCTCAACTTTAAGAATGAATGTTCTTGAGGACACCACCTTTGTGAGCACCCTAAATTCATATTAGTTAGCTGATTTAGTTTTGCGAGGATTGTCTTAATGTATAAATCAATCCTATGAGGCAACAAACCTCTCTAGATCCTTAGACTGTCACATGTACTTCAACTCCTTCCATTACCACATCTCCATTTGAGGCACCCATTGCTTAATCTAATCAATCCTTGACCCTAGTCAAAATAGTGACCATTTGATCTATAGTGGGGACCACTTTGAACCCATCCATGTTAAGCAATATAAAGTTCCTTGGAGGAAAGTTTTGACCAACCTCTTATACTTGTGACCTACACTAACTAGCCATAATCTTGTTGGTGTATTTTGAGCAGAGGAATCCACTTATCCATGAGTATTTTGAGGTCTAGTCAACAATATGTTTTGGCACTATTAAAAGATTCAAACACGTCACCTACGGGTATTCGCGTTGGCCTATGATCTACACTAGGGCTAGACCATCCACGAAAATATGCATGTTAGTATTATCCTCTCAGTCCCTTAACTATTCGATTCGATGAGGGTTGGCTAGAACCAAATCATCCATTCGATCGCCGTCCGGTACGTGAACGCGCACGACATGCTTCTGCCAGGATGTACCACCGCCAAACACGCCTCTCACCCACGCCCCACTTCCAACCCTCTTTCTCCTTCCCCATCGCTGACAGGTCCAGGCTCGAGTCGCATCTGCTCCACGGTCCACGCATAGCGCTACCCCTCCGTTTCGTCGTCTACCAGCTAAGGAAGTATGGTGGAGGTTGCCAACTACGGATAAAGAGAACCAAGGTGAGACAAAAATGAGGTCACGAGCTCCATGACAAATTTATTTCCTACGCAGGTACACTCTCTCCACCTCCATTCTATTTCTATCTTTCTTCCACAACCGGTAAGAATGTCCTGATTCCTGCAGCGTTCCGTGTCGTGTTGTTCTTCATCTCTGTGATCCCATTAGCTAGTTTGTTCTTTCTAGACATGCAGTGATTTCACGAGCAGCAAGAAAGATTGGCAAAGGAGTAGGAGCATCCACGAGACAACCGGCTCCAGCGTACCACCGGGCCTTGCTCTCTGCGCCTCTTCCACTGGTTATTGTGCCCCGCCGCCACCTGACGTGCTCCTATGCTGTTGTAGACTCCTTGTGCAAGGTATGTGTTCTCTCCTTCGTGCACCTCCTCTCTCTGCACAACCTTCCTCGCTATCTCTCCCTCCCCCGCCTCAACTAACTTATTTCTCCCTCAGTTAGCGGTGGGCATTGCAAGGACGGTCATGATTACGGGAATGACGACAATGTTACGAGGCGGATTGAGTCTGTGGACAGACTAACCATGTTGTGGGAATGGCCACGGAAGTCGCTACCAGGGGTAGCGATTGATACGATTGGGGGAAAGAGTGAGTCGCCTTCCGCGGAACGAGATTGGGAGCAAACATGAGGGTTTACCCAGGTTCGCCCCCCATAGGGTAAAGACCTATTTCCTGCTAGATTGTATTACTGGTGAGTGGATTACAAGATCGACAAGCTCGGCGGCTAGGCAGCAAGTCGCTTGGATGGGGTAGCTAATAGGATGTAAGTACAATGAGAGCCCTAGGGAGGTTTATGTAGAGTCACCTTGCTAGGGTTTATAGGATTACAACCGAATCAGTTTAGCTTTCGGAGGCCTTGACCTAATCCGACTGGGCCTAGATAGAGTCTTGGGCCTCCATCTTCAGTCGTCGGGCTTCATCTGAAGCCTCCTTCTAGTCACCGTTCCAGCAGGCCCACTAGCTATGGTCCTGGGACAGTCGTATCTCCCTTCTAGGCATACCCCGAATGGCATATCCCCATCCGACCAGAGGCAACAAACCATAGGTCAGTGCCCACACTCGCTACGTACGTTCTCCTACCCTCCTTCAGTTTCCCTCCTTCTCCTGCCTCACCTCCTCTCCTTCTCCCTTAGGTGGCAGCAACTAGTTTAGAGAGTTCTTTGGTGAGCGTCCACCACGTGACGGTGTACAAGCATGTGTTCTAAAGAAGCGCTTCTCTGACGGTGCTGTCACCTTGTCATGCATCGACGAGTTTCGAAACGAACGTAACACTGATACGTTGCTAACGTATCTATACTTTTTGATGTTCCATGCTTGTTTTATATCTACTTTCTTATGTTTTGTCCACACTTCGGAGTATTTTTATACACTTTCTGGGACTAACCTATTAACAAGTTGCCATAGTGCCAGTTGCCTGTTTTCTGCTGTTTTTGATTCCAGAAAATTCAGAAAATGAATATTCTCAGAATTGGACCGGACAAAAGCCAAAGTTGATATTTTACCAGAAGACTCATGGAGCCAGAAGACGAGACAGAGAGGGGCCAGGGGCTGGCCACACCATGTGGTGGCACGGGCTAGCCCTGGCCGAGCCACCAGGTGGTGTGGGCCCCTGGTCCACCCACCGACCTTGCCCTTTCGCCTATAAGAAGCCTCCGATGCAAAAACCCTAAATCACAAGCCTCCAGCCACGAAAAGTTCCGCAGCGCCGCCGCCACCGAAGGGGAGATTCGGGGGACAGAAATTCTCTGTTTTGGCACCCTGATACATTGCCAATGTATCTATAATTTTTGATGTTCCATGCTTGGTTTTATCTACTTTCTTGTGTTTTGTCCACACTTTGGAATACTTTTCATATGATTTCTTGGACTAACCTATTAACAACATGCCACAATGCCAGTTGCCTGTTTTCTGCTGTTTTTGGTTCCAGGAAAGTCAGAAAATCAATATTCTCGGAATTGGACCGGACAAAAGCCAAAGTAGATATTTTACTGGGAGACTCACGGAGCCAGAAGACGAGACAGAGAGGGGCAAGGGGCTGGCCACACCACCTGGTGGCGCGGGCCAGGCCAGGCCGTGCCAGGGGGTGGTGTGGGCCCCTCCGGCATCTCCTCGGTCTCCCCTCTCGCCTATAAGAGCCTCCCGATGCAAAAACCCTAAATCGTCAAGCCTCTAACCACGAAAAGTTCCGCAGCACCGCCGCCACCGAAGGGGAGATTCAGGGGACAGAAAGTCTCTGTTCCGGCACCCTGCCGGGACGGGGAAGTGCCCCGGAGCCATCTCCATCGATCTCCACCACCATCTCCATCACCATTGCAGATTCCCATGATGAGGAGGGAGTAGTTCTCTCTCGAGGCTAAGGGTTCTACCGATAGCTATTTTCTGGCGCGGTTGCCGGGGAGGTAAAGTAAAAGGTATTCACACCAGAGGATTAAAGAAGAACCTTCCACGACAAACGCCTATTTTCTGGTGTGAGTACTTTAAGTTATTTCCTTTAGATTATGCAATTTTGTCTTTTTGTTTCTTGTTTTTACTAGTTAGGCTTAATGGAAAACAACAAAAAAATTAGAGAGCTTTATAGTATTTATCTTGAGTTAGGACATGAAGTGTCTGAAGAGAAAATTAAAAAACCTATGGAACTTTATTTGTATGCTAATAGCAATGTTGTTAGTATGAATTCTTTAGACACCATTATTGCTAATGCTATGGAAAAGTCTAAGCTTGGGGAAGCTAGTTTTTATGAAAATGATCTTTTTAGTTCCCCAGCTTTGGAAGATAGCTATTCTATTGCTTATGATGATACCAAACCTCCAATATATGATGATTACAATGATAAATATGATATTTTCAGTCCACCTACTATCTAGGAGAAAATTAATTATTACAATATGCCTCCTATATTTGATGATTATGGTGATGAGAATAATAATGATAGCTATTTTGTTGAATTTGCTCCCACTACAATTAATAAGAATGACTATGCTTATGTGAGAGTAGTAATTATTATATGCATGTGGCTCATGATAAGAATGTTTTATGTGATAGTTATATTGTTAATTTTATTCATGATGCTACTGAATGTTATTATGAGAGAGGGAAACATGGTTTTATGTATCTCAACAATATTAAGTTTCCCCTCTTTATGTTGAAAGTCTTGAAGTTGCACTTATTTTGCTTTACTATGCTTGTTGCTTTGTGCTTTCATGACTTGTTTCTTTACAAGATTACTATGCATAGGAAGTGGGTTAGACTTAAATATGTTTTGAATTTGCTTCTTGATGCTCTCTTTTACTTCAATTCATGTTTCTTATGTGAGCATCTTCTCAAACTATCATGCCTAACTTGAAGGCGTTAAAGAAAAGTACTTATTGGGAGATAACCCAAAAGTTTTAGATGAGTCTTGGAAGTTATTACTTCAGTAATAACCGCTTCTTATCTTTTTTATTTTGCTTTTTGTGCCAAGAGTAACCTCTAATGAGAGAGAAGTAATGATTGGGAAAGTTGCTGTCCCGAAACAGATTTCTGTGCTTCACCGTAAAAATTCGTGTAAAATCTCTGTACATTTTTTTGAGGCGTGAATTTTTTGTGCTTCTTCCCTAGGTTGTTATCTAACTTTCGTTACTTCAACACTTTTTGATTTGAGCAACAGAAGGTCTTCCAAAAAATTCGTCTTTACCTGCTGGTCTGTTTTGACAGATTTCTGCCATTTTCTGCATTTGCTTCTTGTTGGTTCCTTTTTGAGTTCTTTTGGGGAATTGAGCTTTTTGAGGGAAGTGCTACAGTAGCTAATGTTCTAATGGAAGTTAATTTGGTGTTAGAACTGAACCTTAAGACTTATTTATCTTGAGTGCACTAATGTTGCTAATAAAGATTGTGTGAAGTTTTGTATGAAGGAAAAATTTCAGGTGTATGGAAGGAATGAGTAATGAGATGAAGAATGGACTAAATCTCAAGCTTGGGGATGCCACACATGTCACCCCAAGAAATATCCAAGAAGTACAAGGTTCAAATCTTGGGGATGCCCAAGGCATCCCCTTCTTCATCAATAAAAATCTCAGGTTTCTTCCAAACGCTTCATTTTTATTGTTTCATACACAGTTGTGTTTTTCTTGGAGCGTCTTATTTTTCGTTTTTGTTTTGGTTTTTAGTTTGCTTGGTTTGCTTAGTTTTCTGAATAAATTGGTTGGACCCCCTCTTCCATACATTGGTTTGCAAATAGTTTGGTTTGGTTTGGAAAAGTGTAGGAAAGTTCATTCTTATGTGGTAAAAAGAGCTCGTTTTTGACTGTGGCCTATGCTTTGTCATGCTATGCTTGATATTGTTTTGGCTTTATGCTTAGTATTCTTTGTTGTAGCATGACTTTTTATAAACAATTGAGATTGCTTAATTTGCCTTGGATGAATCATGTGTTGTTTTAGCATATTAAAGCATAGTATAGTGGTATTCTCCTTTGATGCTTTATTTGGGTTGACTTGGCACATGCTCACACCATGTTATGACTATCTCAAGTCAGCATAGCCTTTATGATACTTTAGTTTCCAACTTGTAGTATCACTTTATGCTTTGATCAATGATGTTTTGTCGCTCTACATGATTTTGGCCATTATTGCTCTCTTAGTTTGTCGCTCCCAGTCTTTTGCTAGCCTCCACAACAAGGTATGAGTTCCACTCATGCATCCAACTCCCTAAACCAAGTTATTCCAAAGATTCCACCATACCTACCTACTAGCTTATGCTATTCCAAGTATATTCATGCTTTTGTTTACCTTCCAAATTAAACTTGTTATGAGAAAACTAGTGATTAAAGCTCTCACGAACTTGACGACACACTTTACTTTATTGCCTCCAATAAACTTGAACCATTGGGTCCTTATTTGTTGCGTATATGCTAGCGCTTTATAAGTTGAAATTAGCAGAACCATGTTTCATGGGGAACGCTTTCAACATTGCACTTGTACTTTGTACCCCGTTGATATCATGTTCTTTTGCTTACGGATCCCGGCGGTGTGAAATAAAAGTGGAACTTGTGAGATCATGGAGTTTGTATGTGTGTTAGAGAAACGCCTAGGCCGCTAGCCTAAGCCATGCCTAATCATGGTGGAAACTTGCAGCATCACCATAATGAGCACTCTATGAAGCATCCTCAATAAAAACCTATGCAAATAGCAAATAAAAAGATCGCTGAGATGCTCATTGTCTGCTTGCCTTGTCATTTTGATTATGGGAAAGCTCCCGTATCATGTGCAAGGGGTACCCCGTTGGCGGTTCTTAATGATACACAGGTACTTACAATGACAAGAGCTTACTCGTGACTGAAGTTGAGTAGCATGAGGATCGGTCTTCGTAAGTAAGGGGCATGCGATTTCGGTTTATAACTTGTCAAGCATATCCTCTTAGTTGTGTCACTTTAACCTTAATCACCTTAAAGATGCTTATGATAGGGGCAATGAGAGCTCAAAGCTATAAGTACCATAATTTTTGGAAGCTCTTTATGAGACTTTAATCCCTACTTCCTTTTACAAAGGCTTTTCTTCCACCATTACATTGAGTCTCCACCTTCTACCTTTATGCACCTACTTTGAGAGCATAGTGGCCATTCTTAGTTCTATGTGCATTGTCCCAAGACTATTTGATTGATGCATAACTTGATATTGCTTGTTTTAAACTATTTGTATCTAGTCACTCTTATGAACTTTGAAAGTGTCCTATGCATTTATATTTGCTACTCTATGAGGGACAAACTGAACACTATTATGCTATGTTTTCTTTATGTGAAACAAACAAACGTCTTGCAAAGCATTGTTATTCATGAATCTTTTGTTTGTGCCTTTTCATGTTGCAAGAATGGTTGCTTTGTCTTATTACTATAACTTTGTCTTTCATATTATGATTGAAGTACTTTGATCCCAGCTTTGAATGTTTTACAAATACTTTGATCAAGTATTTGATGGTGCATGTCACCTCAAAAATTATTCTTTCTTTTTATCACTTACCTACTCGAGGACGAGCAGGAGTTAAGCTTGGGGATGTTGATACATTGCAAATGTATCTATAATTTTTGATGTTCCATCCTTGGTTTTATCTACTTTCTTGTGTTTTGTCCACACTTTGGAGTACTTTTCATATGATTTCTTGGACTAACCTATTAACAAGATGCCACAGTGCCAGTTGCCTGTTTTCTGCTGTTTTTGGTTCCAGGAAAGTCAGAAAATCAATATTCTCGGAATTGGACCGGACAAAAGCCAAAGTCGATATTTTACTGGGAGACTCACGGAGCCAGAAGACGAGACGGAGAGGGGCAAGGGGCTGGCTACACCACCTGGTGGCACGGGCCAGGCCAGGCCGCGCCAGGGGGTAGTGTGGGCCCCTCCGGCACCCTCTCGGTCTCCCCTCTCGCCTATAAGAGCCTCCCGATGCAAAAACCCTAAATCCTCAAGCCTCTAACCACGAAAAGTTCCGCAGCACCGCCGCCACCGAAGGGGAGATTTGGGGGACAGAAAGTCTCTGTTCTAGCACCCTGCCAGGACGGGGAAGTGCCCCCGGAGCCATCTCCATCGATCTCCACCACCATCTCCATCACCACTGCTGATTCCCATGATGAGGAGGGAGTAGTTCTCTCTCGAGGCTAAGGGTTCTACCGGTAGCTATTTGTTCATCTCTCTCTCTATGCATGATCATATTGTGATCATGAGCTTTGTAATCAAGTAGATCTACCTTGCTACTCAAGTGCTTTATTAGATCTCTGCTCTCCCCATGTGTGTGAAAGTGACAGCGTGCACACCATGGTGGCACTTAGGCTAGAGATTACAAATACTTGTTATGAATTATATTTGGAGTTGGATGTCTTTATAAAATTGTGGTGTTTGTTGGACTCATCCAGTACTCAAGGTGACAGTGTGGGGTTTTCTAGATGGGAAAGGCTTACTTTGAGGTGTGCTGTTATAGCCCTACCATGGATTAGAGTGTCCAACCGGAGAGTAGTTCATCGTAGTATCATGAAGATGATATATTTATATGAGAGTGTTCACTAGTGAAAGTATGATCCCTAGGCTTTGTTTCTAAGAATTGATACACCGTTTGCAATTAGATCTATTATATGTTTGCATGCTTCCATCTTTATTTCAGTTTGCTTTTAATCTTTTCCACGCCAACAAGCTATTTTCTATCATCGTTAGCACTTATATTTATCCATCCCACTTGTATTTCACTATCTCTTCGCCGAACTAGTGCACCTATACACCTGACAAGTGTATTGGGTGTGTTGGGGACACAAGCGACTTCTTGTATCTTGATTGCAGGATTGCTTGAGAGGGAATACCTTTGACCACTTCCTCCCTAAGTTCGATAAACCTTGGGTGATCCACTTAAGGGAAAACTTGCTGCTGTTCTACAAACCTCTGCACTTGGAGGCCCAACAACTGTCTACAAGAATAGAAGTGCGTAGACATCAGGCATCCCAATTTCCAGATACTTGCTGCACCACCAAATCGGAATCTCCAAAGAATTGTATCCGACATATCCCTACTTATTTTGCCACTTTGAGACCATGCACCAATGCTATGTACTCCGCTACATTATTTGAGGCACTGAAGTGGATCTGAAGGACATATTTCAGTTGATCCTTCCTGGGCGAGGTAAGCATTGAAACACTGTTTGCAACTAGATCTGTTACATGTTTTCTTGCTTCCATCTTTATTTCAGATTCCCTTTAGTCTTTTCCCACGTCAACCACACGCCAGCAAGCTATTTTCTGGCACCGTTACCACTTATAATTATCCATACCACTTGTATTTCAGTATCTCTTCGCCGAACTAGTGCACCTATACACCTAACAAGTGTATTGGGTGTGTTGGGGACACAAGAGACTTCTTGTATCTTGATTGCAGGGTTGCTTGAGAGGGGATAGCTTTGACCACTTCCTCCCTGAGTTCGGTAAACCTTGGGTGATCCACTTAAGGGGAAACTTGTTGCTATTCTACAAACCTCTGCACTTGGAGGCCCAACAACTATCTACAAGAATAGAAGTGCGTAGACATCAAGCTATTTTCTGGCGCAGTTGCCGGGGAGGTAAGGTAAAAGGTACTCACATCCTCTGGCTACTAAGCTATCTTCTATTACGGTTGCTGGTTTGTGTGAGTGCTCGAAGTTATTTCCTTTAGATTCTGCAATTATATCTTTTTGTTTCTTGTTTTCACTAGTTAGGGTTAATGGAAAACAACAACAAAATTAGAGAGCTTTATAGTATTTATCTTGAGTTAGGACATGAAGTGTTTGAAGAGAAAATTAAAAAACCTATGGAACTTTATTTGCATGCTAATAGCAGTGATATTAGTATGAATTCTTTGAACGCCTTTATTGCTAATGCTATGGAAAAGTCTAAGCTTGGGGAAGCTTATTTTTATAAAAATGATCTTTTTAGTTCCCCAGCTTTGGAAGGTAGCTATTCTATTGCTTATGATGATACCAAACCTCCAATATATGATGATTACAATGATGAATATTATATTTTCAGTCCACCTACTATTGAGGAGAAAATTAATTATGATTACAATATGCCTCCTATATTTGATGATTATGGTGATGAGAATAATAATGATAGCTATTTTGTTGAATTTTCTCCTGCTACAATTAATAAGAATGACTGTGCTTATGTGGTGAGTATTAATTCTTTTATGCATGTGGCTCATGATAAGAATGTTTTATGTGATAGTTATATTGTTAATTTTATTCATGATGCTACTGAAAGTTATTATGAGAGAGGGAAACATGGTTTCATGCATCTCAATAATATTAAGTTCCCCCTCTTTATGTTGAATGTCTTGAAGTTGCACTTGTTTTGCTTTACTATGCTTGTTGCTTTGTGCTTTCATGACTTGTTTCTTTACAAGATTCCTATGCATAGGAAGTGGGTTAGACTTAAATGTTTTTTTTGAATTTGCTTCTTGATGCTCTTTTTTACTTCAATTCATATTTCTTATGTGAGTATCTTCTCAAACTATCATGCCTAACTTAAAGACGCTAAAGAAAAGTACTTATTGGGAGATAACCCAAAATTTTTAGATGAGTCTTGGAAGTTATTACCTCTGTAATAACCGCTCCTTATACTTTTTATTTGCTTTTTGTGCCAAGAGTAACCTCTAATGAGATAGAAGTAATGCTTGGGAAAGTTGCTGTCCCAAAACAGATTTTTGTGCTTCGTTGTAAAAATTCGTGTAAAATATCTGTATGTCGGTTTGAACTGAGATTTTTTGTTCTTCTGTCCCAGGTTGTTATATAACTTTCGTTAGTTCATCACTTTTCGATTTGAGCAACAGAAGGTCTTCGAAAAAATTGGTTTTTACCTGCTGGTCTGTTTTGACATATTTCTGCCATTATTTGCATTTGCTTCTTGTTGATTCCTTTTTGAGTTCTTTTTGGGGAACTGAGCTTTTCAAGGGAAGTGCCATAGTAGCTTGTGTTTTAATGGAAGTTTTATTGGTGTTGAAACTGAACCAAAACACTTATTATCTTGAGTGCACTAATGTTGCTAATAAAGATTGTGTGAATTTTTGTATGAAGGAAATTTTGAGGTGTAGAGAAAGAATGATGTAATGAGATGAAGAATGGACAAAATCTCAAGCTTGGGTATGCCACCACGTGTCACCCCAATAAATACTCAAGAGGTACAAGCATCAAAGCTTGGAGATGCCCAAGGCATCCTCTTCTTCATAAATAAAAATCTTAGGTCTTTCTAGACACTTCGTTTTTATTGTTTCATGCACAATTGTGTTGTTCTTAGAGCGTCTTCGTCTTTGTTTTTTAGTTTTCGTTTTCTTTGTTTGCTTAGTTTTCTTGAATAAGTTGGTTGGATCCCAACACTTCTTTTGGAGAGAGACACACTCTGCTTTCATTGTTTAGAACACTATAGTTTTCATTTTTATTGTTTTGTGGTGTTCTCTTTTGCTAGCACTGGGTTTAGCCTTAGTTTTCTTGTGCTTTCAGCTTAGAACTTTTTAGTTATTACTTTTGGTTTTGTGATACAAGCTCACTGATATTTATTTATTATTATCTTTGTGAGTTCTTTCAAATAAGTTGGTTTGGATTGGAAAAGAGTAGGAAAAGTTATTCTTAAGTGGTAAAAAGGAGCTTGTTTTTGACTGTGGCCTATGCTTTGTCATGTCATGCTTGATATTGTTTTGGCTTTATGATTAGTGATTTTTGTTGTAGCATGACATGTTATAAAAAATTGAGATTTCTTAATGTGCCTTGAAAGAATCATGCGTTGTTTTAGCATATTAAAGCGGAGTATTGTGGTATTCTCCTTTGATGCTTTATTTGGGTTGGCTTGGCGCATACTCACACCATGTTATGACTATCCCAAGTCACCATATACTTTATGATCCTTTAGTTTTCGACTTGTAATATCACTTTATGCTTTAATTAATGATGTTTTGTCGCTCTACATGATTATGGCCATTATTGCTCTCTTAGTTTGTCGCTCCCAGTCTTTTGCTAGCCTCCGTAACCAAGTGTGAGTTCCACTCATGCATCCTCCTTAAACCAAGTTATTCCAAAGAGTCCACCATACCTACCTATTAGCAATTGCTATTCCAAGTATATTAATGCTTTTATCTACGTTCTGAATTAAACTTGTTATGTGAAAATTAGTGATTAAAGCTCTCACGAACTTGATGGCACACTTTACTTTTCTTGCACTTAATAAACTTGAACCATTGTGTCATCTATGTTGTATATACTTGCACTTATATGTTGGGGATTAGCAGAACCATGCTGTCATGGGGAACGCTTTCAACATTGCACTTGTACATTGTACCTAGTTGATATCATGCTCTTTTGTCTATGGATGTCATCGGTGTGAAATGAAAGGGGAGCTTGTAAGTCCATGGAGTTATGTATGTGTGTTAGAGAAACGCCTGGGCCGCCGGTCTAATCCATGCTGTCATGGTGGAAACCTGCAGCGTAACCATAATGAGCTGTCTATGAAGCATTCTTCTTATAAAAAAAGAGTCAGATATTGAGAAAAAAGAGAAAAATAAAAAAAAGAGATATGAGAAAAGAGGAAAGCGAGAAAAAAGCACCATTTTCCCATGGTAAATAAGAAGATTGCTGAGATGCTTGTTGTCTGCTTGCCTTGTCATTTTGATATGGGGATTCTTCCATATCATCGGACAAGGGGTACCCCGTTGGCGGTTCTCTATGATACACATGTACTTACTATGACAAGAACTTACCGGTGACTAAACTTGAGTAGCATGAGGAGCGACCCTCGTATTCAAGCGACATGAGATTTCTAACTTATACTTTGTCAAGCATATACTCCATAGTTTATTCACTTTAACCTTAATCACTTCAAGATGCTTATGATAGGGGTAATGAGACCTGAAAGCTAATAAGTACCATAATTTTTGGAAGCTCTTTATGAGACTTGAATCCCTGCTTCCTTCTATGAAGGCCTTTCTTTTACTTTTATGTTGAATCTCCACCTTCTACCTTTATGCACCTATTGAGAGAGCATAGTGGCCATTCTTAGTATAATGTGCATTATCCCAAGACTTGTTGATTGATGCATAACTTTGATATTGCTTGTTCTTAAACTATTTGTATCTAGTCACCCTTATGAACTTTGAAGGTGTCGTATGCAATTATGATTTGCTAGTCTATGAGAGACAAGCTGAATGCCACTATGCTATGTTTTCTTTATGTGAAACAAACAAACGTCTTGCAAAGCGTTGTTATTCATGAATCTTTTGTTTGTGCCTTTTCATGTTACAACATAGTTGCTATGTCTTATTTTTTAGAACTTTATCTTTCATGTTTTGTTGAAGTACTATGATCCCAGCCATCCATGTTTTACAAATACTTAGATAAAGTTTATGATGGTGCATGTCACCTCAAAAATTATTCTTTCTTTTCATCACTTACCTACTCGAGGACGAGCATGAGTTAAGCTTGGGGATGTTGATACGTTGCTAACGTATCTATAATTTTTGATGTTCCATGCTTGTTTTATATCTACTTTCTTATGTTTTGTCCATACTTTGGAGTATTTTTATACACTTTCTGGGACTAGCCTATTAACAAGATGCCAAAGTGCCAGTTGCCTGTTTTCTGCTATTTTTGGTTCCAGAAAAGTCAGAAAATAAATATTCTTAGAATTGGACCGGATAAAAGCCGAAGTCGATATTTTACCGGAAGACTCACGGAGCCAGAAGACGAGACGGAGAGGCGCCAGGGGCTGGCCACACCATGTGTTTGCGCGGGCTAGCCCTGGACGCACCACCAGGTGGTGTAGGCCCCTGGTCCACCCACCGACCTTGCCCTTTCGCCTATAAGAAGCCTCCGATGCAAAAACCCTAAATCACAAGCCTCCATCCACGAAAAGTTCCGCATCACCGCCGCCACCGAAGGGGAGATTCGAGGAACATAAAGTCTCTGTTTCGGCACCCTGCCGGGATGGGGAAGTGCCCCTGGAGCCATCTCCACCACCATCTCCATCGCTGTTGCTGATTCCCATGATGATGAGGGAGTAGTTCTTCCTCGAGTGTCGTCGGATTGAGGACAAGTACGCCATGAGGGGGTCCTTGAGGCATGCGGAAGAGAGGGGTGTGAGACGTATGGTATTCCGGGATGGTGAGCACACAAGTTTACCCAGGTTCGAATCCGCCGGCTTTGGACGAATCCTACTCCTGCTAGTAATCCAGTAATACGGCAGAGCTGGAATATGGGTTACAAGGGTATCGCCTGTGCGAGTTGAGGGTCTAAAGTATTGGGTTCCCTAAAGGCTCTCCCTAGGCCGGCTTATATAGATATCCGGCTTAGGGTTTACAGGAGAGATCAATCCGGCTACGACTAAGAGTTGGTTACAGAGTACATCTTGAACTACAACGAACATTACAAGCCTAAGTCGGTAAGTCTTCTGGGCCTTCCCGTAGCCGGATTTAACCCCGTCTTCTCTCCCTGACTGGGCCGCCCGTGAAGCAAAGCTCTAACCCGAAGTGGGCCACCCTGGTCAGTGAGGAACTGTGAGGATACCCGGAAAGTATATCCCCAACAGCAGCCCCCGGAGGCCTCCAAGATCCAAAGTCAGATGTTATCATCGTCTAGCTTGATCTTCAGCTTGCAGAATCTTGAAGGGTTCCTGAAACTTCACAACAAAAAATATGATCCGGGTCTTTAAAATAAGTTGGACCTATCAATAGGTTACTCGAATTTCCAGCTTGATTTCAAACTAAGCCAGAACTTGGTCTCTAATGCCACCTGACACAAGCATGGTCAAGTCACGTCATCTGACAGGCGTGCCGTTAGCACGACCGTTGGTGGGCCCGCGGTTCGCGGAACCGAGGCGTCGTTTCAATGCGTGCGTGGAGATCGAGGAGACGCAATCATCGCGTGGGTCCTTCCCAGCTCTTTCCATGACGCGTGGCGGTTACACTGTAGCATTTGCACGAATCTTGGCGCAGTTAGGTGGATATAAGGGGTTTGGATTTCTCCTTCTCCCTTCCACCAGTCCTTTGCCGTTTCCTTTCCTCCCAATCCTCCTACGTGCACAAAGCTCCCTCGTCCTTCCCCCACAGAACTCCCAGCGCCGCCCCTTTCAGGTCATCTTCTCACCAGAGAAATGGCTTCATCATCTTCTTCCTCTGGTTTGGCGGCAGCAGCGATGGCGGAAGCAGCAGCGGAGAAAGAAAGCTTCCGAGGAATCTGGATCCCCTACGCCCTCGACGAGGATGGCCTCAAGAACATGGAGAAGGAGGGGCTTCTCACCGCCGGCGACTGGCGGAGCGGCTCCGGCGAAACCGTCCCCAACCCGCGCGACGGCGAGCAGGTCCACTTCGGCACCCATCTCGACCGAGGTCTGTCTTTTCCTCCCTCGAAGTTCTTCTCCGAGGTGATAGATCATTACGGAGTTTAACTCCACAATCTTCCTCCCAACTCTCTCTTAGAGATGAGTGCGTATGCATCGCTTTGCGAGGGCTTTCTCGGCATTAGGCCGAGTTTGCTTCTCTTCCGGTACTACTTTCATGTTCGGAGAAATTCCATCACTACCGATGTTCCTTACATCACCGGCACTATTATCTTTTCACTTAGACGTGACCGGGCATATCCCAAAATTTCTGCCAGTGACTCGGTCAAACAATGGTCAACCACCTTTTTCTATCATAGGGATATTCCGGCTCCTGGCAAAGCTACTGCTTTGCCTACTTTTGTCGACGGAGCCACCACGGCCTAGCCTTCCTGGGACGAGGCTGCTCCGGCTCTCACCGATGATCTGATCCTCGCGAAGAGGCGGATCGAATATTTGATCAAGCACAAGGGTCTGAAGGTATCCGACTTGGTCCAGTGCTGGGTCTCACGTCGGATCCATCCACTTCAGTACCACGGGGATAGACTGATGCACTCCATCACGTGATCCAAAAAAGACTCCCTCCGCATCAGCCCCAAATCCTACACACTCAAGGCTACATTAGCCAGATCAAGTGGCTGATCAAGGAGCGGATCGAGAGGAGAATTCCGGAGATTTCTCTGGATATGCACACGGCGGAAAACCCCGTGGTGCCGGTAAGCTTCCATCAATACACCTTTTATGTGTTTCAATCTTCAAGTTATACTGCAATGCTGATATGCTTTCTTGTTTTCAGCTTGCTGACCTCCCCGAGTCGGAACTTGCTTCGCTCGAAGGATATCCTCCTGAGTTTTCTCAGGAGACAGAAGTGGTCCCATTGCCGGACCTTGCGCTCAAGAAGCGCAAAGCTCCGACAGTGGCTGTTGGCACAAAGGGGGTGCCTGTTGTGAAGAGGTAACTTTCATTCACAATTTCCGCCTTTGTACCTTTCCCGAATTTCTTTCTGAGATGTAATGTTTTCGACTTTACTACATTCTCAGAGCAAAGCCTCTCATCAAGTAAGGGGAAAGGGATTCCTTCGAAGCCCCTGCGACAGACAAAGCTCACCATAGCTTCCCCTGCTGCGGCTCCTCCGACTCCTGCCCCTCAACCTTCTGCAACTCCGGCTATTATTCCTTCTCCGGTGGTTGCAGAAGTTCTGGCTCCTCCAATAGAGCCTGCGATCCTTGGGTCGCAAACTGACGTCACCATGGGTGCGTCAGCTCAAGATAAGGGTGAACCCTCTTCGGGTAATGATCCCTCGGCTGAAGTCTTCGCTGACAACCTCATCAGCAATCCGGGTCTTGCCAAATTTGTCCTGTCTCAGAAATCTGCAGAAGAGATCCATCGGCTAGCCAGGCAAGTCCTGGACAAAAGCCATTTATCCCCCGAGGAAGAAGCGCAAGAAGCAGAGGACGTCAAGTTCTCTGACCTTCTCGCTCAAGTCCGCCTTCACAATGAGAGGATTAGGACTGACGAGCTTCCAACAGCCCCAGTGATCCCTCTTACTCTTGCCAAGAAGGTGGCAGTTGAAGTGAACGCGGGTTTAGATAAACTCACCCGCGAGCAATATGTAAGTCGGAATTCCAACTCTTGTTTTTACATTATGTTATATCATATCCTCTAGCCCCCAAGCATGAAGTAGGATATATAATTCGGGTTTATGCTTTCATTAGGATGCCAAAGAACGAACTAGTGTAGCCCCCAAGGCTCATGCTGATATTTAGCAAAAAATATTAGCCCGAGTCTTAAGTAGCTTTCTGACTTTGGGTATTCTGACTTACAGAAAGTATGTTCCTATAACCAGGAATTATTGACAAATGTTTGCAATAAGCTGAGAGAGATCAAGGCTCTCCGGCTTAAAAATGCCGAACTTAAAGTAGCCAAGGATGAAGCCAAAGGTAAACATTCCGAGATTCAAACCTTGTCTTTTGCTTTTTCAATGTCGAATTTTTCCTGAACTGTTGTTCTTTTTTGACTTACAGCGCTGGTGAAACAATCCATCACTATGATTGAAGAGGCCGAGAACCTCAAAACCCTGGTGGTGGAGAACAAGGGACTTCGCCAAGAGTTGGATAAGCTCAAGGCGGATCATGAAACGAGCATAGCTCAAGTCCTTGAATCCTCCTCCATGGCCACTGAAGAGCGTGATCGCAAGATTGCTGCTCAAGATAAAGTAATCTCGGACCTCAGAAATGAGCTTGGCAGAGAGAAGGACATCTCCCAGGCGCTCCGGGCTGAACTCTAGAGTCGAAGACCAAGATTGACGACGTCATTCTCGATATGTTCCATCTTTCTGACTTATCTTTTTCTTCGACTTTTATCAATGTCGAATTTTTCTTAACTTTTTTTGTGTATAGGTCCTCTGAACTTGACGGACTCTTCCTCCTCCGAGCCCCGCACCCACCGGCTTACCCAAGTCGGTGATCTTCTTCATGACTTCTGCCAGTCCCTTGAGAACATTGGCGAGTCTCTCAGGATTCCGGACATGCCAAGCATGTCAGATTTTTAGGTGCGGGACAAGGCCAAGGAGATGCCGCAGCTTGTTTGGGACTAGCACATGTCCTACGCGCGGACTGGTGCGCAGAACGCTCTCACCATGGTCATGAGCCACCATGGAAACATGGAGATATGGCAAGTGACCAGAGGGTACTGCAAGGTAGACGAAGACAGCCAAGAGCAGGATCTTCAAGCCATCATGCACTCCTGCGCCCGATATGGGTGCCACGTAGCTGATCTGACCAGCTACGAGATCCCCTTCTTCACCCGCGTAGCTACTCCGCCACCTCCTCCAGAAGAAGCCGAAGAAGTTTCCGACGATGAATGGACCACCTCAGATCCGGACATCTTGGAACGATATCAAAGCGGAGTAACCAGCGAGCCGGCAGCTCCTTCATCTCCTCCTGCATCATAGACCAGAAAATTATGTATTATTCCGAAAAGAACATGATGCGTTTGTAAATATTAGTGCTAAGATTTTTATCTATTCAGCACTTTTGGCTTTTTTTTTGTGCCTGAAATGTTTACATAAGCACTTGCACCTTTTCGTCTTCACTTATCGTTTATCTGGCTTTCCGCTTCGTCCCTTTCGCGAGCCGGCTAAACCTTCAGCCGGAAACTTTGCCGAGCAACGGAGCTCACTTGCTAAACCAGTTTAAACTCGGAAACAAAGCCGGCTTCTAGTACCAACAATTCACTACTCGGAAAATACCTGCATCCAGCAATCAGACAAATAACCAAAGTAAAGACTAGAAATTTTAGAGTTATACCCGAAGGTATCAATTTTAGAATCGGAAATCTAAACCAGAACGAGCATGAGCATAAAGTACTTTCAAGCATTCTGGGATTTTTGACTATGACATGATCATTTGGAAATAAGATGGTAAAAACTTCTCAGAAAAAACTTGAGGCAACAAAAACTTCTATTTCTCAGAACATGTACATATGTATGATTACAAAGAAGGATAAACTAAGAATAAAAGGGACGTAGTTGAGCAATATTCCACGGTCTGTCTAACTCATCCGGATTTGTACTGCCTCCAGCTCTCTTGCTCTTCTTAGTAGCAGGTCTTTCTTTGACTGGCCTCATGTCAGTTAAGTAGTACAATCCATTGTGCAATACTCGACTAACTAAAAAGGGCCCTTCCCATACTAGGGAAAGTTTGTGCTTTCTTTGTTGCCCAAGCCGGAGAACCAAATCACCTTTATTGAAAGATCTATTTTGGACTCTCTGGCTATGATACTTGCGTAACTTCTGCTGATAGGCTATAGATCTCATTTCAGCAACGACGCAAACTTCTTCGACTAAGTCGAGATCATTTTGTCGAGAAATCTCGGCATCCTCTTCGATATACGCGGCCACTCTAGGAGAAGTATGAATTAAATCACTAGGAAGAACTATTTCTACGCCATAAACCAAGAAGAAAGGTGTGTATCCTGTTGACCTGTTCGGAGTTGTTCTTAAACTCCAAACTACAGAGGGAAATTCCTTTGCCCAAGCCCCCGCTGCACGTCATAGTGGTGCTTCGAGTCTCGGTTTCAGGCCTTGTAAGATTAAACCATTTGCTCTTTCGACTTGTCCGTTAGCCAGTGGATGTGCGACTAACGCAATGTCAAGCCGGATATTTTGCTCGTCGCAGAACTCAACCAATTCTCCCATGGAAAAGTTATTCCTGTTGTCCGTGATAATGCTATGCGGATAACCATACCGGATTATAACATCCTCGACAAATATTTTGGTTGTTGCTCCATCACAACTAGTGACAGGTTTAGCCTCGATCCATTTGGTGAATTTATCCACCATCACTAAGAGGTGAGTAAATCCACTTGGAGCTCGTTTAAATGGTCCTACCATATCAAGCCCCCAGACCGCAAAGGGCCATGTTATAGGTATTGTTCGCAGCTGATCAGCCGGAACATGAGCTTGCTTGGCGTACTTTTGGCAGCCTTTGCACGTCTTGACTAATCGTTCAGCATCTGCCTGAGCTGTAAGCTAGAAAAATCCGTGTCTAAAAGCTTTTGCCACTAAAGATTTGGCTGCAGCATGGTGACCACACTCACCTTCGTGGATTTCCCTTAAGATTTCCACTCCTTCTTCCGGAGATACACAGCGCTAAAAAACCCCAGAAACACTCCGTTTATAGAGCTCACCTTTAACAATAGTATAGGCTTTTGATCGTCGGATAATCTGTCGGCTCAGTACCTCGTCTTCGGGTAATTTTCCATCTACCAAATAATCGAGGTAGGGTTGAGTCTAGCTGGGGATTACAGCCAGAACTGCTATCAAAGGTGAGTCGGATTTGGTCGGATATTCCTCATATACTCCCTTTATCGAGGGGACTTTGAGGTGCTCTAAAAAAGCGCCATCCGGGACCTCTTTCCGTGCAGAGCCTATCCGAGATAGTGCGTCTGCTTCCTCATTTTCTGCTCGAGGAATGTGTTGAACTTCAAACCCTTCGAACGATTTAGATAGGTCATCCACGATAGCTTTATATGCTGCCATGTGTTTATTTGCATTACAAATATCCGAGACTTGCTAAGCAACAAGATCCGAATCTCCGTAACATCAAACATCGGATGCCAATATCCTTAGCAATCCGGATTCCATGCAGCAGTGCTTCATACTCGGTAATGTTGTTTATCGCTGTGAAGTGGATCTGCAATACATATAAAAGTTTTATCTCCTTGGGGTGACTTGAGCACCACGCCAGCCCCCGAGCCCCCTCGAGGCTTGGACCCATCGAAAAAGAGGGTCCAATATTCCGACTCAGGGAGGACAATGTTCTCCTTCGTCTCTGTCCAATCAGCGACAAAGTTAGCAAGGATCTGGGATTTGATTGCTGTTCGAGGTTTATACTCAATGTCGAAAGCTGAGAGCTCTATTCCCCATTTGGCGACGCGTCCTGTGGCGTCACTATTGTTGATTATGTCTCTCATGGGAGATTTGCTCACCACGGTAATTGGATGCTCCTGAAAATAGTGTCATAACTTATGAGATGCTAGGAAAACACCGTAAGCCAATTTTTGATAGTGCGGATACCGCTGCTTTGATTCTGTCAGGACCTCGCTAACAAAGTACGTCGGGTGCTGCACCAGGTGTTCCTGATTTTCCTCTGGTCTCTCCACTACCATGATGATATTGACAACCTTATTTGTCGCAACAATGTAAAGAAACATCGGTTCCTGAGGTTCCGGTGCTGCAAGGATAGGAGCAGATGAGAGTACTTTCTTCAGATCTTGTAGTGCGGCTTCGGCTTCATGAGTCCAGACAAAATCCTTGGTATTTTTCAGGAGTTTATACAATGGTGCGGGTCTTTCGCCAAGCCGAGTTACAAATCGACTGACCGCAACAATGCAACCAGTTAATCTTTGTACGTCCTTCAGGCGAGTTGGCCTGGAAATATTGCACGATGAAACCTAACAATTTTCCGGCTGGTATTCCAAAGAAGCATTTCTTCGGGTTAAGCATGATGTTGTATTTTCGTACATTGGCGAACGTCTCTTCTAAGTCGGAAATCAGCGTTTCCTTCTTTTTGGACATCACCGCGATATCATCCACGTATGCATGTACATTGCGTCCGAGTTGGTCATGGAGGCAACGCTGCATCGTGCGCTGGTACGTAGCTCCTGCATTCTTCAGCCCAAAGGGCATCGTAACAAAACAGAAGATTCCGAAGGGGGTTATGAATGAAGTCTTGACTTTGTCAGATTCCTTCATCCGGATTTGGTGATAACCGGAATATGCGTCGAGAAAACAGAGGAGTTCCGAGCATGCCGTAGAATCGATGACTTGATCAATTCTAGGCAGAGCGAACGGATCTTTTGGACAAGCCTTGTTCAAGGCAGAATAATCAACACACACCCTTAAATCAGTGGTATCCTTTTTAGGGACCATTACAGGATTGGCCGACCATTCAGTGTGGATGATGTCTTCTATGAATCCGGCTAACTCGAGCCGTGCTAGTTCCTTAGCTATTGCCTTACGCTTTTCATCGCCAAACCATCATAAGGACTGTTTGACGGGTTTAGCGTTCGGGTTTACATTTACAGAGTGCTAGGCAAGTTCCCTAGGTACTCCGGTCATGTCAGATGGCAGCCATGCGAAGATATCTTGATTTGCTTGGAGGAACTTGACGAGCGTGCTTTCCTATGCGCTACTTAGGCCTACACCTATCTGGGTCACCTTGGAGGGGTCATCATCCTTCAACAGCGTCGTCTTCGTCTCTTCTGATGCCTTGAACTCTAGATTTGGCTTTGTCACGTCCTTCTTAGTCGCGGGCATCTCAGGCGGATCTATGCTCTTCTTGATCTCCTGGTACTCCTGGGCGTGCAGCACGGCTTTGGCAAAGGTGGCATTTCCATCCTCGCACTCTCGTGCTTTCTTCGGGACTCCCCTGATGGTGATCATGCTGTTGGGACCTGGAATTTTCATCATATTGTAAATGTAACACGGACGAGCCATAAACGCCCAGTAAGCCGGACGCCCGAATATAGCGTGGTATGCGCTCTTGAACGGGACCACTTCGAAGGAAAGTGGATCCGTCCGATAATTCTTTGGAGTTCCAAAAGTAACATCCAAAGTGATCTCTCCTAGGGAATGAGCTTGTCTTCCCGGGACAACTCCGTGAAAGATCACAGAGCTATGGTTTAGCTATGTTTCCAAGATCTTCATCCGGCGTAGCGTTTCGACATAGAGAATATTGATGCTGCTACCACCGTCCATGAGGGTCTTGGAGAAACCATAACCGTCAATAAGTGGGTTGACGATTAAGGCATATTTTCCTCGCCTATGTAGCTTAGGCGGATGATCATCGCGGTCAAATGTGATTGCCACCTCCGACCAGTCCAGATATTGAGGGACAGCCGAAACTGTTGCATTGAGCTCGTGGAGAACTGCTTTCTTGACCTTTGCTGGTTGAGATCCGAGGAAGGTGACGTAAGTGTCCTTCTTGGTGGGAAAAGTTTTCTTCCCTTCCGACTTGGGATTTGAAGCGTCAGCTTCCTCCATGTCGGAATCTTACTTGGTCTCTTTGTCTTTGTCGGGATTTTTCTTTCCCTTCTTTCGCTTAGTTTTAGCCTGCGGTATCGTCTCTATTGATGTCGTCATTAAAACTACATTCAGCGTTGGTGTGGGACGAGCCCCCATTGGCGTCCAAGTGATGCACACATGGGTTATTGGCAATGTCGGCCCAAGTGTAGGTTTTGCCTGGTTGTTGCTCTCCTCTACCTTGGACCCTTGATGTCCCACGGCCACGCCCGCGGCCTCTGCCACGTCCTCTTCGTCCTCCAGACCCGGAAATAGTAGTAACCACTGCTGTTTCTGCGTTGGGTTTTTCTTCCGAGGTATTTTTGCGCTTCTGAGCTTGTTGCTTTGGTTGTTTTGCCGACTAAGGCACAGCCAGGACATTGAGTAATCCCTCTGCATTGTCGTCAGCATCTGCATACTTGCTCGCTATTTCTATCATCTCTCCCAGATCAGTGACCTTGTCACACTTCAAGCGGAGTAAACCAATTGGGAGCCCTGCGATGAAAGCTTCAATCGCGGTTTGATCGTTTACTCCTTCATAGGAGTTCTTGGTGTCGATCCATCGTCCGAGGTAATCCTGGCAAGTTTCTCCGGCTTTTTGGGTGCAACGCTGTAGGTCTCCAACCGTACAGGGCCTCCGATATGTGCCTTCGAAATTCCGAAAGAACGCACTTTGCATGTCATACCAATTGTGGATGGTGTTCTCCGAAAGTTCATTGAGCCATGAGCGCGCCGTCTTACGCAACATAAGTGGGAGATATCGGGTTGCGACCAGGCTGTTTCCGCCTTTGGTGATGCAGCAAGCTTGGAAGAAATCCTGTAGCCAGGTATCTGGGCGAGCAATGCCGTCATAGGCTTGGATGTGCCTTGAGATAGCAAATCCTTCCAGGAATTTTGTAGCTCTGACGCGTGGTCCAAAACACTTTGCGCCCACGTAGAAATCGTCGTTCTCGTAGCGCCGTGCCTCTATATTGGAGTTGATCCTGTGCCTTGCATCGTTCGGGGATAGAGATCGTCCCGAATGTCGGCTGTGGTTGCGGTGCCTTGGAGCCAGACTTCGGCTTCTGCCACCACCTGCTCCGCCATGTCGTCCTCCTTGCCCTCCTTGGGGGCCGTTGTGATAACTGCCTGGTGGAGGGGGTGGGGCAGCTAAATTGTTTTCGGCTGATCGCCGGCCTCCTTCCGGAGCGTCATTATTCCGGTTCTGGGGAGGTTCTTGACTATGACGAGCCCCCTTCCGGCTTGTTCCAGCATGGTTTCCGTCGTTCCTTCGTCCGTCGTTCCCACCATGGTAAGGCTCAGCCGGACGACTCTCATGTCTAGGAGGTGGCATTCTCTGACGATCCTCCTCCCGACGTTTCTCCTTATCTTCTCCCTTTCGATCGTTGAATTCTCGTCGGCGAGGGTTCCTCGGATTCAGTGCAGCGATCGTGTCTTTCTCGGCCGCTGGAGCGACATTTCTCTAGTTATGTGTAGCTCTGCGATGTTGTCCCGATGATCTGGTTCTTGAATAATTGTCTTCCCTGCGTTCGGGGTGATGGTACTGCGCCCGAACGTAATGGGATCTTACGTCAGCCCATGCCGGATCTGTGCGACATTGGTCAGAATCCGAGACCAGTTTTTGACTTCCGGACAAGGCGACCTTCTGCTGCTCAAGTCCCTTATTGAGTAGCTTGATACCCAAACGGATCTCCTCTGGTCCTGGATTAGCCAATAGAATTTCTCGGGCTACCACGGTATTCTGTACTGGGGTTGGGTATACCCAGTCTCCATTGCTGTCTTTTCGTGGCTTCCCCATCTCATCCCCAAGAAGGACGGCACGAACACGTGGGAATTGGTCATCATTTGTGTGACGCTTCCGTGTCTTCTGATGCAACCGAGACATGTACTCCTTGGTTGACATGCGTTTTTTCTCCACCTCGATGTTTTTGGCTTCATCGAGGAGTTGTTGACGACGCACTTCTAGGGCTTGGGCCCTTTCGTCCAGCTCATCTGCAGTAAGTTCTGCAGCTGTAGGGATAGGTGTGGTTAATGCGACATCGATGAGTTTACGCGCACCTTCTGTGATCACGTGCCCATCCACCGATGCTTCTTTTTTTGGCTCGTCTGGGATAAGTGCTCCATCCGAGTCTTCCTCGTATTCCTCGGCAATCACCTCCTCTGTGAGAGGGTCTTTTGCCGGGGTCTTGTTTTTCTTGTTCTTCTTCTTTGCCTTCTTGGCAGCGCCGGTAGCAAAGACGGCTTTGGGTCTGTTTCCCGGAGTCAAGCTTTGTTCGGTACTTTCGGACATCTGGACTTGGGATTATCTCCGACGTCCATGTCATCCTGCGCTTTGGGAGAGTGTTCCCCGGATCCTTCATCCATGGCTTCTCCTTCTTCTGCAGCTTTGGAGTTGTACTCCTCTTCATATTCCACGGAGAACTTTCGGAAATCTGCCGACGTCATAGATTGATCCGAGGATGCAGGAACGTCGGCATTTTTTCCAATTGCCTCCAGCACCGAGTCGGTGTTTTCTCCAGCATCAGCAGAGCCGGATCCAGATCCCACGTATCCGACGAAGTGCGATGCATGCTTCCTAAGGTACCTGCGGCTTTCGCGATCAGCCATATTGAAACTTTTAATGGTCTCGAGGATTGCATCTGCGCTTTCGCCTTGCAGTATCATACGTCTTAATGTGTACCTGAGGAAAGGCCTGTCTGTCCCGGCATCGTCAGAGTCGGAATCAGTGTCGTTGATATGCTCCTCCTGGATTTCGGCTTCCACGTGTGGGTCGATCTGGGATCCGGCTTCTCCGAGGAGATCCACTCCAGATTCGACTTGGACCGTGAGGTCTTCTTTAGGCTCAGATTTCTCCACTATCTCCGCAACTGGTGCGGGCTGGGTGGGTTTTGGGTTTTTTGAGATCTGGAACTCTGTCGCCTCCGCAGACAAAGGGGACCCAGAAGATTCTTCTGCCTCTATCATCACCGCTTGGGTGGGTTGGGCAGGTTCAGCGAAACCGATGTAAACATCGATCTCGCCAAAAGACATGATTGTATAGACAGTCATGACCTCCCTAACCGGAATCCAAGTCTCCTCGAGAATGATGAGAGGGACGTCGCTAGCGTAGAGGATGTGACCGATGGCGATGGTCTCGCCGATTCCGATTCCTGCAGATTCCGCTCGGAACGCAGATCCGAAGCTCACTTGCCCCATGGTGGGCACCAACTGTCGTCGGATTGAGGACAAGTACGCCATGAGGGGGTCCTCGAGGCATGCGGAAGAGAGGGGTGTGAGACGTACGGTATTCCGGGACGGTGAGCACACAAGTTTACCCAGGTTCAAATTAGCCGGCTTTGGACGAATCCTACTCCTGCTAGCAATCTAGTAATACGGCAGAGCCGGAATATGGGTTACAAGGGTATCGCCTGTGCGAGTTGAGGGTCTAAAGTATTGGGTGCCCTAAAGTCTCTCCCTAGGCCGGCTTACATAGATATCCGGCTTAGGGTTTACAGGAGAGATCAATCCGGCTACGACTAAGAGTTGGTTACAGAGTACATCTTGAACTACAAGTAACATTATGGGCCTAAGTCGGTAAGTCTTCTGGGCCTTCCCGTAGCCGGATCGGACTCCGTATTCTCTCCCTGACTGGGCCGCCCGTGAAGCAAAGTTCTAATCCGAAGTGGGCCACCCTGGTCAGTGTGGAACTGTGAGGATACCCAGAAAGTATATCCCCAACATCGAGGCTAAGGGTTCTACCGGTAGCTATGTGTTCATCTCTCTCTCTCTATGCATGATCATATTGTGAATATGATCTTTGTAATCAAGTAGATCTACCTTGCTACTCAAGTGCTTTAATAGATCTCTGCTCTCCCCATGTGTGTGAAAGTGACAGCGTGCACACCATAGTGGCACTTAGGCTAGAGATTACAAATACTTGTTATGAGTTATATTTGGAGTTGGATCTCTCTATGAAATTGTGGTGTTTGTTGGAACCATCTAGTGCTCAAGGTGACAGTGTGGGGTTATCTAGATGCGAAAAGCGAACTTTGAGGTGTGTTGTTATAGCCCTACCGTTGATTAGAGTGTCCAACCGGAGAGTAGTTCAGAGTACTATCATGAAGATAATATATTTATATGAGTGTTCACTAGCGAAAGTTTGATCCCTAAGCCTTGTTTCTAAGCATTGAAACACCATTTGCAACTAGATCTGTTACATGTTTGCTTGCTTCCATCTTTATTTCAGATTGTCTTTAGTCTTTTCTCATGTCAACCACACGCCAGCAAGTATTTTCTGGCACCATTACCACTTATAATTATCCATACCACTTGTATTTCACTATTTGTTCTGAACTTGTGCACCTATACACCTGACAAGTGTATTGGGTGTGTTGGGGACACAAGAGACTTCTTGTATCTTGATTGCAGGGTTGCTTGAGAGGGGATATCTTTGACCACTTCCTCCCTGAGTTCGATAAACCTTGGGTGATCCACTTAAGGGAAAACTTGTTGCTGTTCTACAAACCTCTGCACTTGGAGGCCCAACAACTATCTACAAGAATATAAGTGTGTAGACATCAAACGCCTCATATCCATTCTCTGATTTTATCCCCCAACGGATCGGGTCTTATCGATCTCCCATTTATTCCCCTTTAGGCCACATCTTTAGGCGTAGAGGATGGCGATGGGACGGTCGACCATGAACACGGCTTCCCATTGAAACCATGGTACACCCACGATGCTCCCTCTATCTAGCACCCCATCTCCCCCTTTCTGTTGTTGATCCTGGGTGCTTACTTTGATCCAGCACCATCCATAGACGTGATTGGGCGGGCCACTAGTTGCAACTAATAGGGAGAGCAACCGACCCCCTTCCTTAAAGGAGACCATATCTCGTCGTCTTACTATCGCTGGCACGGTACATCCGTAGCTCTGTATATGTCCAATGCCCCTCTTACCAACTTTTTTGTTTGACATGTTGCAACGTGAGTTGGAGCTGCATAACTAGTAAGTATCAAATCCATCAACTCCCCGACAACATGGGGCAGATGAAAGAGGGCGGAGGATAGCAGTTCGACCTACAAGGTTAGTATGAGTCTACGTCAGGCCTTAGTTTTAGTATGAAGCAAAAAAAATTCACATGTTATTCACTTGTGACACAGGGATGCTTCTATGCCATGAAGTGGAGTACAATAGTGATGGATAAGATGAGCAGTCATATGTCAATCAACAACTTTACTGGAAGGCTAGCAGCAAGGAAGAAGAAAGGCGGTTGCAAGCAACAAATCAGACTACAAGTCTATCTTCTCTTTTCTTGAACTACACTACGTCAAAGTAGCTACTATTTTTGATTCTCTCTTCGAGTCTTATGACTATGACAATAGACTATTGTGTTCTAGTACATAGGCCACATGAAAGTAAACCGAGACGGGGACTATGACTACATCTCGGAGGTCGCCAGCCTGGGAGCAACTCAGGCATGCAAGGATGAAGAAGATAGGAAGTTACTGGCACCAATGCCACTGTTTGATCGGAGAGAGAGAGAGCAGAGGAGAGAAGAGAGGAATCTATCCGACTTACTTTGTACAATATACTTTTTCTACAAATTAATCAGATTGTGTGTCTACCCTTTTATGCAAAGAAAATTATGATGACAAATGATTTATGTATCCAAGAAATTGAGTTGTTTTTCTTGGAAACACACGTATTCCCATGTCATGACTTTACATGCAAGTTATTGAAAACTCAAATAGGTACATGATTGTAGGTACGACTACATGCTGTACCGAGTAGTTTTTGATAGCTCCTTACCTAACCGATGTGCATCTTGAATATGTTGCCAGAAGATTCGATGCCTATGGGGCATGTGAAGATGCCTAACCGACTTTCATATTACCTATGATTTCCAACTGTTTATTTAAGAGACGCACATCAAATGGCGCAACATCGCCTATTGTCTCCACTATGTGTTGTAGCGCATGACGTATAATGTTACCTATACGCAAATAGATGCCTAAACGATTATAATATCAAATAGATTGTCTTACATACGCGGCCTGGAGACTCACGTGGGTCTCTCTGAAACCAAAGCAATGCGGTAGTTGCGTGGTGCGTGTATGCTGTTTTTATACGGTTGCGTTTCATCCTAATTCTTTGCATTTTTTCATAAACGATTTGGCTCAGCAACCATTCTACCTAACACTCGCACTCTAGAGGCGCGGACACTTTTATGTCTCGGAGATTTCAAAAAACAGTAGAGTAACCACTCGCCATCTCTTTAATAGTCACGTGTCGGATGACGTTTTGTCCCGTAGATCGGTAGACGGCATGTTTACTTAGCACAATCATAGCATACCATATGGAATGCAGGTCTCAAAACGCAGGCATGCCTCACCTATCCAATAGCCATCACAGGTCACTGATAATCCCCAAGAGCAGGGAATCACTATAGCACAATTCGATAAGTATTGAGTGTCAAACTGATAAGGAGGTGATGGTAAACTATCTATTCTCTAAAACCCTATAACCCACTTATATGGCCTTTTATGCAATGCAATGAACTATAAGATGCAAGGTACTGTAAAGTAGAACTATCTAGTGCTGAAAGTAAATACGGAAAGCAAAACTATCTAATGCAAGTAAGGTAAAGCAAGCAGAGTAGAAGAAGTGAAGTGAAGAGAGGATAACTCTTGGGAAGTGTTCTGACAAATCGCTATTTCATTTGTTTTGGTTGCCACAATTAGCAAAGCACATTTTATAGCTAGACACATAAGTACTAAACACAATAAAGCATAAAGAACTCGATGATTAAAACCCCAAGGCACTAGAATCTAGAGCAACAATAGGATTAATTAAGGACATGTCTATAGAGGTGACACCCCTAATCATCACATCTAACTTGTATAGATAAAGTCTATTGTTTTCTTCTAGGTGGAGCCATAAATTGTAACATCCCAAAACTTAATCCAAGGTTAATCAAGATCAAATCTACCCAATTTAGGGTTAAACAAAAACTTTTCCATTAAAAATAATTAAGCATTCATATGTGTGTGCATTTAAATTAGGAGTTGTTTTGAATTGCCATGTTGGAGTGATCCATTGGTTGCAAAATGATTCTAAGGTGAATTAAACATCATCTAGATCATTACCAAACAAATCCCAAAGAAAAAGAAATCAAAAAGAATAAAATAAGCAAATGGTCACTTTTGCCATTTTAATCACCTAGCCTACTTTGGCTATTCCTAGAACTCAATTGCTAACAGAGAAAATTGTGGATCTTTGCACCCCTTGCTAGTACAAGTAGTTTTGTGCCAAGGCCCACTTTGTGATCTCCCAAAATCTTTCAAACTCTAAATTTAAATGACATTTGAAAATTGAATCTAGTGTATGTATCAAGATCACACTAATTCAAAAACCACTCAAATGAACTCCATTTTAAAATCCCAAGCAAACCTAGATGATCAAGCATAAGATACATCACTCCACCAAAAATCAGCTCAAAATTCAAAACTTTTTCTCATGCGGCCATTTGATCGAACACCTGGCAGCCAAAAATCATCTGGCCTAACTAATACTGTTGCACATTGATCCCTTGTCCCCCAGTTGACCCTCTCTACTCTCCTCTGTCTCTCCTTGCTCCAACCAAGCCATCAACCAGCCCCCCTTCACCGCTAGCAGCAGTGGCGCGCCGCCCAAATGAGGTCACCGTCTGCTGAGCATGCGCAGCTCACAGCAGACCGCGCCACGCCATTCCAGCTTGCCCGCTAGCACCGCCTAACCCTACCACCTCTCCCTGTCCACCCCTCGATCGCTGCAAAGCCCTGGACCACCTCAGCACCACGCCGCCCTTTCTCTCTGCGCCATGCGCAGCGCACGCCAGAGCGCAATCACCACCAGCACGCAGCAGACCGCACTGCGACACGATAACATGCACGCCGCTCCACCTCAACACCCACACCTCGCCAGACATGACTGTGCACCGCCGCGCGACCCACAGTCGCCATGATCGCCGTCGAGCATCGCCTCTGTCCCCTAGAGCGCGTTAAGCCCCTGACCACATGCCACCGCCCCTAGCCGTGCCATTGCGCCGTAGCTGACCACCAGCAGAACACCCACCGTCCGCCTACCTCACCCACACCAATAGCCCTCATGTTTCGCCGTCACCGACAAGCCTATCCATGCTTCTCTGCCGCCGCGTCGAGCCTATATAAGGAGGCCTCGCCCGCACCATCTCTTCACACCATTCCACTCCCCTCTCTCCATAGACCATTTCCCCTCTCTCGCCGGAGCCGCTCGGGCTGCAGTTCACCGAAATTGCACCGGAGGTAGCCGCTGTAGAGGAGGAGAAGCTCTCGTCGATTTCGTCCACCTCAGCCCCTACCGCGACTTCACCTATGCTCGCCATCGCTGTCCAGTTCGATGGCCCGCCTCGCCGCACTAGCTAGAGCCCTGGTACGTCCCCAGTAGACCCCCACCTACCGCCTAGGGTTCGGTCTCGCCGACAACGAGTCCGTCGTCGACGACGACTGTGGACCGTTGATCTATGTTTTAATCGTAGAGCCCAGATCATCCCTTACCGCTTTGCGTTTATAGAGTCACTGATAGGCGAGACCCCCCTGTTAGCAGCCCTCTGCGCCGCGGAGCACCACTAGGCCGGCCCATTTAGTTTCCCGCGCTGGCCCTGTGATTCAAATTAGGTTTTTTCTTTTAAAACTTAGACTTAGTTCTATCCCTTAGTTCAAAAATCAATTCAAAGAGTTTTACAAATCCAAATGGAGTGATTCCAATTTTGTTGGAAAGGTAATGCAAATCGCTATCCAAGCCTGTTGGATTTAAATCTTTTAGAGTTAGAGATATCTCCTAGTAAAAATAACAAGACAGAAGCATTTGCACATTCAAACATTTTTCTAAAATCAACCATAATAGCTTTTGAGTTGATTCCAACTCTCAAAAATCACATTTAACCATACCTACCTGAATATGTAATAATATTAAGGTTTGCATGCAGTGACTTTGGACTAGTACCAAAACAATGCTATATAGGCATTTCTAGTCACTTTAAATCATTAAATATTAAACTTAAACTTATTAAAATGTGATCCAACCTTTAAATCACATTCCCATATGTTAGAATATGTGGTGATGACATGTGTCCACATGATCCCATATTTTAATTGGACAATGTTAAATCTTAGTTATTTTCAATGAGTAGAAATTACTTCTCAAATAAAAAGAATGAAGCTAGTTAATAAAACCTTGTGATGCTTGTGATGATAGTAGATCATAAAATGTGTGCCTTAGTGTGCTAAGTAGACTAATTAAGTATTGTTTGGTGATTGTGTATCACGTATGTATTTATAGACGATAGTACTGACCAAGCTTTCAAGGAGTAGGAGTTCTACCAAGAGGAGGAGGAAGAAAACTTCAACCACTGCACTACCCAAGGCAAGCTAACACTTGCAAGTATTATACTAGAAAGCCTAGCACTTCAAGTAAACTGAGCAAGCTATTGTTAGCAAGCTAGAATTAATCTTGATAACCTAAGCAAGATTTATTAGGCATGCTTTGGTTATACCCTTTGACTTATTCCTACTACAAATGTTATTTACCAGCTTTACTTTCTTTACTTTACCAAAGTCCTTTACTTGTTTGAAGGTAGCATAAAAAGTATAAAAATTGACCTATCTAGATAAACTTAGATGTCATTCTATGGCATGAGATTGATCTTAGCATCGCATATTAGTGAACACTCTTAACTTAGTAGTTTAGAGCTAAACTAGAATTGGAGTCACTTTAGATGGGAATACTTGGTGAAAATGAATTGTGAAAACCTTGGAATGATGAGTCATTCTATTGAGATGTTTTGACATGTGTTGAGAAACACAAATGGTTTGGGATGATGAAAATGTTGAGGCATGAGCCTTAGTCCTTTTACAAAACTGATGGTTGGGTTCGGATGCGATACCATTCCAATTTTACTGTACAACCACAATACCTGAATTGGGTAAGGCTTAGCCGGAAGTTTATATGCATTAGTATTAGTTCCCTCGCGGGAGAGGTTTGAGCTGAGGCTACCTCTCGATGTTGTCCACCTATGCAGTGCCCAAGATGACAGATGGTCATGGTGGGGAGGCCATACTCATAGGAGATGTTCTTATACTAGGGTGTGTAAAGGAAAGGTTATGTTTGATTATCTGCATACTAAGTATGATGATCTAAGGTTATCCCTGACAGATTGTATCGAATCTTGTGGTGAAAGTGTACCACCTCTGCAGAGTGTCAAACTATTCGAATAGCCACGTCCGCGGTTATGGACAGTTGGAGTGGCCATACTATTCCGTTGTCAGATGTTTTCAAAATGACTTATGATATGAATGATGAATCTTTACTTGACCACAATAGGGTTGTGACTATGACACTAGCTTCCCAACTCAAGTGATTCTAGAACTTTATTTTATCTTTCTTTGTTTCTGAACTCAGCTTAGGTTTCAAACTTAACTTTACAAATAAACCTAGAGTTAGCATTTCCCACTAGAACTACCTTACTTGTTAGTGATAGTTTGTGAGTACTTAAAGAGTACTCATGGCTTTTGTCCCTGGCTATTACTATGGCCAGACTATGAACGAGACTACCAAGATGAAGGACAACAGGACGGCTATGATAACTAGGACTATCTTCCATCATCAGCATTGCCTATGCCCCTGAAGATGGACCCCACCGATACGCTTATTATTTATTCCGCTGCTTGTTGTATTAAGACTAGATCATGAGATCATTTATTCGTGTAAGACCTTATTATGGTTTGTAATGGATGATGTACTGTGATATCCAATCTGTTATGTCTCACGAAAATGGTAATCCTGGGATTGCGATGTATGGCATAACAGGCATCTGGGATTAAAAATATGGGTGTTGACAAGTTTGTATCAGAGCCATCCTGAACATAGGAGACCCTAGTTAGAATGGACGTCTGAACAAAAACTTAGTTTCAAAACCAAAGTGAGTATTTAGGAAAAACTATTTCCTCTCTTACCCTTGGGAATTCATTCTCTCTCAAAAATTCATGTTCCTCAAATTCTTACATTACTACATAAAATTTGACACACTTGATCACTTCACTAACTTCCTCATCCTTAATTCTTATAGATGGAGACTCAGTTCAGCAAGTTCTACCACTTGGGCAACGGAGGCCAGCTGATCTTCGAGAGGGATCTTGACGCACTATCAGAGTACTTGGGATGCCCACATCCAGAATTCCTTGGAGCTCAACTTCCTGGACCCCCAGGAGGAGATTTACAATGGCTAGTCACCGCTGATATTCGAGGAAGTATAGAAGCACCAACGTCCGGGAGAATCCAGTTCTTCGTGAGAGAGAACAACTAGCTAGATGGATTAGCCAGGGCAATGCATGAAGCTCTTGCACGTCTGTGTGCCCTGAGTGTCAACAAAATCCAAGGAACCCGCTTTGTTCACTATGCAAGGCGTGACTTCATGGGAATGCTAATGGAAATTCCAAGTCACCTAGAGTTGAAGCGTCAAGTGGAGAACCTTGACTTCCTGCTATACGACCGCTAGAAGGAATTGGACAATGCTAGGGAGTTCGCCAACCACAACCTTGCCATTGCCGCCCAGAAGGCCCAGACTTTCTCACTCCTTGTCAAGGACCGTCAGTCTCTTCGCCGCCAGCACGAAAAGAAGGATAGCACCATCGACCATCTTCACAAGAAGGTGGCCGACCTCGAGAAGAACATCAAGGAGCAAGAAGCTCAGCTTGCAGCAAAGGAAGAATAAGAGGAAGGTGAAGACATCCAGGGAGATATTGACTCTTACCTCAGCAATGATGATGACTTTTTGGAGGAGGATGCCGTGGACTTCCACACCGATGATGATGACTCCGACTTCATCGACAATGAGTAGATGCACTAGAGCACTATCGTAGAGTGAGGAGTATCGGTGCCAATGTATCGTAGCTTGCAGAATGGTTCTTAAAACCATCTGTTTTCCTTTGATGTTGTGGTGTGTGTGTGTGTGTTTGTATCGTGTGCTTGTTTGAATGAATGAAAAGAAGTTAGTCACAAAACCTGAGTCAAACTCAAAGTTTTAGCTTTGAAACCAAAACCATGAACCTTAGAACTTTCCCTCTTACCCCTTTATCTATCTCAATCTTCAGATGACCTGTGGAAACCCCGGATGGAGCAACTCATCGCAGGACCCAATGCTGCAGATTATGCAAATGCTGGTTGCAGACCGTGAAGCAAGCAGGGCAGAGCGCCATACCAACTTAGCAACACTACAACAGATCACCCAGATGGCCCAAAACAACCAAGGGCATGGAAATCAGGATCGTCAAGGATCCAAGCTGAAAAACTTCCAGAATACCAATCCCCCAATCTTTAGCACTTCGAAGAACCCACTAGATGCTGATGACTGGTTGCAGACAATGGAGAACAATTTGGAAGTAGCCAGAGTTGATGAAAACGAGAAAGTTCTCTTTGCCACCCACTATTTGGCAGGAGATGCAAGAGCCTGGTGGAACAGCATCCGCATGATGAACCATGGTCAAGTGATGACATGGGAAGCCTTCAAAATCAAGTTCAGCCGCACCCACGTGTCGTAGGGCCTAGTCACCAGAATGAGGGATGAATTCAGAGAGTTAAAGCAAGGCAGAATGACTGTAGTGGAGTACCGTGACAGATTCCTGTCGCTTGCCAGGTATGCACCTTATGAGATCAACACGGAGGCCAAAAAGAAGGAGAGATTCCTGAACGGACTGCACGATGAGATGCAGACTATCCTTGTCAACATCCGCTTCGAGGATCTTGAAGAGCTAGTCGACTCTGCCATTCAGATGGAAGGTAAGATTAACCAGGCAAACGACAACTTCAAACGTCGTATGATGCACCAAGCTGGATCCAACAGCCACCAGAAGTACCGTCCCAACCAGTCTGCTGGGTATGCACCAAGAAACAACCGACCCTCAATGTCTCGCCCAAGCTACCCCAACCGTAGCGAAGGCAATGTGAAGTCCGGAGGAAACAACAACAACCCCAGCAACACCAGCAATTTCAACCGTGCACGTCCCAAGAGCAACAACAACAACAACACTGCACCCAGAACTGGAAGCAATGCTGTGCCCGTGGCAGCGAAAGACAAGTCTCAGATCACTTGTTTCGAGTGTGGAGTGAAGGGTCACTATTCCAATGAGTGCCCCAAGAAGACTACCGCCACTCCCAATGTGAATGCCCCAGCTCAACAGCAGCGTCATGTTCAACCAGGAAGAAGATTTACCCCAGGGAACCCTCACAACTGCAATGGCCGTCTCTTCCACATGAACACCGAAGAAGCCCAAGAAGCGCCAGATGTAGTGTTGTGTATGTTTTTTGTCAACTCAGTTTTAGCAAGAGTGTTGTTTGATTCTGGAGCATCGCACTCATTTATCACTGAAGAATTTGCATGCACTAGTAAGATTCACCCAACCAACTTGAAGCATGTCAGGATAGTTCAAATTCCTGGTTCAACTACAAAAGCTAGAAAAATTTGCAAAGCTGTGCCTATCAGAATACATGGGATAGATTTTTATGCTAATCTAATAGTACTTGGAACCAAAGGATTGGAAGTAGTACTAGGGATGGATTGGATGTCAAAGCATAAAGGATTGATAGACTGTGCTAAGAAAGCCATCACCATGACCAGTAGCTCGAGAGTAACAGTAGAGCATATATCTGAAACCTTACCCCGTTAATTCAAGTGAAACAAGAGTCTAGCCCTACCCACCATAGACCAAGTTAGAGTAGTCTGTGAATACCCCGACGTATTTCCAGATGAATTGCTAGGCATGCCCCCGGATAGGGATATTGAGTTCATTATTGAACTAATCCCCGGAATCGGACCAATAGCCTAGAGACCGTATAGCATGAACCCCTCAGAGTTAGTAGAGTTGAAGAAGCAGTTGGATGCTATGTTAGCAACATGCTTGATTCAACCAAGCGCATCGCCATGGAGATCACCAGTGTTATTCGTCGACAAGAAAGATGGAGGCAACCGTTTGCGCACCGATTACAGAAAGCTGAATGACGTCACCATCAAAAACAAGTACCCTTTGCCAAAGATAGAGGATGTATTTGATCAGTTGACTGGTGCCCAAGAGTTCTCAAAGATTGATCTTAGGACTGGTTATCACCAACTTAAGATTCGTGCAACGGATATTCCGAAGACTTCCTTTACTACTCGTTATGGTTTATACGAGTATACGATCATGTCTTTTGGATTAACCAATGCCCCTGCTTATTTCATGAATCTCATGAATAAGATCTTTATGAATTTCCTAGATAAGTTTGTCGTTGTGTTTATCGATGATATCCTTATCTACTCCAAGTCAGAAGAAGAGCATGAGCAACATCTGAGAATCATCCTGGAAACCCCGAGAGAGCATCGGTTATATGCCAAGTTCAGCAAATGTGAGTTTTTGCTGAAAGAAGTAGGATTCCTAGGACATATTGTGTCTGCCAGAGGAGTCTCTATTGATCCTGCCAAAATTAAAGATGTCGAAGAATGGGAAGCCCCAACCACTCAAACCCAAGTCCGTGCATTTCTCGGATTAGCGGGATATTACCACAAGTTCGTAGAAGGATTCTCGAGCATCGCTAGACCCATGACCCAATTGTTGACGAAGGACAAGAAGTTTGAATGGACCGACAAATGTGAAGCCAGTTTCCAAGAACTGAAGAAGAGATTGATGTCAGCCCTACTATTGATCATGCCAGATATCAAGAAGCTGTTTGATGTATATTGTGATGCATCCAAGATTGGCCTCGGATGTGTATTGATGCAAGAAGACAAAGTCATCGCTTATCTGTCTCGACAACTGAAGCAGCATGAGCAGAACTATCCGACCCATGATCTGGAATTAGCAGCCGTAGTATTGGCATCGAAGACATGGCGTCATTATCTTATGGGTAATCGCTGTGAGATTTACTTAGACCACGAAAGCTTGAAGTATATTTTCACTCATAAGGAGCTGAATATGAGGCAAAGGAGATGGATAGAGTTAATCAAGGATTATGACCTTGACATTCACTATCACCTAGGCAAAGCCAATGTGGTAGCGGATGCTCTTAGCAAATTTCCGTGCAGGCTAAACACCACGATCAAGGAGAAGCAACCAAGTTTGTATGAGGAGTTGGAGCAGTTTAGAACTGAGCTTGTTAGCAAAGGATTTCTAGCTAGCATTGAACTTCAACCCACTTTGATTAGCCAAATGAAGGAAGCCCAGAAGGGAAATGAAAGTATCGACGGAATCAAACATCGTATTTGTATAGGAAAGGTACCTGGATTCACCGAAGACGAAGAAGGAGTTCTGTGGTACAAAGGCCGTATCTGTGTGCTAGCAGATTTGGAGCTGAAGCAAGTTATCATGCAGGAAGCTCATGATACTCTTTATTCTATCCACCCCGGAGGAACAAAGATGTATCAAGATTTGAAAGAGCAATTTTGGTGGCACAAGATGAAGAGAGAAATCGGAAGCTATATCGCCAAGTGTGACATCTGTCAAAGAGTCAAAGCGGAACATTAGAGACCCGCAGGACTGTTGCAACCATTGCATATTCCGGAATGGAAATGGGATTAGGACATAATGGACTTTATCACCGGTTTGCCTACTTCTAGTAGGGGAAATGACTCAATCTGGGTCATCGTTGATAGACTGTCCAAGGTAGCTCACTTTATACCTGTCAAGACTACCTATCAGAGTTCGAAGCTAGCAGAGTTGTACATTGCTAGAATTGTTAGTCTGCATGGAACCCCCAGGACCATAGTATCAGATCAAGGAACCTAATTTACCTCGAGATTTTGGCAGAAAGTCTAAGAAGGATTGGGAACCAAATTGAACTTCAGCACAGCTTATCACCCACAAACTGATGGACAGACTGAAAGAGTCAACCAAATCATAGAGGATATGTTGAGAGCTTGTGTTTTGGAGTATGGATCAAAATGGGAAGACTGTCTGCCTTTCGCAGAATTCTCATACAACCACAGTTACCAAGCCAGTTTGCAAATGGCCCCATTTGAGTTCCTATACGGAAGAAAGTGTCGTACCCCTTTGAATTGGTCGCAAGTAGGAGAGGGTCGGATTTTTGAACCCAACATTCTCCGAGAAGCTGAAGAGAAAGTTCACAAATTCCATGAGCACCTCAAGACTGCTCAATCCAGACAGAAGAGTTATGCTGACAAGAGAAGGAGAGACCGGACTTTCAATGTTAGAGATTTTGTATATCTCAAGGTTTCGCCATTGAAGGGAACACAACGTTTTAGTCTCAAAGGAAAGTTAGCCCCCAGATATATCAGACCCTTCAAGATTCTGAATCACCGAGGAGAGGTATCGTATCAATTGGAACTGCCCGAAGAGATGTCAGCCATCCACAATGTGTTCCATATCTCGTTAATTTGGAAATGCCAAGAAGTGCTGGAGAAGACTGAAGTTTTCAAGAACATCGATCACCGAGCTATGGATATCAACAATGATCTGACGTATCGTGAAGTACCCATCCGTATCTTGGAAGAAGCTTACAGAACCACCCGAACCCGGAGTATCAAATTTCTCAAGATTCAATGGAGCAACCATACCGAAGAAGAAGCCACTTGGGAGCGAGAATATTACATTCGGATTGAGTTCCTAGATCTCTTTAGTTCCTAGTTTTCTTTCGTAAATCTCGGGAAGAGATTTTGTTTAAGGGGGAAAGGTTTGTAACATCCCAAAACTTAATCCAAGGTTAATCAAGGTCAAATCTACCCAATTTAGGGTTAAACAAGAACTTTTCCATTTAAAATAATTAAGCATTCATATGTGTGTGCATTTAAATTAGGAGTTGTTTTGAATTGCCATGTTTGAGTGATCCATTGGTTGTGAAATGATTATAAGGTGAATTAAACATCATCTAGATCATTCCTAAACAAATCCCAAAGAAAAATAAATCAAAAAGAATAAAATAAGCAAATGGTCACTTTTGCCATTTTAATCACCTAGCCTACTTTGGCTATTCCTAGAACTCAATTGCTAACAGAGAAAATTGTGGATCTTTGCACCCCTTGCTAGTACAAGTAGTGTTGTGCCAAGGCCCACTTTGTGATCTCCCAAAATCTTTCAAACTCTAAATTTAAATGACATTTGAAAATTGAATCTAGTGTATTTATCAAGATCACACTAATTCAAAAACCACTCAAATGAACTCCATTTTAAAATCCCAAGCAAACCTAGATGCTCAAGCATAAGATACATCACTCCACCAAAAATCAGCTTAAAATTCATAACATTTTCTCATGCGGCCATTTGATCGAACACCTGGCAGGCAAAAATCATCTGGCCTAACTAATACTGTTGCACATTGATCCCGTGTCCCCCAATTGACCCTCTCTAATCTCCTCTATCTCCCTTGCTCCAACCAAGCCATCAACCAGCCCCCCTTCACCACTAGCAGCAGTGGCGCGCCGCCCAAATGAGGTCACCACCGGCCGAGCATGCACAACTCGCAGCAGACTGAGCCGCGCCATTCGAGCTTGCCCGCTAGCACCACCTAACCCTATCGCCTCTCCCTGTCCACCCCTCGATCGCTGCAAACCCCTGGACCACCTCAGCACCACGCCGCCCTTTCTCTCTGCGCCATGCGCAGCGCACGCCAGAGCGCGATCGCCGCCAGCACGCAGCAGACCGCGCCGCGACAACATATCAGGCACGCCGCTCCGCCTCGACACCCACACCCCGCCAGACACGTCCGTGCACCGCCACGCAACCCACAGTCGCCATGATCGCCGTTGAGCACCGCCTTTGTCCCCTAGAGCGCGTTAAACCCTCGACCACATGCCACCTCCCCTAGCCGCGCCATTGCGCCGTAGCTGACCGCCAGCAGACCGCCCATCGCCCGCCTACCTCGCTCATGCCAATAACCCCCTGTTTCGCTGTCACCGACGAGCCGCGCCATGCTTCTCTGCCGCCGCGTCGAGCCTATATAAGGAGGCCTCCCCCGCACCATCTCTTCACACCATTCCACTGCCCTCTCTCCACAGACCATTTCCCCTCTCTCGCTGGAGCCGCTCGAGCCGCCGTTCGCCGGAATTGTACCGGAGGTAGCCGCTGTAGAGGAGGAGAAGCTCTCGTCGATTTCGTCCACCTCAGCCCCTACCGCGACTTCACCTATGCTCGCCATCGCTGTCCAGTTCGATGGCCCGCCTCGCCGCACTAGCTAGAGCCCTGGTACGTCCCCAGTAGACCCCCACTTGCCGCCTAGGGTTCGGTCTCGCCGACAACGAGTCCGTCGTCGACGACGACTGTGGACTCTTGATCTATGTTTTAATCGTAGCGCCCAGATCATCCCTTACCGCTTTGCGTTTATAGAGTCACTGACAGGCGAGACCCCCCTGTTAGCAGCCCTCTGCGCCGCGGAGCACCACTGGGCCGGCCCATTTAGTTTCCCGCGCTGGCCCTGTGATTCAAATTAGGTTTTTTCTTTTAAAACTTAGACTTAGTTCTATCCCTTAGTTCAAAAATCAATTCAAAGAGTTTTACAAATCCAAATGGAGTGATTCCAATTTTGTTGGAAAGGTAATGCAAATCGCTATCCAAGCCTGTTGGATTTAAATCTTTTAGAGTTAGAGATATCTCCTAGTAAAAATAACAAGATAGAAGCATTTGCACATTAAAACATTTTTCTAAAATCAACCATAATAGCTTTTGAGTTGATTCCAACTCTTAAAAATCACATTTAACCATACCTACCTGAATATGTAATAATATTAAGATTTGCATGGAGTGACTTTGGACTAGTACCAAAATAATTCTATGTAGGCATTTCTAGTTACTTTAAATCATTAAATATTAAACTTAAACTTATTAAAATGTGATCCAACCTTTAAATCACATTCCCATAGGTTAGAATATGTAGTGATGAAATGTGTCCACATGATCCAATATTTTAATTCGGATAATATTAAATCTTAGTTATTTTCAATGAGTAGAAATTAATTTTCTCAAATAAAAAGAATGAAACTAGTTAATAAAACCTTGTGATGCTTGTGATGATAGTAGATCATCAAATGTGTGCCTTAGTGTTCTAAGTAGACTAGTTAAGTATTGTTTGGTGTTTGTGTATCCCGTATGTATTTATAGACGATAGTACCGACCAATCTTTCAAGGAGGAGGAGTTCTACCATGAGGAGGAGGAAGAAAACTTCAACCACTGCACTACCCAAGGCAAGCTAACACTTGCAAGTATTATACTAGCAAGCCTAGCACTTAAGGTAAACTGAGCAAGCTATTGTTAGCAAGCTAGAATTAAGCTAGATAACCTAAGCAAGATGCATTAGACATGATTTGGTTATACCCTTTGACTTATACCTACTCCAAATGTTATTTACTAGCTTTACTTTACCAAAGTCCTTTACTTGTTTGAAGGTAGCATAAAAAGTATAAAACTTGACCTATCTAGATAAACTTAGATGTCATTCTATGGAATGAGATTGATCTTAGCATCCCATATTAGTGAACACTCTTAACTTAGTAGTTTAGAGCTAAACTAGAATTTGAGTCACTTTAGATGGGAATACTTGGTGAAAATGAATTGTGAAAACCTTGGAATGATGAGTCATTCTATTGAGATTTTTTGACATGTGTTGAGAAAGACAAATGGTTTGGGATGATGAAAATGTTGAGGCATGATCCTTAGTCCTTTTACAAAACTGATGGTTGGGTTCGGATGCGATACCATTCCAATTTTACCGTACAACCACAATACCTGAATTGGGTAAGGCTTAGCCAGAAGTTTATATGCATTAGTATTAGTTCCCTTGCGGGAGAGGTTTGAGCTGAGGCTACCTCTTGATGTTGTCCACCTATGAAGTGCCCAAGATGACAGATGATCATGGTTGGGAGGCCATACTCATAGGAGAGGTGCTTATACTAGGGTGTGTAAAGGAAAGGTTATGTTTTATTATCTACGTACTAAGTATGATGATTTAGGGTTATCCCTAACAGATGTATCGAATCATGTGGTGAAAGTGTACCACCTCTGCAGAGTGTCAAACTATTCGAATAGTCGCGTCTGCGGTTATGGACAGTTGGAGTGGCCATTGTGTTCCGTTGTCAGATGTTTTCAAAATGACTTATGAGATGAATGATGAATCTTGACTTGACCACAACAGGGTTGTGACTATGACACTAGCTTCCCATCTTAAGTGATTCTAGAACTTTATTTTATCTTTCTTTGTTTATGAACTCAACTTAGGTTTTAGACTTAACTTTACAAATAAACCTAGAGTTAGAATTTCCCACTAGCACTACCTTACTTGTTAGTGATAGTTTGCGAGTACTTAAAGAGTACTCATGGCTTTTGTCCCTGGCTATTACTATGGCCAGACTATGAAGGAGACTATCAAGATGAAGGACAGCAGGACGGCTATGATAACTAGGACTATTTTCCATCGTCAGCATGGCATGTGCCCCTGAAGATGGACCCCACCGCTACGCTTATTATTTATTCTGCTGCTTGTTGTATTAAGACTGGATCATGAGATCCTTTATTCGTTTAAGACCTTATTATGGTTTGTAATGGATGATGTACTGTGATATCCTATCTGTTATGTCTCGCAAAAATGGTAATCCTGGGATTGTGATGTATGGCATAACAGGCATCTGGGATTAAAAATCTGGGTGTTGACATAAATTGGAGTAGTCAAGTAAATGAACTACTACATACCCTAGTGATTGGTCCCTAGGCCAAGTGAATGTGCTAACAAGGGATTCATTATGACAAGTATGTCCAACCACTGCTTTAAGTTCTAAGGTCCCCAATATATTCCCCGCTGATTAACCATGAATCAATAAAACATGCATATAAGACTTGAAACACAGCTTCTGTTCAACTCCGTCTATCCCTCCTCCTAACAACATGCAATGGTGACAACCTTATGCATCCCTCAACATATGTGTGGACTCATATATCAGTACATAAGACCATCATAGAAGATAACAAACTTGTATGCAACCAATGAAAAAAGTATTTCACGGTTGCCAAGAACAATCACTACTCAAACTTAGACATAGATACAATAGATGATGGGAAAGCAATATATTGTACCCAACATCATGTTTGTCAAGATATTACAATAGGGGTATGGAGAGGATCTTGCTGTAGATGTTGATGATGAACACGCCAGAGGGGGTGGAGTCCACCGGAGGCGATTCCAGTAGCATTTCCCTCCTCCGATCTCCGCCAACGATGGCCTGCAAACTCTCTGTTTATGTGTTTTCGATCTCCACATCCCCCTCTCAAGGGAACACCTCCAAGGGTCTTCATATAGGTATTTTTAGGTCAAGATGATCAATTTGAGATGAAGACGGACGACATCGGAGGTTCGAGGACCAAACGAGACTAGGTGGCGTGGCCTGGCCTAGGGCCCGCGCCACCAGTGCTCGTTTGGGCCCAGTGGCCCTCCTTGTTGACTTCTTGATCTCTAGATGCTTCTCGTGAAAAAATATTAACACTCAAAAAATTCCTGGTCAATTTGAGTTCCGGAAGGTCCCTAAAACGTCAAAATACGCAAAACAGGGTTTTCCTGTCCTGTAGAGTTATAACCAAAATAAGGGGGATCGATGGAAAATCCCCATAAATTGATGCAAAACATGATTATAACATCTAATAACATCTTAATATGTTGGAATGTGCATCGATAAACTACAAAGTTCATGCATCAATTTTGCATGCATCAGTCACCTATCCAATAGCCGTCACGGGTCATCAAAAACATCTATACAAAAAAACTAAGATGCCAAACACCAACTATCAACTTGATTTATAGATGGTGTTTGATATGTTTGTTGCATGCTTCTTTATTTTCAGGATTATAAACTGCTTAGACACTTTCTAAACTTCCAAGGTGGGACTAAACATCAATAGAGACAATGTTCCAAAACTTTATTCGGCGTTGATAGCCCTGCTACGCGACATTTTGTCTCACCTTGCCAAAAAATGGATTCGTCTGATCAATTCATTTGCGTGAATTTTCTTAATTTCCAAGGTGGGACTAAACATCGATAGAGACAACATTCCAAAACTATAATATTTAATGCTTCTTCAGACATTATGTTTGACATCCGCGCCCCGGGGGCGCAGAGAGGAGTCTAGCTTTATCAATTTCATTCCACAAACGGTTTTTCATTTTGAATGCAAGTAATACTAATGTTTTAAAAATATTTTCATGAATAAGCCAAAGGACATGTAAGATTTCCCTTGCAACATGGTTGGAAGATTGATCTCACAAAGGTAATGCAACAATGAACTTGCCTATTAACTGTGAGATAATGCAGTTCAAAGGTTTTACTTGACCTTGGACCTCGAGTTTTTGAATTCGCAACATCGTCCGATAAAGACAACATTTCATCGGCCAAAATGTTATTCTCTAATGCAATGCACTCTCGTGAGTTTTGTTTGATTTTTATTAACTCTATTTAATTTTATGTGATTTTTCTCCCATTTTAGGGTTTTATCATATTTTCTTTTGTATTTTATTTATTATAGGAATCCACAAAGTATTATTAGGTATTAACTTTGGAAGTTTCATATTTCTATGAAATTCGTGGTTTACATAATTATTATGATTTTTCTAGATTTTATGAGAATTTTATGAATTGTTAAATAGCCTAAACTTCCAAACTAATCCCTCAAAAATTCATAAAATTCAAGAGTTTGCAAAAATACCACAAAAACAATTTTTGGATTCCTTGCATTTTTCTACACACAAAACTATTTTTATTCTATTTTTCTGAGTTTTTATGTGGAAGTAATGATTTATTTAGTTTTATACTTATTTGTGAAATTACCAAAAGACACCTAAGTATCTGGGCCCACTGGATAGACCCAAGTAGTCAAAACCACTTCCTGGACCTGGTCCAACCCACTCACTCATCACCCTCTCTCTCTCCCTCGTGTCGCTCACTCTCCTATCTCACACACTCACGCAGACGCTAGCGGTTGCGCATCGCCGCCGCGTCCCTTAGCTGCATCAGCCTTATCCGGCCCCTTCCACCGCCACTCCTCCACTAAAATCACTTGCCTGCCCCTACTCTACCTTTCTAGCTAACATATTTGTCCCTCTTGCTCTCTAACTCTCGCTTGCAACCCTCACCCAATCTAGGGTTTAGGTCATAGTTCGTCTGCTTCAACTACGGTGCAACTCCGACTTGGCGCTCCTAGGTGTTTACTTCATATATTTTGGCTGCTCTAGCTGGTGCAGAGTGATATGGCCCATTGGGTACTCCTCTGTGCTTCTAGCCACTATCGCCCTGACTTCTTGTTCCTCCTCTAGTCAGTCAGCATGAGCTCGTCTCATCCTTTCTAATGGTAGGTGTTGCTCTTCCTCTCTCTCTTTCTAGTTCTAGGATACTAGTAATTTCTAGGGTTTGTGCTCTATAGTGCTACTACTAGGATTCTTCTAGCATGTTCTAGCGTTTTCTAGAGTGTTCTATATGTCATCTAGGTTCTAGGATTTGACTTGGTTAATTAGGCTTAGGATTTGGTTAATGTTCTACTGAATATTTTTCTACTGTTATGTTTGTCAGTTAACATCTGTTGTCTGGGTTACTGAATGTTCAGTTTTCTAGTTATTACTCTTGTCAGATAAGGTTTATTGTTGCTTGGTTAAGTGAAAATTTGTTAGTAGTTTGTTGTTTGCATCCTAGTGTAGGTTTCCTTCAGTGTTCATGTACTAATCCTTCCATCTGAGGATTAATACAATTATTTCTAGTAGTTTGTGTCACCGTTAATTCTGGTTTAGCATTCACTTTACTTATAGTGGAATACTTCACTCAATTGATTTAAGTGGTAATTACTTACTTTCTTTCTGTTGTTGCTTGAGATTTTAATTCAAGGTTTGTTCTATAAGTGTGTTTATTAAGTATTGTTTTACTACTTCCATGCAGGTATTAGGGAGCAAAATCATTATCTCCCTTCTCATCCTTAGCCCTGTCTTAGGACTTTGTCTAGGGATGAGGGGTGATATATACATTTGTTGCTCTTAAGTGGTTGGTTAATTGCATAATGCTTATCTTCTTTCTTTAGTGAAGGGATATGATGTGTGCTAGAATAAGGTGTGACCATGCATGTGGTGTTCTTCATCAATGAAGATGCACAAGGTGTAGTCCTCCTTCTATACTGGATGCATTTCCTACTAAATTCTCTCTCATTGGACTCTACTATTTCATATCCTAAAGTTAAATTAATAACCTTTGTAGCTTCCTAGTGGTCTTGATGAAGATCTGCAGCTGCTTCTATGGCTCTTCTCCTCTTATTCTTGAGGTATTCTCTTCTTCTCCCTTCTCTCTCTCTAAACTCTAAGTGTATGTTGTGGTCCAAGCTCAAGTGGTGAATTATGAGTTATGGCATCTTAGGCGGTCCTCTATTTATAGTGTTCCTGAGTGGCTTTGCTGCTGACACCAATGCCATGTAGTTAGGTGAATCACCTACTTGTGTGTGTGTGAAACCGCATCTATTGGCTAACCTATTCACAGATGGCAAGGTTTTTTTAGTGGTTAAGCCCATGCTAGGTTTAACTTATTTGTGTATGCCAAAATTGGCATGTGACCCTTTTGTTTGTATATGCAGGGGAGTGGTATTTAGATATGCCTAACCAGGCATGTCGGTTTGGCCTTTGTCCTGTTGTGGTTTTGGAAAATGACAATAATTTATTATTTGATTTATGATTTATCACTTAGTTTTCATCCATGGACCCTTGCAATTATATTTGGATGAATATTCATAGTTTCCATTACTATGAAGTTTGATTGGTTTAGAATATTAATTTATTATGCTTTGAATTCTTAGTGTTCTAGGGTTCTTGGTAGATTCTAATGCCTTGATGATTCCTTTGGTGATTGTTCTTGTTTAGTAGTCTCTAAGGTTTCTATTGGTTTAGATTTTGAATTGATGATGGTTTGATTTCCTAGAGTTCTACATGTTCTTGATAGAATCCTAAGCCTGGGGTTTTCCTTTGGTTGAATGTCTTATGTTAAGGTTTCCAGCATTTATATTGGTTAGATTTTCCTACTTGATTTAGTTGGAATTTCTCGTAGATGACTACTAGATTACTATATGTTCTTAACTAAAAGTTGTGATAGTTCTTAGGAACTATTGGTGATATATTCTATTGGTTTTTGGTGAGTCTGTTGGGTCCTAAATGTTTACTATGAAGCTTTTTTATTCTATTTCTTTCAATCATTCAGGCTCTTGCTGCTTTATTACTCAGGCTCAGAGTTTAGGATTTATTCCTAGACTCTATCTTAAAGGACTCTTATATCCAATGGTTTTGGCCTTAGGGCAAAACCAACATTTTAACACTAACCTATGCCTTTTTGTGTTGTTTGTGTTCCCAGGTTGAAGACCAAGGTTTGAAGCTAAGTTAAGATGATATATACTATAGTGTAGGGATTTAGATTAGGTTCTTCTTTTATTTTGGTTATGTTGTAATTCTGGGATCATGTACTCATATCAGATTATGAATAAAGATCATATTTCTTTCATACTCGTGACTGTGATTTCTGATTTAAGTTTAATGTGATTAGGACTTTGATTCGAACATTTATATTCCACTTTCTTGTGATTTATGACTGTAATTTGAATTTGAATTCAAGTTTGACTTATGTCAAATTCCATTCTAAATTCATTCCACTATTTTACAGTTTTGAGTTTGAATGAAGTCTCAATTCCAAGTGACATTTTGGTTGCAATCAACCTCACTAGAACCAAATTCAAACAAGTTATATTTTTTAGAAATTGACCCTAAATTTATATATGCATGTTATGCACAATCTCAATTCACATATATACCGTTTCCTATAATATATAACCCTAGGTCATAACAATTCTAGTATTTTACCAAAACAACTTCCCCGTGAAACCACATTACCCCAAGTTGGCTGAGGCTTATCTCGTAGTTCATTTTCCTTAGCACGTGCTACCTCACAACATCTATACGGGTTCGAGTCCCCCAATGTCGGGTCTTCCACACTACGAGTGCCAAGGGCCTAGGGGAGGATCCACTTTCTTTACAACGACTGGATGAAACTATGGGTCTCCCGTGGATGGTATAGTTATTGGAAGTACGGAAGGAAGATATATAATAATATGATAATCTAGGATTATGATATTATGAAGTACGGAAAGGAGAATACTATGACTTGGGAAGTCATGGTGTACTCGCTCCAGGAGAGGTACACCCATAGGGCAGGTGCCTATTACAGGGGCGACAAATTAAAGGTTATGTTTGATTATCCGAAACCCCACATACGTTGTTATGTTGGGTAGTGGTTGATGGCAACAAATGTATTGATTCTTGTGGGTAAAATGTACAACCTCTACAGAGTATAAATCTATTTGAATAGCCGTGTCCACGGTCATGGACGGTTGGTAAGGTCATTGCTATAAGTGCGGAGTTTTGATTTATAACATTTTTCAGGAAAATAAAAGAAAAAAAATTTGCTCATGGGATGATTGGAAGGGGGAATGAAATGTTTTGGTCATGGGATGACCGGAAGGAAAGATGTTGTTTTGACCATGGGATGGTCATAAGGTAAACGGGTTACCCATCAAAACGTTTTATCAACAAACTTGTTTTCAAATGTTTTTCAACAAAGATATGGAGATGTCATATCTACAAGAGAAACTATATTTTGAAAGGAAACAAACCCTAGATAGATCCTTACCTCGCCACAACCATATTGCACATTGATACGTCCATTTTGCATCACTATTATATGTCTTAATTCACTATTATTCATTGATATATTTCATATTGAGAGGTGATACTTATGTTATTTCTTCTGTTTTTGCATGGTTGATGACTTTTGGAGCATGGAGCACTGCAGTCAGGATTCTGATGGAAAAGGTGCTGTTTGGAGGCAAAATTCGCGAAGATCTGAAAATCCGGGAAAATATACGGAAAATCCTATTTTTCCAGAAGACTAAGGATGCCAGAAGACGGAGTGGAGATGGGCCACAGGGGGCCCACACCACCCCATGGAGCGGGCAGCCCTAGGCCGCGCCAGGAGGTGGTGTTGCCACCCTAGCCCACTCCAGCCTCTCCCCTCTAGCGTATATCATCCTCCCGAAACCCTAAGACTCGGGGAGCAACCACAGAAAGATTCCACCGCCTCTGCGAGGCGGAAAACATCGAGAGAGAAAGATCTCTCCGGCAGACAGATTTCTGCCGGGGGAATTCCTTCCCGAAGAGGGGAGATCGTCGCCATCGAAACCACCATCAAGCTGGACTTCATCAGGATCATCATCATCACCACCATCATCACCATCAGCACCCTCATCACCATCTCCATATTGTTGTAACAATTGGTTGAATCTTGCTATAGTTCATAGGGGAAACTTTCCCGGTGTTGATTACTCTTTGTAGTTGATGCTATTGAGTGAACCATTGAATTATTTTTTATGTTCAGTTTGTTATACATCATTATTCCATCTCTAATCATGATCCATATGATGTCTTGTGAGTAGTCCGTTTTGTTCTTGAGGACATGGGAGAAGTCATGTTGTTAGTAGTGGAGTTGTGTTGAGAGAGATTCAATAGATTATTATTTAATTTGTGGTGTACTTCTTCTAGTGGTGTCATGTGAACGTCGACTACATGACACTTCACCTATATGGGCCTTGGGGGATGCATTTTGTATTTGGCTACTAATCGTAGGGGTTGCCGAAGTGACAAAAACCTGAACCTCCGTTAGGAAACCATTGCACAAGGGACGTAAGGGTCTTAGAGTTTAAAGTTGTGGTTAGGTTTCTACCTTAATTACTTTCTTGTACTTACGGATGTTTGCAAGGGGTATAATCACAAGTATGTATTAGTCTTGGATGGGGCGGTACATTAGCACAGGTTCACCCACACAACACTTAGCAAGCTAAAGAAGATTAATCAACTATATGAAGCGAAAGCACTTGACAGTCTTCCCATGTGTCCTCAAGAACATTTGGTCATCTTATGTAATACAACCGGCTTGTCCTTTGCTGCATAAAGGATTGGGCCACTTGTTGCATCTATTCCTACTATCTTTTATTTACTCGTACTTTGTTTACTTGCTTTATCGAAAACCCCTAAAAATCCGTTTGCTAAGTATTTGCAGAGAATTCCTAATCCATACCACTAGCCAGCACCTTCTACTGCGATACACCCCCTATACCTGTGGGTCATCAAGACTATTTTCTGGCGCCGTTGCCGGGGAGTAATGCGCTATTGGAGAGTGGAGCTGGTAAAGGAAACTTCTACTGTGAGTATTGTTTACTTCTGCTAGTTGCTTTATTTTCGTTATGGATAATTCACTGAGTTTCTTATTTGGTAATGCTACTACCACTTCTAAGGTAGTAGATAAGCCACCACCTGTTGAGAATGATTTTTTCAAAATACCTACAAGAATTATTGATCGTGTTATGGATAACTACTATGTTGGGGATGGAACTGTCCATCCCGGTGATCATTTTCTCTTTATACACGAATTATGCGGGTTGTTCAAGTGTGCAGGTATTACTTCAGATCAAGTTAAGAAGAAGTTATTCTCATTATCACTGAAAGGAAGAGCCGAGGAATGGTATAAGCTACCGAAGAATGGTCAAGCTCTAGAATGGGAGGAAATAGTGCCTCTCTTTTATTCAAAGTTTTATCCTCCTAGTGAGATTCATAAAGATCAGAATCAAATATACAACTTTTGGCCTCTTGATGGAGAGAGTACAGCTCAAGCTTGGGGGAGATTGAAGTTACTAATGCTCAAATGTCCCATTCATGAGCTCCCCAACAATATTATTATCAACAACTTTTATGCAAGGCTCCCTCTACATGATAAGGATTTATATGATGCTTCTTGTGCTGGATCATTCACTCGCATGGAAGAAGAAGCTAAATGGGATCTTCTGGACCGTATTCAAGATAATGCTGAAGCTTGGGAGAATGACAAAGGTAGAAAGTCAGGTATAAATTATGATTATGAATGCATTGAATCTTTTATGGGAACTGATGACTTTCAAAATATTAGTAATGTTTATGGTCTTGATTTGCAAGTTATTATGAATTGCTTTAGAGCTTTTGCTTCCTATATCGAAATTCCAAAGAGGGGATGGAATAAATACCATGCACCTTACAAAGATATTGTTGACTATGTTCCTATTGGAAGTGCTGAGTATAGCATTATTGATCCCATCTTACTCGAACCTTATATCGAGAAGATTCCCTTCCCCGAAAAGGTAAAGGACCATCCTATGATAACTAATGTAATCACCAAAAGTGAAAAGAGAATTATAAAACCTGATGAACAAATAAACATTGAACCTGTGGTAGCAATTGTGAAAGACCTTGTCACTAAAAGCATAGAAGATGGGCACATAGTCTTTTGTGAGGATGCTTCTAATATTGTTTCACATCCTAATAGAACTAAAAAGGCTAGTGTTCATGTGCTTTCTGTTAAAATTGGTGATCATTTCTATTATGGTTTATGTGATATTGGTGCAAGTTCCAGTGCTATTCCTTATGAGCTTTACAGAGAAATTATGCATGAAATCAGTCCTTGCGAGTTGGAAGAGATTGATGTGGTTATTCACCTTGCTAATAGAGAGACCATCTCTCCAATTGGTATTTTACGAGACGTGGAAGTTCTTTGTGGTAAGATTAGGTACCCTGCTGATTTTCTAGTACTTGGTTCAGCTGCTAGTAAAACTTATCCTATCATTTCTGGTAGACCTTTCTTGAGTACTTGTGGAGCTATTATTGCTTGCAAGAGGGAGAAAATCTTGACTAAGTTTGATGGGGAATCTTATGAGTTTAATTTTTTGAAATTTGCTAAAGAACCTTGCAAAGAGGAAACTCATAATGAGGATTTTAGAGTTGAACACCTTGCTTCTATTTCTCTTGCTCCTAACAATGCTTTGCATCAATTTATGGAAGATCATGAAAGTGAAATCTTCATGGAAGAAAGGAACGAGATTGACAGGATTCTCCGTGATCAACCTAAGATGCTTAAGCATGACTTGTTTTCTTGATGGTTATTCTGGTTTCTCTCAAATTGCTGTTAAACAACAAGATCAAGAAAAAACTACGTTTACTTGCCCTTATGGAACTTATGCTTATAGACGTATGCCTTTTGGTTTATGTAATTCTCCTGCTACTTTCCAAAGGTGCATGTCTGCTATCTTTCATGGTTTTGTGAGGAAATTGTAGAAGTGTTCATGGATGAATTTTCTGTCTATGGAACTTCTTTTGATAATTGTGTGCACAACCTTGATAAAGTTTTGCAGAGATGTGAAGAAACTAATCTTGTTCTTAATTGGGAGAAATGCCACTTCATGGTTAATGAAGGGATTGTCCTTGGGCATAAAGTTTCTGAAAGAGGCATAGAAGTTGATAGAGCAAAGGTTGAGGCAATTGAGAAGATGCCATGTCAAAGAGACATCAAAGGTATTCGTAGTATCCTTGGTCATGTTGGTTTCTATAGGAGGTTTATTAAAGACTTTTCTAGGATATCAAAGCCCCTCACTAATCTTCTTCAAAAAGATGTACCCTTCGTTTTTGATGATGATTGTAAGGAAGCTTTTGAAACTCTTAAGAAGGCTTTAACTACAACCCCTATTGTTCAACCACCTGATTGGAGTTTACCCTTTGAAATAATGTGTGATGCTAGCGATTTTGCTGTAGGGGCTGTCCTTGGGCAACGTATTGATAAAAAGTTAAACGTTGTCCATTATGCTAGTAAGACTCTAGACGCTGCTCAAAGGAATTATGCTACTACTGAAAAGGAATTTCTAGCTGTTGTTTTTGCCTGTGATAAGTTTAGGCCCTATATTGTAGACTCAAAAGTCACCATTCATACTGATCATGCTGCTATTAAATATCTTATGACGAAGAAGGACGCTGAGCCCAGGCTTATTAGATGGGTGCTGCTTTTACAAGAGTTTGATCTACATATAGTAGATAGGAAGGGTGCTGAAAATCCTGTAGCTGATAATTTATCTCGTTTGGACAACATCTCTTTTGACCCTATGCCTGTTCATGATAGTTTCCCAAATGAACAGTTAGCTACAGTAGGGGTGAGCTCGCGAGGGAGCCCTTGGTATGCTAATTATGCTAACTTTATTGTCTCCAAGTATTTGCCTCCAATTTTTACAGCTTAGCAAAGAAGAAAGTTCTTCTATGATTTGAGGCATTATTTTTGGGATGACCCACACTTATACAAAGAAGGAGTGGATGGTATAATGCGAAGATGTGTTCCAGAATATGAACAAAAGGAGATATTGTGTAAATGTCATGGTAGTGCTTATGGAGGACATCATGCAGGAGATAGAACTGCACAAAAGGTGCTACAATCAGGTTTCTACTGGCCTGCCCTTTTTAAAGATGCAAGAAAATTTGTTTTATCTTGTGATGAATGTTAGAGTGTTGGTAATATTTTCTAGACGCAATGAAATGCCTATGAACTACTCTCTAGTTATTGAACCTTTTGATTGTTGGGGATTCGACTTTGTGGGTCCTGTCCCTCCTTCGAAAGGTTACACTCATATTCTTGTTGCCGTTGATTATGTTACTAAGTGGGTAGAAGCCATTCCTACAAAGAATGCTGACGGGGAGACTTCTCTAAAAATGCTTAAGGATGTTATCTTTCCTAGGTTTGGGGTGCCTAGGTATCTCATGACTGCTGGGGGTTCTCATTTCATTCATGGTGGTTTTAGGAAGACCCTTGCTAAATATGATGTTAATCATAGAATTTCTTCAGCTTATCACCCCCAAACTAGCGGGCAAGTAGAGTTATCAGATAGAGAAATTAAATCTATCTTACAAAAGACAGTTAATAGGTCTAGATAAACTGGGCTAAGAAGTTGAATGATGCTTTATGGGCTTATAGAACTGCTTACAAAAATCCTATGGGAATGTCTCCTTATAAAATCGTTCATGGGAAAGCTTGTCACCTACCCTTAGAATTAGAACACAAAGCTTACTGGGCTGTTAAAGAACTAAATAGAGATTGTAAGCTCGCTGGTGAGAAAAGATTATTTGACTTAAGTTCTTTAGATGAATGGAGGAGTGAGGCCTATGAAAACGCTAGGCTCTTTAAGGAAAAAGTCAAAAGATGGCATGACAAGCAAATACTTAAGAGAGAATTTCATGTTGGTGAGAAAGTTCTATTGTATAGGTCTCTCAGATTTTTTGCAGGAAAGCTACTATCAAAATGGGAAGGACCTTTCATCATTGAAGAAGTATACCGTTCAGGAGCAATAAAAATTTCTTCTCTAAAAGATAATACTACACAAGTAGTGAATGGACAGCGACTCAAACACTATATTGCTGGAGATTCTTACAATGAAGATTCATCGAGGACCAAATTCAGAGACCTGCAGAGTCTATGTTCAAATAGGTAAAAGTTCTGGTAAGAAAAGTTCCGCAAAAATACAATACAACTATATTTTTGTAGTTTTTAGTCGATAAGGAAAGTTACGAAGTGAAAAAGGGACAGAACCGGAGCCAGGGTGGCCCACACCACCCTGTGGTGCGGGCCCACCCCTGGCCGCGCCCCCAGGTGTTGAGGCCACCCAGACTCCGCCTCCGACCCGTTTTCACCCAGTACCTTCCTCTTGTTATGGATCTTTCGAGGGTCGTATATCGTGCTTTCGTCGTGTTTTTGTTTTAATCTGTTTCTGCCAGGTAAGGTCCCAGATTTGTAGCCATAATGTCTTCCACTAGATCAGTCGAGGGAGATTCCTTGGAAGATATCATCAACCCATACATGAGAGAATTGAAGATTCATCCCAAGGAGTTATTGCTCGAAGGTGGGGAGGTTCGGATTAAAGAAGTTCAAGGCCCTAAAGGTGAAGGAAGTCTAGAGGACAGGATGGAAGCACTGGAGCAAGAAGTCTTTAGGTACAAGAAGATGGCGGAGCGCGAAGTGGATATCATCCATAAGATTTGTTCCGAACTCATCACCGAGCACCAAAAGGAGACTGTTGAACTCAAAGACGAAGTCCTCTCACTCTGCCAAACAACCAACGAACATGGAGTTATGCATGTGTGTTAGAGAAACGCCTGGGCTGCTAGTCTAATCCATGCTGACATGGTGGAAACCTGCAGTGTAACCATAACGAGTATCTATGAAGCATTCTTCTTATAAAAAAAGAGTTAGAGATTGAGAAAAAGAGAAAAAGAGAAAAAAAGAGAGAATATGAAAAGAGGAAAGAGAGAAAAAAAACACCATATTCCCATGGTAAATAAGAAGATTACTGAGATACTTGTTGTCTGCTTGCCTTGTCATTTTGATATGGGGATTCTTCCGTATCATCGTGCAAGGGGTACCCTGTTGGCGGTTCTCTATGATACACATATGTTTACGATGATAAGAACTTACCGGTGACTAAACTTGAGTAGCATGAGGAGCGGCCCTCGTATCCAAGGGACATGAGATTCTTAACTTATAACTTGTCAATGCATATCCTCATATTTGATCACTTTAACCTTAATCACCTAAAGATGCCTATTATAGGGGCAATGAGAGCTGAAAGCTAGTAAGTATCATAATTTTTGGGAGCTATTTATGAGACTTGCAATCCCTGCTTCCCTCTGCGAAGGGCCTTTCTTTTACTTTGCAGTTGAGTCAGTAAACCTATTCCCTTCTATCTCAACAAGTATTTTGAGTTGTTGTGTTTCATTCATTCATATGGTGATTTATTCACTCATGTTTCTTATGTTCCTTGTTTTGCACATTACTCTTATCTTGATGTTTACTACTTTGAATGCTTTCATTGAAAACCAGCTATTTGTGAACTCCAGCAAATTATCAACTATTCTTTGACCAAGAGCTAAGTTTGCCATTACCAATTATGATTCACTTTATTTATCTTTATTGTGTTTCCTTTATTCATTACAAGTTGAGTTATATAATAGTGAGTTGTATTCTATTATGATCTATGTATTTAATGGATGTGATGCTTCTTGTCCGTATTCTTTTATCGACTCTTCACTCCATAAACCTGAGGCCATGTTTATTGAGCTCAATTTCGCTTGGGGACAAGTGAAGTCTAAGCTTGGGGGAGTTGATATGTCCATTTTGCATCACTATTCTATGTCTCAATTCACTATTATTCATTGATATATTTCATATTGAGAGGTGATACTTATGTTATTTCATCTGTTTTTGCATGCTTGATGACTTTTGCAGCATGGACCGCTGCAGTCAGGATTCTGATGGAAAAGGTGCTGTTTGGAGGCAAAATTCACGAAGATCAGAAAATACGGGAAAATATACGGAAAATCCTATTTTTCCAGAAGACTAAGGATGCTAGAAGACGGAGTGGAGATGGGCCACAGGGGGCCCACACCACCCCATGGCACGGGCAGCCCTAAGCCGCGCCAGGAGGTGGTGTGGCCACCCTGGCCCACTCCAACCTCTCCCCTCTGGCGTATATCATCCTCCTGAAACCCTAAGACTCGGGGAGCGACCACAGAAAGATTCCGCCGCCTCTGCGGGGTGGAAAACTACGAGAGAGAAAGATCTCTCCGGCAGACAGATTTTTGCCGGGGGAATTCCTTCCCGGAGAGGGGAGATCGTCGCCGTCCACACCACCATCAAGATGGACTTCATCGGGATCATCATCATCATCATCACCATCAGCACCCTCATCACCATCTCCATATTCTTGTAACAATTGCGTTGAATCTTGCATAGTTCATAGGGGAAACTTTCCCGGTGTTGATTACTCTTTGTAGTTGATGCTATTGAGTGAACCATTGAATTATTGTTTATGTTCAGTTTGTTATACATCATTATTCCATCTCTGATCATGATTCATATGATGTCTTGTGAGTAGTCCGTTTTGTTCTTGAGGACATGGGAGAAGTCATGTTGTTAGTAGTGGAGTTGTGTTGAGAGAGATTCAATAGATTGTTATTTATGTTGTGGTGTACTTCTTCTAGTGGTGTCATGTGAACGTCGACTACATGACACTTCACCTATATGGGCCTAGGGGAATGCATTGTGTATTTGGATACTAATCGTAGGGGTTGCCGGAGTGACAGAAACCTGAACCCCCGTTAGGAAACCATTGCACAAGGAACGTAAGGGTCTTAGAGTTTAAAGCTGTGGCTAGGTTTCTACCTTAATTACTTTCTTGTACTTACGGATGTTTGCAAGGGGTCATCGCACATCCTTGTACCTATCTTCTTTAGGTGGTTTGCGAGTACATTCAAACGTACGCACTGGCATTATTGTCCCTGACTATTTACTTGGTCAGACTTCGAGAAGCACGACGAAGAAGAAGGAAGAGTTTATAACTATGTGAGTGATGTCTACACACTTCTATTCTTGTAGACAGTTGTTGGGCCTCCAAGTGCAGAGGTTTGTAGAACAGCAGCAATTTTTCCCTTAAGTGGATCACCCAAGGTTTATCGAACTCAGGGAGGAAGTGGTCAAAGGTATCCCCTCTCAAGCAACCCTACAATCAAGATACAAGAAGTCTCTTGTGTCCCCAACACACCCAATACACTTGTCAGGTGTATAGGTGCACTAGTTCGGCGAAGAGATAGTGAAATACAAGTGGTATGGATAATTATAAGTGGTAACGGTGATAGAAAATAGATTGATGGCGTGGAAGAGACTAAAGGCAAACTGAAATAAAGACGGAAGCAAGCAAACATGTAATAGATCTAGTTGCAAATGATGTATCAATGCTTAGAAACAAGGCCTAGGGATCATACTTTCACTAGTGAACACTCTCATATAAATATCTTCTCTTCATGATACTACTCTTAACTACTCTCCGGTTGGACACTCTAATCGATGGTAGGGCTATAACAGCACACCTCAAAGTAAGCCTTTCCCATCTAGATAACCCACACTGTCACCTTGAGTACTAGATGAGTCCAACAAATACCACAATTTCATAAAGACATCCAACTCCAAATATAACTCATAACAAGTATTTGTAACCTCTAGCCTAAGTGCCACCATGGTGTGCACGCTATCACTTTCATACACATGGGGAGAGTAGAGATCTATTAAAGCGTTTGCATGAAACAACACAACTTGCATGAAATAATAAAAATGAAGTGTTTGGAAGAAACCTAGGATTTTTATTGATGAAGAAGGGGATGCCTTGGGCATCCCCAAGCTTTGACGCTTGTACTTGTTGGATATTTCTTGGGGTGACACGCGTGGCATCCCCAAGCTTGAGCTTTAGTCCATCCTTCATCTCATTACTCATTCCTTCGATACACCTGAAATTTTTCCTTCATACAAAACTTCACACAATCTTTATTAGCAATATTAGTGCACTCAAGATAAATAAGTCTTAAGGTTCAGTTCTAACACCAAATAAACTTTCATTAGATTACTAGCTACTGTAGCACTTCCCTCAGAAAGCTCAATTCCCCAAAAGAACTCAAAAAGGAACCCACAAGAAGCAAATGCAGAAAATGGCAGAAATCTGTCAAAATAGACCAGCAGGTAAAGACGAATTTTTTCGAAGACCTAATGTTGGTCAAATCAAAAAGTGTTGAACTAACGAAAGTTAGATAACAACCTGGGGCAGAAGCACAAAACATTACAGCTCAAGCTGACATACAGAGCTCTCTCACGAATTTTTACGGTGAAGCACAAAAATCTGTTTCGGGACAGCAACTTTCCCAAGCATTACTTCTCTCTTATTAGAGGTTACTCTTGGCACAAAAAGCAAATAAAAAAGATAAAGAGCGGTTATTACAGAGGTAATAACTTCCAAGACTCATCTAAAACTTTTGGGTTATCTCCCAATGAGTACTTTTCTTTAACGCCTTTAAGTTAGGCATGATAGTTTGAGAAGATGCCCACATAAGAAATATGAATTGAAGTAAAAGAGAGCATCAAGAAGAAAATTCAAAGCACATTTAAGCCTAACCCACTTCCTATGCATAGGAATCTTGTAAAGAAACAAGTCATGAAAGCACAAAGCAACAAGCATAGGAAAGCAAAACAAGTGCAACTTCAAGACTTCCAACATAAAGAGGGGAAACTTAATATTATTGAGATGCATAAAACCATGTTTCACTCTCTCATAATAACTTTCAGTAGCATCATGAATAAAATTAACAATATAACTATCACATAAAACATTCTTATCATGAGCCACATGCATATAATCATTATTACTCTCCACATAAGCATAGTTATTCTTATTAATTTTAGTGGGAGAAAATTCAACAAAATAGCTATCATTATCACTCTCATCACCATAATCATCAAATATAGGAGGCATATTATGATCACAATTAATTTTCTCCTCAATAGTAGGTGGACTGAAAATATCATATTCATCATTGTAGTCATCATATATTGGAGGCATAGTATCATCAAAGTAAATTTTCTCCTCCATGCTTGGGGGACTAAAAAGATCATTCTCATCAAAACCAGCTTCCCCAAGCTTAGACTTTTCCATAGCATTAGCAATAATGGTGTCCAAAGAATTCATACTAACAACATTGCTATTAGCATGCAAATAAAGTTCCATAGGTTTTTTAATTTTCTATTCAAACACTTCATGTCCTAACTCAAGATAAATACTATAAAGCTCTCTAATTTTGTTGTTGTTTTCCATTAAGCCTAACTAGTGAAAACAAGAAACAAAAAGACAAAATTGCAGAATCTAAAGGAAATAACTTCGAGCACTCACACAGGAGGATGTGAGTACCTTTTACCTTACCTCCCCGGCAACGGCGCCATAAAATAGCTTGATGTCTACGCACTTCTATTCTTGTAGACAGTTGTTGGGCCTACAAGTGGAGAGGTTTGTAGAACAGCAGCAAGTTTTCCCTTAAGTGGATCACCCAAGGTTTATCGAACTGAGGGAGGAAGTGGTCAAAGGTATCCCCTCTCAAGCAACCCTACAATCAAGATACAAGAAGTCTCTTGTGTCCCCAACACACCCAATACACTTGTCAGGTGTATAGGTGCACTAGTTCGGCGAAGAGATAGTGAAATACAAGTGGTATGGATAATTATAAGTGGTAACGGTGATAGAAAATAGATTGATGGCGTGGAAGAGACTAAAGGCAAACTGAAATAAAGACGGAAGCAAGCAAACATGTAATAGATCTAGTTGCAAATGATGTATCAATGCTTAGAAACAAGGCCTAGGGATCATACTTTCACTAGTGAACACTCTCATATAAATATCTTCTCTTCATGATACTACTCTTAAATACTCTCCGGTTGGACACTCTAATCGATGGTAGGTTTATAACAGCACACCTCAAAGTAAGCCTTTCCCATCTATATAACCCCACACTGTCACCTTGAGTACTAGATGAGTCCAACAAACACCACAATTTCATAAAGACATCCAACTCCAAATATAACTCATAACAAGTATTTGTAACCTCTAGCCTAAGTGCCACCATGGTGTGCACGCTGTCACTTTCACACACATGGGGAGAGCATAGATCTATTAAAGCACTTGAGTAGCAAAGTAGATCTATAGATTACAAGCTCATGATCACAATATGATCACGCATAGAGAGAGAGATGAACACATATCTACCGGTAGAACCCTTAGCCTCGAGAGAGAACTACTCCCTCCTCATCATGGGAATCAGCAATGGTGATGGAGATGGTGGTGGAGATCGATGGAGATGGCTCCGGGGGCACTTCCCTGTCCCGGCAGGGTGCCGGAACAGAGACTTTCTGTCCCCCGAATCTCCCCTTCGGTGGCGGCGGCGCTGCGGAAATTTTCGTGGCTGGAGGCTTGACGATTTAGGGTTTTGGTATCAGGAGGCTTCTTATAGGCGAAGAGGCAAGGTCGGTGGAGTGCCAGGGGGCCCACACCACCTGGTGGCGCGGCCAGGGCTACCCCGCGCCACCATATGGTGTGGCCAGGCCCTGGCCCTCCTCCGTCTCTGCTTCTGGCTCCGTGAGTCTTCCGGTAAAATAGGAACTTTGGCTTTTGTCCTGTCCAATTCCGAGAATATTGATTTTCTGACTTTCTTGGAACCAAAAACAGCAGAAAACAGGCAACTGGCACTGTGGCATCTTGTTAATAGGTTAGTCCAAGAAATCATATGAAAAGTACTCCAAAGTTGGAACAAAACATAAGAAAGTAGATAAAACCAAGCATGGAACATCAAAAATTATAGATACATTTGCAATGTATCAGTGAGCTAGGACATTCTCCCAGTCAGCTGCTTGTAGGGTTAAGGCGTGACTTGGCCTCGATGCTTGAGGAGGTTCCTCTTTATCTGATTGGTATCAGCCGACTAGGCTCATGTATGGTATAGACATAAAGACACTAATGTAAGTTTATATTCATTTTGTAATGGATTTATCCTTGATGCTCATCGATTATGCTCTATGACACACTAATCCTGGGCTCGTGGGTGAGAGCATAAGGGATTCTTGTATGGCTAATCTGGGGGCACACTTAACTTGGGGATAGTTGGTGGTTCGAGGTACCAAATGTGATGAAGGTTTTTTCGTAAGAAAGCTCAGCGCCCCGACAACAATGACGGCGATTCCTGTGGGTGTCATGACCATTTTGAGGGTATCAGTGTGGCTGCTCTCCCTGCATTAGGGCTACTCTCTCCGCATTAGGGCTCCGGGCTCCGCATTGCGGGTGTCATGACCTTGTTGGCTTAATGACGGTGCTTTATTGCATCATCACCTTCTTGGGTGTGTTATCGTGGAGTTCGGGTTACCTAGGTCTTGATACAGTGTCTCTAGTGACAAGCTTGATGCTTCTTAGTTTTTCTTGTTTTTCTTTGATCTGTAACGAGAATCCCTCATCACTTGTATCGGTTTGGCCATTTGCCTTTATTTACAAAGTGGGACAAAAGTCTGTTTTTAAGAGTTTAATACAAGCCACATAAAATGTTGTTTTATCTCAAAACCGTGTTTGTGAACATGGAATGTCTGGATGTACACGTGAAATTGTTTTTCAAAAAAAATTGATATTTAAAATTTGTTTTATGTATTTTTTTATAATAGGTTCATATGCACCTACGAGTCAGAATGCCACCTCCGAGATTTAGAACAAATAGTATAGAATTTTATGCCAATTTGAACGGACCGAACCCCCTCTAATTCATATTACTTATCACAATTTTAGGCCAAACTTTGTATAAAATATATCTAAATTTGATGAACACACGATATATAATTTGGATTAGAGGTAGTAGGTGTTATTTGGTTGCATCGCAAGAAATACATTGCAAGAAATGTTGATTTTGTAACTTAGAGGAGATAATTAGGCATTTCTTTACCTCATAAATTAGATCTGTTGTGCTTTAAAGAAGCCCACACTCACACAACAGATCCGCTTAGTCGGTGGACTGCAGTCGCCAATACGTTTGACCGGGTAACATATAAGGTATTTACTCGGGTGGTTGGAAGAGTAAGGGTGATGTACCTCCATGCGTTCCCAGGAGGCCGATCTTACAATGTGATACGCAAGACAGTAAGCCGGTGCACTTCGAACCATAATCCCCGATTTCTCGAGAGGGACCCCGTGTGAGATTCCAATGACTATTCGATGAGTTAGTCGGCATGACCGTCCTAACTGGGTTGTTGATCCTTCAAAACATAAAATCACCGAAGAAACGGAAGCAAGGACAAGGGTAGGGATAGTTGAAAGTAATGCGGAAATGTAGTGTGAAAACGTAGATCAAAAGTAGATTGTATTAATTTGTCAATTATATGCTTAAAGTCAATCGGCCGACACCCCTCACAATGTATATGAGGCAGCTGGTCTTTCCATATACGCTTAGGAGACTAATACACGAGTACATTACAGACTCCTTAGTAGGAAAGCATCTCTCTAAACTAGAAAAATAATGTCGGCTTCATACTAGGTCTATTCTCCAAGAGTTTGGTCAACCCTTCGTAGAGTTTCTTTCCTTCCGTGTTGGCACAGTTTTCTTGATATTCAAGTATCTCTACCAACTAAGTTGTGGGATTGGGCTTGAATCTACCAACTTCTAGAATCTTCTATCTTTGTAGGCATTTACCAGGGTAACCTGCTTTTGGGCCGACTTTCATCAACGGGTTTAGAATTAATCAGGTTAATTGGCTGAATCTCGGCGATAGGAAAAATGCGTCCATCTGCTGCTCACCTTGTCTGGCTTTCAATGTTGTAATTTTAATTGGCCCAAAACGGGTGCTAACAGATTCCTCATGTTTCCTAGTAAATCTTACGTTCTAGGAAATACTTATTGTAAGTTTGCTAAGGGAGATGTTGTAATTCATCGACCATGTGCCATCTGAGGGCGATATCAGGATACTGGCCATAACTGAGCGATGTTAGTCTAATTGCCACACGCTAGGGTGGATTTTTTTCAGATATCGCCTGTTAAGAACTCAAGGAAGCAAACATCCTTCTATCGTTTCCACCAAATAGGAGTTTCCTGGCACTAGTCTTGTAACTTGGTAGGGACCTTCTCAACTCGGTGACCATTTGCAAAATTTACAGCTTCATGAACCGACTGGTAGTATGACCTTCCAGACTAGATCACTGACTTGGAAATCCTTTAGCCAAACCTTCCAGTTGTAGACCTTGGACACTTGTAACTTCTGCTTCTCGATGTATATTAAGGCACCGATCCGTTTGTTGGCTATATCATCAAGATTCTCCATCATCAATTGATAGTAGTCCTTAGCCCATAAATTTTTCTGTCCAGGAATCTTAAAGCATCCAAATTAACCTCCACGGGTAAAATGACTTGGTATCCGTATGTTAACTCAAATGGAGTCACCTTTAGTCACCCCATTCCTTGAGATTCTATGAGCCCATAGCGCCTCTGATAGCACTTCATGCCACCACTTAGGATGATCTTGAGTCTTCTTCTTGATCAATTTATATCTTATTAGTCAATTCTGCTTGTCCATTAACTTGGGAATAGTAGGGAGAAGAAATTAGCCTCTTGATCCCTAATGACTCAGAAAATTTCATAACCTCCTTGGCCATGAAGAATGTTCCTTGATCTCTGGTGAGAGTCTGAGGTATGCCAAACCTGTGAAAAATATACTCGATGATAAACCGGATTACCTCCATGTGGGTCATGTTCCTGAGAGGTGCTGCTTTAGACCACTTGGTGAAATAGTCGGTAGAAACTAGCACAAGACAATGCCCCTTTAACTATGCTAGATGAATCATGCCAACAAATTCTAGTGTCCATCCTCAGAAAGGCCATGGTTTTATAATTGGCTGAAGCATTGAAGTCGACGCCAGCTATATGTCTCCGAACTTCTGGCAAGCTTCGCACCCTTTTTAGTACTTGAAGCAATCTTGCAGCATAGTTGGCCAGTAAAATCCTACCCTTTTCAGCATCCACTTCATCTTTGGAGCCAACTATGCGTTCCACATAAGTCGTCATGAACCTCTCCCATGGTGACTCTAGCTTGTACTTCGCCAAAACACATCTAGAGAAGATTATCTATAGTTCCACAATATAGTTTGATGGTTGTGATATACAACACTTTTTAGCAATATAAATTGTGTCATTTGCTTATCATATCATGCTCCATCTAACTATTGTTATGCCTGATATGCATGATTACTTGTTTTTGTTAAATTCAATATGAGCATTGCACATTTAGTATTTTAGGTAGAATTTTATCCCTCTTCCATGTCTTTGACATGTGTGTAGGTGTTGATGATGATTATGGACAAAACAAAGGCAAAAGGAACCAAGAGAGCATAGTATGGAGGAGCAGCAGGGACCAGACTTAGCCATTTGAGGTGTTGGAAAAGTCAATTTTCCAACTTCTCAAAATAAAGATCCAAGACCACAGGGTTGTAGCCCTCGATGATACGAACTCAACGAGCCCAAGGACACCCAAAATGGAGTTCGTATGAAGAAATGTCGGACAAAATATTAAAACATGCAGAGAATTTAACGAGCAACTATACGTCCGGAGCTATATTTTTGGCCGTATAGCTCCGCCCATATAATTGCCAAAAAGGTCGGAAACAACGGGATTTCGCCCCAGAAAAGCTCCAGAACCTTCCCTAAGTTATATGACGGTATTGGGGGAACCTAGGGCACCCCAAGGCCTATATAAAGGTGGGAGGACCCAAGAGGAAGCATCCATCAACCATATACAAGATCTAGATCCCATCTACCGCCTCCATGGCGGCGCCCTACCACCGTGCCGCCTCCATAGCCTCTACAACTCCACCAAGATCTAGATCTTCATCAACACCATCAAGCCATCCAAGCAAGAAGAGGAGCAGAAGGAGGACACCGCCATCACCACACCAACGCCACCATTACCGTACCATCTTCACCATCTCCATTGCCGCTACTCCTTCATCCTTCCCCGTCATGATCTTCATGATGGGTTGTAACATGGATTGAACCTCCTTTTATTAATGTTATGATGATTTGAGTAATGAAGTGTGGTGTGTTCTTGTTAATTAATATGTTTGTGCTTTATCTTTATATTGTTCTATTCATGATATTATTTTAGTGATTGGAGACGTCCAATCCATTGTTGAGGAGTTTACTAGGGATTCACGGAGTGTCACAAAACTTATCATTAGTCTCTACTCGTTCCATGGGCCTGACAAGTCCGTGGGTAGAACTAATAGGCTATTTGCTATAAGTGATTTACGGAGGCAATAGCAGCTTAGGATGCACCGTCCATTCAGATTTAATTTCCTCGAGATCACTCATGATATAGATAGGTATAGTGTTGCGAATTGCTTGACCCCAAAGTGACATATGGGATATCTTGTGACTAGCACACTTGCTTAGGAGTACGGTTTTCCATAGAACTTAATGTCTTTGCTCTAGTTTACCTTGATTGATCTTGTTACCTTAATACACCATTCTCTTACGGATGACCCATGTCCGGAGGGGGTGTGGACAATTGAGTTGTATAGTTCCAACTTACCAACGGTGGGAGACAACGATATATGAGGGACCGCCACAATTATAGTTAAGAACTATTCCATAAGCACTTATCATGCACACCGGTATATACAACATTACTTGAGGAATCATAGCATTAATATTTCATCTCATTGCATTCACCTATTTTCCGTTTTACTTTTGTTCTAGTTTTCTTCCAGTTCTAGTAGTAGTTATTACAAAACATCTTATATTCATATATCCTAGCAAATTATAGAATAGGCTATTTCCAAACCACGGTTTGGGTGCGTACGTGATCGCGTTTGACAACGTGGCTGCGAGGGTCGTGTTCGCCGAGCTCCCATCGAGACAAACTCTTAAATATTGTTGCTGCAAGTACTGCAATAACCCTGTTTTGGTGCAGGAACTCCTACTTTTGATTCTATCATTGCTATTAAAACACTAGTCGATGAAAAGGAGGAACAATAATGTGAGGTTGACAAAGAGAGTCACACTAAAACTTTTGTTTGTGATGCCTCTCACTCTAGTAGTGATTTTTATGATGCTAAAACTATTGATAATTGTTCTATGGAGGCCTTGTGCCTAGACACTCATATGGAGAGCATTAATAATAATGAACTAGAGATAGAACCTTGCTATACTAACATGCAGGGTCCTGAACTCCCTACTATGAAGGAAGAATACTATGAAGTATTCCCCTACACCAGTAACCAAGGTAAAGATTTAAGAATTTTATATGAATCTCAAATCCTCTCATTGCAGCTATAAACAGAGGCATGTTCACCAAGCTTGGTGCATCAACACTCGCTTGAAAGTGAGAACTTGTTCATCTACATGATACTGATGAACTGTAAGCGGGTACGACTCCGACCGAACTCTACTTCAAGATGCTCCAAGCTGGTATGTACAACCTCACCTCGAGTCGATAACTATTGGGATCCAAGTTGGTAATGCATGGAGCATCCTAGCCTAGCTTTATGGATTTAAAGAGAGCGCTTCCCGGGAGGCAACCCGGAAGTCATTATGTGTATTTCTTAGTTTTGTTTCTTGAGTCTAGTTGCATTCATGTTGCATTGACACTTTTATTCTTCGCATGTCTTGCTATTGAAGTAATCTTGTTGAAGTTTTCAAAAGGTAGAATTTATTGTCACTATTATGTGTTGCAAAAAGGAAGAGAAAATTAGTTTCAGGTGAATCCTTCAATTATATGTATTTGTTGGTCGAAAATTTAATCTATCATTTTTCTGTCAAAACAAGGTATATCACTAAGTTACAGGAAAAGAAATAATTTACGAAGAAACATAATTTTTTTTGATGCATACAGAGAGTTTAATGACCAACTATACGCCGGGAATAAAAATTCCGGCCGTATAGTTCCGGTCGTATAGATATCTTTGCTATCAATTTTTTTCTATCATATGTACTGAGAGTTTAATGACAAACTATACGACGAGAATACAAATTACGGTCGTATAGCTCCGGTCGTATAGATATTGATGCCTCTGTACAAAGTCTTTTCTAATATACCGAGAGTTTAATGACCAACTATATGGCGGGAATAAAAATTCTGACCGTATAGTTCCGGTCGTATAGATATCTATGCCTTTGTATATTTTATTTCCCAGGGACAGACAGTTTGACGACCAACTATACGGCGGAAACGTTTTGTTCTGGCCGTATAGTTGTGCCCATATAGCTGCGCCGCTAGGAGGAAACCCTAAAATTTTGATAGAAGGCCAACTATATGGCGGGAACGCATTGTTCCGGCCGTATAGTTGCGCCCATATAGTTGGGAAAAACCCTCAAACACCAACTGGAAGGTAAACATTACACAAAATTTCATTCTTTCTTTTTTCTTCTTCTTCTAAAAACCTCAAAGCACCACCTAGGAGCTTCTCCCATGTTTTAGAGAAGCCGAGCATATGTAAACAATAAAGTTCTATCTCAGAAATTCCTTAAGTTGTAATTATCTCTAGTAGTTCATGTTTTCTTTTCATTTTCTTTCATTAGTTGGGTGAACGAACTTCGTTCGTACACCGATTTTCTGTGTCATTTTCACAGGGACTTGAACCTTGTGTGACGATGTATACGGTAGTGCCAACCGTGCAAACACTCGCATGAGCCACCTGGTTGCTTCAATTCAACGTTTAAACAATCAGTGTCTGGTAAAACCTTCTAACTCGAACCTCTTTTAAATAAGCACACAGGGGTTGCACACTCGTGTCCTGTATCCTGTTTCACTTGCACCTCATCACAATCTAGGAGAGACCACTTCTAGAACTAGTTTGTTGACTTAGGCGTGGTGCTTAGGTTGATGAACCGACTCAGTGGGACTTGTATTTCTATCACTTGTGAGCTAAACCCGTGTCTTCAAAAACACAAAAATATTTTGTCTTCTTTCTAGTCTTGTTCCTACCAGGTTCTTAAGGAAGACATACACCAGATCGTGAAGCATTCATTGAAGAAAAGGTTATTTGTCCATCAAAGTAGAGGCTAAAAGCACCTCAACGGTAAAGTGTGTCACCCTTGCTTTAACTTAAGCTTGGGGAGGTAACCACTTCTATACTCTCTTTTGATAATTGCATTTTCTCTTTTGTTTTCATGATCTTCTCAATTTTAGCTTGGGGAGGTTATTTTACATGCGTAGAGTCTTGTGCAAAGTTCTTTATCTTAAAAGGTTTTCATGCTATCCCTCTATTTTTGAATGCTTGCTTAGGTGAGTTTTTGTTCATATTTATATAAGCGATATACTTTGCTCATGTTAGGCCCCATAGGAGACAAGACATAGCTTTGATGCACCTTGTTCAACTTTTATCTAGCTTGTGAAAAAATATTGTGATCCTCTAAATGTACGTTGCCATGTTCTCTACATTTTGAAAAGAAAAAAATATAATAAAGAAGTTCTTTGAAACTTGCTAGTTGTCACTGTTTAGAATTGTCTTAAGTGAATGGTTATGGAGTAGCACGGCCCCGTAGTGCTGTAAATGATGGTCTTAATAGATGCTTATTGAGTGAGTTGTCAAATAAGAAATGATGTTTCAAAGTTTCGATATTACATATGTCAAAATTTTGTCTTGGAAATCAAAGTGAGATATTGCTTTATGCGTGTCTTGCGCCACTGTTGCACAACATGGGATGCTAACAACTCCGCTGGCCTTTGGACAATCCAAAAAGAGGAAACTCTTGGAGTTTGGCTATGAGTTGCCCAACATATGTAGCAAAAATGCTATATTTGGGTATGCATTGGTATTCTCATGGGCTACGTTAAAAGCGAAAGTCGGAGTACTCCTCCAACCGTTATGAGAAATCATTATACCAAAAAGGGAAACCTTGGTAATGGTCATGAGTGTCCTTCCTAGCCTACACAGTCTCGATTAAACATAAACCACTCTTTTGGCATGGTCTCGTTACTAAGAAATATATTTTCTATGAGTTCAACAATCAAAGTTTGCACTTGAGAAACTTTAATAGATGGCATGAGTGGGCAGTATTGGAAAACTCTATTTCTATTTATGATTGACAACTAACCGTGTTCAGCTTTGCCTTATACAAATAAAAATACAAAAATATAATAAAGTGCATATAGAAGGATCACAAGTTTACTTGTAAGCTAGATTTAACTTTGACATGTGGCATAGAAATTTTTGACTAATCTCTAGTGGTTTGGAATAATATAACTGATCTTATATTGCCTTCTATGATTATGTGCTCTCTTACTTTGAGAATGTAGGAAAAACAAGGATATGATGCATTGATTTCCAATGATAAGCAAGATCACATCCATTAAGTTATTAATCCCTTTTGCTCGAGGACGAGCAAGATCTCTCTTAGGGAAGTTGATGGTTGTGATATACAACACTTTTTGGCAATATAAATTGTGCCATTTTCTTATCATATCATGCCCCATCTAACTATTGGTATGCCTGATATGCATGATTACTTGTTTTTGTTAAATTCAATATGACCATTGCACATTTAGTAGTTTAGGTAGAACTTTATCCCTCTTCCTTGTCTTTGACATGTGTGTAGGTGTTGATGATGATTATGGACAAAACAAAGGCAAAAGGAACCAAGAGAGCATAGTATGGAGGAGCTGTAGGGACCAGACTTAGCCATTTGAGGTGTTGGAAAAGTCAATATTTCCAACTTCCCGAAATAAAGATCCAAGACCACAAGGTTGTATCCCTCGACGATACGAACTCAACGAGCCCAAGAACACCTAAAATGGAGTTCCTATGAAGAAATGGCGGCCAAAATACTAAAGCATGCAGAGAATTTAACGAGCAACTATACGGCCAGAGCTATATTTTTGGTCGTATAGCCCCGCCTATATAGTTGCCAAAAAGGTCAGAAACGACGAGATTTCTCCCTAGAAAAACTCTAGAACCTTCCTAAGTCATATGACGGTATTGGGGGAACCCTAGGGCACCCCAAGGCCTATATAAAGGAGGGAGGACCCAAGACGAAGCATCCATCAAACATATACAAGATCTAGATCTTCATCAACACCATCAAGCCATCCAAGAAAGAAGAGGAGGAGAAAGAGGACGCTGCCATCGCCACACGGACGCCACCATCACCGTGCCATCATCACCATCTCCATCGCCGCTACTCCTTCATCCTTCCCCATCATGATCTTCGTGATGTGTTCTTGTTAATTAATATGTTTGTGCTTTCTCTTTACATTGTTCTATTCATGATATTATTCTAGTGATTGGAGACCTCCAATCCATTGTTGAGGAGTTTACTAGGGATTCACGGAGTGTCACAAAACTTATCATTAGTCTCTACTCATTCCATGGGCCCAACAAGTCAGTGGGTAGAACTAATAGGCTATTTGCTATAAGTGATTTGCGGAGGCAATAGCAGCTTAGGATGCACCGCCCATTAAGATTTAATTTCCTCAAGCTCACTCATGATATAGACATGTATAGTGTTGTGAATTGCTTGACCCCAAAGTGACATATAGGATATCTTGTGACTAGCACACTTGCTTAGGTGTATGGTTGTCCATAGAACTTAATGCTTTTGCTCTGGTTTACCTTGATTGGTCTTGTTACCTTAATACACTATTCTCTTACGGATGACCCATGTCCGGAGGGGGTGTGGAAAATTGAGTTGTATAGTTCCCACTTACCAACGGTAGGAGCAAACGATATATGAGGGACCGCCACAATTATAGTTAACAGCTATTCCATAAGCACTTATCATGCATACCGGTATACACAACATTACTTGAGGAATCATATCATTAATATTTCATCTCATTGCATTCACCCATTTTTGGTTTTACTTTTGTTCTAGTTTTCTTCTAGTTCTAGTAGTAGTTATTACAAAACATCTTAAATTCATCTATCCTAGCAACTTATAGAATAGGCTATTTCCAAACCATGGTTTGGGTGCGTACGTGGTCGCATTGACAACGCGGCTGCGAGGGTCGTGTTCACCGAGCTCCCATCGAGACAAACTCTTAAATATTTGTTGCTGCAAGTACTAGAATAACCCTGTTTTGGTGCAGGAACTCAGTCACATCATAGTTCATCATCAACTAAGAAATATTTTAAAGCTAGACACATAACAACTCTTTGTGTCTTCTGTCTCGGATCTCGTAAATAATCGATAATAGGATATCTCTAGTCAACCTTGCAATCATCTCTGGCTTTTCTTGTGTTAGCCAATTCAATATGAAAATGGGCTTCGGTTGAGCTGGCCATGCATACGTCAGCAGCAAGATACATCGGTTGTTTTGAGATATAAAACAATCCCCGACTTACATGATAACCAGATGCTTGTTGTGCTAACTGATTGGCCAACCAATTGTCATGTCTAGACACATGAGATATTTTAAAATAAGTTAGAGCAGATATTATGTCTAGGCACTTATCGAGGTATAAATTGAGTGTCCCTTCATTGCACTAGAAAACCCCAACAACCATTTGCACTACTAGCAGAGAGTCGCCAAATGCCTCGATACAACAAACTCCTACATCAACTAAGAATTCCATACTAAATAATAGAGCTTCATATTCGTCTTGGTTATTAGTACAATCATACTCTAGTAGACATGTTGATTCATACACAACCCCTGAAGGTGATATATGAACGATCCCGACTCCTTGGCCGCTGCTACAAACTGAACCATCAAAGTACAACTTTCATGGTGCGGCCGATATAACTGGTAGGTCGGTACTATCTTGAATCTGATGTTTGACTATGAAATAAGCTACAATATGTCCCTTCATAGATCAGAGAAGTTCGTAAATCATATCATATTAAATCAATCCATAAGTCCACTTACCAATTCTTCCACTTAGGATCGGTCCTTGAATCATATGTTTAATCACATCGTCTTGGAATGCCACTACACATTTACTAGATAGTAGATAATGACAAAACTTTGTGCATGCGTAATAAAGTGACAAACATATTTGTTCAACGAAACTATATCGAGTTTCGGCATCTGATAACCAACGGCTAAGAAAGTAATAACATGTTCCTTACCACCGGTTACCTGAGTAAGAGCAGCACCTATAACACCTGATCTAGCTGCTATGTATAGCCCAAAAGGATTAACTCTTTCAGGTGCTCTCAAAACTGGGGGTGTGGATAAGCAAGTATTGTTTCGAATGCTTCTTGCTGCTTTCCCCATGCGAAGTTGCTGTCTTTCTTAATCCCAAGAATATCAGTGAATGAATCAACTTTGTCGGACAAATTCACGATGAAATATCGGAGGTAGTTGACCTTACTAAGAAACGGTTGCATCTCCTTCTTGTTAGTCGGAGCTTGTACCTTTTGGATGGCAGTAATTTTCTTAAGATCTTTGTCTATACCTTCCTAGTATATAATGAACCCTAGAAACTTGCCAGCTGATACACCGAAAGAAAATTTTAATGGGTTCATCTTCAATCCATACTTCCTCATTCTCTCAAACGTGAGTCATAAGTCGTCCACGTGATTATCATGCAAGTCCGATTTAACTACAACATCGTTGATGTAGACTTCTAGTATGACTCCCTGTAGATCATGGAATATCAGATTCATAGCCCACTGATACGTAGCTCCGGCATTCTTCAAACCGAAGGTCAATCCCATCCACTCAAATAACCGAACGAACCCCGGACAGTAAAACACTATTTTTGGCCAGTCTTCTTCTGCCATGAATATTTGATTATATCCAGCATTCCCGTCCAGGAAACTAATTATTTGGTGGCTAGACACGTTGTTGATCAACATATTAGCTATGGGTATAGGATACTCATCTTTTGGCATAGCCCGGTTGAGATATCTGAAATCAATGCACACCCGGAGCTTATCAAAACCTTCCTTCTCAACTAACATGATGTTTGAAATCGGCCTATCTCTTCTTTGATCTGGTCATACATAGCATGGTTGAACTTTCTTGGGCCTTGCTTGAATAGGTGGAAGCCGGCTTTGATTGGCAGTCGATGTTCTACTAATTCTCTACTTAAGCCAGGCATCTCGTGATACTCCCGGACAAAGCAATCAATGTACTCATGGATAAGACTGATTAATTCTAGCTTGTAATCAGTTTCAAGATTTTGGTTTACATAAGCCGGCCTTGGTATTGTACCATCTCCGATGTCTACCTCTTCCAACGGATCAGCTGACTTGAAGCCTTGCCCCAACTTGTCCATGTCTTCTAGCTCCTCTATTGACATGTACATATCGTCCTTGTTGGCCCGATACTTCCAGCCTCTTCTGGAGCAACTCATTATTTAAGTTCATTGGATGGACAACTTGGCTAGTCGATCAAGATCAATCAGCTCTAATGAGACATGCATGAATCCATTCCTGGTAGTACTCATGAAGTCATACCCGAGAAAGTCTCGTTATGAGAGATAAATAGAATCAGGGTGCTACCAGTCGGTAAGAACATCAGGCATAGCTATGCAAGCCGATTCATCAGTGTGGACCACCTCCACTTCATCACCTATCCATTGCATTAATAATTGATGCAAGGTAGACGGTACACATTGATTAGCATGGAGCCAATCCTGGCCAAGTAATTTGTTATAATGGCCATGTACGTTTGCTACGAGGAAGGTTGTGGCTAAGGTTTTATTTCCGATAGTTAGCTCTAGTGTGATCATTCCTTTAGCCAAAATTCCATCTCCTCCCTCAAATCCGCTCAGCACCATGTTGGTCTTCATCAGTCAGCTTTCCTCCAGACCCAGTTTCTTGAACACTGAGTAAGGCATCAGATTTACTATAGCATCGTTGTCCATCAACATCCGGATAATCGGCTTTCCATTTTATGTGGCCCTTTAGAAACAAAAGCTTTAGATGCTTAACCGTATTCTCCAGCTTTTCGAACACTGTGTTTTTCGGACCGAGGTCTAACTGAGCTCCTTCCTACACATTAGTAGCTCTATACTCATCCGGTAAGTAATAAACCATGTTGATGTCAGCACTTCTAACTGGATAAGGACCATAGTTGACTAACTCTTCGTTGGCTCCGTCAAATTCCATAGCCATAGTCTTTGCTTCCTGATCTTGTAACTTGGCTTCTTCTACTTCACTAGCCCACGAAGCATGAGTGGTAGCCGATGTTGGTACCACAAGTTCACCCTCCTTGATGGGGGCAAGGTCAGCTGTTGGAGGTTCTGTGACATCTACAGTCGGCGGCACCACACTAGCGGTTGCAACTAGATTAGTCGGTTTAGGTACCCACACCTGGGACTTGACCATAGGATTAATTTGTTCAAAGAGGAAATCTCGGGCTAGTTCTACCTCTATCTCACTCCTTTCTTTATTACAGAGCCGCTGTAGTTTCCTCTGTTTAGTTTTGGTTAAGCCTCTAGGACACCATCGGGGTTGCAGGTATTTCGGATCAACCGACAACTTCATTGGCATCGACATCCCTGGCTCATCCAACACTTCTCTGCTAAACCATGATTCATGATTATTAGCTCGTGGTTGAATTGTGAGAATCGGGTTCCTGGCCTTTCCCTTGTTGCTGAACAAGGCGTCACCTCGCGTACTTACCAAAGAACTAGTACTAATGTTCATCTTGGAATTGTTGATGCCGAGCACTACATTACTCCGGGCCTGCTAGGTGGGCCTTCTAAGATTAGGGTGCTATGCTGGTGTTCTATAAGGCTTTCTTCTGGCCGACTCACCAGACAATCCTCCTCTAGAATTTATGGGCAATAGCCTTCTCTCGGATGAAATTTCTGTTGACCAGCCGCCTGAGCTATGCTCTTGATTTGAAGGTTGGCTTTCTCTTGGCGAGACTAGTACTGGGACTAGGGTTTGCGTGGCCTCTTGCTATGGCTCTCCTTCAATGCTGGAATTGGGTCTCCGATGAGGCGGTCACTCATAAAAATGGCCTCCACCGGATGACCAGCCCCAAGTATCGCTAGCCATCCCTCTAGACTAGAGTTTACATTACCGGTAGTTGGACTTTCAGATATATTTGTCCCTCAGCATATCAAAAGTCGGCTTGAACTCTGTCTTCTTCTTCCTAGTTAAGTTTCACTTCCACTTACCAACTTCTGGCTTCTGGGGTTTCAGGAACCTAGCCGAGGATTTCGGCTACTCCTTTCCCTACCCCCGAGCACAAGGTCGCTGATGGTGATCTTTAGAGTCTCCTTGCCATCGGGCTGCCGGCTGATCACAACCTCCTGTACATGGGGTTCTTCCGTTCATGGGATCACCAACAACGTCGTTAGCTTCTTTGCCCGATTTGGCTATTTCAAGCTGAATAACAGCTTTCTTTCCTTCTAGCACGTCATCAGGAATAGTTGCTGATCAATTGCCATGTTGGCAAAACTTAATCGCCCATCATTGATGGTCGATTCTATCTATCATCAGAAAACATCACAGTCATTAGTACCATGATAATAGAAATTATGATACTTATAGTACATGCGGTATCTCATCTCCTTAGTAGGCGACATAACGTGATCGATCCAGATGACTTTGACATTCAACAAGGCATCGAATATTTTTATCGCACTTGCCTACATCAAAACTGCATTTGAATTTGTTCTCTCGATCCCTCTTGGTCGGTTTTAGATCCTCGCAGAAATGCAGTTTAGACTTAGCTGGCCATATGAACTCGACTATGTAAAGGTCCAAATCTTCAGATGAGTCGTATCCCTCTAGATTTCTCATATAGTTAATTCGGTTCCTACCCGAATGATGAGCCTCTTTCATCTCGTTTTCCCTGGCTCTCCTAAACCAGGGCCTTTTGTAACACCTGCCCAATCGTGATGTACTCAAAACACTCCAATTTTTCTTTCAGGTGAGGCCTTAAGCCACTGAGTACTAGATCATCCATATCTCCTGGTGGTTAATAATGTATAAAAACGGTTTTTTTTGCGTCTCGGAACCTCTTAATATAGTCAGAACCCGACTCATCATGTTTTTGTTCCACCGAAGTTAGGTACGATAGTTTTAGCTCACTCTCACTCATATAAAAGTGTTCATGGAATTTATTTTCTAGGTGATACCAAGTGAGGACAATACTCGGACCCAAGGATGAAAACCAGGAAAAAGCTATACTAGTTAATGATAGGGGAAATAAACGGATCTAGAGAGCATCAACATTGCTAGCTTCTCCCATATGGTCAAGGTATTGACTAATGTATTCCCAGGTAGTTCTACCATCCGTCCCACTAAACTTGACAAATTCGGGTACCCTAAAGCCTACCAATTATGGTAGGTTTTAGAAGTAGTCAGGGTAAGGTTTTTGGTATAGGACATGTTTGGAAACGCGCTACACAAAAACAAAAAAATCTAGCGCATAACCAGGATCATATGCAAGGGGAGAGACAATGAATCATACCCTCGAAGATCAAACTAGCGAAAGTTTGTCGATGATGAGGTTGGCCGAGCATCGTTCCCCTCAACAATTCCTAGCGAATCGTGAGGAGATGTATTATCCCATAGACGGCTCCCACGAACATGCACCAAAGAAGACATCATTGTCGAAGTAGTTGGTATGTCGATTCCCGCAGCTAGTCGATTAGCCGTGACAAGATTTCTCCTTCTGAAGATCCCCACGATCAAGTGATCCAAGTGTCGCACCTCCACCAGTATACACACGTACAAAATCAGTGGCACAACATCGAGGTGTGATCAAGAACACACGATCGAAGTGGGAACATGTCGATGAAGATCCGGCAGTGCTTCCGCGGTCCTATCTAGATTAGATCCAAACGGAGGCAGAACTCGGGCAGTGCTTTGGCGTCGTAGAAGAATGAGTACCTAGGGCACACCCGCCCTAGGGTTTAGCACCACGCCATGGTGATGGAGGAGAGAGGCGGCGCGCGACGGCAGCTAGGGTTTTGGGGCGGCGGGGTGCAACAGCTTGGTGGAGGCAAAGGCCACGACTTGAGTGCCTCTTGGAGTGCCTCTTGGTGCACTTTTATAGGCGGCAAGGCCCCTTGGGTCGTCCTTGACCCAGCCCCAAAGTTTGGATGAGTTCCGATAGGTGTAGGTCAATCCAAACCTTCTCCAAAATTGCCTCCTTTGACCAATCCGAATTGGGGCAGGGGACATCTCCTTGTCCCTTACGGCAACGTGGCTACACCTATTATGGAACCTTCCGGACATCCTAAGATGAACCGGGTCACCCCCGGTACATTCCGGAACCTTCTATAACATTCCAGAACCTTCCGCTTCTTCCAAAATCTTTCATATATGTCCAGAACCATTCCGGACACTCCCGGGACCATTCTGGATACTTTCGAGATCATCCAGGACCTCTCGGAACCATTCTGAGACCATCTGGAACACTCTCGAAACGCTTCTATCATCTCAAATTCTCAAAACATATTTCAAACACTCTCGGCAATATTTCGGACACCTCAGATATATTCCAAGACACTCCGAACACCTTCAGAATTACTTCTCTACTAAATCTTCATTCACATTCATATTATGAATGCCATTGAACTCTTAAGTGTGACTCTAGGGGTTTGGATATTTGCGGACATGTCCGGAACTCTTTCCGTGACAATGATTACTATTGACGTCTTGATACATGTAGTAACCCCCACAAATAACACGAAGATATTTATCATGTGAACCGTTGTATTATGCCCAATACATATCATATTTCTTCGTTGATACTTTACTTTCTCGAGATGAAACACTAGGTTATTCTAGTTACCCGGCATATACTCTTTACTCATACCACACTATCGATGTTTATGTGTTCAACAACTTTATCACGTGTTTAGCCAGACGATGACGAACACCATAGTATATGACTGGGCCCAGACTGTATCTTTCCATCGTCAGGAGTAGCAATTCTCGCAAGCACCCCATATGAATATTTAGCGTACCATCCGGTAAGAGCAAGTATCAACTTTACGATTACTATGTTAAGAGTAATGTTTGAATAATCTTGCCACGTCCATATTGTATCCAAGTTCACATGTGTCTCACGGACAAACGTTCTTTAGTAAAGGCAATATATTGTTTATGAGAAACTATCGATAAAAATATTGACAATGCGTTTCACGGTAGATCATGTTAGGTCTATCCATCGTCGTTGTTCTTCCAACAACTCTGATCTCATATATCACCGGCAACTTCACAACACATTTTGGTTTTGCTCATAGTTAGGAAAACGGGACTATCAATGATATATGAACTAGTCTTAGAGGCGAGACTTGGGATATCTAAATGATGTTTATGATTCCACACATGTATTAGGGGTTTCCTCCAAATAATCATTATCCGGAACTAATAAAATTATAGCATGGAATAATAAACTTAATCTTGAATAGGAAATATAGAATAATACAATTTATTATTGCCTTTAGGGCATATTTCTACCAGTCGCCCACTTGAACTAGAGTCAATAATCTAGTCAATATTTCAGCACTTAACACCTATGGCATACCGGTGTCTTTCATGCTTTGCATGTGGTAAACTTTCTCAACAGATCTGAAAAGTTCAGGTCCATGTATATTTGCATATCTTTGCATCTTCACGCATCACTCATTTTCAATGAGATGGCATTTGTATATGTATGGTCAACTAATGGGACCTTAGTTCATCGGCTAGAACTATGTGTCCTCTATTGTCTCACAATAGATCTTCATAGTACTAGCACGCTCAGAACTACACTAAGTTCAAAATTGAACCTTTTGACTCATAACACACTCCTTTGTCGTTGTCATGACAACAATATACTCAGCCTTTCGTAGTAGTATCCGTCACAGTATTTAACTTTGGAACTCATCCAAATCCAGTATGGAACTTACTTCCATCCCACTGCACCACCTTCTATAATTCACGTAGCCTAATAGAGATAAAATTATTTGTATATGTAACAAGCTGAGTATCGATGTAACACGTTACAACGGACCATTTGTCACTTATGCATATAAAACATATTTTTATCCTTCTAAAGTACATAAGAATATACTTACTATTGTCATGTGATCATCATATGTATCACTCTAGTATATGCTGATAACAATTTATAGCATAAGCCATATCTGGTTTTGTACATATCATGGTGTACATGGTGTTCATGCGGTTCTTACTCATCAAGTGCCAAAACACTTGATTCTTGCTCCAACCTCTTTCATGCAGCAAGAACTCTTTCTTGCCGTTTCCATATTGAACCAATTCAATATCTCATTTATATACTTTGGCATAACTATATTAGATGCCTCAGTCTATCTATACAGATAATGATGCCCAATATTTCCATTTTGCCTAATACTTTCACACAAATCTAATTTTAGTGAAATCTTACTTGTGTCAAGAAAAGATACATCATTTCCAATTAACGATATGTCATCCACATAAAGAATTAGAAATATGTATTAGTGCTCCCACTTAATTTCTTGTAAACATACAAGTATCTTCACTGTTCTTGATGAAACTAATCACTTTCAATTTCATCAAAGTGAAGATTCTAACTTCGTGATGCTGACTTCTATCATTGAAGTTTGCACCAATTTCTAGTATCCTTTAAACTAACAAAACCCTTGGGTCGTGTCATTACACGTACTACGTTAACACTCCTTGAAAGGAACTTTGTCTTGTTATTGAACTATCATATCTTGTGAATATGTAGTGGTTACTAGAATAATCCCAATAGACTTAAGCACCGCTACGAAAGATCCAATCGTATCATAGTCAACTCTTTGAACTTTGTGTAAAATCCTTTTTGACAAGTCGAGCTTCTATGGATATGAACAACCACGTCTATCTCTTTATAGATCCATTTACGTTCGATAGGCTTAATGCCTTTCAGAGGGTCTAACAAGTATCAAAACTTGATTTTCGTACATGGATACTATCCTAGATTTTATGGCGTCTAGCTATTAACGGAGTCAGGGCCCATCATTGCTTCTTTGTAGTTGGTTCATCATTGTCCAAAAATAATGCTTCGTACTCAAATCTTACTATTTGAGTACAAACTTGAAGGAAATATGCCCTGAGAGGCAATAATAAAGTTGTTATTATATATTCCTTATATATATGATAGATGTTTATTTTCCATGCTATAATTGTATTGATCGGAAACATCAATACATATGTGTTTCATAAACAAAAAGGGTTCCTAGTTATGCCTCTCTTATAGACTAGCTTGTTGATTAACAAGATGATCAAGGTTTCCTAATCATGGACATTGGATGTTGCTAATAACAAGGTCACACCATTGGTGAAATGTTGTGATGAACATTCATCCGAAGTATAGCATTACGATTAAGTCATTATGTTTATATTGCTATAACATCATACGAAGTAATCTTTATACTTAGACCATGAGATCATGTTAATTGCTAACACCAGAAGAGTATCTTGATAACATCAAACGTCACACCGTAACAGGGTGACTATAAAGATGGGTTCAGTACTACGAAGGTGTTATGTTGAGGCTCATGGATCAAGAGTGGAATTTGTCAATCCAGATGACAGATAGATATACTCTGGGCCCTCTCGGTGATATCACATTAGGATAGCTTGCAAGCAAGTGATGTGATCACTAGAATGTTATATCACGGGAACGAGAAAAGAGTGCATGTCGGTAACGAGATCAAACTAGTTATGGAGATACCGATGATCGAATCTCGGACATGTAATATATCGAGAGACAAAGGGATTTAGTTACAAGCGTTAAAGGTTCTCACGATCACAGAAGTCAACGTTGAATGTGTAGGAGTCAGTACGGATCTTCAGGTCCCGCTGCTGATTATTGATCGGAGAAGGGTCTCGATCATGTATGCATTATTCGCGAACCGTAGGGTGGCACACTTAAGAGTTACCGGACACCATTTTAGAGCACATATGTTTCAGACGAAAGAATTGCAAAGCGCAGGAATTGTTTCAATAGAAACTGGAAATTGTTTCGGGTGAAATTGCAGAAGGTGGTTCTGCATGTGATATTGAAATATTGCAAGGGGCTATATGTGAATATTTGTTAATTAAAGTAATTAACAAAATTCTGAATAAATTTAATAAAAAGAGTTTTATTAAATGAGAGAGCATTAAATTTGGAGAAATTTAATGCATTTAAAGTGGAGACTTTAAAAGGGAATGTGAAGAGGCATTTTAATGTGGAGGGGTTATGAATGGGGGAGGTGAGGGGTCACCCTCCCCATGCGCCGGCCATGGAGAGAGGGGGAACCCCCCTCCTCCTATAAAAGGTCACCCATTCCCTCCTTCATCCACACACCTCCTTGTGAAGGATCTCTCTCCCCCTCTAGAATTATTCCCCCATGGTCTCGGATTAGCGAGATACATGTTCCCGGTGGCATTTCGTCTAGAAGGAGTTGCTGCTTCCGCTAGATCGCTGGAGCGAGGAGGTAGAGGTTGTCCGGTGGCTTGAACGTGTGTGCGAGTGAGGATGCGCTGCTGAGTTGTGGCGCTCGGACTTCCTCACGATCTTGAGATCGTCAAGTGTACGACTACATCAACCACGAGTTCCTACTCGTTAACAAAGCTCGTTGTCTACGAGGGTAAGTTCTTGTTGGATGTATGTCCACCCGTTGCTTTGTACCTAGTAGATAGATCTTGGCGTGTAGTTCACACCGTAGGAATTTTTTTGTTTTCTATGCTGCGGACCCAACAGTGGTATCAGAGCCTGATCTATGCGTAGGTGCTTAGCACGGGTAGTACACATATGTTGATATGTGGGCGATCATGATCATGTTATTGCATCTTCTATGTATTTTGGATATTGGTGGCATAGTGGGATGAAGCGGCCCGGACCAACCTTACACGTCATCGTACATGAGACCGGTTCCACGCTGACGTGCAACTTGTTTTGCATAAGTGGCTGGCGGGTGTCTGTCTCTCCTACTATAGTCAATATCTGATTTACAACGAGTTGCTAATAACTTAGTTATCCTCGTTGTGGTTCATGTTCGTAGGTGAGAACGGTTCTATCTCCGAAATCCCTAAGCCACGTAAAACTTGCAATTGATAAATTAGAGGCGTCTAGTTTAGATCGTTGCTGGGCTAGTGTATTGATATGGTATTGTTGTAAATAGATGTATGGTAGATACTGTTACAACACAGTCAACGTGTAAGTTCCATAGACCTTGGCCTTACACACAAAGGAATGATAGAGATCATACCACGATGCAACTGATAGAGATCAAATGCATGGACCATATCATCTCACTTTACACATTAGATGTTAGCATCTTATACTGCTAGTTTGGCGCGTTTGGTAGCATTATAAGATGATCCCTCATTTAGATATCAAGATAAAAATGTGTTCTTCCTTGAGTATGCACCGTTCTATGGATCGTGTTTCGAGACATCACGTGATGATCGGGTGTACTCGAATCTACGCTTTCATAGGAACGGGTGTAAGACAGTTTTACACACGCGAATACTAAGGTTCTTACTTGGCGAGCCTAGCATGTACAGACATGGCCTCGAAACACGGACCGAAAGGTTAAGCATGAGTCATATGGTTGATATGATGCCCATATAGATGCTCGCCTTTGAAGCTATATCAACTCACGTGATGATCGGACTTGGTGTAGTGGATTTGGTTCATGTAATCACCAAAAGGACACGAGGGATGTCGTTTTTGAGTGGGAGTTTATTAGTAATTTGGATTAGTTGAACTCAATCTATCATAAACTTAGTCTAAATAAACTTTTCAAATTCTGTTGTAGATGGCACCACCTGCTTTTAATTTCAATGTGTTCATGGAGAAAGAGAAACTTGCTGCGAATGGTAGCAACTTCACCAACTGGGCTATGAATTTGAGGATTCTCCTCACTGCTGCACAAATATGTGCTAGATGCGCCGCTAGGCCCCCCGCCAGCTCCTGATGCCCCTGACGAGGAAAAGAATGTCTATGTGACTCGTTAGGAGGACCACAACTTAGTTCATTGCGGCATACTGTATGGGCTAGAGCCAGAACTTCGAAAGCGTTTCGTAAATGGCAATGCCTTTGATACCATGGGAGAATTGAAAATGATTTTTGATACCCATGCTGCCGTAGAGAGTTGTAATGCTACAGAAAAGTTCTTTAGTTGCATGATGGAGGAAAACAGCTCCGTTAGTGAGCACGTACTCAAAATGTCTGGGTACGCCGATAAGCTTGTGTCCTTGGGAATAACGATTCCCATTGACTTAGGCATACATCGTGTTCTCCAATCTCTGCCACCTAGCTACAAGAGCTTCGTGATGAACTATAATATGCAGGGCATGAAGAAGTCTCTTCCCGAGCTTCTGTCAATGCTTAAGACTGCAGAAGTGGAGATTAGGAAAGAACATCAAGTGTTGATAATCAATAGGACCACTGGTTTCAAGAAGGACAAGAAATGCAAGCACAAGGGAAAGAAGGGTGGCAAGTTTGTTGCCACGCCTGAAAAGAAACCCTGGGCTGGCCCTAAGTCTGACACCAAGTGCTACTATTGCAAGGGGACTGGCCATTGGAAGCGCAACTGCCCCAAGTATTTGGCGGACAAGAAGTCCAGCAAGGCAAACAAAGGTATATGTGATATACATGTTATTGATATGTACTTGACTAGTACTCGCAGTAGCACCTGGGTATTTGATACCGGATCGGTTGCTAATATATGTAACGCGATTCAGGGGCTACGGAACAAGCGACAACTAGCAAGGGATGAGGTCAGGATGCGGGTCGGCAATGGATCAAGAGTTGATGTGATCGCCGTCGGGACGCTATCTCTCCATTTGCCATCGGGATTAGTTATAAACCTAAATAATTGTTATTTGGTGCCTGCACTGAGCACGAACATTGTATCTGGATCATGTTTGATGCAAAGTGGTCATTCCTTTAAATCTGAAAACAATGGTTGTTCGATTTATAAGAATGATATCTTTTATGGTCATGCACCTATGTTGAATGGTTTATTTCTATTGGATCTCGATAGTAATATTACGCACATTCATAATGTTAATGCTAAAAAGATTAAACTTGATGATGATATGTCTACATATATGTGGCACTACCGTCTAGGTCATATTGGCGTGAAACACATGAAGAAACTCCATTCTGATGGACTTTTGGAATCACTTGATTTTGAATCATTTGATACATGTGAGCCATGCCTTATGGGCAAGATGACTAGAACGTCGTTTTCCGGTTCAACGGAATGGACGACAGATCTATTGGAAATCATACATACTGATGTGTGCGGACCAATGAGTGTGTCGGCGCGAGGTGGATATCGTTATTTTGTTACTTTCACGGATGATTTGAGTAGATACGGGTATATCTATTTGATGAAACACAAGTCTGAAACTTTTGAAAAGTTCAAGGAATTTCAGAATGAAGTGGAAAATCATCGTAATAGAAAGATCAAATTTCTACGGTCTGACCGTGGAGGAGAGTATCTAAGTTACCAGTTTAGCACACACATGAAAGAGTGTGGAATAGTTTCACAACTCACGCCTGCCGGAACACCACAACGTAATGGTGTGTCGGAACGTCATAATCGTACCTTATTCGATATGGTTCGATCTATGATGTCTATCACTGACTTACCTCTGTCATTTTGGGGTTATGCACTGGAAACAGCTGCATTTACTTTAAATCAGGCACCATCTAAATCCATTGAAACGACACCGTATGAATTATGCTTTGGAAACAAACCTAAGCTGTCATTTCTTAAGGTTTGGGGATGCGATGTTTATGTGAAGAAACTTCAACCGGATAAACTCGAACCCAAAGCGGAAAAATGTGTCTTCATAGGATACCCTAAGGAAACAATTGGGTATACCTTCTATCACAAATTCGAGGGCAAGGTTTTTGTTGCCAAGAATGGATCCTTTCTTGAGAAGGAGTGATGCAGCCTGTCCTGCGGATGCTACTACATCCACAATGCCAAGTCCCCAAGATCGTCCCCAAGTCAACCAAGAAGATGGACCAGGAGCAGCCAGCTCCAGAACGAGAGTCTCCGCCGTCATCGCCCCGGAGAATCTGCCCGGAACCAGCCGGAGTGTCCGGCGCGACTCGGTCGGAGTGTCCGGCCTGCCCCATCCCCAACCTGGCGTGGACATTCAGAAGGCCAGTTCGGACACTACCCGGAGTGTCCGGCTACCCCGGACTGTCCGGTCACTCCGACCCGGACTGTCCGGCCCAAGTGATGGGCCTGCGAGCCAACAGCTGGGCCCTTGGCCCATGTACCCCTCTATTTCGCACCAAACCCTAGTTTTATGCCCAAACTACCCCTGAACTTGTGGTTGGCCTATAAATAGAGCCCCCACCCCCTCATGTATCCCTTAGGCATAGATGATAGACTAAATACAACCCCCTTTGTGGAATCTCTAGTTTTGCCTCAACCCCTTCTACCAAAGGGGATCGACTATCGTCACCACCTCGTTGGAGTTTGCATCGCGCCTCCCTCGTTGTACAAGGCCTTGGCATCGGTGTCCCTTTGCCAAGACGTCAAGACCCTCTCCAAGGTGTTCTTCCCTCTCCGCTTGGGATTGACGGGAGCATGTTGACCGATCTTTCCTTGCGAGGATTCTATCGGACCGGTGGCCACCGGTGAGAGCAATCGGCCTTGTATCGTGTGTGTTTTGCCTGTGTTCATCGTGTTCTTCGCGAGGTGTGCGTCCGCTTTCGCTACCTTCTCCCTTTCCCCTCGCGTTCCCATCGATTTGACCACGAGATTCGTGAAGATCGGGCCACCCTAGAGGTTTGCCCTCATCATCTGGTATCAGCAGCTTTTGGTTGCCACGGATTTCTCCTCGATTTGGTCTTTTCCCCATAAATTCGAAAATTCCACCAAAAATAGCCCCAATTCGTGTTTTGGACCGATCTGTGATTTGAGTGCGTTTTGGTAGGTTTTGATCCGTGGATTACTTGCTAAACTTGTTGATCTACCTTCCCCTGCGCTCCCATGGCCTAATTCCTTGATTTCCCTCATCAATTTGAGGTTTTGGTTCGAGTTTTTCCGCCAAAACTTGTCCTGTTCGTGTTCTGGAACTTCTGGATCGATCGGACCGGACTGTCCGGCCAAAATAGACCGGAGTATCCGCCCCGCAGGAGTTTCCGGCCTAAATTGACCGGAATCTCCGCCCCGGCCGGACTGTCCGGCCTGTGCGCACCGGACTGTCCGCCCCCCTGCTGACAGAAAATCTCCTTCACGGTTTTGAGCATAACTTTTGCATACGAACTCGGATTTTGGTGTTCTTTAGCTCGTTTTGAAGAGGAGAAAGAGCTCTACATCATCATCTCCGTGGTTCATGCTATCTACTTCATCCAAATTCCGTGAGCAAGACGGAATCCACCAATAAAGGGTAAAGATCGGCGACGAAAGGTATAAAAATTCCACGACTTCTCCCCACTTGCATCCCTTTGTGAGCCACACTATCTTTGCATTAAACAAACACCTATTGAGACTAGTTCCTCCTATGATTGCTTGGGCTATGCACATTTGATACTTGTAGAATTCCGAGCAAAAGTTGTGAGCGCGCTATCTCATATAGTTATCTTGTATAGTTGTTGGCACAAAGAAGAGGCAAGTGAAAAATAAAAAAAAAAGAGAAAAAAACAGAAAAAAAAAGAAAGAGAAGAAAAAGAGAGAAACAAACAAGTGCCTCATAGAATAGGAAGCGCAAGCTCGATGAACATCAAATAGGTGGTACTTATTGTGCATATCTTGTAGCCCACCAATTTAGTGCAATCGAACTAGCGTCTCTCCTTACACTTGTGCGACACGAGCTTATAGTCTTCGCTAGGTAATCATTTGGTTCTTAGCTCACTTTCTCCGTCGTGCAAGTCCCATTTATCCCATCGTGTGTGTTTCCTTGTACATATTTCCTTCTTGTGGATTGACTTGTTTGCTTTGTGATCATCATGGTTCTTTACTTGCCATTACAATATCTTGATTTCGGATTGTTCTTGGACATGCCACCTTCTATACCCATCCACCATAAGCTTTGTTGTGTGTGTTTTTTAGTGGTTAGTTGGTTTTGGTGTTCCACGTGAACTTCACTTTGCTTGGTTTTGATTGCTCTCAAGTATTGCCACTTGCACGATACTATCTTCCAAGGTAAAGTAAGGTTTGATGTTGCATTCCTAACCCCCTACCACTTCCATATACACCACTTGGTCTTGTGAATCATGTCTAGGGACTCCGGAGCCGAGGATGATATCTATGAAGAATCCATGATGAGCCACCACGACTACGACTCCACAAGTATAGAGGACATGATGGAGCACTACACCGACAATGGCTCTGCATGCTTTGACGACCCGGAGCATTGAACCTATGATGACTCCACATGCATTGAAGACATGGAGAACGTCATCAACTATGGCTCCTCAAGCATGGAGGACTTGGAGCTCTACGTCGACAATGGCTCCTCATTCATGGAGTACATGGAGCACTACACCGACAATGGCTCCACATGCTTGGGTGATATGGAGTACTACATCAACAATGACTCCCCAAGCATGGATGACTTCGAGTGCTACAATGACGAAGCCTCACCAAGCATGGAGGACATGGCGAGCTTCATCCACTTCGAGGGCTCTTCCATGAGCCATGAAGAATACCTCCACCGCTTGGAGATGGAGGACTACTATGCCAAGCTAGCGGAGACGCATCATCAAGAAACCATGACCTTCAAGGCCAAGCGTGCCACACCAAAGGGCACCACCTACTTCGATGATCCACCTCCAAGGCGTCAAGTGACACCACCTACATGGCGTCATGCACCACCATCTCCAAGGCGACGAGTGCCATCACCTCCAAGCCACCAAGCACCACAACCTCGAAGGCGTCAAGTGCAACAACCTCCTAGGCATCAAGTGCCACCAACTACAAGAAGAGCGGCGCCCCAACATCACCTTCCAAAAGACGCGTCAAGAAGCAAGAATCTTCATCGACATACATCCTCTCGTGATCATCACCAACATCAAGAGGATACAAGACATCGTTCAAGGAATCTTCGCCATGAAGACGAAGAATACATGTTGAGCACCATCCATAATGCTCAACCAAGCTCAAGAAGGCACCACCATCACAAGAAGAGTTCCAAGGACAAGGAGCATCGTCGCGAGTGTCATGTGGATGATCAAGTGTGCCATCTACATCAACCTTTGGCAAGGCACGCCAATGACCTCCGTCGACACCATCATAAGGCACCTTCAACTACTCGTGCCACCACCAAAATGGCACCAAGAGCAAGCTCTCCTCCACGCCATCAAGCTTCAACGCCAAGACTTGACGTCCTAGATGATGCATGCAACCTCATGGATGAGGAGGACGAAGACCTCTACTTCGCCAAGTTGGACGAGTACGTCAAGAGGACTACACAAGCCAAGGTGCAAGATGGCGACGACAAGGTCAAGAATGGTGAGCATGGGACTTTCCCTTCACCAAAGGAGGAGCAAGGAGTTGAGAGAACTGAGCCTACCCCCATATGCTTGAGTGATGATGTGGTACCAATCCCATGTGAGTATGAGAGCCACTTAGCCAAAATGAGTGAAAACAAGAGTGAGATGAGTGACTCCACCATACGTGAGATTGAGTGCTTCCACTTGGAGGGCATGAGTGATACACCGAGTGAGTTGAGAGTGGTAGTTGATAGGTCACGTGAGACCACTTTCGTTGCTAACAACTTACCCTCTACCTCTAGTGTGTTTCCTCATGATGTGCTAGGTTCCATGGATCAAGAAGCGCCAAGCTTGGAGATGATGATGCCTCTGACCAAGAAGATGTACATGGTGGATGAAGATGATGTCATCCCCATACATGATGAAGAAGTCGCCCACATGGAGGCCAATGCTACCACAACACCGACTCCATATGAGAGGTATGAACAAGGTAAAAATAAGGGTGTTGATGATGCCATGATCCCACTAGTGGACATGATGACTTGTGATGACTTGCATGCTATGTATGATATTTGTGATATCACATATGCTTCATTGATATTTCCATGTAATACTTTGCATTTGCATATTGTTGAGCATGTGAAATTATTTGATTGTGATGATGTTGCCATAGACATGCCATGCTATAAACGTTATGTTGATGATATCATTGCTTGCACTTTGTTGAACAATTTCTATTCCCAATGTTTTGCTTGCAATGATGTTACCAATGGTACCCCTCGAACCATGCTTTGTCATGAATGTTTTACAATCTCTCCCGTTGCTTGCAATAAGATGAACACTTGCTCTTTCACTTGTTTTTATTGCAACAATAATTCTCATATGCTTTCTATTGAGATGGCCCCCATAGCTTTCTCAAATTTTGGAGATTTTGATGATTTCCATGATAAGCATGTTCCCCACTTGCATACTCACCATGCATATTTTTCATACTTGATTGACACTAATGGTGATGTGCACAAGAAGAGATACGTCATGATGGATGATGTGTTTCTCTACCATGCACACACATTCTTCCTTTTGTGTTTGATGTGTGTAGGTACCCGCACAAGAATGTCAACCTCGGTTGAGCATGAGTTGACAAAAAGATCTCTAGAGAGCATCCCCCAAGTGAGTTCAAGATCGAACCCAGCTCTGATACCTTTTGCATGCTTTGCATCTTTCATGTTGAAAAATTGCTCTTTCCTATGGTTTGCTTGCAAGCATGTTGATGGTATTCTTTCACCTTGTGACAATCATGTTTCATTGCTTTTGGATATGAATGCTTTGTGTGTTGCCACAAAAATGTTGAACAATTTCTCTTTCCGATGTTTTGTGTGCAACCATAATGCCATTTTGAGCATGTATTGTCATGAGAGCTTCCAAGTCTCTCGTATTGTTGTTGCAACAAACATAAGGACCACTTGCTCTTTCATATGGTTTGTTTGCAAACATGTTGTTTTTGCTACCGCTTGCGATACTCATACCCCCATGATTTTGGCTTTTGATGATATGTGTATGGCATCCAACATATTGAACAATTGTTATTTCCAATGGTTGGTTTGCACACATAATGATGTTGCTTTGGATATTCTTCCTCATGTGTTTTTGCCGAATTCTCCTAGCATTGCATCAAAGATGTTGATCAATATTTTAGTCAATTGCTTTGAGTGCCACACTAAGATGTTATATGGAGTTTTTGAGTTCCCACATTTGGATGATGTTCAATTAACTTCCATGCACTTTGACCTTGCATACGCATTTCGTTTGCGATACTTGAGTTGTGCTAATAGTGTTGTGCACAAGAATGGACATGCCACCAATGACATGCTCCTCTATCACACACAAACATATTTTGCTTGGTCTTTGTTGTGTGAAGGTACAATTGCTTACGCATCAACCTCTATGGACAAAGAGTTGACAAGACGAATCGAAGAGAGTTACCTAGGGCTACCCTTCAATGAGCTATCTCTACATTATAAGGTGACTTCCTTCTACTTGAGGACTCATGCTATAATCTTCATGAATTGGCTACTCTTTGAGTGTTGCTTCACTTTTGTTGTGAGCTTTGTAGGCTTCATGGAAGGTGAAGGAACATTGAAGAGTCGCCACATCAAGCTTCTCAAGGACGACTATATGGTGAACCCCAAGATCAAGAAGGTCTCCAGACATCATCTTCTTAGGATGAGCATGAAGAGTCGAGGACGACTCTTTTTGAAGGGGGGAGCTGATGCAGCCCGTCCTGCGGACGCTACTACATCCACAACGCCAAGTCCCCAAGATCGTCCCCAAGTCAACCAAGAAGATGGACCAGGAGCAGCCAGCTCCAGAACGAGAGTCTCCGCCGTCATCGCCCCGGAGAGTCCGCTCGGAACCAGCCGGAGTGTCCGGCGCGACTCGGTCGGAGTGTCCGGTCTGCCCCATCCCCAACCTGGCGTGGACATTCAGAAGGCCAGTTCGGACACTACCCGGAGTGTCCGGCTACCCCGGACTGTCCGGTCACTCCGACCCGGACTGTCCGGCCCAAGTGATGGGCCTGCGAGCCAACAGCTGGGCCCTTGGCCCATGTATCCCTCTATTTCGCACCAAACCCTAGTTTTATGCCCAAACTACCCCTGAACTTGTGGTTGGCCTATAAATAGATCCCCCACCCCCTCATGTATCCCTTAGGCATAGATGATAGACTAAAGACAACCCCCTTTGTGGAATCTCTAGTTTTGCCTCAACCCCTTCTACCAAAGGGGATCGACTATCGTCACCACCTCGTTGGAGTTTGCATCGCGCCTCCCTCGTTGTACAAGGCCTTGGCATCGGTGTCCCTTTGCCAAGACGTCAAGACCCTCTCCAAGGTGTTCTTCCCTCTCCGCTTGGGATTGACGGGAGCATGTTGGCCGATCTTTCCTTGTGAGGATTCTATCGGACCGGTGGCCACCGGTGAGAGAAATCGGCCTTGTATCGTGTGTGTTTTGCGTGTGTTCATCGTGTTCTTCGCGAGGTGTGCGTCCGCTTCCGCTACCTTCTCCCTTTCCCCTCGCTTTCCCATCGATTTGACCATGAGATCCGTGAAGATCAGGCCACCCTAGAGGTTTGCCCTCATCAAGGAGTTTCTCGCGAAAGCTGTGAGTAGTCGGAAGGTAGAACTCGAAGAGGTTATTGAACCTTCTCTTCATGGAATGGCGAGTGGCGCAGCACCGGAAGTTGTTTCGGAGTTGACTTCACCTGATGAAGAGAGAGCTAATGATAATGATCATGAAACTCCGAAAGAGGACACTACCAAACCTCGTAGGTCAAGCAGAACACGTGCAGCTCCTGAACTATACGGCAATCCGGTTGTGAATTTCATGGTTGATGAAATGGATGACCCTGCGACGTATGAAGAAGCGATGATGAGCCCGGATTCCAACAAATGGCTAGAAGCCATGAAATCCGAGATGGAATCCATGTACGAGAACCAAGTTTGGAACTTGGTGGACTTACCTCACGACCGAAAGGCCATTGAGAATAAATGGATTTTCAAAAGAAAAACTGATGTTGATGGTAATGTGACCATCTATAAGGCTCGACTTGTCGCAAAGGGGTTTCGACAAATTCAAGGAGTTGACTACGATGAGACATTCTCTCCTGTAGCGATGCTTAAATCGGTTAGGATTATGTTAGCAATTGCTGCATATTTCGATTATGAAATATGGCAGATGGATGTCAAAACTGCGTTCCTCAATGGTAAGATTGAAGAAGAGTTGTATATGATACAACCTAAGGGTTTTGTCGATCCTAAGGATGCTAATAAGGTATGCAAACTTCAGCGATCCATCTATGGACTGAAGCAAGCATCCCGGAGTTGGAATCTCTGCTTTGATGCGGTGATCAAAGAGTTTGGATTTGTCCAAACTTATGGAGAGGCTTGTATTTACAAGAAAGTGAGTGGGAGCAATGTGGCATTTCTGATATTATATGTGGATGACATATTATTGATTGGAAATGATATAGATCTTTTAAACAGTGTTAAAAGTTATCTAAACAGCAAATTTTCGATGAAAGACCTTGGTGAAGCGTCATATATATTAGGCATTAAAATCTATAGAGATAGATCAAGGCGCCTAATTGGGCTATCGCAGAGTACATACCTTGATAAGCTATTAAAGAAGTTTAATATGGACGAAAGTAAGAAGGGGTTCTTACCTATGTTGCAAGGCAAGACATTGAGTAAGACTCAAAGTCCGGCTACGGCGGAAGAAAGAGAGATGATGGATAAGATCCCCTATGCCTCGGCCATAGGCTCTATTATGTATGCCATGCTATGTACAAGACCGGATGTGGCACATGCTATTAGTTTGACTAGTAGGTACCAATCTTATCCAGGTTCGGAACACTAGATAGCGGTAAAGAACATCCTCAAGTACTTGAGAAGAACTAAGGATATGTTTCTTATATACGGAGGTGAAGAAGAGCTAGTCGCTAAGTGTTATATCGATGCTAGCTTTGACACCGATCCGAATGACTCTAAGTCTCAATCCGGATACGTATTTCTCTTGAACGGAGCAACAGTTAGTTGGAGGAGTTCCAAACAACATGTGGTGGCTGGATCAACGACGGAGGCGGAATATGTTGCTGCTTCAGAAGCGGCGCAGGAAGCAGTTTGGATGAAAGAGTTCATTACGAATCTGGGTGTGGTTCCCAGTGCGTTGGACCCGATGGTGATCTATTGTGACCACAATGGAGCCATAGCCAACGCAAAGGAACCGAGGTTTCACAAGAATTCCAAACATATTAAGCGCCGGTTTCACTCCATCCGCGAGCATGTCAAGGATGGAGATATAAAGATCTGTAAAGTACACACGGACCTAAATGTAGCAGATCCGTTGACTAAAGTTCTCCCTAGGGCAAAACATGATCAACACCAGAACTCCATGGGTGTTAGATTTATCACTATGTGAACTAGATTATTGTCTCTAGTGCAAGTGGGAGACTGAAGGAAATATGCCCTGAGAGGCAATAATAAAGTTGTTATTATATATTCCTTATATATATGATAGATGTTTATTTTACATGCTAGAATTGTATTGATCGGAAACATCAATACATGTGTGTTTAATAAACAAAAAGGGTTCCTAGTTATGCCTCTCTTATAGACTAGCTTGTTGATTAACAAGATGATCAAGGTTTCCTGATCATGGACATTGGATGTTGTTAATACCAAGATCACACCATTGGTGGAATGATGTGATGAACATTCATCTGAAGTATAGCATTACGATCAAGTCATTATGTTTATATTGGTATAACATCATACGAAGTAATCTTTATCCTTAGACCATGACATCATGTTAATTGCTAACACCGGAAGAGTATCTTAATAACATCAAACGTCACACCGTATCAGGGTGACTATAAAGATGGGTTCAGTACTACGAAGGTGTTATGTTGAGGCTCATAGATCAAGAGTGGAATTTGTCAATCCAGATGATGGATAGATATACTCTGGGCCCTCTCGGTGATATCACATTAGGATAGCTTGCAAGCAAGTGATGTGATCACTAGAATGTTATATCACGGGAACGAGAAAAGAATGCATGTCGGTAACGAGATCAAACTAGGTATGGAGATACCGATGATCGAATCTCGGACATGTAATATATCGAGAGACAAAGGGATTTAGTTACAAGCGTTAAAGGTTCTCACAATCACAGAAGTCATCGTTGAATGTGTAGGAGTCAGTACGGATCTCCAGGTCCCGCTGCTGATTATTGATCGGAGAAGGGTCTCGATCATGTCTGCATTATTCGCGAACCATAGGGTGGCACACTTAAGATTTACCGGACACCATTTTGGAGCACATATGTTTCAGATGAATGAATTGCAAAGCGCAGGAATTGTTTCAATAGAAACCGGAAATTGTTTCGGGTGAAATTGCAGAAGGTGGTTCTGCATGTGATATTGAAATATTGCAAGGGGCTGTATGTGAATATTTGTTAATTAAAGTAATTAAAAAAATTCTGAATAAATTTAATAAAAAGAGTTTTATTAAATGAGAGAGCATTAAATTTGGAGAAATTTAATGCATTTAAAGTGGAGACTTTAAAAGGGAATGTGAAGAGGCATTTTAATGTGGAGGGGTTATGAATGGGGGAGGTGAGGGGTCACCCTCCCCATGCGCCGGCCATGGAGAGAGGGGGCACCACCCTCCTCCTATAAAAGGCCACCCATTCCCTCCTTCATCCACACACCTCCTTGTGAAGGATCTCTCTCCCCCTCTAGAATTATTCCCCCATGGTCTCGGATTAGCGAGATACATATTCCCGGTGGCATTTCGTCTGGAAGGAGTTGCTGCTTCCGCTGGATCGCTGGAGCGAGGAGGTGGAGGTTGTCCGGTGGCTTGAACGTGTGTGCGAGTGCGGATGCGCTGCTGAGTTGCGGCGCTCGGACTTCCTCACGATCTTGAGATCGGCAAGTGTATCACTACATCAACCACGAGTTCCTACTCGTTAACAAAGCTCGTTGTCTACGAGGGTAAGTTCTCGTTGGATGTATGTCCACCCGTTGCTTTGTACCTAGTAGATAGATCTTGGCGTGTAGTTCACACCGTAGGAATTTTTTGTTTTCTATGCTGCGGACCCAACAAAACTTTACTCAACCTATTTGGTTCAATAGGAACCTCGATTTCCAGGACTATAACATTTTGTAAACGCGGGAGCCTCATGCGCCATAGCCGTCTCTGGAACACTTTCCGGCATTGCGTTACTTTACTCATCTTGATTAGATTCAATAACCTCATCAAGTTCTATTGTCCTCCTACTCAAAAACTTTCGCGAGTAACTTCTGTCTCGAGAAATATGTCGCACTTGGCGACAAACACTTTTGTCTTTTTCTTTTTAAGGTAGAAGGAATCCCCAGATTTTTCCAAGGTATAACCTATAAAGAGACGTTAATACTATTTGGGTTTGTAAAAAATTTACATATGCCTAGCATACCAAAATTTAAGAAAAGACATCTTGGGTTTGATCCAATGCCATAACTCATATGGTATCATTTCAATGGATTATGATGGCACACTATTCAGTGTAAAGTGGTAGTCTCTAAAGCATAATTCACAAAAATATAACGGCAGTTTTATTTGTTTCATCATAGATCCAACTGTGTCAAACAAGATTTGGTTACATCTCAAGAACACTCCACACTCTTGTTGTGTTTCGAGAGGTGCAAGTTGTGGAATAATTCTGCAACTCTTAGATGCTTGCTAAACTCGTAACTCAAAGGTAGATTTACGAATGTACTAATTTGACTCGCTAATGCATAAATCTAAAGTGGCTAACTGATCATCTGATAAAGCTTTAAGACTTACAGTTGAGCCATCAATGAGAGGCGTGAAACGGGCGATGCCGGTAGAGATGATGTTACCCAAGCAATCTTTCTTGAAAGTCCTCAGGAAAGCTTCCCGATATTCATCTTCCTTCTTCTCCCGGAGCTATTGGATTTCATCCAAGAGTTCCTTCTCTTTCCTTTCCGAAGCTCTTCAATCTGCTCAATACGATGAGCTCTCATGGCTTCGAAGGTTTTGTGTTGATTATCTTATAAATCATCATAGACAGGCTATATGATGCTAGCCATATCGATCTCGCTTTGCAAGGGGGTTGTAGTAACGGTCATTGCTTCCCGATCTATGTTACATCCCCAACGGAGTTGCCAAAAAGTGTGCTGCGCTTTAAAGAATCCCCACACTCGCAAAATGGATCCACCTAGTCGATGGACTGGAGTCTCCAATATGTTTGATCGGGTAACGTATACGGTCTTTACTCGGGTGCCTAGAAGAGCAAGGGTGATAGACCTCAATGCGTTCCTAGGAAGCCAATCTTACAGCGCGATACGCAAGACAGTAAGTTGGCGCAGTTTGAACCAGAAACCCGGGTTTCTCGGGATGGACCCTATGCGAGATTCCAGTGACTATTAGCTGAGTTAGTCGGTCTGACCACCCTAACTCGGTTGTTGATCATTCGAACGTAAAGTCACTTAAGAAACGTAAGCAAGGACAAGGGTTGGGATAGTCGAAAGTAATGCTTAAAAATAGTGCAAAAAAGTAGATTGTATTGATTTGTCGATTTTATGCTTAAAGTCAGTCGGTCAGTACCCCTCACAATATATATTGGGAGCTGGTCTTTCCGTGTAAGCCTAGGAGACTAATAAATGAGTATATTACGGACTGCTTAGTAGGAAAGCATCTCTAAACTATACAACTAAATGCTAGCTTCATACTGTACCCGGTCTCCAAGCGTCCTGTCAACCCTTCGTAGAGTTTGTTTCCTTCCATGTTGAAACAGTTATGTTGATCTTCAAGTATCTTTACCGACTAAGTTGTGGGTTTGGGCTTGAATCCACCGTCTTCCATAATCTTTCATCTTTGTAGGCCTTTACAGGTGTAACCTGATTTTGGACCGTCTTTCATCCACCGATTTAGAATCAATCGGGTTAATTCGATGAATCTCGGTGATGGGAAAAATGCGTCCATATCACCTTGTCCGGCTTTTAATTTTGTAATTTCAATGTTGCATTTATCAATTCATAGGCCATGGTTTTTCCTACTTATAAAAAATGTCTGTTTGCTTGTCTTGTATGGAAAATAGTGCATATTAGGAGTAAATAATAGCGTAGATTTTTTCGGCTCAAACTTCTATCCATGTTGTCCCAATTCTTTTCGGTCATGGGGTGGACGCCGAGGAGGTCACGATGTCACAATTGTGCCCTTCTATCCTGTGAGGCGGGTCACATTGCAAGCCAGGGCGAAAGATTCCAGACCGCGTAAGGGTGTACCGCATGCCGTCGTACCCCGCGTCGCAGACTGGTGGGCCGCGCACGCGGACATGGTTTGTCGTCAGCGTACGCGGGCGGTACTGCACTCTGTGAGATGCGTTCCAGGGACGACAACGCTCCGCACTCGCCGGGTGGTGGGCCCTTCCGAGAGCCGACATGGCGATGTGGTGCCGTAAAGTCCACGGTTTATCGCGGACATGGGACCGCCTAGAGCCAACATGGCGGCATAGACCCTAGACGGTTGCAGCTTCTCGTGGACGCAGAGTCGACTAGCGCCGACATGGCAGCATAGACCCTAGGCGGCTGCGGTTTCTCGAGTACGCGGGGGACATCCAGAGCCTACGTGCCACCATAGGCTATAGGCAGGCCCGGTTCCTCGCGGTGGACGGGCCCACATACATCTGTTGTGGCATCGTAGGTCCTGCGAGGACATGGTTCCTTCTGGCGATTGGGCCGCGGACATCTGATGTGGCATCATAGGCTTTAGCTGGACATGGTTGCTCATGGTGGAGGAGCGAGCTTGCATCGTAGACTAGAAGTGTCAGCGGTTTCTAGAGGTGATGCCTTGTGGTGGTTCCCGTTCACAAATAGACATCTCGGGAGAGAGCTTGTGTTGCAAGTCTTACGGTTTATTGGAAACATCTTGAGTATCAAAAAATGACCGTCATTTTTCTGACTAACCATTCTTAGGTCTCTCTTTTCTTCCTCTTTCTTTTCTTTTCCGACGGCGTGTTTCGGTTCTCTCTAGTGTTCGGTCGCAAGTGCCGTTCCAGTGACCATACCCGAAAAGGGCGTTGTGGGCTGCACACTAGCGTTAGCCATAACGCGTCTATGGTCGGATACTCTCGAACCTCGTCGCCATAGGATTGTCGGTACGCTCTACTTTGTCATCTTTTCTTATGTCGATGGTGTCGTGTTCGCCTCGCATGTAGCCTCTGCATGTCGCCTCTTTCCATCACAATTTTTCTCTCCGATGCATAGGATCCTGCCGACTCGACGACAGTGTTGTACAAGATTACGTGTGGGAGGCTAAGAAGGATGGTACAGACTCGGACTATGACTATGCTTCAAGCTTCCCCTAGCCTCTCGTACCTCAGTGTGGTCGTAGGTTAGGGGTTGCTTTTGCGATTTGTGAGTGGGGCTTAGCGACATGGGAGGTTGACAAAGTCGTAAATACCATCTTCTGTCCTCTTCCTTTTTCCGATTTATATTTTTCCTCTTTTCTTCTTTATCTTATCATCATCTTATCTTTTTTCCCGGTTTTATTTCTTGCACGGTGTGTCAAAATTTATCTAAAACTAAAAACATTGAGTGCGAATCAGACGACTGCGAATATATTGAATGCGATTACGTTGAATGTGAAGCGTTGGCTGCAAACTTTCCAAATCAGAATGTTTGAACTGGACGAGATAAAAATGATTAAAAACGTATCTAGGAATGCAATACATTAACGTTCCTCGGAAAATTTGAAGCAGCGAAGACGTTTATTGCGAATCTGTGGAACGTGTGAATGTTGAACAGGAGTTCATTGGTTGTGAAACGTTTTCTGCCAACGTGCCAAACCATGCTGTACAATGGGATGAAAAAATTAAATGAAAGCCGGACAAATGATGACCCAAATGGAGCGAAGAATGAACCGCGTTACCATTGCTCGGAAATAAAAGTTGAGAACCGAACACCTTGGATGTGAGTAAATCGTGTGCGAGTACGTTGAGTACGATAACATTGACTGGAAGGTACTAAATCGTGTTGTTCAAACTCGATAAGATGAAACGCTAAAATAGAAAATGGGCTAATAACCATGCAAACAGATGGACAAATGAAATGGGTTAACATTGCTAAAAAACAAAGTAAAAGATAACTTAATGCGATTAGGCTTAATACAAAAACGTTGAATGTGAGCATGTTGACTTCGAATGCATTGAAGATCAAATCGCGGTGTTCGAAATGGACAGAAAGTTTAATGCAAACACGTTGATTGCTGATCGTGATTTTTGAGATCGACGAGATGAAAAAGGTTGATAGAAAACAAAGAAATACAAGAGTCGAATAAATATGAAAACGATATACACGAGTATATATTATAAAAGTTATTGTCGTGAATCTATTTCCTATCTCGATTTTGTCTAATATTGTTTAATCATGATCTGTCTAGCTTTCTCCTTTACCGATATTTTCTGGCTAAACGTGTGTCTTGGATTAATCTTGTACACACACAATTTGTTTGGTTTCTATTAAAATACGCGTTAGATCATCGAAAGAAAACTCCAACACTCTAACACGTCATCAATTATTTGTACCACTTAGATTTTCCCAAACGTATGGTATAAAGCATCCTGTTACACGTGTGGTTCCATCGAAACGATGAAAAGATAAGCGATCGGAATTTACATGACACATTTTGAATAACAAAATGATGGACTCGAACATTTTTCTCGCCATGTTTGTCCCAACAAGATTATGTCCGCTTAGTTTTTTTACCATCGGTCTATGTTCTGTGATATTTCATTCCACATGGTAAAAATGGTGGGCTAATAAACTTGTTCGTCGTGGAATTACACGGAATAGTGTGGGACGTTTTAGTCCCACCTCGCCAGTTTACAAAGAGCCCTACCAGTTTATATACCCAGCTGAGATGGCTTGCATCGTCTATATATCTTCCTTTGGTCACAGGTTGTGAACATGCATGACAAAGCTTTAGACCATAAGAAGATGTCCATCGGTCTATTTCCAATCTTATCGTCGATTTTTCGTTAAAGCTATGTTTTTTTGCTTAACGGAGTACTCTTCAACCGTGTCAACATATTCCTCCTTTGTCATGATCTAAAACTTCTCTTTTATTGTGTCACCTAACGATTTTTCTAGCTCTTGTCAAGAACTTCGGTATCCACGCTTCGGAAAAATGTAGAGCTTCTGTGAGACATGCACAACTGTATGCTATTTTAATGCTTACACACCATCCAACATACGTGTTAACCTATTATAGATGTATAATCAAACGTTTTGTCTCACGGCTGCACCTCGGGGGGTGCAAAGAGAAGTCTAGTTACATATAAATTTTCTCCACCAATAAATACCACTACCGTATTTGGGAACTGACTAAATAGAATCGACAATAAAAAATAAGATATGCCCTTCATGAGTCGCCTCTGAGGGGCAAAGCCTAGCTTCCCTAGCCACCTCCCGCCCCTCCTCCTCATCTCAGTTTAGCGCCATGATGCCACATTGGAGAGCTGCGTGGATGTCCATTAAGGGGCGGTTGGGATCTTTCGTGGTGGCTACTCCTCATCCTGAGATGACATTTACGAGTTCTCTGTTAGGCCTACTCCTCTACTTCACACGCTACAGGCGGGTAATAGCGACGAGGCTTCGGATCTAGCCAACAGGAAGTGTGACCATCCGGGTGTTTATGACCTGGTGGACCAAACATGGAGTGGCGCTTCATATTGTTACATGTGTTCCAGATGGCGGTGCGGCGCATCGGAGTCTCGTCGGCAAGTACGTATAAAGATGAACAGGCGCATGGATGTGGCGTTGTTTGACACCATGGTGGTGTCAATGGGAAGTCTGAAAAGGTCCTTGAGTGGATCTTTACCCTAAAAAAGTGTTGATGGAAGACAACAATAGTGTCTCCTGAAGCGTGTGGGTCTGCTGGACCGGATCTAGGCTCTCCCAAGTTTCCTCAGGGAAACTTAGTAGTGCCCCTAGATCTAGGTGGTGGGTGACGGTGAATGAGGTAGGGGTAGATTCCCCCAAATTCATGACCACCCCCATAAACGAGTTTGAAGGTGTGGCGACAATAATTGGGAAGAGGGCAATAAGGTAGATGGCAATGACCGATCGAAAGACAAGTATGCGGTCCCATATGGAACCACGAGATCTATGATCAAGAATTATTGTCATGCAGGTGTCTTATCCTTGCTGAAGGTGATGGCTTGACTTAGGATTCTGGATGAAAATCCTGAGCAAGAGTTGGATCAGACTCGCCCTCATCACTGGACCTGCCACAAACCATTTTGTTGAAGGCTTTGTCTAGAAGTATCATATTTTTTCTTTGTTCATTCTTTTGTCTTATTATTTGTGACATGTTTGGTATTGATGCTTCCAAGATGGTGGCTTCAGATTGATCAACATTTTTTGCTAGACTTTGTTGAATAAATTAATAATGTTGAGGGCTAACCTCGAGGATGGCCTGATCTTTCACGAATCCCTTAAAATTGCGGAGGGGGATGAGGGAGAGGATGAAATCTGCGGATTCACGCACGAAGAACACGATGAACACACGCACAGACGAAGACACGATACACACCTATAGATCACGCCGGCGGTGACCGGTCCGGCGCAATCCTTAGGATCGGCGTCAGGCGAAGATCTCTCTCTCGAACCGGCACGTCGAGTGGGGATTCCTGGTGAGATCTTGACGTCTTCCCAAGGGGTTCCGATGCCAAGGCCTTGTACAACGAGGGAGGCACGATGCAAACTCCAATGAGGTCGGGGATAATTGGTGCTCCTTTCTCAAGGAGCATGAGACTAGAAATTAGGGAGATCCACAAGGGTGTCTTCTAATTTCAATTATCCAAGTCTGAGGTTTACATTGGAGGGTGCGGGCTATATATAGGTCAGCCACTAGTTCAAGGGTAGTTTGGGCAACTGAAAATATAAAAGGGTGCGTTACAAGGCCTAAGGGACGAGTTGGTGCACGCAAGCACTGTGACGTCCGGTTGTACCGAAACTGGAGACCGGTAGTGCCGGTGGCGGCCGGTCGTACCGCACACTGGTACTGGAGAGGTCTGGCGCTGGAGGCAGTTGTCCTCTGTCCCATGCAGTAGTACCGCTCGGAGCATGCGGTAGTACCGGTCGAGGCAGTAGTGCCACTATTTGGTACCGGTGAGGCATGTGGCTTCTAGCGGCTGCTCTCTGTCCAGTGTGGTAGTATAGCTGTCCCTAGGTGGTAGTACCGCTGATTCGAGGCAGCTGCTGGTTGCTGCGATGCTCTGCAAGCCCGTGTCCTCGTACCTGGTGATACATAGTGTCGGGGCATGAAGTATCAAACCGTCCAAGGGTGTATCGAAGTCACATGAGGTGAGGAGAGAATTCACCTTAGCTTAGAGGAGCTTATCTCGGGCACGAGTTATTGGTCCATTTGGGGGACTTGGTGGTGTAGATGTAGAGACGTCCACAGGAAGGACTGCATCAGCTCCCCCCTTGGGAAAGAGTCATCCTCGACTCTTCATGGTTATCATCTTGAACATCTCCATGGAAAGGTGAAAGGTCCTTAACGTTGAACTTATTTCTCACAAGGTACTTGGAGATTAGAATGTCGATGATGTAGGCACTGTTGTTGATTCTCTTGAGGACCTTGAAGGGACCATCTCCCCTTGGCTTGAGCTTGGAGTTGCATTTTTTTGGGGAAGTGGTCTTTGCTAAGGTGTATCCACACGAGGTCACCTTCCTCGAAGATCAACTCTTTCTTGTCTTTGTTGAGCCTTGTTGCTTGGCGTTGCACTTGTTGCTCGATTGTAGTGCTTGTCAACGTCCATGTTGGTGCGCTCATGGAGAGGTAGTGGTAGGATGTCGAGCGTGGTGAGGGGATCGAAACCATAGATAATCATGAATGGGCTCATCTTCGTTGTAGAGTGCTTGGCTCGATTGTAGGCAAACTCGGCGTGGGGACTGCATTCCTCCCAATCCTTCAAGTTCTTCTTGATCAACACACGAAGGAGAGTACCGAGGCTTCGATTGATGACCTCGGTTTGGCAATCGGTTTGCAGGTGTGATGTGGAAGATAAGAGTAGCTTGACGCCGAGCTTGTCCATGAGGGTCTTCCACAAGTACTCATGAATTTGATGTCGTGGTCCGAGACGATTGTTCTTGGCACACCGTGAAGATGGAAAATTTCCCTAAAAAACAAATTTGCAACATGTGAAGCATCATCGGTCTTATAACATGGTATGAAGTGTGCCATTTTTGAAAAGCGATCCACGACAACAAATATAGAATCATGACCATGCTTAGACCTAGGTAATCTTAACACGAAATCCATGCTAATGTCTGACCATGGTGCATGAGGATTAGGCAATGGCATATAAATACCAAAGGGGTTAGACTTAGACTTAGCTTGAACACATGTCGTGCATCGTTGAACGAGCGCTCCACGTCTCTCTTCATCTTGGGCCAATAGTAATGAGTGGAAAGCATGTCCAATGTCTTGTCACGGCCAAAGTGACCCATGAGGCCTCCACCATGTGATTCTTGGAGAAGAAAAAGTTGAAGAGATGACATCGGAATGTAAAGCTTGTTTTGTTTAAATAGAAAGCCCTTATGCAAATAGAAATCATCAATTCCTTTGTCAATGGAGTACTTTGCGAAAATTGGTCCAAAGAATGGGTCGGAAGCATACAAAGTTTTGATTTCATCAAGACCTAACACATTTACTTCAATTCGAGTGAGAAGGCTTGTGTGCTTGCGAGACAAAGCGTCTGTAACTATATTATATTTGCCCTTCTTGTACTTGACAATGTAAGGAAAAGACTCCATGAACTCAACTCACTTAGTGTGTCGCTTACTCAAGTTGGCTTGGCCTTTGAGATATTTCAACGACTCATGGTCGGAATGTATTATAAATTCCTTAGGCCAAAGGTAGTGTTGCCAAACATGAAGGACACGTACTAAGGCAAAAATCTCTTTGTCATAAATCAGGTAGTTCAGGTGGGCACCATCAAGTTTCTCGCTATGGTAGTCAATAGGATGCCCATTTTGCATGAGTACTCCTCCAATGCTAATACCGCTAGCGTCACACTCTATCTCAAAAGTTTTTGTGAAATCCGGTAACGCAAGAAGAGGTGCTTCGGTGAGCCTCTTTTTAAGTTCATCAAAAGTTTTTTGGTGTGCTTTGCCCCACACGAAGGTGACATTCTTTTTGGTCAACTCGTTGAGAGGACAAGCAATGGTAGAAAAGTCTTTCACAAAGCAATGATAGAAACTGACCAACCCATGAAAACTTTAGAGTTCACTCACATTTGTGGGAATGGGCCAATCTCGTATGTCCTTTATCTTCGAAATATCAACTTCAATGCCCTTCAAAGAAATGACAAATCCAAGAAAAATCAACTTGTATTTAGCAAAAGTGCACTTCGTAAGATTAACATATAGCTTTTCGTGTCGAAGGATTTGCAAGACCTCGTTGACATGTGTAACATGTTCCTCAAGTGACTTGCTATAAACAAGTATATCATCAAAATACACAACAACACTTTTTCCAAGGAGAGAACGCAAAATGTGATTCATAAGGCGCATGAAGGTGGATGGGGCATTAGATAAGCCAAAAGGCATGACCAACCATTCATAGATACCAAGTTTGGTCTTGAAGGCGGTTTTCCAATCATCACCTTCCGCCATGTGTATTTGATGGTAACCACTACGAAGATCAATTTTCGAGAAAATAGTGGCTCCACACAACTCATAAAGCATGTCATCGAGACGTGGTATGAGATGTCGATAATATACGGTTATAGATTTTATTGGATGACATTCCATGCATAACCGCAATGTACCATCCATTTTTGGAACAAGAATCACGGGTACCGCACTCGGGCTAGTGCTTACTTGGATCAAACCTTTGGAGATGAGTTGGTTAATTTGATGTTTGATCTCCTTCGTCTCCTCTGAGTTCGTGCGGTAGGCGGCACAATTTAGAAGAGGTGCGTCGGGTATGAGATCAGTGTGATTCTCAATTCCGCTAAGAGGAGGTAGTCCATGTGGGAGCTCTTCGGGTAACACATCCTTGAATTTCTGCAAAACAAGCATCAAAGAGGGAGGAATATTTGTCAAGCCATTAGTTCCTTGCGTTAGTCCCTTGCAAATGAGGACATAGTGCAAGATTGATGGGTTATTCCTCACATCTCCCATCTCACTTTTGGTGGCAAGGAGAACACTCTTAGTTTTTCCACTCGAGTTAGGCTTGTGGCTCTCACTTGCTATATGGTGGTTCTCACACTCACCACTCTTCTCATAAGTTTGTGTTGTGGTTTGCGACCTTGCTAAAGCCTTTGCATTATCCGCAATTATTTGGCTCGGAGTCATCGGTTGCAAAACACATGTCTTGTTAAGCCATTTGAAAGTGTATACATTTGTGTGACCATTATGTAGAGCACCTTTGTCAAATTACCATGGTCAATCAAGCAACATGTGGCAAACCGTCATTGGAACCACATCACACTCCATCGTTTCTTTGTAAGGGCCAATTGAGAATGTTACCAGGATGGTATGCTTGATCTTCATGGACCCTTGGTCACTTAGCCATTGTACGTGGTAGGGGTGCTTGTGTGGATGGAGGGTGAGGTTGAGCTTCTCACACAACTCGGTGCTGGCAAGGTTGTGGCAACTCCCTCCATCGATGATCACCTTTATAGATTTTCCATTAATGTGCGCACGTGTTTGGAAGATATTTGATCGTTGATCTTCATTCTCTTGTGCTTGATTGGTCAAGATCCTTGTGACAAAAAGAGATGGACTTGCATCATGTTCACACATGAGGAGTTCTTGGTCATCTTCTACATGTTGCCTTGTCATTGCCTCTTTGACTCTAGCATCAAATTCTTCCTCACTCAATCTTCATCTCCATTGTCATGGATGAATAATACTTTCTTGTTTCCACAATCAGCCGACTTGTGTCCTTTGCCTCCACACTTGTAGCATTCGCCATTGAATGGCGGGGTATCTTTTGTAAGCTTTCCACTTGGGGGATGTTTTCCTTGAGGAAGTTTGGGCTTGAAGGGAAGCTTGGAGGTAATTGAGTAGCTTCCATTGAAGGTTTTTGGTGTAGTGGTTGAAGCTTGCTTGTAGGTGAAATACGTTTTGGGCTTTTTGTACTTGATGTCCTCTTGTACTTGACGTTCGGCTTTTATGGCGATGTGCACAAGCTCCATCGTGTCGTTGTATGTTTGAAAATCGATGATGCGCTTGATTGGATGGTTCAAGCCAATGAGAAAACGTGCCATTGTTTGCTCCTCGCGCTCTTCCATGTTGGTGATACATCCATTTTGCATCACTATTCTATGTCATAATTCACTGTTATTCATTGCTATATTTCATATTGAGAGGTGATACTTATGTTATTTCATCTGTTTTTGCATGGTTGATGACTTTTGGAGTATGGACCGCTGCAGTCAGGATTCTGATGGAAAAGGTGCTGTTTGGAGGCAAAATTCGCGAAGATCAGAAAATCCGGGAAAATACACGGAAAATCCTATTTTTCTAGAAGACGAAGGAAGCCAGAAGGGGGGCTGGAGATGGGCCACAGGGGGCCCACACCACCCCCTGGCGCGGGCCACCCTGGGCCGCACCACCAGGTGGTGTGGCCGCCCTGGTCCACCCCTGGCACTCCCCTCTGGCGTATATTATCCTCCCGAAACCCTAAGACTCAGGGAGCGACCATAGAAAGATTCCGCCGCCTCTGCGGGGCGGAAAACACCGAGAGAGAAAGATCTCTCCCGCAGACAGATTTCTGCCAGGGGAATTCCTTCCCGGAGAGGGGAGATGGTCGCCATCAACACCACCATCAAGCTGGACTTCATTAGGATCATCATCATCATCATCACCACCACCATCATCACCATCAGCACCCTCATCACCATCTCCATATTGTTGTAACAATTGGGTTGAATCTTGCATAGTTCATAGGGGAAACTTTCCCGGTGTTGATTACTCTTTTTAGTTGATGCTATTGAGTGAACCATTGAATTATTGTTTATGTTTAGATTGTTATACATCATTATTCCATCTCTGATCATGATCCATATGATGTCTTGTGAGTAGTTCGTTTTGTTCTTGAGGACATGGGAGAAGTCATGTTGTTAGTAGTGGAGTTGTGTTGAGAAAGATTCAATAGTTTGATATTTAAGTTGTGGCGTACTTATTCTAGTGGTGTCATGTGAACGTCGACTACATGACACTTCACCTATATGGGCCTCGGGGAATGCATTGTGTATTTGGCTACTAATCGTAGGGGTTGCCGGAGTGACAGAAACCTGAACCCCCGGTAGGAAACCATTGCACAAGGGATGTAAGGGTCTTAGAGTTGAAAGTTGTGGTTAGGTTTCTACCTTAATTACTTTCTTGTACTTATAGATGTTTGCAAGGGGTATAATCACAAGTATGTATTAGTCCTAGGAAGGTCGGTACATTAGCACAGGTTCACCCACACAACACTTAGCAAGCTAAAGAAGAATGATCAACTATATGAAGTGAAAGCACTTGGCAGTATTCCCATGTGTCCTCGAGAATGTTTGGTCATCTTAAGTAATACAACCGGCTTGTCCTTTGCTGCATAAATGATTGGGCCACTTGCTGCATTTATTCCTACTGTCTTTTATTTACTCGTACTTTGTTTACTTGCTTTATCAAAAACCCCTAAAAATCCGTTTGCTAAGTATTTGCAAAGAATTCCTGATCCATACCACTAGCCAGCACCTTCTGCTCCTTGTTGGGTTCGACACTCTTACTTATCGAAAATACTGCGATACACCCCCTATACTTGTGGGTCATCAGGTACATAGTGCAAAGAGCTTCTATCTTCAACCACGGGGGCGTCATTGCGTCTTGGAGCACTTGGGTGATGATCTTGACAAAGAGGAGAACGATGATGCAACGAGCTTGATGCGCGTGAACACGGTCTTGTCATTCCATCGATGTGGAGTCGAATATTGTCATTTGTTTCGGCGATGGAGCGTTGAAGCGCTTCATTTTGATGGCCAAAGTTGTGTTGCATTGCATGCATTTTTATCTCAAGGCCATCGAAGCAGTTGTCGATGTTCTTGAACTCGGCTTGAGTCTCGCCAAATTGTTCATCTTGTCGCATCTCAATAGACTCACAACGTTCGCGGAACTCATGTCGGATGATGTAGTGGCTTGCGCGCGTCATGTACGAGCCTTGTTCTTCTTCTTGGGGAGTTGGTTGGCTCGACTCACCTGCCTATCTATCATGCAAAACACACAAGGATTGTATATGGAAGTGGAATATGGTGGTGTTAGCCTTTTACCTCACCTTGGGGATTGCACCGAACTAGAAACCACAAGTGAGAGCTATAAGCGTGCAAAGTGAAATCGCAAAGAAACCTCACACTAAAGAAAGAACTAAACTCTCAAAAGCTTTTGGTGGAAGGTTAGGGTGGTGGAAAACCAAACGTAATGATCCAAAGAAAAGGTTATTGTTAAAGGTGGTAGAGAACCAAAGATCAAAAGCAAAAAGGGTACGATCTAGAAAAACACAAGAAAACACACATGTGGAGATGGATGTGGTTAGGACGACTATGAAAATGAGCATAAAATGTCCTAACGAAGACTAAGCTCGGTTGTCGTGCCAACAGAAGGAGAGACCACAACTTGTTCGCCAAAAGAGGATAAGCAACGGATTTGTGCACTTTCCTTGGTCATGCTCTTTCTCTCTTTGCTTACAAGCTTGAGACTCTCTTTGTATTGGGAGACTATGTATCTTGCTATTTTTCTCTTTTTGTTTTCATTCTTTTTCTCCCTTTCTATACTACTATGTCAACTCTTGAATTTGCTTACACACTCTCACTTTCCAAGGACAAGTGCATAATGCTTAGGCAAATACAAGATGAGATGCTCTCATAGGATAGATACACACAAGGAAGAAGGGTTAACAAGGTGGAGCAAGTTATACCTTTGGTATTGACGACTAGCAACCGGTGTTGGGATGATGTTCGGGCATCACGGTGTCGGGGAGCGCGGTATATGATGACTTGCAGAAGCTTGCTGTTAGTTGGGCGACACGCACGCGGAACATGAACAAACAAAAGAAGGAAAAGAAGGTCAGAAAGCAAACTTGAGGTGAAAAATGGGTGTTGCAGAGCTCTCAGGCTCGAGCGGTAGTACCACTGTTTTCAGCTGGTAGTGCCGCTGACCGGTAGTACTGGAAATTTTGGCCGGTAGTACCGCATGCCTCCGTTAGTACCTCTTGGACCAGCGGTACTGCCGCTTCTGGGATTCCTGGGCGCATAGATCTCGAAGTTGGGCGGAAATTCGGCCCGAAAATCCTCAAATTCACGGAAATCTAACCAAAATTAGGGATGGAAACTCACTGGGAAGGTAGATCGACACCCAAAGCAACAGATCTATGGAACAAAACCACTAAAAACTCACCAAATCCAGAGATCGATCCGAAGGCAATTTGAGGCTCTTTTTTGGGGATTTTTAAATTTTTGGAGGATAGAAGAAAAATTGATGGGAGAATTCATGAGCAACGAAGCTCTTGATACCAATATGTTGAGGGCTAACCTCAAGGATGGCCCGATCTTTCATGAATCCCTTGAAATTGAGGAGGGGGTGAGGGAGAGGATGAAATCCGCGGACTCACGCACGAAGAACACGATGAACACACACACACGAAGACATGATACACACCTATAGCTCACGTCGGCGGTGACCGGTCCGGCGCAATCCCTAGGATCGGTGTCAGGCGAAGATCTCTCTCTCTCTCTCTCGCGAACCGGCATGGTGAGTGGGGAGTCTTGGTGAGATCTTGATGTATTGGCAAGGGGCTCTGATGCCAAGGCCTTGTACAATGAGAGAGGCACGATGCAAACTCCAACGAGGTGGGGGATAATTGGTGCTCCTTTCTCAAGGAGCATGAGACTAGAAATTAGGAAGATCCACAAGGGTGTCTTCTAATTTCAATTATCCAAGTCCGAGGTTTACATTGGAGGGTGGGGGTTATATATAGGCCAGTCACTAGTTCAAGGGTAGTTTGGGCAACTGGAAATATAAAAGGGTGTGTTACAAGGCCTAAGGGCCGAGTTGGTGTGCGCAGGCACTGTGACGTCCGGTAGTACCGGAACTGGGGACCAGTAGTACCGGTGGCGGCTGGTCATACCGCACACTCGTACCGGAGAGGTCTGGCACTGGAGGCAGTTGTCCTCTGTCCCATGTGGTAGTACCGCTCGGAGCATGCGGTAGTACCGGTCGAGGCTGTAGTGCTGCTATTTGGTACTGGTGAGGCCTGGTGATTCTGGTGGCGGCTCTCTGTCCAGTGCGGTAGTATCGTTGTCCCCAGGCGGTAGTACAGCGGGTTCCAGGCAGCTGTTGGCTGCTGCGACGCTCCGCTAGCTCGTGTCCTCATACCTGGTGATACATAGTGTCGGGGCATGAAGTAGCAATCCGTCCAAGGGTGTATCAAAGTCACACGAGGCGAGGAGCAAATTCACCTTAACTTGGAGGAGCTTAGCTTGGGCACGAGTCATTGGTCCATTTGGGGGAGTTGGTGCTATGATTCCAACTATATGTTTGGTTGACGTTTGGCTCGCGAAATCCTTTCAACTTGGCAATTTCAAATCCTCTTTGGATGTAACTATTGTTTTCGAACTTTTGGATATATAAAGAAAAACAAATGTTATGTCTTGTAGTACTTACGTACTACTAGATAGAAATTTATTATTAGACATTGGGTGGTGACATTTTTACAAGAATATAATTTAAATGTTTGAATTACTTGAAAGATCGAAAACAATGTGAAAACACAATGCAGACTAATAATTACATTTGGCATTTTCTTTTTGCGCCAATAACAAACAATATATTTCCTTGTAAAGATTTTTGGATAATGAGAATTCCTCTGAAAATAAAGGTGTTCTCATGGCTAGCTTTTAGAAACAAAGGTGTTCTCATGACTAGCTTTTAGAAACAGTATATTCACCAAAAATAATATGGTAAGAAAAGGTTGAGATGAGACATCTACATTTTGTCATTGTAATAAAAGTATGATTTTTTAATTGTGTAATTGTAAGGTATGTTTGTAACTTGGTAGCTTGTTATTTTGATACCAAGAGGTTGCCTGCTAATATAGGGGAACCGTGATTGGGTCATTCAACAAGCATTCAGATGTAAATAAAGTTTCCAGGATTCCAGGCTTCACGGTATGTATGTCAGTATCACACAGCAAGCATACGGGTCGGTGGATATACTAGTAAAATCTTAATCATGTACCGTATATATACTGCTACGGACCGAATCTGCTTGAAATCAAACTTGCGGACCGAACCTGGTGACGGTTTGAAAGGATTATCAGCATTCAACCCACGGCGTTAGAGCATCTCCACTTGTTGGCCGTTTGCAGGCCGAAATCCGGATCTAAATAACGCCGGACGAACGAAGGTTTCGGTCTGAAAATGGCCAATTTCCTATTCGTGTTCCTAGCCGAGTTTCCAGGCGAAGTAAAAAAGGCTACATTTTCAAATTGTCTCGTTCCCGCGGCGAAATCTTGGCCATAGGATGTTCGGCAGAAGTACGCCCAAAATAGTTTGGCCATCAAATTATTACAGAACAAGATAAAATGGGTCGGCGATCAGTCGTCGATAGGGGTGATGATCTCCTCTGGCGTGTCGGGTGCGACAGGGATGGGTTCGTCGGCGTTCCTGCCGGCCGACTGGTTGGAGGAGGTCGAAACGGAGCTCGGCAAGGGCACAACGGCGGAGGTGTTCGGAACAGAGCTTGGCGCGTTCTCGGCGTTGTCCTCCTCAAGGATGTCCTTGCGCTGGGCCAGATACCAGGCCTTGACCGGCGAGCTCATCGCCGAGGTGTCTTCGCTACCCATGAGAAACTGCAGATCCGTGTTCCTCTTCTTGGCGGTGAAGTTCGCTTTGAGGAGATCGAGCTTGCGGTCTTGGTTCTGTAGCAGCTGCGCCCATCTCTGCTCGGTCTTCTCCTCCCTCTTCTTGGTATGGGCCTTCGTGTCGGCGATGCACCTCTCGATGGATTCCTGGAGGCGCTCGGTGGGAGGTCCTGCGGCTTTGAGCATCTTCGCCTTCTTCTGGCCGAGCTCTGGCCTTTCTTCGCCGACAGCAGGTGGAGGGGCTGTCGGGTTATGCACGCCGTCCTTCGTCTTGCCGAGGGTGAGCCGAGTATCCGCCCATTTCTGGAATTTCTCAATCGAAGGGAATACATGATAGAACTTGAACTCGACGAGATCGCCGAGAACCCGACAGGCGAGTATCCGGCCGGTGACACGACGCTTGGTTGGCTCCCCCAGACGCCGCCGTACTGCGCACGAGACGACACCAATGCCGCTTCCCTCATCGCTTGAGCCTCGGCCGCTGATTCCCTTATCGCCTAGGCCTCCGCCGCCGCTCCCCTCATCGCCTGAACTTTGGCGAGCTCCTGCGCCTGCTTGGCCCTTGCCTTCCTGTCCCTACGGCTCTCCGTAGTGAACTTTCTCGCCGTGGATAGGGTCAACCAGTTGGGGGCGCTCATGCCCTGAGGTTTCAGCGCGGGTGCTCTCGGCTTCCTCACCTTTTTCTCCTTTGGTTCGCCAGCGGCGGATCGGGGTTTGGCGAAAGCCTTGGGCGGCATGGCGGCCAGGAGCTCGGCGAACTGGCGAGAGATGTGGAGGATTGTGGACGGAAGGCGGGAGAGGAAGAAGAAAAGGGCGGGAACTCGGCAGGGCTAGCCCACCCTCGTCGATAGGGCTAGTCCACCCTCGTTTTCTCTCCATCCGGCGTTTCCAGGCTGTTTTCGGCGCCTCAGGTTCGGCCTGAAAACGCCGGACCAATTTTGGGCTAAATCCGAACGAAATCGGCATCCTAAGAACGCGACTGGACGAATTTTCGCCGTCCAGACGCAAAATAGGCGCTGGGAACACCTTACTAGGAACGCGAGTGGAGATGCTCTTTGCTCACTAGTCGCGGCATGTTGTCAGATAGATGCTCCGCGCGCTATCTTCTGCAAACATTTCCATTGACCATGGTAATGACTTCATAACGACCAGACGCATGTTGGACCGGATCTACAGATTGTAGCAGCTCAGCATCGCGGTACATATTTGAAATCGGCAATGTTGCAGTTAGTACTATTCCGTATAGCCACTCTAAGCAGGACCTGCTACGCCCACTGCCGCAATGATTAGGGAGAAATCACTTACTACTAATTCAGGTAAGCATCGCACTATCGCAGTAACTAATCCGAAAACAAGCACCCGTACGGTACGGCCATCACACGCCGAAGCACGCGAGCTTTTAGGTGGACGCCAGCCTGCCCTGTCAAATCTGGAACTAGAAAATCAGCCTGTCGTGTCAAACGCGATGTGCGATCTGCATGACTGCGTTTCCGTCGTGTTCATCCGGTCCGCAATGCTCGATCGAGACGCAGTTTCAAAATTTTGAAATCAGGACTCAGGAGCGTGTAGTATTAAATCAGAGCGCCGCACGGCACCGCATCGAGCGCATAAATAAATGGGTCAAGGGGGACACGGTGGGCCCTCGGGCCTGGAGCGCGCGCGCGCCGGAGTTAAGGGCACGTGGAGACGGCCCACTGGGGCGGTGGTTTGGTTTCGAATTTCGGATTCCTCGGCAACGGCCTCGGCTCGCGGGTGGAACACCGGTCTCCAGGCCCAGCGCGAGGAGTGTTTTGCTCGCATCCCGGTTCCTGTTTGGTTTTACCAGATCGGATCGAGATTTGTCTTTTGGCCGGTTGATTGATCTCGATCGTGTGACCATGGTTGCCAACACGAATTCTTCACCTTCCATTTCTTCAACTGAAACATTCGCAGCGAGGTTAGTTTACTCAATTTGTATCACCTCTTGCTGTTGAGTGGTCTGCAGAACCACGCATCCACAAGGGCCGTGTTTGGTTAGGCCGATCGTCGTTTCTCGCACCCGGCAGGAATAAATAAGCACGTTTGCCTTGCTAGATCGCGTGGAATTTCTGCACCGCACAAGATTTAAAGCATGTCAAAAGTTGGCCTGCTGGGAACGTCGAAATAGGCCGTTTCCACGCAGCCATGCCCTGACGAGCGCCGTGTGCCGACCCCTTGCACGCATGGGGAAGCGCAGGAGACGGGATGTTTACGGCTTAACTCCGAGGCCACTCCGCTCACCGCCCACTTCACTCCCTCTGTCACTCACTCCGATTCGCAACCATGGCCGCCGCTCCTCCTCCTCTGTTCCACAGCCCAGCATCGGCGAGGTGAGTACGCATGGGCGGTGGGCGGCCGTCCAACTGGAGAAGCTCGTCGCCGGCGGCAAGGCGGCCTTGGCGAGGGTGCTTAGGGCTCCCGCACCCTTCTGCGCGCGCGGAACTCTGACGACAACGACAACGACAACGGCCGCTGTCGTGGGAATGACCACGACAGTCACTACTAGGGGTAGTGATTGATACGATTGGGGGCAAGAGCGAGTCGCCATCCGCGCTACTAGCCGGCATGACGGCTTCAGCGCCATACACCATGAAGAAGGGGGTGAACCCTGTTGATCGGTTGACGGAGGTGAAAAATCCCCATAGCACGGAGGGGAGTTCTTCGACCCAGCATCCTGGCGTCCACTCAAGGAGGACCTGTAGTCTTGGCTTGAGGCCATGGAGGACACTCTGATTGGGGCGCTCGGCTTGGACGTTCGACTCCGGGTGGGCGACTGAGGCAAGGTGGAGTCGGATGTCATGCTCTTCGCAAAAGTCAGCCATGGAGCCCTTGGCGAAGTTGGTGCCGTTGTCGATGTTCTGTGGGTAGTCGTACCTATAGATCAGCTCACGAAGGAACTTGGTGGCGGTCTTGCCATCGCATATTTTGATGGGCTTCGTCTCGACCCACGTTGTGAATTAGTCGACTGCAACCAAGAGGTGGATGTAGCCCGATGGGGCAGTTTTGAACCGACCCACCATGTCGATGCCCCAAACGGCGAATGACCATGTGATGGGGATAGTCTTGAGGTCTGAACCAGGGATGTGTGTCTGGTTGGTGTATTTCTGGCACCCGACCCAGCACTGGGCGATGTCGATGGTGTCGGCGTGTGTGGTGAGCCAGTAGAAGCCATGGCACATGGCTTTGGCGACTAGCGATCTTGCGCCAGCGTGGTGGCCGCAGTCATCGACGTGGATTTCTTGTAGGATCTTGTGACCCTCTTCTAGTTGTACACAATGTTGGTACACCCCTGTAATGCTACGCTTGTGGAGTTCGCCGTTGATGATAACGAAGGACATGAAGAGGTGCACGATCATGCATGCCTCAGTCTCGTCCTAGGGCAGGATCTTGTGCTCGAGGTAGGCGACGTAGGGAACGGTCCAGTCGCTAGGCTTCATGACCATGGCGACTAGAGCCGACTCGGGCTGCAGTGGAATCCTGATGCCGATTTCCTTTGGAGGAGAGACCGATGGCTTGTCGACGATGTCGAGGAAGACACCCGGACGTAGAATTTGGCAAGCCGATCCGATGCGTGAGAGTGTGTAGGCCTCCTCATTCTTACGACAGTCAATCCACTCAATGGAGTAACCGACAAAGTAGCCCCCAGCTGGTCTACCGCTTGGCAGTACGCTATCATGTTGGGCGCGACTGTGTCGCAGGTGCCAGCAACTTGTGCGGCGACAAGGTTGGAGTCGCCATAGCACTTGAGGCAATTGATGTTCATATCATTGGCGGCTCGCATGCCGTGGAGCGTCGAGGAGAGCCTCGTATTCAGCCATGTTGTTGGTGCAGGGCGTGAAGTTGAGCTACAACATGTATCGGAGTTTGTCGCCCTAGGGGGAGGTGAGGATTATCCCAGACCCAGCATCATCCGTGTTTTTTGAACCATCGAAGTGGAGTGACCAGTAGTGGAGGTATGGCAACATCGTGGGTTGTTGTGCTTCTTCCCAGTCGGTGAGGAACTCAGCCAGAGCTTGTGAATTGATGGCCTTTCGTGGCTCGTACTTGATGTTGTGGACACCGATTTCGATGGCCCACCTGGCGACTTGCCTAGTCGCGTCACGGTTGCGGGTGATGTCTTGCTGCGGGGCGGAGAAGACAACCGTGATAGGATGCTCCTAGAAGTAGTGAAGGAGCCTCCTTTGGGCCTAGAAGACCATGTAGACAAGTTTTTGGTACTGCGGGTAGCATTGCCTCGAGTCGGTGAGGACCTCGTTGATGTAGTAGATCAGGCGCTAAACGAGGAGCTCCTTTCCCTCCTCAGGTCGTTCGATGACCATCATGGCGCTGACAACTCAACTAGAGGCTGCAACATAGACTGATACCTTCGATCCGGATTACGGATGTAGTATAGCTTCTTTTTCCCTAGTAGACCTAGGTTTATGGAATCCTCGGGAAGCAGATGCGTAGTGAAGTTACTTTAATGGACCTTCGAGAGTTTTAGAATTCCTTTTGTGTTTTTACCAGACCTATAGTTTGCGTCTTTTTGTTGTTGTCGATGATGGAGAGAGAGGGCCTAGGGAATTCGGTTTCACTAGTAGCTGTGCAAAACATCTTATGGGAATAAAAGATAAAAATAAAGTATGCATGTAATTGTTAGAGCAACATAAATTATATGTGGGCAGTGCATCCATAATTCTTATTGCCTCCGCAACCGCTTATAGCAATAACCTACTAGTCTCATCCATATAAGAAAGAGAACTAATGATATGCATAGTGACGTCACCATTAATCCCAAGTAAATCCCTCACATATAGCCGTACTACCCCTTCTGTCACTGGGGTTTCCAACCTGTAGATTAGTCATTACTCATACTCCATATACCTGGCTCAATCCTCGGGGTCTTGGGGTACCTGACAAGTTCTTAGATTGAGGCAAGAGAGGATACAATAATCATCATGTCATACAAACTAATGCATGATCCCATCTATGATAAATAACATGCACAAAAGCTACATGGCTAGGCCGAAGCCCTTAGCCCAAGGAGAATTACTCACACATAGAGATGAGATCAAAGATCATAAACATTGTAGCGCAAATCATGAGATTGATCGCAAATAGTCTTACAATGTCGCCAATCGAAGAAGAGATCTACTATTACAAGTGGTGGAATATAGCTATGGTAATGGAGAGATTAGATCTAAGTCTATTCCTCTAGCGGCATGTCGGTGTTGTGGATGGAGATCTAGAGGTGGCTGATGGTCTTTGGAGTGGCCCTTTTCTGGTCGCCCGAGGCCTCTTTATATAGGGGCCCGAGGCCTCTTTATATAGGGGTCCCTTCACAAAAGTTGTTCTGTTTGACCTAGTGGTGTCGATGGCAACTATATGGCCGGAACTATACGGCCGGAATTTTATTCCGGTCATATAGTTGGTCGTTAAAACGTTTACCTCCTCTTCACGGCTCGTGGTTTCTTCAGGTTGTTGGAAATCTCGTATCTTTGACTTTAATTTAGTGATTCCCATCATCAAACATCATTATCAGCATGTTTCCCTCAGTTATGAAACCAAGGTTTAATCGAACCAGTAGGAGCAAGAAAACACCCTAAAGGTGTTGCTAGCTAAGCCTTGGCAGGGCGCACTACCGGTGCTAGTAGCAACATGGAGACCTGCACAACACAACCACAGAACTTTGTCCCCAACTTGCGATGAGGTTATCAATCTCACCGTGTTTTGCTGAAAACAAAGGATTAAATGTATCGACGGGAAGGAAGTAAAAGTTTGCAGAAAGTAAACACAAAGCAGTAAACCATTTATAGATTGTATGTAAAGAAAAGGACCGGGATACATAGTTCACTAGAGGTGGCTCTCCTTAAGATAGATAACATGCTGGGTGAACAAATTACAGCGGGGCAATTGACAAACATCGAGAAAGCAATACATGCATATACTAATCATCTTGACTCCTTTGGAACTTGATTGGGTATTACAACATTATACATAGACCGCCATCCAACTGCATCTATGACTAATAATCCACCTTCAGGTTATCATCCGAACCCCCTCCAGTATTAAGTTGCAAGCAACATATTATTGCTTTACGAATTGTGTGTAATGTAAACAATAAGATTGTTCTATGAACAAAGGATTGTTGTTTTCTCCCTAGTAGCAACAACACATCTAGTACCTTAGAGATTTCTGTCACTACCCCAGATTACCAGAGGCATGAACCCACTATCGAGCATAAATACTAACTCTTGGAGTTGCTAGCATCTACTTGGCCAAGATAGCTACTAACAACAGAAAGCATGCAAGATCACAAATAACAAAGACATGATAGAATCAATAATCAATCTGAAATAGCATCTCAATATCCATCGGATCCCCGCAAACACAACATGCAGAATTACAAATAGATGATCTTGATCATGAACGGAGCTCACAAGATCTAAACATGAAAGCACAAATGAGGAGAACCAGCCATCTAGCTACTACATGGATCCGTAGTCCAAGGATGAACTACTCACGCATCACACCGGAGGCTTGCATGGTGATGAAGAAGGCCTCTAGGGTGAATTCCCCTCTCTGGCAGGGTGCCGGGAAGAGCTTCAGAACCCTCCCGATCTAGGGATGGAGATGATGGCGGCTACAGACTCTTTCGTGGATTTTTGATCAGGCACTTAGGGTTTTCGTCCTGAGGGCATCTTATAGGCGGAAGGAGAGGCCGAGGGGGTGTCGGAGGCGGCCACACCACCCCCTAGCATGGGCCAGGCTGGGCCACGCGGCCAGGTGGTGTGGTGGCCCCCTGGCCCGTCTCCGTATCATATTCTGGCATCTGATGACTTCCGGAAAAATAGGCACTTTGGCTTTTGTCCCGTTCAATTCCGAGAATATTCATTTTCTGACTTTCCTGGAACCAAAAACAGCAGAAAACAGGCAGCTGGCACTGTGGCTCTTGTTAATAGGTTAGTCCAAGAAATCATATGAAAAGTACTCCAAAGTGTGGACAAAACACAAGAAAGTGGATAAAACCAAGCATGGAACATCGAAAATTATAGATACATTTGCAATGTATCAACATCCCCAAGCTTAACTCCTGCTCGTCCTCGAGTAGGTAAGTGATAAAAAGAAAGAATAATTTTTGAGGTTACATGCACCATCAAAGACTTGACCAAAGTATTTGTAAAACATTCAAAGCTGGGATCATAGTGCTTCAATCATAACATGAAAGACAAAGTTATAGCAATAAGACAAAGAAACTATGATGCAACATGAAAATGCACAAACAAAAGATTCATGAATAACAATGCTTTGCAAGACGTTTGTTTGTTTCACATAAAGAAAACATAGCATAATAGTATTCAGCTTGTCCCTCAATAGAGTAGCAAATATAAATGCATAGGACACCTTCAAAGTTCATAAGAGTGACTAGATACAAATAGTTTAAAACAAGCAATATCAAGTTATGCATCAATCAACTAGTCTTGGAACAATGCACATAGAACTAAGAATGGCCACTATGCTCTCAAAGTAGGTGCACAAAGATAGAAGGTGGAGACTCAATATAATGGTGGAAGAAAGGCCTTTTTATAAAAGGAAGTAGGGATTCAAGTCTCATAAAGAGCTTCCAAAAATTATGGTACTTATAGCTTTCAGCTCTCATTGCCCCTATCATAAGCATCTTGAAGTGATTAAGGTTAAAGTGAACAAACTATGGCGTACATGCTTGACGAAGTATAAGTTAGAAATCTCATGTCCCTTGTATACGAGGGCCGCTCCTCATGCTACTCAAGTTTAGTCACCGGTAAGTTCTTGTCATTGTAAGTACATGTGTATCATAGAGAACCGCCAACGGGGTACCCCTTGCCCGATGATACGGAAGAATCCCCATATCAAAATGACAAGGCAAGCAGACAACGAGCATCTCAACAATCTTCTTATTTACCATGGGAATATGGTGCTTTTTTCTCTCTTTCCTCTTTTCATAATCTCTTTTTTTCTCTTTTTTCTCAATATAGGACTCTTTTTTTATAAGAAGAATGCTTCATAGACAGCTCATTATGGTTACGCTGCAGGTTTCCACCATGTCAACATGGATTAGACCAGCGGCCCAGGCGTTTCTCTAACACATATACATAACTCCATGGACTTACAATCTCCCCTTTCATTTCACACCGACGACATCCATATACAAAAGAGCATGATATCAACTAGGTACAAAGTACCAAGTGCAATGTTGAAAGCGTTCCCCATGACAGCATGATTCTTCTAATTCCCAACAAATAAGTGCAAGCATATACAGCATAGACGACACAATGGTTCAAGTTTATTAAGGGCAAAAGTAAAGTGTGCCATCAAGTTCGTGAGAGCTTTAATCACTAGTTTTCTCATAACAAGTTTAATTTGGAAGGTAAACAAAAGCATGAATATACTTGGAATAGCATAAGATAATAGGTAGGTATGGTGGACTCTTTGGAATAAATTGGTTTAGGGAGTTGGATGCATCAGTGGAACTCATACTTTGTTGTGGAGGCTAGCAAAAGACTGGGAGTGACAAACTAAGAGAGCAATAATGGCCATAATCATCTAGAGCGACAAAACATCATTGATCAAAGCATAAAGTGATATTATAATTTGAAAACTAAAGGATCATAAAGGCTATGGTGACTTGAGATAGTCATAACATGGTGTGAGCATGCGCCAAGTCAACCCAAAAAAAGCATCAAAGGAGAATACCACTATACTATGCTTTAATATGCTAAAACAACGCATGATTCATCCAAGGCACATTAAGCGATCTCAATTGTTTATAACAAGTCATGCTACAGCAAGGAATACTAAGCATAAAGCTAAAAAAATCTCAAGCATGGCACGACAAAGCATAGGCCACAGTCAAAAACGAGCTCTTTGTACCACATAAGCATGAACTTTCCTACTCTTTTCCAAACCAAACCAAACTATTTGCAAACCAATGTATGAAAGAGGGGGTCCAACCAATTTATTCAGCAAACTAAGAAAACCAAATAAAACGAAAAAAACAAAACGAAAACGAAGAAGAAGACGCTCCAAGAACAACACAACTGTGCATGAAACAATAAAAATGAAGCGTTTGGAAGAAACATGGGATTTTTATTGATGAAGAAGGGGATGCCTTGGGCATCCCCAAGCTTTGACGCTTATAATTCTTGGATATTTCTTGGGTGACACGCGTGGCATCCCCAAGCTTGAGCTTTAGTCCATCCTTCATCTCATTACTCATTCCTTCCATACACCTGAAATTTTTCCTTCATACAAAACTTCACACAATTTTTATTAGCAACATTAGTGCACTCAAGATAAAAGGTCTTAAGGTTCCGTTCTAACACCAAATAAACTTCCATTAGAAAACTAGCTACTATATCACTTCCCTCAAGAAGCTCAATTCCCCAAAAGAACTTAAAAAGGAACCAACAAGAAGCAAATGCAGAAAATGGCAGAAATCTGTCAAAACAGACCAGCAGGTAAAGATGAAATTTTTCGAAGACCTTCTGTTGCTCAAATCAAAAAGTGTTGAACTAACGAAAGTTAGATAACAACCTGGGGCAGAAGCACAAAAATTCACGCCTCAAAAAGACGTTCAGAGATTTTACACCAATCTTTACGGTGAAGCACAGAAATCTGTTTCAGGACAACAACAACTTTCCCAATTATTACTTCTCTCTCATTAGAGGTTACTCTTGGCACAAAAAGCAAATAAAAAGGTTAAGGAGTGGTTATTACTAAAGTAATAACTTCCAAGACTCATCTAAAACTTTTGGGTTATCTCCCAATAAGTACTTTTATTTAACGCCTTTAAGTTAGGCATAAGAAGCAAGAAAGAATCAAGTGTTCTCAAATGAAGAAGCATTAAGACTAAATTTTGTTTTCATAGGAGAAGCAAAAGAAATCTTTCTCTCTTCTTAGGGAAGTGTTCTATACCTTTATTGAGTGGGAGTTGATATTTAATGGTGCCTTCTTTCATATCAATAATGGCACAAATAGTTCTAAGAAGAGGTCTTCCCAAAGTAATAGGACAAGAAGCATTGCATTCAACATCCAAAACATAGAAATCAACGGGGACATAGGCATTGTTAACCATAATAAGAACATCATGAAGACTCCCCATGAGTTTCTTTTTAGCATTATCATCAAGTGGGACATTCAAATAACAATCTTCAAGTGGAGGCAAATCAAGCATATCATAAATCCTTCTAGGCATAATAGAAACACTACTATTAAGACCACATAAAGCTTTGAAATCAAAGTCATTCACTTTCTTATTAATGATGGGTTCCCAACCATCTTCTTGTTTTATAGGAATAGAAGCTTTGTGTTCCATCTTTTCTTCTTTAATCTTTATGAGAGCATCAGTAATGTGTTTTGTAAAGGCCATGTTCATAGCACTAGCATTAGGACTTTTAGCAGGCTTTTGAAGGAACTTAATAACTTTAGAGATATTGCAACCATCAAGATCAAAATCAAATTTATCATCTAAAGTAGTAGAACTATTACTAACCTCAACACTAGTGGTGGTGATAGTAGAAACACTAATGTTTCTAGCAATTTCATCTTCTCTTTCCCACTTAGCATGTAATTCAGCTAATAGTCTAACATTTTCATCAATTCTTACTTGTATGGCACTAGTATCTGCAAAGGGATTATCATTAGTTTCAGGTTTAGCAGCCATTTTATTCAAAGAAGATTGAGCTTCAGCCAAAGATGCTATATTTCTTTCAGCATTAGAGAGTTTTTCCTCAATAGTTTTATTGAAAGAAGTTTGTTTACTAATAAAGTCTTTAAGCATAACTTCAAGTTCAGAGGGAGAACTCCTATTATTGTTGTAAGAATTTCCATAAGCATTACCATTGTTGGGAGGATATGGCTTATAATTGTTGTTACCAAAATTACTCCTATAAGCATTATTGCCAAAGTTGTTATTTCTTATGAAGTTCACATCAACTTGCTCTTCTTGAGAAACCAAAGAAGACAAAGGAACATTATTTGGTTCAATATGGGCTTTCCCATTAACAAGCATAGACATAATAATATCAATCTTATCACTCAAGGAGGAGGTTTCCTCAACAGAATTTACCTTCCTACCTTGTGGAGCTCTCTCAGTATGCCATTCAGAATAATTAACCATCATATTGTCCAGAAGTTTTGTTGTAGCACCCAAAGTGATGGTCATAAAGGTACCTCCAGCAACAGAGTCCAATAGGTTCCTTGAAGAATAGTTCAATCCTGCATAAAAAGTTTGGATGATCATCCAAGCAGTCAGTCCATGAGTGGGACAATTCTTTACCAAAGATTTCATTCTTTCCCAAGCTTGAGCAACATGCTCATTTTCAGATTGTTTAAACTTCATTATTTCATTTCTCATAGATATAATCTTAGCAGGAGGATAGTATTTTCCAATAAAAGCATCTTTGCGCTTAGCCCAGGAATCAAGACTATTCTTAGTTAGGGAATTCAACCATTCTTTAGCTTTTCCTCTCAAAGAGAAAGGAAAATAATTTCAGCTTAATAATATCTCCATCTACATCCCTATGCTTTTGCATCTCACAAAGTTCAACAAAGTTATTTAGATGGGCAGTAGCATCTTCATTACTAATACCAGCAAATTGTTCTCTCATAACAAGATTGAGCAAAGCAGGTTTTATCTCAAAGAAAGTATCTTCAGACACATGTGGAGCAATAGGTGTGCTCATAAAATCATTGTTGTTGGTGCTAGTGAAGTCACACAACTTAGTGTTTTCAAGAGTAGTCATTCTTTTGTGTTTTCAAATAAGAAAGCAAACTAGTAAAACTAAATTTTTTGTGTGTTTTTGATAACAAAACAAGCAAACAAAGCAAAAGAAACTAAGCAAAACAAAAATAACAAAGTAAAGAGATAGGTTATGAGGGACTCCCCTTGTGAAGATGTCCTTGACTCCCCGGCAACGGCGCCAGAAAAATGCTTGATGGCTCAGTGTTGATGTAGAGCTCGTTGGGAACCCCAAGAGGAAGGTATGATGAGCACATCAACAAGTTTCCCTCGGTTATGAAACATGGGTTTAATCGAACCAGTAGGAGCAAGGAAACACCCCAAAGGTGTTGTTAGCTGAGCCTTGGCAGGGCGCACTACCGGTGCTAGTAGCAACATGGAGACCTGCACAACACAACCATAGAACTTTCTCCCCAACTTGCGATGAGGTTGTCAATCTCACCGTGTTTTGCGGAAAACAAAGGATTAAACGTATCGAATGGAAGGAAGTAAAAGTTTGCAGAAAGTAAACACAAAGCAGTAAACAGTTTATAGATTGTATGTAAAGAAAAGGACCGGGATCCATAGTTCACTAGAGGTGGCTCTCCTTAAGATAGATAACATGCTGGGTGAACAAATTACAACGGGGCAATTGACAAACATCGAGAAAGAAATACATGCATATACTAATCATCTTGACTCCTTTGGAACTTGATTGGTGATGACCCACAAGTATAGGGGGTGTATCGCAGTATTTTCGATAAGTAAGAGTGTCGAACCCAACGAGGAGCAAAAGGTGCTAGCTAGTGGTATGGATCAAGAATTCTCTGCAAATACTTAGCAAATGGATTTTTAGGGGTTTTCGATAATGCAAGTAAACAAAGTACGAGTAAATAAAAGATAGTAGGAATAAATGCAGCAAGTGCCCCAATCCTTTATGCAGCAAAGGACAGGCCGGTTGTATTACTTAAGATGACCAAACGTTCTCGAGGACACACGAGAGGATTAATCTTCTCTAGCTTGCTAAGTGTTGTGTGGGTGAACCTGTGCTAATGTACCGCCCCATCCAAGACTAATACATACTTGTGATTATACCCCTTGCAAACATCCGTAAGTACAGGAAAGTAATTAAGGTAGAAACCTAACCACAACTTTAAACTCTAAGACCCTTACGTCCCTTGTGCAATGGTTTCCTAACGGGGGTTCAGGTTTTTGTCACTCCGGCAACCCCTACGATTAGTAGCCAAATACACAATGCATTCCCCTAGGCCCATATAGGTGAAGTGTCATGTAGTCGACGTTCACATGACACCACTAGAAGAAGTACACCACAACTTAAATAACAATCTATTGAATCTCTCTCAACACAACTCCACTACTAACAACATGACTTCTCCCATGTCCTCAAGAACAAGACGAACTACTCACAAGACATCATATGGATCATGATCAGAGATGGAATAATGATGTGTAAAAATCTGAACATAAACAATAATTAAATGGTTCACTCGATAGCATCAACTACAAAGAGTAATCAACACTGGGAAAGTTTCCCCTATGAACTAATGCAAGATTCAACTCAATTGTTATATCAATATGGAGATGGTGATGAGGGTGTTGATGGTGATGATGGTGGTGATGATGATGATGATGATCCCGATGAAGTCCATCTTGATGGTGGTGTTGATGGCGATGATCTCCCCTCTCCGGGAAGGAATTCCCCCGGAAGAAATCTGTTTGCCGGAGAGATCTTTCTCTCTCGGTGTTTTCCGCCCCGCAGAGGCGGCAGAATCTTTCTGTGGTCGCTCCCCGAGTCTTAGGTTGTCGGGAGGATGATATACGCCAGAGGGGAGAAGCAGGAGTGGGCCAGGGTGGCCACACCACCTGCTGGCGCGGCCTAGGGCTGCCCGCGTTAGGGGGTGGTGTGGGCCCCTGTGGCCCATCTCCACTCCGTCTTCTGGCATCCTTAGTCTTCTAGAAAAATAGGATTTTACGTATATTTTCCCGGATTTTCTGATCTTCGCGAAGTTTGCCTCCAAACAACACCTTTTCCATCAGAATCCTGACTGCAGCGGTCCATGCTCCAAAAGTCATCAACCATGCAAAAACAAATGAAATAACATAAGTATCACCTTCCAATACGAAATATATCAATGAATAATAGTGAATTAAGACATAGAATAGTGATGCAAAATGGACGTATCAACTCCCCCAAGCTTAGACTTCGCTTTTCCCCAAGCGAAACTGAGCTCAATAAACATGACCTCAGGTTTATGGAGTGAAGAGTCGATAAAAGAATACGGACAAGAAGCATCACATTCATCAACACATATATCGTACTAGAAGACAACTCACTATTATATAACTCAACTTGTAATGAGTAAAGGAAACACAATAAAGATACATAAAGTGAATCATAATTGGTAATGGCAAACTTAGCTCTTGGTCGAAGAATAGTTGATAATTTGCTGGAGTTCACAAATAGCTGGTTTTTCAATGATAGCTTTCAAAGTAGTAAACATCAAGATAAAGCAATGTGCAAAGCAAGGAACATAAGAAACATGACTGAATAGATCATCATATGAATGAATGAAACACATCAACTCAAAATACGTGCTGAGGTAGAAGGGAGTAGGTTTACTTACTCAACTACAAAGTAAAAGAAAGACCCTTCAAAGAGGGAAGCAGGGATTGCAAGTCTCATAAAGAGCTCCCAAAAATTATGATACTTACTAGCTTTCAGCTCTCATTGTCCCTATCATAGGCATCTGTAGGTGATGAAGGTTAAAGTGATCAAATATGAGGATATGCATTGACAAGTTGTAAGTTGAGAATCTCATGTCCCTTGAATACGAGGGCCGCTCCTTGTGCTACTCAAGTTTAGTCACCGGTAAGTTCTTGTCATCGTAAGCATATGTGTATCATAGAGAACCGCCAACGGGGTACCCCTTGCCCGATGATACGGAAGAATCCCCATATCAAAATGACAAGGCAAGTGATGTCTACGCACTTCTATTCTTGTAGACAGTTGTTGGGCCTCCAAGTGCAGAGGTTTGTAGAACAACAGCAAGTTTTCCCTTAAGTAGATCACCCAAGGTTTATCGAACTCAGGGAGGAAGTGGTCAAAGGTATCCCCTCTCAAGCAACCCTGCAATCAAGATACAAGAAGTCTCTTGTGTCCCCAACACACCCAATACACTTGTCAGGTGTATAGGTGCACTAGTTCGGCGAAGAGATAGTGAAATACAAGTGGTATGGATAATTACAAGTGGTAACGGTGATAGAAAATAACTTGATGGCGTGGAAAAGACTAAAGCAAAACTGAAATAAAGATGGAAGCAAGCAAACATGTAACAGATCTAGTAACAAACGGTGTCTCACTGCTTAGAAACAAGGCCTAGGGATCATACTTTCACTAGTGAACACTCTCATATAAATATCTTCTCTTTATGATACTACTCTTAACTACTCTCCGGCTGAACACTCTAATCGATGGTAGGGTTATAACAGCACACCTCAAAGTAAGCCTTTCCCATCTAGATAACCCCACACTGTCACCTTGAGCACTAGATGAGTCCAACAAACACCAAAATTTCATAAAGACATCCAACTCCAAATATAACTCATAACAAGTATTTGTAATCTCTAGCCTAAGTGCCACCTTGGTGTGCACGCTGTCACTTTCACACACATGGGGAGAGCAGAGATCTATTAAAGCACTTGAGTAGCAAGGTAGATCTATAGATTACAAGCTCATGATCTCAATAAGATCATGCATAGAGAGAGATGAACACATAGCTACCGGTAGAACCCTTAGCCTCGATAGAGAGCTACTCCCTCCTCATCATGGGAATCAACAATGGTGATGGAGATGACGGTGGAGATCGATGAAGATGGCTCCGGGAGGCACTTCGGTGGCGGCGGCGTGAAGGACTCCTTTCCCGTCGCTGTTATCACAGGGGAGCACCGCCCCTTAGCACCCTTCCTTCATGGATTCTTGGGAGCCCTTCCCCATGGAGATGGGATCTATGGGGGAGGCAAAAACGTGGCTTTTGTGGCTGCAAATTCGTGGGTGGAGGTCTCTCCCACGAATTAGGTTTCCTCCCTTTATATAGCTTCTCGGATTTCCGTCACCCCATCTTGGGCTGCAGTAAATCGGGCCTATCTGGCCCGTCCGGATTCGAATCAGCTAAATTTTATGTCCAGAACGTGTGTCGCGAAGTTTCCAACAACTTTGTAGTTTAAGAGTTTTTCGTTTGACGCTGTCTTCGACTCGGAACGTGACCATCATCAAAAAGAGTTTTGAGACAGATTTCTGGAAAATCCCAATTTGACTCCAACAAGGTTTCCACTTGTATTCTTGGTAATTCCTACACATCAAAGTGTAAAATAAGAAAATTGTGCACTTTTGCAACTATTAGTAGGTTAGTCCAAATAATCATATGAAAAGTACTCCAAAGTTGGAACAAAACACAAGAAAGTGGATAAAACCAAGCATGGAACATCAAAAATTATAGATACATTTGCAATGTATCAACATCCCCAAGCTTAACTCCTGCTCGTCCTCGAGTAGGTAAGTGATAGAAAGAAAGAATAATTTTTGAGGTGACATGCACCATCACAATAAAGATCAAACCATTTGCAAGCATTGAAAGCTGGGGTCAAAGTACTCTAAACATGAGCATGAAAGATGAAGTTCTAACAATAAGACAAAGTAACTATGCATGCAACATGAAAGGATACAAACAAAAGATTCATGAATAACAATACTTTGTAAGGCGTTTGTTTGTTTCACATAAAGAAAACATAGCATAGTGGCATTCAGCTTGTCCCTCATAGAGTAGCAAGTATAAATGCATAGGACACCTTCAAAGTTCATAAGAGTGACTAGATACAAATAGTTTAAAACAAGCAATGTCAAGTTATGCATCAATCAACTAGTCTTGGAACAATGCACATAGAACTAAGAATGGCCACTATGCTCTCAAAGTAGGTGCATAAAGATTGTAGGTGAAGACTCAATATATTGGTGAAGAAAGGCCTTTTTATAAAAGGAAGTAGGGATTCAAGTCTCATAAAGAGCTTCCAAAAATTATGGTACTTATAGCTTTCAGCTCTCATTTCCCCTATCATAAGCATCTTGAAGGTGATTAAGGTTAAAGTGAACAAACTATGGTGTACATGCTTGGCGAAGTATAAGTTAGAAATCTCATGTCCCTTGTATACGAGGGCCGCTCCTCATGCTACTCAAGTTTAGTCACCGGTAAGTTCTTGTCATCGTAAGTACATGTGTATCATAGAGAACCGCCAATGGGGTACCCCTTGCCCGATGATACGGAAGAATCCCCATATCAAAATGACAAGGAAAGCAGACAACGAGCATCTCAGCATTCTTCTTATTTACCATGGGAATATGGTGCTTTTTTTCTCTCTTTCCTCTTTTCATAGTATCTCTTTTTTTCTCTTTTTTCTCTATATAGGACTCAGTTTTTATAAGAAGAATGCTTCATAGACAGCTCATTATGGTTACGCTGCAGGTTTCCACCATGTCAACATGGATTAGACCAGCGGCCCAGGTGTTTCTCTAACACATATACATAACTCCATGGACTTACAAGCTCCCCTTTCACTTCACACTGATGACATCCATATACAAAAGAGCATGATATCAACTAGGTACAAGTACCAAGTGCAATGTTGAAAGCGTTCCCCATGAAAGCATGGTTCTGCTAATTCCCGACAAATAAGTACAAGCATATACAACATAGAAGACACAATGGTTCAAGTTTATTAAGGGAAAAAGTAAAGTGTGCCATCAAGTTCGTGAGAGCTTTAATCACTAGTTTTCTCATAACAAGTGGAAGGTAAACAAAAGCATGAATGTACTTGGAATAGCATAAGCTAGTAGTTAGGTATGGTGGACTCTTTGGAATAACTTGGTTTAGGGGGTTGGATGCATGAGTGGAACTCATACTTGGTTGTGGAGGCTAGCAAAAGACCGGGAGCGACAAACTAAGAGAGCAATAATGGCCATAATCATGCAGAGCAACAAAACATCATTGATCAAAGCATAAAGGGATACTACAAGTTGAAAACTAAAGGATCATAAAGGCTATGGTGACTCGATATAGTCATAGCATGGTGTGAGCATGTGCCAAGTCAACCCAAATAAAGCATCAAAGGAGAATACCACTATACTATGCTTTAATATGCTAAAACAACGCATGATTCATCCAAGGCACATTAAGCAATCTCAATTGTTTATAACAAGTCATGCTACAGCAAAGAATACTAAGAATAAATCCAAAACAATATCAAGCATGGCATGACAAAGCATAGGCCACAGTCAAAAACAAACTCTCTTTACCACTTAAGCATGAACTTTCCTACTCTTTTCCAAACCAAACCAAACTATTTGAAAACCAATGTATGAAAGAGGGAGTCCAACCAATTTATTCAGCAAACTAAGCAAACAAATCAAACGAAAACTAAAAACGAAAAACAAAGAAGACGCTCCAAGAACAACACAGCTTGCATGAAATAATAAAAATGAAGTGTTTGGAAGAAACCTAGGATTTTTATTGATGAAGAAGGGGATGCCTTGGGCATCCCCAAGCTTTGACGCTTGTACTTCTTGGATATTTCTTTGGGTGACACGCGTGGAATCCCCAAGCTTGAGCTTTAGTCCATCCTTCATCTCATTACTCATTCCTTCCATACACCTGAAATTTTTCCTTCATACAAAACTTCACACAATCTTATTAGCAACATTAGTGCACTTAAGATAAATAAGTCTGAAGGTTCAGTTCTAACACCAAATAAACTTCCATTAGAACACTAGCTGCTGTAGCACTTCCCTCAAAAAGCTCAATTCCCCAAAAGAACTCAAAAAGGAACCAACAAGAAGCAAATGCAGAAAATGGCAGAAATTTGTCAAAACAGACCAGCAGGTAAAGACGAATTTTTTCGAAGACCTTCTGTTGCTCAAATTAAAAAGTGTTGAACTAACGAAAGTTAGATAACAATCTGGGGCAGAAGCACAAACATTTACGCCTCAAAAAGACGTTCAGAGGTTTTACACGAATTTTTACGGCGAAGCACAGAAATCTGTTTCAGGACAACAACTTTCCCAATCATTAGTTCTCTCTCATTAGAGGTTACTCTTGGCACAAAAAGCAAATAAAAAGGATAAGGAGAGGTTATTACATAGGTAATAAATTCCAAGACTCATCTAAAACTTTTGGGTTATATCCCAATAAGTACTTTTGTTTAACGCCTTTAAGTTAGGCTTGATAGTTTGAGAAGATGTTCACATAAGAAATATGAATTTAAGTGAAAGAGAGCATCAAGAAGAAAATTCAAAGTACATTTAAGTCTAACCCAATTACTATGCATAGGCATCTTGTAAAGAAACAAGTCATGAAAGCACAAAGCAACAAGCATATTAAAGCAAAACAAGTGCAACTTCAAGATTTTCAACATAAAGAGGGGAAACTTAATATTGTTGAGATACATAAAACCATGTTTCCCTCTCTCATAATAACTTTCAGTAGAATCATGAACAAAATTAACAATATAAATATCACATAAAACATTCTTATCATGAGCCACTTGCATAAAAGAATTAATACTCCCCACATAAACATAGTCATTCTTATTGATTAGTGGGAGCAAATTCAACAAAATAGCTATCATTATTATTCTCATCACCATAATCATCAAATATAGGAGGCATATTGTAATCATAATTAATTTTCTCCTCAATAGTAGGTGGACTTAAAATATCATATTCATCATTGTAATCATCATATATTGGAGGTATAGCATCCTCATAAGCAATAGAATAGTTATCTTCCCAAGTGTGTTCATTTGTAAACATATGATCATTGGAAGGATCATGGATAGCACTAATAGTATAGCAATTATTAATATCATCATTTTCAGAATTGGTACCGAAGAGATTTTCAATATCAAAGGTAGTGTGCTTTTCCCAATCATGATCACTACTATAGGTAATAGGAATAGGAACATCATCGAGTTCAGACTCATCAAAAACTATAATAGGAGCAACATGCTTAGGGAAAAATACCGTTTCCTCTCTTCTTTTACTCCTTCTCTTCTTCTTTGTCTTCCTCTCTTTAGGAGGGAGAGGCTTGAAAGGAAGCTTCTCCATATACCCTAGTTTATTGTTAGATACAATAGAATAAACTTTGGAGGATTCTTTCTTTTCATTAATAAGATCAAAACACATATTAGTCCTGTCATATTTTGGTAAAATCCCATCTTCTATAATATTTTGTATGTAAGTATTTGTGTGACAATTATCAACACAATAAAGATGACAACCATGCATGACACTATTCATACCAAAAGCACTCATATCTACCAAAGAAGTTTTTCTTGATAATTCTTCACACCGCAAAAATAATGTAAGTTCATCATGCTGATTAGGAGTGATCATGTCATCACAATACGAACTTGCAGTACTCATTGGATTAGAAGGGCTATTATTATGTCCTGAGCATTGGAAATTGAAATGACCCACTTCAAAGCAAAGTTCACAAATAAAAGGATAGAGGGCACAAACTTTTTTACCAAGATCATTTAGAGCCCTATACCACATTCTAGTTTTTTCATTCCTGTGGGTGATACAATATTCTTCTTCAAGTTGATTACTCTCACAAGGTCTATGTATCCCACAAAAATTAACATGCTTATAAGAAATATTACTTTCAGAGGTTTGAGCATGTTTATTACTATCATTAACAACAATTTCATTTTCCATGCAAGTGTCTTTAAAAGGCTCATGATACATGTCCCATTTTTCTTTAGGAGCATTAATATGAGAAGCAAAGGTTTTAAAACAATGAATAATAATTTCAGGATCAAGACCATATTTAGTACTAAGCTCTTGAAAATCAGCAGTTTCAGCAAAAGACTTAATGCAATCATACTCATAGTTTATACCTGGTTCTTTACCTTTGTTGTTATCCCAATCTTCGGTATTGCTTTGAATTGTTTCAAGAAGATCCCACTTAGCTTTAACCTCCTTACTTGTGAAGGATCCCTCTAAACAAGTATCTAGATAGTCCTTGTAATATCCTGAAAGCCTTGCATAGAAATTATTAATAACAGTATTACTGGGGAGCTCATGAATGGGACATTTGAGCATTAGTGACTTCAATATCCCCCATGCTTGGGCAATACTTCCTCCATCATGAGGATGAAAATTATAAATGTAATTCCTATCTTTATGAATTTCACGAGGAGGATAAAATTTAGAGTAAAAGAGAGATTCAAGTTCCTTCCACTCCAAATGATGAGGATCATCTAGTAGCTCATACCACTCCCTTGCTTTGCCCTTAAGTGATAAAGAGAATAGCTTCCTCTTAACTTGGTTCATTGAAATACCTGCACACTTGAACAACCCGCATAATTCATGTATAAAGAGTAAATGATCACCAGGATGGACATTTCCATCTCCAAAATAAGAGTTGTTCATAACACGTTCAACAATTTTTATAGGTACTTTAAAAGGGATGCTTTCAGTATGTGGATTTAAAATATCACAAGTATCATTAGAATTACCACATATGGGAGATAAAGTATCATTAGAGCAAACTTTCTTCCTTAAAACTGGGGAACTAAAAAGATCATTTTCATAAGAACCAACTTCCCCAAGCTTAGACGTTTTCATAGCATTAGTAACAAAGGTGTTCAAAAGATTCATACTAATCACATTGCTATTAGCATGGAAAGAAAGTTCCATGGGTTTTTTAATTTTCTTTTCAGACAACTCAAGTTCTAACTTAGGAAAAATACTAAAAAGCTCTCTAATTTTTTGTTGTTTACCATTAAGCCTAACTAGTGAAAACAAGAAACAAAAAGACAAAATTGTAGAATCTAAAGGAAATAACTTTGAGCACTCACACCGGAGGATGTGAGTACCTTTTACCTTACCTCCCCGGCAACGACGCCAGAAAATAGCTTGATGTCTACGCACTTCTATTCTTGTAGACAGTTGTTGGGCCTCCAAGTGCAGAGGTTTGTAGAACAGCAGCAAGTTTTCCCTAAAGTGGATCACCCAAGGTTTATCGAACTCAGGGAGAAAGTGGTCAAAGGTATCCCCTCTCAAGCAACCCTGCAATCAAGATACAAGAAGTCTCTTGTGTCCCCAACACACCCAATACACTTGTCAGGTGTATAGGTGCACTAGTTCGGCGAAGAGATAGTGAAATACAAGTGGTATGGATAATTATAAGTGGTAACTGTGATAGAAAATAACTTGATGGCATGGAAAAGACTAAAGCAAAACTGAAATAAAGATGGAAGCAAGCAAACATGTAACAGATCTAGTAGCAAACGGTGTCTCAGTGCTTAGAAACAAGGCCTAGGGATCATACTTTCACTAGTGAACACTCTCATATAAATATCTTCTCTTTATGATACTACTCTTAACTACTCTCCGGCTGAACACTCTAATCGATGGTAGGGCTATAACAACACACCTCAAAGTAAGCCTTTCCCATCTAGATAACCCCATACTGTCACCTTGAGCACTAGATGAGTCCAACAAACACCACAATTTCATAAAGACATCCAACTCCAAATATAACTCATAACAAGTATTTGTAATCTCTAGCCTAAGTGCCACCATGGTGTGCACGCTGTCACTTTCACACACATGGGGAGAGCAGAGATCTATTAAAGCACTTGAGTAGCAAGGTAGATCTATAGATTACAAGCTAATGATCTCAATAAGATCATGCATAGAGAGAGAGATGAACACATAGCTACCGGTAGAACCCTTAGCCTCGAGAGAGAACTACTCCCTCCTCATCATGGGAATCAGCAATGGTGATGGAGATGACGACGGAGATCGATAGAGATGGTTCTAGGAGGCACTTCAGCGGCGGCGGCGCGGAGGACTCCTTTCCCGCCGCCGGTATCACAGGGGAGCACCGCCCCTTAGCATCCTTACTTCATGGATTCTTGGGAGCCCTTCCCCATGGAGATGGGATGTATGGTGGAGGCAAAAACGTGGCTTTTGTGGCTGCAAATTCATGGGTGGAGGTCTCTCGCACGAATTAGGTTTCCTCCCTTTATATAGCTTCTCGGATTTCCGTCACCCCGCCTTGGGCTGCAGTAAATCGGGCCTATCTGACCCGTCCGGACTCGGAATCAGCTAAATTTTATGTCCAGAACGTTTGCCGTGAAGTTTCCAACAACTTTGTAGTTGAAGAGTTTTTCGTTTAACGCCGTCTTCGACCCGGAACGTGACCATCTTCAAAAGGAGTTTTAAGACAGATTTCTGGAAAATCCCAATTTGACTCCAATAAGTTTTCCACTTGCATTCTTGGTAATTCCTACACATCAAAGTATAAAATAAGAACATTGTGCACTTTTGCAACTATTAGTAGGTTAGTCCAAATAATTATATGAAAAGTACTCCAAAGTTGGAACAAAACACAAGAAAGTGGATAAAACCAAGCATTGAACATCAAAAATTATAGATATATTTGCAATGTATCAGCAAGCAGACAACAAGTATCTCAGCAGTCTTCTTATTTACCATAGGAATATGGTGCTTTTTTCTCTCTTTCCTATTTTCATAATATCTTTTTTTTTCTTTTCTCTTTTTTTCAATCTCTATCTCTTTTTTTATAAGAAGAATGCTTTATAGATACTCGTTATGGTTACGCTGCAGGTTTCCACCATGTCAGCATGCATTAGACCAGCGGCCCAGGCGTTTCTCTAACACATATGCATAACTCCATGAACTTACAAGCTCCCCTTTCATTTCACACCGACGACATCCATAGACAAAAGAACATGATATCAACTAGGTACGAAGTACCAGTGCAATGTTAAAAGCGTTCCCCATGACAGTATGGTTCTGCTAATCCACAACTTACAAAGCGCAAGCATATACGCAACATAGGTGAGCACAATGGTTCAAGTTTATTAAGTGCAAGAAAGTAAAGTGTGCCATCAAGTTTGTGAGAGCTTTAATCACTAATTTTCACATAACAAGTTTAATTTGGGATGTAGATAAAACAAGAATTTACTTGGAATAGCAATAATGCTACTAGGTAGGTATGGTGGACACAAATGGCAAAGGTTTTGGTTTTAAGGAGGTGGATGCACGAGAAAAATTCCCTCTTAGTACAGGTTTTTGGCTAGCAAGGCTGGGTAGCAAGTACAAGAGTTGAAGGAAACAACCAAACATACAAGTGATAAAGACAAACATGCAATCTTCCTTGGAAGCACAAAAGATCTTAACTAGAGAATACTAAACTTATGAGAAAATCAAGAAAGAAAGATGATGAAATTATTTTTCTTTAGAGTCGTTTTGTCTTTTCTTTCAACTCTCAAAAATAGTGTTGCTACTAACTGAGTCAGGTTTGCCAAAACCAACTAAATTAACTCAATGATCCTAGAGTGATACCAATACTAACAACAAGATCAATCATATAACCACGAACTGAAAACTAATATAAGCTATGCAAAAGAGTAAATGACAGAACTTCTCATTAATATTCCATAACGGAAACTCACACCAAGGGATACATATCTAACGAGATAGGGGACACCTCCATAATGCAAACCATACTACAAAATAACTCCTCTATTCATGATATGACTCTACTAATAAGGTAAAAAGATAGAAGATAGTGATATGATACCGCGGCACTCCCCCAAGCTTGGAACAAACCAAGGGGATGCCAAACCTGATGACGAATTACTCCTTAGGTGGTGGTGGTATCTTCTCGATGAGCTCTCTGATCAGTTTCCCCAAGTCCTCAATCTCGAAGGTGAGATTACGAATCAGCTGTGAGTTTTGCTCAATGCGGCTCATGATCATGTCGTGTTGAGAATTCCAGCTCTTGCTATTCTTTCCCCACTCTTACTCCTTGAAGTCTTCTTTTCCTGCATGGCTAGAACGAGGCAAATCCCAATTGGAGGGTAATTTCCCCTTGGGCATATTCTGGTATTGATGCTCGTGGATAAGGGTATGGAAAGGATTCTTGGTGCATGGAGGAAGTGACCAGGGATCTGAACGGTGATGAGGAGGCTTCCCTCCAATGGATGGGTTTGCCACCACTGCAATGCTTGCAATGGTAGTGCCAGTATGCTTTGCCTCCTCTTCACCTTCACTTTTGATCTCCTTCTCCTGCCCGGGGTCTTGGAGGTCTTCCTCCATAGGCTCCTTCCCTCCATCCTTGGCGGACACTATTGTGCTTCCAAGCTTTCAAGAATAGTTCCTTCCAGAAATAGATCGAAACGAAAACACGACGAAAACACAATATACGAACCTCGGGGGATCCGGGGGGTTATATATTATGAAGTTTTATATCAAAAGGAAGGTACTGGGAGAAAACGAGTCGGAGGCGGAGTCCGGGGTGGACTCACCACCTGGTGGCGCGGCCAGGGGTGGGCCCACGCCACAGGGTGGTGTGAGAGACCCTGGCTCCATTTCCGTCCCTTTTTCGCTTCGTAGCTTTCCGTATTGACTGAAAACTGCAAAAATATAGTTGGATAGTATTTTCACGGAACTTTTCTTACCAGAACTGTTACCTATTTGAAAACAGACTCTACAGGTCTCTGAATTTGGTATCTAGTAGATTCTTTCGGAGTCACTAGTTGAATAACATCAATATATTCATCTTCATACACTTATTACTTGAGTCATAAAAACCCTTCTCTTCCTTATTACACCATTGTCTCCAGTTCCTGGAAAATTTTTTTAGACAAAACTTCACACAATTCTCATTAGCAACATTAGTATAAGTGAAGTGATAAAACCTTTTGAGTCTAACTTTAACTTAAAACCATCAAAACATAATATACTGTAGCAAATCCTTCCAAAAACCCAAAATAATTCAAAAAGGAAATCGAATAAAGAAGCAAATGCAAAAGTGGCAAAATCTGTCAAAACAAACCAGCAGGTAAAGATTAATTTTTTAGAAAATCTTATGTTGCTCAAATCAAAAAGTGAAAAACTAACTAAAGTTAAATAACAACCTGGGGCAGAAGCATAAAAAAGTACAGCTCAATATGACATACAGAGATCTCTCACGAATTTTTACGGTGAAGCACAAAAATCTGTTTCGGGACAACAACTTCCCCAAATATTACTTCTCTCTCATTAGAGGTTGATATTGACACAAAAACCAAACAAAACGGATAAGGAGCGGTTATTACCAAAGTAATAACTTCCAAGACTCAAATAAACAAAAACAAACTGAAAGCAAAAAGAAATTGGGTTGTCTCCCAAAAAGCTCTTTCTTTAAAGCCATTAAGATGGGCATGATAATTGTGAAGATGCTCACTCAGGAATATGATTTGAAGTGAAAGGGAGCATTAAGAAGCAAAAACACACACACACACACATTTAAGTCTAACCCACTTCCTATCCAAGGGAATTTTGTAAACAAACAAGTTGTTGAAACCAGAGGCAACTTGCATAAGAAGGCAAAAGAAGTGCAACATAAAAACTTTCAGCATAAAACGAGGAAACTTGATATTATTGAGATGCATAAGAACACTTTTCCCTCTCTCATAGTAACTTTCAGTATCATGTATAAACTTAACAATATAGCTATCACAAGGACCATCATAGCAATGATCACTTATTCTAACTGAAAACACAGGAATACTAGCTCTCATAACACTACTATGCGAAACAATATTAGAGGTATCCTTGCAAAGGATAGTGTGTCCATCTTTTTCATATTTAGTGACAAAGTCTTTCACACTTGCTATTATAGGTTCATCATACATTTGTTTACCAGGTTCAACAGCTTTATTTGTACTTTCATTAACCATACTAGCTATCATAGAATGTTCCTTTACCTTAACTGGAAAAAGCATTTTCTCAATATAAGGTTCAGGTAAAACATGATTAGCAGTATAAACTTCAGTATTTCTTGTAGGAACACTCTTAGCAATATCTTTATAAGGTTCATGATACTTATTCCACTTCTTTTTAGGCACTTCAATGTAGGAAGCAAAAGCCTTAAAATAAGAAGCAATAGCTTGAGAATCTAGACCATAAGCATTTTTAATATTTTGAAAGTCATCAGTTCCCATAAAATATTCAATGCATTCATAATCATAATTTATACCTCACTTTCTACCTTTGTCATTCTCCCAAGCTTCAGCATTATCTTGAATACGGTCCAGAAGATCCCATTTAGCTTCTTCTTCCATGCGAGTGAATGATCTAGCACAAGAAGCATCCAATAAATCCTTATCATGTAGAGGGAGCCTTGCATAAAAGTTATTGATAATAATATTGTTGGGGAGCTCATGAATGGGACATTTGAGCATTAGTAACTTCAATCTCTCCCAAGCTTGAGCTGTACTCTCTCCATCAAGAGGCCAAAAGTTGTATATTTGATTCCGATCTTTATGAATCTCACTAGGAGGATAAAACTTTGAATAAAAGAGAGGCACTATTTCCTCCCATTCCAGATCTTGACCATTCTTTAGGAGCTTATACCATTCCTCCGCTCTTCCTTTTAGTGATAATGAGAAAAACTTCTTCTTAACTTGATCTGTAGTAATACCCGCACACTTGAACAACCCGCATAATTCGTGTATAAAGAGTAAATGATCACCGGGATGGACAGTTCCATCCCCAACATAATAGTTATCCATAACACGATCAATAATTCTTGTAGTTATTTTGAAAACATCATTCTCAGCAGGTGGTGGCTTATCTACTACCTTAGCAGTGGTAGTAGAATTACCAAATAAGAAACTCAGCGAATTATCCATAACGAAAATAAAGCAACTAACAGAAGTAAACAATACTCACAGTAGAAGTTTCCTTTACCAGTTCCACTCTCCAATAGCGCTTCACTCCCCGGCAACGGCGCCAGAAAATAGTCTTGATGACCCACAAGTATAGGGGGTGTATCGCAGTATTTTCGTTAAGTAAGAGTGTCGAACCCAACGAGGAGCAGAAGGTGCTGGCTAGTGGTATGGATCAGGAATTCTCTACAAATACTTAGCAAACGGATTTTTAGGGGTTTTCGATAAAGCAAGTAAACAAAGTACGAGTAAATAAAAGACAGTAGGAATAAATGCAGCAAGTGGCCCAATCCTTTATGCAGCAAAGGACAAGTCGGTTGTATTACTTAAGATGACCAAACGTTCTCGAGGACACACGGGAAGACTCTCAAGTGCTTTCGCTTCATATAGTTGATCATTCTTCTTTAGCTTGCTAAGTGTTGTGTGGGTGAACCTGTGCTAATGTACCGACATTCCTAGGACTAATACATACTTGTGATTATACCCCTTGCAAACATCCGTAAGTACAATAAAGTAATTAAGGTAGAATCCTAACCACAGCTTTCAACTCTAAGACCCTTACATCCCTTGTGCAATGGTTTCCTACCGGGGGTTCAGGTTTCTGTCACTCCGGCAACCCCTACGATTAGTAGCCAAATATACAATGCATTCCCCGAGGCCCATATAGGTGAAGTGTCATGTAGTCGATGTTCACATGACACCACTAGAACAAGTACACCACAACTTAAATATCAAACTATTGAATCTTTCTCAACACAACTCCACTACTAACAACATGACTTCTCCCATGTCCTCAAGAACAAAACGAACTACTCACAAGACATCATATGGATCATGATCAGAGATGGAATAATGATGTATAACAATCTGAACATAAACAATAATTCAATGGTTCACTCAATAGAATCAACTATAAAGAGTAATCAACACCGGGAAAGTTTCCCCTATGAAGTAATGCAAGATTCAACTCAATTGTTACAGCAATATGGAGATGGTGATGAGGGTGCTGATGGTGATGATGGTGGTTATGATGATGATGATCCTGATGAAGTCCAGCTTGATGGTGGTGTTGATGGCGACTATCTCCCCTCTCCGGAAAGGAATTCCCCTGGTAGAAATCTGTCTGCCGGAGAGATCTTCCTCTCTCGGTGTTTTCTGCCCCGCAGAGGTGGCGGAATCTTTCTATGGTCGCTCCCCGAGTCTTAGGGTTTCGGGAGGATGATATACGCCAGAGGGGAGAGGCTGGAGTGGGCCAGGGTGGCCACACCACCTGCTGGCACGGCCTAGGGCTGCCCGCGCCGGGGGTGGTGTGGGCCCCCTGTGGCCCATCTCCACCCCGTCTTCTGGCATCCTTAGTCTTCTGGAAAAATAGGATTTTCCGTATATTTTCCCGGATTTTCTGATCTTCGCGAATTTTGCCTCCAAACATCACCTTTTCCATCAGAATCCTGACTGCAGCGGTCCATGCTCCAAAAGTCATCAACCATGCAAAAACAGATGAAATAACATAAGTATCACCTCCCAATACGCAATATATCAATGAATAATAGTGAATTAAGACATAGAATAGTGATGCAAAATGGACGTACCAATTGGGCATTACAACATTATACATAGACCGCCATCCAACTGCATCTATGACTAATAATCCACCTTCAGGTTATCATCCGAACCCCCTCTAGTATTAAGTTTCAAGCAATAGATTATTGCTTTACGAATTGCGTGTAATGTAAACAATAAGATTGTTCTGTGAACAAAGGATTGTTGTTTTCTCCCTAGTAGCAACAGCACATCTAGTACCTTAGAGATTTCTGTCACTTCCCCAGATTACCAGAGGCATGAACCCACTATCGAGCATAAATACTAACTCTTGGAGTTGCTAGCATCTACTTGGCCAAGATAGCTACTAACAACAGAAAGCATGCAAGATCACAAATAACAAAGACATGATAGAATCAATAATCAATCTAAAATAGCATCTCAATATCCATCGGATCCCCGCAAACACAACATGCAGAATTACAAATAGATGATCTTGATCATGAACGGAGCTCACAAGATCTAAACATGAAAGAACAAAGGAGGAGAACCAGCCATCTAGCTACTACATGGATCTGTAGTCCAAGGATGAACTACTCACGCATCACACCGGAGGCTTGCATGGTGATGAAGAAGGCCTCCAGGGTGAATTCCCCTCTCCGGTAGGGTGTCGGGAAGAGCTTCAGATCCCTCCCGATCTAGGGATGGAGATGACGACGGCTACAAACTCTTTTGTGGTTTTTTGATCGGGCACTTAGGGTTTTCGTCCCGAGGGCATCTTATAGGCGGTAGGAGAGGCCGAGGGGGTGCCGGAGGCGGCCACACCACCCCCTGGCACGGGCCAGGCTAGGCCACGTGACCAGGTGGTGTGTGGTGCCCCCTGGCCCCTCTCCGTCTCGTATTCTGGCATCTGATGACTTCCGGAAAAATAGGCCCTTTGGCTTTTGTCCCATCCAATTCCGAGAATATTCATTTTCTGACTTTCTTGGAACCAAAAACAGCAGAAAACAGGCAGCTGGCACTGTGGCTCTTGTTAATAGGTTAGTCCAAGAAATCATATGAAAAGTACTCCAAAGTGTGGAGAAAACACAAGAAAGTGGATAAAACCAAGCATGGAACATCAAAAATTATAGATACATTTGCAATGTATCAGTCTCTCTGGCGAGTCGACTTCACCACCACGTCATTGATGTAGACATGGATATTGTGGCCAATTTGGCTCGCTAGGCACTCCTGCATGCACCGCTAGTAGGTCACGCTGGTGTTCTTGAGGCTAAACGTGATTGCGGTGTAGCAGAAGGCTCCAGACGGCGTGATGAAAGACATTTTCTGCTCATCCTCGACGGATTGATCTGATTGTAGCCGGAGTATGCGTTGAGGAAGCATAGCAATTCGGACCCGCGTTCGAGTCGATGATCTGGTCGATGCGTGGTAGGAAGAACTCCTCCTTTGGGTAGGCTCTGTTGAGGTTGGTGTAGTCGATGCACATCCTCCAAGTGTTGTTCTTCTTCAGAACAATGACTAGATTGGCCAGCCACTTGGAGTACTTGATGGGACGAATGAATCCTATGGCGAGTAGCCGCTGCACTTCTTCGGCGATTGCGCAACGACGCTCTTCATTGAAGGTCCATAGCGACTGCTTGATGGTCATGCCTTCAGGTCGGTGTTGAGCTTGTGCTCAGCGAGTTCCCTCGGGAAACCAGGCATTTTAGATGGCTTCCATGCGAAGATGTCACGATTCTCATGGAGAAACTTGATGAGCATGCTTTCCTATGCAGGGCTCATGTTGGTTCCCATGGTGATCTTCTGGCTCGAGTCGCCTGGGACGAGCTCGACAGTGTGGGTGTGCGTGGAGGCCTCGAAGGTTGCATGTGCAGCGCTGGCCGAGGTGGGCTTCTTCAGGATTGTCAGGTTGTCTTTATCGATGTTGCTCGCATATTTTGAGAGCTCGTCCATGTGGTTTGTTTCCTCGGCGATGACGGTGTCGGTGAACTTGGCGTCGTTGTCCTCACACTCCACGGCCATATCGGGGTTGCCGTGGACGGTGATGATTCCCCGTGGCCCCGGGAGCTTCATCATGTTATAGGTGTAGTGGGGGGCTTCCATGAATTTGGTGAACGCCTGTCGCCCCAAGACGTAGTGGTAGGGGCTATGGAAGTTCACCAGCTCTAAGACGATCCTCTTGGTGCGGAAGTCCTCTAGTGTGCTGAAGGTGACTAGCAATGTCACCTTGCCGATCGGATACGCCTTCCGACCGGGGACGATGCCATGGAAGGTGGTGAGGGTCGATTCGACCATCGACTGCAGGAGTTACAGTCTCCTAAAGGTATCCAGGTATAGGATGTTTATGGAGCTCCCTCCATCTATCGGAGTCTTGGGGAGCGAGTAGTCAGCCACTTTGGGCTTGAGAACCAGAGAGACTCACCCGGGTTACTCGATCCTGGGCGCGTGATCCTTGTCGCTCCAGGTGATGCTTTGCTCGGACTATTTGTGGAAGCGAGGGATGTCCACTTGGGTCACCGTGTTCATGGAGACTGCACGGGTGAGTTATTTCTTCTCACACTTGGTGCCGAGCCTGGTGAATGTATGCGGAGAGCCGAACATGTGGCCGAATCCGCCAGTGTTGCCGTTGTCCCTTGGTGGGTCATCGTTGGCCCCTTCCTTGGCTTGCCTTGCCTTCTTGGTCTCTTTGAGAGAGTGGCAGTCAACAGTAGTGTGAGTGGCGGGCTTCCCCTCACTGTTGTGATAGACACAGGGCTGGTTGAGCAGGGTGGCAGGGTCAAATTTCGGCCTCGCCGCATTGTTGGCACGGTAGTTGCCACTATCGCGATAGTTGCCATTGTCGCGGAGGTAGTTCTTGGGGTTGTGCTGCCCGTAGCTAGTGTTGGCGAGGAAGTCGACTCATCCGTCGCTGTGACGCTTGCTAGTGAGGCGAGTGTATTGGGTCCACAACATAGAGAACAAATTTTTTCCTACGGTGTGAACTACACGCCAAGATCTATCTACTAGGTACAAAGCAACGGGTGGACATACATCCAACGAGAACTTACCCTCGTAGACAACGAGCTTTGTTAACGAGTAGGAACTCGTGGTTGATGTAGTCGTACACTTGCCGATCTCAAGATCGTGAGGAAGTCCGAGCGCCGCAACTCAGCAACGCATCCGCACTCGCACACATGTTCAAGCCGCCGGACAACCTCCACCTCCTCGCTCCAGCGATCCAGCGGAAGCAGCAACTCCTTCCAGACAAAATGCCACCGGGAACATGTATCTCACTAATCCGAGACCATGGGGGAATAATTCTAGAGGGGGAGAGAGATCCTTCACAATGAGGTGTGAGGATGAAGGAGGGAATGGGTGGCCTTTTATAGGAGGAGGGGGGGTGCCCCCTCTCTCCATGGCCGACGCATGGGGGGGGGGTGACCCCTCACCTCCCCCATTCATGTGGGGGTAACCCCTCCACATTAAAATGCCTCTTCACATTCCCTTTTAAAGTCTCCACTTTAAATGCATTAAATTTCTCCAAATTTAATGCTCTCTCATTTAATAAAACTCTTTTTATTTAATTTATTCAGAATTTTGTTAATTACTTTAATTAACAAACATTCACATATAGCCCCTTGCAATATTTCAATATCACATGCAGAACCACCTTCTGCAATTTCACCCGAAACAATTTCCGGTTTCTATTGAAACAATTCCTGCGCTTTGCAATTCTTTCGTATGAAACATATGTGCTCCAAAATGGTGTCCGGTAACTCTTAAGTGTGCCACCCTACGGTTCGCGAATAATGCAGACATGATCGAGACCCTTCTCCGATCAATAATCAGCAGCGGGACCTGGAGATCCGTACTGACTCCTACACATTCAACGATGACTTCTGTGATTGTGAGAACCTTTAACGCTTGTAACTAAATCCCTTTGTCTCTTGATATATTAAATGTCCGAGATTCGATCATCGGTATCTCCATACCTAGTTTGATCTCGTTACCGACATGCACTCTTTTCTCGTTCCTGTGATATAACATTCTAGTGATCACATCACTTGCTTGTAAGCTATCCTAATGTGATATCACCGAGATGGCCCAGAGTATATCTATCCATCATCTGGATTGAAAAATTCCACTCTTGATCTATGAGCCTCAACATAACACCTTCGTAGTACTGAACCCATCTTTATAGTCACCCTATTACGGTGTGACGTTTGATGTTATCAAGATACTCTTCCGGTGTTAGAAATTAACATGATCTCATGGTCTAAGGATAAAGATTACTTCGTATGATGTTATAGCAATATAAACATAATGACTTGATCATAATGCTATACTTCGGATGAATGTTCATCACATCATTCCACCAATGGTGTGACCTTGTTATTAACAACATCCAATGTCCATGATCAGGAAACCTTGATCATCTTGTTAATCAACAAGCTAGTCTATAAGAGAGGCATAACTAGGAACCCTTTTTGTTTATTAAACACACATGTATTGATGTTTCCGATCAATACAATTCTAGCATGTAAAATAAACATCTATCATATATATAAGGAATATATAATAACAACTTTATTATTGCCTCTCAGGGCATATTTCCTTCAGTCTCCCACTTGCACTAGAGACAATAATCTAGTTCACATAGTGATAAATCTAACACCCATGGAGTTCTGGTGTTGATCATGTTTTGCCCTAGGGAGAAATTTAGTCAACGGATCTGCTACATTTAGGTCCGTGTGTACTTTACAAATCTTTATATCTCCATCCTAGACATGCTCGCGGATGGAGTGAAACCGGCGCTTAATATGTTTGGAATTCTTGTGAAACCTCGGTTCCTTTGCGTTGGCTATGGCTCCATTGTTGTCATAATAGATCACCATCGGGTCCAACGCACTAGGAACCACACCCAGTTCCGTAATGAACTCTTTCATCCAAACTGCTTCCTGCGCCGCTTCTGAAGCAGCAACATATTCCGCCTCCGTCGTTGATCTAGCCACCACAGGTTGTTTGGAACTCCTCCAACTAACTTCTGCTCCATTCAAGAGAAATACGTATCCGGATTGAGACTTAGAGTCATCCGGATTGGTGTCAAAGCTAGCATCGATATAACACTTAGCGACTAGCTCTTCTTCACCTCCGTATATAAGAAACATATCGTTAGTTCTTCTCAAGTACTTGAGGATATTCTTTACCGCTATCTAGTGTTCCGAACCTAGATAAGATTGGTACCTACTAGTCAAACTAATAGCATGTGCCACATCCGGTCTTGTACATAGCATGGCATACATAATAGAGCCTATGGCCGAGGCATAGGGGATCTTATCCATCATCTCTCTTTCTTCCGCCGTAGCCGGACTTTGAGTCTTACTCAATGTCTTGCCTTGCAACATAGGTAAGAACCCCTTCTTACTTTCGTCCATATTAAACTTCTTTAATACCTTATCAAGGTATGTACTCTGCGATAGCCCAATTAGGCGCCTTGATCTATCTCTATAGATTTTAATGCCTAATATATATGACGCTTCACCAAGGTCTTTCATCGAAAATTTGCTGTTTAGATAACTTTTAACACTGTTTAAAAGATCTATATCATTTCCAATCAATAATATGTCATCCACATATAATATCAGAAATGCCACATTGCTCCCACTCACTTTCTTGTAAATACAAGCCTCTCCATAAGTTTGGACAAATCCAAACTCTTTGATCACCTCATCAAAGCGGAGATTCCAACTCCGGGATGCTTGCTTCAGTCCATAGATGGATCGCTGAAGTTTGCATACCTTATTAGCATCCTTAGGATTGACAAAACCCTTAGGTTGTATCATATACAACTCTTCTTCAATCTTACCATTGAGGAACGCAGTTTTGACATCCATCTATCATATTTCATAATCGAAATATGCAGCAATTGCTAACATAATCCTAACTGATTTAAGCATCGCTACGGGAGAGAATGTCTCATCGTAGTCAACTCCTTGAATTTGTCGAAACCCCTTTGCGACAAGTCGAGCCTTATAGATGGTCACATTACCATCAACATCAGTTTTTCTTTTGAAAATCCATTTATTCTCAATGGCCTTTCGGTCGTGAGGTAAGTCCACCAAGTTCTAAACTTGGTTCTTGTACATGGATTCCATCTCGGATTTCATGGCTTTTAGCCATTTGTTGGAATCCGGGCTCATCATCACTTCTTCATATGTCGCAGGGTCATCCATGAAATTCACAACAGGATTGCCGTATAGTTCAGGAGCTGCACGTGTCCTGTCTGACCTGCGAGGTACGGTAGTGTCCTCTTTCGGAGTTGCATGATCATTATCATTAGCTCTCTCTTCATCAAGTGAAGTCAAATCCGAAAAAACTTCCGGTGCTGCGCCACTCGCCATTCCATGAAGAGAAGGTTCAATAACCTCTTCGAGTTCTACCTTCCGACTACTCACACCTTTCGCGAGAAACTCCTTCTCAAGAAAGGATCCATTCTTGGCAACAAAAACCTTGCCCTCGGATATCTGATAGAAGGTATACCCAATTGTTTCCTTAGGGTATCCTATGAAGACGCATTTTTCCGCTTTGGGTTCGAGTTTATCAAGTTGAAGTTTCTTCACATAAACATTGCATCCCCAAACCTTAAGAAATGACAGCTTAGGTTTGCTTCCAAACCACAATTCATACGGTGTCGTTTCAACAGATTTAGATGGTGCCCGATTTAATGTGAATGCAGCTGTCTCTAGTGCATAACCCCAAAATGATAGAGGTAAGTCAGTCAGAGGCATCGTAGATCGAACCATATCCAATAAGGTACGATTACGACGTTCCGACACACCATTACGTTGTGGTGTTTCGGCAGGCGTGAGTTTTGAAACTATTCCACACTCTTTCATGTGTGTGCTAAACTGGTAACTTAGATACTCTCCTCACGGTCAGACCGTAGAAATTTGATCTTTCTATTACGATGATTTTCCACTTCATTCTGAAATTCCTTGAACTTTTCAAAAGTTTCAGACTTGTGTTTCATCAAATAGATATACCCGTATCTACTCAAATCATCCGTGAAAGTAACAAAATAACGATATCCACCTCGCGCCGACACACTCATTGGTCCGCACACATCAGTATGTATGATTTCCAATAGATCTGTCGTCCATTCCATTGAACCGGAAAACGGCGTTCTAGTCATCTTGCCCATAAGGCATGGCTCACATGTATCAAATGATTCAAAATCAAGTGATTCCAAAAGTCCATCAGAATGGAGTTTCTTCATGTGTTTCACGCCAATATGACCTAGACGGCAGTGCCACATATATGTAGACATATCATCATCAAGTTTAATCTTTTTAGCATTAAAATTATGAATGTGCGTAATATTACTATCGAGATCCAATAGAAATAAACCATTCAACATAGGTGCATGACCATAAAAGATATCATTCTTATAAATCGAACAACCATTGTTTTCAGATTTAAAGGAATGACCACTTTGCATCAAACATGATCCAGATACAATGTTCATGCTCAGTGCAGGCACCAAATAACAATTATTTAGGTTTATAACTAATCCCGATGGCAAATGGAGAGGTAGCGTCCCGACGACGATCACATCAACTCTTGATCCATTGCCGACCCGCATCCTGACCCCATCCCTTGCTAGTTGTCGCTTGTTCCGTAGCCCCTGAACCGCGTTACATATATTAGCAACCGATCCGGTATCAAATACCCAGGTGCTACTGCGAGTACTAGTCAAGTACACATCAATAACATGTATATCACATATACCTTTGTTTGCCTTGCTGGACTTCTTGTCGGCCAAATACCTGGGGCAGTTGCGCTTCCAATGGCCAGTCCCCTTGCAATAGTAGCACTTGGTGTCAGACTTAGGGCCAGCCCAGGGTTTCTTTTCAGGCGTGGCAATAGACTTGCCACCCTTCTTTCCCTTGTGCTTGCCTTTCTTGTCCTTCTTGAAACCGGTGGTCCTATTGATTATCAACACTTGATGTTCTTTCCTAATCTCCACTTCTGCAGTCTTAAGCATTGACAGAAGCTCGGGAAGAGACTTCTTCATGCCCTGCATATTATAGTTCATCACGAAGCTCTTGTAGCTAGGTGGCAGAGATTGGAGAACACGATGTATGCCTAAGTCAATGGGAATCGTTATTCCCAAGGACACAAGCTTATCGGTGTACCCAGACATTTTGAGTACGTGCTCACTAACGGAGCTGTTTTCCTCCATCATGCAGCTAAAGAACTTTTCTGTAGCATTACAACTCTCTACGGCAGCATGGGTATCGAAAATCATTTTCAATTCTCCCATGGTATCAAAGGCATTTCCATTTACGAAACGCTTTCGAAGTTCTGGCTCTAGCCCATACAGTATGCCGCAATGAACTAAGTTGTGGTCCTCCTAACGAGTCACATAGACTTCTTTTCCTCATCAGGGGCATCAGGAGCTGGCGGGGGGCCTAGCGGAGCATCTAGCACATATTGCTTTTGTGCAGCAGTGAGGAGAATCCTCAAATTCATAGCCCAGTTGGTGAAGTTGCTACCATTCGCAGCAAGTTTCTCTTTCTCCATGAACACATTGAAATTAAAAGCAGGTGGTGCCATCTACAACAGAATTTGTAAAGTTTATTTAGACTAAGTTTATGATAGATTGAGTTCAACTAATCCAAATTACTAATAAACTCCCACTCAAAAACGACATCCCTCGTGTCCTTTTGGTGATTACATGAACCAAATCCACTACACCAAGTCCGATCATCACGTGAGTTGATATAGCTTCAAAGGCGAGTATCTATATGGGCATCATATCAACCATATGACTCATGCTTAACCTTTCGGTCCATGTTCCGAGGCCATGTCTGTACATGCTAGGCTCGCCAAGTAAGAACCTTAGTATTCGCGTGTGTAAAACTGTCTTACACCCGTTCCTATGAAAGCGTAGATTCGAGTACACCCGATCATCACGTGATGTCTCGAAACACGATCCATAGAACGGTGCATACTCAAGGAAGAACACATTTTTATCTTGATATCTAAATGAGGGATCATCTTATAATGCTACCAAACGCGCCAAACTAGCAGTATAAGATGCTAACATCTAATGTGTAAAGTGAGATGATATGGTCCATGCATTTGATCTCTATCACTTGCATCGTGGTATGATCTCTATCATTCCTTTGTGTGTAAGGCCAAGGTCTATGGAACTTACACGTTGACGGTGTTGTAACAGTATCTACCATACATCTATTTACAACAATACCATATCAATACACTAGCCCAGCAATGATCTAAACTAGACGCCTCTAATTTATTAATTGCAAGTTTTACGTGGCTTAGGGCTTTCGGAGATAGAACCGTTCTCACCTACGAACATGAACCACAACGAGGATAACTAAGTTATTAGCAACTCGTTATAAATCAGATATTGACTATAGTAGGAGAGACAAACACCCGCCAGCCACTTATGCAAAACAAGTTGCACGTCAGTCGTGGAACCGGTCTCATGTCCGATGACGTGTAAGGTTGGTCCGGGCCGCTTCATCCTACTATGCCACCAATATCCAAAATACATAGAAGATGCAATAACATGATCATCATCGCCCACATATCAACATATGTGTACTACCCGTGCTAAGCACCTACGCATAGATCAGGCTCTGATACCACTGTTGGGTCCGCAGCATAGAAAACAAAAAAATTCCTACGGTGTGAACTGCACGCCAAGATCTATCTACTAGGTACAAAGCAACGGGTGGACATACATCCAACGAGAACTTACCCTCGTAGACAACGAGCTTTGTTAACGAGTAGGAACTCGTGGTTGATGTAGTCGTACACTTGCCGATCTCAAGATCGTGAGGAAGTCCGAGCGCCGCAACTCAACAGCGCATCCGCACTCACACACACGTTCAAGCCATCGGACAACCTCCACCTCCTCGCTCCAGCGATCCAGCGGAAGCAGCAACTCCTTCCAGACGAAATGCCACAGGGAACATGTATCTCGCTAATCCGAGACCATGGTGGAATAATTCTAGAGGGTGAGAGAGATCCTTCACAAGGAGGTGTGAGGATGAAGGAGGGAATGGGTGGCCTTTTATAGGAGGGGGGGTGCCCCCTCTCTCCATGGCCGGCGCATGGGGGGGTGACCCCTCACCTCCCCCATTCATGTGGTGGTAACCCCTCCACATTAAAATGCCTCTTCACATTCCCTTTTAAAGTCTCCACTTTAAATGCATTAAATTTCTCCAAATTTAATGCTCTCTCATTTAATAAAACTCTTTTTATTAAATTTATTCAGAATTTTGTTAATTACTTTAATTAACAAACATTCACATCTATCCCCTTGCAATATTTCATATGATGTTATAGCAATATAAACATAATGACTTGATCGTAATGCTATACTTCGGATGAATGTTCATCACATCATTCCACTAATGGTGTGACCTTGTTATTAATAACATCCAATGTCCATGATCAGGAAACCTTGATCATCTTGTTAATCAACAAGCTAGTCTATAAGAGAGGCATAACTAGGAACCCTTTTTGTTTATTAAAGACACATGTATTGATGTTTCCGATCAATACAATTCTAGCATGTAAAATAAACATCTATCATATATATAAGGAATATATAATAACAACTTTATTATTGCCTCTCAGGGCATATTTCCTTCAGAGTGTTGCTGTAACGGAGCTTGTGGTGCCTCCCGTTGTCGAGGCCACCCGAGCGGCGTCTCCTGCCCGACTCTTCGTGTGAGTCTTGGTTGGGGTCCTCCTCCATGTAGCGCTTGGCAATCTCGAGGAGGTCAGGGATGTTCTCGAGCGTCCGATAGACCCTCTTGATCTTGGCGACCAGGGGCTCATACCGACACGCGTTCTTGAAGCCGGAAGCGTTGATCCACAGGTCCTGCCACCATTGGACCCAGTGGCGAGTCAACTCGCGCGGTCCCTGGATGCAGCGCTCTAGGTCCTCGATGGTAGTGGCATGGGTGTAGGAGCCCTCGAAGTGTCGGACGAAGGAGTCTCGCATGTCCTCCAATGAGTCAATGTTGTTCTCAGGGAGGGTGTTGATCCATTGGCAAGTCGCTCCCTCCATCATCGGGGGGAGGTAGCAAGCAGCGAGTAGGTCCGTGCGGCCAGCGATCCCCATCGCCATGAGGTACATATCGATCCACACCACCAGATCATTTGTGGGGTCGTACTTCTCGATGTCCTTCGGCGCTTTGAAGGTGGAGGGGTACTTCTTGCCTCGGATCATCGGTCCGGAGCACTGTGGGCCGATTCGGCTGAGGGAGCCTCTAGGCTTGGGCTCGCGATTGGAGATGTTGTTCCTCATGTCGGTTTGCTGGCGAGCTTGCTAGACTTGGTTGTTGACAATGTGGGTCCATGCGTCGATCAGCTGACCGTTGGTGGCGACTGTGTTGTGCACAGGCCGCGGATCGTTGGTGGAGAGTGAGGGGTTTGATGTCCGCGGTTGGAGTTGCAGGGGATCGGGTGGGGGGAAGTTGATGGCATTGGCGACTATCGGGCGGCCACTCGAGGCCACGCGATGATACATTGCAAATGTAGCTATAATTTTTGATGTTCCATGCTTGGTTTTATCTACTTCCTTGTGTTTTATCCACACTTTGGAGTACTTTTCATATGATTTCTTGGACTAACCTAATAACAAGAGCCATAGTGCCAGCTGCCTGTTTTCTGTTGTTTTTGGTTCCAGGAAAGTCAGAAAATGAATATTCTCGGAATTGGACGGGACAAAAGCCAAAGTCAGTATTTCACCGAGGGACACACGGAGCCAGAATACGAGACGGAGAGGGGCCAGGGGGCTGCCACACCACCTGGCCGCGCGGCCAGGCCTGGCCTGCGCCAGGGGGTGGTGTGGCCGCCTCCAGCACCCCCTCAGCCTCTCCTTCCGCCTATAAGTTGCCTCCGATATAGAAACCCTAAGTACCTGATCAAAATTCCACGAAAGAGCCTATAGCCACCGTCGTCTCTGTCCCTAGATCAGGAGGGATCTGAAGCTCTTCCCGGCACCCTGCCGGAGAGGGGAGTTCACCCTGGAGTCCTTTTTCATCATCATGCAAGCCTCCGGTGTGATGCGTGAGTAGTTCATCTCTGGACTACGGGTCCATGTAGTAGCTAGATGGCTGGTTCTCCTCCTTTGTGCTATCATGTTTAGATCTTGTGACCTCCGTTCATGATCAAGATCATCTATTTGTAATTCCTACATGTTGCGTTTGCGGGGATCCGATGGATATTGAGATGCTATTTCAGATTGATTATTGATTCTATCATGTCTTTGTTATTTGTGATCTTGCATGCTTTCCGTTGTTAGTAGCTATCTTGGCCAAGTAGATGCTAGCAACTCCAAGAGTTAGTATTTATTCTCGATAGTGAGTTAATGCCTCTGGTAATCTAGGGAAGTGACAGAAATCTCTAAGGTACTAGATGTGTTGTTGCTACTAGGGAGAAAACAACAATCCTTTGGTCATAGAACAGTCGTATTATTTAGTTTACACGCAATTCATAATGCAATAATCTGTTGCTTGCAACTTAATACTGGAGGGGGTTCGGATGATAACCTGAAGGTTGATTATTAGTCATAGATGCAGTTGGATGGCGGTCTATGTATAATGTTATAATGCCCAATCGAATTTCAAAGGAGTCAATATGATTAGTATATGCATGTATTGCTTTCTCGATGTTTGTCAATTTCCCCGCTGTAATTTGTTCACCCAACATGTTATCTATCTTAAGGAGAGACACCTCTAGTGAACTATGGACCTCGGTCCTTTCTTTTACAATCAATCTACAAACTGTTTACTGCTTTGTGTTTACTTTCTACAAACTATTACTTCCTTCCATTCGATACATTTAATCCTTTGTTTTCAGCAAAACCGGTGAGATTGATAACCTCATCGCAAGTTGGGGGCAAAGTTTTGTGGTTGTGTTGTGCACGTCTCCACGCTGCTACTAGCACCGGTAGTGCGCCCTGCGAAGGCTCAACTAGCAACACCTTTGGGGTGTTTCCTTGCTCCTACTGGATTGATAACCTTGGTTTCGTACTAAGGGGAAACTTGCTGCTGTGCTCATCATACCTTCCTCTTCGGGTTCCCCAACAAGCTCGATATATTTTGGGCCATCACACGACTGCTGGACGAGCAGGAGTACATCCACCCCCGCGGGTCAATCCCCGCGACATGCTGCTCGACGGCCCTGGCGAGTAGGGCCTGAGTGTATTTGACCTGCAGCGCGTCCTCTCCCGTGGGGTTGAGGTTGGTGAGTGCGGCCCTTCCCGCGTTGACATTGTCCATTGGGGTGGAGTAGAGATGAAGCCTGTTGTTGCACGCATGCGGGGAGATCAGGATCCACGGCTTCTCTAGAGGAGGTGAGCGGCGGGGTAGTGGTGGAGCTCCGGGAGCAGGCGCCTTGGTTGGTGGGCGACTGTCGCCGGGTGGCGTGTTGTGGTAGCGTCGTGCTCAGCCGCGCGAGCGGGGTCATGTTCATCGTCGAAGTTCAGGGAGCGGCCCTGAACGGTAGGGTTCAGGCGGCTCCTAATGCGGTGCTGGTGATAGAGCGACAGCTTCTGTGCCATTTGCTGCTCGAGGCGGAACTTTTCACGCTTGGCTTGTTCCTTGACCTTGGCCGCCTCTAGCTGCTGGTGGTACTCCTCGATCTCCGCCACCGTCGCATCGGTGGGATGGGCATGGAGAAGGGTTCTGGCGGCACGTTGGTGCTACCCGCATGTCGATGGTGTTGTAGCAATTGGATCTGGTTCGCGCCTTGTCAGGGGACTCCGATCTGGAGTTGGAGTCAAAGAGCCCGAGAATGGAGGGGTCCTCGAAGTCCTCAGCGTTGGAGACTCACGTGATGGAGTCCTCGTGTGACACGGAGGTGATGGATCTGGCAACCAAAGCAGGGCACCGAGTCGACGTTGTCGTGGAGATCCGCGTCGCTCCCGGTGGCGTCCCTCTTCATACCCGAAGGTGAGGTGGGTGATGGAGTGGACCTACTCCTTTGAGAGAAGATCGCATGGTGGTGATCCACCGATGATCACTGTCTCCGTCGGGCCGATGGCGTCCATAAACCCGACAAAGAGATTGATGGTACCAACCGGCATCACCGCGCTATGAGTTATCGGGCGTGACGCCGGGATGTAGCTACTCCACAGGATCTGGAGGAATCCTTTGCTAGGAATCATGCGGCCGGTGGCGATCGGCCAGTCGACCGGAACATAGGGTCTCGCCGTAGATCTCAGGCTTGACTAGCCAAGCCCCACGATGGGCGCCACTATCATGGGAATGCCCACGACAGTCGCTACCAGGGGTAGCGATTGATACGATTGGGGGCAAGATCGATTCTCCATCTGTGGTGCGAGATTTGGAGCATACATAGGGGATTTACCCAGGTTCAACCCCCCGTAGGGTAAAGACCTACTTCTTGATAGATTGTATTACTGGTGAGTGGATTACAAGATCAGTGAGCTCGGCAGCTAGGCACCGAGTTGCTTGGATGGGGTAGCTAATAGCACGTAAATATACAGGGTACCCTAGGGAGGTTTATATAGGGGAAACTCGCTAGGGTTTACAAGATTACAACCGAATCGTTTTAGGTTTCGAAGGATTTGACCTAATCCGACTGGGCCTAACTAGAGTCTTGGGGATTCAGTTTGTAGTCGTTGTGCTTATCTTCAGTCGCATTCCTGTCGTCGTGCCTACATGCCCATTTGCCATGTGCCCAATTTAGTCAAAACAGCCTTCTGGGTATACCGTGATTCGCATATCCCCATCAGACGTGGCGGCGGCAACATCTTCTACATCTGTGGAGGAAGCCGCATCTGTGGCGAAGGCGACTGGAAAAGCCCCCACCATTGTTGAGGTTACCCTCGACGAGTTGGATAGGGTTTTTCCGCCCGTGCTGGCTTGTAATGCCCCAGCATTTAGGCTACAGAAGAGAGTTTATGCATTTACATTCATGCATAAGAAAATTTGGGGTAAATTTTTCGCAAATTAAAACCTAGGAGAGATTAGAGTTTCTTTCACTATTTTGAGTTAGGATTTAGCTCTTCATAGTGATTATTATAAATTTTGACATGATCTTTAGAAATTGAAATGATTTTGGGATGAATAATTTAAATTTGAATCACTTTTGAAAAGATTTAAAATTAGAAGTATTTAAGATTTTATTGTTTTCAAAAAAAGATTTATAATTGGAAACTATGAATCCTTGAATATATATTAAGTATTATATATGAAAAGGAATTGAATATAATATAATTAGAAGAATTCATAATAGAAAGTATATGTCTTATTCCTTTCTTCATTCAACAACAATAGCTGTAGTACGAATGAATGAATAGGAGATTATATTCCAACAATAAAAAGAATAAAGGAAAATGAGCTTTATTGAAGAATAAACTTATATTACATTGTTCTTTACAAGAAGAAAAATAAAAAGATTACAAAAGGAAAAAAGGAAAAGCCTAAACTAAATTCCTATCTATTTCTTCATCTTTAGTATTTATTACTTCTCCACATTAATCTATGCAAAGTAATAAAACCAAAAGAAGAAAAATAAAAATTACAACAAATTGAAAATAGAAAAGTCCTAAACTAATTCTTCTATATCCTCACCATCCCAATCTTGTTCCTACAAGAAAGGAAAGAAAACAAAGAGAATAAATAAAGGAGGATTAGTGGGGGTTAGGTGTGCTCTCAGACTAAACAATGAGTTGCACTGTTAAAATGTCATCACCAAGCATTTGTTTAGGGTCTAGTTTCACCAATGTGAGTATCTGTTCTTATCCAGTGAAAGGTTTTAGGCTGTGCATCATAAACCAAGGGGGCAAATCAAATCCACTTTGCAAGATGAAGATAATAGCAAAGCTTGAGAAAATATCAGATCCAGTTAAGCTCATCCACAAGCACAAGTTCCAAGAGTGGGATTTTTCACCATGTGGCGCCTAGCTATAAGCATCTCACACAACACATGCATGGCATGTGTTGTCACAACCACAACAATCAGTATGACAGTACAAAAGTAGTAGTGAGGGAATTCTAGGAACTTTTCTCACATAGCCCACCATTCCAACCAAAACCACACTTCTCCTAGATAGATATAGTAATTTAGGATAGCTCCTCATACATCACACATCAGAGTATCAGGCAGAAGCGGAAAACAAGATCCGAGTCCGGATAAGAAGCAAATCGGCATAAGATGCCCCATAAATAAACACATCCCGCCCACAGATCTCACGGATCCCTGTTCCCGGAATCTCTACACCGAATGATCGTTGCCAACATCATCTGTCTCTTCCACCCAGTATCCATCTTGCGGGTACACCTGTTCATCTGAATCAAACAATTTATCGTGTGAGACCCTAGGGGTACTCAGCAAGTCTTTATGCCACTAAAGGGGACACAACCTGGGGTGACGCAATTGCAGCAAAAGATAATACCTAACAATTCTACAGATACTCGCTAACCTTCCGCCTAACCAATGATAGACGGAAGTCCGTGAATTAAGAACAACAGTTATAACAGTATAATTAACAGATCCATCCTCCTCCTCGCTTACCAACGAGGAAGCGGACGAACAACCCCCATCCTCTGTTGGCAGTTTTATTAACCATTCCATGAGTATTGCACTATTTACTAGTCAAGTATTGGTCAAATTAAAAGCAGTACTTTAGTTATACTTGTCTATGATCGAGAATCTGTGCTCCAAGTCGTCCATAACCGCGGACACGACTTTCAGAAAGATTTACCCTGCAGGGGTGCACGAATAGCAACACCCACTCGATCAACCTCGGAACAACCAAATCAAAACCCAACCAGGCATTCACGACAAAGCAATCACAGGATTCAGAAATATTTCAGGGGGCCACCCCAATAAGCTACTCGCAACGAAGTTGGCCGGCTCCGAGACGGACCCAGGGTTTGCGACGACGGCTGTAAACGACTGGGAACCCAAAAATGTGACTGGGCTTGTCGATACCGCGAAAACGTGGCGCGATCCAAAATAGTACAGGTGCTCCTCGCACAATCTTAAATAAAGCAGTAACATGGTATAAGTACAGGATAGTAATAAAGCCCCAAACTAATTGTGGCCCCAAGAAATAAGAATGAATCAAGCTCTGGCTCAGGGGGGTCCATAAGGCCTCCCAGATGTGGATAGTGCGAATAGTCAAGGAACAGGAATCAAGTACTCGGGGTCCTACGGGACACAAGTGAGCATGAAAAACCAAATAGCAGATATTGCTCACCGGTGCCTCTTTCATTAGTTATCCCATTACTACTTAGGTTAAGTTGTTTAGGTACCTCGTTATTCATCAGACACTCACATACCCTACACATGCTTTGCTACGACTCGCATGGCTCAAACAACTCCTGTAGTAATGGCTCATGGGATGGAGGAACAAGCTTCGGTGGGGTTTAAAAAGTAAAGGCTATGCAGTACTTGGGATTCAATTTAATGCAATCGCGACTCCATGATGCAAGAATAAGATATAGGCAATAGGTACTGTATGTATGCAAGCATGTGGTAGTGCTTGCCTGGTAGCTCAGTTGAAGCGAGAGATGGATCTGGGTAGTACTCCTGTGATTCCTGGTAATTCTCCTGCTGGGCGTCTATTCAAAGAAGAACCAAACAAACAAGGGCCAACATAAATAAAGTGCACAAGCATATGAATTAAAATGTGACAAGCAAACAAGCATGCCATGATGAATGGTGCACAATTTGCATGGCATTAAATTAGCATGGCAAAGGTGAGGTGTGGATACAAGAAATAAGGCATTTTACTATTTATTTAACCAAGTTTTATTGTCATAAACAGTTCAGATTTGTAAGAATGACATGATGCATGCTTCAATCCAGAACAAGGACTACATATATAGAACGGGCTCGTCGCGCTGATCGATTTAGACATATTATTTGTCAAATTTGGAGTTGTAGAATTAAAGTTATTAATTAATTAAGGAAAAGGGCATTTTATTGTAATTTTAATCATCTCGAAAATTTAAAGTGTCCAAACATTATTTTGAATGGCATATTTGAATTCCTCACATTTTTCTGATTTCAAAACATATATTATTTGCATTATTTGGATTTATATTTGAAAAGTTATTGAAAACTGATTTGAATTTGAATTTAAATCAATTTTGAAAAGGTTTAATTAAAACAGACAACAGGGCAGACTTTTGTTACTCAGCTTGACGCAGCCACAACCACTTGCGGGTGGGCCAGCTGCTGACGGGGCACACGCGCGCGAAAAACTTTTGCTACCACGGCTCCACCTAGCCACTAAGGGTGACAGATGGTCCCGACGGCTGCGGGCCCTCGTGACAGTGGGGTTACCCCCAGAGGCTGACAGGTGGGGCGAGGCTGGAGCGCGGGTTACGGCCTGAGAAAGCAGAGGGACTTTTCTGCAAAATGCTAGTGCGGCTGACAGGTGGGGCGAGCGAGGAGCGCGGGTTAAGCAGATAAAAAGTTAGGGGGTTTTATGAAAAAGGGGGGCCGCAGTACTGTTTATCTTCTCGTTCTCTAACGGGCTGATGGCACGCACGGCGCGGCGCAGCGGGGATTCGATCTCGCGTCGCGGGCGCGCGCACTGTGGTGTTTGCCAGTGCGACTGGTTACGGGGTGGTGACAGAGGAGCGGCGAGCGGCTAGATGTGCCTCTGCTAGGCGCGGCGCGGAACAAACGACTACGCCTACCGTGCACCGACGGCGCTCGGCGAAACGAACGGTGGCGCCAGGCGGCGACAGCGAGGCGGAGGTTGTCAGGGAGGAAGAGGGGCTCACCGCGGGTTGGTTGGTGGAGTCAGATCAGGGAGTGGCGCAGAGGATCGTCGACGAGGCTGGCGCGCCGGGAATTTAGGGTTTCCGCAGGGCGTCGACGTACTGGCGGTGCTGGCGCTCCTTGTCCTCGTCGGCGTGTACGAGGCGAAGTAGGGGAGCCTCCTTGGTCTTCCAGACCACCTCCACGACGCGCACACTGGCTGGGACGACGAGGAGCAGGGGTAGACGGCGGCGACTGGCGGCAGGTGCTGGCGACGGTGATGAAGAAAGAGAAGGAGAGGGCAGGGCTTGGGCGGATCTAGGCGATGTAGGAGAGTCGTGGGGCGGAGGGAAACGTGAGGGAGAGGGAGGAGATGCCGTGTGGGACTCGGGGGTTGATAAAGTGGCCTCGGCCACTTTCCTCTCTTCCTCCCCGAGCACGTGGTCGAGCTGGGATCGACCTGGGGCAGGGCAGCGGCAGAGGAGAGGCTGCAGGTGGGGCCGGCGTGGTGGTGGGGCTGGCATGGCAGGTAGAAGGAAAGAGAGAGGGGAGGGGGTAGCTCGGGTTAGCTAGGTGGGGCTCGGGTTAGGGTTTTGTTAGGGTTAGGGTATGGGTAGCTGGGGAGTGGGCCAGGGAGAGGGTGGCCAGGTGGTCATCAGCAGGTTAGAGAGAGGGGGTGTAAGAAAGAGAGGTGGGAGGAGGTTTAGGGTTTATTGTAGAACTAGGTTAGAGGAAATTAGAGATAGATAGCTAGGTTAGGTTTTTATTAGGGTTTAGGTTTTGAATTTGTTTATGAGACCATACCAAGAGGAAAGTGTGGCTTGATCTAGCATAAGCTAAGGTGGAGAAGAAACCAAGAGAAAGAGAGAGAAAAGAGATATGTAGAAGGAGCCTCATATGATCATGCATGAAGATTTTAAATTAATAATGATGTTGATGAGAATATGGGGATGATGGAATGGTAGGGGATGGTCCACAAAGGAAAAATCCATTAAATCAAATGAAAAACCAATGGAATAAAAGGTGGTGAGGAAGGTTGCATGGCCCATGCAAAATATTAAATGCCATGATTAATTTTGTGAGAACAAAAGTAATGATATGGCATTATTCTTATGCATTCCCATGAAGTGGAATCAAGGCCAAGCAAGGGGATTTAAAGAACTAGATCCACCCTATTTCCCATGAGCTAGATGAAATCAAAAGAAAGACAAACAAGCTCATGGACTAATAGGATGGTGGAATTATAAAGTGGTGAAGAGAAAAGATAATGGAGGTGAATAAAAGATACGCCCCCAACTCAACTTGGGCATTTAAACCATATATCAATAACCAAATACAATATCAAGAGGCAAACACAATTAATAATGCATATGAGAGAAGAATCAAAAGAAAAGGGGTTTTATATGATGCTCAAATTCAAGGTGGCATGATGACATGAGCATGATATAATTATGATGCAACAATTATATATAGGAAGTAGCCATTATCTTACTAGACCAAGTAGCATTACAATTGTTAGACAATTGGGATGCTGCAACTCTCCCCCACTAAACAGGAATCTCGCCCCGAGATTCTAGGAAGAAGAAGAAGACTCAAAGAGGGTAGGATACTTGGCACGGAGCTCATCTTCACGTTCCCAAGTGGCTTCATCAACGGAATGGTGCGACCACTGCACCTTGCAGAACTTGATGCACTTGTTGTGAGTCCTTCTTTCTGTGACTTCAAGAATTTTTGTGGGGTGTTCTTGATAAGACAGATCTTCTTGGAGATTGATGAGTTCATGGTCCACGGTCCTGCCAGGATCCTTGAAGCACTTCTCGAGTTGAGAGATGTGGAAAACATCATGGACTTTGAGTTGTTCAGGGAGCTCAAGAGCATAAGAAACTTCTCCTCTTCTTCCACGAATTTTGAAAGGACCGATGTATCTAGGAGCCAGCTCTCCTTTGATACCAAAGCGGTGCGTGCCTCTCATGGGAGTGACACGAAGGTAAACGAGATCACCAGGGACATACTCCATGTCCGTGTGCTTTCTGTCATAATTGCTTTTCTGGCGACTTTGAGCAATCTTCAGATTTTCAAGAATGATGTGAACGTTCTCCTCCGCTTGAGTTACAATGTCGGGGCCAAACAATATTCTTTCACCTGCGCCCGACCAACCAATCGGAGTTCTGCACTTGCGACCATAGAGAGCCTCAAATGGTGCCATCTTTAGACTTTTCTGGAAGCTGTTGTTGTAAGAGAATTCAGCATAAGGAAGACATTCTTCCTACTTCATGCCGAAAGAGATAACGCAAGCACGGAGCATATCTTCCAGAATCTGATTGATCCTTTCAACTTGTCCTTGCGACTGAGGGTGGTAAGCTATGCTGAAGTTTAGTTTTGTTCCCAAAGCATTTTGGAAACTTCCCCAGAACTTGGAAGTGAAGATGCTTCCACGGTCTGAACTGATCTCAAGAGGAACTCCATACAGAGAGACAATTCTGTTGATATAGAGCTCAGCCAACTGAATTGCAGAAATTATTTCCTTGACTGGAAAGAAGTGAGCTACTTTGGAAAGCTTGTCAATGACAACAAAGATTGCATTGTTGCCCTTCTGCGACCTTGGAAAACCCGTGATGAAGTCCATCTCTACTTTCTCCCATTTCCATTCCGGAGGCTTCAATGGCTGTAGAAGACCGGAAGGTTTCTGATGGACAGCTTTAACTCTACGACAGACATCACACTCCGAGACATACTTGGCACAGTATCGTTTCAAACCAGGCCACCAATATTGTGTTTTTAAGTCCATGTACATCTTAGTGCTGCCAGGGTGGATAGAAAGAACAGAATCATGCGCCTCCTTTAGAACTTGCTCTCTTAAACCCGGGTAGTTCGGAACAAACATCCGGTGTTCAAAGAAAAGAGTGCCTTGGTCGTCTACGTGGAAAGACTCATACTTTGGAAGTTGAATGTTGGAGATGATCTTTTTAGTGTAAGGATCACCAAGCTAAATGGAGCGAACCTTTTCTTCCAAGAGAGGTGTTACTAGAAGGTTCAGAAGATACCCTTGATCCACAATTTCAAGGTTGAGTTTGGGGAATTCCTCGCACAAGAGAGGCTGTTGTTCTTCCACCATGAGATTATTGACATAAGCTTTGCGGCTGAGAGCATCGGCCATGACATTGGCTTTGCCCGGAGTGTAGTTGATGGTCAAATCGAAATCATTGATTGTTTCAATCCACCTCCTCTGACGAAGGTTGAGATCAGGCTGTGTGAAGATATACTTCAGACTCTTGTGATCAGAAAAAGATCTCACAACGGTTGCCAAGCAAGTAATGCCTCCATACTTTCAAAGAAAAGACAACTGCTGCGAGTTCGAGGTCATGTGTAGGATAGTTGATCTCATGCGTCTTCAACTGTCAAGAGGCATAAGCAACAACTTGCTTCTCTTGCATAAGGACCGCACCCAATCCTTGCAATGAAGCATCACAGAAAATCTGGAAAGGCTTTGATGTATCTGGAGGAACCAAGACTGGTGTGGAAGTGAGCTTCTCTTTGAGTGTTTCAAAGCTTGCTTGACATGCAGGGGTCCAAAGGTATTTCTTGCCTTTCTTGAGGAGATCGGTAAGAGGCTTCGCAATCTTTGAGAAGTTTTGAACGAAGCGACGACAGTAACTGGCCAAACCAAGGATCTTCGGACTTCTTTGACATTTATGGGTGGAAGCCAGTCCATAATTGTCTTAATAGTTTCTGGGTTGACGGCAATGCCCTTGGCAGAGATGACGTGACCAAGGTAGGTGACTTGAGGCAGCCAAAACTCACACTTGGAGAACTTTGCATACAGGCGGTTCTCACGAAGCTTGTTTAGGACACACCGAAGGTGTTCTTCATGTTCTTCTTTTGACTTAGAATAGACTAGAATGTCATCCAGATAGACCACAACGAACTTGTCAAGATACTCCATGAAAACCGAGTTCATAGGCCTCGAGAAGGTGGCAGGTGCATTGGTGAGACCGAAAGACATGACCGTGTACTCATACAGGCCATAGCGGGTGGTGAAAGCTGTTTTAGGAATATCTTCCTTGCGGATCTTGATTTGATGATAACCACTTTTCAAATCAAGCTTAGAGAATACCACAGCTCCAGCTAGCTGATCGAAGAGATCATTAATCCGCGGAAGGGGATATTTATTCTTGATGGTTTTAGCATTGAGTGCCTGATAGTCAACACAAAGTCTATCAGTCTTGTCTCGCTTCTTCACAAAGATGGTTGGACTACCCCAAGAAGAAGTACTGTGCTGAATGAAACCCAACTTCTCTTGTTCATCCAACTGACGTTTGAGTTCGGCCAACTCAGCAGGACCCATTTTATAAGGCCGCTTGGAGATAGGAGCGGTACCAGGTTCAAGTTCAATGACAAACTCAACCTCACGATCCGGAGGCATACCTGGCAACTCTTCAGGAAAGACATCTGGGAACTCACAGACTACAGGAACACTCTGAATACCTTCCATAGCATCATCATTCAGAGCCGCCAAAGAATAAAGCTGAATTGCAGGAGTCAGACTTGGAGAATAGACTATATGGCCTTCAGGAATTTTCAGAGAAACCGAACGTTCAGCACAATCAATCACAGCTGCATTTGCTGTCAACCAATCCATGCCCAAGATAACATCAATATCAGAATTGCCCAGAATAATTAAGGAGGCCGGAAATGAAGAGCCACCAATCTCAATTTGATTGTCACGGCTGATTTTAGAAGCCCTCATGTTTGAACCAGGAGATTGCACCATAAGGCGAGTTGGTAAAGCATCAGAAGGTAACCCATTACTCTCCGCAAACTTGTATGACACGAAAGAATGTGAAGCACCAGAATCAAATAAAACTCGTGCAGGAACTGAGTTAACAGAAAGCATATCCATGACAAGTCCAGGTGCATGCTCGGCTTGAGCGACGTTGACACTGTTGGCACGAGCAACCGTAGACCCAGACTTAGTGTTGATGTTGAGAGCCAGAGGTGGAGGTGCAGGAACCATAGGAGAACTTGCCGCAGGTCTTGGAGGTGGTGGTGGAAGAGCTTTGTTGTTCATAGGACAATTCCAGTGCTGATGCCCAGTGTTTCCACAAGTATAGCAAGCACCAGGTGGACGTGGAGCAACATAGCCAGGGACTCCGCCAGGCGCTTCAGGGTAGTTGTGGTTGTAGCCCCTAGGAGCCGCAGTGAAGGAGTTTGGTGGCCTTGGTGCATAGCTTGACGGTCTTGGTGGAGCAGGGAGCGATGGTGGGGTGTTAGGAACCCAGACACGACGCCTAGAAGGAGCTGTCATAGCAGAAGAACTTGCTGTATCACGGCTGTTTTTCTTTGACTCCTCAAACACATGCCTACTTGCTTCTTCCTGCAGAGCTGTGTGTTGAAGTTCCAGGAAAGATGCCGGCCTTGCATGAGTGATTGCATATTTGATGGAAGCATTGGGGCCTTGCTGAAACCTCTTTTGCATCTTCTTGTCATCAGAGATCTCATCGCCACCATAACGAGACAGGTTCATGAAGTTTCTGATGTAGGTGTTGACATTGTCAGTGCCCTGCTTGAGGTTGAGAAACACTTCCTTCATCCTTTCCATGACAATTTCTGACAGATATTGCTCTTTGAAAGCAGCAGTGAACCGCTCCCAAGTAGGCTGAAAACCAGAGAGATCTGCCTTGAGGTAATTTTCCCACCAGAGAGCTGCATCTCCCTTCAGAAGGTGAGTGGCACATTTCACCCATTCTTGCTTGGGAACATCCACAGTCATCAGCAACCTTGACACTTCACGAAGCCAATCATCCGCGTCAAGTGGCTGATCAGACACCTCAAATTGAAGTGGGTTGAACTTGAGAAAACTCTTGATGTCTCCTCGCTTGGGAGGTGGAGGTAGCGGAACAAACTCATTCCTCCTCACGCTTTCCTCGAAGCGCTGCTGGTTCTGCTGCATAGTGCCCAAAGCATTTGCAATACTTGCCAAAGCAGCCCCAAGTTCAGGTGGTATGTCCTCCTCAGAACGGCGTGGTGGTGCCATCCTGTGATTGATATAAAACACAAGTCAGTACTATAATGGAGAATGTTAATAATCCAAAATAGTACCAAAATGGAATTAACCAAGATTAAAGGATGCAATTCACTGAGATGATATTAAAATATCAACAAAGTTAAAGGCAACTAGAAGATATTAAGCATAACGCACACGACTGAACAAGGAGTGTGGTATACAAACTAACAAAGAAATTTTTTCCGCAATTTCGGCATTAAAATACCACTATATGCGCAAAACCACTTCACGAATCAAGATTAGTAACTCTACTAGTTCAATATACAAGAGCAAATGATAATAGTAGTGGTATGGTCGTGACTCCATCCCGCACTCAAATCATTACTTTGCACATGAATCAGTAAAACACATATCCCAATACCTTCTTCTTAAGATGAACCTAAAGATTGGTAACTACGAAAAAGAACACCCCAACAAGATAACGTCGGATAACAAAGAGTAAGATAGATTGCATCGGTATACAGCGAATCAGAATAGATCGCGTCGGTTTACAAAGGCCTGTCGGTATGGAATGTACCAACTGTTGATAACCAAAAGGTAGATAGTGATAACATTTGGATGCAACAGATAGACAAAGAATTCACACACACACACACACAACCTATGGTACTACGGAACCCAGAACACGTGAATCCTAGTTTGAATTTTTAGAAGAGGATTGAAAACGTTACACTTCCTTACCAGAAAAGGGTGGGTGGGTGGGTAAGAAGAAAAATGGAAGCAATCCTACTCTCACGTTTTGTTTTTCCCTAGTATACATATCTACCAAAAATATTTGCTAGACTGACAACGACCATTTTGCTGAGACCCTGAAGGGCGGGATGGCTCTGATACCAATTGTAACTAACTCAGTGAATTACGCTCTTAGTTACATGCCTGGATGAATGAAAGTGGTTAAAATAGTACGGTGGGGCCCAGGGCCACTCACGGTAGACCTTTCGGCCGTCCTAACCACTTTCACACATCGGGACAAGAACGAGCGGCGTAATCGACAGGCGAAGGGATCAACTACATACACAAATGAGTATGTATGCAAGCCACATACAACAGTCCTCAGAGCCATTCCATCTAAAAGAAATAGAAATATTGCAACGCCATACGACAAGATTCAACTGTCCTAGATAGATATAGTAATTTAGGATAGCTCCTCATACATCACACATCAGAGTATCAGGCGGAAGTGGAAAACAAGATCCGAGTACGGATAAGAAGCAAATCGGCATAAGATGCCCCATAAATAAACACATCCCGCCCACAGATCTCACGGATCCCTGTTCCCGGAATCTCTACACCGAATGATCGTTGCCAACATCATCTGTCTCTTCCACCCAGTAACCATCTTGCGGGTACACCTGTTCATCCGAATCAAACAATTTATCGTGTGAGACCCTAGGGGTACTCAGCAAGTCTTTATGCCACTAAAGGGGACACAACTTGGGGTGACGCAATTGCAGCAAAAGATAATACCTAACAAAAAGTCTCTGTTCCGGCACCCTGTCGGGACGGGGAAGTGCCCCCAGAGCCATCTCCATCGATCTCCTCCACCATCTCCATCGCCGTTGCTGATTCCCATGATGAGGAGGGAGTAGTTCTCTCTCGAGGCTAAGGGTTCTACCGGTAGCTATGTGTTCATCTCTCTCTCTCTATGTATGATCATATTGTGATCATGAGCTTTGTAATCAAGTAGATCTACCTTGCTACTGAAGTGCTTTAATAGATCTCTGCTCTCCCTATGTGTGTGAAAGTGACAGCGTGCACACCATGGTGGCACTTAGGCTAGAGATTACAAATACTTGTTATGAGTTATATTTGGAGTTGGATGTCTTTATGAAATTGTGGTGTTTGTTGGAACCATCTAGTGCTCAAGGTGACAGTGTGGGGTTATCTAGATGGGAAAGATGAACTTTGAGGTGTGCTGTTATAGCCCTACTAACGATTAGAGTGTCCAACCGTAGAGTAGTTTAGCGTAGTATCATAAAGAAGAATATATTTATATGAGAGTGTTCACTAGTGAAAGTATGATCCCTAGGCCTTGTTTCTAAGCATTGAAACACCGTTTGCTATTTGATCTGTTACATGTTTGCTTACTTCCATCTTTATTTCAGTTTGCCTTTAATATTTTCCCACGTCAACCACACACCAGCAAGCTTTTTATGGCACCGTTACCACTTATAATTGTCCATACCACTTGTATTTCACTATCTCTTCGCCGAACTAGTGCACCTATACACCTGGCAAGTGTATTGGGTGTGTTGGGGACACAAGAGACTTCTTGTATCTTGATTGCAGGGTTGCTTGAGAGGGGATACCTTTGACCACTTCCTCCTTGAGTTCGATAAACCTTGGGTGATCCACTTAAGGGAAACTTGCTGCTGTTCTACAAACCTCTGCACTTGGAGGCCCAACAACTGTCTACAAGAATAGAAGTGCGTAGACATCAAGCTATTTTCTGCCGCCGTTGCCGGGGAGGTAAGGTAAAAGGTACTCACATCCTCCGGTGTGAGTGCTCGAAGTTATTTCCTTTAGATTCTGAATTTTTTTCTTTTTGTTCCTTGTTTTCACTAGTTAGGCTTAATGGAAAACAACAACAAAATTAGAGAGCTTTTTAGTATTTTTTCCTAAGTTAGAACTCGAATTGTCTGAAAAGAAAATTAAAAAACCCATGGAACTTTCTTTGCATGCTAATAACAATGTTATTAGTATGAATCTTTTGAACACCTTTGTTACTAATGCTATGGAAACGTCTAAGCTTGGGGAAGTTAGTTTTTATGAAAATGATATTTTTAATTCCCCAGCTTTAAAGAAGAAAATTTGCTCTAATCATACTTTATCTCCCATATGTGGTAATTCTAATGATACTTGTGATATTTTAAAACCACATACTGAAAGCATCTCTTTTAAAATACCTATAAAAAATCTTGAACGTGTTATAAACAACTATTATGTTGGAGATGGAACTGTCCAGCCCGGTGATCATTTGCTCTTTATACACGATTTATGTGGGTTGTTCAAGTGTGCATGTATTACAATAGATCAAGTTAAGAAGAAGTTATTCTCATTATCACTAAAAGGAAGAGCTGAAGAATGGTATAAGCTGCTGAAAAATGGTCAAGCTCTTGAATGGGAGGAAATAGTACCTCTCTTTTACTCTAAATTTTATCCTCCTCATGAAGTTCATAAAGATAGGAATTACATTTATAATTTTCATCCACATGATGGAGAAAGTATTGCCCAAGCATGGGGGACATTGAAGTCACTAATGCTCAAATGTCCCATTCATGAGCTCCCCAGTAATATTGTTATTAATAATTTCTATGCAAGGCTTTCAGGACATTACAAGACTATCTAGATACTTGTTTAGAGGGATCCTTCATGAGTAAGGAGGTCAAAGCTAAGTGGGATCTTCTTGAAACAATTCAAAGCAATACCGAAGATTGGGATAACAACAAAGGTAAAGAACCATGTATAAACTATGAGAATGATTGCATTAAGTCTTTCGCTGAAACTGCTGATTTTCAAGATATTAGTGCTAAATATGGTCTTGATCCTCAAATTCTTGTTGATTGTTATAGAACCTTTGCTTCTCATATTAATGCTCCTAAAGAAAAATGGGACATGTATCATGAGCCTTTTAAAGACACTTGCATGGAAAATGAAAATTTTATTAATGATAGCAATAAACATGTTCAAACCTTTGAAAGTACTATTTATTATAAGCATGTTAATTTTTGTGGAATACATGACCTTGTGAGAATAATCAAATTGAAAAAGAATATTGTATCACCCACAGGAATGAAAAAACTAGAATGTGGTATAGGGCTTTAAATGATCTTGGTAAAAAAGTTTGTGCCCTTTATCCTTTTATTTGTGAACTTTGCTTCGAAGTGGGTCATTTCAATTTTCAATGCTCAGGCCATAATAATAGCCCTTCTAATCCAATGAGTACTGCAAGTTTGTATTGTGATGACATGATCACTCCTAATCAGCATGATGAACTTACATTATTTTTGGGGTGTGAAGAGTTATCAAGAAAAACCTCTTTGGTAGATATGGGTGCTTTTGATATGAATAGTGTCCTGCATGGTTGTCATCTTTATTGTGTTGATAATTTCCACACAAATACTTACATACAAAATATTATAGAAGATGAGATTTTACCAAAATATGATAGGACTAATATGTGTTTTGATCTTATTAATGAAAAGAAGGAATCCTCCAAAGTTTCTTCTATTGTCTCTAACAATGAACCAGGGTATATGGAGAAGCTTCCTTTCAAGACTCTCCCTCCTAAAGAGAAGAAGAGAAAGAAGAAGAGGAGGAGTAAAAGGAGAGAGGAAACGGTATTTCCCCTAAGCATGTTGCTCCTATTATAGTTTTTGATGAGTCTAAACTCGATGATGTTCCTATGCCTATTACCTATAGTAGTGATCCTGATTGGGAAAAACACACTACTTTTGATATTGAAAATCTCTTCGGTACCAATTCTGAAAATGATGATAATTGTTGTACTATTAGTGCTATCCATGTTCCTTCCAATGATGATATGTTTACAAATGAACACACTTTGGAAGATAACTATTCTATTGCTTATGATCATACTATACCCCCAATATATGATGATTGCAATGATGAATATGATATTTTCAGTCCACCTACTATTGAGGAGAAAATTAATTATGATTACAATATGCCTCCTATATTTGATGATTATGGTGATGAGAATAATAATGATAGCTATTTTGTTGAGTTTGCTCCCACTACAATTAATAAGAATGACTATGTTTATGTGGGGAGTATTAATTCTTTTATGCATGTGGCTCATGATAAGAATGTTTTATGTGATAGTTATATTGTTAATTTTATTCATGGTGCTAATGAAAGTTATTATGAGAGAGGGAAACATGGTTTTATGCATCTCAATAATATTAGGTTTCCCCTCTTTATGTTGAAAGTCTTGAAGTTGCACTTGTTTTGCTTTCCTATGTTTGTTGCTTTGTGCTTTCATGACTTGTTTCTTTACAATATTCCTATGCATAGGAAGTGGGTTAGACTTAAAATGTGTTTTGAATTTTCTTCTTGATGCTCTCTTTTACTTCAATTCATATTTCCTACGTGAGCATCTTCTCAAACTATAATACCTAACTTAAAGGCGTTAAACAAAAGTACTTATTGGGAGATAACCCAAAAGTTTTGGATGAGTCGCGGAAGTTATTACTTCTGTAATAACCGCTCCTTATCCTTTTTATTTGCCTTTTGTGCCAGGAGTAACCTCTAATGAGAGAGAAGTAATGATTGGGAAAGTCGCTTTCTCGAAACAGATTTCTGCGCTTCATCGTAAAAATTCGTGTAAAATGTCTGTACGTCCTTTTGAGGTGTGAATATTTGTGCTTCTACCCCGGTTGTTATCTAACTTTCGTTAGTTCAACACTTTTTGATTTGAGCAACAGAAGGTCTTCCAAAAAATTCGTCTTTACCTGCTGGTCTGTTTTGATAGATTTCTGCCATTATTTGCATTTGCTTCGTGTTGATTTCTTTTTGAGTTCTTTTGGGGAATTGAGATTTTTGAGGGAAGTGCTACAGTAGCTTGTGTTTTAATGGAAGTTTTATTGGTGTTGTAACTGAACCTAAAGACTTATTATCTTGAGTGCACTAATGTTGCCAATAAAAATTGTGTGAAATTTTGTATGAAGGAAAAATTTCAGGTGTATGGAAGGAATGAGTAATGAGATGAAGAATGGACTAAACCTCAAGCTTAGGGATGCGACACGTGTTACTCCAAGAAATATCCAAGAAGTACAAGCGTCAAATCTTGGGGATGCCCAAGGCATCCCCTTCTTCATCAATAAAAATCCCAGGTTTCTTCCAAACGCTTCATTTTTATCGTTTGATGCACAGTTGTGTTGTTCTTGGAGCGTCTTCTTTTTCGTTTTGGTTTTTCGTTTGCTTGGTTTGCTTAGTTTTCTGAATAAATTGGTTGGATCCCCTCTTTCATGCATTGGTTTTCAAAAGAGTAGGAAAGTTCATGCTTAAGAGGTAAAGAGAGCTTGTTTTTGACTGTGGCCTATGCTTTGTCATGCCATGCTTGATATTGTTTTGGCTTTATGCTTAGTATTCTTTGCTGTAGCATGACATGTTATAAACAATTGATATTGCTTAATGTGCCTTTGAAAAATCATGCGTTGTTTTAGCATATTAAAGCATAGTATTGTGGTATTCTCCTTTGATGCTTTATTTGGGTTGACTTGGCACATGCTCACACCATGTTATGACTATCCAAAGTCACCATAGCCTTGATGATCCTTTAGTTTTCAACTTTTAATATCACTTTATCCTTTGATTAATGATGTTTTGTCGCTCTGCATGATTATGGCCATTATTGCTCTCTTAGTTTGTCGCTCCCAGTCTTTTGCTAGCCTCCACAACCAAGTATGAGTTCCACTCATGCATCCAAGTCCTTAAACAAAGTTATTCCAAAGAGTCCACCATACCTACCTACTAGCTTATGCTATTCCAAGTATATTCATGCTTTTGTTTACCTTCCAAATTAAACTTGTTATGAGAAAACTAGTGATTAAAGCTCTCACGAACTTGATGGCACACTTTACTTTTCTGCATTTAATAAACTTGAACCATTGGGTCCTTCTCTGTTGCGTATATGCTTGCGCTTTATAAGTTGAAATTAGCAGAACCATGTATCATGGGGAACGCTTTCAACATTGCACTTGTACTTTGTACCCCGTTGATATCATGTTCTTTTGATTATGGATCCCGGCGATGTGAAATAAAAGTGGAACTTGTAAGATCATGGAGTTTGTATGTGAGTTAGAGAAACGCCTGGGCTGCTAGCCTAAGCCATGCCTAATCATGGTGGAAACTTGCAGCATAACCATAATGAGCACTCTATGAAGCATCTTCAATAAAAACCTATGCAAATAGCAAATAAAAAGATCGCTGAGATGCTCATTGTCTGCTTGCCTTGTCATTTTGATTATGGGATAGCTCCTGTATCATGTGCAAGGGGTACCCCATTGGCGGTTCTTTATGATACATATGTACTTACAATGACAAGAGATTACTCGTGACTAAAGTTGAGTAGCATGAGGTTCGGTCTTCATAAGTAAGGGGCATGAGATTTCGGTTTATAACTTGTCAAGCATATCCTCTTAGTTATGTCACTTTAACCTTAATCACCTTCAAGGTGCTTATGATAGGGGCAATGAGAGCTGAAAGCTATAAGTACCATAATTTTTGGAAGCTCTTTATGAGACTTGAATCCCTACTTCCTTCTATGAAGGCCTTTCTTCCACCATTATATTGAGTCTCCACCTTCTACCTTTATGCACCTACTTTGAGAGCATAGTGGGCATTCTTAGTTCTATGTGCATTTTCCCAAGACTAGTCGATTGATGCATAACTTGATATTGCTTGTTTTAAACTATTTGTATCTAGTCACTCTTATGAACTTTGAAGGTGTCCTATGCATTTATATTTGCTACTCTATGAGGGACAAGCTGAATGCTATTATGCTATGTTTTGTTTATGTGAAACAAACAAACGTCTTGCAAAGCATTGTTATTCATGAATCTTTTGTTTGTGCCTTTTCATGATGCATCATAGTTTCTTTGTCTTATTGCTAGAACTTTGTCTTTCATGTTATGATTGAAGTACTATGATCCCAGCTTTGAATGTTTTACAAATACTTTGATCAAGTCTTTGATGCTGCATGTCACCTCAAAAATTATTCTTTCTTTTTATCACTTACCTACTCGAGGACGAGCAGGAGTTAAGCTTGGGGATGTGGATACATTGCAAATGTATCTATAATTTTTGATGTTCCATGCTTGGTTTTATATACTTTCTTGTGTTTTGTCCACACTTTGGAGTACTTTTCATAGACTTTCTTGGACTAACCTATTAACAAGCTGCCACAGTGCCAGTTGCCTGTTTTCTGCTGTTTTTGGTTCCAGGAAAGTCAGAAAAAGAATATTCTCGAAATTGGACGGGACAAAAGCCAAAGTCGATATTTTACCGGAAGACTCACGGAGCAGAAGACGAGACGGAGAGGGGCCAGGGGCTGGCCACACCACCTGGTGGAGCGGGCTAGGCCAGGCCGCGCCAGGGGGTGGTGTGGGCCCCTCCAGCACCCCCTCGGTCTCCCCTCTCGCCAATAAGAGCCTCCCGATGCATAAACCCTAAAGAGTCAATCAGAAATCCACGAAAAGTTCTGCAGCACCGCCGCCACCGAAGGGGAGATTCGGGGGACAGAAAGTCTCTGTTCCAGCACCCTGCCGGGACGGGGAAGTGCCCCTGGAGCCATCTCCATCGATCTCAACCACCATCTCCATCGTCGTTGCTGATTCCCGTGATGAGGAGGGAGTAGTTCTCTCTCGAGCTAAGGGTTGTACCGGTAGTTATGTGTTCATATCTCTCTCTATGCATGATCATATTGTGATCATGAGCTTTGTAATCAAGTAGATCTACCTTGCTACTGAAGTGCTTTAATAGATCTCTGCTCTTCCTATGTGTGTGAAAGTGACAGTGTGCACACCATGGTGGCACTTAGGCTAGAGATTACAAATACTATATTTGGAGTTGGATGTCTTTATGAAATTGTGATGTTTGTTGGAACCATCTAGTGCTCAAGGTGACAGTGTGGGGTTATCTAGATGGGAAAGATGAACTTTGAGGTGTGCTGTTATAGCCCTACCAACGATTTGAGTGTCCAACCGGAGAGTAGTTTAGCGTAGTATCATAAAGAAGAATATATTTATATGAGAGTGTTCACTAGTGAAAGTATGATCCCTAGGCCTTGTTTCTAAGCATTGAAACACCGTTTGCTATTAGATCTGTTACATGTTTGCTTGCTTCCATCTTTATTTCAGTTTGCCTTTAGTATTTTTCCCACGTCAACCACACGCCAGCAAGCTATTTTCTAGCACCGTTACCACTTATAATTATCCATACCACTTGTATTTCACTATCTCTTCGCCGAACTAGTGCACCTATACACCTGACAAGTGTATTGGATGTGTTGGGGACACAAGAGACTTCTTGTATCTTGATTGCACGGTTGCTTGAGAGGGGATACCTTTGACCACTTCCTCCCTGATTCGATAAACCTTGGGTGATCGAGTTAAGGGAAATTTGCTGTTATTCTATAAACCTCTGCACTTGGAGGCCCAACAACTTTCTACAAGAATAGAAGTGCGTAGACATCAGTGCTCCCTCTGAACTTGAAGTTATGCTTAAAGATTTTATTAGCAAACAAACTGCTTTCAGTAAAATTATGGAGGAAAACTCTCGAATGCCGAAAGAAATATAGCATCATTGGCTGAAGCACAATCTTCTTTGAATAAAATGACTGCTAAATCTGAAACTAATGAGCATCCCTTTGCTGCTACTAATGCCATACAAGTTAGAATTGACTAAAATGTTAGACTATTAGCTGAATTGCATGCTAAGTGGGAGAGAGAAGATGAAATTCTTAGAAACATTTGTGTTTCTACTATTACTACCACTAATGTTGAAGCCAGTAACAATAGTTGTACTACTTTAGATGATAATTATGATTTTGATCTTGATGGTTGCAATATCTCTAAAGTAACTAAGTTCCTACAAAAGCTTGCTAAAAGTCCTAATGCTAGTGCTATGAATATGGCCTTTACAAAACACATTACTGATGCTCTCATAATAATCAAAGAAGAAAAGACGAAACATAAATCTTATATTCCTATGAAACAATAATATGGGAAGCCATCATTAATATGAAAGTGAATGATTTTGATTTCAAAGCTTTATGTGATCTTGATAGTAGTGTTTCTATTATGCCTAGAAGGATTTATGATATGCTTGATTTACTACCACTTGAATATTGTTATTTAAATGTCCCACTTGATGATAATGCTAAAAAGAAACTCATGGGGAGTATTAATGATGTTCTTATTATGGTTAACAATTCCTATGTCCCTGTTGATTTCTATGTTTTGGATGTTGAATGCAATGCTTCTTGTCCAATTACTTGGGGAAGACATTTTCTTAGAACTGTTGGTGTCATTATTGATATGAAAGAAGACACCATTAAATATCAACTCCCACTCAAGAAAGGTATAGAACACTTCCCTAAGAAGAGAGATAAGATCTCTTTTGTTTCTCCTATGAAAAAAATGTGGTTTTAATGCTTCTTCATTTGAGAACACTTGATTCTTTTTCTTGTTTCTTATGCCTAACTTAAAGGCGTTAAAGAAAAGTACTTATTCGGAGATAACCCAAAAGTTTTATATGAGTCTTGGAAGTTATTACTTCTGTAATAACCTATCCTTATCCATTTTATTTGCCTTTTGTGCCAAGAGTAACCTCTACTGAGAGAAAAGTAATGCTTGGAAAAGTTGCTGTCCCGAAACAGATTTTTGTTCTTCACCGTAAATATTCGTGTAAAATCTTTGTACGTCGTTTTGAGGCGTGAATTTTTGTGATTATTCCCAGGTTGTTATCTAACTTTGGTTGCTTCAACACTTTTTTATTTGAGCAACGGAAGGTCTTCGAAAAAATTCGTCTTTACCTGCTGGTCTGTTTTGACAGATTTCTGCCATTATTTGCATTTGCTTCTTGTTGGTTCCTCTTTGAGTTCTTTTGGGGAATTGAGCTTTTTGAGTGAAGTGCTGCAGTAGCTTGTGTTTTAATGGAAGTTTTATTGGCGTTGAAACTGAACCCAAAGACTTATTATCTTGAGTGCACTAATGTTGCTAATAGAGATTGTGTGAAGTTTTGTATGAAGGAAAAATTTCACGTGTATGGAGAGAATGATGTAATGAGATGAAGAATGAACTAAAGCTCAAGCTTGGGGATGCCACGCGTGTCACCCCAAGAAATATCCAAGAAGTACAAGCGTCAAAGCTTGAGGATGCCCAAGTCATCCCCTTCTTCATTAATAAAAATCCCAGGTTTCTTCCAAACACTTCATTTTTATTGTTTCATCCAAGTTGTGTTGTTCTTGGAGCGTCTTCTTTTTCGTTTTAGTTTTGGTTTTTTGTTTGCTTGGTTTTCTTAGTTTGCGTGAATAAATTGGTTGGACCCCCTCTTTCATACATTAGTTTTCAAATAGTTTGGTTTGGATTGGAAAAGAGTAAGAAAGTTCATGCTTAAGTGGTAAAGAGAGCTTGTTTTTGACTGTGGCTTATGCTTTGTCATGCCATGCTTGATATAGTTTTGGCTTTATGCTTAGTGATCTTTTCTGTAGCATGACTTGTTATAAACAATTGATATTGCTTAATGTGCCTTTGAAGGATCATGCGTTGTTTTAGCATATTAAAGCATAGTATTGTGGTATTCTCCTTTGATGCTTTATTTGGGTTGGCTTGGTGCATGATCACACCATGCTATGACTATCCAAAGTGACCATAGCCCTGATGATCCTTTAGTTTTCGAATTGTAATATCACTTTATGCTTTAATTAATGATGTTTTGTCGCTTTGCATGATTATGGCCATTATTGCTCCCTTGGTTGGTCGCTCCCAGTCTTTTGCTAGCCTCCGTAATCAAGTATGAGTTCCACTCATGCATCCAACTCCTAAAACCAAGTTATTCCAAAGAGTCCACCATACCTACCTATTAGCATTTGCTAATCCAAGTATATTCATGTTTTTATCTACCTTCCGAATTAAATTTGTTATGTGAAAATTAGTGATTAAAGCTCTCGCGAACTTGATGGCACACTTTACTTTTCTTGCCCTTAATAAATTTGAACCATTGTGTCATATTTGATGTATATGCTTGCACTTATATGTTGGGGATTAGCAAAACCATGCTGTCATGGGGAATGCTTTCAACATTTCACTTGTACTTTGTACCTAGTTTATACCATGCTCTTTTGTCTATGGATGTCGTCGGTGTGAAATGAAAGGGGAGCTTCTAAGTCCATGGACTTATGTATGTGTGTTAGAGAAACGCCCGGGCCGCCGGTCTAATCCATGCTGTCAATGTGGAAACCTGCAGTGTAACGATAATGAGCTGTCTATAACGCATTCTTCTTATAAAAAAAGAGTCAGAAGAAAAAAAGAGAAAAAGAAAAAAAAGATATGAGAAAAGAGGAAAGAGAGAAAAAAGAACCATTTTACCATGGTAAATAAGAAGATTGATAAGATGCTCATTGTGTGCTTGCCTTGTCATTTTGATATGGGGATTCTTCCGTATCATCGGGCAAGGGGTACCCCTTTGGCGGTTCTCTATGATACACATGTACTTACGATGACAAGAACTTACCGGTGACTAAACTTGAGTAGCATGAGGAGTGACCCTCGTATTCAAGGGACATGAGATTTCCAACTTATACTTTGTCAAGCATATACTCCATAGTTTGTTCACTTTAACCTTAATCACTTCAAGATGCTTATGATAGGGGGAATGAGAGCTTAAAGCTAATAAGTACCATAATTTTTGGAAGCTCTTTATGAGACTTGAATCCCTGCTTCCTTCTATGAAGGCTTTTCTTTTACTTTTGTGTTGAGTCTCCACCTTCTATCTTTATGCACCAACTTTGAGAGCATAGTGGTCATTCTTAGTTCTATGTGCATTGTCCCAAGACTTGTTGATTGATGCATAACTTGATATTGCTAGTTCTTAAACTACTTGCATCTAGTCACCCTTATAAAATTTGATGGTGTCATATGCATTTATATTTGCTACTCTATGGGGGACAAGCTGAATGCCACTATGCTATGTTTTCTTTATGTGAAACACAAAAAAGTCTTGCAAAGCATTGTTATTCATGAATCTTTTGTTTGTGCCTTTTCATGTTGCAACATAGTTGCTATGTTTTATTGCTAGAACTTTATCTTTCATGCTATGTCGCAGTACTTTGATCCTAGCTATCAATATTTTGATCAAATTTATAATGGTGCATGTCACCTCAAAAATTATTCTTTCTTTTTATCACTTACCTACTCGAAGATGACCATGAGTTAATCTTGGGGATGTTGATATGTTGCTAACGTATCCATAATTTTTGATGTTCCATGCTTGGTTTTTATCTACTTTCTTATGTTTTGTTTCAACTTTAGAGTACTTTTTATACACTTTCTTGGACTAACCTATTAACAAGATGCCAGAGTGCCAGCTGCCTGTTTTCTTCTGTTTTTGGTTCCAGGAAAGTCAGAAAATGAATATTCTTGGAATTGGACGGGACAAAAGCCAAAGTCAGTTTTTCACCGAGGGGGACATGGAGCCAGAATACGAGACGGAGAGGGGCCAGAGGGCTGCCACACCACCTGGACGCGCGGCCAGACCTGGCCCGCGCGAGGGGGTAGTGTGGCCGCCTAGGGCACCCCATCGACCTCCCCTTATGACTATAAGATGCCTCTGATACATAAACCCTAAGGACCCGATCAAAATTCCACGAAAGAGTCTATTGCCACCGTCATCTCCATCCCTAGATCGGGAGGGATGTGAAGCTCTTCCTAGCACCCTGTCGGAGGGGAGAATTCACCCTAGGGGCCTTCTTCATCACCATGCAAGCCTCCAGTGTTCATCCTTGGACTACGGGTCCATGTAGTACCTAGATGGCTGGTTCTTCTCCTTTGTGCTATCATGTTTAGATCTTGTGAGCTCCGTTCATGATCAAGATCATCTATTTGTAATCCTACATGTTGTGTTTGTGGGGATCCGATGGATATTGAGATGCTATTTCAGGTTGATTATTGATTCTATCATGTCTTTGTTATTTGTGATCTTGCATGCTTTCCGTTGTTAGTAGCTATCTTGGCCAAGTAGATGCTAGCAACTCCAAGAGTTAGTATTTATGCTCGATAGTGGGTTCATGCCTCTAGTAATCTGGGGAAGTGACAGAAATCTCTAAGGTACTAGATGTGTTGTTGCTACTAGGGAGAAAACAGCAATCCTTTGTTCATAGAATAAATGTATTGTTTACTTTACACGCAATGCGTAATGTAATTATCTGTTGCTTGCAACTTAATACTGGAGGGGGTTCAGATGATAACCTGAAGGTGGATTTTTAGTCATAGATGCAGTTGGATTATGGTCTATGTATAATATTGTAATGCGCAATCGAATCTCAAAGGAGTCAAGATGATTAGTATATGCATGTATGCTTTCTCGATGTTTGTCTATTTCCTTGCTGTAATTTTTTCACCCAACATGTCATCTATCTTAAGGAGACCCACCACTAGTGAACTATGGACCCCGGTCCTTTCTTTTACCATCAATCTACAACTGTTTACAGTTTTATGTTTACTTTCTGCAAGCTTTTACTTTCTTCCACACAATACGTTAATCCTTTGTTTTCAGCAAAACCGATGAGATTGACAACCTCACTGTAAGTTGGGGGCAAAGTTCTGTGGTTGTGTTATGTAGGATGCCAAGTTGGCAACCACACCTTGGAGTTGTTTCCTTGCTCCTACTGGTTTGATGACCTTTGTTTCATAACTGAGGGAAAACTTTTTGTTGTGCTCATCATACCTTCCTCTTGGGGTTCCCCAACAAGCTCGATATATTTTGGGCCATCACACCACATCACTCAAATTACTAGGCACCACCGCAATATCACCGTATCACGGAAAGGTCAGACCACCAAAACCCTATCACTAGAGAAGTGAACAAGGTGAGTGAGATCGAGTTCTAGAAGCAAAATTGGTTGGGTAGGAAGACGCGGCAGAGGGTGGTGCATCATCTACGACCGACGACATCAACCGGAGTGACCACATCTACCTAAATCGAGCGGGGATGGTGATGGCCATGGCATCGCCAGCGTGTGGATGAGAAGGATGAGGTCGAGCCTGACGGTGAGGGAGTGAGGGGTACTAGGCTGGGTGAGACCAACTCAATGCGGCTCTAGGTTGGTTTGACCCAACCTAGTTAGGCCGAATCGGGCTGGGATAGCACAGCTGCGGTGACCTATCATACCACTGCATGATGTAGTACACTATAGTCATTGGCATAACACCAATGAAACATCGTTCACTAGTATTTCATCCCTCAGAGTGGTACAATAGAAACAATAGGTCCAAGACATGACTGTAGATTTCAACTCGACTCTTTACAAAATATCCAGAGAACACTCTAGGTTAAAGAGAAAGAAATCAACTTCTTACAAAGAAGAACTAGAAATAATAACTCAGAACTATCTGGCTAATAATAGTAGCATCTAAACTATCTGGCTTGCAGTTGCTACTAATGCAATGCTCTACATAAGTAGGTTTTATGGCTAATCTACTCCTATCTACTCAGGAACTTCATCTTCACTTCGATTGATGTATATGTTGACTTTGTTGACTTTATTGAAGAACTTGAGCTGTCGATGATGGTTTTTTAAGCATAAGTTGGTGTTGATGTCGTCTTCAACGGCTTAGAACCTAGCAAGGGTTAAGAAGGTACGGGTGAGTACGAGCATAGTTAGCAAGTTCACTAAAAAGGAGTGTTTGATGCACTATCTACAGCCACAGACCACAGGTCATACACAATGCAAGTTTTTGTAAACATTTCTTCAAAGGTTGCTTTTATTCTGAAATGTCTGTTAGCCTTCACAGGTTTACCAAAACTTTCATGGATTTCCTTTCCTGCCGTGTTCATAGATCCTTCCCAAAACAGGGAGTAACATGTAACAATTCTTACACTCTGCAGAGGTGTGTCACTTTTCCCATGAGAGACCTTAAGGTTTGTTGCACGGCCAAGAGTATATCCCCATTCAAACTTCCTTGGTTTGAGGCCCAACCTAAGATCCAAGCTAATCACTGCCCTCTCCGTGACCCCTCATGAAGACACGATCCCCCAAGAAGGTCTACCACGGTTATACTCCTGGTAGCCTCTCGAAGACTCTATAAGCAGCTCTGTCTGGCAGCCACCATCAGCTATGGTGAACCTCCACCAAGATAGCTATGCATAGATAATCTAGACACCAATATCATGGGGCACTAAGGGGTCCCACCCATGTGCTGGATTCTCCACGAGAAATCTATAGCTTCACAATAAGGTCATCCGTCCATGCGAAAGGGAGAAGATACAACTGACTTCTCCGTCCCATTCCAAATCTCATGGTTAACACGTAATATATGGTGCTATAATCATTGGCGACATTGGTTGTTAAGTCCTAGATATTATGTTCCTTTACCACTGGAACTGGATCAATTACAATTTGGTAAAGAATCCATAATGATATTATTATGAAAATAGTGTTTTCAGACCTTTTTGAAATGCAGGTGATGACAACATTTGAGTTACAATTATTTGATTGAAAATAACCAAAGGACATGAGCAAGTGTGAACTTACCTTTTGTGATTGCAAGATTATGCACTCACGGTATTTGAGACTATAAAAGATCCAAAAATCTGAAATTAGCATCATTGGTCTAGTAAGGACTAATGTTTAAAGAAGCAAGATACAATTATGCATAATTAATGTAATGCAATTAGATAACGCGAATCCCTGGAATAATCCTATCTGATCTAGGGTTTGAAAATTGGGGATGGTTTCTTGAGAATATGTTTCACTTTTATACCAGCTTCACACTTTTGTTTCTTATTAAGGCTTGTGAGAGTGTGTGAAACAATATGTAAATACAACAAGTATCATACAGTATTAAAGCACTCAAATGGGGCATGGTATCTAAAAGATTTCTTAAGCAAGATTATTAATCAATTAGAGCCTTTATAGAAATGCTTAAGTATTACTTTTAATATTTCTTAAAATAATAAATTTTGAGGAAAAGATTACATTACAAAGTAAAAGTATTTAAACTTAAAGCTAACACTTTAATGTTTTCTTATTGACTATAATTATCAAAGAGAAAAAACATTACTACATTTAAACAATCATAACACAAGTAGTGGAGACTTATATGTTTTGAATATGGCATCATATTATAGGTGGTTCACTTCTTAGGGTTTCACAATAAGGGAAAATACAAGTAGTATTGCTTTCATGGGAGTAGTGTTTCCTAAGATTATAAGTGAATAAAATCACTTACCTATCTTAAGAATTAATGGTTATACTTTATAAATATAGAATAGGTATTACTTTAATTACTTAAAAACTTTGTTTAGATCTTTAAGTGGATTCCTAAGCTTGTAAAAGAATTGGTAAATAGTATCTTGGTGATTTTATAAATTCATAGAATCCTTTTGATAAACAATATACTATTTTAGGTGATTTTATAATTGATAAAATATTTTTAGGAAAGTTAAGATACACTTAATTTTAAATGGTAGTTTTAGTAAATACATCTTAAAATGGTTAGACCTATTTTGACTTCACTTAAAGATCAATTGAACTTGTTATTACACTTTTAGACTTTAAACAAATAATGATAAAGGCAATAGTAAAGATTTATATATTTTTAATGCATTAAAATAAAAGAAAAGGGTTTAAATAAGATTTATCAGACCTTTACCTTTTATTTTACTTCAATTATGAAAGATGATATTTTGAAGGTATATATTTTATTTTTGTGATCATTTTGGTATATTATATATATTGTAGGGTTTTTAAATAATAATATACGATTTTATAAGATTTATTACTTTATAAATACTTAATAAATAATATATATTTAATTAAGTGGTACAAATATGTGTAAAATAAGTTCATAAATGTATATTTTGTTTTCTTCGAATTTTGATATCTTATACTTATTTTTATGAATTTTAAATAGTAGTATATACTTTTTAAAGATTTATCCTTAATAGAATATTTACTAATAATAGTAACTATTTCCTTTAAGTTGGAAAATAGATTATAATAATCGGTTTAAATTATAGAGTTTATTTTTTAAACATTTTTAAACATTATATGTATTTGTCTGAATTATGAAACAAAAGATATTGAATTAATAATATTTAATCATTTTATTAAATTCCTGGAAAATATTTATATTTGAATTTATAATGTTTTATTTATTTACTAAACAGGGAAATACTTTTTACACCAATACTAACCCTAGCCTAGGTCACTGGCTGGTGGGGTATTGGTCACATTAGATGCCACCGAGGCACTGAATACTCAATACTTCACTAAGCTTGTCTTTAGTTAAGGAATTCCTTGCATGAATATACTCTGTATAATTCACTCATCTCATTCACTAAGATCACATCTTTCTAAATAATTCAATCATCTGACTCCACCATATCCATCATCATATGATGACATGGTCATGTCACTTCAACATTACTCCTTATTCATTCTTGTTCTAGCATATAACTTCCATTTCTAAACTACCCTTGATGAATCCATCATTGTAGCTATTCCTACTCCATCCATTAACTCCTTTATATTCACCTTGCCTTTACTTCCAAGGCTTGCAAGATTACAATCTTCACTATATCACATGTGATATCAATCCTCTGGAAGAGGTATGGTATTTTCCCATAATACAAGATTACTCCTATATTAGCTTGGTTAAGCTACCACGACTTCCACTACTCCATTCCACTTAGGTTCTAAACTTCATCATACCCTGGCTTGACTACTCATGACCAATCTAGGTGACTTAACTAACTAAGATTTAGTACATCTTGATACACTAATATCAACTCTTCAACATCTAGTCAATTATCCTCAAGTGATTTGAGAATAATGACCACTATCCATTAAGTACACTAGACTTAGATTTCTAGTTGTCTAGTCCAAATCTATCCTCAACTAAGTGGTAGACTTGTATTAGTCTCTTTATAGGGCTTATATTGTTATGGAGGCTTACTCCATATTTGTATCTACTTGGCTTAACAAGATTATTATTTGATATTCTATCATTTCTAACTTTCTTATATCTTCTCAAGTATTAGTTAGCTCTTAGGTTTAGATACTTCTTCTAGTTAACTCTTGAGTGAGTTAACTCCTCCAACATCAAAAGGTTATATCCCCACTAAGGATCTCATCCCATTGATGATGACAGACTTTACCATAACTAGTTCCTTATCTTCATCAATTTAGTATAGGACTTAGGAAGGTTAATATAATAAGTCAAAGGCTAAAGGTTAATAAGTTCTAGGTCAGGAATTGATCACTCAACATTGCTGATCATTTGACACTGGGACTTAGTTGAATAGGAATGTAATTTATTAATATGACAATAAAGATATGTGATGAATGGTCTTGGCTCTACTTCCTTTCCACTCTAATTGTGATAAGAAGTTTGTGTTTAGGAACTACCGTCATTATCATGGTAGGAACAACTATAATAAACATATATACCAAGGTTTAGTTATTGAGTTTCTTTACTTGATTATATCCTTGATTGGGTATTCAAGAGTTGTTGTAATGAATACCATGATAGAATCTCTATAAGATCCAATATTTATTTATCAAATAATGTGTTGTGGTTTAGGTTTATTACATTTGATCTACCCATAGATCAAATTATATTTACCTAAAAATAAGTTTTTATCAAAGGTCATATTGAAACTTATCGCAATCAACTTGATGATCTACTTTAGTTCCACCAAGTTAAGAGAAGCTTCAATCACTTTGACAAGTTTTATTTAAAAGCGCGAAAATTATCCAGATTTTCTATGCATGAATGCAATGCACACACCTAAGTTTGGCTTATTTCTAAGCTCTAATGCTGGGATGTTACAGTCTCTCCCCCTTAAAATCAACTTCGTCCCCGAAGTTCGTACTCTCTTGCATTTTGGAATAAGGAGTTGACTTGTATTGACCACAGAATTTCTCAAATTCCATTGTGATCACAAATGAGAATAATTTGGGTATCCCGTATCCAGATATTTTTCCTTGAATCCTATTCATTTTTAATAGAATCCACTTGTCGTTTCCAATTTACCACCAAATTCCTTATACTATAATCCCCTGGGTTATGTCTTCACGGTCCTTCTTAGGATTGGTTTGGGACACGTTTAGTCCATTCCAGTCAGGTTTTCCTATTACACTACACTAGAATATGTCGGAATCTACTCTTCCCTCTTAAGGCAGCTTAAGAGTTGTTTTCCTGTAGAACTAGTCGTTAGGGTTTGTCTATTTTACCTCCTACGATGTTTCTTTCGGGAATACTCTCGGAAATACTTTATAATGATGACTTCTTATAACCTTATGAGAATAAGGCTTAACCTCATCATAGTCTAGTAAATCTCCTCCAGCCTCTTCTCATAGATTTAGATAACAACACTTCGGTGTTTATTGTTTACTCTCCCCCTTAGGGTTTCCTAATGGTCTATAAACTACATGTATAATACCCATTAACTCAATAGTAAGGATATTGGTCTTTGTCTAGCTTATACTTTACCTCTACAAGGTCTCATGAAAGAATCTGTGGTATACTGATGGTTGTGAAATACCACCTCTTTTAGCCATATAAAATGTGTCATTTATCTCTCATATCATGTTTCTTCCAGCTATAGCTATGCCTTATATGCATGAATTCTATTTCTCATTTACTTTCATATGAGCTTTGCACATTTAGTATTTTAGGTAGAATTTTATCACTTTCCTTGTCTATGACATGTGTGTAGGTGTTGGTGAAGATTATGGATAAAAAGGAACAAAGAGAGCATAGTATGGAGGAGCTGCAGGGACCAGACTGAGCCATTTGAGAGGTTGGAAAAGTGAAAATTTCCAACTTCTCAAAATAAATATCCAAGACCATGGGGTTGTAGCCCTCGACGAGACGAACTCAACAAGGAGTTCGTATGAAGAAATGGCAACCAAAATACTAAAGAATCTGCAAGTTCAACAACCAACTATACGACTGGAACTAAAAGTTTCCACCGTATAGTTTGGTCGTATAGTTGGTAAAAAGGTCACAAACGACAGGATTTCACCCTAGAGAAGCTCCAGAACCTTCCCTAAGTCACATGACGGTATGGGGGAACCCTAGGGCACCCCCAAGGACTATATGTTGGGGATATACTTTCTAGGTATCCTCACAGTTCCTCACTGACTAGGGTTGCCCACTTCGGGTTAGAGCTTTGCTTCACGGGCGGCCCAGTCAGGGAGAGAAGAAGGAGTCCAATCCGGCTACGGGAAGGCCTAGAAGCCTTACCGACGTAGGCCCATAATGTTACTTGTAGTTCAAGATGTACTCTGTAACCGACTCTTAGTCATAGCCGGATAGATCTCTCCTGTAACCCTAGGTCGGATATCTATATAAGTCGTCCTAGGGAGAGCCTTTAGGACACACCTCAATAGTCTACAATCTCAACTCGCACATGCGAACCCTTGTAACCCATATTCCGGCTCTGCCGTATTACTGGATTGCTAGCAGGAGTAGGATCCGTCCAAAGCCGGCGGATTCGAACCTGGGTAAACTTGTGCGGTCACCGTCCTGGAACACCGTACGTCTCACACCCCTCTCTTCCGCACGCCTCGAGGACCCCCTCATGGCGTACTTGTCCTCAATCCGACGACACTATATAAAGGAGGGAGGAGCCAAGAGAGAGCCACCAAGCCATATCCTCCACCACGGCGGAGCCCTGCCGCCGTGCCACCGTCATAGCCGGCTCCAATCAGATCTACACCATCACACAAGAGGAGAAGGGACTAGGACCTTGAAGGCCTCCACATCGATCTACATCGTTATCTTCATCAAGAACGTCTCTATCACCAATCCCCTTTGGTTACTTGTTGTAATTCTAGATTGAATCTTGGATTTGCACTAGTCTTCAATTGTATCATCATACTTCATCCATATTCTATCCATGATGTTGATTGCCTTCATGTGTGAGTACTTTCCTGTGTTCTTGGGGAGATGGAGAACCCCTAGTATGAGATTGAATTGAGATAAAGATTATTATGTGATATTGTTCATTATGTGTCTGTGTTAGATTTCCTTCATGTTGATGTTGGGTGAAGCACGCCACTCAATATTTGCCTAATTGAGGACTAGATGGAGGGAACTACCTGTTGGTAGATGGAGGGATGATAGCACTTACGGTGACTATAAAGCTGTTGTCATTCCTTATGTATCAACTTGGGAACCGAGGAGAACTTACGGAACATTGTCCATGGCATGGGATACATCCTACAGGGTAAAGTCCCTTAATAACGTAGTAATTCGATTGATGTTGATTGTTGTCTGTTATGGTTATGACGGATGATGTGTGCAGTGGTTGCTACCTATTTGTCCATATATGGAGCTCCTCCCACACATACCATAAATGGTATTATTCATTATAATAATTTTGATCACTCTTTCTAATTACTAGCGGTGGATCCACTACTCCATGAGAACTCTTTCCATCATCTTACAGACTTTCGTAATCATACATGCATGGTCTTATTTACTTACAGCTTTAGTTTACTTATTGTTCTCTTATTTGAAAACCCAAAAATATCTTTTACACAAAACTCGCATTTTATCTTGTTACTTAGAATATTATTTAGCATTACTATTTCAGTATTTAGTTCAAAGAGTTATTAGACTTCAGACTCCTGCTCCCTATGGGATCGATATCTTTATTTCAAAACTAACTACAAATGATCTGTGCACTTGCAATCATCAAGCTATTTTCTGGCGCCATTGCCGGGGAGCTAAGCGTTGTAGGTCTTTTAGCTTTTGTTTATTTATTTTAATTTTGCTAGATTTTGTTTTAAGCTTTCTTTATATGCTGCATTTGTATTTTTGCTTTCGTTTACAAACCAAAAAGTCATAAAAATATTTGTTACTAATCATGTCTTCCGAGATAACTACCTTTCAACAGATGAAATCTATAATGGAGGAGTCAAAGGGAAGGACTTTGGGATATATTCTTAAGAGGCAAGGCATATTAAAAGAATGGTTGACTTGGGTGGACAAGTATTCATCCACACTATGTGCCTCTTATCAATTATGTTGTGATTGCTACGAATCTCCAGATCACCTCAATTATCAATGTGAGTATAATTTTGATACCGAACTAGCCGACTATAATAGAGACGAGTTTAAATGCCCTGTTGGGGAGGACACATTACAATTTGTGCTTTTTACTGGTTGCCAAGAGTTGATATTTCTTTTAAGAGATATACATGTAGAAAGTAAACCACTTGATATGATCTATAAAGAAGTTCACCCTATATTCTGCTATTGCCAAGATAACTTCCATGATAATGAATTTATTGTTTGGCGGATTAAAGCTTGCCATGGAAGAATCTAACCTTTTGATGGGTGCTCCAAAAGATAATTTGGAGGGAACTCCACTCAAAGAGCCTCCACCTAAACCGTCGGAACATGTTGTTAATAAAGATGTGGAACTTGATGTTGCACCCTCTCAACTAGTAGAAGCTAAGCCCGAAGGTAAGACTATTGCTGAGCTATTCACGAATTATCTTCGTAAGCATGAAGAGGAGCAACTTGATCAACCACTTGAATCTCCTACTTCTGAAAATAACTTTCCGCACACAAATAGTATGCATGCAAACAATATTACATTATCCTGTAATGATTTCTATAAGTCCCAAACTTATGATGATTGTTCTAAGGAGGATTCGTGCCTAAATAGTGATTTTGGGGACTTTGGTGAGGGACTAGAAGATGAATCTTTCTATGAATATTGTGATGCTATTAACATGGGACATGAATCCTCATTGGAAGAGGAGGATGAGTATTTTGAAGAACAAGTTAGCAATATAACGGTAAGAGAAATGTATTCCAAAATAGTGGAATAAGCTAAAAAGTTAATTTCTTCGGATACGATAGATGATCCAATAATATGTCCTCAATGTATGAAACTTGGGCACTACTTTCATTTTCAATGCTCTGATACCTTTAATCAATCTTTAGTGTCTTATAATAATGGTGATGTTACCAGTGAAGTATTAGAGTATCTTATCTTTGAAGGTGCCCATGAGTTGATAATACATGTCATATCACGTATTAATAGTGAAGATGGTGTTCTCACAAAAATAGCTTATGAAATCCTACAACGTATTTCTTGGTATTCTCACGAACATTTTAGTGAGAATACACTTATTATGCGGAGTAAGGCACGGAGAAAACACGTAGCGCACAAAGTTACTTGTTTGCAGGAAATCTCATTGGAGAAGTATGAAGTTACTTCCTAAGAAGAGGATGATCACAAAGAAGAACTACAAATCCCATTGGAGTAGGATGAAGTTCCTTCCCAAGAAGAGGATGAACACGAATAAGAACCACTAATCCTTGAGGATATGCAACTAATGGACATGTGGGAGCAGGTGGATTACTGTTCTGGTAATTTGTCAAATTTATTCGAAGGGGTGAGGCAATATAATGGTAAGCCTAACAAGCTTTATAATTATGAATGCATTGCTCTGTTTAAAGAATTTTTATCAACCAATACTCACATAAACGGTAATAATGTAAAACTCTTGGAATACATAGTTTATGAAGGGTCTCATGAGCTCCTTAGGAAAATTTGTATTATTATGAAAAGTAGCGATAATGAGGATTTAGCAAGGTATCATAATATTATGGATTATATTGTCAATTATTGTCAAGAACATTTTAGTGGGAATGCACTTGTGATAAAGAGTAAGGAGCTATGTAAAACAATAGTTCCCAAAACTAACATTTTGCAGGAACCACTGGATAAGGTGAGGTTGAAGACAAACATCATTCTACTAATAATAAGTTTGTTTATGATGCCTCAGTCTATAGTAATGATTCTTATTGTGTTGAAACTAAAGATAATTTATCTGCGGAGGCTTTATGCCTAGATACTCATTTGGAGAACACTAATAATGATGAACTGGAGATAAATCCTTGTAGTATTAATGAGCGGGATTTGGGAGAGCACATCTTTGATGAAAATTTGTTGATGATGCTTCTTTTTGTGATTGGATTGATAACTCTAGAACTGAGGAACTTGTTAGCAAGGGTGATGAACTAGAGAATAGAGACACTAATGAATTTTTCCCTGTTGCTAAAGATGAGTATTATGAAGTGTTTCCTCATGATAGTGTAGCCCAAGAAGCACTACAAGAAAAGTTGGCTTTTACAACGGATGATTTTTGTGGTTGAAGGCCTGTTTTTCATGGCTAAAAAGTCTTTTACGACGGATGGCCATCGTCGTAAAAGCCCTGTCACAAAAGAATCTATCACGGTTTTTTCCTCACTGTGGTGGATCGCAACCTTCAGCCAGGAAAACTTGTTCCGTCGTAGATCTGTTCGCCAGCCGCGTTGACTGCTGACGTCATGCAAACTTCCATGAGGCAGCCGCCATTAGCGGCCATTTACTGCCATTAACGGCCATAGAAACCGTGGCAGAAGCTAGGCCTAGCCAATGCCTGCTAAATTCTAACTGGGCCGGCCCATTAGGGGATCCCAATAAGAAGATGGCCCGTTACTGTTTTGTCCTACACTGTTTGAAATGGGCCCAAAGTTGCAGCCGGTAGCGGCCCACGAACTTTCAAGCCCAATACTGTTTTGGCCTAAACAAGGCCCATGATGGTCCAACACTCTGTGGCCCATTAGCAGCCCGTGCCAAGTCGCTCCTATACATTTAAGGCATGCGGGCGGTCCATCACTGTTTATCGCAGCCCATCATGGGCGGCCTACTAACGGCCCTTGTCTGAGATGGCCCGTTACTGTTCAGGCCTGTTACTGTCCTGACCTTTCACTATTCCGGGCTTTACTTGTTCAGGCCCACAAGCGACCCTTTACTGTTCTAGTTTGGTAAATATGTCAGCCTGTTACTACCCTTGCCTGGAAATTTCTCGGGCCATTACTGTTCTGGCTTGTCACTATTCTGGCCTTTCACTATTGCGGCCCTTTACTGTGGCGGCCTGCTACTGTTTTGGCCTGTTACTGTTCTGTGATTTCACGATTTCTTGCCTGTTACTGTGATGGTATGTTTCTATTAAGGCCTGTTACTGTTAAGGCCTATTACTGTTATGGCCTGTTACTCTTATGGCCTGTTACCGTTACGGCATGTTACTGTTACGTCCAGTTACAACTTGTAGGTCGGCCCATTACGTTTACGGCCTTTTACAGTTTCGGCCTTTTCTGAAGCCCATGCCAATATCATAAAACGTTTATATAATCTAGCAATTTTTACTGTTCATCATCGGCCGAATACACGATGGGCCAATAATAAAGCACGGTACTGTTCCCTAATCGACCTGCCTCGCGTAGTTACCGTAACGACTACCGCATATGTGGACGGCGTCAACTAAATGCATACATGGCCTACGCGAGTTATCTAGATATTACATCAGCTGCAAAATTCTTAAAATTATTACATATTATCAAATCAAGGGAAAGAAAAATCAGCAGTTCAATTGACAATCAAGTTGATAGCAGAGTCCTTAATTGATCACCTGCATCTTCCTTTGAGTGTGACAACTACATTGGAGGAGACATGATCTTGCAGCCCCCTCTTTGGTGGCGATAACAATAATTGCACCTTGAAACTAAGTAATAACAAGTTAATACATCAAACAAGACAAACTACTCAATTGACTGATATGACAGGAGCTATGATCTGGAGTTTACAATTGATCAATGGTCCAATTATTGACCAACACGTCAAACAAACAGGATAATCAAGCATGCATTAAATGAGCAATCAAAAAATGTGTGTGTGTGGCTTAGAATTTCAGCAAAAATAAACTTGACAGGTAATTTCAACAAATATATATGGAAGCAGTTCTATACCCTAAAATGCAAGACATAGGGTGACTCAGAATTTGTGCTAAGACAGAAAATGGCATGCAGTTACTATCATAGCAAAGAATGAACCAGATAGGTATTAGAACCACATCATACAAGAACTTATAGACCAGGAACGCAAATCACGAATGAACTATATATTGTAGAGGATAGTTATGTCATGACTTAGGATGAACTAGACCTAGAACCAGATGCAAGATATAATGATATCGCTCGTGAACCTGTAGAGTAGGACAAACAAGCATTAGACAAGTGTGCCTAGAATGAAATGAGCAATCAAACAAAGTGTTTCTTAGAATTTCAGCAAATATAAACAAGCAAGGTCATTTTAGAAAATATATATGGAAGAAGTGGCATCTCCTGGAATGCATAGTCGTTGGGTGACTCAGAATTTGCGGTGAGCTACACAATGGCATGTAGTTACTGTCATAGCTAAGAATCAACCAGATAGAAATTATAATGGCATCATAAGAGAACGTCTAGAGAAGGAATGCAAACCACGAGTGAACTACATAGTAGAGGAAAATTATGCCATTGATTAGGACGAACCAGCACCAGATAAGGAAATAATGGCGTCGGTTGTGAACCTGTAGAAGAGGCTATGCAAACCATCATGTTCATTGTTCCATTCTGGGCTCTATGCAAGAAAAAAAATTGTTAGTGTTGCAGCTTTTGAAGAACCAGATGTCAACAAAAAAATTATAATCGAATTAGTATGAAGAGTCAAAACAGGTACTACCGGACAACATAACAATGCCAAGGAGGAAAGAATAACAGGAACTTATCTCAGGACGAACCAGATAGATTCAGTAACCGTGGAGCAGGGAATCCAAACTAATATTTTCCACTGATTTTACATTTTGCAAGAACTACACAATAGCAGGCAATTACTGTTGTTCGGAGTAGCTAAGAACATGTGCATGACTTCAAAATTTGTAGAGCAGCGAATGCAAACCAACATGTCTAATGACCTACTCCGTAGTATCTAGCACAAAGAACAAGCGTGCGCTTTGACTGGGTGTACAGAACGATTAGAAAAATGCAGTTCACTACGACAGGCTTGAACCTCCTGTACTGCTGACAAAACAAAAAAAGAGTTGGTGATTTGGTTACCATGGTCGGATAGGCTTCTAATCATCATCTGTACCGGCGTGAGTGGCATCCTTGTCACCCAGGGTGCTTCGATTGCGCCGGCTGTTTGCGTCGGGGAATCGATGCCGGCTTGACTGCGATGGACGAGGTTGAATCGGTGCACTGCACGACGGTTCAGGTAAGGTATGGGTGGGGAGGATGCCGCTAGCATTGATGCAGATCTTGGGCAGTCGTTGACGGATTCGATGTCGTGGAGGGGAAGTGGGAAAAGGAAATCAGGTGCAGTGGACGACGACGGACTCCATGACCAAGGTTGGGTGTCGTGGACGTCGGTGAAGCAACAATGATGCTTTGGATGAGACCATATATGATGTAGCTCCGGTATACTGTTGGCTGAGGAGTGCATGGTGTCGAGTTCCGGCGGGCAAAGCTAGCCACGGAGAACTGCTGCGGGAGGTTCTGGGTGCGAGAAATTTCGTAGTGTTTGAAATGGAGGGGCACGAGGGAGTGGGGACCACGTGATTTTGGTATCGTTCGAAACGGAGGGGCGCCAGAAATTTCGCAGTGTTTGAAATGGAGGGGCGCGAGGTAGTGGGGACCACGTGATTTTGGCCGTCTAGCAATCTTGTCCGTCCATTCCAAATCAATGGGCCATAGGGGATACCTTCCCTTCGAAGGCTCTGGCGTGGACGCCTATGCAAGCAATCACTGGGTGTCCCAGAGTAGACTATAGGGGTAGATGTGTAGGTTACTGTAGTAGCGGACCATTAATCGGGCTAGCTGGCGCGATGTCATTTTGGCGCTCCACGAGTTCAAACTTTTACTTATGATGTTCAGGAGTGAATGCATGCTTCGCACAACTATTTTATTGCGTGCACTCCAATAACTTACCTTATTAAAGCATAATAATATCCTGCATAATTTAGAACTTTGGTGCAATACTTGGTCGACTTATTAGAAATAAACATCTCTCGGGTATTTTAGAAGTACTCCCAAACATATTTCTAGCTTACCAAGATATCGTGTATTTTTTAATGGATGCAGTACTATGGATGGTTTTGCATGACTTTCGACATGCACAATTTTGGTTTTGCATTATTCACATTTGACGTCCAGGCAGACAATGTACATATACCTCTCCATGAACAACGATAAGTTTCATCGTTTTTTCCCTACTTTCTAAATGTTACATTAAACTACCATCATTTCCAATGATGCATGAAACGACCAAAAAAGAGTTGTGACCTTTTTTTTAGTATTTAAAAATATTTTCATTGTTATTAATTATTTTTTACCATTTTACAGAGCATTCCATAAAATGAAACAATGTTTTTATTATCAGGGGAAATCTTCCATTACATGACAAAAACTAATGTCTTTATCATCGAGAATACATAGCACAAGAAATGAATTCCAACATAATAACTATATGCAATGACCTGATGTGTATAAACCTTAGTGGCCGTCTAATTTGTAATTAGAAGTGTCAAGGAGGGAGATGCAAGGTTCATTAAATGTACTACATTCTTGTGGACTCTCACAAAGGCAATTGACCTCTTGTCTTAGGAGACTTGTGATAAAACTATTACTATTAGTTCGGAAATAAGTGACTTGGAATTTATCTAGATTCGTATGTATCACTAAAATACGTCTATATACTCATGAATATGATCTATATACTCGATCTATATACTCGTGAATCTAGACAAATCTAAGTTTCGTATTGAGGGAGTATGGCAATATTATAAATTTGCAATGTTGTCATGATAAATAATGATATTCGCTACCCTCCATAAACGAAACCACTTCTTTTCTTCTGTCCCAGTTTTACATTTTTGTATTGAAGTATTTTTACTATAAAATAACGCACGAAATTAGTTACTGTACACGGTAGTGATTAAGTCCTTTCGCTAATTTGTATTTACATATAGAGGTAATACTACACACCCAATTAACATCATAAGTAATTTCTCTTTATCTTTTTCTAGACGAGTTTTCTAGGTTGTTAGTTTGAAGAATCATTTGTCAGATACATAGAATTGAACACTTCAAAATTATACAGCGAGTGATTAGATGGATGGACGATTAGTGCATAGACACAGTCGGACTAGTAAAATGCTCACATTTAATAGTAGATGTGAGCAGAATTGATTGAGTGGCAAACCTTTTTTTTGTGTGGTTGAGGCCCCCGTACTCTGATGACCCTCGCTAATCAACGTAGCTCACACATAAGTGTATTTTTTACGTAGTAGTAGTAGAAACATCATCCAGGGAGACAGAGTTCAGTGTCTAGCAGTCTTGACCGTCCAATCTGAAATCAACGGTTCAAAGCAGATACCTTCCCTGCGAAGGCTCTGGCGGGAATGCATATGCAAGGAATCGTTGGTTGTCAATGGGTAGACCATAGGGGTAGTTGTGCTTGTGACCCAAAGTACTTTAGAGTCTAGACAATAGCTGGTTGTCCCCGACGCTGACGATGCATTTTCTTGTCGAGACACTGGATCCCGGATCCCTACACATCTGACAAAGTAGAAAGTATGACCAAATTTAAAGATCACTCATTAACTATTTAATTACTTTTGATTTATCAGACATACTCTCCATACAGCCTATTTTTTTGAAAATGCCCTCCAACCTAATAAAAAAGGATGTCACATATTCGATAGAGAATTTGATAAGCCAATGATTTTTTTCCGTCTTTCATAATACGGTTAACCACCATGTTAACTAATCGATTACAAAAAATTGGATCGGATTTTGCAGTTCTTTTTTCTGCAGTACCTCGACGTGACATGAGCGTGAAAGAGGTTCAAGAATCCGTTTTCTTTTTATAAGGGCATATCGTTACAAAAGCTCCACAGAGCGCATTCGAACACAAAAGAGTGCAATATAATTATGCGGAGACGGATGAGAAAAAACGATCCGTGCACCCAAAATAAAGAAAACGGAGGTCCACGTCGGCAAGTCCTCCACCTTCCTAGTTCCTACTCCAAGATTTGGCGATTGCAAAACTGTGGCCGCCCTGCGAAGGTAGGGCCTCGACAACCTCTGCAATGGTCACGACCTCGACGACCAACATGAGATGGATTCTCTCTTCCTACTTAGCGGGGCATGACCTCGACGATCTTCGCAATGGTAGCTACTGGTTGTGGAGCACCGTGACTTCTTTCTTCAAATTTTCACACTCATTGCGAAGCATGGAGGAGTCACGCTCGTAAGATCGTGCGAGCTTCATTTGAAAAGCTAAATCGTGTCAACACCCGGATTTTTAATCCCAGATGCCCGTTATGCCATACCTCGCAATCCCAGGATTACCATTTTTGCGAGACATAACGGATTGGATATCACAGTACATCATCCATTACAAACCATACATAATGTCTTACACAAATAAGGACCTCATGATCTAGTCTTAATACAACAAGCAGCGGAAATAAAAGATAAGCGTAGCGGTGGGGTCCATCTTCAAGGGCACAGGCAATGCTGATGAAGGCAGATAGTCCTAGTTATCATAGCTGTCCTGCTGGCCATCATCTTGATAGTCTCCTTCATAGTCTGGCCATAGTAATAGCCAGGGACAAAAGCCATGAGTACTCTTTAAGTACTCGCAAACTACCACTAACAAGTAATATATTTCTAAGTTAAGGTGCTAAATCTAAGTTGAACTAAAAAGTTAAGTTTGAAACCTAAGCTGAGTTCTAAAGCAAAGAAAGATAAAATAAATTTCTAGAATCACTTAAGTTGGGAAGCTAGTATCATAAACACAACCCTGTTGTGGTCAAGTCAAGATTCATCCTTCATTTCAAGTTATTTGGAAAACATCTGACAACGAAACAGTATGGCCATTCCAACTGTCCATAACCGCGGACGCGGCTATTCGAATAGTTTGACACTCTGCAGAGGTGGTACACTTTCACCACAAGATTCGATACATCTGTTAGGGATAACCCTGAATCATCATACTTAGTATGCGGATAATCAAACATGACCTTCCCTTTAGACACCCTAGTATAAGCGCTTCTCCTATGAGCATGGCCTCCCAACCATGACCATCTGTCATCTTGGGCACTGCATAGGTGGACATCATGAGAGGTAGCCTCAGCTCAAACCTCTCCCGCGAGGGAACTAATACTAATGCATATAAATTTCCAGCTAAGCCTTACCCAATTCAGGTAGTGTGGTTGTATGTAAATTTGGAATGGTACCGCATCCGAATCCAACCGTCTGTTTTATAAAAGGGTTAAGGATCATGCCTCAACATTTGCATCATCATCAACCATTTGTGTTTCTCAACACATGTCAAAACACCTTAATAGAATGACTCATCATTCCAAGGTTTTCATAATTCATTTTCACCAAGTGTTCCCATCTAAAGTGACTCAAGTTTTTGATCTACTCTACTACTAAGTTAAGAGTGTTCACTAAGATGGTAAAGATGGGTTCAATCTCATGCCATAGAATGACATCTAAAAGGGGTTCTAAATAGGTCAAGTTTTATACTTTTTATGCTACCTTCAAAACAAGTAACGAGCTTTGTGTAAACTAAGGGAGGTAAAACTTGTAAATAAGACTTGGGGTACTAATAGTCAAAGGGGTGTGATCAAAGCATGCCTAAGGCATCTTTGCTAAACCATCTAGTTTGATTCTAGCTTACTAAGCACTAAACTTGCAAGTGTTAGCTTGCATTGTTAATGGTGGCTTGCCTTGGTTGGTGCAGTGGTTGAAGTTTTCTTCTTCTTCTTCTTGGTAGAACTCCTCCTCGAAAGCTTGGTCGGTACTATCGTCTATAAAGACATACGGAGTACACAATCACCAAAAAATACTTAACTAGGTTAACTAGCATTCTAAGACACACATTTGATGATCTATTATCATCACAAGCATCACAAGTTTAATTCAATAGTTTCATCCTTTTTATTTTAGAAAAGTAATTTCTACTCATTGAAAAATTAACTAAAATTTAATATTCTCCATTAAAAATATGGGATCATATTGACACATGTCATCACCACATATCTTAACACATGGGAATGAGAATTCAAGGTTGGGTCAATATTTACTTTGGTTTAAGTTTATTATTTAATGATTTAAAGTGACTAGAAATGCCTATATAGCATTATTTTGGTACTAGTCCAAAGTCACTGCATGTAAACCTTAATATTATTACATATTTAGATAGATATGGTGAAATGTGATTTTTGAGAGTTGGAATCAACTCAAAAGCTAACTTGGTTGATTTTACAAAAATGTTGCAAGTTGCAAATACTTCTGTTTTGTTATTTTTACTAGGAGAGATCTATAACTCTAATTGAATTAACTCCAACGGGCTTGGATAGATCATTTCAATACCTTTCAGGAGAAATTGGTTTCATGCAAAAAGGATTTGTAAAACTCCCAGAATTGAATTTTAAACTAGTGGACAGAAACTAGATTCAACTTAAAAAGGAAAAACCAAATTTGAACGGTTGGGCTAGCACGGGAAAGAACATGAGCCGGCCTAGTGGCGCTCTGCGGCGCGGGGCTCAGCTGACAGGGGGTCCCGCTTGTCAGTGGTTCTTAACACGCGAAACAGTACGCACGTTGTGGGTCGTAGGATTAGAAGTGAGATCTACAGTTGAGGTTCGTCGTCGACGACGGACAGGTCGTCGGTGAGAGTTTGCCCTAGCGGCTCAGTTGGGGTCTACCGGAGACGTACCAGGGCTCCAGCGACAACGGCGAAGAGGGCAAACGAATTGGAAGACAACGACGAGGCGAGGCGCGGTTCCGGCGGAGCTTGGGGTGCCCTAAATCGCAAGCGCCCTTCTCCTCCTGCTGCGGCGGCTCCGGCTCCAATTTCGGCGAGGCAGAGCTCGAGCGGCATCGGCGAGAGGTGGGTGAGGTTCAGTGAGAGGTGGGGAGTGAGTGGGTATGGAGAAAAGAGGCTGGGGAGGCCGGCTTATATAGGCCCGACGGTGAGACCGAGCGGTGTGGGAAGGCGACTCCGGCGACGGTGGCACAGGGGGCTAGTGGCGTGGCTCGAGGTAGGGGGCGGTGGCCTGTCTCCTGGCAGTGCGCTGAGGCTTAAAGGCGTAGCAAGGCAGGCTCTGTGCTGGTCGGGAGCGTCACACGCTCTGGACGGCAGAGGCGGCGGGTTCGACGGCGAGCGGTGACTGGGGTGCGTTGGGCGGCCAGCGGGGGTGTCTGGGGTGTTCCCTAGGTCATGGCGGAGCGGTAGGCGCGGGCTGCGGCCGAGGGGTGGTATGTGCACGCGGGGATAGTGCGCGCTCTGTGGGCGGCGTCGGCATGGTCGACCAGCTCCGCGCGCGGCGGTTCCTGGCTGTTCTGATCTCTGTCTCTGGCCTGGGGCTGGTTGGACGGTGGCGGTGGACCATGGGCAACGTGCTGGACAAGGTGAGAGAGGGGGAACGGTCTGCTGCTGCGAGGGCCAAGTTGGCCAGCAAGGTGGTCTCGGCAAGGCATTGCAGTGCAGCTAGGAGGTAGGGGAGGTGTTGGTCTGGTTAGGCTTGAGGGATACAAGGGTGATCAAAGCACTTCAATTTGCTAGAAAAGATGAACCCCAAAACAATAATAGTTAGGCCACTTTGATCTTGCCCACAAGGTGTTTGACAAAATGGCCGAAAGAGAAAAACTTTTGAATTTTGGTTTCAAAATTTTTGGGTGTTCTCCACTAGTGCTAGGTAGTCTCTGGTTGCAAGGGTTTTGAAAGTGGAGCTCATTTTGATGGTTTTTCAAATAGGGGTGATCTATGCATATGCATTGAATTCAATTTTTACATGCCATTTAAATAAGCAAACGAATGTTTTTAGCAGATCAAAAGGTGGACCTTGGTACCTCATTATGTGTACTAGCAGGGGGTGCAAAGATCATGAATTGTTTCTGTTAAGAAATGAGTGCTAGGAACACTCAAAGTAGTGTAGTGGATTAAAATGGACAAAATGACCATTCCTCCTTTTTAATTCTTTTTGATTTGATTTTCTTTAGGAAAAGTTTGGGAATGATGTAGATGATGTTTAAATCACCTAAGAAACATTTTACAACCAAAGAATCACAGAACCATGGCAATTCACATCAATTCCTAATTTAAATGCACATACACATGAATGCTTTCATTTTTAAATTGAAAAAGTTTTTGTTAACCCTAAATTTGATGATTTAGATCTTGATAAGCTTGTATTGAAGTTTTGGGATGTTACAAATCAGCTTGGAGGAGATCACACTCTAGGTTGAGCTCGAAGTTTTTCTAAAGAATATTGATGTTATGGCTGTATATTTCATCTACTTTGGACGAGATTCTCGCCCTGACTTCCTGCATGGAAAATGCGTCATCAGTAAGAGAGCATGGAGTGCATGAAGAGAAGAACATAAAATGTCAATACATGTATAGTGCCTATAGTACCTCTCATCTTCGACCGAGAGAGGGCATGAGGGTATCGTATGCGTCAGAGATATCCGTCGTGCTATCGACCCGTGGGGTGGAAAATTCGACGCTCGAGCCGCCTACCCTGAAGATGTACATAGACGGTTCAATAGTAGGAGCAGACAGCCCAGGAATCAATGGAAGTACAAACCTACCCGGACTCTTGGTCCCCGTGATATTCGCTCTTCGGATACATACGCGAAGACGAGACCTCGCCCCATGGCTGGTCTCCTTTCTCGGTCCGAGCCTGCAGGTCACCCTGCCGGCGGGATTTCTCCACGGCTCTAACCACGCCATCTTGCTATTCTTCCAACGAGACAGGATATTTTGTGACATCGCTGGATGAAGAAGTAGAGAAGAAAGGGAGGAGCAGTGGAAGAAAATGGTTTCTGCGAAGGCGGAGCGAGGTAGTACTAGTAGGAGGAGAGAGGAGAGTGAATAGTGGAAGCAAAACATCAAGTACTGGGTCTCGCTTGTTCAAAAAAAAGTATTGGGTCTCGTCGCTGGCCTTCGAGCAATCTCGTTGGTCCATCAAGCGACCGAGCTTACTAGCTGCAAATATTGTGTAGTGTGCTAAGGCTTGGGCATGAGCTAAGAAAATACTAACTTAGACGTGAGTCTAGCAAAATCAAAACTGCTCCACCATTTAGGTCTCTTGCGTGGGTCCCATGTAGCAGCTTTTTTTTCACTTTTTCTCTCCAAACTACTAGTGCTCTGGCCAATGAAAATGCCTCAAAGTATTATGCCAAATATTTTATTCAACTAGCCTCTAGGTCTTGTACTAGACACAAGTCCAAGAATGTTTTAATCAAAACTGCTCCACCATTTAGGTCTCTTGCTCATCGTAGTAGTACTCCCTCCCATCCTTATTTACTCATCGCTGAATTGGACGTATCTAGCAATGAATCGGAAGGAGTAGTAGTCACATTGAATATACTTAGGGCTTGACGCATAAGCATCACAAACGGTCGCCAAAAGATCGAATGGCAAACTAAAGATAACTTTGGGCTTCTTTGGATAACAGGATTTAAAAACAACGGAATTTGACTCGGTCACATGTATAAAACAATGGATTGCAAAACAGAAGAAATAGCTTTATTTCGTTCACAGAATTTCAAAACACAGGATAACAAGGTCGGAGGTACAAATCTTCTAGCTTAAAGTCATTTCAATGAAACATAGTAAACACGGAGGAAAATTGCCTCAATCCTACGTGAATGAGTGTAAAAAAGTGGATGTTGAAATTCCTATGGGATTGGGTGTAGAAATGCAATCTATATGAATTTTGGAGGTATGATTCCTTTCATCCAAAGGGCTTCCTTATGAAAAAAATACTATGGGTAGAATTCCTCCAAAATTCCTTTGAAACTCCTTCGATCCAAATTGGCACTTAAACAAGATGTGCGTGCTCACGATAGACGAACACCTTCCGGCAGGAGGTGATGCGGTTGTAGATTTTCATCTTGAACCCGTTTACGGTGACCTTGAATATAAGACAGTCACCCTCCTTCAACCCATGGAAAGCAGCAAAGGTAGCCCATTCTTTGTCTAGGACGATCTGGTCTTTGTTGCGGTTGGCATGGACAACCCACTCGCATTCCTCGCATGCTTGGACCACCACTAGTTGTGCGTAGGGGCGTCCCTTCAAGTAAGGCTTGAAGTAAGTCGAGATGATAAGCATATACAAGTCATGCTGGACTAACTGGATGTAGAAGCGCCTAGGACGATCTGTTGTGGCATGGTGTCCAACCGACCTAGGGCGTCTTCTCGGTTTAGCAGAACTAGCGACCTACCTGGCAGCACTTGCCCTTGCCAAGGCCTCCACTCTCCTGCCCGGTAGCTTCAACTCCCTTTGTATGATGGGGAGAGCATCTTCATAGCCACCTGGAGCTGGAGCAGTCCGGTCAAGAATGTAGTCTAAGTTCAGCATTACAACTGGGTCGTCCTACATGAAAATTACCATTGCGTCAGTCCTTTGGAATTACCAAAACAGCACAATGCATTGTATAAATTGACTAAAGATCACGATGAGTCATTGCACCATCAAAATCACCTAAACAACACAAGGTATCAGGTAAATTAAATTGCCTACACAGCACACTGCATCATCAGAATGACCTAACCTGATGGGTCCTCAAAATTATCTTAACAGCTACTAGTAGAAGGCATAACATTTAATTAGATTGATTAAACATCACAATGCATACCCCCCGCAAAAAAACAGCACAATGCATAATCTAAAGGGCTAAAACAGCACAATGCATTATCTGGATAGACAAAACAGCATATATGCAGTGCATCATCAAAAATCCCAAAACAGCAAAAGGTATTATGTAATTAAATTTAATAAACAGTGTCTGCACAATCAAAATTACCTAAACTAATGGGTCATTGAAATAATCTGAACAGATAGAAGGCATATCATTTAATCCTAGACAACAGAACATGGATAAAAATGGTCGAGACAACATAGTGAGGAGACATGACACAATGCATCATACGAAAAAAATACCAAAACAGCACAACGCGGCATGGAAAATTCCTAAACATCACAATGCATCATCTAAGTACCAAAACAAAACCCTGCATCATCGTCATCAAGAACATTCCATAACTAAGCAGAACAGCACAAAATACAAATATAGATACATTCAAATCCAGGCAAAGTCAAGTCAGTTATTTCTGGATGGAGGGAGTATAAAGAACAGCACAAAAGACAATTATCAAGAATATGACATACAACTAAGCAGTTCAACAAAGGACCTGCAGTACACATTGCAAAAATCCGACTAGATGCATGTCGGATTTGGGTTAAAGCCCCAATCCTCCAAATCTAACCTCGTTGCATTTGGGGGGGGGGGGGGCGAACTTGCACAAGGATCGATGGGTTGAGAAGATGAACAAAGCGCCACTAACATAGAACCAGCCACATACACCGAAGAAGCACAGACAATCGCTGATGAAGGGGGCGCCACTGATAGGGGTTACACCGCGTACACTCTGAAATTTGGCACATTGGGAATGAGAGTCCAACCTGCAGACAAAAAGGACGCACCCGCCACCGCACGAGCATTTGTTCCCAACGCACACGGCCGTGGAGGCTTGGACGATCGCTCGACAGGCGCGAGGGTTTCGGCGCGACCGGCCGAAACCCTAAGGGTGACGGACGCCTCACCTTGGGCACGACCCACACACACGCGAAAGGCGAAGGACGCATCTGAGAGGGTGCTGAGGTCGTCGGAATCGAACAAGCCACCTGCAGCTCCGAAGCAGAGCTTGATGAGGACCCCAGCTTAACCACAGACAAAGGTTTTGGCATTAGTTTCATCGAGGCAACGGATGGGTTAACGACTGAGAGTCGTGAGGTGAGTGCGGGAATGTGATAGCGAGAGAGGGAATGGTGGGGGAGGATTTATTAGAGAATGGGAGTGGGTAACCCTCTATCAGCTTTAGTAGTACCATACTACAAAAAAACTACATTTCACGTATCATCACTTTTTGACGAACTAGTTCATTTATTTGAATCGACAAAAATAGTGGGTACCCTTTGGTTTCAAACTTCCATCTGGTACCTGTTTTGCTAGTAATAAGTACAGTACAAAACTTTGTATTACCCTCCATCCCAAAATATAAGGTGCCTGAGGATTAGTCAAAATTCAACATTTTTTAAGTTTGACCATGATTATACACGAAAAATATATAATTTATAATACTACATTAATATCAATAGATTCACCATAAAGTATATTTTTTTAATATGTCCATTCAATATTGTAGATGCAGATATGTTTTTCTAAATATTTGGTCAAAGTTAGCAAGGTTTGACTTTTGACCAATCCTTAGACGCCTTATATTTTGGGACGGAGGGGTAGTATAAAACATTTTTTTAGATACAGGAAATTGCACGATCCACCATCTTTTCATCGCACTTTTCCCCCAAACACTTGGTGGACGTCATTTTTGCACATTTTAACAGTTTTTTAGCGTAATATGCACAAATTTGGCCAGTTAGTCTTGTAATGACTGATTTAACCTCATTTGTAGCAAGACTGACAGGTGGTCCCCGAATGCCATTGCTCCCATTCACACACAAAGATTTGAATGATGCTAAAAACTAGATACTAATGATATTTATCGCCCGCAATACTTTTTGGATGCATGTAGCTGGTATGTAAGAGACTTATTTCATATGAAACGTCAATGTTTACACAAAGGTACCAACATAACAGTCTATCGCACATTGAATTTGTGAAGGCTTTATTTGGTCGTAATAAACTTGTTTTTGAACATAACTTGTTTGTATATAAGATTTGACGTTTCATTCACATATCCAAATGTCCATTGAAGAGTTTGTTTTAAAGTGTAGGACTAACGATATATGTCTGTTTATTACACCTCACACAAAAAACACCCCGATTAATCATAAACTTTAAGCAGATTATTATTTTCTTGGGATTTATTTTCCTGAGAGCAAGCACGGTGAATATGCCTCGGAATGCCATAAGCTTAGTTTCCAGAGAAAGTTTATACATGTTTCACTTATGATTACGAATTTTTTTGAGTTCTCAAGGTTTCCTAGTGAACTTCACATTATTAAACTAATTTAAGCTGATTTATTAATGTTAGATAAAATTTGAACTATGAGTGACGAGGGTTTAACTCACCAATGCCCATTGTTATGGACTTAGGTTTTGGAGAAGGAGGGAGCGCTGGAGACATCTATCGGCTAGCAAACAAGCACACAGGGGACAACAATTTACCCAGGTTCAGGCCTCGTAGAGGTCCCTACTCCTGCTTGTCTGCTCGTGGAATTATCGAAGGAATCGAAAGTTACAATGGTGCGCAGATGCAATCTGGCGAGGGTTGTGGAAACTAGGGTTGCGTGTGTCCTCCTCGTCGCCCCCTCCTAGCCTTTATATAGATAGGCTAGGTCCCGGGTAGCAGGTCGAGTCGGTTACAAGTTAGGGTTTTCCCCTTCAAGCTTTCTATCTTTAACTTCTTCTTGTCCTTCAAGCAATCAAGAGTCCGCAGGTTACTCGAGTCCTTCATTTGGGCCTTGGCGACACCGTGGGCCTGTCTTTATTTAGACCGTATATACCAAACTCGAGTACCTGTAGGGTATACCCATCTTAGTAGCCCCCGTGTGTCCAGTGGAATCGTAGATTCCACTGGGGACTTTTCGAAGTCTTTCGAGTGCCTGAACGAGTGTATTTCACCTGCTTTATTTGTGTCATAGGGATTGTTGATGTATGTGCCTGATATAACTAAAGTATCGGTATCAGTTAACCACCTTAGGGTGAAACAACACAATCTAGTCGTACTCGAGTCCCCGGACTCGAATCCGGAAAAGTGCTGGTGTAATTCGAGTCAAGCCGCGGAGGTCTTACAGGAGTCGAATTCCAGTTATATGGGTGTGAGCACTCGACGCGTCCGTCAAGGCATATTCATCGTACCTGTAGGCACGGATATGTTTCTGGTAGTGCGCAGCAAATGCGTTGCCAGGCCTTATTCAGGTCTTACCTTCACGTTGTAAGCGTGGCATATGAATTTTATCATCGCGGAGACGATTCGGGTGACCCAGGAGACACAGTCTCTTTGTAGGGAAAAATTATGAGGCGGTGTCACCATGAGTTTCGAGTGTGGATGTTATCAACACATAGTTTTTATATAAATAATCATAGGGTGCGCGACCAGCGCTCCCTATGGGAGTAGCCCCCGAGTGCCTGGTTGAGTCGAAGACTTAGGCAGGGACTAAAGAACTTTTGTGACTGCTGTCGTCTTTTGCTTGCTTGTTTCAGTCGAATTTGTTTCCGGCGCTCCCTATGGGAGTAACCCATGTCCATAGTCAAACCGTATTTTGAGTGGTTGGGTTTGCTTTTAATTGTTCATGTTCCTGCAAAAAAGAAAAAAAATTGTAGGGTGCGCGACCAGCGCTCCCTATGGGAGTAGCCCCCGAGTGCTTGGTGGAGTCGAAGACTCAAGCAGGGACTAAAGTAGTCGAAGTTTTCCACTACGTTGCTTTGATGACGTCAGTGCTGACGCTTTTATGACCTCAGTTGCCCGCGTGAGCGAATTTGACGGGACGGGACGAGCAGTGGGTCCCACTTTCTGACTTTGATTTGACTGGGCGTGCGTAATCTTTATTTTAACCGCGTCTTCTCGATTTCCGCACGTAATGGGAGTAGTGGAGGGACGGTTCGCGCTTCCACTCCTCCACGTGTCCAGCACGATGTGTGCCACGCGTCGAGTAGGGTTTTATGAGCCGTTGGATTGCATCTTCCAGGGGTTAAGTAGCAGCGCTGCGACGGTAATTTTCCCATCTGTTCTCATTCATCCTTGCTGCCATCGCCATTGCCTCTGCTGCTCTCCTTTTCTCTGTGCTCGTTTCCTCCACAATGTTGGACCAGCTCCGCGCGTTTCCAAGCTACTTTCTTCGCTCGCATCGCCGTCGCGCAATGGGGAAGAAGAAGGGAGGCGCTGCTGTTGATTCCGCGGCCACCGTTGTCGCGGCAAAGAAGAAGGGCGGCTCCGCCGTTGCGGGCGCCAGCACCGCCGCCGGCGGGAAGAAGAAGGTTGCAGGCACCCGCGTCACAAATGGTGCGTGGCACCCTTCCATCATCAAGGTATCTGATCTCCGTCTTCTTTGCCAAGACAGAGTACTGTCCGCCGCAGTCACCGACGCGCGCATCCCCAGCGGTGAGACAATTCCTACTCCTCCCACCGGTTTTCGAGTGATGTTTTTAGCATTCATCATTTGCGGTCTCTCTTTGTCTCTTCACCCCTTTTTAGGGGTCTTCTTTGTTTCTATGGACTCCAGCTCCATCAGCTGTCCCCAAATTCGATCCTCCATATCTCTTGCTTCATTACTCTCTGCGAGTGCTGGCTCGGAATCGAGCCGCACTTCGGTCTCTTCAAGCGCCTCTTCAAGCTGAAGCGCCAGTCTGCATCTGGCTCTTTAGTCTATGATGTAGGTGGTTGCGGAATCCACGTCGACCCATCCGCCACATACTTCGACATCAAGCTCATGGCGTCCGTCCAGGGCTGGAGGGACAAATGGTTCTACATTCGCGATGAGAAGGCGAACGGTGAGCTCTTTGGACTCGCGCCCTTCGATCCCGCGACGCCATGCAGGAGGATGCGCTCCTGGAAGAAGGTAGTCATGCCTAGCGAGTCCACGGAGATAGATGCGCTGTAGAGGCGCGTCTGCGACCTCGAGAGTCGCATAGGCAAAGAGGAGGGAGGTTGCGCTCTCATCCATACTTGGCTGCGCCGTCGCGTCCAGCCCTAGCAAGCCAGAGTCCACCCCATGTTTCAGTGGGCTGGTGCTGATGATGCCACTCGCGTGTCTGCCGATGGCATGTCCGCGAGTGAGGTGGACAAGAGGGTTCGACTGGTCACCAAGTACACCGTCAAGGATGTACTTCCTAGTGAGCCAGTTGTTCCTCCATTTGATGCTGCGAACCCTCCTCCTAAGGTATAGTTGTGCTATGCAGTAGCTGAATTTGTCGGTTGCTTTTCTGTTGCTTACTTGCTTTTTGCTGAAATTTGTTATCTGCATGCAGGATTGGGCGGTGTCGCCTTGTATGCCCCTCTTCCCGAGGGGATTATTCCTCGTGAAGCTTTGGAGGAGGATGAGTCAGAGTCGACTGTCCCTTCTGATGTGGAGGAGGAAGCCCCCGAGTCCGATAGTTCGGATACTCGCAAGTGTTCGCACAGCGAGGATTCCGATGTGTCGTGTCCTTGGACTCCGTAAGGTACGGGCGTTGGTGCGGAGTCGCCAATTCCTGCCATTCCTGTGAGTGTTGTGGCACCATCTTCTCGCAAGATGCGATTGCCCAAGGAGTCTTCGTCGGAGTCAGTGGAGGCCACATTTGACTTTGACAAGTTTGACTGGTAAGTTTTCTAGTTCACTTGTTCTTCTCTGCTTTGTCCTTGTTGGCTTGTCTCGGAGTTTGCCGTTTCTCAATGTGGGTTTTTTCTTGTAGTCAAGAGGCGTCGTCATCTTCTGGTATTGCGGGTACCGCTGTTTTGTTGGCGTGAGGACATCGCTGAGGTAGTATACTGGGCGTTGTACGCCGTGGACCTTGCTTTCCTCACGTCGCTCGATGACAAGCACTATGCTGACCACCTGGTTGGTAGCGGAGATGTACAGCAACCGTGGTTCCCTTTCTCGTGGGGTCACCAGCACTAGCAAAGTGGATAGCAAGCGCTTGAGGTCTTCGAATGCTTCTTGCGCTTCAGCGGTCCACTCGAATTTTTCAGTTTTGCGGAGGAGCTGGTAGAAGAACAGTGCCTTTTCGCCCATTCGACTGATGAATCGACTGAGGGCCGCGATTCGTCCGGCCAGCTGCTGGACGCCCCTTATGTTTTTCGGCTTCTCCATGGCCAGTATGGCTTTTATCTTCTTCGGGTTCGCCTCGATCCCCCTCGCGGAGATGAGATACCCGAGTAGCTGCCCAGATGGTACGCCGAAGGCGCATTTGTCCGGATTGAGCTTGATTCGGTAGCGGTCGAGATTGGCGAAGGTTTCGTGCAAATCGTTGATTAGAGAGGCTTCCTCCTTGGTCTTGATTACTATGTCATCGACATACACTTGGATGTTGCGACCTAGTTGTTCCTTGAGGCAAGCCTGCATGCATCGCTGGTAGGTGGCTCCCGCGTTCTTTAGCCCGAAGGGCATTGTGTTGTAGCAGAACACACCAAAGGGCGTTGTAAACGCTATTTTATCTTGATCTTCCTCCTTCATTCGAATTTGATTATAGCCTGAGTAGGCATCGAGGAAGCAGAGGCGCTCGCATCCCACGGTGGAGTCGATGATCTGGTCGATCTGTGGCAACGGGAAGTGGTCCTTTGGGACGTGCTTGTTCAGAGAGGTGAAGTCCATGCACATCCGCAGGATATCCGTGTCATTTTTTGGTACCAGTACCGTGTTGGCGAGCCAAGTGCTTTCCTTGATCTCGCGTATGAATTTGGCCTCAAGGAGTCTATTGATCTCCATTCCAACTGCCTGCGCTCGGGGCTCAGACAGTCGCCGGATTGTTTGCTTGACTGGCCTTGTGTCGGGGTTGATGTTGAGTGCGTGCTCGGCGAATTCCCTGGGAACTCCTGGCATGTCCACAGGACACCAGGCGAAAATTTCCCAGTGCTCACGGAGGAATTCGACGAGCGCGAGTTCCTATGCAGGACTCAGGTTGTTGGCGATGAGGGCCGTCTTGGCAGGATCCGATGGGTGGACCTGCACTTTCTTTATGTGCACAGATGAGTCGTAGGAGAGATCAGGTGAGCTTGGCCTTCTCAGGGGAGGCAGACTATTGTCTGTCATCTCCTTCAGTCTCGCGAGTTCCTCCTGCATGCCAAAGGACTGGGAAATTCCGTTGAATTCCCTATCGCAACTGTCAGATCGCTCGAAGCTCTCGTTGATCTTGATGACGCCATTGGGACCTGGCATTTTCATATACAGGTAGGCATAGTGGGGCACTGCCATGAACCTAGCGAACGCGATGTGCCCGAGGATGCAGTGGTATTGTGAGGGCCAGTTGACGACCTCAAAGTCGATGCGCTCGCGCCGGAAGTTCTTCGGCGTGCCGAAGATTACGTCGAGGTTGATTTTGCCTAGGGGTATACGCCTTTCCCTGGGACGATGCCGTGGAACGTGGTGTCCGATGCCTCCAGGCAGGTTAGAGGGACTCTCATTGCTCGCAAGGTACTCGCGAATATGAGGTTGATGCCGCTTCCGCCATCCATGAAGATGCGGCTCATGTAGAAGCCTCCAATTTGCGCCTCGAGTATGAGGGGGCAATGGCCTAGATGGGGTATCTGAGGCGGATGGTCGCTCTTGGCGAAGGTGATGCATGACTCGCTTCCACTGAGGTACTCAGTGGTGGAGGGTGGCGAGTGCGTGGCCAAATTGACTTGGCGAGTGATGGCCTTCTGCACCCTATTGGAGGGGCGTCCTTTTGGATCATCATGGTGCCCATGGCTCATGGGTACGGTTCGCCTCCATGGTGAATATGCCTCGGAATGCCATAAGCTTAGTTTCCAGAGAAAGTTTATACATGTTTCACTTATGATTACGAACTTTTTTGAGTTCTCAAGGTTTCCTAGTGAACTTCACATTATTGAACTAATTTAAGCTGATTTATTAATGTTAGATAAAATTTGAACTATGAGTGATGAGGGTTTAACTCATCAATGCCCATTGTTATGGACTTAGGTTTTGGAGAAGGAGGGAGCGCTGGAGACATTTATCGGCTAGCAAACAAGCACATAGGGGACAACAATTTACCCAGGTTCAGGCCTCGTAGAGGTCCCTACTCCTGCTTGTCTGCTCGTGGAATTATCGAAGGAATCGAAAGTTACAATGGTGTGCAGATGCAATCTGGCGAGGGTTGTGGAAACTAGGGTTGCGTGTGTCCTTGCCGCCGCCCCTCCTAGCCTTTATATAGATAGGCTAGGTCCCGGGTAGCAGGTCAAGTCGGTTACAAGTTAGGGTTTTCCCCTTCAAGCTTTATATCTTTAACTTCTTCTTGTCCTTCAAGCAATCGAGAGTCTGCAGGTTACTCGAGTCCTTCATTTGGGCCTTGGCGACACCGTGGGCCTATACGTATTTAGACCGTATATACCAAACTCGAGTACCTGTAGGGTATACCCATGTCAATGAGTAAGTAGTAGATTGCTCTTAAAGTTATACAAGTATCTTTTGAAGGTAGCCACACCCAGACTGTCAATATATCGGAAACCAATGAATTTGTTGGATTCAACTTCTTGCTAAGCATTTACATGTGCAAAATTTGTCTTTTATTTGAAAACAATAAAAAAATTGCACGGTGACCTCTGACTTGTCCTACTTGCTGTGAAAAATGATTATTATCAAGAGAGTTTGCATATAAAAAACAATGTAATTGAAAATATGGCCTGCCATGTATGAACATATCCTTAGGATTCAGGCCGAAAGACAAGCTAAATGGCCTTATATATATGTATAATATACTTTATGGTAATATTCCCATATTTGGTAGATGAGTGCATCTTGGCATGGTGAACAATAATGCTACCAGTACTGGGAGTTTCCAAAATTTAGGAATAAAAAATCATTTTCAAATTTGAACTACAAGTAAACATGATAGAATGCTCTTAAAAAGTTACAAACATCCTTTGAGGCTTTATGCTACCGAGGCGGTCAATACTTCAAAAACCAATGAGAGTTTTGTAGGAATATTAAAATTCTTGCTACGAATATGCATGTGGACAATTTGATCCTCATAGTTATGAACAAAAATAATGAAAACCTAAAAATGAAGCCTTCTTCATGGTGTCCTTTTGCGTGTACTACTATTTGCACTGAAAAATAATTAAAACTATGAGTCATCATAAATTACAAAAAATAGTTACACAATATATATGGCCCACGGTGTATGAACACTCTTGGGTTTCAAGCCGAACGACAAGGGTAACAACCATATGCATATCGTATTGTATTGTAATATTCCCTTATTTGGTAGATGTGTGCATCTTGGCAAGGTGAAAAATAGAGGCAACCATAAGTTCCAACTTATAGGAACAATGAAACTGAAAGCGACAAGATTTTTTCTGTAAGCAAGTACAAAGAAAAATGGATCAGAGTACCAACCCTAGTTTTCAGACAAAGCGTGGACCTTGATACACTTACGATTGATTACCAAGTTTTATGAGTCCAAAAGCTTCCTAGCCAACTGTTTTCCTTGCTTAATTTAGGGTGCTTCGTGCTAAATTTATGGACATCGATGTAATTTTACCTTTTTTAGGTCCTTGAAGTAAAATGTACTTCCATTATCCGTGTAAAATTCGAACCTAGAAACAAGTGGTAACATTTAAACATATTTAAGATTATTAGTTGTTAATGAGTATGGACATTCTTGGAGAACGACTAAGGTCATGGCCATATCAACATCACACTTTATGCTGATGATGATCCCATATCCAAGAATTTGCATGCCACCAAATTTGGCCATATCTTTTGAAAACAAATGAATAGGAAGTAGCAGTATGAAGAGTATGGCTTGATGAGGTGCTCCCTCGAGAATGAGCCGAACCCGACTTCTTTATTTCTTTGCTGAATTTTGGGGTAGTTCATGCTAAATGTAATGATCTCGATGTAATTCCCCCTTTTAAGGTCCCTGATGTAAATTATACTCCCACAGTCCGTGTAAAATTCGAACCTAAAAGCAAGTGTTAATATTTTAAACATATTTAAGATTATTAGTTGTCGATGAGTATGAACATTCTTGGGTTTCAAGACGAACGACCAAGGTCATGGCCATATCTACATCATACTTTATGTTGATGATTCGTGATCCCATATCCAAGAATTTGCATGCTTCCAAATTTGGCCATATTTTGAAAAGAAAAGAACAGGAAGTAGTATGAAGATTATAGCTTGATCAGCTTCTCACAAGAAGGAGCAAAACATGACTGTTTCCCAGCTTAATTTTAGGGTGCTTCATGCTAAATCTATGGACCTCGTTGTAATTTTACCTTTTTAAAACGTATTTTATTTGTTGTCGATTGGTATGAACATTCTTGGATTTCAAGACGAACGACCAAGGTCATGGCCATATCTACATCATACGTTATGCTGATGATGATCACATATCCTAGAATTTTCATGCCGCCAAATTTGGCCATAAATTGAAAACAAACCAAGAGGAAGTAGTATGAAGAGTATGACTCGATTAGCTTCTCTCTCGAGAAGGAGCCAAACATGATTGTTTTCCCTTCTTAGTTTCAGAGTGCTTTATTCATGCTAAAAGTATGGACCTCGATGTAATTTTACCCCTTTTTAGGTCCTTGCTGTAAAATGTACTCCCACCGTCCATGTAAAATTTGAAGATAAAAGCAAGTGGTAAAATTTAAACATATTTAGGCTTAGTTGTGTGAATGAGTATGAACAATCATGGATTCGAAGCCAAACGACCAAGGTCATGGCCATATCCATCTACATCATACTTTATATCGATGATTCATGATCCCATATCCAAGAATTTGCATGTCGACAAATTGGGCCATATTTTGAAAACAAACGAAGAGGAAGTAGTATGAAGAGTATGACTCGACCAGCTGCTCTCTCTCGAGAAGGAGCCGAACCCGACTGTTTCCCTGCTTAATTTTAGGGTGCTTCGTGCTAAAAGTATGGACCTCGATGTAATTTTACCTTTTTTAAACGTATTTAAGATGATTTGTCGATGAGTATGAACATTCTTGGATTTCAATACGAATGACCAAGGTCATGGCCATATCTACATCATACCTTATGCTGATGATGATCACATATCCAAGAATTTCCATGCCGCCAAATTTGGCCATTTTTTTGAAAACAAACAAAGAGGAAGTAGGCTGAAGAGTATGGCTCGATCAGTTTCTCTCTCAAGAAGGAGCCAAACATGACTGTTTTCCCTGCTTAATTTTGGGTGCTTCGTGCTAAAAATATGGACCTCGATGTAATTTTACCCCTTTTTAGGTCCTTGCTGTAAAATGTACTCCCACCGTCCGTGTAAATTTCAAAGATAAAAGCAAGTGGTAAAATTCAGCTATTTTTTAAACAATACATTTTTTAATAATTTCCATGAATAATACAAGAATTGAAAGATTTGCAATTCTAGCGTGGTATCGGCAGTTGAATAGTCGACCAGTCCTTATCGGCTTTTCAATAGCTAACTAGTACCTATCTGCTTTTGAAAAGTTGATCAGTCTCTGTCTACTTTCTAAAAGCCAGCAGGTTATAGAGCAATGTGAAGAATAGGGGGACTAGTCAGCTTTTCAAAAGCAGACAATGACTAGTCAGCTTTTCAAAAACAAATAGGGCCTAGTCGGCTATTCAAAAGCCGATAAGGACTGGTCAGCTTTTCAAGTGCAGACACCATGCTAGAATTATAAATCTTTCAATTCGTGTATTATTCGTGAAAATTATTTCAAAAAATGTATTATTTAAAAAAATAGCTAAAATTCAAACGTATTTCAGCTTAGTTGTGAATGAGTATGAACAGTCTTGGATTTCAAGCCGAACAACCAAGGTCATGGCCATATCTACATCATACTTTATATCGATGAGTCATGATCCCATATCCAAGAATTTGCATGCCACCAAATTGGGCCATATTTGGAAAACAAACTTAGAGAGAGTAGTATGAAGAGTATGGCTCGGTTAGCTTTTCTCTCGAGAAGGAGAAAAACATGACTTTTCCCTGTTTAATTTTAGGGTGCTTCGTGCTAAATGTATGGACCTTAATGTAATTTTACCTTTTTTAGGTCCTTGACGTAAAATGTACCTCCATCGTCGGTACGTGTAAAATTCGTACGTAAAAGCAAGTGGTAAAATTTAAACGTATTAAACTTATTAGTTGCCAATGAATATGAACATTCTTGCATTTCAAGCCGAACGACCAGGGTCATGGACATATCTACATCATAGTTTATGATAATGATTCATGACCCCATATCGAAGAATTTGCATGCCGCCAAATTTGGCCATATATTTCAAAAACAAATGAAGAGAAAGTAGTATGAAGACTATGGCTCAATTAGATGCTCTCTCGAGAAGGAGCCGTACCTGACTATTTCTATTGCTTAATTTTAGCGGGCTTCGTGCTAAATGTAAGGACCTTTATATAATTATTTACATTTTTAGGTCCTTGATGTAAATTTTACTCCCACCGTCCGTGGTGGTCCCATATTTGGGCGTAAAATGGGTGTGAATCATGGCATGGTAACAATGTTTCCACTCGGAGTTTCCGACCATGAGGAAAGGAAAAAAATTAATTTTCCAAGTGAGAGGAGTATATTTTCTGTAAAGCAAGTACTCACTCCGACCCAAATTAATTGACTCAAGTTTATCTAGATTCGGATATATCTAGTACTAAAATATGTCTAGATAGATCCGAATCTAGACAAATCTGAGTCAATTAATTTGGGTCGGAGGGAGGAAGAATTTGTATTTCTGTAGAAAAGAAACAAACAGACAAGAGAAACTTTGGGCATAGAGGAAGCAGATCGAGAGAGCAGTGAAGAGGAGGAGTTGAAGGCGGTGCGATATGAGAGCAAATCTCTGAGATGGCTTCCTGACACGAGGTACATGGTACAGTTACCTAGTAGTATGGAACTAGTACTAGTAAATTTCAGGACCTTTACTATACAATATAGAACTACTGTATGCATGCAAAAGAAATTGTGTTTTCTCTGTCCTTCAGTGCCTCATCACCATCCCCACACCCGGCTAGGCGATCTCTCCCTCGTCAAAAACGTGGCACTGCGCCCGTGTGTCGACCTACCTTGTCGTCGGCTCTGTGTCAGTATCAGGTGTGCTGCGTAGAAGGAACCATTTTGGGGCTTGGCGACAAAAGGGACATTACTCAAAGTACTATTATTAGAGTCGGAGTTCAAACTTTCGTAGTTTCGAAATTTTCACTTCATTCCCAAACATCCAGAGGGAAGGTTATTCAGAAGATTCAAAAGATAGTGGTGCACAAGGGATTGTTTATACTGTCTGGTGTCTGCAGTACATCCCATCGCATTCGATGCACTTCATTATGATCGGACCAGCTTTACCACTACTCCATAGTACTCCATTGTCGTTCCATTTCACACCCCGCGAAGAGGAAGCCACCAAGCACACCCACATCACGCTGGATCGAAAGTACAGTAGCAGTAGTACGAAGGGTATGGCTCGGCCGCTCGCTCGAGAAGGACCCGCACCCGACTGTTTTTCAATGCTTTATTTTAGCACCCTATGTGCTAAATGTATGGCCCTCTATGCAATTTTATATTTTTTGAGGTCTTCGACGTAAACTGTACTCCCACAGACCTTCTCAAATTTTAACTAAAAGTAAGAGCGATAAGTTGCTCTTAAAATTTTCCAAAAATCTTTTGAACCTAAGCAAGAATTCGGTACATCCAAAAACCACCGAAAGTTCTGAAAAATTCATGTTCTTGCTATGCATCCGCATCCCGAAAAAGTTGACACGGTTTTCATAACATTTCAAAAAAACAAAAGAAGTATAATATTTTTTTCTGTCATCATGTTACGTGTATCCGGAAAAACGAGTTATAAAACTATAATACGAACATTATTAATTATTCTTTGGTTTCAATAATACTTTATGTTAATGAAATTAGGTCAAAATTGAACTACAAGTAATAATTGTAGGCTGCTTTGAAAGTTTTATGATAAAATCTTTTGGAGGTACCCATCGAGCGGTTAATTAATATATCAGAAACCACAGAGAGTTTTGATGAGTGGTTCGACTTCTAGCTAAGATTTTGCATCATGAAATTTTTTAACACCTTTTGAAAACGATCACATGAAACAGGGAGAGAGGGGAAATTATTTTTCTATTCTCTATGGGCAACCCACAAGGTTGAGGTGCACCTTATTAGCCTTAAAGATACAAACTCTATTTTCTCCATAATGTATATGGTGAACCTTAGTGGATGCCACATACTAGGCCTGAAGGTGTGATTTTGTACACATTGTAGATGCCCTTATTAGGGAAAAAGCAAATAGTACTCCCTCGATCCAAATTAGTATGCTCACATTTGTCTAGATTTGGATGTATTTAGTCATGTTTTAGTGCTAGATACATCCGAATCTACACAAATATGAGGACATTAATTTGGATCGGAGGGAGCAGTATATTAGTACTCCCTCCAATCCATATTACTTGTTGCTCAAATGGACGTATCTAGACATGTTTTAGTACTAGATACATCTATTTTTGCGACAAGTATTATGAATCGGAGGGAGTACTTTTTTTTAGGAAAGTATATTAGTACTAGTACACTAGTATAGTACTAGTACTCATTTATTTGCTTAGACATATGCTCACCTCTATCCATGCATTGTACATGCTGAGAGAATAAAACGTAGGCAGGGTAAAAGAGGGCAGCAGCAAAGAGGAGTTCAAGGCGGTTCGATGTAAGAGAAAAGTTATGATGGTTCCTGACACGAGGTACTCCTGTGGCCACTCTACTAGTAGTAAATTTTAGGACCTATGCATGCAAAACAAATTATGTGTTTTCTCTCTCCTTCGCTGCCTCTCACCATCCATCCTCCCTCTCTCCTACCCTTTGCCCTCGTGCACCAGCCCGACTGATCTCTCACTAGTCCACATCGTGGTGTTGCGCACGTCTGCCTTGGTATAGCGGCTCTGTGTCTCTGGCATGTTTGGCAGCCGCGTTGCCGTGGATTAGGGACGAGGAGTACATAGGAAGGAAACCACTTTGGTCCTTAGCGGCAAAAAACATTCAAACTTTTCCGGTTTTCAAAATTTTCACTTGCTTCCCAAACATTGAGAGGGAAGGTTACTCAAAATATCGGCCATTCGCAGTACTTCTTATCTTATCTTTATCTTTTCTTATCTCTTACAATACCATACCACACCACTATATAGTGTACGGATAACTTCGAACATTTACCATTGGATCAATACCAGCAAATCCAAACAGTGTCATCAGTGTGATTTTCCAACTATATCAGGAAAGAACATTCAATTATTCTCAATTTTTCCAGTGGATGAGGAGTGAGGTTGTGCTTTTCCATTTAGGAATGTCTGAAGAATATTGGACCTGAATGCCAGAAGCCAAGTTTACCAACATGTTGTACCAACAATTCCCATGTTTTATTTATGATTTTTCAAACTTCCTAGCTAACTCTGCCTATTTGAACGAATGACTTTATGTCGATTTATCGAAATTAGGTCAAATTTGAAACTACAAGTAAATTGTAGGTTGCTTTGAAAGTTCTACGAATAATCTTTTGGAGGTACCCATCGAGGGGTCACAATTAATATATCATAAAGCACTGAGAGTTTTGACGATAGGTTCAACTTCTTGCATCTTGACAATTTAACGAAATTAGGTCAAACTTGAGCTACAAGTAAGCGCGATAGATTGCTATTGAATTAAATGTATTTCCAAAGGTAGATGGTTGCATCTTCATGTAGTAAACAATGTCCTCGGTGTTAGTTTCCAACTATCACGAAAGAACATTCTCAGTTTTTCGAGTGATGACGAGATGGTTCTTTTCCGTAAAGAAAGCTCGAAGAATATGGATATCAATGCCATAAGCCAAGCTTCTAGACATATTAAATGGACCAATGTGTTTTACTAAAGATTCCCATATGTTTTTTGAGTTTTAGAACTCCCTAGCTAATTATTCTTCCCACTTGAATGACTACATGCTGATTTATCGAAATTAGGTCAAACTTGAACTATAACTAAATTGTAGGTTGCTCTAAAAGTTTTATGAAAAAGTTTTGGAGGTACAGTACCGATCGGGGGGAGGTCACAATCAATATATGAGAAACAACTGAGAGTTTTGACAATATGTTTGACTTCTTGCAAAGATTTTTCATCGCATGACACTATTTAACGAAATTGGGTCAAACTTGAGCTACAAGTAAGCGCGACAGGTTGCTGTTGAAATATATGACTTTTCAGAGAGGTAGATGGGTGCATTTTATTGTAGTAAACAGTGTCGTCAGTGTGATTTTCCAACTATATCAGGAAAGAACATTCAATTATTCTCAATTTTCCGAGTGCTCACGAGCAAGGTTGTTCTTCTCCGTAAAGAAATGTCTGAAGAATATTGGATCTAAATGCCAGAAGCCAAGTTTACCAACATGTTGTACCAATGATTCCCCTGTTTTATTTATGAGTTTTCAAACTTCCTAGCTAACTCTACCCATTTGACTGAATGACCTTATGTCGATTTATCAAAATTATGTCAAATTTGAAACTACAAGTAAATTGTAGGTTGGTTTTAAAGTTTTATGAAAAATCTTTTGGAGGTACCCACCGAGGGGTCACAATTAATATATCATAAAACACTAAGAGTTTTGACGATAGGTTCAACTTCTTGCTAAGATCTTGCATATTGAAAATTTAACGAAATTAGGTCAAACTTGACCTGCAAGTAAGCACGATAGATTGCTCTTGAATTAAATATATTTTCAGAGGTAGATTGGTGCATCTTGTTGTAGTAAACAGTACCGTCAGTGTGAGTTTCCAACTATCAGGAAAGAACATTCAATTCTACATTTTCTGAGTGAAGACGAGCGAGGTTAGTTGTTCTTTAATTTTCTATAAAAAGAAGTCCAAAGAATATTGGATGTGGATGCCACAAGCAAAGTTGACAGACATATATAGTGGATCGCAAACATGTTGTACTTGCGATTCCCATGTTTTATGAGTTTTCAAGATTCCTAGCTAACCCCACCCATTTGAATGACTTTATGTCGATATCTAAGAATTAGGTCAAATTTGAAACTACAAGTAAATTGTAGGTTTTTCTTTGATAGATTTACAAAAAATCTTTTGGAGGTACCCATCGAGGAGTCAAAATTAATACATCAGAAACCAGCGAGAGTTTCAACTATAGGTTCAACTTCTTGCTAAGACTTTGCATCTTGACAATTTAACGAAATTATGTCAAACTTGAGCTAGCTACAAGTAAACGCCATAGATTGCTCTTGAATTAAATGTTTTTTCATAGGTAGATCATCGGTGCATATTTTCGTAGTAAACAGTGTCATCGGTGTGAGTATCCAACTATCAAGAAAGAACATTCAATTCTACATTTTCTGAGTGAAGAATACGAGTGAGGTTGTTCTTTTTCCTAAAGAAAAGTACGAAGAATATTGGATCTGAATGCCACCAGCCAAGTTTACATACAGATATATTAGACCAACATGTTGTACCAATGATTCCCATGTTTTATGAGTTTTCAAACTTCCCAGCTAACTCTGCCCATTAGAATGACTTTATATCAATTTATCGACATTAGGTCAAATTTGAAACTACAAGTACTAGTAAAGTGCACATGCCCTGGAAACGAGACTCAGATAATAGAGATCTAGCATACCATCACTATATAAAATTATAATAGGTAAAGCAGAAAAAATATAATAGGTAAAATTTGAACTACTACATGTAAACTATGTAGGTTGCTTTGAAAGTTTTACAAAAATGCTCTTAGAGGTACCCATCGAATGGGGCAGGGGAGGGGAGTCAATTAATATACTATCAGAAACCATAGAGAGTTCTGATGAGGGGTTCATCTTCTTTCTAAGATTTTGCGTCTTGACAGTTTAATAAAATTAGGTCAAACTTGAGCTACAAATAAGTGCTATATATTGCTCTTGAATTTAATGAAATTAGGTAAAACTTGAACTACAAGTAATAAATTGTAGGTTGCTTTGAAAGTTTCATGAAAAAAGCTTTTGGAGGTACCCATCGAGCGGTTAATTAATATATCAAAAACCAGAGAGAGTTTTGATGAGTGGTTCGACTTCTAGCTAAGATTTTGCATCATGAAAATTTTGAACACCTTTTGAAAATGATCACATCAAACAGGGAGAGAGGGGAAATGATTTTTCTATTCTCTATGGGCAACCCACAAGCTTGAGGTGCATCTTATTAGGCTTAAAGATACAAACTCTATTTTCTCCATAATGTATATGGTGAACCTTAGTGGATGCCACATACTAGGCCTTAAGGTGTGCCTTTGTACACATTGCTGATGCCCTTATTAGGGAAAAATCAAATAGTACTCCCTCGATCCAAATTAGTGTTCTCACATTTGTCTAGATTCGAATGTATCTAGTCATGTTTTAGTGCTAGATACATCCGAATCTAGACAAATCTGTGGACATTAATTTGGATCAGAGGGAGTAGTATATTAGTACTTTTTTGAGGAAAGTATATTAGTACTAGTACACTAGCATACTACTAGTATTCATTTCTTTGCTTAGACATATGCTCACCTCTGTCCACGCGTTGTACATGCTGAGAGAATAAAACATAGGCAGGGTAAAAGAGGGCAGCAGCGAAGAGGAGTTGAAGGCGGTTTGATGTTAGAGGAAAGTTATGATGGGTTCCTGACACGAGGTACCCCTGCGACCACTCTACTATTAGTAAATTTCAGGACCTATGCACGCAAAAAAAATTGTGTGTCTTCTCTCTCCTTCGCTGCCTCTCAGCATCCATCCTCCCTCTCTCCTACCCTTTCCCCTCACACACCGGCCCGGCTGATCTCTCCCTAGTCCACAGTGTGGTGCTGCACACGTGTGCCTTGGTACGGCGGCTCTGTGTCTCTGGCGTGTTCGGCAGCCACGTTGGCGTGGAGTAGGGACGAGGAGTACATAGGAACGAAACCAGTTTGGTCCTTGGTGGCAAAAAATTTAAACTTTTCCGGTTTTCGAAATTTTCACTTGCTTCCCAAACATCGGGAGGGAAGGTTACTCAAAAGATTGGCCATTTGCAGTACTTCTTATCTTATCTTTAACTTTTCGTATCTCTTACAATACCATACCATACCACTATAAAGTGTACGGATAACTTCAAACATTGGCCGTTGGATCAAGACCGACAAATCCAAACAGTGTCGTCAGTGTGATTTTCCAACTATATCAGGAAAGAACATTCAATTATTCTCAATTTTCTGAGTGGATGACGAGCGAGGTTGTGCTTTTTCGTTTAGGAATGTCCAAAGAATATTGGATCTGAATGCCAGAAGCCAATTTTACCAACATGTTGTACTAACGATTCCCATGTTTTATTTATGAGTTTTCAAACTTCCTAGCTAACTCTGCCTATTCGACTGAATGACTTTATGTCAATTTATCGAAATTAGGTCAAATTTGAAACACAAGTAAATTGTAGGTTGCTTTGAAAGTTTATGAGAAATCTTTTGGAGGTACCCATGAAGGGGTCACAATTAATATATCATAAAACACTAAGAGTTTTGACGATAGGTTGAACTTCTTGCTAAGAATTTGCATCTTGACAATTTAACAAAATTAGGTCAAACTTGAGCTACAAGTAAGCGCGATAGATTGCTATTGATTTAAATGTATTTACAAAGGTAGATGGGTGCATCTTCATGTAGTAGACAATGTCCTCAGTGTTAGTTTCCAACTATCATGAAAGAACATTTAATTCTTAATTTTTCAAGTGATGACAAGATTGTTCTTTTACGTAAAGAAACACCGAAGAATATGGATCAGAATACCACAAGAAAAGTTTTTAGACATAAATGTATGGACGGCGATGTAATTTTATCTTTTTTAGGTCCTTGATGTAAAATGTACTCGCACCGTCCTTGTAAAATTCAAACCTAAAAGCAAGTGGTAACATTTAAAAGTATTTAAGATTATTAGTTGTCGATGAGTATGAACGTTCTTGGATTTCAAGCTGAATGACCAAGGTCATGGCCATATCTAAATCATACTTTATGCTGATGATGATCCCATGTCCATGAATTTTCATGCGGCTAACTCTGGCCATATATTTTGAAAACAAACGAAGAGAAAGTATTATGAAGAGTATGGTTGGATGAGCTTCTCTCTCGAGAAGGACCCAAACATGACTGTTTTCCCTGCTTAATTTTAGGGTGCTTCGTGATAAATCTATGGACCCTCGATGTAACTTTACCCCTTTTAGGTTCTTGCGGTAAAATGTACTCCCACTGTCCCTGTAAAATTCGAACACAAAAGCAAGTGGTAAAATTTAAACGTACTTAAGCTTATTAGTTGTCAATGAGTATGAACATTCTTGCATTTCAAGCCGAACCACCAGGGTCATGGACATATGTACATCATACTCTATGCTGATGATTCATGATCCCATATCGAAGAATTTGCATGACGCAAAATTTAGCCATGTATTTCAAAAACAAACAAAGAGGAGGTAGTACTACGAAGAGTATGGCTTGGTCAGGTTCTTTCTCGAGAAGGAGCCAAACCTGACTATTTCCTTGGCTTAATTTTAAGGCATGCTTCGTTCTAAATTTGTGTACCTCGATGTAATTTTCCCCTTTTAGGTCCTTGATGAAAACAAAGAGGAAGATGTACTATGAAGAGTACGGCTCGATCAACTGTTCTCTCGAGAAGGAGCTGACCCAAACTGTTTTATTTGCTTAATTCTAGGGTACTTCATGCTAAATGAATGGACCTCGATGTAATTTCCCCTTTTAGGACCTTGATGTAAAATGTACTCCTACTGTCCGTGTAAAATTCAAACCTACAAGTCAATGGTAAAAGTTCAACGAATTTAAGGTTAGTTGTGAATGAGTATGAACAATCTTGGATTTCAAGCCGAACAGCCAAGGTCATGGCCATATGTACATTATACTTTACATCGATGATTCACGATCCCATATCCAAGAATTTCATGCCGCCAAATTGGCCATATTTTGAAAACAAACGAAGAGGGAAGTAGTACGAAGAGTATGGCTCGACCAGCTGCTCTCTCGAGAAGGAGCCGAACCCGACTGTTTTCCCTGCTTAATTTTAGGGTGCTTCGTGGTAATTAAATGTATAGACCTCGATGTAATTTTACCTTTTTTAGGTCCTTACTATAAAGTGTACTCCCACCATCCATGTAAAATTTGAACATAAAAGCAAGTGGTAAAATTTAAACGTAATTAAGCTTATTAGTTGTCAATGAATATCAAAATTCTTGCATTTCTAGCCAAAAGACCATGGTCATACATATTTACATCATACTTTATATGCTGATGACTCATGATCCCATAGCAAAGAATTTGCATGCCACCAAATTTGGTCATATTTTGAAAACAAACGAACATGCAATAGTATGAAGAGTATGCATGGCTCGGTTAGCTTATCTCTCTAGAAGGAGCAAAACATGGCGGTTTTCCCTACTTAATTTTAGGGTGCTTCATGCTAAATGTATGGACCTCGATATAATTTTACCTTGTTTAGGTCCTTGATGTAAAATGTACTCCGAATGTCCATGTAAAATTCGATCCTAAAAGCAAGTTGTAAAATTTAAACATGTTTAAGATTATTATATGTCGATGAGTATGAACATTCTTGGATTTCAAGACGAACGACCAAGGTCATGGCCCTATCTACATCATAGTTTATGCCGATGATTCGTGATCCCATATCTAAGAATTTGCATGCCCCCAAATTTGGCCATATTTTGAAAACAAACAAAGAGGAAGTAGTATGAAGAGTATGGCTCGATCAGCTTCTCTCACGAGAAGGAGCGAAACATGAATCAGTTCCCTGCGTAATTTTAGAGCGCTTCGTGCTAAATGTATTGACCTCAATGTAAATTTTACCTTTTTTAGGTCCTTGGTGTAAAATGTTCTCCCACCGTCCGTTCGTGTAAAATTCGAACCTAAAATCAAGTGGTAAAATTTAAACGTATTTAAGATTATCAGTTACCGATGAGTATGAACATTCTTGGATTTCAAAACGAACGACCAAGGTCATGGACATATCTACATCATACTTTATGTTGCTGGTTCCTGATCCCATATCCAGGAATTTGCATGCGGCCAAATTTGGCCATATTTTGGAAACAAATGAAGAGGAAGTAGTATGAATAGTATGGCTCGATCAGCTTTTCTCTCGAGAAGGAGAAAAACATGACTGTTTTCCCTAATTATTTTTAGGGTGCTTCGTGCTAAATGTATGGACCTCGATGTAATTTTACCCTTTTTAGGTCCTTGATGTAAAATGTACTCCCACCATCCGTACCTGTAAAATTCAAACCTAAAAGCAACTGTAAAAATTTAAGCATATTTAAGATTATTAGTTGTCGATAAGTATGAATATTCATGGATTTCAAGAAGAATAACCAAGGTCATGGGCCTCATGGCCATATCTACATCATACTTTATGTTGATGATTCATGACCCCCTATCCAAGAATTTGCAAGCTGCCAAATTTGGCCATATTTTGAAAACAAACGAAGAGGAAGTAGTATGAAGAGTATGTCTCGATCAGCTTTTCTCTCGAGAAGGAGCAAAACATGACTGTTTTCCCTGATTATTTTTAGGATGCTTCGTGCTAAATGTATGGACCTCAATGCAATTTTACCTTTTTTAGGTCCTTGATGAAAAATGTACTCCCACCATCCTTACATGTAAAATTCGAACCTAAAAGAAAGTGGTAAAATTTCAGCGTATTTAATTTTATTAGTTGCCGATGAGTATGAACATTCTTGGATTTCAAGAAGAACGACCAAGGTCATGGCCATATCTACATCATACTTTATGCTGATGATGATCCCATGTCCAGGAATTTTTATGCCACCAAATTTAGCCATATATTTTGAAAACAAACAAAGAGAAAGTAGTATGAAGAGTATGGCTCTGCTCTCTCGAGAAGGAGCCGGACCCGACTATTTCCCTTGCTTATTTTTAGGGTACTTCGTGCTAAATTTAAGGACCTCTATGCAATTTTATCCATTTTTAAGGAACTCCGACCTCACTCTATTTCTCCTTTGAGAAGTCCAATGCGCTTACACTATATTCCTACAAAACTATTGTGTTTATTTCCTATTCACCATCCAAAGACACATGTTACCAAATTCCAGCCTTTTTAATTCCTAATATGAATATAATGTACCTACCATGTCAATCCTGTGTTTTTCCTATTCCTTCGTTTTTTAAAAACCTTTGATCGAAAGAGGCCCCTAATCTTATTAATCAATCATAGGAAAATTTCCTGTGTTTTTTCCTCTGGTCCATTCCTCTGAACAGGGCCAGCATAGGAAACTTAATTATTTCTACACTTTTTCTTTCATGCAAACAAGACCTTATTCCTTGCTATGTTTGTCTGCATGCATTCATGATTTATTCAACACATTTCTGTATCTTTCAGATAGTAGTTTTTCCGCAAAGCTAGCTAGCACTACCCCCTTAGTCAAACACCTTGCATGCCCCTATATATGAAGAAAATCTGTTGTAGGGCATTTGACGTGTTGCTGATGCCACTAGACAATCCAACAGTAGAAGCAATTGTACCAGTTGATGATGACATACCCGGAACATGGGATGATGAGGGATTTGAAAACAAGGGTCGCTGGGTTGGTTCCAACGGAGAATGGATTGCGATTGCAAAGCACCCGGGGCGCTGGTACCTCCAAAACGTCTACCCTATGGCACGTATCGAGCTGCCAGGTGTGCAGTGTGTTGATATTTATCCATTGGGTAACCCATGTTTCCCCGCCCCCCCCCCCCCCATGCACTTACCTCTATAAGAACGCGTATATCGAGCTGCTGAAGATAGAAATAGCAAAAAAACATACAGATTTGACAACCAATGGCACTATAGCGCGATGGCGGTGTTTGACAAATTCATTGCTACCATAGATTTTCTTGGTGACAGGGACTGGATTATCCTTCAAAATGACTATCTTGCACCAGCAACGTATATCTATGCTATTGCTAAGTGTCTAATCAGTGGTTCTATTGATCACATATACGTGGTGATAGAACCGCGAGGACATGTTCTTGTCTGGGAACCAAACAAGTGGAGTGAGTCCCGTTATTTAAAAATAAAATTTATAAATTACTTACAACTGCATTGTTCGTGATACTTTTGCTAACTGAAATGCACACACAGGTATACTTGCAGGCCCGCGTGTCATACAGGCTCCAGTAATTGAAGAGCCTGCAAACGTCCAAGCCGGTGACGATGCCGAGGCTGAAGATATTGCATTACGCAGCTGGTACTTGGCAAAGCTTGACTGGAATATCCTGTGGATTCACACCAGGAGTGCACGAACCGGCAGCCATGGTAATCCTGTATCATATATGGGTAGAGAACTGCTCAGTTATCCCTCGCTTTGCTGCCATGTTTTCTAGAGGGCCCTTAATTTGGATGACCATGTAGCACCGGACTGGATCAGAAGGGATAATCTTGAAGGGAGGCCAGTGTTTGTGAAAATCAACCATCCATTCATCCTCGACCCCCTACAAACTCCGAACCTGGTGCTGCAGATGTTGACGAAGCTCTGCCAGTGTTCAGAGGAGATTGTGTGTTTGCTACACACGTGTGCTGCCAACATCGCCCACAGCCAGTTCCAGATTGGATCCGCATGCACGTCAATGGGGGAGCTGCCATAGGTTCATCACATAACTACACTAGAGTGGAACATAGAGAGCAAATGTTTGAGACGCCAATGTGGTTCGTGCCAATCCTGCCTCGTTAGAAATATGTGAAGTTTGATCAAAATACCGAAAAGCTGATTATGAGCACTCGCAACATCATTTCTGTAGCTAGTATTTGTCACCATGTAATGTACACTACTATGTACGCAGTATTTTCTTACTGTATTGTAGTATCAGTACTTGCAACATCATTTCCACTATTACATGTACTAGGCTCCATGTACGTAATAATATACTTCCATAGTACGTGTTTGATGTTTACCTATTCAAGCACTCAAGCTGCCGTGCCCAATTTTCTAGGGCATTAATTTTTGCATGACAATTAGTAGTACTGTATTGGTGACAAGGTTTGATTTGTCCATAGCATTTGTGTAACCTCGCCACATTTATTCCTTCACCAGTCCATGCCCTAGCCCCTGCCCTCTCTCACACAACACTCCTTAATCGCCATTGCGCTTCCCTCCATTAACGACCACCACCGCTGCAACTTACTCGTCTTAGGCGGGTCAGCTACGGGCGGCGGGCCCTGCAACCTCATCTATAGAGTCGTCGCATCCCTTAGATATCGTGGTGGCAGTGCGGTATGTACATAATCCTCGGAACCCTTGATCTTGATGATGAGATGCGGTCAAGCTTTTATTAGCGCTTGGTTAACATTGGGTTGGTGTTGAGTATAGTTATCATCTAGTGCATTTAACCTGTCTGTATACTACAGTTCAGTTTTACGCATGCAAGCTCTGGGCTAGATCTACGGTGAACTGTAATAATAAGTTCAAATTTTGTATTGATTGATCCACGGCTGATGATGGTTTGGGAGGCCACTCGGTATGTTTTGCTTTAGATTTGTCTCAGGGGCGGAGATCCCTTTAATTTGGGCAAGTTAGGGCAGCTGCTGCCCTACCCTGATTTTTGCCAAAATTTCGAGTATATGTATGCATCTTTAGCATCGGCAGCAGATAGAGCTCATCTTGTTCGTCCGTTCGTCTGTTCCTGGGTGTTCGGTATTTGTACTGCTCGATAAAGAACTGCACTAATGTGATTCCTAGACCTCGGAAGTAGTACTAATATAACCGGCGTTCATGCTAGCTAGAGTTAAGACTTTAATTTGTGTACTTTGATAAGAAAATTGCTCCACTTTACTTTCTTAGCTGATCTTGTATTGTACTCTATCAGCTAATACTATACTAATTCACAATTATTGACTGCTGGTAGAGACATTATCTGTCCATGGGATCTTTTTTGTAGTGTTTGGGCAAGAAGAGCTTGGATAGACTCATCATCAAAGAAGACAAGAGAGTCATGTGCAGTCTGGATGGAGGGGCTAGCCAGGAACACCCACGTGGAGAACACCTGTGACGAGTTCTGCAAGATGGTGTTAATGCCGGGAGGGTTAGACGTGTGGAGCATACCCAGCTCCTTTTTGCTAATGTTTGACGGTGAGTATCCAAAGGCCATCAAGCTGAAGATATGCAAAGCCTACAGCTGGGACGTCGAGATGAAGAAGCAAGATGGCAAGGTAATCCTTGATGAAGGATGGCTAGATTTTGTCAAAGCACATGACTTGAAGGTAGGATACTTTCTGGTATTCAAGAAGCTTGCCACCACTTCCTTTAAGGTGATAGTATTTGATCATGATAACTGCAAGGAGGTGATCAGATGTGCAGGTTATCACCCATCATTTGATGGACAATTTACTATATCGTAGGTGTATTAATGTAGTGATTGTTCGCTTCTAATTATAACTATTCTATAAAGAGGTGCTTGAACACCTTCCGTTATCATGCATCCTGTTGGAACACCGTGGTACTTAATCGCGCTAGGCTCCAATGCGGAGGTATTTATTGTACTATGTTTGCAGCAAAACAAACATCTAGTGTACTACTGCTAGTATTGTACTACCTCTTGTTCCAAAGTATTAGGGTTGGACATAAAACTCGAAACTCAATGAGTTTAATGAGCACTCGTTTGCTCGGCTCGTTCAAAATCGACTCGTTTCCTTAACGATCTTGGCTGAGCTGCAGTTTTTGCTCGATATCCTTAACGAGCTAAACGATCGAGTTAACGATGTTCGTGAGCTACTCGTTAAGCTCGGTAACAACCAAGGTAAGACCCACTTATGTTGCTACATGTCTAATCTGGCAGCCCATCTAAGGCAAACATCTAGCCCATTGTGTAAGACTGATCAATCCAGGAGCGAGAGCGACCGACCAAAAACCTTACCCTAGACTCCCCTGATCGATTCAGAATATTTCTCATGTGTCTCGTCAACTCGCCATCTCCCACTGCATACCCCATCTCCATCTTCTCGATCTGGATCTACTGACCGCGGCACTGACCGAACCCTGCTGACTGTTATTTTTAATTATTGGTATGCCTCTGTCTGAGGCTGATACATTTTCATAACAAGCAGCTCGTGAGCACTCGTTAACATGTAATGAACCGAGCTGAGCTTTAATTTTTGCTCATTATCCTTAATGCGTTTAATGATCTTAGCCTTAATGAGCATGAGCCTTAATGAGCCGGGCCTTAACAGGTTGAGCTGCTTGATAGTCCAACCCTACAGTATAATCCTTTTTAGCAAACTAAACAAACATCATCTGGTCAAACATGACAGTAGTAGTAACTCTAGTCGGCGTACACGGCAGTGTGCCGGCTAGCTATAATGGCCCAGGTTGTGACATGGTTAATTTAGGGCACGACAGTGTGCCAGCCTAGCTATAAAATGCGCTAGGATTTCAGATGGTTAATTTAGTGCACTGCAGCATGCAAGCCAAGCTAATCGGCATCCTAGATGCAGCTCTAGAGGCCTTGCAAAAAAAGTCATTCAAAGAGCCATCCCATCTTCCCCATCTCGACTTTTTTATTCCCACTCGCCAATGCCACCTGGCCCTGCATTTGGGATCGTCTCCAGTGCACGTTTCGCACATTTTCCTTGCCATCTCGCCCACTTCATCGGATCTTGCAGGTCGCATGCCACTCCTCTCCAAAAGTCCCCCGATAGTCATACTCTGGTCCAACCTCTTCCCCCCAATCGATCCCGATGTCACAATCGACGCACAACCCACTACACGGCGTCTAGATCAAGGTCGGCGACGATGTTTTCAATGAAATAGCTATGCATCTGGACACTACCAACGCCACCTGGCTGGCCGCATGCTCCAAGGAGCAGTAGCGCCAAGTCGCGGGCGGAAATGGTAGCAGAAGCCCCAACAACTACTGCGAGACATTCATCCCCTACAACGATGTCTACGACCACATAATCTGGTGCTTTCACGGCTAGCAAGTCTACACGCATCTTGGATGCGAGTTCATCACCTCGTCGGTAGAGCTAACACCTATGGTAGAGCTTGTCCGCCACCTCGGAGTTGCCCACTCGAGGACTGCGCCCATAATGCCCTATAGCCACAAACACTAGTATCCGTCTAAGCCGGTGCCCACAGGGGGCTCGCGAAGAGCGGATATCATCGGCATCAGGAAAGAGGGCACCGTGTTCGTCGCCCAAATTGATGGCCACACCACGGACATCGTCATATCCCCCAGGTTCGTCAGTTCAGGGGTGTGCGAATTGCCGCAGTACACGGTGAAGCTTTGGTCGCTGTCTTTGTGGCATGAGCTCATGCGGTCGAAATGGTGGCAACATCTAAGCTAATGAGCAGGCCATCGTTGCCGAAGTCGCCCTGGAAGGGCTCAGGTCGTACCTCTCGCAGCCGTGGTGTTACTTGGAAGCTTCTGAACCATTCGTCGGAATTCCCTGTGCATTAGGATTATTGCATCAACAAGTTTCAAAAGTGAGATAAAACATCTAAATATTCTTTGTGATGATCCCAATGTTACGATATGTAAGGTCATACTAATTAATTACTACTTTATGTTGGTGACAGTTTCAATTTGAATGGGGAGAGGTGGAACAAGTTTGCGGCAATGTATACCTATTTTCAATGTACGTTGTTGACATAGTGGGCCCACAAGCAACGGTGTGACAAGGAAAGGGTAATAGGCAGGAAAGAAAGTGCTACCCGGCCAGCACTTGACATGCTGTTGCGTTATGCCGAGTATTTTGTATGGAGGTTTTAACTTGCTACTACTAATCTATTTTGTACTATACATATGTAGTGGTACTTGTTCAGATCAACCGATCGAGTGCTGAATATGGACTCTCTTTCCTTATGAGTCATGGCCTTGCTACAACTATTGAATTTCAATGTCTTTATTGCTGAATCTGTCATTTCTTTTGGCCATTGTCTGTACTGCTAAATCGGTTACTTTGAAATGCTGTTGAATCTGTCAAGTGGTGCTGAATATGAACTAGAAATTTGTAGATATTTTTTCTGTCTTATTTTGTACTGCTCAAGCTTCAAATGCTACTCAATCTGTCAAGTGTTATGTCGTTACTATTACTAAGGTATTTTCTAGAACTAATACTGATGTACTAGTACTTGTTTAGATCAAGTGCAGTAGATGGTCTTGCTTTCCTTTTTAAACTTGGCTTTGTCACAATCTAGATGAGGCTTGGGAATTTTGGGATGCATATATATGGGGGTCACACTGGTCTTAATGTGAAGAGGAGGTATGCACACAAAAGCATACTTGATCGTCAATTATGCTTGCTCCAATGATCGAGTGTGTATGGAGAAAAGGGCAAACTGATCGTGCGACAAGGTTTTTAGAGCTGAAACATGAACGGGTTCTCTCTGTACTTCTATTGAGTTTCAGTGTCTATATAGCTGAAACAGTCACTTTGGAATGCTACAGAATCGAAGTGCTGCTGAATATGAACTAGGAATATGTCGATATTTTTTCTATCTTATTATGTACTACTGGATCTTTCAAATGCTACTAAATTTGTAAAAAAAGTTATGTCACTGCGACTGGGCTGCTTGCACTAGAGATTTTGCCTGTGTGTCATCGGAACCATTGGATGTGTTTTGGACAGAAATGAGAGGGTACCAAGTGAAGTCATTGGATACCTGTCCAGTTTTGGTGCACGCAGTCTGTGTCCCTTGTTCTTTAGATATTTTTACACGAATATATGTCAAAAGAACTATCGTTTCTTTTTCCCTCCGGTAGTGAGGTCTGTGTTCTGAATTCGGTCGAGCCATGCAAATTTTACTAAATAGGAGGTAAAATCTAGCCCATTCGACCCCTCTCTAGCCTAGAACAATTTAATTTGGCCTTGTAGGGGTCAGGGGACTTGCTGACGGTAGCCCATTTAAATATTTATCAAGGAGCCCATGGAGAATAGCGCATGGAGTATAGCCCATTGAGTATAGTAGATGAAGAATAGCCCAAAATGTTTAATTTGGCCTTTTTGGAATTGCCCTTTAACACAAAAACAAAAAACCGGCCTACCCATGTTTTTAAGAAACTACTCCATTATCTAGCATTTAATAAATTGAGATGCCCACGATTCTTCTAATGTGAGGCTAACATAAACGACCCACTAGCCTGAATAAACGGCTGATGCAGGGAGCAAAGCTATCAATTTCAGAACATGAAGGCGCGATAGAGGGTAAAAAATCCATCATACACACCTTTCTTCTAATGAGAGGATGACATGTGGGGCCCATCAGCGTGATTAAACGGTAGATGCATCGAACAACGCTATCAAGTTCGGAACAGGGTAGCACGAGCGAAGGAAAAAAATCCATCATACACACGTTTCTTCTAATGAGAGGATGACATGTGGGGCTCAGGAGGTTGGTTAAACGGTAGATGCGTCGAGCATTGATGACTCAATGCACGGCGCCCATAAAAATGCTTGATGGCGGTGTTGATGTAGAGCTCGTTGGGAACCCCAAGAGGGAGGTATGATGAGCACAGCAGCAAGTTTCCCTCAGTTATAAAACCAAGGTTTAATCGAACCAGTAGGAGCAAGGAAACACCTCAAAGGTGTTACTAGCTGAGCTTTGGCAGGGCGCACTACCGGTGCTAGTAGCAACGTGGAGACCTGCACAACACAACCACAGAACTTTGTCCCTAACTTGCGATGAGGTTGTCAATCTCACCGTGTTTTGCGGAAAACAAAGGATTAAACGTATCGAATGGAAAGAAGTAAAAGTTTGCAGAAAGTAAACACAAAACAGTAAACAGTTTATAGATTGTATGTAAAGAAAAGGACCGGCATCCACAGTTCACTAGAGGTGGCTCTCCTTGGATAGATAACATGCTGGATGAAGAAATTACAGCGGGGCAATTGACAAACACCGAGAAAGCAATACATGCATATACTAATCATTTTGACTCCTTTGAGACTTGATTGGGCATTACAACATTATACATAGACCGCCATCCAACTGCACCTATCACTAATAATCCACCTTTAGGTTATCATCCGAACCCCCTCCAGTATAAAGTTGCAAGCAACAGATTATTGCTTTACAAACTGCATGTAAAGTAAACAATACGATTGTTCTATGAACAAAGGATTATTGTTTTCTCCCTAGTAGCAACAACACATCTAGTACCTTAGAGATTTCTGTCACTTCCCCGGATTACCAGAGGCATGAACCACTATCGAGCATAAATACTAACTCTTGGAGTTGCTAGCATCTACTTGGCCAAGATAGCTACTAACAACGAAAAGCATGCAAGATCACAAATAACAAAGACATGATAGAATCAATAATCAATCTGAAATAGGAAAACAAATCTACTTTCTTCTAAGCAATGCAAGCGGGAAACCTTCTCTCTAAAGCTCTGAACTGGCATCCGAAGCTAGGAGGGAATGGCGGTACTCTGCCTTGTATTGCCCTTACTTGGATTAGGGAAGAAGAAAGGGCTTAGACCATAACTCGTTGATCTTATCTTCTATGCCTGGGAAGGAGGATTCGATAGAGAGAGCTGTGGATGAGCCGGACGTATCGGTGCTGCTTCCCCTTTCCGGACGCATCCATCGATAATCTACTGAAAAGAAAAGATTTGTTGCATTCCCTGCCCCTACAATTCCAAACAAGGATTTTCATGGGGAACCAATTGGCAAAAGGTTGATTATTCTTGGACTGCTACAAATGTAACTTCCTCTTTAGGAAAGAAATTCTTTCTTGGGAAGAGAATAAAAAAGACAATCAGGCCGAGATTACCTCAATGGAGGGCTTGACGTGGACTTTGACTTTGAACAAAGAAAGAGTTCATCTTGGCAGAGTGAACCAGGAAAGCAAGATGCTATGAGAACCTGGGAGGTGCCCTTTCTAAATGGACGGCCTGGAATGACCTACTTGGAAGCTCATAGGTAGAGAGGAACGGAAGATTAGGCGACAAAAGGAAGATGTCGCAGAATAAGAGGTCGCGAGTCGTGCTCTTGCTAATTCACTCGGAAAAGGGAGACTTCTGAAACTAAGAAAAATAAGGCCTAGTCTTGATACTACTTGAAAGTGCATTCAGAATACTGATACCGAGCCCTTGGATGAACGAGTTCCTCAAGAAGAAAGCAAGGTCCACAGAAGGGCAGTTCGCTTTCTATCTACCCTTGGCATCATCGGTGGCTTCTCTTTCGTAGGCTAAGGAAATTGCCATAGACAGAGAGGCAACTTACAATTGGAAGAAAGCTCTAGAATAAGAACCCAGGGTGTCTCCATCGAGTGTGCTGGCAGCAAGCACAGACCGGTGATTTCTAAATGGAATATAGGGAGGGGGAATAATGATTCAGTTCATGTGAGAAAGAATAAAGGCTTTTCTTGTGACTAACCTTCCTATCAGATAAGCAAAGTAAGAAAGAGAGGCTCATGAGTAGCAATATGTGGGGCGGGTCATATAGTCTTGGGGAAGTAGGTCAGAGTTTATGTTTAAGCTTGTCTTCTCGGGCTTACAACATAAGCTATTTTACCAGAAGAACTTGATGAGTGGGCTTAAATGCGCCGCTTGTCGGCTGTGAAAAGGTGATGAGGAAGAGGTGGAAGGATCTGATGGTGAAGATGAACTAGACCTATGTGAAGAAGAGGGAGAAGAAGTAGTATGTGTGGTCAAACGTCTTTTATGCTAAACCATGCAACCAGAAGAGACACAAAGGAAGAAGATATTTGAAAGCAGCCTGTCAATATCCATCGGATCCCCGCAAACACAACATGCAGAATTACAAATAGATGATCTTGATCATGAACGGAGCTCACAAGATCTAGACATGAAAGCACAAAGGAGAAGAACCAGCCATCTAGCTACTACATGGATCCGTAGTCCAAGGATGAACTACTCACGCATCACACCGGAGCCTTTCATGGTGATGAAGAAGGCCTCCAGGGTGAATTCCCCTCTCCGGCAGGGTGCCGGGAAGAGCTTCAGATCCCTCCCGATCTAGGGATGGAGATGACGGCGGCTACAGAATCTTTCGTGGATTTTTGATAGGGCTTAGGGTTTTCTTCCGAAGGGCAATATATAGGCAGAAGGAGAGGCCGAGAGGGTGCCGGGAGCGGCCACACCACCCCCTGGCGTGGGCCAGGCCTGGCCACGCGGCCAGGTGGTGTGGTGGCTCCCTGGACCTTCTCCGTCTCGTATTCTGGCACTTGATGACTTCCAGAAAAATAAGCACTTTGGCTTTTGTCCCGTCCAATTCCGAGAATATTCATTTTCTGACTTTCCTGGAACCAAAAATAGCAGAAAACAGGCAGTGGCACTGTGGCTCTTGTTAATAGGTTAGTCCAAGAAATCATATGAAAAGTACTCCAAAGTTGGAACAAAACACAAGAAAAGTGGATAAAACCAAGCATGGAACATCAAAAATTATAGATACATTTGCAATGTATCAACATCCCCAAGCTTAACTCCTGCTCGTCCTCGAGTAGGTAAGTGATAAAAAGAAAGAATAATTTTTGAGGTGACATGCACCATCAAATACTTGATCAAAGTATTTGCAAAACATTCAAAGCTAGGATCATAGTACTTCAATCATAACATGAAAGACAAAGTTCTAACAATAAGCAAAGAAACTATGATGCAACATGAAAAGGCACAAACAAAAGATTCATGAATAACAATGCCTTGCGAGACGTTTCTTTGTTTCACATAAAGAAAACATAGCACAATAGTATTCAGCTTGTCCCTCAATAGAGTAGCAAATATAAATGCATAGGACACCTTCAAAGTTCATAAGAGTGACTAGATACAATAGTTTAAAACAAGCAATAACAAGTTATGCATCAATCAACTAGTCTTGGGACAATGCACATAGAACTAAGAATGGCCACTATGCTCTCAAAGTAGGTGCATAAAGGTAGAAGGTGGAGACTCAATATAATGGTGGAAGAAAGGCCTTTTTATAAAAGGAAGTAGGGATTCAAGTCTCATAAAGAGCTTCCAAAAATTATGGTACTTATAGCTTTCAGCTCTCATTGCCCCTATCATAAGCATCTTGAAGGTGATTAAGGTTAAAGTGACACAACTAAGAGGATATGCTTGACAAGTTATAAACCGAAATCTCATGCCCCTTACTTATGAAGACCGATCCTCATGCTACTCAATTTCAGTCACGAGTAAGCTCTTGTCATTGTAAGTACATGTGTATCATTAAGAACCGCCAACGGGGTACCCCTTGCACATGATACAGGAGCTTTCCCATAATCAAAATGACAAGGCAAGCAGACAATGAGCATCTCAACGATCTTTTTATTTGCTATTTGCATAGGTTTTTATTGAGGATGCTTCATAGAGTGCTCATTATGGTGATGCTGCAAGTTTCCACCATGATTAGGCATGGCTTAGGCTAGCGGCCCAGGCGTTTCTCTAACACACATACAAACTCCATGATCTTACAAGTTCCACTTTTATTTCACACCGCCGGGATCCGTAAGCAAAAGAACATGATATCAACGGGGTACAAAGTACAAGTGCAATGTTGAAAGCGTTCCCATGAAATATGGTTCTGCTAATTTCAACTTATAAAGCGCAATCATATACGCAACAAAGAAGGACCCAATGGTTCAAGTTTATTAGAGGCAATAAAGTAAAGTGTGCCATCAAGTTCGTGAGAGCTTTAATCACTAGTTTTCTCATAACAAGTTTAATTTGGAAGGTAAACAAAAGCATGAATATACTTGGAATAGCATAATCTAGTAGGTAGGTATGGTGGACTCTTTGGAATAACATGGTTTAGGGAGTTGGGTGCACGAGTGGAACTCATACTTTGTTGTGGAGGCTAGCAAAAGACTGGGAGCGACAAACTAAGAGAGCAATAATGGCCATAATCATGCAGAGTGACAAAACATCATTGATCAAAGCATAAAGAGATACTACAAGTTGAAAACTAAAGGATCATAAAGGCTATGGTGACTTGAGATAGTCATAACATGGTGTGAGCATGCGCCAAGTCAACCCAAATTAAGCATCAAAGGAGAATACCACAATACTATGCTTTAATATGCTAAAACAACGTATGATTCATCCAAGGCACATTAAGAAATCTCAATTTTTTATAACAAGTCATGCTACAAAAAAGAATACTAAGCATAAAGCTAAACAATATCAAGCATGGCATGACAAAGCATAGGTCACAGTCAAAAACAAGCTCTTTTTACCACATAAGTATGAACTTTCCTACTCTTTTCCAAACCAAACCAAACTATTTGCAAACCAATGTATGAAAGAGGGGGTCCAACCAATTTATTCAGAAAACTAAGAAAACCAAGCAAACTAAAAACCAAAACGAAAAAGAAAAAGAAGACGCTCCAAGAACAACACAACTGTGCATGAAACAATAAAAATGAAGCGTTTGGAAGAAACCTGGGATTTTTATTGATAAAGAAGCAGATGCCTTGGGCATCCCCAAGCTTTGACGCTTGTACTTCTTGGATATTTCTTGGGGTGACACGTGTGGCATCCCCAAGCTTGAGATTTAGTCCATCCTTCATCTCATTACTCATTCCTTCCATACACCTGAAAATTTTCCTTTATACAAAACTTCACACAATCTTTATTAGCAACATTAGTGCACTCAAGATAAATAAGTCCTAAGGTTCAGTTCTAACACCAAATAAACTTCCACTAGAACACTATCTACTGTAGCACTTCCCTCAAAAATCTCAATTCCCCAAAAGAACTCAAGAAGGAACCAACAAGAAGCAAATGCAAAAAATTGGCAGAAATATGTCAAAACAGACCAGCAGGTAAAGACGAATTTTTTATAAGACCTTCTGTTGCTCAAATCAAAAAGTCTTGAACTAACTAAAGTTAGAAAATAACCTAGTTCATAATCACAAAAAATTACAGCTCATTCCGACATACAGAGCTCTCTTACGAATTTTTACAGTGAAGCACAAAAATCTGTTTCGGGACATCAACTTTCCCAATCATCACTTCACTCTCATTAGTGGTTACTCTTGGCAAAAAAAGCAAATAAAAAGGATAAGGAGCGGTTATTACAGAGGTAATAATTTCCAAGACTTATCTAAAACTTTTGGGTTATCTCCCAATAAGTACTTTTCTTTAACGCCTTTAAGTTAGGTGTAAGAAGCAAGAAAAAGGATCAAGTGTTCTCAAATGAAGAAGCATTAAGACCAAATTTTGTTTTCATAGGAGAAGCAAAAGAAATCTTTTCTCTCTTTTTAGGGAAGTGTTCTATACCTTTCTTGAGTGGGAGTTGATATTTAATGGTGCCTTCTTTCATATCAATGATGGCACCAACAATTCTAAGAAAATGTCTTCCCAAAGTAATAGGACAAGAAGCATTGTATTCAACATCCAAAACATAGAAATCAATGGGGACATAGGAATTGTTAACCATAATAAGAACATCATTAAGACTCCCCATGAGTTTCTTTTTAGCATTATCATAAAGTGGGACATTCAAATAACAATCTTCAAGAGGAGGCAAATCAAGCATATCATAAATCCTTCTAGGCATAATAGAAACACTACTATCAAGATCACATAAAGATTTGAAATCAAATTCATTCACTTTCATATTAATGATGGGTTCCCAACCATCTTCTTGTTTTATAGGAATAAAAGCTTTATGTTTCATCTTTTCTTCTTTAATCTTTATGAGAGCATCAGTAATGTGTTTTGTAAAGGCCATGTTCATAGCACTACCATTAGGACTTTTAGCAAGCTTTTGTAGAAACTTAATAACTTCAGAGATATTGCAACCATCAAGATCAAAATCATACTTATCATCTAAAGTAGTAGAACTATTACTAGCCTCAACACTAGTGGTGGTAATAGTAGAAACACTAATGTTTCTAGCAATTTCATCATCTCTTTCCCACTTAGCATGTAATTCAGCTAATAGCTAACATTTTCATCAATTCTTACTTGTATGGCATTAGTGGCTGCAAAGGGATTATCATTAGTTTCAGGTTTAGCAGCCATTTTATTCAAAGTAGTTTGAGCTTCAGCTAAAGATGCTATATTTCTTTCAGCATTAGTTAGTTTTTCCTCAATAGTTTTATTGAAAGCAATTTGTTTAGTAATAAACTCTTTAAGCATAACTTCAAGTTCAGAGGGAGCACTCTTATTATTGTTGTAAGAATTTCCATAAGAATTACCATTGTTGGGAGGGAATGTCTTATAATTGTTGTTACCAAATTTGTTCCTATAAGCATTATTACCATAAGCATTGTTGCCAAAATTGCTATTTCTTATGAAGTTCACATCAACTTGCTCTTCTTGAGCAACCAAAGAAGCTAAAGGAACATTATTTGGATCAATATGGGCTTTCCCATTAACAAGCATAGACATAATAATACCAATCTTATCACTCAAGGAGGAGGTTTCCTCAACAGAATTTACCTTCCTACCTTGTGGAGCTCTCTAAGTATGCCATTTAGAATAATTAACCATCATATTTTCCAAAAGTTTCGTTGCAGCACCCAAAGTGATGGTCATAAAGGTACCTCCAGCAGTAGAATCCAATAGGTTCCTAGAAGAATAGTTCAATCCTGCATAAAAAGTTTGGATGATCATCCAAGCAGTCAGTCCATGAGTGGGACAATTCTTAACCAAAGATATCATTATTTCCCAAGCTTGAGCAACATGCTCATTATCAAGTTGTTTAAACTTCATTATTTCACTTCTCATGGATATAATCTTAGCAGGAGAAGAGTATTTTCCAATAAAAGCATCTTTGCATTTAGTCCAAGAATCAATACTATTCCTAGTCAGGGAATTCAACCATTCTTTAGCTTTTCCTCTCAAAGAGAAAGGAAACAATTTCAGCTTAATAATATCACCATCTATATCCCTATGCTTTTTCATCTCACAAAGTTCAACAAAGTTATTAAGATGGGAAGCAGCATCTTCATTACCAATACCAGAAAATTGTTCTCTCATAACAAGATTGAGCAAAGCAGGTTTTACCTTAAAGAAAGTATTTTCAGCCACAGGTGGAGCAATAGGTGTGCTCATAAAATCATTGTTGTTGGTGCTAGTGAAGTCACACAACTTAGTGTTTTCAAGAGTAGTCATTTTTTGGGTTTTCAAATAAGAAAGCAAACTAGTAAAACTAAATTTTTTTGTGTTTTTGAATAACAAAACAAGCAAACAAAGCAAAAAGAAAACTAAGCAAAACAAAAATAACAAAGTAAAGAGATTGGTTATGAGGGACTCCCCTTGTGAAGATGTCCTTGACTCCCCGGGAACGGCGCTAGAAAAATGCTTGATGGCTCAGTGCACGACGCCCAGAAAAATGCTTGACGGCGGTGTTGATGTAGAGCTTGTTGGGAACCCCAAGAGGAAGGTATGATGAGCACATCAACAAGTTTCCCTCAGTTATGAAACCAAGGTTTAATCGAACCAGTAGGAGCAAGGAAACACCTCAAAGGTGTTACTAGCTGAGCTTTGGCAGGGCGCACTACGGGTGCTAGTAGCAACGTGAACACCTGCACAACATAACCACAGAACTTTGTCCCCAACTTGCGATGAGGTTGTCAATCTCACCATGTTTTGTGGAAAACAAAGGATTAAACGTATTGAATGGAAAGAAGTAAAAGTTTGCAGAAAGTAAACACAAAATAGTAAATAGTTTATAGATTGTTTGTAAAGAAAAGGACCGGGATCCATAGTTCACTAGAGGTGGCTCTCCTTAGATAGATAACATGCTGGGTGAACAAATTACAGCGGGGCAATTGACAAACACCGAGAAAGCAATACATGCATATACTAATCATCTTGACTCCTTTGAGACTTGATTGGGCATTACAACATTATACATAGACCACCATCCAACTGCATCTATGACTAATAATCCACCTTCAGGTTATCATCCGAACCCCCTCCAGTATTAAAATGCAAGCAATAGATTATTGCTTTACAAACTGCGTGTAAAGTAAACAATACGATTGTTCTATGAACAAAGGATTGTTGTTTTCTCCCTAGTAGCAACAACACATCTAGTACCTTAGAGATTTCTGTCACTTTCCAGATTACCAGAGGCATGAACCACTATCGAGCATAAATACTAACTCTTGGAGTTGCTAGCATCTACTTGGACAAGATAGCTACTAACAACGGAAAGCATGCAAGATCACAAATAACAAAGAAATGATAGAATCAATAATCAATCTAAAATAGCATCTCAATATCCATCGGATCCCCGCAAACACAACATGCAGAATTACAAATAGATGATCTTGATCATGAACGGAGCTCACAAGATCTAGACATGAAAGCACAAAGGAGGAGAACCAACCATCTAGCTACTACATGGATCTGTAGTCCAAGGATGAACTACTCACGCATCACACCGGAGCCTTGCATGGTGATGAAGAAGGCCTCCAGGGTGAATTCCCCTCTCCGGCAGGGTGCCGGGAAGAGCTTCAGATCCCTCCCGATCTAGGGATGGAGATGATGGCGGCTACAGACTCTTTTGTGGATTTTTGATCGGGCTTAGGGTTTTCGTCCCGAGGGAAATATATAGGCGGAAGGAGAGGCCGAGGGGGTGCCGGGAGAGGCCACACCTCCCCCTGGCACGGGCCAGGCCTGGCCGTGTGGCCAGGTGGTGTGGTGGCTTCCTGGCCCTTCTTCGTCTCGTATTCTGGCACTTGATGACTTCCGGAAAAATAGGCCCTTCTCCATCTCGTATTCTAATGAGAGGATGACATGTGGGACCCAGCATTGTGATTAAACGGTAGATGCATCGAACAACGCTATCAAGTTCAGAACAGGGTAGCGCGAGCGAAGGAAAAAAATCAATCATACACACGTTTCTTGTAATGAAAGGATGACATGTGGGGCTCAGGAGGTTTGTTAAACGGTAGATGCGTCGAGCAGCGGTATCAACTCGGAACAGGGTAGCGCCAAAGAAGGAAAAAAATCCATCATACACATATTTCTTCTAATGATAGGACGACATGTGGGGCCTAGCATCGTGATTAAACGATAGATGCATCGAATAGGGCTATCAAGTTTGGAACAGGGTAGCGCGAGCGAAGGAAAAAAATCAATCATACACACGTTTCTTGTAATGAGAGGATAACATGCAGGGCTCAGGAGGTTGGTTAAACGGTAGATGCGTCGAGTAGCGCTATCAACTCAGAACGGGGTAGCGCTAGCGAAGGAAAAAATTCCATCATACACATGTTTCTTCTAATGAGAGGATGACATGTGGGTCCCAGGAGGTTGATTAGATGGTAGATGCATCGAGCAGTACTATCAACTTCGGAACAAGGTAGCGCGAGTGAAGGAAAAAATTCCATTATACACACGATCCTTCTAATGAGAGGCTGACATGTGGGACCTAGCAGCCTAACGAAACGGCAGACGCCTCGAGCTATGTTATCGAGTTCAAATCAGGGAGGCACAACCGAAAAGTATGGTCTGCTAGAGACACTGACGTCTAGGACCCACATGCCTCAAAAGACTTCGGCGAGTCAACATCGCGCGAGGAAAAATAAATCTTGCTTCTGCCACGCGCTGACCGAGCTTCCTCCATGTTTCTAGCAGATCCGTCGTAGTAGAGGGCCGCGAAACCGGAAAAAAAAGTTTTCCATTGGCCACGGCCGAGCTGAAAATTTGGCCGTGTAAGACGCTCCTTGTACGATGACCGTCGGGCCAATTCGTTGCAGAAGGAAACTTTTCTTTTAGTGGAGAGTACTATGAATTGTATCCCGATGATGCTATCAAAGGTAAAATGTTTGAATTTACATGTAAATATCCAATCCTTTTGTTGAAGCTATCTAGGGAGGTATGCTCACCACACATGGCGCATCAATCATCATTTGTGAGCAATAACACATTTATCTACAAGACTCCGATGCACCGCAAGCGGGTGAGACTTCGACCATGATATAATAGTAAGTGCTCCAAACCACTTTTGGAGGTAAGAATAAATAATTCTTTGGCTCCTATCTATTGAAATCATATTGGAGAAAATCTTGGCTACTTGGTTATAAGAAAGCGCTTCCCGGGAGGCAACCTAGAAGTCATTAGGTGTCTTTCTTAGTTTTGTGTCTTGAGTCTTGATGGATTCATGTTGCATTGGAATTTTTTATTGTTTGCATGATTTGCTATTAGAGTTATCTTGTTGTAGTTTTTAAAAGGTAGAATGTATTGTTACTATGTGTTGCATAACTCGGTTGTACTTAAATCCCGTTTTATACATGTTGTTGTTGGTCGAAAATTAAAGTTGTTATTTTACTGTCAAAACAAGGTGTTTTGCTAAGTTTCAGGATAAGAAAGAATTCTCTAAGAAATAGAATTTTTTGATGTCTATTGAAGGTTTAACAACCAACTGTACGATGGGAATAAAAAATTCTTGCCGTATAGTTTGGCCGTATAAATATCTTTGCCATTGACAAATTTTGTTTCTTAGGTACATAAGGTTTAACGACCAACTATACGGCGGGAATAAAAATTCCAGCCGTATAGTTATCGATTCCGTTGTCAATATTCTTTTCGAGGATACTGAAGGTTTAACGACCAAATAAACGGCAGGAATAAAAATTCTAGCCGTATAGTTCCGGCCGTATAGATATCGATGCCTTCATCAAAATTCCTTTCCAAGGTACAGTAAGTTTAACGACAAACAATATGGCGGGACCCTTTTGGTCCGACCGTATAGTTGCGCTCGTATAGTTGAGAAAACCCCTCAAACGCCAACTGGATGGTAAGCATTGCTCAAAATTTTATTCTTTATTCTTCTAAAAACCTCGAAACACCACCTGGGAGCTGCTCCCATGATCTTGAGAAGTCGAGCATATGTAAGCAATAAATTTCTAGCTTAGAAACCTCCTAGACTATAATTCTCTATAGAAGTTCATGTTTTCTTTTTTACTTTCCTTTTATTAGTGGGGTAAACGAACTAAGTTCGTATACCAAACGGATGCATTTTATTTTGTGTGTTATTTTCGCAGGGACTTGAACCTTGTGTGATGACATGTATGGTAGTGCCGACCATGTAAACACTCACATGAGCCACTTGGTTGCTTCAATTCAACGCTTCGACAATCAGTGTCTGGTAAAACCATCCAACTCGAACCTCTTTTAATAAGCGCATAGGGGTTACACACTCGTGTCTCGTATCCTATTTCGCTTCCACCTCATCACAATATAGGAGAGGCATCTTTTGGAACTAGTTTGTTGACTTAAGTGTGGTGCTTAGGTTGATGAACCGACTTAGTGGGACTTGTATTTTTATCACTTGTGAGCTAAACCCGTGTCTTCAGAAACACAAAAATATTTTGTTTTCTTTTTAGTTTTTAAGCAGGTCCTCAAGGAAGGCACACCGGGCCATATCAAGAAATACATGTTGAAGCAAAGGTTCTTTGTCCATCAAAATAGAGGTTACTTGTACCTCAACGGTAAAGTGTGTCACCCTTGTTTTCAACTAAGCTTGGGGAGGTAACCACTTATCACACTCTCATTTGGAAACTGTATTTTCTCTTTTCTTTTGGTCATATACTCAAGTTTGGTTCTTGCAAAGTTCTAAGCTTGGGGAGGTTACTTCTACATGTGTAGAGTCTTGTGCAATGATCGTATTCGATGAAGGTTTAATGCAATCATGTATCCCGCTATTTTGAATGCTTGTTTAAGTGAGTCTAGTTCTGTATTAATATGGGGATACACTTGCTCATGATAGGCACCATAGGAGTTGACTTAGAGCTTGTATGCATCTTGCCAAATTGTTTATCAAGCTTGTGACACTATTTGTGATACTCTAGAAAACATTGCCACAATCTCTACACTTGGAAAGAATGAATACTTGATCAAGATCTTTTGAAATTTTGTTGGTTGTCACTAAATAGCTTTGTCTTAAATGAATAGGTTATGCTCGACCCCATAATGTCAAAACAATAGACTTGATAGTTTGCCTACGGAAGGAGTTGTCAATTGGAAATGATATTTCGAACTTTTGAGTTCTATGCTAGATAAGGTGTTGTTTAATTATCCTAAGAGTTTAGCCTTAAAGATACTCAACACCATAGATGTGATGATCGACTTGATAGTACTCTTTGAAAGGATTTGTTTGAAGAAACTAATATTTAGTGGTAATTGAGATGCATGCCAAATCTTGACCTGTTGATTAAAGTATGATATTGCTTTATGCGTGTCTGCACCACTGTCGCACAACATGGGATGCTAGCAACTCTGCTGGCCTTTGAACAGTCCGAAAAGCGGAAACTCTTGGAGTTTGGCTATGAGTTGCCCAACATATGTAGCAGAAATTCTATATTGGGGTATGCATTGGTATTCTCATGGGCCTACATTCAAAGCAAAAGAGGGAATACTTCTCTAACCATTATGAGAAATCATTATACCGAAAAAGGAAACCTTGGTAATGGTCATAAGTATCCATTCTTAGCCTACATAGTCTGATTAAACACACTAAGTTTTGGCATGATCTCATTACTGATGAACTGAAGTTTTAGAAAGACAAAGAATAGAAAATGAGTGTTTGATAGCGATGATTCATTGATGTGGATGACCAAAAGAGACACTCTAATGCTATGCTTCTTTTGACATGTTCTCGCATTTCCTTTTGGCATAAATCTCGTTACAAAGAGATAAACTTTTTGAAACTCAATAAGTGATGTTTGCACTTGAGAGTCTTAACTAGATGACATGATTGGGTAGAATCGATAAACTTTATTCCTATTTATGCTTGACATCTATTTGTGACTAAGTTTTTCCTCATAAAAAATAATTATATGAAAAGTTATACAAAAGGTGCAATAAGAGGATCACAAGTTTGTCTGCCAGTAGATTCACTGTTAAAATGGAGCATATAAGTTTTTATGAATCTTTAGTGGTCTTTATAATTGAGCTTGTGTTACCATGTATGAATACATGTTTTCTCTCTTCAATCTTGTAGAAGAAATTAGGATCCAAGACATTGATTTCCAATGATAAGGTATTTCACAACCATTAATTTATTATCGACCCTTCCTACTCGAGGACGAGCAAGGTCTAGCTTGGGGAAGTTAATGGCTATAAAATACCACCTCTTTTAGCCATATAAAATGTGTCATTTATCTCTCATATCATGTTTCTTCCAGCTATAGCTATGCCTTATATGCATGACTTCTAGTTCTCATTACTTTCATATGAGCTTTGCACATTTATTAGTTTAGGTAGAATTTTAACACCTTCCATGTCTATGACATGTGTGTAGGTGTTGGTGAAGATTATGGATAAAAAGGAACAAAGATAGCATAGTATGGAGGAGATGCAGGGACCATACTTAGCCGTTTGAGAGGTTGGAAAAGTAAATTTTACAACTTATCAAAATAAATATCCAAGACCATGGAGTTGTAGCAGTCGACAAGACAAACTCAACGAGCCCAAGAAACCCAAAATGGAGTTCGTATGAAGAAATGGCAACCAAAATACTAAAGGAGCTGCAAGTTCACGACCAACTATACGGCCGGAACTAAAAGTTCCCGTCGTATAGTTTGGACGTATAGTTGGTAAAAAGGTCGCAAGCGACGGGATTTTGCCTCAGAGAAGCTCCAAAACCTTCCCTAAGTCATATGAATGTATTGGGGGAACCCTAGGGCACCCCAAGGCCTATATAAAGGAGGGAGGACCCAAGAGAGAGACACCAAGCCATATCCTCTACCACAGCCGAGCCTTGCCGCCGCCATAGCCGCCTCCAATCAGATCTACACCATCACCATCACACAAGAGGAGAAGGGACTACGATCTTGAATGCTTCCACATCTATCTACATCGTCATCTTCATCAACAATGTCTCCATCACCGATCCCCTTTGGTTACTTGTTGTAATTCTAGATTGAATCTTGGATTTGCACTTGTCTTCAATTGTATCATCATACTTCATCCATATTCTATCCATGATGTTGATTGCCTTCATCTGTGAGTAGTTTCCTTTGTTCTTGGGGAGATGGAGAAACCCTAGTATGCTATTGAATTGAGATAAAGATTATTATCTGATATTGTTCATTATGTGTCTATGTTAGATTTCCTTCATCTTGATGTTAGGTGAAGCGCGCCACTCAATATTTGCCTCACTGAGGACTAGATGAAGGAAATTACTTGTTGGTAGACGGAGGGATGATAGCACTTATGGTGACTATAAAGCTGTTGTCATTCCTTACGTATCAACTTGGGAACCGAGGAGAACTCACAGAACATTGTCCATGGCATGGGATACATCCTATAGGGTAAAGTCCCTTAAAGCGCAGTAATTCGATTGATGTCGATTGCTGTCTGCTGTGGTTATGACGGATGATGTGTGAAGTGGTTGCTGCCTATTCGTCCATATATGGAGCTCCTCCCACACATATCATAAATGGTCTTATTCATTATAATAATTTTGATCACTCTTTCTAATTACTAGCGGTGGATCCACTAGTCCCTGAGAACTCTTTCCATCATCTTACAGACTTTTGTAATCATACTTGCATGCTCTTATTTACCTACTGCTTTAGTTTACTTATTATTCTCTTATTTGAAAACCCAAAAGTATCTTTTACACAAAACTCACATTTTATATTATTACTTAGAACGGTATTTAGCATTACTATTTTAGTATTTAGTTCAAAGAGTTATTAGAATTCAGACTCCTCCTCCATGTGGGATCGATATCTTTATTTCGAAACTAGCTATAAACAATCTGTGCAGTTGCATTCATCATATACCCACACAATTGTGGATCTCCGAAATGAATGTTCCAACATTACTTGTCTTACTCTTAACCTCTTTAGGCATTATTTCTCACTAATAAACCCGGTTTCGCTAAATGTCTTGAAAGGCGATCACTTTAATTTCATAATTCATTATGTCCTACTTATCTTAGGCCAAGTTTAATGCTCTTTAAATCATACAAAGATTACCTAATTAGCTAAACCGCTGGGATACTAGCTACAGATATCAGCTGCAGATCCTCCTAGGTGTATGGATTACCCTACGGATTTTCTACTTCTTACTAGCATTCTCTCTGAGTTGCCAGAGCTTGAATACCACTTTTGTTCCAAGACTTCTTGTTTGCATCCTTCCACGTTACTTCCATGAACTTGGTACAACTACTTCATTAGCTTCTTAGTAACATCACATATTTTGAGTGAACTTAAGTTCATTCCTTCATGTTGCTCCACACCTTTTCTACACTAATATTCCTTCTTATTGCCAGCTAATAATGAGTTTGGATTGATCCATCCTTCAAAATAGTGTTGATACTCCTTATATTTGGCTTCGCTCTTCATGTAAGTCTTCATCTAGATCTTTGGAACTCGTCACTCCCTTACACGAATTCCCTTTTCTATATAGGTCTATAATATCAAGTAATAACTGGATGATGCAACATGCATTTCACATCAAGTCAAACTTCATGCACATATCTAGTCAATCAAGAAGATCCAAGAAAAACCAAGAAATCCAAATGTGGTACATATAACACGCATTGTTCTAAGCCCATAATATAGTAGTTGAGGAAAAAATCTCTATAATTCAGGCTTAGTGTGTAGTATATGACACCTCCTAGTATACGTTTACATCATGATACTTAGCACTTGGGATTAAACTACTCTTTGTCTCATCATTTACCCAAATTTCTCAATTGCAATTGGATAATTTGGAGCAAAGTGGTCTCACTTTTGTTCTGACTAACTTCTTACCTTTCTTTCGGGACTACTAAAGACTACCAATTTTCCATTCTATCGTAAACTATCCTCACATGATCTCTCAAAACTACTAACAAATTTTTAGTTACTACCTTAATCCAAAAATTATCGTAATGTTATAATACCTATGACTTCTATCACAGACCTACATTGTTCTTTACTTACTGTTATTACAAGATTTGTTACTGAGTACTTGTCCTAATTGCAACTTATCATGGTCTCGGAGGTATTCCCACCATGAACTTGGTAAGATTTACCTAGTCATCATGATTGGGGAGCTAATCTCACCATGACGACTCTTCTTCTTAGCTTACTATTAATGATTCTTAACAAAATTCTACTCCATCACATGGAATTATCAAGTGAATGCCACATGATTTACTTCCAATTTTATCTATACATACTCTAATGGTTTACCCTATGTGGTATAGTGGTATCAACTAGTGGTAAGATTCTGTTGCTTCCACTACAAGAAAAGTTGGCTTTTACAACAGATGATTTTCGTGGTTGAAGGCCCATTTTTCGTGGCTGAAAAGTCTTCTGCGAAGGATGCCCTTCGTGGTAAAAGCCCCTTCACAAAAGAATCTACCACGTTTTTCTCTGACCGTGGCGGATCGCACCCTTTAGCCACGAAAACTTCTCCCGTCATAGATCTGTCCGCCAGCCGCGTTGACTGCTTACGTCATGCAAAATGCCACGTGGCAAAAACCGTTAACGCCTAGTTACCGTCGTTAACGGCCACAGAAACCGTGGAAGAAGCCAGGCCCAGCCAAGGCCTGCTAATAATTAAGTGAGTCGGCCCATTAGTAGAACACAATAAAACTATGGCCCGTTACTGTTTCGACCGGCACTGTTTGAAATGGCCAGAAGATGTGGTCAACAGCGGCCCATGAATGTCAGGCCCGTTACTGTTTCAGCCTACAGAAGCCCACATTGTTCAAATAGTGAGCGACCCGTTAACAGGCTGCATCAAGTAGGCCCGATACTATTAAGGCCCACTGTCAGCCCGTCACTATTCTCATAGCTCGTTCTGGGCCACCTACGAGCGGCCCACTTTTGAGAAGGTCCGATACTATTCTAGCCTTTTACCATATCGTTCGTTAACTTCTCGGGCCCATCGGTGGCCTGCAACTATTCTGTTCTGGTACAGTTCTGGCCTGCCAATATGTTTGGCATGTTACTGTTCCTGTATGGTAATATTTTCGTCCTGCTACTGTTCTACACCGTTACTATTCTAGCCATCTACTGTTCAGGTACGTTACTGTTGTGGTCCTATACTGTTCTAGCCTACCACTTTACTAGTCTGTTACTAATCTGGCCTATTACTAAGCTAGGTTAGCTCTGTTCTAGCCTGTTAATGCTTTGGCCTATTACTGTTTTGGCATGTTACTGTTTTGGCCTATTACTGTTTTGGCATGTTAGTGTTTGGCCTATTACTGTTCTAGCCTGTTACTGGTTGCCACCTGACGATAGGCGTCGCGGACACCTACCATTTTAGCCTTTCTGAAGCCCAAGCAAATATCACAAAAGGAGTACAATTAGCGAGCATCTTTTACTATTCATGGTAGGCCTAATACAATAAGGGAAAATAACAAAGACCTAAACTGTTGCCTGATCGACCTGGCTGGCGCAGTTATGATACCGACTACCACCATGCGTGGACGGGGTCGACTAAATGCCTACATGGCCTAGCTCAAAAAATGCCTACATGGCTATGCGAGTTATCTAGATATTACATCAGCTACAAACTTCTTAAAAATATTACATAATATCAACGCTCGGGAAAGAAAATTCAGCATTTCGGTTGAAAATCAAGTTGATTGCATTGTCCTCAATTTTCTTTCTCAATCCATCAACTCTATCTCGTTTTGAGTGTGACAACTACATTGGAAAACCACCTTGGGACATGATCTTGCAGCCCCCTCTTTGGTGGGAATAGCAATAATTGCAGTCTGAAACTAAGTAATAACAAGTTAATACAACAAACAGGATAAACTACTCATAGCTTAGAATGAACCAGATAAAAATTATAATCGCATGATACAAGAACTTGTATAGCAGGAATGAAAACGAGGAATGAACTATATATTGTAGAGGATAGTTATGTTGTTGCTTAGGATGAACTAGAACGAGATGCAAGATATAGTACTGTCGCACGTGAACCTGTAGAACAAGACAAACAATCATTATACAAGTGTGCCTACAATGAAATGAGCAATCAAACAAAGTGTTTTTTTAAAATTTCACCAAAATGAACTAGGCAGATCATATAGGCAAATATATATGGAAGTAGTGGTATTTCCTAGAATGCAACAGACATACGGTGACTCAGAATTTACTGTGAGCTACACAATGTCATGTAGTTTCTGTCATAACTAAGAATCAACCATATAGAAATATGTCATCATAAGAGAACTTCTAGAGCAGGAATGCAAACGACGAGTGAACTACATAGTAGAGGACAGTTATGCCATTGATTATGATGAACCAGCACCAGATAAGGAAATAATGGCATCGCTCGTGAACCTGTAGAAGAGGCTATGCAAAACATCATGTTGATTGTTCCATTCTGGGATCTATGCAAGAAAAATAAAATAGTTATTGTTGTAGCTTTTGAAGAACCAGATGGCAACAAAAAAATTATAATCGAATTAGTATGAAGAGTCTAAACGGGTACTACCAGACAGCATAACGATGCCAAGGAGGAAACAATAACAGGAACTTATCTCAGGACGAACCAGATAGATTCAGTAATTGTGGAGTAGGGAATTCAAACTCATATTTTCCACTGATTTTACATTTTGCAAGAACTACACGATGGCAGGCAATTACTGTTGTTCGGAGTAGCTAAGAACATGTGCATGACATCAAAATTTGTAGAGCAGTGAATGCAAACCAACATGTCTAGTGACCTACTCCATAGTATCTAGCACGAAGAACATGCGTGCGCTTTGACTGGATGTACAAAACGATTAGAAAAATACAGTTCACTGCAACCGTCTTTGTAACATCCCAAAACTTTAATCCAAGCTTATCAAGATCCAAATCATTAAAATTAGGGTTAACAAAAACTTTCCCGAATTTAAAATGAAAGCATTCATGTGTATGTGCATTTAATTTAGGAATTGATTTGAATTGCCATGGTTCTGTGATTCTTTGGTTGTAAAATGTTTCTTAGGTGATTTAAGAATCATCTACCTCATTCCCAAACTTTTCCCAAAGAAAATCAATTAAAAAACAATTAAAAAGGAGGAATGGTCATTTTGGCCATTTTAATCCACTACACTACTTTGAGTGTTCCTAGCACTCATTTCTCAACAGAAATAATTCTAGGTCTTTACACCCCTTGATAGTACACATAATGAGGTACCAAGGCCCACCATTTGATCTGCTAAAAACATTCAAATACTTATTTTAAATGGCATGTGAAAATTGAATTCAATGCATATGCCTAGATCACCCCTATTTCAAAAACCATCAATTTGATCTCCACTTTCAAAACCCTTGCAACCAGAGAATACTTAGCATTAGTTTAGATCACTCAAAAAATTTGAACTCAAAATTCAAAAGTTTTTCTCTTTCGGCCATTTTGTCAAACACCTTGTGGGCAAGATCAAAGTGGCCTAACTATTACTGTTTTGGGGTTGATCTTGTCTAGCCAATTGAGGTGCTTTGATCACGCTTGTCTCACCCAAGTCTAACCAGACCAACACCAACCCATCCCCTACCTCCTAGCTGCACTGCAAGGCCATGCCGAGAGCACCTTGCCGGCCAACTTGGCCCTCGCAGCAGCAGACCGTTTCCCCCTCTCTCACCATGTCTACACACTAGCCCGTGGTCCACCGCCACCGTCCAACCAGCCCCAGCCCAGAGACAGAGACCAGAACCGCCGGAACCGCCATGCGCGGAAGCTGGTCGACCATGCCGAACATGCCCAGTGCGCCGCGCTCGCCCCGCGTGCACAGATCGCCCCTCGACCGTAGCCCGCGCCCACCGCTTCGCCATGACACAGGGAACACCCTAGACACCCCCGTTGGCCGCCCAACGCGCCCCAGCCACCGCTCCCCATCGAACCCGCAGCCTCTACCGCCTAGAGCGCATGACGCTCCCGACCAGCCCAGAGCTTGCCTTGCCGCGCCTTTCAGCCTCAGAGCACCGCCAGGAGACAGGCTGCCATCCCCTACCTCAAGACACGCCCCTAGCCCCCTATGCCGCCCTCGCCGGAGTCGCCTGCCCACACCACTCGGTCTCACCGTCGAGCCTATATAAGCCGGCCTCCCCAGCACGAAATCCTCACACCCCCACACTCCCCACCTCTCACTGAACCTCACCCACCTATCGCCGATGCTGCTCGAGCTCTGCCTCGCCGGAATTGGAGCCGAATCCGCCGTAGCAGGAGGAGAAGGGCGCCTGCGATTTAGGGCACCCCAAGCTCCGCCGCAACCGCGCCTCGCCTCGCCGTCGTCTACCAGCCCGTTTTCCCGCCTCACCAACCTTGCTGGAGCCCTAGTACGCCCCCAATCGACCCCCACCGCCGCGTCTAGGTCAGACTCTCGCCGGAGTAATCCATCGTCGACGATGAACTCCCACCGTTAGATCCCCTTTTAATCGTGCGGCCTAGGATGCTAGATACCGTTTCGGTGTTTTTGTGTCGCTGACCGGTGGAGCCCGCATGTCAGGCAACCCCTTGCACGCACTGTGCATAGCTCGGCCGGCCCAGTTAGTTCCCGCGCGAGTTAGAGATTCAAATCTAGTTTTTTTCTATTTAGAGTTAATCTTATTTCTATCCACTAGTTTAAAAATCAATTCTGGGAGATGAAACCAATTTTTCCTGAAAGGTATTGAAAATCTCTATCCAAGACCGTTGGATTTAATTCAATTAGAGTTCTAGATCTATCCTGGTAAAAATAACAAAACGGAAGTATTTGCAACTTGCAACATTTTTATAAAATCAACCAATATAGGTTTTAAGTTGATTCCAACTCTCAAAAATCACATTTCATCATATCTATCTAAATATGTAATAATATTAAGGTTTACATGCAGTGAATTTGGACTAGTACCAAAATAATGCTATATAAGCATTTCTAGTCACTTTAAATCATTAAATAATGAACTTAAACCAAAGTAATTATGATCCAACCTTTACATCTCATTCCCACATGTTAGAATATGTGGTGATGACATGTGTCAACATGATCCCATATTTTAAGTGGTGAATATTAAATCTTATTTAATTTTTTTCAATGAGTAGAAATTACTTTTCTAAATTAAAAAGAATAAAACTAGTGAATTAAACTTGCTATGCTTGTGATGATAATATATCATCAAATGTGTGTCTTAGAATGCTAATTAGACTAGTTAAGTATTTTTTGGTGATTGTGTACTCCGTATGTATTTATAGATGATAGTACCGACCAAGTCTACGAGGAGGAGGAGTGCTACCAAGAAGAAGACGAAGAAAACTCCAACCACTGCACCAACCAAGGCAAGCCACCAGTAGGAATGCAAGCCAACACTTGCAAGTTTAATGCTTAGAATGCTAGGATCAAACTAGATGGTTTAGCAAATATGCTTTAGGCATGCTTTGATCACACTTCTTTGACTATTAGTTACCCCAAGTCTTAGTTACAAGTTTTACTTCCCTTACTTTACCCAAAGTTCTTTACTTGTTTTTGAAAATAGCATAAAGAGTATAAAAATTGACCTATTTAGAACACTTTAGATGTCATTCTATGGCATGAGATTGAACCCATCTTATCCACCTTAGTGAGCACTCTTAACTTAGTAGTTTAGAGTAGATCAAAAACTTGAGTCACTTTAGATGGGAACACTTGGTGAAAATGAATTGTGAAAACCTTGGAATGATGAGTCATTCTATTGAAATGTTTTGACATGTGTTGAGAAACACAAATGGTTTATGATGATGAAAATGTTGAGGCATGAGCCTTAGCCCTTTTTTAAAACTGATGGTTGGATTCGGATGCGATACCATTCCAAATTTACCGTACAACCACATTACCTGAATTGGGTAAGGCTTAGCTGGAAATTTATATGCATTAGTATTAGTTCCCTCACGGGAGATGTTTGAGCTGAGGCTACCTCTCAATGTTGTCCACCTATGCAGTGCCCAAGATGACTGATGGTCATGGTTGGGAGGCCATGCTCATAGGAGAGGTTCTTATACTAGGGTGTGTAAAGGGAAGGTTATGTTTAATTATGTGCATACTAAGTGTGATGATTCAGGGTTATCCCTGACAGATGTATCGAATCTTGTGGTGAAAGTGTACCACCTCTGCAGAGTGTCAAACTATTCGAATAGCCGCGTCCACGGTTATGGACAGTTGGAATGGCCATACTGTTTCGTTGTCATATGTTTTCCAAATAACTTGAAATGAATGATGAATCTTGACTTGACCACAACAGGGTTGTGTTTATGACAATAGCTTTCCAACTTAAGTGATTCTAGAATTTTACTTTATCTTTCTTTGCTTCTGAACTCAGCTTAGGTTACTTAATTTTATAGTTCAACATAGAGTTAGCACCTTAACTAGAACTATAGTATTTGTTAGTGGTAGTTTGCGAGTACTTAAAAAGTACTCATGGCTTTTGTCCCTGGCTATTCTCATGGCCAGACTATGAAGGAGATTATCAAGATGATGGCCAGCAGGAAGGCTATGATAACTAGGACTATCTGCCTTCGTCAGCATTGCCTGTGCCATTGAAGATGGACCCCACCGCTACGCTTATCTTTTATTTCGGGCGCTTGTTGTATTAAGACAGGATCATGAGATCCTTATTTGTGTAAGACCTTATGTATGGTTTGTAATGGATGATGTACTGTGATATCCAATCCGTTATGCCTCGCAAAAATTGTAATCCTGGGATTGTGAGGTATGGCATAACGGGCATCTGGGTTTAAAAATTCGGGTGTTGACAAGTTGGTATCAGAGACATCCTGACCATAGGAGACCCTAGTTAGAATGGACGTCCGAACAAAAACTTAGTTTCAAAACCAATGTGAGTATTTATGAAAAACTATCTCCTCTCTTATCCTTGTGGATTCATCCTTTGTCAAAAATTCATGTTCCTCAAAATTCTTACACTACTACTTAAAATTTGACACACTTGATCACTTCACTAACTTCCTCATCCTCAATTCTTGTAGATGGAGACTCAGCTCAGCAAGTTTTACCAGTTGGGAAACGGAGGTCAGCTGATCTTCGAAAGGGATCTGGATTCACTGTCGGAGTTACTGGGTCGCCCACATCCGGAGTTTCTTGGAGCTCAACTGTAGGATCCCCAGGGGGAGACCTACAGTGGCTAGTCACCGCGGATCTTAGAGGAAGCATCGAAGCACCAACTTCTGGGAGAATTCAGTTGTCCGTGAGACAGAACAACTGGCTAGATGGATTAGCCAGGGCAATGCATGAAGCTCTCGCATGTCTATGTGCCCTCAGCGTCAACAAGATCCAAGGAACCCGTTTTTCCCACTATGCAAGACGTGACTTCATCGGAATGACGATGGCGATGCCAGGTCACCTCGAGTTGAGGCGTCAAGTGGAGAATCTTGACTTCTTGCTGCATGACAGACAACAGGAACTGGACAATGCCAGAGAGTTAGCTAACTAGAACCGTGCCATTGCCGACCAGAAGGCCCAGACTTTCGCATTGCTCGTCCAAGATCGCCAGTCTCTTTGTCGCCAACGTGCAAAGAAGGATCGCACCATCGCCCGTCTTCGCAAGAAGGTGGCCGACCTCGAGAAGACCGTCAAGGAGAAGGAGGCTCAGCTTGCAGCAAAGGAAGAAGAAGATGAGGGTGAAGACATCTAGGGAGGCATGGATCTTACCTCAACAACGATGATGACTTTCTGGAGGAGGATGCTGTAGACTTCTACACTAATGATGAGGACTCCGACTTCATCGACGATGCGTAGATGCACTAGAGCACTATCGTAACATGAGATGTATCCGTCTCACTGTATCGTAGCTTGCAGAATGGTTCTTCAAACCATCTGTTTTCCCTTTGATTGTTGTGGTGTGTGTTGTATCATGTGCTTGCTTGCATGAATGAAATGAAGTTAGTGGAAAAACCTGAGTCTAACTCAAAGTTTTAGCTTTGAAAACCCAAAATCATGAACCTTAGAATTTCCCTCTTGCCCCTATATTTATCTCAATCTTCAGATGACTCGTGGAAACCAAGGAGGGAGCAGCTCGTCGCAAGACCCAATGCTGTAGATCTTGCAGAATCTCATCGCCGACCGTGAAGCAAGCAGGGCAGAACGCCAAGCCAACTTAGCAACACTTCAACAGATCGCCCAGATGGCTCTCAACAACCAAGGTCATGGAAATCAGGACCATCAAGGATCCAAGCTGAAGAATTTTCAGAACACCAATCCCCCAATCTTCAACCAATCTGAAAACCCACTAGATGCTGATGACTGGTTGCAGACCACGGAAAACAACTTAGAAGTTGCAAGAGTTTATGAAAATGAGAAGGTTCTCTTCGCCACCCACTATCTGGCCGGAGATGCAAGAGCTTGGTGGAATAGTATCTGTAACATGAACCATGGTCAAGTGATGACATGGGAAGCATTCAAAGTCAAGTTCAGCCGCACCCACGTGCCACAAGGTCTAGTCAACAGAATGAGAGATGAGTTCCGCGAACTGAAGCAAGGAAGAATGACTGTGGTGGAGTATCGTGATAGATTCCTGTCACTTGCCAGATATGCACCTGATGAGATCAACACGGAGGCCAAGAAGAAGGAGAGATTCCTGAACGGACTGCATGATGAAATGCAGACTGTCCTCGTCAACATCCGTTTCGAGGATCTCGAAGAGCTAGTCGACTCCGCCATTCAGATGGAAGGGAAGATTAACCAGGCAAACGATAACCGCAAGCGTCGTATGATGCAATAGTCTGGATCCAATAGTCACCAGAAGTACCGCCCCAACCCTTCATCGGGATATGCACCAAGGAACAACCGACCCCCAACGTCTCGCCCAAGCTACCCCAACCGTTGCGGAGGCAATGGGAAGCCCAGAGGAAACAATCACAACTCCGGCAATGCCAACAATTTCTACTATGCACCTCCCAAGAACACCAGCAACAACAACAACAACACTGCACCCAGAACTGGCAGCAATGTTGTGCCTGTTGCAGTCAAGGACAAGTCCCAGATCACTTGTTTCGAGTGTGGAGTGAAGGGTCACTACTCCAATGAGTGTCCCAAGAAGACTGCAGCCAATGCCAATGTGAATGCCCTAGCTCAGCAGCAGCGTCGTGTTCAACCAGGAAAAAGATTTGCCCCAGGGAACCCTCACAACCGCAATGGCCGTCTCTTCCACATGAACGCCGAAGAAGCTCATGAAGCGCCAGACGTAGTGCTGGGTATGTTTTCTGTCAACTCAGTTTTAGCAAGAGTAGTGTTTGATTCGGGAGCATCGCATTCATTTGTCACCGAAGAATTTGCATGCACTAGTAAGATTCACCCAACCAACCTAAAGCATGTCATGATAGTTCAAATCCTCGGTTCAATAACCAAATCTAGAAAAAATTGCAAGGTTGTGCCTATCAGAATACATGGGATAGATTTTTATGCCAACCTAATCGTACTTGGAACCAAAGGATTGGAAGTAGTACTAGGTATGAACTGGATGTCAAGGCATAAGGGACTGATAGACTGTGCTAAGAAAGCTATCACCATGACCAGTAGTTCTAGAGTAACAGTAGAGCATATCTCTGAAACCTTACCACGTCAATTCAAGTGCAACAAGAGTGTAGCCCTGCCCACCATTGACCAAGTCAGAGTAGTCTATGAATACCCTGACGTATTCCCAGATGAATTGCCAGGTATGCCCCCGGATAGGGATATTGAGTTCATTATCGAACTAACCCCTGGAACCGGACCCATAGCCTAGAGACCCTATAGCATGAACCCCTCAGAGTTAGTAGAACTGAAGAAGCAGCTAGATGCCATGTTAGAGAAAGGCTTGATTCAACCAAGCGCATCGCCATGGAGATCAGCAGTGCTATTCGTCGACAAGAAAGATGGAGGCAACCGTTTGTGTACAGATTACAGAAATTTGAATGACGTCACTGTCAAGAACAAGTAACCCTTGCCAAAGATAGAGGATCTATTTGATCAGTTGATTGGAGCCCAGGTATTCTCAAAGATTGATCTTAGGACTGGTTATCACCAACTTAAGATTCGTGCAACGGATATTCCGAAGACCTCCTTTACTACTCGCTATGGTTTATACGAGTATACGGTTATGTCTTTTGGATTAACCAATGCCCCTGCTTATTTCATGAATCTCATGAATAAGATCTTTATGAATTTCCTAGATAAGTTCGTAGTTGTGTTTATCGACGACATCCTTATTTATTCCAAGTCAGAAGAAGAGCATGAGCAACATCTGAGAGTTATCCTAGAAACCCTGAGAGAGCATCAGTTATATGCCAATTTCAGCAAGTGTGAGTTTTGGCTGAAAGAAGTAGGATTCCTAGGACATATTGTTTCTGCCGGAGGAGTCTCTATTGATCCCGCCAAGATCAAAGATGTCGAAGAATGGGAAGCCCCAACCACTCAAACCCAAGTCCGTGCATTTCTCGGATTAGCGGGATATTACCGCAAGTTCGTGGAAGGATTCTTGAGCACAGCCCGACCAATGACCCAATTGTTAAAGAAGGACAAGAAGTTTGAATGGACATACAAATGTGAAGCCAACTTTCAGGAGCTGAAGAAGAGATTGATCTCAGCCCCAATATTAATCATGCCAGATATCAAGAAGCCATTTGATGTGTATTGTGACGCATCCAAGATTGGTCTAGGATGTGTGTTGATGCAAGAAGGCAAAGTCATCGCGTATCTATCTCGACAACTGCAGCAGCATGAGCAGAACTATCCGACCCATGATCTTGAGCTAGCAGCTGTGGTTCTAGCATTGAAGACATGGCGCCATTATCTAATGGGTAATCGCTGTGAGATTTACTCAGATCACAAGAGCTTAAAATATATCTTCACTCAGAAGGAGCTGAATATGACGCAAAGGAGATGGATAGAGTTAATCAAGGATTATGACCTTGACATTCACTATCACCCCGGCAAAGCCAATGTGGTAGCAGATGCTCTTAGCATATTGTCGTGTAGGCTAAACACCATGATCAAGGAGAAGCATCCAAGTTTGTATGAAGAGTTGGAGCAGTTCATGACTGAATTAGTTAGCAAAGGATTCTTAGCTAGCATTGAACTTCAACCCACTTTGATTAGCCAAATCAAGGAAGCCCAGAAGGGGAATGAAAGTATCGACGGAATCAAACGTCGTATTGGTACAGGAAAGGTACCTGGATTCACTGAAGTCGAAGAAGTAGTACTGTGGTACAAAGGACGTATCTGGGTTCCAGCAGATTCGAAGCTGAAGCAAGTTATCATGAAGGAAGCTCATGATACTCTTTATTCTATCCACCCCGGAGGAACAAAGATGTATCAGGACTTGAAGGAGCAATTTTGGTGGCATAAGATGAAGAGAGAAACCGGAAGCTACATCGCCAAATGTGACATCTGTCAAAGAGTCAAAGCAGAACATCAGAGACCTGCAGGACTATTGCAACCATTGCAGATTCCGGAATAGAAATGGGATTCCATCGGAATGGACTTTATCACTGGTTTGCCTACTTCCAATAGGGGAAATGACTCAATCTGGGTCATAGTTGATAGACTGTCCAAGGTAGCCCACTTCATACCTGTCAAGACAACTTACCAGAGTGCAAAGTTAGCAGAGCTGTACATTGCTAGGATTGTTAGTCTGCATGGAACCCCCAAGACCATCGTATCAGATCGAGGAACCCAGTTTACCTCAAGATTTTGGCAGAAAGTCCAAGAAGGATTAGGAACCAAGTTGAACTTCAGTACCGCGTATCACCCGCAAACGGATGGACAGACTGAGAGAGTCAACCAGATCCTAGAGGATATGCTTAGAGCTTGTGTGTTGGAATATGGATCAAAATGGGAAGACTGCTTGCCGTTCGCAGAATTCTCATATAACAACAGTTATCAAGCTAGTTTGCAGATGGCACCATTTGAGTTCCTATACAGAAGAAAGTGTCGTACCCCTTTGAATTGGTCGCAAGTAGGAGAGAGTCAGATCTTCGGACCCGACATTCTCCGGGAAGCAGAAGAGAAAGTTCACAATGTCCGTGAGAACCTCAAGACCGCCCAATCCAGACAGAAGAGTTATGCTGACAAGAGAAGGAGAGACCTGACTTTCAATGTCGGAGATTTTGTGTATCTCAAGGTTTCGTCATTGAAAGGAACTCAACGCTTTAGTCTGAAAGGAAAGTTAGCCCCCAGATATATTGGACCTTTCAAGATTCTGAACCGTCGAGGAGAAGTATCGTATTAGCTGGAACTGCCGGAAGAGATGCCAGCCATACACAATGTGTTCCATATCTCGTTACTTCGCAAATGCTTGGAAGTGCCTGAGAAGACTGAATTTTTCAAGAACATCGATCACAGAGCTGTTGAGATCAACAATGACCTGACCTATCGGGAAGTGTCCATCCGTATCTTAGAAGAAGCCTACAGGACCACCAGAACCAGGAGCATCAAGTTTCTCAAGATTCATTGGAGCAACCATACCGAGGAGGAAGCCACTTGGGAGCGCGAAGATTACATTAGAACAGAGTTCCCAGATCTCTTTAGTACCTAATTTTCTTTGCAAATCTCGGGACGAGATTTGGTTTAAGGGAGGAAGGTTTGTAACATCCCAAAACTTTAATCCAAGCTTATCAAGATCCAAATCATCAAAATTAGGGTTAACAAAAACTTTCCCAAATTTAAAATGAAAGCATTCATGTGTATGTGCATTTAATTTAGGATTTGATTTGAATTGCCATGGTTCTGTGATTCTTTGGTTGTAAAATGTTTCTTAGGTGATTTAAACATCATCTACCTCATTCCCAAACTTTTCCCAAAGAAAATCAAATCAAAAACAATTAAAAAGGAGGAATGGTCATTTTGGCCATTTTAATCCACTACACTACTTTGAGTGTTCCTAGCACTCATTTCTCAACAGAAATAATTCTAGGTCTTTACACCCCTTGATACTACACATAATGAGGTACCAAGGCCCACCATTTGATCTGCTAAAAACATTCAAATACTTATTTTAAATGGCATGTGAAAATTGAATTCAATGCATATGCCTAGATCACCCCTATTTCAAAAACCATCAATTTGAGCTCCACTTTCAAAACCCTTGCAACAAGAGATACTTAGCATTAGTTTAGATCACTCAAAAAATTTGAACTCAAAATTCAAAAGTTTTTCTCTTTCGGCCATTTTGTCAAACACCTTGTGGGCAAGATCAAAGTGGCCTAACTATTACTGTTTTGGGGTTGATCTTGTCTAGCCAATTGAGGTGCTTTGATCACCCTTGTCTCACCCAAGTCTAACCAGACCAACACCAACCAATCCCTTACCTCCTAGCTGCACTACAAGGCCATGCCGAGAGCACCTTGGCGGCCAACTTGGCCCTCGCAGCAGCAGACCGTTTCCCCCTCTCTCGCCATGTATACATGCTAGCCCGTGGCCCACCGCCACCATCCAACCAGCCCCAGCCCAGAGACAGAGACCAGAACCGCCGGAACCGCCGTGCGCGGAAGCTGGTCGACCATGCCGAACACGCCCAGTGCGCAGCGCTCGCCCCACGTGCATAGACCGCCCCTCGACCGCAGCCTGCGCCCACCGCTTCACCATGACACAGGGAACACCCCAGACACCTCCGTTGGCCGCCCAACACGCCCCAGCCACCGCTCGTCGTCGAACCCGCAGCCTCTGCCGCCTAGAGCGCGTGACGCTCCCGACCAGCACAGAGCTCGCCTTGCCGCTCCTTTAAGCCTCAGAGCACCGCCAGGAGACAGGCCACCGTCCCCTACCTCGAGCCACGCCGCTAGCCCCCTGTGCCGCCCTCCGGAGTCGCCTGCCCACACCGCTTTGTCTCACCGTCGAGCCTATATAAGTCGGCCTCCCCAGCACAAAATCCTCACACCCCCACACTCCCCACCTCTCACTGAACCTCACCCACCTATCGTCGACGCTGCTCAAGCTCTGCCTCGCCGGAATTGGAGCCGAATCCGCCGCAGCAGGAGGAGAAGGGCCCCTGCGATTTAGGGCACCCCAAGCTCCGCTGCAACCGCGCCTCGCCTCGCCGTCGTCTACCAGCCCGTTTGCCCGCCTCACCAACCTTGCTAGAGCCCTAGTATGCCCCCAATCAACCCCCACCACCGCATCTAGGTCAGACTCTCGCCGGAGTAATCCATCGTCGACGATGAACTCCCACCGTTAGATCCCCTTTTAATCGTGCGGCCTAGGATGCTAGATACCGTTTCGGTGTTTTTGTGCCGCTGACCGGTGGAGCCCGCATGTCAGGCATCCCATTGCGCACACTGTGCATAGCTGGGCTGGCCTAATTAGTTCCCGCGCGAGTTAGAGATTCAAATATAGTTTTTTCTATTTAGAGTTAATCTTATTTCTGTCCACTAGTTTAAAAATCAATTCTGAGAGTTTGAAAAAACCAAATTGCATGAAACCAATTTTTCCAGAAAGGTATTGAAAATATCTATCCAAGCCCGTTGGATTTAATTCAATTATAGTTATAGATCTCTCCTGGTAAAAATAACAAAATAGAAGTATTTGCAACTTGCAACATTTTTATAAAATCAACCAAGATAGGTTTTAAGTTGATTCCAACTCTCAAAAATCACATTTCATCATATATATCTAAATATGTAATAATATTAAGGTTTACATGCAGTGACTTTGGACTAGTACCAAAATAATGCTATATAAGCATTTCTAGTCACTTTAAATCATTAAATAATGAACTTAAACCAAAGTAATTATGATCCAACCTTTACATCTCATTCCCACATGTTAGAATATGTGGTGATGACATGTGTCAACATGATCCCATATTTTAAGTGGTGAATATTAAATCTTAGTTAATTTTTTTCAATGACTAGAAATTACTTTTCTAAATTAAAAAGAATAAAACTAGTGAATTAAACTTGTGATGCTTGTGATGATAATAGATCATCAAATGTGTGTCTTAGAATGCTAATTAGACTAGTTAAGTATTGTTTGGTGATTGTGTACTCCGTATGTATTTATAGACGATAGTACCGACCAAGTCTACGAGGAGGAGGAGTGCTACCAAGAAGAAGACGAAGAAAACTTCAACCACTGCACCAACCAAGGCAATGCACCATTAGGAATCCAAGCTAACACTTGCAAGTTTAATGCTTAGAATGCTAGGATCAAACTAGATGGTTTAGCAAAGATGCTTTAGGCATGCTTTGATCACACTCCTTTGACTATTAGTTACCCCAAGTCTTAGTTACAAGTTTTACTTCCCTTACTTTACCCAAAGTTCTTTATTTGTTTTTGAAGGTAGCATAAAGAGGATAAAACTTGAACTATTTAGAACACTTTAGATGTCATTCTATGGCATGAAATTGAACCCATCTTATCCACCTTAGTGAACACTCTTAACTTAGTAGTTTAGAGTAGATCAAAAACTTGAGTCACTTTAGATGGGAACACTTGGTGAAAATGAATTGTGAAAACCTTGGAATGATGAGTCATTCTATTAAAATGTTTTGACATGTGTTGAGAAACACAAATGGTTTATGATGATGAAAATGTTGAGGCATGAGCCTTAGCCCTTTTATAAAACTGATGGTTGGATTCGGATGTGATACCATTCCAAATTTACTGTACAACCACATTACCTGAATTGGGTAAGGCTTAGTTGGAAATTTATATGCATTAATATTAGTTCCCTCGCGGGAGAGGTTTGAGCTGAGGCTACCTCTCAATGTTGTCCACCTATGCAGTGCCCAAGATGACTGATGGTCATGGTTGGGAGGCCATGCTCATAGGAGAGGTGCTTATACTAGGGTGTGTAAAGGGAAGGTTATGTTTGATTATCTGCATACTAAGTATGATGATTCAGGGTTATCCCTAACAGATGTATCGAATCTTGTGGTGAAAGTGTACCACCTCTACAGAGTGTCAAACTATTCGAATAGCCGCGTTCGCGGTTATGGATAGTTGGAATGGCCATACTGTTTCGTTGTCAGATGTTTTCCAAATAACTTGAAATGAATGATGAATCTTGACTTGACCACAACAGGGTTGTGTTTATGACAATAGCTTTCCAACTTACCTGATTCTAGAATTTTACTTTATCTTTATTTGCTTCTGAACTCAGCTTAGGTTTCAAACTTAATTTTATAGTTCAACATAGAGTTAGCACCTTAACTAGAACTATAGTATTTGTTAGTGGTAGTTTGCGAGTACTTAAAAAGTACTCATGGCTTTTGTCCCTGGCTATTCTCATGGCCAGACTATGAAGGAGATTATCAAGATGATGGCCAGCATGACGGCTATGATAACTAGGACTATCTGCCTTCGTCAGCATTGCCTGTGCCCCTGAAGATGGACCCCACCGCTATGTGTATCTTTTATTTCCGCTGCTTGTTGTATTAAGACTGGATCATGAGATCCTTATCTGTGTAAGACCTTATGTATGGTTTGTAATGGATGATGTACTGTGATATCCAATCCGTTATGTCTCGCAAAAATGGTAATCCTGGGATTGCGAGGTATGGCATAACAGGCATCTGGGATTAAAAATCCGGGTGTTGACAGTCTTGAACCTGCTGTACTGCTGACAAAACAAAAAAAGAGTTGGTGATTTGGTTACCATGGTCGGATAGGCTTCTAATCATCATCCGTACCGGCGTGGGTGACATCATTGTCACCTAGGGTGTTTTCGTTGCACCGGCTGTTTGCGTCGGGGAAGCAGATCTTGGGCACTCGATGCCGGCTTGACCGCGGTGGACGAGGTTGAATCGCTGCACTACACGGCGGTTCAGGTAAGGTACGGGTGGGGAGGATGCGTCGGCATTGATGCAGATCTTGGGCAGTCATTGACAGATTTGGCGTCGTGGAGGGGAAAGTGGGAAAAGGAAATCAGGTGTGGTGGACGACGACGGACTCGGTGACCAAGGTCGAGTGCGGTGGACGTCGGTGAAGCGGCAATGATGATTTGGATGAGACTGCATCTGATACAGGTCCGGTATACTGTTGGCTGAGGAGTGCTTGGTGTCGAGTTCCGGCGGGCAAAGCCAGACGCAGAGAAGTGCTACAGGAGGTTCCGGGCGCGAGAAATTTCGTAGTATTTGAAATGGAGGGGCGGGAGGGAGTGGGGACCACGTGATTTTGGTATCGTTTGAAACGGAGGGGCGCTAGAAATTCCGCAGTGTTTGAAATGGAGGGGCGCGAGGGAGTGGGGACCACGTGATTTTGGTATCGTTTGAAACGGAGGGGCGCCAGAAATTTCGCAGTGTTTGAAGTGGAGGGGCGCGAGGAGTAGGGACGACGTGATTTTGGTATCGTTTGAAATGGAGGGGCACCAGAAATTTTACAGTGTTTGAAATAGAGGGACACGAGGGAGTGGAGACCACGTGATTTTGGCCGTCTAGCAATCTTGTCTGTCTATCCCAAATCAACGGGCCATAGGGGATACCTTCCCTTTGAAGGCTCTGGTGCGGATTCCTATGCAAGGAATCACTGGGTGTCCCATAGTAGACTATAGGGGTAGATGTGTAGGTTACTGTAGTAGCAGACCATTAATCGGGCTAGCTGGCGCGATGTCATTTTGGCGCTCCATGAGTTCAAACTTTTACTTATGGTGTTCAGGAGTGAATGCATGTAGCTCAAAAAAAGTTACTGTACTTACGTGACTAGTAAACTGTACATGCTTCGCACGACTATTTTATTGTGTGCACTCTAATAACTTACCTTATTAAATCATAATAATATCCTGCATAATTTAGAACTTTGGTGCAATACTTGGTCAACTTATTATAACTAAACATCTCTCGGGTATTAGAGAAGTACTCCCAAACATGTTTCTACCTTACCAAGACATCGTGTATTGTTTAATGAATGCAGTACTATGGATGGTTTTGCATGACTGTCGACATGCACAACTTTGGTTTTGCATTATTCACATTTGACGTCTAGGCAGACAATGTACATATACCTCTCCATTAAACTACCATCATTTCCAATGATGCATGAAACGATCAAAAAAGAGTTGTGAACTTTTTTTAGTATCTAAAAATATTTTCATTGTTAATAATTATTTTTTACCATTTTACAGAGCATTCCATAAAACGAAACAATGTTTTAACCATCAGGGGAAATGTTTCCATTACATGACAAAAAATAATGTCTTCATCACAAAGAAATATAGCACAAGAAATGAATTCCAACACAATAACCATATGCAATAACCTAAACCTTAGTGACCGTGTAATTTGTAATTAGAAGTGTCAAGGAGGGAGCATGCTAGATTCATTTGTGGTGGCTAGGTGCAAATTTTTAATTCAATAAATGTACTACATTCTTGTGGACACTCACAAAGACAATTGACCTCTTGTCTTAGGAGACTTGTGATAAAACTATTACTAGTAGTTCGGAAATAACTGACTTGGAATTTATCTAGATTTGTAAGTATCACTAAAATACGTCTATATACTCGTGAATATGATCTATATACTCGATCAGTATACTCGCGAATCTAGACAAATCTAAGTTTCGTATTAAGGGAGTACGGCAATATTATAAATTTGCAATGTTGTCATGATAAATAATGATATTCGCTACACTCCATAAACGAAACCACTTCTTTTCTTCCGTCACAGTTTTATATTTTTGTACTAAAGTATTTTTACTATAAAATAACGCACGAAATTAGTTACACGTTAGTGATTAAGTACTTCCGCTAATTTATATTTACTTACAGAGGTAATACTACACACCCAATAAACATCATAAGTAATTTCTCTTTCTCTCTTTCTAGAGGAGTTTTCTAGGTTGTCAGTTTGAAGAATCATTTGTCAGATACGGAGAATTGAACACGTTAAATTATACAGCGAGTGATTAGATGGATGGACGATTAGTGCATAGAGGCAGTCGAGCTGGTAAAATGCTCACATTTAATGGTAGATGTGAGCACAATTGATTGAGTGGCAAACCTTTCTTTTGTGCGGTCGAGGCCCCCGTACGCTGATGACCGTCGCTAATCAACACAGCTCACACATAAGTGTATTTTTACGTAGTAGTAGTAGTAGAAACATCATCCAGGAAGACAGAGTTCAGCGTCTAGCAATCTTGACCGTCCAATCCAAAATCAATGGTTCAAAGCGGATACCTTCCCTGCGAAGGCTCTGGCGGGAATGCCTATGCAAGGAATCGTTGGCTGTCCGTGGGTAGACTATAGGGGTAGCTATGCTTGTGACCCAAAGTACTCCAGAGTCCAGACAATAGCTAGGTGTCCCCGATGCTGACAGTGCATTTACCTTTCTAGACACTGGATCTGGATCCCTACACATCTGACAAAGTAGAAAGTATGACCAAATTTAAAGATCACTCATTGATGATTTAATTATTTTTGATTTATCAGACCTACTTTCCCTCCAGCCTAATTTTTCTGAAAATGCCCTCCAACCTAATTAAAAAGGATGTCGCATATTTGACTAAATTTGAAAGTAATATGTACACTAAACAGTGACTACTATACGGCAAGTATATCGTTACAAAAGCTCCACAGAGCGCATTCGAATGCTAAAGAGTGCAATATAATTATGCGCAGACGGATGATAAAAAACGATCCATGCACCCAAAAGAAAGAAAAAGGAGGGCGACATAGGCAAGTCCTCCCCCTTCCTAGTTCCTACTCCAAGATTCGGCGATTGCAACATTATGGCCGCCCTGCGGAGGTAGGGCCTCGACGCTGCAATGGCCACGACCTCGACGGCCAACATGAGATGGCTTCTCTCTTCCTACTTAGCGGGGCGTGACCTGGATGATCTCCGCAATGGTAGCTGCTGGCTGTGGAGCACCGTGACTTCTTTCTTCAAAGTTTTGCACTCAGCGCGAAGCGTGGAGGAGTCACACTTGTAAGATCTTGCGAGCTTCATTGGAAAAGCCATATTGGCTCAGAGGCGATCACACTCTAGGTTGAGCTCGAAGTTTTTCTGACGAATGTTGAGGTTATGGCTATAGATTTCATCTACTTTGGATGAGATTCTCGCTCTGACTTCCTGCATGGAAAATGCGTCATCAGTAAGAGAGCATGGAGTGCATGTAGGGAAGAACTAAAATGTCAATACATGTATAGTAACTACAGTACCTCTCTTCTTCAACCGAGAGCGGGCATGAGGGCATCGTACGTGTCAGAGATATCCGTCGTGCTATCGACCTGTGGGGTGGAAAATTCGACGCTCGAGCCTTCCCTGGAAGATGTATAGAGACGGTTCAATAGTAGCAGTAGCAGTAGCAGTAGCAGTAGCAGTAGCAGTAGCAGTAGCAGTAGCAGTAGCAGTAGTAGTAGTAGGAGCAGTAGGAGCAGTAGTAGTAGTAGTAGTAGGAGGAGCAGTAGGAGCAGTAGTAGTAGCAGTAGTAGTAGCAATAGTAGGAGCAGTAGTAGTAGGACCAGTAGTAGTAGGAGCAGCAGTAGTAGCAGTAGCAGTAGGAGTAGGAGTAGGAGGAGGAGTAGCAGTAGTAGCAGCAGCAACAGTAGCAGTAGCAGTAGTAGTAGCAGTAGTAGTAATAGTAACAGTAGCAGTTGTAGTAGCAGTAGCAGCAGCAGTAGTAGTAGCAGCAGTAGCAGTAGCAGTAGTAGTAGGGGTAGTAGTAGTGGTAGTAGTAGTAGTAGTAGTAGTAGTAGTAGTAGTCACATTGAATATACTTAGAGATTGATGCATAAGCATCACAAGCGGTCACCAAAAGATCAAATGGCAAACTTAAAGATAACTTTTGGCTTCTTTGGATAACAGGATATAAAAACACAAGAATTTGACTCGGTCACAGGTACAAAACAATGGATTGCAAAACAGAGGGAATAGCTTTCTTTGGATCACATAATTTCAAAACACGGGATAACAGGGTTGGAGGTCCAAAACAGGGGAAATCTGCTGGCTTAAAGTTATTTCAATGAAACATAGTAAACGTGGAGGAAAATTGCCTCAATCCTAGGCGAATGAGTGTAAAAAAGTGGATGTTTAAATTCCTATGGGATTGGGGTGTAGAAATGCAATCTATATGAATTTTGGAGGTATGATTCCTTTCATCCAAAGGGATTCCTTATGAAAAAAATACTATGGGTCGAATTCCTCCAAAATTCCTTTGAAAATCCTTCGATCCAAATTGGCACTTAAACAAGATGTGTGTGCTCACGACATACGAACACCTTCCGGCAGGAGGTGATGCGGTCGTAGATTTTCATCTTGAACCCGTCTGCAGTGACCTTGAACATAAGGCAGTCACCCTCCTTCAACCCATGGAAAGCAGCAAAGGTAGCCCACTCTTTGTCCAGGACGATGTGGTATTTGTTGCGATTGGCATGGACAACCCACTCACATTCCTCGCATGCTTGGACCACACTAGTTATGGGTAGTGGTGTCCCTTTAATTAAGGCTTGAACTAAGTCGGGATGATAAGCATATACAAGTCATGATGGACTAACTGGATGTAGAAGCGCCTAGGACGATGCGCCATGGCATGGTGTCCAACCGACCTAGGGCGTCTTCTCGGTTTGGCAGAACTAGCGACCGACTTGGCAGCACTTGCCCTTGCCAAGGCCTCCACTCTCCTGCCCGGTAACTTCAACTACCTTGGTATGATAGGGAGAGCATCTTCATAGCCACCTGGAGCTAGAGCAGTCCGGTCAAGAATGTAGTCTAAGTTCGGCATTACAACTGGGTCATCCTACATGAAAATTGCCATTGTGTCAGTCCTTTGGAATTACCAAAACACCACAATGCATTGTATAAATTGAATAAAGATCACAATGAGTCATTTCACCATCAAAATTACCTAAACAGCACAAGGTATCAGGTAAATTAAATTGCCTACACATCACAATGCATCATCAGAATGACCTAACCCGTTGGGTCCTCAAAATTATCTGAACAGCTACTAGAAGACATAACATTTAATTAGATTGATTAAATAGTACAATGCATGTCCCCCACAAAAAAACAGCACAATGCATAATATGAATGGCTAAAACATCACAATGCATTATCTTGATAGACAAAACAGCATATATGCAGTGCATCATCAAAAATACCTAAACATCAAAAGGTATTATGTAATTAAATTTAATAAACAATGTCTGCACAATCAAAATTACCTAAACTGATGAGTCATTGAAATAATCTGAATAGATAGAAGGCATATCATTTAATCCTAAACAGCAGAACAACACAATGAGGAGACACGACACAATGCATCACACAAAAAATACCAAAACAACACAACGCATCATGGAAAATTCCGAAACAGCACAATGCATCATCTAAGTACCAAAATAGAACCCTGCATCATCGTCATCAAGAATATTCCATAACTAAGAAGAACAACACAAAATACAAATATAGATACATTCAAATCTAGGCAAAGTCAAGTCAGTTATTTCTGGACGGAGGGAGTATAAAGAATATCACAAAAGAAAATTATCAAGAATATGACATACAAATAAGCAGTTCAACAAAGGACCTGTAGTACATGTTGCAAAAATCTGACTAGATGCACATCGGATTTGGGTTAAAGCCCAAATCCTCCAGATCTAACCTCGTTGCAGTTGGGGGGCGTGAACTTGCACAGGGGTCGATGGGTCGAGCAGATGAACAAGGCGCCACTGACGAAGAACCAACCACATACACTGAAGAAGCACAGACAATCGCTGATGAAGGGGGGCACCGATAGGGGTTTCACCGTGTACACTCTGAAATTTGGCACATTGGGAATGAGAGTCCAACCTGTAGAGGAAAAGGACGCGTCCTCTGCCGCATGAGCATTCGTTCCCAATGCATGCGGTGTCGAAGGCTTGGAAGACCGCTCGGCGGGCGATGATGGTTTCGGCGCGACCGGCCAAAACCCTAAGGGTGACAGACGCCTCACCTTGGGCATGACCCGCACACACGCGAAAGGCGAAGGACGCTTCCGAGAGGGCGCTGAGGCCATCGGAATCGAACAAGCCACCTGCAGCTCTGAAGCAGAGCTTGATGAGGACCCCAGCTGAACCATAGACAAAGGTTTTGGCATTAGTTTCATCGAGGCAACGGCTGGGTTAACGACTGAGAGTTGTGAGGTGAGTGCGGGAATGTGATAGCAAGAGAGGGAATGGTGGGGAAGGAGTTATTAGAGAATGGGAGTGGGTAACCCTCTATCCGCTTTAGTAGTACCATACTACAAAAAAACTACATTCCACATATAATCACTTTTTGACGAACTAGTGCATTTCTTTGAACTGACTAAACTAGTGGGTACCCTTTAGGTTTCAAACTTCCATTTGGTACCTATTTTTCTAGTAGTAAGTACAGTACAATACTTTGTATTACCCTCCATCACAAAATATAATGCGCCTGAGAATTAGTCAAAAGTCAACATTTTTAAAGTGTGACCATGATTATACACAAAAAATATGTAATTTATAATACTAAATTAATATCAATAGGTTCACCATAAAGTATATCTTCTTAATATGTCCATTCAATATTGTAGATGTAGATATTTTTTTCTAAATATTTGGTCAAAGTTAGTAAGGTTTGACATTTGACCAATCCTTAGACGCGTTATATTTTGGGACGGAGGAAGTAGTATAAAACATTTTTTTAGATAGAGGCAATTGCACGATCCACCATCTTTTCATCGCACTTTTGCACAAAGCACTTGGTGGACGTCATTTTTGCACATTTTAATAGTTTTTTTAGCGTAATATGCACAAATTTGGCTAGTTAGTCCTGTAATGACCGATTTAACCTTATTGGTAGCAAGACTAACAAGTGGTCCCCAAATGCCATTGCTCCCATTCACACACAAAGATTTGAATGATGCTAAAAACTAGATACTAACGATATTTATCACCCGCAATACTTTTTGGATCCATGTAGCTGGTATGTAAGAGACTTATTTCAGATGAAACGTCAATATTTACACAAAGGTACCAACATAACAGTCCGTCGCACATTGAATTTGTTAAGGCTTTTTTTGGTCGTAATAAACTTGTTTATGAACATAACTTGTTTGTACATAAAATTTGACGTTTCATTCACATATGCAAATGTCCATTGAAGAGTTTCTTTTAAAGTGTAGGCTAATGATATATGTCTGTTTATTACACCTCACACAAAAAATACCCCAATTAATCATAAACTTTAAGCAGATTATTATTTTCCTGGGATTTATTTTCCTGAGAGAAAGCATAGTGAATATGCCTCAGAATGCCATAAGCCTAGTTTCCAGACAAAGTTATACATGTTTCACTTACGGTTACAAACTTTGTTTAGTTCTCAAGGTTTCCTAGTGAACTTCACATTATTAAACTAATTTAAGCTGATTTATCAATGTTAGATAAAATTTGAACTATGAGTAAGTAGTAGATTTATCTTAAAGTTATACAAGTATCTTTTGAAGGTACCCACACCCAGACTGTCAATATATCAGAAACCAAAGAATTTGTTGGATTCAACTTATTGCTAAGCATTTGCATATACAAAATTTGTCTTTTATTTGAAAACAATAAAAAAACATTGCACGATGACCTCTGACTTGCCCTACTTGCTATGAGAAATGATTATTATCAAGAGAGTTCGCATATATAAAAACAATGTAATTGAAAATATGGCCTGCCATGTATGAACATATCCTTAGGCTTCAGGCCAGAAGACAAGCTAAATGGACTTATATATATGTACAACATACTTTATGGTAATGTTCCCATATTTGGTAGATGATTCCATCTTGGCATGGTGAACAATAATGCTACCAGTACTGGGAGTTTCCAAAATTTAGGAATAAAAAATCATTTTCAAATTTGAACTATAAGTAAACATGATAGAATGCTCTTAAAAAGTTACAAACATCCTTTGAGTCTTTATGGTACCGAGGCGGTCAATACTTCAAAAACCAACGAGAGTTCTGTAGGATTAAAATTCTTGCTAAGAATATGCATGTTGACAATTTGATCCTCACTAGCTATAAACAAAAATAATGAAAATCTAAAAATGAAGCCTTTTTCATGGCATCCTCTTATGTGTACTACTATTTGCACTGAAAAATAATTACTAACTGTGAGTCATCATAAATTACAAAAAATAGTTACACAATATATATGCCCCACGGTGTATGAACACTCTTGGGTTTCAAGCCGAACGACAAAGGTAACAACCATATGCACATCATACTGTATTGTAATGTTCCCATATATTAGTAGATGTGTGCATCTTGGCAAGGTGAAAAATGGTGGCAACCATAGGTTCCAACTTATAGGAACAATGAAATTGAAAGCACAAGATTTTTTTTGTAAGCAAGTACGAAGAAAAATGGCTCAGAGTATCACAACAACAACCCTAGTTTTCAGACAAAGCGTGGACCTTGATGCTAAATGTATGGACATAGATGTAATTTTACATTTTTTAGGTCCTTGATGTAAAATGTACTTCCACCATCCATGTAAAATTCGAACCTAGAAGCAAGTGGTAAAATTTAAACGTATTTAAGATTATTAGTTGTTAATGAGTAAGAACATTCCTAGAGTTTCAAGCCGAACGACCAAGGTCATGGCCATATCAACATCACACTTTGTCCATATATTTTGAAAACAAATGAATAGGAAGTAGCGGTATGAAGAGTATGGCTCGATCAGGTGCTCTCTCGAGAATGAGCCAAAACCGACTATTTTATTTCTTTGCTTAATTTTGGGGTAGTTCATGCTAAATGTAAGGATGTCGATGTAATTCCCCCTTTTAAGGTCCTTGATGTAAATTATACTACCACCATCCATGTAAAATTAAAACCTAAAAGCAAGTGGTAAAATTTCAAACATATTTAAGATTATTAGTTATCGATGAGTATGAACATTCTTGGGTTTCAAGACGAACAACCAAGGTCATGGCCATATCTACATCATACTTTATGTTGATGATTCGTGATCCCATATCCAAGAATCTGCATTCCGCCAAATTTGGCCATATTTTGGAAACAAACAAAGAGGAAGTAGTATGAAGATTATGGCTTGATCAGCTTCTCTCACGAGAAGGAGCGGAACATGACTGTTTCCCTGCTTAATTTTAGAGTGCTTCGTGCTAAATGTATGGACCTGATTGTAATTTTACCTTTTTTGAACGTATTTAAGATTACTTGTTGTCGATTGGTATGAACATTCTTGGATTTCAAGACGAATGACCAAGGTCATGGCCATATCTACATCATACTTTATGCTAATGATGATCACATATCCTAGAATTTTCATGCCGCCAAATTTGGCCATATTATGAAAACAAACCAAGAGAAAGTAGTATGAAGAGTATGGCTCGATTAGCTTCTCTCTCGAGAAGGAGCCAAACATGATTATTTTCCCTGCATAGTTTTAGAGTGCTTTGTGCTAAAAGTATGAAACTTGATGTAATTTTACCCCTTTTAGGTCCTTGCTGTAAAATGTACTCCCACCGTCCATGTAAATTTCAAAGATAAAATCAAGTGGTAAAATTTAAACGTATTTAGGCTTAGTTGTGTGAATGAGTATGAACAATCATGGATTTGAAGCCGAACGACCAAGGTCATGGCCATATCCATCTACATCATACTTTATATCGATGATTCATGATCCCATATCCAAGAATTTGCATGCCACCAAATTGGGCCATATTTTGAAAACAAACGAAGAGGAAGTAGTATGAAGAGTATGGCTCGACCAGCTGCTCTCTCTCGAGAAAGATCCAAACCCGACTGTTTTCCCTGCTTAATATTAGGGTGCTTCTTGCTAAAAGTATGGACCTCGATGTAATTTTACCTTTTTTAAACGTATTTAAGATTATTAGTTGTCGATGAGTATGAACATTCTTGGATTTCAAGACGAATGACCAAGGTCATGGCCATATCTACATCATACTTTATGCTGATGATGATCACATATCCAAGAATTTCCATGCCGCCAAATTTGGCCATTTTTTGAAAACAAACAAAGAGGAAGTAGTCTGAAGAGTATGGCTCGATCAGCTTCTCTCTCAAGAAGGAGCCAAACATGACTGTTTTCCCTGCTTAGTTTTAGGGTGCTTCATGCTAAAAGTATGGACCTCGATGTAATTTTACCCCTTTTTAGGTCATTGCTGTAAAATGTACTCCCACCGTCAGTGTAAAATTCAAAGATAAAGGCAAGTGTTAAAATTCAGGTGATTTTTTTAAATACATTTTTTAATAATGTCCACGAATAATACACGAATTGAAAGATTTGCAATTCTAGTGTGGTGTCGGCAATTGATTAGCCGCCAGTCCTTATCGGCTTTTGAATAGCCGACTAGTCCCTATCTGCTTTTGAAAAGCTAATTAGTCCCTGTCTGCTTTTGAAAAGCAGACAGGTTATAGGGCAATGTGAAGAATAGGGGGACAAGTCATCTTTTCAAAAGCAGACAAGGACTAGCCAGCTTTTCAAAAACAGATAGGGCCTAGTCGGCTATTCAAAAGCCGATAAGGACTAGTCGGCTTTTCAAGTGCCGACACTACGCTAGAATTGTAAATCTTTCAATTCGTTGATTATTCATTAAAATTATTAAAAATGTATTATTTTATAAAAAATAGCTAAAATTCAAACGTATTTCAGCTTTGTTGTGAATGAGTATGAACAATCTTGGATTTCAAGCTGAACGACCAAGGTCATGGCCATATCTACATCATACTTTATATGGATGATTCATGATCCCATATCCAAGAATTTGCATGCCACCAAATTGGGCCATATTTGTAAAACAAACGAAGTGGGAGTAGTATGAACAATCATGGCTCGATTAGCTTTTCTCTCGAGAAGGACCAAAACATGACTTTTCCCTGTTTAATTTTAGGGTGCTTTGTGCTAAATATATGGACCTCAATGTAATTTTACATTTTTTAGGTCCTTGATGTAAAATGTACCTCCACCGTCTGTATATGTAAAATTCGTACCTAAAAGCAAGTGGTAAAATTTAAACGTATTTAAGCTTATTAGTTGCCAATGAATATGAACATTCTTGCATTTCAAGCCGAACGACCAGGGTCATGGACATATCTATATCATATTTTATGCTAATGATTCATGATCCCATATCGAAGAATTTGCATGCCGCCAAATTTGGCCATATATTTCGAAAACAAATGAAGAGAAAGTAGTATGAAGAGTATGGCTCGATCAGATGCTCTCTCGAGAAGGAACCGCACCCGACTATTTCCATTGCTTAATTTGAGGGGGCTTCGTGCTAAATGTAAGGACCTTTATACAATTATTTTCATTTTTAGGTCCTTGATGAAAATCGTACTCCCATCGTCCGTGGTGGTCCCATATTTGGGCGTAAAATGGGTGTGAATCATGGCATGGTAAAAATGTTGCCACTCAGAGTTTCCAACCATGAGGAAAGGAAAAAAAATCAATTTTCCAAGTGAGATGAGTGTATTTTCTGTAAAGAAAGTACTCACTCCAACCCAAATTAATTGACTCAGATTTGTCTAGATTCGGATATATCTAGACATAGGAAGAATATGTATTTCTGTAGAAAAGAAATAAAGAAACAGAAGAGAAACTTTGGGCAGAGAGGAAGCAGCTCGAGAGAGCAGCGAAGAGGAGGAGTTGAAGGCGGTGCGATATGAGAGCAAAGCTGTGATGGCTTCCTGACACGAGGTACAGGGTACAATCACCTAGTAGTACTAGTTGTACGAAACTAGTACTAGTAAATTTTAGAACCTTTACTATATACTACTGTATGTACGCAAAACAAATTGTGTTTTCTCTCTCCTTCAGTGCCTCATCACCATCCCCACACCCCGGCTAGGTGATGCCCCCCTCGTCCAAAACGTGGTGTTGCGCACGTGTGTCGACCTGTCTTGTCGTCGGCTCTGTGTCAGTATCAGGTGTGCTGCATAGAAGGAACCATTTTGGGGCTTGGCAACAAAATGGACAATACTCATACTATTATTAGAGTTGGAGTTCAAACTTTTGCAGTTTTGATATTTTCACTTCCTTCCCAAACATCCGGAAGGAAGGTTATTCAAAAGATTCAAAAGATAGTGGTGCACAAGGGATTGTTTATACTGTCTGGTGTCTGCAGTATTTCCCATCGCATTCGATGCACTTCATTATGATCTGACTAGCTTTACCACTACTCTGTAGTACTCCATTGTCCTTCCATTTCACACCATGTGAAGAGGAAACCACCAAGCACACCCATAGCACGCTGGATCGAAAGTACAGTAGCAGTAGTATGAAGGGTATGGCTCGGCCGCTCGCTCGAGAAGGACCCGCACCCGACTGATTTTCATTGCTTCATTTTAGCGCCCTTTGTGCTAAATGTATGGACCTCCATGCAATTTTCTATTTTTTGAGGTCTTCGATGTAAACTGTACTCCCACCGACCTTCTCAAATTTTAACTAAATGTAAGCGCGATAGGTTGCTCTTAAAATTTTCCAAAAATCTTTTGAAACTAAGCAGGAATTTGGTACATCGAAAAACCACAGAAAGTTCTAAACAATTCATGTTCTTGCTATGCATCCGCATCCCAAAAAAGTTGACACGATTTTAATAACATTTCAAAACAAGAATAAGAATTATAATATTTTTTGTGGCATCATGTTACGTGTATCTGGAAAAACGAGTTATAAAAGTATAATACAAACATTATTAATTATTCTTTGGTTTCGATAATACTTTATGTTAATGAAATTAGGTCAAACTTGAACTACAAGTAATAAATTGTAGGTTGCTTTGAAAGTTTTATGAAAAAAGCTTTTGGAGGTACCCATCGAGCGGTTAATTAATATATCAGAAACCATAGAGAGTTTTGACGAGTGGTTCGACTTCTAGCTAAGATTTTGCATCATGAAAATTTTGAAAACCTTTTGAAAACGATCACATGAAACAGGGAGAGAGGGGAAATGATTTTTCTATTCTCTATGGGCAACCCACAAGCTTGATGTGCACCTTATTAGGCTTAAAGATATAAACTATGTTTTCTCCACAATGTATATGGTGAACCTTAGCGGATGCCACATACTAGGCCTTAAGGTGTGCTTTTGTACACATTGTCGATACCCTTATTAGGGAAAAAGCAAATAGTACTCCCTCGATCCAAATTAGTGTTCTCACATTTGTCTAGATTTGGATGTATCTAGTCATGTTTTAGTGCTAGATACATCTGAATCTAGACAAATCTGAGAACATTAATTTGGATCGGAGGGAGTATTATATTAGTACATTTTTTAGGAAAGTGTATCTTTCCACTATATAGTGTACGAATAACTTTGAATATTGACCGTTGGATCAAGCCTCGCGAATCCCAACATTTCCAGCTGTTGGATCTTCTTTTCCATTCTAGCATCTAGAAAAATCTATTGATAGTCTTCAGCATAATGAATGCGATGCACAAACCTCAAAACACACTTCTCCATCATACTAGAATCTTCTCCCTTGTAACTAATAATCATTGACTTATTGATGGCTCAAAATATATCGAGCTTGTTGGGGAACCCCAAGAGGAAGGTATGATGAGCACATCAGCAAGTTTTCCCTCAGTTATGAAACCAAGGTTATCGAACCAGTAGGAGCAAGGAAACACCTCCAAGGTGTTGTTTCCAACTTGGAATCCTGCACAACACAATCACAGAACTTTGCCCCCAACTTACAGTGAGGTTGTCAATCTCGCCAGTTTTGCTGAAAACAAAGGATTAAATGTATTGTGTGGAAGATAGTAATTGCTTGCAGAAAGTAAACATAAAACAGCAAATAGTTGTAGATTGATAGTAAAAGAAAGGACTGGGGTCCATAGTTCACTAGAGGTGATTCTCCTTAAGATAGATAACATGTTGGGTGAACAAATTACAGCGGGGCAATTGACACACACCGAGAAAGCATACATGCATATACTAATCATCTTGACTCCTATGAGATTTTATTGGGCATTACAACATTGTACATAGACCGTAATCCAACTGCATCTATGACTAATAATCCACCTTCAGCTTATCATCCGAACCCCTTCCAGTATTAAGTTGCAAGCAACAGATAATTGCATTAAGCAAAGTGTGTAACGTAAACAATACGATTGTTTTATGAACAAATGATTGTTGTTTTCTCCCTAGTAGCAACAGCACATCTAGCACCTTAGAGATTTCTGTCACTTCTCCAGATTACTAGAGGCATGAACCCACTATCGAGCATAAATACTCCCTCTTGGAGTTGCTAGCATCTATTCGGCCAAGATAGCTACTAACAACGGAAAGCATGCAAGATCACAATTAACAAAGACATGATAGAATCAATAATCAATCTGAAATAACATTTCAATATCCATCGGATCCCCGCAAGCACAACATGTATGATTACAAATAGATGATCTTGATCATAAATGGAGCTCACAAGATCTAGACATGGTAGCACAAAGGAGAAGAACCAACCATCTAGCTACTACATGGACCCATAGTCTAGGGATGAACTACTCATGCATCACACCGAAGGCTATCATGGTGATGAAGAAGGCCTCAAGGGTGATCTCTCCCCTCCAGCAGGGTGTCGAGAAGAGCTTCGGATCCCTCCCGATCTAGGGATGGAGATGGTGGCAGCTACAGACTCTATCGTGGAATTTTGATCGGGTACTTAGGGTTTCTGTATCGGAGGCTTCTTATAGGCGAAAGGGCAAGGTCGATGGAGTACCAGGGGGCCCACACCACCCCCAAGCACAGGCCAGGCCTGGCTGCATGGCCAGGTGGTGTGCCCAGCCCCTGGCCCCACTCCGTCTCGTCTTTTGGCTCTGTGTTCCCCTCGGTGAAATATTGACTTTGGCTTTTGTCCCATCCAATTCCGAGAATATTCATTTTCTAGCATTCTGGAACCAAAAACAGCAGAAAACAGGCAACTGGCACTGTGGCATCTTGTTAATAGGTTAGTTCCAGAAAATGTGTAAAAAAACTCCAAAGTGTGGATAAGACATAAGAAAGTAGATATAAAACAAGCATGGAACATCAAAAAATTATAGATACGTTTGCAACGTATCAACATCCCCAAGCTTAACTCCTGCTCGTCCTCGAGTAGGTAAGTGATAAAAAGAAAGAATAATTTTTGAGGTGACATGCACCATCATAAACTTGATCAAAGTATTTGTAAACATTAATAGCTAGGATCATAGTACTTTAACATAGCATGAAAGATATAGTTCTAACAATAAGACATAGCAACTATGTTGTAACATGAAAAGGTACAGACAAAAGATTCATGAATAACAATGCTTTGCAAGACGTTTGTTTGTTTCACATAAAGAAAACATAATGAGAATGGTATTCAGCTTGTCCCTCATAGTGTAGCAAAACATAAATGCATAGGATACCTTCAAAGTTCATAAGTGTGACAAGATACAAATAGTCTAAGAACAAGCAATATCAAAGTTACGCATCCATCAACAAGTCTTGGGACAATGCACATTAAACTAAGAATGGCCACTATCCTCTCTTAATAGGTGCATAAAGATAGAAGATGGGGACTCAACATAAAAGTAAAAGAAAGGCCTTCATAGAGGGAAGCAGGGATTCAAGTCTCATAAAGAGCTTCCAAAAATTATGGTACTTATTAGCTTTCAGCTCTCATTGCCCCTATCATAAGCATCTTGAAGTGATTAAGGTTAAAGTGGACAAACTATGGAGTATATGCTTGGCAAAGTATAAGTTGGCAATCTCATGTCCCTTGAATATGAGGGCCGCTCCTCATGCTACTCAAGTTTAGTTACCGGTAAGTTCTTTTCATAGTAAGTACATGTGCATCATAGAGAACTGCCAACGGGGTACCCCTTGCCTGATGATACGGAAGAATCCCCATATCAAAATCAGAAGGCAAGCAGACAATAAGCATCTCAGCATCTTCTTATTTACCATGGGAAAATGGTGCTTTTTTATCTTTCTTCTTTTCTCATCTTTTTTTTCTTTTTCTCAATCTCTATCTCTTTTTTATAAGAAGAATGCTTCATAGATTGCTCATTATGGTTACGCTGCAGGTTTCCACCATGATTAGGCATGGATTAGACTAGCGGCCCTGGCGTTTCTCTAACACACATACATAACTCCATGGACTTACAAGCTCCCCTTTCATTTCACACCGACGACATCCATAAAAAAAGAGAATGATATCAACTAGGTACAATGTACAAGTGCAATGTTGAAAGCGTTCCCCATGGCAGCATGGTTCTGCTAATCCCCAACATATAAGTGCAAGCATATACAACATACATGACACAATGGTTCAAGTTTATTAGGGGCAAGAAAAGTAAAACGTGCCATCAAGTTTGTGAGAGCTTTAATCACTAATTTTCACATTACAAGTTTAATTCGGAAGGTAGATAAAAAATGAATATACTTGGAATAGCAAATGCTAATAGGTAGGTATGGTGGACTCTTTGGAATAACTTGGTTTTATTTGGAATTGGATGCATGAGTGGAACTCATACTTGGTTATGGAGGCTAGCAAAAGACTGGGAGCGACCAACTAGGAGAGCAATGATGGCTATAATCATGCAAAGCGACAAAACATCATTAATTAAAGCATAAAGTGATATTACAAGTCGAAAACTAAAGGATCATAGAGGCTATAGTGACTTGGTGTAGTCTTAACATGGTGTGAGCATGCGCCAAGTCAACCCAAATAAAACATCAAAGGAGAATACCACAATACTATGCTTTAATATGCTAAAACAACGCATGATTCTTTCAAGGCACATTAAGAAATCTCAATTGTTTATAACATGTCATGCTACAGCAAAAATCACTAAGAATAAAGACAAAACAATACCAAGCATGACATGACAAAGCATAGGCCACAGTCGAAAACAAACTCCTTTCTACCACTTAAGCATGAACTTTTCCTACTCTTTTCCAATCCAAACCAACTTATTTGAAAACTAATGCATAAATTAGGGGGCCCAACCAATTTATTCAAGAAAAATAAGCAAACGAAAACCAAAAACAAAAACGAAGACGCTCCAAGAACAACACAACTGTGCATGAAAGAATAAAAATGAAGTGTTTGGAAGAAACCTGAGATTTTTATTGATGAAGAAGGGGATGCCTTGGGCATCCCCAAGCTTTGACGCTTGTACTTCTTGGATGTTTATTGGGGTGACACGGGGTGGCATCCCCAAGCTTGAGCTTTTGTCCATTCTTCATCTTATTCCATTACTCTTCCCTACACTTGAAAAATTTTCTTCATATAAAACTTCACACAATCTTCATTAGCAACATTAGTGTACTCAAGATGATAAGCCTTTTGGTTCAATTCCAAAACAAGTAAAACTTCCATTAAAACACAAGCTACTGTAGAACTTCCCTCAAAAAGCTCAATTTCCCCAAAAAGAACCCAAAAAGGAATCAACAAGAAGCAAATGCAATTAATGGCAGAAATCTGTCAAAACAGACCAACAGGTAGAAACCGATTTTTTCAAAGACTATCTGTTGCTCAAATCAAAAAGTGTTGAACTAACGAAAGTTGGATAACAAACTGGGGCAGAAGCACAAAACATTACAGCTCAAACAGACGTACAGAGATTTTTCACGAATTTTTATAGTGAAGCACAAAAATCTGTTTCGGGACAGCAACTTTCCCAAGCATTACTTCTCTCTCATTAGAGGTTACTCTCGGAACAAAAATGATAAGGAGAGGTTATTACTGAAGAAATAACTTCCAAGACTCAAATAAACTTTTGGTTTATCTCCCAGTAAGTACTTTTCTTTAACGCCTTTAAGTTAGGCATAAGAAGCAAGAAAAGAATCAAGTATTCTCAAATTATGAAGCATTAAGATTAATACCAGAAATATCTTCAACAAGGCAAGGTATCTCATCCAAATAAGTTCTAGAGGATCCTCTGTCAATGCTCTTGGGTTCACTATTTTCATCAAACGGATTTTCAGGAACAGCCCAATCAAAATTCTTTTATAAGGCTTCATGCATTCCTACAAGTTTAAAAGGTATTAGTATCTTAATTTCCTCTTCATTTTTAAGTTTGGTTTTGTCCATATTTTCTTGTGTACCAATAACATCTACACATGAGCCTAGCATATTAAAATGATCAAAGACTTTTCTAGCTTCCTTAGCAACATCATAGAATTGTTTAAGCAAGGTTTCCAGAATAAAATCTCTCATTTCAGGGTCCTCAATTTCTTTAAGCTTAAGAAAAATTACTTGCATTATGGGTTAAGGTTAAAAAACCTAGCTTCCAACATGTGAACTAAAGAAGCTGCAGCAATTTCATAATTTGGAGCAAGTTCTGCAAGGGATCTATCCTCAATATCCTCATGCTTACTAACATGATTAAAGAATTCTTCAATATTATCTTTTCCAATTATAGAGCCACTACCTATTGCAAGGTCTATTAGGGTGAACTTGGGGATCAACATGGTGAGCTAAGAACGAGGAAACAAAATTATGTTTTTGATAAAGAAAGCAAACTAGTACAACTATTTTCTGTGTGTTTTTGATAAAGAAACAACCAAATAAAGCAGAAATAAACTAAGCAAAACAAATAAAACAAAGTAAAGAGATTGGTTATGAGGGACTCCCCTTGTGAAGATGTCCTTGACTCCCCAGCAACGGCGCCAGAAAATAGCTTTGATGGCGTGTGGTTGACGTGGGAGCTTCTTCTTCTTCAATCCCCGGCAATGGCGCCAGAAAAATAGCTTGATGGCTCAAAATATATCGAGCTCGTTGGGGAAACCCAAGAGGAAGGTATGATGAGCACAAAAGCAAGTTTCCCCTCAGTTATGAAACCAAGGTTATCGAACCAGTAGGAGCAAGGAAACACCTCCAAGGTGTTGTTTCCAACTTCGAATCATGCACAACACAATCACAGAACTTTGCCCCAACTTACAGTGAGGTTGTCAATCTCACCGGTTTTGGTGAAAACAAAGGATTAAACGTATTGTGTGGAAGATAGTAATTGCTTGTAGAAAGTAAATAGAAAATAGTAAATAGTTGTAGATTGATAGTAAAAGAAACGACCGGGGTCCATAGTTCACTAGAGGTGATTCTCCTTCAGATAGATGACATGTTGGGTGAACAAATTACAGCGGGGCAATCGACAGACACCAAGAAAGCATACATGCATATACTAATCATCTTGCCTCCTATGAGATTTGATTGGGCATTACAACATTATACATAGACCGTAATCCAACTGATCTATGACTAATAATCCACCTTCAGGTTATTGAAGGAAATATGCCCTGAGAGGCAATAATAAAGTTGTTATTATATATTCCTTATATATGATAGATGTTTATTTTACATGCTAGAATTGTATTGATCGGAAACATCAATACATGTGTGTTTAATAAACAAAAAGGGTTCCTAGTTATGCCTCTCTTATAGACTAGCTTGTTGATTAACAAGATGATCAAGGTTTCCTGATCATGGACATTGGATGTTGTTAATAACAAGGTCACACCATTGGTGGAATGATGTGATAAACATTCATCCGAAGTATAGCATTACGATCAAGTCATTATGTTTATATTGCTATAACATCATACAAAGTAATCTTTATCCTTAGACCATGAGATCATGTTAATTGCTAACACCAGAAGAGTATCTTGATAACATCAAACGTCACACCGTAACAGGGTGACTATAAAGATGGGTTCAGTACTACGAAGGTGTTATGTTGAGGCTCATGGATCAAGAGTGGAATTTGTCAATCCAGATGACGGATAGATATACTCTGGGCCCTCTCGGTGATATCACATTAGGATAGCTTGCAAGCAAGTGATGTGATCACTAGAATGTTATATCACGGGAACGAGAAAAGAGTGCTTGTCGGTAACGAGATCAAACTAGGTATGGAGATACCGATGATCGAATCTCGGACATGTAATATATCGAGAGACAAAGGGATTTAGTTACAAGCGTTAAAGGTTCTCACGATCACAGAAGTCATCGTTGAATGTGTAGGAGTCAGTACGGATCTCCAGGTCCCGCTGCTGATTATTGATCGGAGAAGGGTCTTGATCATGTCTGCATTATTCGCGAACCATAAGGTGGCACACTTAAGAGTTACCGAACACCATTTTGGAGCGCATATGTTTCAGACGAAAGAATTGCAAAGCGCAGGAATTGTTTCAATAGAAACCGGAAATTGTTTCGGGTGAAATTGCAGAAGGTGGTTCTGCATCTGATATTGAAATATTGCAAGGGTCTATATGTGAATGTTTGTTAATTAAAGTAATTAACAAAATTCTGAATAAATTTAATAAAAAGAGTTTTATTAAATGAGAGAGCATTAAATTTGGAGAAATTTAATGCATTTAAAGTGGAGACTTTAAAAGGGAATGTGAAGAGGCATTTTAATGTGCAGGGGTTACCACCACATGAATGAGGGAGGTGAGGGGTCACCCCCCATGCACCGGCCATGGAGAGAAGGGGCACCCCCCCTCCTCCTATAAAAGGCCACACATTCCCTCCTTCATCCACACACCTCCTTGTGAAGGATCTCTCTCCCCCTCTAGAATTATTCCCCCATGGTCTCGGATTAGCGAGATACATGTTCCTGGTGGCATTTTGTCTAGAAGGAGTTGCTGCTTCCGCTGGATCGCTGGAGCGAGGAGGTGGAGGTTTTACGGTGGCTTGAACGTGTGTGCGAGTGCGGATGCGCTGCTGAGTTGCGGCGCTCGGACTTCCTCACGATCTTGAGATCGGCAAGTGTACGACTACATCAACCACGAGTTCCTACTCGTTAACAAAGCTCGTTGTCTACGAGGATAAGTTCTCGTTGGATGTATGTCCACCCGTTGCTTTGTACCTAGTAGATAGATCTTGGCGTGTAGTTCACACCGTAGGGAAATTTTTGTTTTCTATGCTGCGGACCCAACAGTGGTATCCGAACCCCCTCCAGTATTAAGTTTCAAGCAACAGATAATTGCATTAAGCAAAGTGTGTAAAGTAAACAATACGATTGTTCTATGAACAAAGGATTGTTGTTTTCTCCCTAGTAGCAACAGCACATCTAGTACCTTAGAGATTTCTGTCACTTCCCCAGATTACTAGAGGCATGAACCCACTATCGAGCATAAATACTCCCTCTTGGAGTTGCTAGCATCTACTCGGCCAAGATAGCTACTAACAACAGAAATCATGCAAGATCACAAATAACAAAGACATGATAGAATCAATAATCAATCTGAAATAGCATCTCAATATCCATCGGATCCCCGCAAACAAAACATGTATGATTACAAATAGATGATCTTGATCATGAACGGAGCTCACAAGAACTAGAAATGGTAGCACAAAGTAGAAGAACCAACCATCTAGCTACTACATGGACCCGTAGTCCAGGGATGAACTACTCACGCATCAGACCGGAGGCAGTCATGGTGATGAAGGAGGCCTCCAGGGTGATCTCTCTCCTCCGACAGGGTGGCGGGAAGAGCTTCAGAGCCCTCCCAATCTAGGGATGGAGATGGCGGAGGCTATAGACACTTTCGTAGAATTTTGATCAGGTACTGGTTTCTATATCAGAGGCTTCTTATAGGCGAAAGGGCGAGGTCGGTGGAGTACCAGGGGGCCAACACCACCCCCAAGCGCGGGCCAGGCCTGGCCGTGTGGCCAGGTGGTGGGCGACCCCTGGCCCCACTCCGTCTTGTCTTCTGGCTCTCTGTTCCCCTCGGTGAAATATTGACTTTGGCTTTTGTCCCATCCAATTCCGAGAATATTCATTTTCTTGCTTTCTGGAACCAAAAACAGCAGAAAACAGGCAACTGGCATTGTGCCATCTTGTTAATAGGTTAGTTCCAGAAAATGTGTACAAAACTCCAAAGTGTGGATAAAACATAAGAAAGTAGATATAAAACAAGCATGGAACATCAAAAATTATAGATACGTTTGCAACGTATCACTTATGCATGATCTTATCTTATCTTACCACTATATAGTGTATGAATAACTTTGAATGTTGACCATTGATACATTGCAAATGTATCTATAATTTTTTATGTTCCATGCTTGGTTTTATCCACTTTCTTGTGTTTTGTTCCAACTTTGGAGTACTTTTCATATGATTTCTTGGACTAACCTATTAACAAGAGCCACAGTGCCAGCTGCCTGTTTTCTGCTGTTTTTGGTTCTAGGAAAGTCAGAAAATGAATATTCTTGGAATTGGACGGGACAAAAGCCAAAGTGCCTACTTTTCCGGAAGTGATCAAGTGCCAGAATACGAGACAGAGAAGGGCTAGGGGCCGACCACACCACCTGGCCACGCGGCCAGGCTGGGCCCGAGCCAGGGGGTGGTGTGGTGGCTCCCGGCACCCCCTCGGCCTCTCCTTCTGCCTATATATTGCCCTCAGGACGAAAACCCTAAATAGTCAAACAGAAATCCACGAAAAGTTCCGCAGCGCCGCTGTCACCGTAGGGGAGATTCGGGGGACAGAAAGTCTCTGCTCCGGCACCCTGCCGGGATGGGGAAGTGCCCCTGGAGCCATCTCCATCGATCTTCACCACCATCTCCATCACCATTGGTGATTCCCATGATGAGGAGGGAGTAGATCTCTCTCGAGGCTAAGGGTTCTACCGGTAGCTATGTGTTCATCTCTCTCTCTATGCATGATCTTATTGAGATCATGAGCGTGTAATCTATAGATCTACCTTGCTACTCAAGTGCTTTAATGAATCTCTTCTCTCCCCATGTGTGTGAAAGTGAAAGCGTGCTCACCATGGTGGCACTTAGGCTAGAGATTACAAATACTTGTTATGAGTTATATTTGGAGTTGGATATCTTTATGAAATTGTGCTGTTTGTTGGACTCATCTAGTACTCAAGGTGATTGTGTGGGGTTTTCTAGATGGGAAAGACTTACTTTGAGGTGTGTTGTTATAGCCCTACGAACGATTAGAGTGTCCAACCGGAGAGTAGTTTAGCGTAGTATCATGAAGATGATATATTTAAATGAGAGTGTTCACTAGTGAAAGTATGATGCCTAGGCCTTGTTTCTAAGCATTGATACACTGTTTGCTACTAGATCTGTTACATGTTTGCTTGCTTCCATCTCTATTTCAGTTTTACTTTAGTCTCTTACATGCCATCAAGTTATTTCCTATCACCGTTACCACTTATATTTATCCATACCACTTGTATTTCACTATCTCTTCGCCGAACTAGTGCACCTATACACCTGACAAGTGTATTGGGTGTGTTGGGGACACAAGAGACTTCTTGTATCCTGATTGCAAGGTTGCTTGAGAGGTGATCAACCTTTGACCACTTCCTCCCTTTGACCACTTCCTCCCTGAGTTCGATAAACCTTGGGTGATCCACTTAAGGGAAAACTTGATGCTGTTCTACAAACCTCTGCACTTGGAGGCCCAACAACTGTCTACAAGAATAGAAGTGCGTAGACACCAACCGCTAGACCAAGATTCACGAATCCTAGTATTTCTAGCCGTTGGATCTTCTTTTCCATTCTAGCATCTAGAAGATTCTACTGATAGTCTTCGCCATAATGAATGCTATGCACAAACCTCAAAACACACTTGTCCATCATACTAGAATCTTCTCCCTTATTTCTCTAGAACAGGTTATCAAAAATTTCATGTGCTAGGTAGCAAATACTCTTTGACTTCTACATGGTATGCAAAGTACAAGGACCAAATATACACCCATACTCTATAGATGTTGATCAAATTTATAATTTATTGTGCTTTACCAATTATAATTTTATATAGTGATGATATGTCATACGTCTACTATCTGAGTCTCACGTGCAAGGCACGTGCAACTTACTAGTTAGTACTAGTATACTAGTATAGTACTAGTACTCATTTCTTTCCTTAGACATATGCTCACCTCTATCCACGCGTTGTACACACTGAGAGAATAAAACGTAGGTAGGGTAAAAGAGGGCAGCAGCGAAGAGGAGTTGAAGGTGGTTCGATGTTAGAGGAAAATTATGATGGGTACCTGACACAAGGTACTCCTGCGGCCACTCTACTAGTTGTAAATTTCAGGACCTATGCACGCAAAAAAAATTGTGTGTTTTCTCTCTCCTTTGCTTCCTCTCACCATCCATCCTTCCTCTCTACTACCCTTTCCCCTTGCGCACCAGCCCAGCTAATCTCTCCCTGGTCCATAGCGTGGTGCTACACACGTGTGCCTTGGTACGGCGGCTCTGTGTCTCTGGCGTGTTCGGCAGCCATGTTGGCGTGGAGTAGGGACGAGGAGTACATAGGAAGGAAACCACTTTGGTCCTTGGCGGCAAAAAAAATTCAAACTTTTCCGGTTTTCGAAATTTTCACTTGCTTCCCAAACATCGGGAGGGAATGTTAATCAAAAGATCGGCCATTTGTAGTACTTCTTATCTTATCTTTATCTTTTCTTATCTCTTACAATACCATACCATACCACTATATAGTGTACGGATAACTTCGAACATTGACCGTTGGATCAAGATTGGCAAATCCAAACAGTGTCGTTGGTGTGATTTTCCAACTATATCAGGAAAGAACATTCAATTATTCTCAATTTACGACTAGATGACGAGCGAGGTTGTTCTTTTCCATTTAGGAATGTCCGAAGAATATTGGATTTGAATGTCAGAAGACAAGTTTACCAACATGTTGTACCAACAATTCCCATGTTTTATTTATGAGTTTTCAAACTTCCTAGCTAACTCTTCCTATTTAACCAAATGACTTTATGTCGATTTATCGAAATTAGGTCAAATTTGAAACTACAAGTGAATTGTAGGTTGTTTTGAAAGTTTTTTACAAAAAATCTTTTGGAGGCACCCATCGAGGGGTCATAATTAATGTATCATAAAACACCAAGAGTTTTGACGATAGGTTCAACTTCTTGCTAAGATTTTGCATCTTGACAATTTAACGAAATTAGGTCAAACTTGAGCTACAAGTAAGCGCGATAGATTGCTCTTGAATTAAATGTTTTTCATAGGTAGATGGGTGCATCTCCTTGTAGTAAACAATGTCGTCAATGTGAGTTTCCAACTATCAGGAAATAAAATTCTCAGTTTTCCGAGTGATGACGAGATGGTTCTTTTCCGTAAAGAAAGCTCGAAGAATATGGATCTCAATGCCATAAGCCAAGATTCTAGACATATTAAGTGGACCAACGTGTTTTACTTACGATTCCCATATGTTTTTTTAGTTTTCAAACTCCCTGGATAATTACTCTGCCCACTTGAATGACAACATGCTGATTTATCAAAATTAGATCAAACTTGAACTATAACTAAATTGTAGGTTGCTCTGAAAGTTTTACGAAAAAGCTTTTGGAGGTACCATGCCGATCGAGGGTAGGTCACAATCAATATATGAGAAACAACCGAGAGTTTTGACAATAGGTTTGACTTCTTGCCAAGATTTTGCATCGCATGACACTACTTAACGAAATTGGGTCAAACTTGAACTACAAGTAAGCGCGACAGGTTCCTGTTGTAATATATGACTTTTCAGAGAGGTAGATAGGTGCATTTTCTTGTAGTACACAGTGCCGTCTGTGTGATTTTCCAACTATATCAGGAAAGAACATTCAATTATTCTCAATTTTCCGAGTGCTGACGAGCGAGGTTGTTCTTTTCCGTAAAGAAATGTCCAAAGAATATTGGATTTGAATGCCAGAAGCCAAGTTTACCAACATGTTGTACCAATGATTCCCCTGTTTTATTTATGAGTTTTCAAACTTCCTAGCTAACTCTACCCATTTGACCGAATGACTTTATGTCGATTTATCGAAATTAGGTCAAAATTTGAAACTACAAGTAAATTGTAGGTTGCTTTGAAAGTTTTATGAAAAATCTTTTGGAGGTACCCATCGAGGGGTCACAATTAATATATCATAAAACACCGAGAGTTTTGACAATAGGTTCAACTTCTTGCTAAGATTTTGCATCTTGACAATTTAACGAAATTAGGTCAAACTTGAGCTACAAGTAAGCGCGATAGATTGTTCTTGAATTAAATGTATTTTCAGAGGTAGATTGGTGCATCTTGTTGTAGTAAACAATACCGTCAGTGTGAGTTTCCAACTATCAGGAAAGAACATTCAATTCTACATTTTCCGAGTGAAGACGAGCGAGGTTAGATATTCTTTCATTTTCTATAAAGAGAAGTCGAAAGAATATTGGATGTGGATACCACAAGCCAAGTTGACAGACATATATAGTGGATCGACAACATGTTGTACTTGCGATTCCCATGTTTTATGAGTTTTCAAGCTTCCTAGCTAACCCCGCCCATTTGAATGACTTTATGTCGATATGTCGAAATTAGGTCAAATTTGAAACTACAAGTAAATTGTAGGTTTTGCTTTGATAGATTTACGAAAAAGCTTTTGGAGGTACCCATCGAGGAGTCAGAATTAATATATCAGAAACCATTGAGAGTTTCGATGATAGGTTCAACTTCTTGCTAAGACTTTTCATCTTGACAATTTAACGAAATTAGGTCAAACTTGAGCTAGCTAGGTTGTTTATTTTCCTAAAGAAAAGTCTAAAGAGTATTGGATCTGAATGCCACAAGCCAAGTTTACATACAGATATATTAGAACAACATGTTGTACCAACAATTCCCATGTTTTATGAGTTTTCAAACTTCCCTGCTAACTCTGCCCATTAGAATGACTTTATGTCGATTTATCGATATTAGGTCAAATTTGAAACTACAAGTACTAGTAAATTGCACGTGCCCTGGACATGAGACTCAGATAATAGACATTTGGCATACCATCACTATATAAAATTATAATAGGTAAAGCAGAAAAAGTATAATAGGTAAAATTTGAACTACTACAAGTAAACTATGTAGGTTGCTTTGAAAGTTTTACGAAAAAGCTTTTCGAGGTACCCATCGGAGGGGGCACGGGGGGGGGGGGGGGCAGGGGGTCAATTAATATACTATCAGAAACCATAGAGAGTTCTGACGAGAGGTTCATCTTCTTTCTAAGATTTTGCATCTTGACAGTTTAATGAAATTAGGTCAAACTTGAGCTACAACTAAGTGTGATATATTGCTCTTGAATTTAATGAAATTAGGTCAAACTTGAACTACAAGTAATAAATTGTAGGTTGCTTTGAAAGTTTTATGAAAAAAGCTTTGGAGGTACCCATCGAGCGGTTAATTAATATATCAGAAACCATAGAGAGTTTTGACGAGTGGTTCGAATTCTAGCTAAGATTTTGCATCATCAAAAATTTGAACACCTTTTGAAAACGATCACATAAACAGGGAGAGAGGGGAAATGATTTTTCTATTATCTATGGGCAACCCACAAGCTTGAGGTGCACCTTATTAGGCTTAAAGATACAAACTCTATGTTCTCCACAATGTATATGGTGAACCTTAGCGGATGCCACATACTAGGCCTTAAGGTGTGCTTTTGTACACATTGCTGATGCCCTTATTAGGGAAAAAGAAAATAGTAATCCCTCGATCCAAATTAGTGTTCTCACATTTGTCTAGATTCGGATGTACCTAGTCATGTTTTAGTGCTAGATACATCCGAAACTAGACAAATCTGAGAACATTAATTTGGATCGGAGGGACTAGTATATTACTACTTTTTTTGAGGAAAGTATATCTTACCACTATATAGTGTATGAATAACTTTGAATATTGACCGTTGGATCAAGACTCGCGAATCCCAACATTTCCAGCCATTGGATCTTCTTTTCCATTCTAGCATCTAGAAGAATCTATTGATAGTCTTCAACATAATGAATGTGATACACAAACCTCAAAACACACTTCTCCATCATACTAGAATATTCTCCCTTGTAGCTAATAATCGTTGACTTATGCATGATCTTATCTTATCTTATCTTACCACTATATAGTGTACGAATAACTTTGAATGTTGACCGTTGGATCTAGATTCGCGAATCCCAACATTTCTAGCCGTTGGATCTTCTTTTCCATTCTAGCATCTAGAAGATTCTATTGATAGTCTTCGACATAATGAATGCTATGCATAAACTTCAAAACATACTTCTCCATCATACTAGAATCTTCTTCCTTGTTTCTCCAGACCATGTTATCAAAAATTGCATGTGCTAGGTAGCTAATAATCTTTGACTTCTACATGACATGCAAATTACAAGGACCAAATATACACCCATACTTTATAGATGTTGATCAAATTTATAATTTATTGTGCTTTACCAATTATAATTTTATATAGTGTTGATATGTCATATATCTACTATCAGAGTCTCACGTGCAAGGCACGTGCAACTTACTAGTTAGTACTAGTACACTAGTATAGTACTAGTACTCATTTCTTTGCTTAGACATATGCTCACTCCTGTCCACGCGATGTACACTCTGAGAGAATAAAACGTAGGCAGGGTAAAGGAGGGAAGCAGCAAAGAGGAGTTAAAGGCGGTTCGATGTCAGAGGAAAGATATGATGGGTTCCTGACACGAGGTACTCCTGTGGCCACTCTACTAGTAGTAAATTTCAGGACCTATGCACGCAAAACAAATTGTGTGTTTTCTCTCTCCTTTGCTGCCTCTCACCATCCATTCTCCCTCTCTCCTACCCTTTCCCCTCGCGCACCGGCCCAGCTAATCTCTCCCTGGTCCACAGCGTGGTGCTACACACATGTGCCTTGGTACGGCGGCTCTGTGTCTCTGGCGTGTTTGGCAGCCGCGTTGGCATGGAGTAGGGACGAGGAGTACCTAGGAAGGAAACCACTTTGGTCCTTGGTGTCAAAAAAATTCAAACTTTTCCAGTTTTCGAAATTTTCACTTGCTTCTCAAACATCGGGAGGGAAGGTTAATCAAAAGATCTGCCATTTGTAGTACTTCTTATCTTATGTTTATATTTTCTTATCTCTTACAATACCATACCATACCATACCACTATATATCGTACGGATAACTTCGAACATTGACCGTTGGATCTAGACCGGCAAATCCAAACAGTGTCGTCAGTGTGATTTTCCAACTATCAAGAAAGAACATTCATATATTCTCAATTTTCCGAGTGGATGACGAGAGAGGTTGTGCTTTTCCGTTTAGGAATGTCTGAAGAATATTGGATCTGAATGCCAGAAGCCAAGTTTACCAACATGTTGTACCAACAATTCCCATGTTTTATTTATGAGTTTACAAACTTCCTAGCTAACTATGCCTATTTGTCCAAATGATTTTATGTCGATTTATCGAAATTAGGTCAAATTTGAAACTACAAGTAAATTGTAGGTTGCTTTGAAAGTTTTATGAAAAATCTTTTGGAGGTACCCATCGAGGTGTCACAACTAATATATCATAAAACACCGAGAGTTTTGACTATAGGTTCAACTTCTTGCTAAGATTTTGCATCTTGAAAATTTAATGAAATTAGGTCAAACTTGAGCTACAAGTAAGCACGATAGATTTCTCTTGAATTAAATGTATTTTCGGAGGTAGATGTGTGCATCTCCTTGTAGTAAACAATGTCGTTAGTGTGAGTTTCCAACTATCAGGAAATAAAATTCTCAGTTTTCTGAGTGATGACATGGTGTGCTATTAAATGAGGAAAGAGATGGATGTAGTAACTAGCTAAGTTACCATAACATCACACTTTTGAAGTGAGAATGAGGCTACAAGATAATTAATATAGTCTACTATGACACTACCTACTAGTTACTATGCACTATGAATGTGGTACCTTAGACTAGTGTTAGGTGCATGACACTAGTTGAAGTTACTCCCCACTATGACCAGCCTTAGCATGTACACAAGTAAGGGCAATTGATTTCTATTGTATTAAATATACTTTCAGAGGTAGATGGGTGCATCTTCATGTAGTAAACAATATCCTCGGTGTTAGTTTTCAACTATCACGAAAGAACATTTAATTTTCAATTTTTCGAGTGATGACAAGATTGTTCTTTTACGTAAAGAAATACCGTAGAATATGGATCTGAATACCACACGAAAAGTTTTTAGACATAAATGTATGGACGTCGATGTAATTTTACCTTTTTTAGGTCCTTGATGTAAAATGTACTCGCACCGTCCTTGTAAAATTCAAACCTAAAAGCAAGTGGTAACATTTAAACATATTTAAGAGTATGAACGTTCTTGGATTTCAAGCCGAACGACCAAGGTCATGGCCATATCTACATCATACTTTATGCTGATGATGATCCCATGTCCAAGAATTTTCATGCCGCCAACTCTGGCCATATATTTTGAAAACAAACGAAGAGAAAGTAGTATGAAGAGTATGGCTCGATGAGCTTCTCTCTCGAGAAGGACCCAAACATGAATGTTTTCCCTGCTTAATTTTAGGGTCTTCGTGCTAAATGTATGGACCTTGATGTAATTTTACCCCTTTTTAGGTCCTTGCTATAAAATGTATTCCCATTGTCCCTGTGAAATTCGAACATAAAAGCAAGTGGTAAAATTTAAACGTATTTAAGCTTATTAGTTGTCAATGAGTATGAATATTCTTGCATTTCAAGCCGAACGACCAGGGTCATGGACATATGTACATCATACTTTATGCTGATGATTCATGATCCCATATCGAAGAATTTGCATGACGCAAAATTTGGCCATGTATTTTGAAAACAAACGAAGAGGAAGTAGTACTACGAAGAGTATAGCTTGGTCAGGTTCTTTCTCGAGAAGGAGCCGAACCTGACTATTTTCCTTTTCTTAATTTTAAGGCGTGCTTCGTGCTAAATTTGTGTACCTTGATGTAATTTCCCCCTTTTAGGTCCTTGATGAAAACAAACGAAGAGGAAGAAGTACTACGAAGAGTATGGCTCGATCAGTTGTTCTCTCGAGAAGGATCCGAACCAGACTATTTTATTTGCTTAATTTTAGAGTACTTCATGCTAAATGAATGGACCTCGATGTAATTTCCCCCTTTTTAGGTCCCTGATATAAAATGTAGTCCTATCGTCCGTGTAAATTTCAAACCTACAAGTTAGTGGTAAAAGTTAAACGAATTTAAGGTTGGTTATGAATGAGTATGAAGAATCTTGGATTTCAAGCCAAACGGCCATGGTCATGGCCATATCTACATATATTTTACATCGATGATTCACGTTCCCATATCCAATAATTTCATGCCGCCAAATTGGCCATATTTTGAAAACAAACAAAGAGGGAGGTAGTACAAAGAGTATGGCTCGACCAATTGTTGTCTCGAGAAGGAGCCGAACCCGACTGTTTTCCCTGCTAAATTTTAGGGTGCTCCGTGGTAATTAAATGTATAGACCTCGATGTAATTTTACCTTTTTTTAGGTCCTTACTATAAAATGTACTCCCACCGTCCGTGTAAAATTTGAACATAAAAGCAAGTGGTAAAATTTAAACGTAATTAAGCTTATTAGTTATCAATGAATATGAAAATTCTTGCATTTCAAGCCGAAAGACCAGGGTCATACATATTTACATCATACTTTATATGCTGATGATTCATGATCCCATAGCGAAGAATTTTTAGGCCGCCATATTTGGCCAAATTTTGAAAACAAACGAATAGAAAGTAGTATGAAGAGTATGGCTCAGTCAGCTTCTCTCTCTAGAAGGACCAAAACATGACGGTTTTCCCTGCTTAATTTAGGGTGCTTCGTGCTAAATGTATGGACCTCGATGAAATTTTACCTTGTTTAGGTCCTTGATGTAAAATGTACTCAGACTGTCCGTGTAAAATTCGATCCTAAAAGCAAGTTGTAAAATTTAAACATGTTTAAGATTATTATATGTCGATGAGTATGCACATTCTTGGGTTTCAATACGAACGACCAAGGTCATGGCCATATGTATATCATAAATTATTCCTATGATTCGTGATCCCATATCTAAGAATTTCCATGCCCCCAAATTTGGCCATATTTTGAAAACAAATAAAGAGGAAGTAGTATGAAAAGTATGGCTCGATCAGCTTCTCTCACGAGAAGGTGCAAAACATGACTATTTTCCCTTCTTAATTTTTGGACGCTTCGTGCTAAATGTATGGACCTCGATGTAATTTTCCCTTATTAGGTCCTTGGTGTAAAATGTACTCCCACTGTCCGTACGTGTAAAATTCGAACCTAAAAGTAACTGTAAAAAATTTAAGCATATTTAAGATTAATAGTTGTCGATAAGTATGAACAGTCTTTGATTTTAAGAAGAACGACCAAGGTCATGGGCCTCATGGCCATATCTACACCATAATTTATGCTGATGATTCATGATCCCATATCCAAGAATTTTCAAGCCACGAAATTTGGCCATATTTTGAAAACAAACAAAGAGGAAGTAGTATGAAGAGTATGTCTCGATCAACTTTTCTCTCGAGAAGGAGCAAAACATGACTATTTTCCCTGCTTAATTTCATGGTGCTTCGTGCTAAATGTATGGACCTCGATAAAAATTTACCTTGTTAGGTCCTTGATTTAAAATGTAATCCCTACGTCCTTACGTGTAAAATTCGAACCTAAAAGCAAGTGGTAAAATTTAAACGTATTTAATTTTATTAGTTGCCGATGAGTATGAACATTCTTGGATTTTAAGCCGAACGGCCAAGGTCATGGCCATATCTACATCATACTTTATGCTGATGATGATCCCATGTTCAAGAATTTTCATGCCACCAAATTTGGCCTCCGTGGTAATTAAATGTATAGACCTCGATGGTAATTAAATGTATAGGGTGCTCCGTGGTAATTAAATGTATAGACCTCGATGTAATTTTACCTTTTTTAGGTCTTTACTGTAAAATGTACTCCCACCGTCCGTGTAAAATTTGAACATAAAAGCAAGTGGTAAAATTTAAACGTAATTAAGCTTATTAGTTATCAATGAATATGAAAATTCTTGCATTTCAAGCTGAAAGACCAGGGTCATACATATTTACATTATACTTTATATGCTGATGATTCATGATCCCATAGCAAAGAATTTTTAGGCCGCCATATTTGGCCATATTTTGAAAACAAACAAAGAGAAAGTAGTATGAAGAGTATGGCTCTGCTCTCTCGAGAAGGAGCCGGACCCGACTATTTCCCTTGCTTATTTTTAGGGTGCTAAATGCAAGGACCTCTATGTAATTTTATCTTAGGTCCTTGCTGTAAAATGTACTCCCATCATCCGTGATGTTCCCATATTTGGGAGTAAATGGGTGAATCATGTCATGGTAATAATATTGCCACTCAGAGTTTCCAACCATTAGATAAATCTAGCATGAAAACATGACTATATACATTCTAATTTAGATATATCTGAGAACATTATATGGATTGGAGGGAGTAGTATATATGCATTCAAAACAAATTGTGTTTGCTATCTCCTTTAGTGCGGCATCACCATCCCCACACGCAAAGAAAATTTGAGGACATTTTGAACTTTTTTCTTCGGCACGGTGTTATTTGCTGTCCCTAGCTACCTACCGAAAAAAACAGTAGCGCCTCAAACTAGGGGCCAGCGTTGCGGGCTGGAGCGTTTTAGAAATACTTCTATATCTAATTTTCTGTTATTATTCCTTTGTTGCATAAGCATCTATGTTAACGTCCCGCGTTAGTTTTGCCCTAATATACCGGGTCGAAGTAGTCGATCCGACAACCGGAGGAGAACCGCTTCGCGCCCCTCATCGTCTTCCTCTGCCACTCTGGCCGCTTGTGCAGCATCGTAGCTCCTCTCCACCCTTGCAGAAAGGTAGAAACTGCCAACCCATCCTGACTAATCTTCCGCAGTACTCTTCCCCGGAACAACATCTGGAGCGATGAAGCATAAGATATCTGAGCGATATAGCTAGGCAATCGGATTTGGCAACCTCCACTAAGGACCGCTGAGAAACATCACCGGTCGCGTCGATCTTCTTAGCACCGCTCGCCTGGCTCGTGGCATGGTTGGCATGCGTCAAGGAATTGCGGAAGATCCTGCTCTCCCGTTTGGTTTGCCCTGCCTACTTCACTCTGACCCACAGACATGGCCACTAGACCGTGATGAGCAAGTAAAAATCAGTTTTGCATGAATTTTGTAGGACTCCAATCCTTAGATTCTTTCCTATGGATTGAATTTGGATCAAAGGAATCGTGGTATGCAAATTCTTTTGAACTACAACCCCCCACCCATGCTTAAATCCCATAGGAATTGGAACATCTACTTGTGGCTCAACTCTCATCGTGCCAATCACATAGGTAGTTTTCCTACGTTTTATAATCGTTTGTTTTTCAACGACAAACCTGTGAAATACCTGTGGTCTCAATCCTGTTATTGAAAGAGGCCCAAGACTTTTTCTTCAGTGTCGCCCCTCTCCTCCAAACACACTAATCTGAAAACACAAGAATGACCAGGATTGTTGATACCTGTAACGGAAGGTGTATTGGCCAATCAAGGCTGGCGTTATATTTTAAGTTTCATGTGTTTTACAAACACAAGATTTCTGTAAAAAGTTGGCTCTTTGGTTTTGATGACCCACAAGTATAGGGGTGTATCGCAGTATTTTCGATAAGTAAGAGTGTCAAACCCAACGAGGAGCAGAAGGTGCGGGCTAGTGGTATGGATCAGGAATTCTCTGCAAATACTTATCAAACGGATTTTTTGGGGTTTTTGATAAAGCAAGTAAACAAAGTACGAGTAAATAAAAGACAGTAGGAATGAATGCAGCAAGTGGCCCAATCCTTTATGCAGCAAAGGACAAACCGGTTCTATTTCTATAGATGACCAAACGTTCTCGAGGACACATGGGAAGACTGTCAAGTGCTTTCGCTTCATATAGTCGATTAATCTTCTTTAGCTTGCTAAGTGTTGTGTGGGTAAACATGTGCTAATGTACCGCCCCATCCAAGACTAATACATACTTGTGATTATACCCCTTGCAAACATCCTTCAGTACAAGAAAGTAATTAAGGTAGAAACCTAACCACAGCTTTAAACTCTAAGACCCTTACGTCCCTTGTGCAATGGTTTCCTAACGGGGGTTCAGGTTTCTGTCACTCCGGCAACCCCTACGATTAGTAGCCAAATACGCAATGCATTCCCCTAGGCCCATATAGGTGAAGTGTCATGTAGTCGACGTTCACATGACACCACTAGAAGAAGTACACCACAACTTAAATAACAATCTATTGAATCTTTCTCAACGGAACTCCACTACTAACAATAAGACTTCTCCCATGTCCTCAAGAACAAAATGAACTACTCACAAGACATCATATGGATCATGATCAGAGATGGAATAATGATGTATAACAATCTGAACATAAACAATAATTCAACGGTTCACTCAATAGCATCAACTACAAAGAGTAATCAACACCGGGAAAGTTTCCCCTATGAACTAATGCAAGATTCAACTCAATTGTTACAGCAATATGGAGATTGTGGTGAGGGTGTTGATGGTGATGATGGTGGTGATGATGATGATGATGATGATGATCTCGATGAAGTCCAGCTTGATGGTGGTGTTGATGGTGACGATCTCCCCTCTCCGGGAAGGAATTCCCCCGACAGAAATCTGTCTGCCGGAGAGATCTTTCTCTCGGTGTTTTCCGCCATGCAGAGGCGGCGAAATCTTTCTGTGGTTGCTTCCCGAGTCTTAGGGTTTCGTGAGGTTGATATACGCCAAAGGAGAGAGGCTGGAGTGGGCCAGGGCGGCCACACCACTCCCAGGCACGTCCTAGGCCTGCCCGCATCATGGTGTGGTGTGGGCCCCCTGTGGCCCACCTCCACTCCATCTTCTGGCATCCTGAGTCTTCTAGAAAAATAGAATTTTCCGTATATTTTCCCGAATTTTCTGATCTTCGCGAATTTTGCCTCCAAACATCACCTTTTCCATCAGAATCCTGACTGCAGCGGTCCATGCTCCAAAAGTCATCATACATGCAAAAACAAGTGAAATAACATAAGTATCACCTCTCAATACAAAATATATCAATGAATAATAGTGAATTAAGACATAGAATAGTGATGCAAAATGGACGTATCAACTCCCCCAAACTTAGACTTCGCTTGTCCCCAAGCGAAACCGAGCTCAATAAACATGCCCTCAGGTTTATGGAGTGAAGAGTCGATAAAAGAATACGGACAAGAAGCATCACATCCATCAAATACATAGATCATAATAGAAGACAACTCACTATTATATAACTCAACTTGCAATGAGTAAAGGAAACACAATAAAGATACATAGAGTAAATCATAATTGGTAATGGCAAACTTAGCTCTTGGTCGAAGAATAATTGATAATTTGCTGGAGTTCACAAATAGCTGGTTTTCAAAGAAAGCATTCAAAGTAGTAAACTTCAAGATAAGAGCAATGTGCAAATCAAGGAACATAAGAAACATGATTGAATAAATCAGCATATGAATGAATTAAACACATCAACTCAAAATACTTGCTGAGATAGAAGGGAATGGGTTTACTGACTCAACTACAAAGTAAAAGAAGGGCCCTTCGCAGAGGGAAGCAGGGATTGCAAGTCTCATAAAGAGTTCCCAAAAATTATGATACTTACTAGCTTTCAGCTCTCATTGCCCCTATCATAGGAATCTTTTGGTGGTTAAGGTTAAAGTGACACAACTAAGAGGATATGCTTGACAAGTTATAAGTTGAAATCTCATGCCTCTGACTTATGAGTACCGATCCTCATGCTACTCAACTTCAGTTACGAGCAAGCTCTTGTCATTGTAAATACATGCGTATCATCGAGAACCGCCAACGGGGTACCCCTTGCACATGACACAGGAGCTATCCCATAATCAAAATGACAAGGTAAGCAGACAGTGAGCATCTCAGCGATCTTTTTATTTGCTATTTGCATAGATTTTTATTGAGGATGCTTCATAGAATGCTCACTATAGTTATGCTGCAAGTTTCCACCATGATTAGGCATGGCTTAGGCTAACGGCCTAGGCGTTTCTCTAACACACATATAAACTCCATGATCTTACAAGTTCCACTTTTATTTCACACCGCCAAGATCCATAAGCAAAAGAACATGATATCAACTAGGTACAAGTACCAATGAAGTGTTGAAAGAGGTCCCCATGATACATGGTTCGGCTAACTCCAACTCATAAAGCGCAAGCATATACGCAGCAAAGAAGGACCCAATGGTTCAAGTTTATTAAATGCAAGAAAGTAAAATGTGCCATCAAGTTCGTGAGAGCTTTAATCACTAATTTTCACATAACAAGTTTAATTTGGGCGGTAGATAAAACAAGAATTTACTTGGAATATCAATAATGCTACTAGGTAGGTATGGTGGACACAAATGGCAAAGGTTTTGTTTTAAAGGATATGGATGCACGAGAAGAATACCCTCTCGGTACAGGTTTTTGGCTAGCAAGGCTGGGTAGCAAGTATAAGAGTTGAAGGAAACAAACAAACATACAAGTGATAAAGACAAACATGCAATCTTCCTTGGAAGCACAAAAGATCTTAACTAGAGAATACTAGACTTATGAGCAAATCAAGAAAGAAAGATGATGAAATTATTTTTCTCTAGAGTACTTCTATCCTTTTCTTTTCAACTCTCAAAAAGGTGTTGCTACTGACCGAGCCAGGTTTGCCAAAACCAACTAAATTAACTCAATGGTCCCAGAGTGCTACCAATACTAACAACAAGATCAATCATATAACCACGAATTGAAAACTAACATAAGCTATGCAAAAGAATGAATGATAGAACTTCTCATTAATATTCCATAACGAAAACTCACACCAAGGGATACATATCTAACGAGAGAGGGGACACTTCCATAATGCAAACCATACTACACAATAACTCCTCTATTCATGATATGACTCTAGTAATAAGGTAAAAAGATAGAAGATAGTGATATGATACCGTGGCACTCCCCCAAGCTTGAACAAAACAAGGGGATGCCAAACCTGATGACAAATTACTCCTTTGGTGGTGGTGATATCCTCTCATCTTCGTCCGTCTTCCAGGGTAAAGGCTTACCATCAACACAGGACATCGTGGTTTCCAACATCCTGAAACTTGCAGCTGCACTTATGCGTTTAAATCTAGCCTCATACTCACAGTTTTGATTTTGAATGTCATAGAACTGTGCTTGCAGTTTGTTGGTTGTTTGGCGGAGTGAGAAGACTTCATCTTTGAGTTTAGCAGTCTCCTTTTGGTGCTCGGAGATGAGTTCGAAACAAATCTTATGGATGATATCCACTTCGCGCTCCGCCATCTTCCTGTACCTAAAGACTTCTTGCTCCAGTGTGTGAGATCTAGGCACATGGCTTAATAGGATTGATAGGATACCCATATCAACAAGTTGCAACTTCTTTTCCGGAAGCTCATTCGAAAAGAACTCTAAGGTTAAGCGTGCTTGGCCTAGAGCAATTCTAGGATGGGTGACCGACCGGGAAGTGGGTAACCGGGTGCGCACGAGTGAGGACAAAGTGCGCAGAAAAGACTAGTGTTGGTATGTGGGGCCAGTCTAGATATCCTATTAAGCTGCCAGGAGTGACACCCCCGGGCCCAGGAGTGGACGGGGTGTTACATAGTGCTTCTATCCTATCTTCCAGACTTCCTTCACCTTTAGGGCCTTGAACCTCTTTAATCCAGACCTCCCCACCTTCGAGCAACAACTCCTTGGGATGAATCTTCAATTCTCTCATGTACGGGTTGATGATATCTTCTAAGGATTCTCCCTTGGATAATCTAGAGGAAGACATTGTGGCTCCAAATCTGGGATTTTTACCTGGCAGAAACAGATCAAAACAAAAGCACGACGAAAACACGATATACGAACCTCGGAACATCTAGGGGGTTATATATTACGAAGTTTCACATCAAAAGGAAGGTACTGGGAGAAAACTAGTCGGAGGCGGAGTCCTGGGTGGCATCACCACCTGGTGGTGCGGCCAGGGGTGGGCCCGCGCCATGGGGTGGTGTGGGCCACCCCAGCTCCAGTTCCGTCCCTTTTTCGCTTCGTAAATTTCCTTATTGACTGAAAACTACAAAAGTATAGTTGGATTGTATTTTCGCGGAACTTTTCTTACCAGAACTGTTACCTAGTTGGAAACGGACTCTGCAGGTCTCTGAACTTGGTCCTCAATGAATTTCTCTGGAGTTATAACTTGAAAGGCATCAACATCTTCATTGTAAGAATCTCCAGCAATATAGTGTTTGAGTCGCTGTCCATTCACTACTTGTGTAAGAAATTTTTATTTCTCCTGAACGGTATACTTCTATAATGATGAAAGGTCCTTCCCATTTTGATAGTAGCTTACCTGTAAAAAATCTGAGATGAGACCTATACAATAGAACTTTATCACCCACATGAAATTCTCTCTTAAGTATTCGCTTGTCATGCCATCTTTTAACTTTTTCCTTAAAGAGCCTAGCATTCTCATAGGCTTCACTCCTCCATTCATCTAAAGAACTTAAATCAAATATTCTTTTCTCACCAGCGAGCTTACAATCTCTATTTAGTTCTTTAACTGCCCAGTAAGCTTTGTGTTCTAACTCTAAGGGTAGGTGGCAAGCTTTCCCATAAACCATTTTATAAGCAGACATTCCCATAGGATTTTTGTAAGCAGTTCTATAAGCCCATAAAGCATCATTCAACTTCTTAGCCCAGTTTTTTCTAGACCTATTAACAGTCTTTTGCAAGATAGATTTAATTTCTCTATTTGATAACTCTACTTGCCCGCTAGTTTGGGGGTGATAAGCTGAAGCAATTCTATGATTAACATCATATTTAGCGAGGGTCTTCCTAAAACCGCCATGAATGAAATGAGAACCCCCATCAGTCATGAGATACCTAGGCACTCCAAACCTAGGAAAGATAACATCTTTAAGCATTTTTAGAGAGGTTTCCCCGTCAGCACTTTTTGTAGGAATGGCTTCTACCCACTTAGTAACATAATATACAGCAACAAGGATATGAGTGTAGCCTTTCGAAGGAGGGAAAGGACCCATAAAGTCAAATCCCCAACAATCAAAAGGTTCAATAACTAGAGAGTAGTTCATAGGCATTTCATTGCGTCTAGAAATATTACCAACACGCTGACATTCATCACAAGATAAAAAAAAATTCTTGCATCTTTAAAAAGGGTAGGCCAGTAGAAACCTGATTGTAGTACCTTTTGTGCAGTTCTATCTCCTGCATGATGTCCTCCATAGGTGCTACCATGACATTTACGCAATATCTCTTTTTGTTCATATTATGGAACACATCTTCGCATAATACCATCAACTCCTTCTTTGTATAAGTGTGGGTCATCCCAAAAGTAATGCCTCAAATCGTAAAAGAACTTTCTTCTTTGCTGAGCTGTAAAAGTTGGAGGCAAATACTTGGAGACAATAAAGTTAGCATAATCAGCATACCAAGGGCTTCCTCGCAAGCTCACCCCCACTGCAGCTAATTGTTCATTCGGGAAACTATTATTAACAGGCATAGGGTCAAAAGAGATGTTTTCCAAACAAGATAAATTATCAACTACAGGATTTTCAACACCCTTTCTATCTACTATATGTAGATCAAACTCTTGTAAAAGCAATACCCATCTAATAAGCCTAGGCTTAGCGTCCTTCTTCGTCATAAGATATTTAATAACAGCATGATCAGTATGAATGGTTACTTTTGAGTCCACAATATAAGGCCTAAACTTATCACAAGCAAAAACAACAGCTAGAAATTCCTTTTCAGTAGTAGCATAATTCCTTTGAGCAGCGTCTAGAGTCTTACTAGCATAATGGATACCATTTAGCTTTTTATCAATATGTTGCCCAAGGACAGCTCCTAGAGCAAAATCACTAGCATCACACATTATTTCAAAGGGTAAACTCCAATCAGGTGGTTGAACAATAGGGGCTGTAGTTAAAGCCTTCTTAAGAGTTTCAAAATCTTCCTTACAATCATCATCAAAAACAAAGGGTACATCTTTTTGAAGAAGATTAGTAAGGGGTTTTGATATCCTAGAAAAGTCTTTAATAAACCTTCTATAGAAACCAGCATGACCAAGGATACTACGAATACCTTTGATGTCTCTTGGGCATGGCATCTTCTCAATTGCCTCAACCTTAGCTCTATCAACTTGTATGCCTCTTTCAGAAACTTTATGCCTAAGAACAATCCCTTCATTAACCATGAAGTGGAATTTCTCCCAATTAAGAACAAGATTAGTTTGTTCACATCTCTACAAAACTTTATCAAGGTTGTGCAGACAATTATCAAAAGAAGTTCCATAGACAGAAAAGTCATCCATGAACACTTCTACAATTTCCTCACAAAAGCCATGAAAGATAGCAGACATGCACCTTTGGAAAGTAGCAGGAGCATTACATAAACCAAAAGGCATACGTCTATAATCATAAGTTCCATAAGGGCAAGTAAAAGTAGTTTTTTCTTGATCTTGTTGTTTAACAGCAATTTGAGAGAAACCAGAATAACCATCAAGAAAACAAAAATGGGTCTTTTTAGACAACCTTTCCAACATTTGATCAATAAAAGGAAGCGGGTAGTGATCTTTCTTAGTAAGTTTATTGACTTTCCTAAAATCGATGCACATCCTATAGCCTACCACTATTCTTTGAGGAATAAGCACATCATTATCATTAGGGACAACGGTAATACCTCCCTTTTTAGGAACATAATGAACAGGACTAACCCATTCACTATCAGCAATAGGGTAAATAATACCAGCATCAAGGAGTTTCAATACCTCATTCCTTACCACTTCCTTCATCTTAGGATTTAAACGTTGTTGGTGCTCCACTACTGGCTTCGCATATAGTAGGTGAAATCCCTTTCAAATCATCCAGAGTACAGCCCATAGCTCCTCGGTGTTTCCTCAAAACCTCCAATAATCTTTCTTCTTCCTCCCCTGAAAGTTTAGCGCTAATAATAACAGGATATATCTTTTTATCATCAATAAAAGCATATTTAAGATCATCAGTGACATGGGTATACCCTACAGGTACTCAAGCTTGGTATATACGGTCTAAATACGTACAGACCCACGGTGTCGCCAAGGCCCTGATGAAAGGACTCGAGTAACCTGCGGACTCTCGATTGCTTGAAGGACAAGAAGAAGCTAAAGATAGAAAGTTTGAAGGGGAAAACCCTAACTTGTAACCGACTCGACCTGCTACCCGAGACCTAGCTTATCTATATAAAGGCTAGGAGGGGCGGCGAGAAGGACACACGCAACCCTAGTTTCCACAACCCTCACCAGACTGCATCTGCGCACCATTGTAACTTTCGACTCCTTCGATAATTCCACGAGCAGACAAGCAGGAGTAGGGACCTCTACGAGGCCTGAACCTGGGTAAATCCTTTGTCCCCTGTGTGCTTGTTTGCTAGCCGATAGATGTCTCCAGCACTCCCTCCTTCTTCAAAACCCAAGTCCATAACAATGGGCATTGATGAGTTAAACCCTCGTCAATTGGCGCCGTCTGTGGGAACCGGGAGTGCTGATGTTGCGGCTTCTTCGGCCCCATCAATTGCGATCTACAACTCCGCAACAGCGGAGATTCGCCAGCTCTTCGGCGCCTTCGACTTCACCGTCCACACGCCAGCCACCCGCTCGGCCTTCGAATCCGTGGGCGACGGAATTAGCCTGGCGATTGGGAGCTTCCGCTTCCAAGTTGGTCAGATGGGCACGCTTCGCATGCCTGATCAACCGACAGCACCGGCGATTGCCCCGACATCATGGTTCCCTCCATCGATCGGCACCCTCAGCAAGCTCAATGCTCCGGTTGCAGTCGGAAACACGATCAGCGACAACAGTCGCGACTCCGATCTGAGCGATCTGGCCACAGAAGATGGAACCTACAGTTCCGAATCTGAAAGTTGTGGAAGCAACAGCTTCCCCAATCACTTCATGTGCGCCGTCATTAACGCAGGCGACACCTCCACCAATCACGGCAACGGCGGTAACACCGGCAATGGCACCGATCCACCCAACGGTGGCAATGGTGGCGATGGCGGTAACGGCGCAAACGGGGGAGCAGTCGAACCTCCTAGCATAATCAATGAGCAAACCGGCGAACGCGTCATAATCAGACTCAACGAGCAAGAGTGGGAGCGCTGCTGCAAAGCCCTACGAGGTGCACCTCTACCCCTTGGGTCCCTGCAGGAACTGCTGATGGGCTACCACTGACTCCTAAAAGAAGAATTCAAACGCCAAAAACAAGTAATCGCGCAACTTGAGGCGCGTAAAAAGGTAGCGGACGAGTCAAGCCTTCGTCGCGCTAGGCTCTCCTCCTACGGAGGATCCTCCTCAAGAGGCAACGAGTACCTCGCCAAGAAGAGGCAGTCGCGGATGGCTCACCTCACCGAGAAAGAACGCAGAGAGGTCGCGAAAGTCCTCGACTTCGGCTCTATGACAGTCGACACGAGAGGCAACGTGGTTCCCAGGACGCCACAGGCTGCGGTGACAGCAGCCACCATGTACCTCCTCAATAACCAGCCGCCAGCTAGAGATCCCGAACTGCCATGCACCGATCTACGATCGCGGGTTCGGGGCTAATCGAGGCCGCCCTCGACAAGGAGCCGGTACTAGACCCAAAAAAGGGCAAAGCGCTACTCCTCGCCCTCATCCAGCGATGACAATCACGACCTGTCTCGATGCCGTCGCTCACGGCGACACGATCGCGACTATGATATGCGCAACGACCTCACGCAACGCAAGATCGAGAAGTCAAGGGCACGACGTGCTCGGTCGACTGACTCGGGAGAGGAAGATGGGGAGCTCTGCGGCGCCAGATGCTTTAGCAGATCCATTAGGCAGAAGCGAATGCCTAAAGGGTTTAAACTCCCGTCGGAGAATCCGAAATTCCACGGTCTACAAGACCCTAAAATATGGCTAGAGGATCACATCTCCTCCGTCAGGCTCCACAGAGGCAGTCGAAGTACTGCCATGCAATGTTTGCAGCTACAGCTGCAGGGCGCTGCCCGAGCATGGCTCAATAACCTCCCACGCGGATCCATTCGCAGTTGGGATGAGCTGGTTTACAGCTTCGTGTGCAACTTTAAGGGCACGTACAAACGGCCCGCATCAATCAAAGAACTGAGATGCTGCCAGCAAAGATCTGGCGAATCGGTGCGCTCATACATCCAAAGGTGGTCCATCATCAAGAACTCCGCGGAAAACATCTCGGAGGATCGCGCGATTGATGCCTTCAACGGTGGCATCCGCCGCCTAGAGCTCAGGGAGGAGCTGGGCCGCTCGAAGCCCCAGACCATCGACCACCTGATGGAGATCGTGAATCGGTGGGCCGATGGAGAAGATTCGGTGATGAACCGCGCTCACTCCGACGAAGAGGAGGAACTCGAACGCAGACGCGACCGCCGAGGCAAGCGTCGCATGCGCATCTACAATGATCACGACGACGTCAACATGGTCACAGCCGGCTACACTGATAGACGCGACGACAACCGCAACAGCGGATACCGCAGCGGCGGATACCGCGACTCCGGGAAAACCACGCAAGTGTGGCAACACCGCACTCGCGACAAGGCACCCGCGACCTCCATCGAGGACAAACTATCCGGGCCATGCACGGTACACTTCTATACGACAAGCATGATGGCAAGAGAAAGTCCAGCCACCTCCTCAAGGACTGCCGCGAGTTCCTCAAGCTACACGAGGGATTGGTTTAGATGAACCGCAACGCAGTCGAAAGAGGCTACGGAGCCGCTCCAGGCGCTGTGGCACATGGCGCATCCCCACCACCACCTGGGCCACCCCCAAATGGAGCTGCACCGGACCAGCACCACGGAGGAGAACCGTATCCACGGGCCATGGGTACCATGATGATCCAAAATGGGCGCCCCTCCAACAGGGTGCAGAAAGCCATCACTCGCTAAGTCAACTTGGCCATGCACTCGCCACCATCCACCACTGAGTACCTTAGTGGCAGTGAGTCATGCATTACCTTCGATAAACGCGACCACCCGCCTCAAGTACCTCGCCCAGGTCACTGCCCCCTCGTACTCGAGGCGCAAATTGGAGGCTTCGACATGAGTCGCACCTTCATGGATGGCGGAAGTGGCATCAACCTCATATTCGCGAGTACCTTGCGAGCAATGAGGATCCCTCTAACCTGCTTGGAGGCATCGGACACAATGTTCCACGGCATCTTCCCAGGGAAAGGTGTATACCCCTGGGCAAAATCAACCTCGACGTCATATTCGGCACGCCAAAGAACTTCCAGCGCGAGCGCATCGACTTTGAGGTCGTCGACTGGCCCTCACAATACCACTGCATCCTCGGACGCGTCGTGTTCGCTAGGTTCATGGCGGTACCCCACTATGCCTACCTGCAGATGAAAATGCCAGGTCCCAACGGCGTCATCACGATCAACGGGAACTTTGAGCGATCTGACAGTTGCGACAGGGAATTCAACAGAATCTCCCAGTCCTTCGGCATGCAGGAGGAGCTCGCGTGATTGAAGGAAATAACAGACAACAATCTGCCTCCCCTGAGTAGGCCAAGCTCACCTGATCTCTCCTTCGACTCATCTGTGCACACAAAGAAGGTGCAGGTCCATCCGTCAGATCCCGCCAAAACGGCCCTCATCGCCAACAACTTGAGTCCCGCATAGGAACTCGCGCTCGTCGAATTCCTCCGTGAGCACTAGGAAATTTTTGCCTGGTGTCCTTCGGACATGCCAGGAGTTCCCAGGGAATTCGCCGAGCACGCACTCAACATCAACCCCAACGCAAGGCCAGTCAAGCAAACAATCAGGCGACTGTCTGAGCCACGAGCGCAGGCAGTTGGAATGGAGATCAACAGACTCCTCGAGGCCAAATTCATACGCGAGATCAAGGAAAGCACTTGGCTCGCCAATACGGTGTTGGTGCCAAAAAGGACATGGATATCCTACGGATGTGCGTGGACTTCACTTCTTTAAACAAGCACTGCCCAAAAGATCACTTCCCGCTACCATGGATCGATCAAATCATCGACTCCACCGCTGGATGCGAGCGCCTCTGCTTCCTCGATGCCTACTCAGGCTATAACCAAATTCGAATGAAGGAGGAAGACCAGGAGAAGACCGCGTTTACAACGTCCTTCGGTGTGTTCTGCTACAACACAATGCCCTTCGGGCTAAAAAACGCGGGAGCCACCTACCAGCGGTGCATGCAGGCTTGCCTCAAGGAGCAACTGGGTCACAACATCCAAGTCTATGTCGACGACATAGTAATCAAAACCAAGGAGGAAGCCTCTCTAATCAACGACTTGCGCGAAACATTCGCCAATCTCGATCGTTACCGGATTAAGCTCAATCCGGACAAATGCGCCTTCGGCGTACCATCTGGGCAGCTGCTCGGGTATCTCATCTCCGCAAGAGGGATTGAGGCAAACCCGAAAAAGATAAAGGCCGTACTGGTGATGGAGAAGCCAAAGAACATAAGAGGCGTCCAGCAACTAGCCAGACGAATCACGGCCCTCAGTCGATTTATTAGTCGAATGGGAGAAAAGGCACTGCCCTTCTATGAGCTCCTCCGCAAAGCTGACAAGTTCGAGTGGACCAATGAAGCGCAAGAAGCATTCGAAGACCTCAAGCGCATGTTATCCACCTCGCCAGTACTGGTGACTCCACGAGAAAGGGAACCACTACTACCAACCAAGTGGTTAGTACAGTGCTCGTCGTTGAGCGGGCCGAGGAAAACAAGGTCCATGGCGTACAACGCCCGGTATACTACCTCAGCGAGGTCCTCACGCCAACAAAACAGCGGTACCCAAACTACCAGAAGCTGGCGTACGGCGTCTTCATGACCGCCCGACGACTGCGCCATTACTTCCAGGAACAGCCAATCGTGGTAGTTAGCGACGCCCCATTGGGACATATCCTCAATAACCCCGACGCCATGGGACGAGTTGTGCTTTGGGAATCGAACTTTCTCCACGAGACATCACATACGAAAAGCCCGACGCAATCAAGTCGCAAGTTCTCCCTGACTTCCTCGTGCATTGGATGGAAAACCAACTCCCGGACAAGCCAGATATGTCCTACCTCTGGACAATGCACTTCGATGGATCCAAGCGGAAAGATGGAGCAGGAGCAGGTGTCATACTGACATCACCTCAAGGGGACAAGCTGAAATTCATCCTGCGAATGCAGTTCATAGCCTCAAACAACGAGGCTGAATACGAGGCCTTATTGCACGGAATGAGGATGGCAAAAGCCTGCGGCGCAAAGAGGCTCATCATATATGGCGACTCCAAGCTGGTCGTCAACCAAACAATGCACGAGTGCGACGCACTAAATGACAACATGATCGCATACCGCGACCTCTACGATACACTTGAGGGAGACTTTGATGGTTGTGAGTTGCGACATGTAGGTCGCGAAAGCAACGAGGAGGCGGACGCACTCGCCGACATAGGCTCTACCTGCGCCCCCATACCACCTGGGGTATTTCTCGAGCGCATCTGCGAACGCTCCATCAAGCCAAAGGCCGCAGAGAAGAAAACAAGCGCAGCAATGGACTCGGGGGCTATGCCACCCAATGAGCCAATGGCACTCGATGACTTGGAACAAGACATAGGACTCGAGGGCCCAATGAGCATCATGATGATCGAACAATCCTGGACACAGCCGTACATTACTACCTCCTCAGTAAGCGCCTACCGGACGACCCGACAGACCCACGGCACATCGCGCGACGCTCCAAGGCATTCCCATTATCAACGGCGAATTGTATAAACGCAGCATCACAGGTGTGTTACAACGATGCGTCTCCTTGGCCGCTGGAAGAGCAGTCCTCCTCAACATCCATGAAGGGACCTACGGGCACCACGCCGGCAGTCACGCCCTCATCGCCAAAGTTCTACGAGCTGGATTTTACTGGCCCACGGCCATGCGCGACGCCAAGGACATAGTCCAAAAGTGCAACGCTTGTCATCGATTCGCGGACAAGCCACACGCACCAGGCGCAGAACTACGGCCTATTCCATTGGCCTGGCCCTTCGCACAATGGGGGCTCGACATGGTGGGCAAGCTCCCAAGGTCCTCACAAGGAGGCTACGTCTACCTCTTGGTCGCAGCCGACAAATTCACCAAGTGGATTGAGGCCATGCCAGTGACCAAGCAATCAGGTCACAGCGTGGTCAAGTTCTTCGAGTCCATCGTCTACCGCTTCGGCGTGCCGCACAGCATCATCACTGACAACGGGACAAACTTCACATCCAAAGAGTTCCAAGAATTCTGCGGAAACCTGGGGATCAACATCAGTTACGCCTCAGTCGCGCATCCACAGACCAACGGTCAGGTGGAAAAAGCAAACGGGCTCGTCTGCAGCGGCATCAAGAAGCGACTCCTTCGACCACTCGAGCAGGCCGCGGGTTGCTGGCCAGATGAGCTCCAATCCATACTCTGGAGCCTACGAACAACTCCAAACAGCACCACGGGCTACACGCCATTCTTTATGGTGCACGGAGCAGAAGCAGTACTACCCGCCAAAGTTCGGTACAAGGCGCCGCGCGTAGTCGCTTACAGCGAACAAGAGTCATCTCTTGCACTCGAAGACTCCGTCGACCTCCTCGACGAGGCAAGAGAAATCGCCACAGAAAGATCCATGATCTACCAGCAGAACCTGCGCAACTACCACAGTAGAAGGCTTCGACCCAGATCCTTTGTCGAAGCTGACCTGGTCTTGCGACTGAAGCAGCAGGGGTATCTCAAGCTCGAGTCCCCCTGGGAAGGACCGTACGTGATTACAGAAGTAATCCCAGGTGGAGCCTATCGCCTTCAAGATTTAGAGAGAGGAGTCGCATACTCCAACCCTTGGAACGTAGCACAACTGCGACGCTTCTACCCCTAGAAGTTTTTACTTTTACATCGCAAATAAGGCTACTCAGCCAAGGCTACTTAGCCACACATTGTACCTCATACTGTTCTTCAAGTAAATAAAAGCTGAGTGCCCCAAAACTCTGTGTTTTTCTTTTCACTTCTGTCAATTTTATACTCGGGGGCTGCGCCACCCTACATACATCTGTTCTTCAAACCAATAAACGCGATATCCTGAGTAGCTGGCACATCAATCAAACCCCTTAACGAAAACTCAACCCAACTGCAACGCACCTGGCAGGTTGACAAAGGGATGGCTAGGCTAATGAAAAGGACTCGCATAGTGCAACGCATCTCACGCCAACAAAGCTATTTATACACATTCAATAATAAAATATCTACAACCTATACATGAACTTTACAACACAAATACACTTATGTGCAGGATACAAATCTGGCTACTCCTGCAACAGAAGAACATTGGTTTGTTCCTCGAAGAAGTCGACAATCTCCTCTGCTGGACGGTCCACCGCCTGATAGTGCGGCACCATATTCCAAGCAGATCCGGCTGGCGGCGCTGGCAGACCGGAAGCTATGGCGGCGACATCCACGTCAGGCTTGTGCAATCGCACCATCGAGAGGGCGGCCTTGGCACCAGCCACCAACTTCTGCCTCACGCACTCGCGAACAACGAGCACATCTTGAAATTTGGCCAGAAGAGCCAACAGGCTTGATGGAGTGTCATCCAACAGGAACATCGCCCGATAGATGTTCTTCAAACACGACTACGACTTCTTCAAGAAGAGCAGCACTCGCGAAGCACAATCCTGCAGGGTCGCCAATGCAGTCGCACGATCATGATCTACCCAGAAGTATCCACTCTCTTGAAGTTGCTCCTGGGTGAGATCATGAAGCCGGATGGCAATCCTATCCCTCTCCTCCTGCGGATGGCATGCGCTAACAACTACACGAAGCAGCACCAACAGCATGAGTACAATGTACCATTGCGACTAACTACAAAGGAAAAGATGAGGATGAGCAAACTAACACTTAAACTGGTCGCCCAGCTGCGTCACCTCGCCAAGCAGATATTGCTCGCGGGCGGCGGATTTTTCCTCCTTTGACTTCCACACGTCTGCATTACCACGAATCAGGGGCAACTCATGCTCCAGCTCCTTCACGCGATCACGAAGTCGCGATATGAAGGACAGCTCCTCTACCCTAGAGCACGGCGGTGCCACTGTCTCATCAAGACATTGTGAATCCTGGTTTCCCCCGACAGGACCACTCGATGCACCCTACCACAACTCAAGACAAAGGCAATAAAGGCGACCAAATTAACACAAAGGCAAGGGGAACAGATGCATTCAAGATAAGCATAAGTGTTTACAAACACACTCGCCAGCAGGCACGTCCTTAGGCTAAAAAGGCAACTGATCAATTATTACAACAAGCTAACTACGGAGCAGCTGGCTTCTTCGACTTCGACGGCTTCGGGGGCTTCATCAAGTCCGTGGCAGTATCAGATGCCACTGACTTTCCGCCGGCCCCTGAGGCCGAAGCTTTCGCCGCCTTCTTCGCACGTTGGAGCTCCTCCGAATACTTGGCAACAATATTTATCAAGGAATGGCCATATTTGGCACAAGCAGTCGCAAAGGGAGCGAAGACTACCTGCTGACCATCCGTGCCAACAGGTATCGCCTTCGACACCACAGAGGGATCTATCTCGACTCCGTGGGCTTGCACCATGGCGAGTGACATCGTCGCACCAGCCGCCCGGAGGGAGTTCTTGTAGGTAGCAGGCACACCCCCAGCGAGTGACTCCACCAGCTTGTCCATATTATCGACCAGCTCCGCCTTCGGCATCAACTCCTCTCGGAGGTGACTAAGGGCGACCTTGGCCTTGGACAATGTATCCTGGATGGCGGCGCTTCGGTCCTCGACCGCAGATACCACGCCGGCCAGAGCATCATCACGACGAAGGGCCTGCGGGTCAAAATTCAAGTCGCCAGCATCTAAACCGAAAATACACACATGGATCAAACTTCTAGTGCCACCGGCAACACTCTAGATGCAGATAGGAACATCAATAAAATATCTCCAGTAAAAGATACCTGAGAGGGCCTTGGCGACTGAGAACAGTTGCTCTTCGAACAACTTTTCCCTGGCCGCAAAGGAGGCGCGCAGATCCTCTTCACGCTTCTGGGCATCATCACGAGCCGCGATTACCTCCTCGTGCCCCTTCACTGTTGCGGCTAATGTCTTCTCCAACGTGGCGACGTTGCGTAGTAAAGCATTATGCTCAGCTACATGGCAGTCAATAATTGGCTATCAGTCGATTACACCAAAACAGAGAGAAGACGAAAAGATTAAGTGTAGAAGCACTCACTTTCGACCACGCGGTGACGCGTCTCCAGCATTGCATGCTGGCGACCCATCGCCATCACCTGCTCCGCCACTTGCGCAGCTTCCTTTACAAGGAGCTGTCACACAAAACAAGGAGTCAGAAGAGGGCAACAGAAGGCGTTGACTGCCACATTAAAAAAAAAAGAAAGATGTACTTACATGGTCCTCTAGCGACTCCGAAGAAGTTTGCTGAACCGTCATCCGAGCAACTATTCGATGCTCCCCTACATGAGGAGAGCTCGAAGAATTGTGCCCGGAGTGGGCTGCCGCCGGAGGAGAAGGAGCGCGCTTGACCTCTACTTTGGCCCTTGAGGTTGCGACTCTAGATTCCTTCACAAACTCGACTCGCCAGAAGATGGCGACGCCTCTTTGGTACAAGACAAAATTCACACTGAGAAAAGGAAAACTCCAGGGCAAAGCCAACAAGAAGAAAACAGAGAAGAACTAGTGAACTCGCAAATTTACCAGTCAAAATTGTCAAGATTAAACGTGGCCTCCGCCGACTCTGATGAAGACTCCTTCGGCAATCGCCTCTTCTTGCGAGAAGATGGTGCCACAGCCCTCAGAGGAACGGCGGGAATTGGTGACTCCGTGCCAGCAGCTGTGCCTTCTAGAGTTGAAGGAATCGACACATCGGAGTCCTCGCTACGCGAATGCTTGCGAGTATTCGGGCTCTCAGACTCGGGGGCTTCCTCTTCCACATCAGAAGGGACAGTCGACTCGGACTCGTCCTCTTCCAAAGCTTCGCGAGAAATAATACCCTCAGGGAGAGGAGGCATACAAGGCGACACCGCCCAATCCTGCATACAGATAGTGAAGATCAGCAAACAGAACAGGTAAGCAACAGAAAAAGCATTCGCGAAAGTAAGCTACTGCGTAGCACAACTGTACCTCAGGAGGAGGATTCGAAGCATCGAAAGGAGGAACGACCGGCTCATTCGGAAGCACATCCTTGAAGGTGTACTTCGTGACCAGTCGCACCCTCTTATCTACCTCACTCGCAGACATGCCATCGGCAGACACACGAGTGGCATCATCAGCGCCACCCCATTGAAACATGGGATGGACTCTGGCCTGGAGAGGCTGGACACGACGACGCAGCCAAGTCCTGACAAGGGCGCAGCCTCCCGCTTCTGCGCCTATGCGACTCTCGAGGTCGCAGACGCGTTGATATAGCACGTCTGTCTCCGCGAGTTCGGAAGGCATGATCACGTTTTTCCAAGAACGTATCTTCTTGCAGGGAGTCGCGGGATCGAAAGGCGCGAGTCCAAAGTGCTCATCCTTGGCCTTCTGGTCGCGAACATAGAACCATCTGTCCCTCCATCCCTGGACGGACTTGGCGAGCTTGATGTCGAAGTAGGTGGCAGGGTCGACATGGATCCCACAACCACCTACGTCGTAAACTAGAGAGCCAGATGCGGACTGACGCTTCAGCTTAAATAAGCGTTTGAAAAGGCCAACGTGCGGCTCGATTCCGAGCCAGCACTCGCAAAGAGTGATGAAACAGGAGATGTGAAGAATTGAGTTTGGGGACAGCTGATGGAGCTGGAGCCCGTAGAAACAAAGGAGACCCCTAAGAAAGGGGTGGAGAGGCAAAGAAAGGCCGCGAATGACGAATGCAAAAAACATCACTCGAAAACCGGCGGGAGGCACATGAATGGTCTCACCGCTGGGGACGCACGCATCGGCGACTGCTGCAGAAATAACTCCGTCTTGGCAAAGAAGATGGAGATCCGACGCCTTGATGATAGAAGGGCGCCACGCGCCATTGGTCACGCGGGTGCCCGCGACCTTCTTTTTCCCGCCGGCGGCGGCGCTGGTGCCCGCAGTAGCGGGGGCACCCTTCTTCTTCGTCGCAGCGATGGTGGCTGTGGATTCAGCGGCGGCGCCTCCTTTATTCTTTCCCATTGTGCGGCGGCGATGAGAACGCAGAAAATAACTTGGAAATGAGCGGAGGTGGTCCAGATTTGAGGAGGAGATGAGCGCAGGGAAAAGCAGATGAGCAGCAGCAATGGCGATGGCAGCGAGGAAGAAAAGAGTGCAGATGGAAATTTACCGCCGTAGCGCCGCTACTTAACCCCTAGGATATGCAATCCAACGGCTCACAAAAACCCTACTGGGCGCGTGGCACGCATCGCGTTTGACACGTGGAGAAGAGGAAGCGCGAACCGTCCCTCCACTGCTCCCATTACGCGCAGAAATCGAGGAGGCACAGTTAATAATTAGATTACGCATGCCCAGTCAAATCAAAGTCAGAAAGTGGGACCCACCGCTCGTCACGTCCCGTCAAAATCGCTCAAGCAGGCAACTAAGGTCATGCAAGCATCAGCACTGACGTCCTCAACAGCTACGTAGTGGAAAACTTCGACTACTTTAGTCCTTGCTGGAGTCTTCGACTCCATCAAGCACTCGGGGGCTACTCCCATAAGGAGCACTGGCCGCGCACCCTACGATTTTTTTTTTCTTTTCTTATTGCAGGGATATAGGCAATCAAATTCAAACCCAACCACTCGAAACATGGTTCGACTATGGACATGGGTTACTCCCAGAAGGAGCGCCAGAAACAATTCCGACTGAAACAAGCAAGCAGAAGATGACAGCAGTCGCAAATGTTTTTTAGTCCCTGCATGAGTCTTTGACTGAAACAAACAAGCAAAGATGATAGCAGTCGCAAAAATTCTTTAGTTCCTGCCTGAGTCTTCGACTCAACCAGGTACTCGGGGGCTACTCCCATAGGGAGCGCTGGCCGCGTACCCTATGATTATTTGCGCAAAAACTGTATGTTGGTAACATCCGTACTCGCAGATCATGGCGACACCGCCTCATAATTTTCCCTACAAAGAGACTACGTCTCCTGGGTCGCCCGAATCGTCTCCGCGATGATAAAACTCAGATGCCGCGCTTATAGCGTGAAGGTAAGACCTGAATAAGGCCTGGCAACGCATTTAACTGCGCACTACCAGAAAAATATCCGTGCCTGCAGGCACGATGAACATGCCTTGATGGACGCGTCAAGTGCTCACACCCATATAACTGGAATTCGACTCCGGTAAGACCTCCGCGGCCTGAGTCGAATTACGCCAGCACTTTTCCGGATTCGAGTCCGGGGACTCGAGTTCGAGTAGATTGCGTTGTTTCACCCTAAGGTGGTCAACTGATACCGATACTGCGGCTATATCAGGCACGTATATCAACAATCCCTATGACATAAATGAAAGCAGTCGAAAATATACTCATTCAGGCACTCGAAGACTTCAAAAAGTACCTAGTCGAATCTGCGATTCCACTGAATACTCGGGGGCTACTGACATTGGTATACCCTACAGGTACTCAAGCTTGGTATATGCGGTCTAAATACGTACAGACCCACGGTGTCGCCAAGGCCCAGATGAAAGGACTCGAGTAACCTGTGGACTCTCGATTGCTTGAAGGACAAGAAGAAGCTAAAGATAGAAAGTTTGAAGGGGAAAACCCTAACTTGTAACCGACTCGACCTGCTACCCGAGACCTAGCTTATCTATATAAAGGCTAGGAGGGGCGGCGAGAAGGACACACGCAACCCTAGTTTCCACAACCCTCACCAGACTGCATCTGCGCACCATTGTAACTTTCGACTCCTTCGATAATTCCACGAGCAGACAAGCAGGAGTAGGGACCTCTACGAGGCCTGAACCTGGGTAAATCCTTTGTCCCCTGTGTGCTTGTTTGCTAGCCGATAGATGTCTCCAGCACTCCCTCCTTCTTCAAAACCCAAGTCCATAACAATGGGCATTGATGAGTTAAACCCTCGTCAATCAGGGAGAGGTTTTAGATCGAAACCTCGATCCTTTTTAGGTGGCATCGTGGTACCCAAGTCTTCCATAGGCAACTCGTGCTTAAGCATCTTAGGCTGATCACGGAGGATCCTGTCAATCTCATTCCTTTCTTCAATGAAGATTTCACTTTCATGATCTTCCATAAATTGCCGCAAAGCATTGTTAGGAGCAAGAGAAATAGAAGCAAGTTGTTCAACCCTAAAATCCTCATTATGGGTTTCCTCTTCGCAAGGTTCTTTAGTAAATTTCGAAAAATTAAACTCATAAGATTCCCCATCAAACTTAGTCAATATTTTCTCCCTCTTGCAATCAATAATAGCTCCACAAGTACTCAAGAAAGGTCTACCAAAAATGATAAGATAAGTTTTACTAGCAACTGAACTGAGTACTAGAAAATCAGCAGGGTACTTAATCTTACCACAAAGAACTTCCACGTCTCGCACAATACCAATTGGAGAGATGGTATCTCTATTAGCAAGGTGAATAACCACATCAATCTCCTCCAACTCGCAAGGACTGATTTCATGGATAATTTCTCTGTAAAGCTCATAAGGAATAGCACTGGAACTTGCACCAATATCACATAAACCATAATAGCAATGATCACCAATTCTAACAGAAAGCACGGGAACACTAGCCTTTTTAGATCTATTGGGATGTGAAACAATATTAGAAGCATCCTCACAAAAGACTATGTGCCCATCTTCTACGGTTTTAGTGACAAGGTCTTTCACAATTGCTACCACAGGTTCAATGTTTATTTGTTCATCAGGTTTTACAGTACTTTTTTCACTTTTGGTGATTACATTAGTTATCATAGGATGGTCCTTTACCTTTTCGGGAAAGGGAATCTTCTCGATATAAGGTTCGGGTAAGATGGGATCAATAATGCAATACTCAGCACTTCCAATAGGAGCATAGTCAACAATATCTTTGTAAGGGGCATGGTATTTGTTCCATCCCCTTTTTGGAATTTCGATATAGGAAGCAAAAGCTCTAAAGAATTCGTAATAACTTGCAAATCAAGACCATAAATATTACTAATATTTTGAAAGTCATCAGTTCCCATAAAAGATTCAATGCATTCATAATCATAATTTATACCTGACTTTCTACCTTTGTCATTCTCCCAAGCTTCAGAATTGTCTTGAATACGATCTAGAAGGTCCAATTTAGCTTCTTCTTCCATACGAGTGAATTATCTAGCACAAGAAGCATCCAATAAATCTTTATCATGTAGAGGGAGCCTTGCATAAAAGTTATTGATAATAATATTGTTGGGAAGCTCATGAATGGGACATTTGAGCATTAGTAACTTCAATCTCCCCCAAGCTCGAGTTGTACTCTCTCCATCAAGAGGCCAAAAGTTGTATATTTGATTCCGATCTTTATGAATCTCACTAGGAGGATAAAACTTTGAATAAAAGAGAGGTACTATTTCCTCCCATTCTAGAGCTTGACCATTCTTCATCAGCTTATACCATTCCTCGGCTCTTCCTTTCAGTGATAATGAGAATAACTTCTTCTTAACTTGATCTGTAGTAATACCTGCACACTTGAACAACCCGCATAATTCGTGTATAAAGAGTAAATGATCACCGGGATGGACAGTTCCATCCCCAACATAGTAGTTATCCATAACACGATCAATAATTCTTGTAGGTATTTTGAAAACATCTTTCTCAGCAGGTGGTGGCTTATATACTACCTTAGCAGTGGTAGTAGCATTACCAAATAAGAAACTCAGCGAATTATCCAAAACGAAAATAAAGCAACTAGCAGAAGTAAACAATACTCACAGTAGAAGTTTCCTTTACCAGTTCCACTCTCCAAGAGCGCTTCACTCCCCAGCAACGGCGCTAGAAAATAGTCTTGATGACCCACAAGTATAGGGGGTGTATCGCAGTATTTTCGATAAGTAAGGGTGTCAAACCCAACGAGGAGCAGAAGGTGCTGGCTAGTGGTATGGATCAGGAATTCTCTACAAATACTTAGCAAACAGATTTTTAGGGGTTTTCGATAAAGCAAGTAAACAAAGTACGAGTAAATAAAAGACAGTAGGAATGAATGCAGCAAGTGGCCCAATCCTTTATGCAGCAAAGGACAAGCCGGTTGTATTTCTATAGATGACTAAACGTTCTCGAGGACACATGGGAAGACTATCAAGTGCTTTCGCTTCATATAGTCGATTAATCTTCTTTAGCTTGCTAAGTGTTGTGTGGGTGAACCTGTGCTAATGTACCGCCCCATCCAAGACTAATACATACTTGTGATTATACCCCTTGCAAACATCCGTCAGTACAAGAAAGTAATTAAGGTAGAAACCTAACCACAGCTTTAAACTCTAAGACCCTTACGTCCCTTGTGCAATGGTTTCCTAACGGGGGTTCAGGTTTCTGTCACTCCGGCAACCCCTACGATTAGTAGCCAAATACGCAATGCATTCCCCTAGGCCCATATAGGTGAAGTGTCATGTAGTCGACGTTCACATGACACCACTAGAAGAAGTACACCACAACTTAAATAACAATCTATTGAATCTTTCTCAATGCAACTCCACTACTAACAACAAGACTTCTCCCATGTCCTCAAGAACAAAACGAACTACTCCCAAGACATCATATGGATCATGATCAGAGATGGAATAATGATGTATAACAATCTGAACATAAACAATAATTCAACGGTTCACTCAATAGCATCAACTACAAAGAGTAATCAACACCGGGAAAGTTTCCCCTATGAACTAATGCAAGATTCAACTCAATTGTTACAGCAATATGGAGATGGTGGTGAGGGTGTTGATGGTGATGATGGTGGTGATGATGATGATGATCCTGATGAAGTCCAGCTTGATGGTGGTGTTGATGGTGACGATCTCCCCTCTCCGGGAAGGAATTCCCCCGACAGAAATCTGTCTGCTGGAGAGATCTTTCTCTCTCGGTGTTTTCCGCCCCGCAGAGGCAGCGGAATCTTTCTGTCGTTGCTCCCCGAGTCTTAGGGTTTCGTGAGGTTGATATACGCCAGAGGAGAGAGGCTGGAGTGGGCCAGGGCGGCCACACCACTCCTAGGCGCGGCCTAGGCCTGCCCGCGCCATGGGATGATGTGGGCCCACTGTGGCCCACCTCCACTCCATCTTCTGGCATCCTGAGTCTTCTGGAAAAATAGAATTTTCCGTATATTTTCCTGGATTTTCTGATCTTCGCGAATTTTGCCTCCAAACAGCACCTTTTCCATCAGAATCCTGACTACAGTGGTCCATGCTCCAAAAGTCATCATCCATGCAAAAACAAGTGAAATAACATAAGTATCACTTCTCAATACGAAATATATCAATGAATAATAGTGAATTAAGACATAGAATAGCGATGCAAAATGGATGTATCAGGTTTACATGAATACAAAAACATAGGATTACTTTAAAACATGGTAAAATCAAAGTCAAACCTCATGGGAGAGTATATTTATGATGTTATCGTGTCTCTTGGGACCTCATTCTTGTTCTTTGCACGCGTAGGAATTTGAAAATGAGGTACAAGTTGGATATAAAGAATTGCATATGAGTTTTGGAGGATTCTAACCCATAGTTTTGGAAGATATCAAATTCCTATGGAGTCACCTCTTAGTTCCTATGCCCTCCATTCCATAAGAATCTAAACATGAGCTCTAACTTCATTATATTTCTCCATTGAGAAGTCCAATGCGCTTACACTATATTCCTGCAAAACTCTTGTGTTTATTTCCTATTCACCATCCTAAAACACATGTTACAAAATTCTTGTGTTTTTAATTCCTAATATTAATTTACTGTACCTACCATGTCAATCCTCTGTTTTTCCTATTCCTATTCCTACGTTTTTTTAAAACCATTGATCTAAAGAGGCCCCTAATATTGTTAATCAATCATAGGAAAATCTCCTGCATTTTTTCCTCTAGTCCATTCCTCTGAACAGTGCCAGCATAGGAAACTTAACTATTCTTACACTTTTTCTTTAATGAAAACAAGACCTTATTCCTTGGTGTGTTTGTCTGCATGCATTCATGATTTATTCAACACGTTTCTGCATCAATAATGAATCAATAACATGTTCAGATCTGAAATCATGGCACTCGGGCCCTAGTGACAAGCATTAAGCATAACAAGTTGCAACAAAGTCAAAAATCACTAATAGAAGATACTAGGCACAATGCGCTAACAATCCGATGCCATTACATGAACGATCTCATCCAATCCCTACCATCGCCATAGCCTACAGCGGGGGATTACTCACTCATAGATGGGGAAACATGGATGGTTGATGGAGAAGCGATGGTGATGATGATGGCGATGATCTCCTCCAATTCCCCGTCTCGGCAGGGTGCCAGAACGGAGTTTCTAGTGCTGTTTCGTGGAATCTGGTGGTGGCAGCGGAGCGGAACTCCTTCTGGAAAAACGTAGAACCCCCTGAGTTTTTAGGTTAGAAGACAACTTATAGGGCGAAGAGGGAGACCGAGGGGGTGTCTGGGGCGGCCAGACCACCCCCTGGCGTGGCCAGGTGGTGTGGCCAGGCCCCAGCCCCACTCCATCTCGTATTGTGGCTCCGTGAGTCTTCTGGTGAAATAGGATTTTTGGCATATTTTCCGGGATTTTTCCTGATAGTTGGTTTTCTGCACAAAAACTAGACACCAAGGCAATTCTGCTGAAAACAGCGTCAGTCCGTGTTAGTTGCATCCAAATCACACAAGTTTAGAAGAAAAACAATAGCAAAAGTGTTTGGGAAAGTAGATACATTTTGGACGTATCAACTCCCCCCAAGCTTAGCTTATTGCTTGTCCTCAAGCAATTCAGTTGAAAACTGAGTGCGATAAAAGAAACTTTCACGAACACATTTGTTTCATATGATGTATATATTCTCAACATGTGATCAACTACTTAGGCAATTCATAATAAGGAGTATGCTACTGAGTTTACTTAATAGTCATTGCAAGCTATGAAGAGATTCCAACTCAAAAATAATAAGTAGTATGAAACATAAACATAAGCAACATTACAATGCTCATAACAAGGTATGATAGAGTGGTATCTCGCTTGCCTTTGATTATGAATGCCAAGGCACCTCTGAAGTTCAGGTGAAGACTAGAAGTAAAGATATCAAAGATACAAGCATCAAAGTCATAACACAAATAATCAAGTTTTGAGACAAGCACATTACACTAAGAATGACAACTATGCTCTCAAGAAGGTGCTCATAGAATAAGTGGAGACTCAACAAGGAAATGAAAAGGTTTTGAATAGTTTGAAAGGCTTCCAAATGCTGAAAGTATGGTACTCATTAGCTTTGAGCTCTCATTGCCCCTATCATAAGCATCTTTAATATAGTTAAGGTGAAAGTGAGGTCCAATCTGAGTTATATGCTTAATAGCCTATAAACTGGAAATCTCATGTCCCTTGAGTACGAGGGTCGCTCCTCATGCTACTCAACTTTAGTTACCAGTAAGTTTTTGTCATCATAAATACGTGTGTATCATAGAGAACCGCCAACGGGGTACCCCTTGCCCGATGATACGGAAGAATCCCCATATCAAAGTGACAAGGCAAGCAGACAATGAGTATCTCAGCAATCTTCTTATTTACCATGGTAAAATGGTGCATTTTTCTCTCTTTCCTCTTTTCTCAAATCTCTTTTTTCTTTTCTTTTTCTCAATAGTTGTCTCTCTCTTTTGTTATAAGAAGAATGCTTCATAGATACTTATTATGGTTATGCTGCAGGTTTCCACCATGACGGCATGGATTAGACCGGCGGCCCAGGCATTTCTCTAACACACATACATAAATCCATGGACTTACAAGCTCCCCTTTTATTTCACACCGACGACATCCACAAACAAAAGAGCATGGTATCAACTGGGTATATATTTACAGGTGTTGAAAGCGTTCCCCATGACAGCACGGTTCTGCTAATCCCCAGCCTATAATTTGCAAGCATATAATTTCATGGATAGTCACAATGGTTCAGGTTTATTAGGTGCAGGAAATAAAGTGTGCCATCAAGTTCGTGAGAGCTTTACTAACTAACTTTCTCATAACAAGCAAACATTTTATTTGGAATAAAACAAGGCATATTAAATATGCACAGAACAGCAAATGATGCTAATAGGTAGGTATGGTGGGCACTTTTGGCAATATTTGGTTTTAGGGAGTTGGAAACACGAGTAAAACAAACTCAGTGTAAGTGAACGCTAGCAATAGTAAGGGAGCGACAAACAAGAGAGCAATAGCTGTCATAATCATGCTTGCAACAAAACAGGACTAATCATGGCATGAAAGTGATTCAAGACCCTCAAGGCAAAATAATTCATTGAGGCTTGACTGATTATTTCAGTCATATGCATGCGTGAGCATGTGCCAAGTCAATTCAAATGAAACATTCAGAGGAGGATACCACGGTGTCATATCAAGTTATGAATAGAGTAATGCAAGCAAACATTCATATGACATACTACAAACTATTAGCAAGCTGGGACTAATCATATGAAAGCAAGAACTACTAAGCATCCATAGATAACATACACCCTACATGAACAGGCTAAGCATGCCCACAAAGATGAGTATATGTACAAAAATGAAAACAAATAGAGTTCGTTACCAGCCTCTTACCACACCTCAAGTTGTCATTAATCCTCATTATTCCCTTCACTTGTGTGGCTTGAATAATAATATGAAACCAAATCCCACTAAGGACTGCTAAACCCTGCAACAAAACTCACAAAACCAAAGAAGAACAACAAATGTTTTTGGTGTTTTCGATTTTTTAAGGCAAGAACCAAAAGGAAGATCAAGCAAAGCAAAATCTTTTTGGGTTTTTCGAAAAGTTCAACACAAATCAAAAAGGGAAAAACAAACCAAGGCAAAAAGAAAATGAAACAAAAGAAACAACAGAAATATTTTTGGTCTTTTGTGTTTTAGAAAGAAAATGCAAAGAAGGAACGAAAACTAAAAGGAGAACGAAACATGAATATACAAAGTACCGACGCAAAATGATAAGGAGATGAGTGCGATGTCGGTGTACCTCCCCCCAAGCTTAGGCTTTTGGCCTAAGTGGCTATCAATCCAGATACTAGTAAGGGTTCTAAGCAGGCAGGTCATTGTAAGAATGATCGTAGTTAGGCCCGTGGGAAGAAGAAGCTCCCCAGTCATAAGTAGGTTGCTGATATGAAGACTCCCCCTCATTCGAGGGCTTGACCGAATCATCTGTGACCTCCCTTCTAGTATCCTGCTCCTGTTGGGAGAGCTCTCCCAAGTACGTATCAAACTCCTCCTCCGTGAGGGACCATCCTACCATGTTATCAAGGTTAAACAAAACAGGTGCAGGCAAAAGAACAACACGCTCGGACTTGCTCCTTCTCCAATTCAGCTTTGAGAAAGGTTATTTCATAAGACAACTCACTCAAACTAGCCCACGAGGAAACAAATTTATGTTGTATCATGGAATTAAGATCAAGCCTTTCTATGGAAAACTGAATGTCTAGATGATGAGGCACTAAACCATGCAATGCTAGTAAACGAGAAGCAATAAGGCCCCCATAGATTCCACCTTTCTCGCGATTAGCAGCAAGATGGAAAGCTATCAAAGCACCCAAGTTGTAAGACCTATCTCGTTTAAGAGCAGCAGAGATGAATGCTAGATCATATGAAGATAACTTATTGGCAGTTTTCCTAGCAAGAACACACTTGGCAATAAAGTAGGCAAAGTAGCGAATGGAGGGGAGATGAATGTTACAGATTTTCCCACTCTCCTTCGAGAAGTTGCTCCCTTGGCAAATTTCTGCGTACAAATCCATGAGTGGTTCAGGTCGCTCTTTAATCCTTCCACATGATCCCCACTGAGGTACCTTAATAGCTACACAAAAGTCATCGAGAGAAAGGTCGACAGCAATATTGTAAATTTTGTAGTGGATAGTGGGGTTAGGCAAAGAGTAACTAAATTGAAAGTACCGCACTACAGACATGGTTAGCTTCACAAATTGACAAGGTTCATCTTCCAAAAAGTGCTCCAATCCTGCATTAGCAACCAAAGTGTGGAAATCTTGGAAAATTCCTGTAGCTCTCATGAATTCGGAGCATGGATAAATGGAAAGAAAAACTTCCTCCTCTCGGTGAACCTTCATAACCTCAAGGCACCCATAGTTCATGTTGGTTTGGTTGATGCTCATTCATCTTCTATTCTGAAATTTAAACATCAATTAAACAAGTGGTTGCAAAGTGAATACAATGAAGGGTACTACTCATAGGGACTTGTAAGAGGCCTAAACATGCATCAAAACTATATCTCTAAGCATCAAACAAGCTTACAAGCTCTCATAACCTGTCACCTATAGTAGCAAAATACTCAAGATATAAACCACTAAACACAAATCTACTTGGACAAGCGGAGGAGTCACATACCGGAGAACAAATGCTCCAAATTTCATCAGCAAAGATGGCCTGAGCAAGGAGATCAAAAAATTGAGGGCGAGCACAGCAAGAACGCGATTTTGAGCAATGAACTGGTGTCTACTCGGGGGAGAGGAGAAAGTGGCAAGTGAGAGAGTGAGTGGAGAGCCAGGGGTGGCCCACACCATAGGCAGGCGTGCCCCAGGGCTGGCCGCGCCAGGGGATGGTGTGCTTGCCTGGTGGGGCCCCCTGGTAGCTTCCAGGCACTCCTCTGCCCATTTTTTCATGTAAAAATTTAATATGAATTTTCTAGAATTTTTCGAGACACTTTATTTTTGGGCATTTTTCAGGTATAGATGAATGATATTCTGACAGAAAAAGATTTTCTGGAATGATGCAATGACAAAACAAGGCTAGAGCTACAGAAGTTCTAAGACACTCTAACATGCAAGTAACTAACAACAAAACAAGAAAACTAAATGAAAGCAAAAACTAAAATGGATAGAATAGAAGTAAGCGGAGATAATCATGGTGAAAACATTGTTTTGTTCAATGAAATCCTTTTGTTAACAAGGTTGATTAGGTCTTGTTACCAAAACAATTTCATATGAGACAAAACTTTGTATTCCACTAATGATTATGTTACCTCAACCTTGATAGCAATGGTCCCAATCATAATAGTTTCAATTTTTTCCCTTGGTATGGGACAATATATTTCTCCAACTTAAACGCCCTTAACATGTTCAATTGAATTCAAACCATAAGTCCTATCAATCTTCTTGGGGAAATAGACAGTATGTTCCTTGTCATTAACATTAAAAGTCTCCTTTCCTTGATTACAATTAATAACAGCTCCTGTAGTATTAAGAAAAGGTCTCCCAAGAATAAGACATATTATCATCTTCAGGCATTTCAAGCACAACAAAATCAGTTAATATCAAGAAATTATGAGCCACTTCGACAGGTACATCCTCACATATACCAACAGGAATAGTGTTAGAATTATTAGTCATTTGCAAAGATATATCTGTTGGTATTAATTTTTCTAGTTGAAGTCTCTTATAGAGAGAAGAAGGCATAACACTAACTCCAGCTCCCAAATCACACAAAGCAGTTCTAACGTAACTATTCTTAATAGAGCAAGGAATAGTTGGAATCGCTGGGTCTCCAAGTTTCTTTGGAACCTTACCATTAAAGGAATAATTAGCAAGCAAAGTAGAGATTTCTTCATTAGGGATCTTCCTTTTATTCAAGACAATATCATTCATATACTTTGAGTAAGGAGGCAACTTAATAGCATCAGTCAAAGGAATTTGCAAGAATAAAGGTTTTGTCCACTCACAAAATTTATTATAGTGTTTCATCTTCCTTTGACTTGTGTTTCTTATCAGGGAAAGGCATAGGTTTTTGGACCCAAGGCTCTCTTTCACTACCATGTTTCTTAGCAACAAAATATTCTTTAGTGTATTTAGTATTCTTAGTGTGTTTTTCAGGTTCTTGTTCAATCTTTTCTTCATTAGGAACATCATTTTCTTCATTACCACTTTTAGTTTCAGCATCAGAAATAGATATACTATTAGGATCTATAGCAGGTTTAGAGGGTTCTACAATAGTTTTATGTTTCTTTTTCCTTTTCTTACGAGTAGAGCCACTATTTTCAGCTTGTTGAGAATCCTACTCAATTCTTTTGGGATGCCCATCAGGATATAGAGGATCCTGGGTAGCAGCACCACTTCTAGTTCTAATTTCATAAGCATGTTTTTCTTTAGCAACATTAACTAGCAAGTCTTTTTGCACTTTAATAAGTTGATCTATTTGAGTTTGAACCATTTGAAAGTGTTTAACAATCATTTTAACATCATTAGAGGTTCTTTCAACAATATCTTTTAACTCAACAATAGCTCTAGTGTTTTCCATTAGATGATTTTGCACCCTTTTATTAAAATTATCTTGTTTAACAATAAAGATATCGAATTCTTCTAAGCATTGATCAGGAGGTTTAGAGTAAGGGATATCACCTTCATCAAAGTGTTGGAGAGAGTGTACCTCAATAGTGGATGAGTGGGGGATAGGCTTACATAATTCTTCTATAGGAGGTAAATTATTGACATCTGCAGCTTTAATTCCCTTCTCCTTAACGCATTTCTTAGCTTCCTTCATCACTTCATCATTTAATTCAATAACTCCACTCTTCTTAGATAATGGTATAGGCACCGGTATAGCTGGTTCAGGTATGATTACTTCAGGTATAGCTGGTTTAGGAGGAGTCCAATCTTCATAGTTCTTGCTTATTTTAGCCATTAATTCCTCAGCTTCCTTGGGAGTCCTATTCCTGAAAACACAATCAGCACAACAATCTAGGTATTTCCTAGATTCTTCAGTTAGTCCATTATAAAATATATCAAGAAGCTCATTCTTTGGTAATGGACTTCCAGCCTGTGCATGAATCAAAGCACAAAACCTTGCCCAAGATTTAGGCAATATCTCTTTCTCTCCCTGTTTAAAATCGAAAAGTTCCTGCAAAATAGCATGTCTAGCACTAGGAGGAAAATATTTCTGCAGGAAAGTACTAATCAAGCAATCGGGGCTATCAATAGATCCAGGAGGTAAATTACTGAACCAAGCTTTAGCTTCCCCTTTCAGTGAAAAGGGGAAAATCTTAGCAACAAAGTAGGTACGCATCTTAATATCATCAGAAAATAAGCCACTCATGGTAGAAAGCTCAGTCATATGTGATACCGCGCTTTCATTCTTAGTCCCACAAAAAGGTTCTTTCTCAACAATAGCTATGTAAGATAGATCAAGAGAGAAATCATAATCTTTATCTTTAATGTTTATGGGAGAAGCAGCAAACTTAGCAATAGGAGACAATTTGGGTCTAATAGTTCGCCTCTGAAGGAGATTCTTAGCAGCACTCCTATCATGGGTGTTTTTGCATTCTTTAATAAATTCATCGGTCATCTCAACATAACCGTCTTCAATATCCTAACTCTCACAAGACTCAGGTGAACTAACAGGTGTAGTAGTGTCTTCGTTAGGAGTTTCAGTATTTCCAGCTATAGTTCTAGCAATCGTAGCATCTAGGAAAGGACCTAATGAACCACTCTTATCAAGCACAGTAGAAGCAGCATCATAAGTATCAGAAGTCTCAGATTCAGCAGTAGTAGCAGTGTGTGTAGCATGTGTATGCGGTGGTGTAACGAGCTTACTCATAAAAGATTGTGAATCAAGAGCAACAGAGGTGTTCAGAACTGTACCTCTTTTTGTAGCGGATGGTAAAATAGGAACCTTGCCATCACGAGACTTACCCATGATGGATGGATGGTAGCGAAAAATAATGATTCCAAGTGGACTTGATAAATAAAGCTATGCTCCCTGGCAACGGCGCCAAAAAATAGTCTTGACGACCCACGAGTATAGGGGGTATATCGCAGTATTTTCGAGGGACGTGAAACCCAATTTATTGATTCAACACAAGGGGAGCCAAATAATATTTATAAGCCTTAACAATTGAGTTGTCAATTTAGCTGCACCTGGAAACAATCTTGCTCATAGCAGTTTATCAGTAGCATCAGTTTTGTAGTAGCAATAGTAAAGTAACAGCAGTAGTAAAAGTAAAGACAGTAGTAACAATTGTAATAAACAGTAGGATTCAAGCATGGTAGGCATAGGGATGGATGGACGGGCGTTGCATGGACAAGACAATTCACATTTCAATCCAAACATAGGGCAATGGCAGATAAATAAGATAAAGCATCCAAGTACTAGATAATCATAGGCATGTGTTCCATATATAGTCATACGTGCTCGCAATGAGAACTTACACAACATCTTTTGTCCTGCCAGCCCGTTTGCAGCGGGGCCTCAAGGGAACTACTGGAAATTAAGGTGCTCCTTTTAATAGAGCACCGGAGCAAAGCATTAACACTCCGTGAACACATGTGATCCTCACATCAAAGCCATTCCCTCCGGTTATCCCGATTTCTGTCACTTTCGGGCCATTGGTTCCGGACAATAATGTGTATATACAACTTGCAGGCAAGACCAAAAACAATACTATCATAATCAATCAATAACATGTTAAGATCTGAAATCATGGCACTCAGACCCTAGTGACAAGCATTAAGCATAACAAGTTGCAAAAAAGTCAAAAAGCACTAATAGAAGATACTAGGCACCATGCCCTAACAATCTGATGCCATTACATGAACGATCTCATCCAATCCTACCATCCCCATAGCCTACAGCGGGGGATTACTCACTCATAGATGGGGGAAACATGGATGGTCGATGGAGAAGCGATGGTGATGATGATGTCGATGATCTCCTCCAATTCCCCGTCCTGGCAGGGTGCCAGAATGGAGTTTCTGGTGCTGTTTCGTGGAATCTGGTGGTGGCGGCAGAGCGGAACTCTTTCTGGAAAAACGTCGAACCCCCCCCCCCCCTGAGTTTTTCGGTCAGAAGGCAACTTATAGGCAAAGAGGGAGACCGAGGGGGTGTCTGGGGCGGCCAGACCACCCCTGGCGTGGCCAGGCCTGGCCGGCGCGGCCAGGTGGTGTGGCCAGGCCCCAGCCCCACTCCGTCTCGTATTCTGGCTCCGTGAGTCTTCTGGTGAAATAGGATTTTTGGCATATTTTCTGGGATTTTTCCTGATAGTTGGTTTTCTGCACAAAAACTAGACACCAAGGCAATTCTGCTGAAAACAGCGTCAGTCTGTGTTAGTTCCATCCAAATCACACAAGTTTAGAGGAAAAACAATAGCAAAAGTGTTCGGGAAAGTACATACGTTTTGGACGTATCACCGAGGCTGAAGATATTGCATTACGCAGCTGGTACTTGGCAGAGCTTGGCTAGAATATCCTGTGAATTCGCACCAGGGGTGCACGAACTAGCAGCCATGGTAATCCTGTATCATACATGGGTAGAGAACTGCTCACTTATCCCTCGCTCCACTGACACGTTTTCTAGAGGGCCCTTAATTTGGATGACCCTGTAGCACCGGACTAGATCAGAAGGGATAATCTTGAAGGAAGGTCAGTGTTTGTGGGAATCAACCATCCATTCATCCTCAACGCCCCTACAAACTTCGAACCTGGTGCTGTCGATGTTGACGAAGCTCTGCCAGTGTTCAGAGGAGACTGTGTGTTTGCTACACACATGCGTTGCCAACATTGCCCACAGCCAGTTCCAGATTGGAGCCGCATGCACGTCAATGGGGGAGCTGCCATAGGTTCATCACTTAACTACATTGGAGCGGAACTTAGAGAGCAAATGTTTGAAGCACCAATGTGGTTCGTGTCAATCCTACCTTGTTAGAACTATGTGAAATTTGACCAAAATACCGAAAAGCTGATTATGAGCACTCGCAACATCATTTCTGTAGCTAGTACTTGTCACCATGTAATGTACAATACTATGTACGTAGTACTTTCATACTATATTGTAGTATCAGTACTTGCAACATCATTTCCACTATTGCTTGTACTAGGCACCATGTACGTAATAATATACTTCCATAGTATGTGTTTGGTGTTTCCCTATTCAAGCACTCAAGCTACCATGCCCAATTTTCTAGGCAATTAATTTTTGCATGACAATTAGTATGTGTTTGCTTTGTCCACAGCATTCGTGTAACCTCGCCGCATTTATTCCCTCACCAGCCCCCGCCCCAGCCCCAGCCCTCTCTCACACAGCACTCCTTAATCGCCATTGCGCTTCCCTCCATTGACGACCACCACCGCCACAACTTACTCGTCTTAGGCGGGTCGGCTGCGGGCGGCGAGCCCTGCAACCTCATCTATAGAGCTGTCGCATCCCTTAGACATCGCGGTGGCAGTACGGCATGTACATAATCCCCGGAACCCTTGATCTTGATGATGAGATGCGGTCAAGCTTTTATTAGCGCTTGGTTAACATTGGGTTGGTGTTGAGTATAGTTCTCATCTAGTGCATTTAACCCGTCTGTATACTACAGTTTAGTTTTACACATGCAAGCTAGTTCTGGGGTTAGATCTATGGTGAACTGTAATAATAAGTTCAAATTTTGTATTGATTGATCCATGGCTGATGATGATTTGGGAGGCCACTCAGTATGTTTTGATTTAGATTTGTCTTAGGGGCGGAGGTCCCTTTAATTTGGGCAAGTTAGGGTGGCTGCTTCCCAACCCTGTTTTTTGCCAAAATTTCGAGTATATGTATGCATCTCTAGCACCAGCAGAAGATAGAGCTCATCATGTTCATTTGTTCATATGTTCCTGGGTGTTCGGTATCTGTACTGCTCGATAAAGAACTGCACTAATGTGATGCCTAGACCTTGGTAGTAGTACTAATATAACCGGCGTTCATGCTAGCTTGAGTTAAGACTTTAATTTGTGTACTTCGATAAGAAAATTGCTCCACTTTACTTTCTTAGCTGATCTTGTATTGTACTCTATCAGCTAATACTATACTATTTCACAATTATTGATAGCTGGTAGAGACATTATCTGTCCACGGGATTTTTTTGCAGTGTTCGGGCAAGAAGAGCTTGGATATACTCATCATCGAAGAAGACAAGAGAGCCATGTGCAGTCTGGATGGAGGGGATAGCTAGGAACACCCATGTGGAGAACACATGTGACGAGTTCTGCTAGATGCTGTTAATACCAAGAGGGTTAGATGTGCGGAGCATACTGATGGCTCAGTGTCGGCGCCAGGAAAATGTTGGTGCGATGTTGATGTAGAGCTCGCTGGGAACCCCAAGAGGAAGGTATGATGAGCAGAGCAGCAAGTTTCCCTCAGTTATGAAACCAAGGTTTAATCGAACCAGTAGGAGTAAGGAAACACCCCAAAGGTGTTGCTAGCTGAGCCTTGGCAGGGCGCACTACCGATGCTAGTAGCAACGTGGAGACCTGCACAACACAACCACAGAACTTTGTCCCCAACTTGCGATGAGGTTGTCAATATCACCGTGTTTTTCGGAAAACAAAGGATTAAACGTATCGAATGGAAAGAAGTAATAGTTTGCAGAAAGTAAACACAAAGAAGTAAACAGTTTGTAGATTGTATGTAAAGAAAAGGACCAGGATCCATAGTTTACTAGAGGTGGCTCTCCTTAGACAGATAACATGCTGGGTGAACAAATTACAGCGGGGCAATTGACAAACATCGAGAAAGCAATACATGCATATACTAATCATCTTGACTCCTTTGGAACTTGATTGGGCATTACAACATTATATATAGACCGCCATCCAACTGCATCTATGACTAATAATCCACCTTCAAGTTATCATCCGAACCCCCTCTAGTATTAAGTTGCAAGCAACAGATTATTGCTATACGAACTGCGTGTAAAGTAAACAATACAATTGTTCTATGAACAAAGCATTGTTGTCTTCTCCCTAGTAGCAACAGCACATCTAGTACCTTAGAGATTTCTGTCACTTCCCCAGATTACCAGATGCATGAACCCACTATCGAGCATAAATACTAACTCTTGGAGTTGCTAGCATCTACTTGGCCAAGATAGCTACTAACAACGGAAAGCATGCAAGATCACAAATAACAAAGACATGATAGAATCAATAATCAATCTGGAATAGCATCTCAATATCCATCGGATCCCTGCAAACACAACATGTATGAATTACAAATAGATGATCTTGATCATGAACGGAGCTCACAAGATCTATACATGAAAGCACAAAGGAGGAAAACTAGCCATTTAGCTACTACATGGATCCGTAGTCCAAGGATGAACTACTCACGCATCACATCGGAGGCTTGCATGGTGATGAAGAAGGCATCTAGGGTGAATTCCCCTCTCCGGCAGGGTGCCGGGAAGAGCTTCAGATCCCTCCTGATCTAGGGATGGAGATGACGGCGGCTACAGACTCTTTCGTGGATTTTTGATCGGGCCCTTAGGGTTTTCGTCCCGAGGGCATCTTATAGTCAGAAGGGGAGGCTGAGGGGGTGCCAGGGGCCACCACACCACCCCCTGGCGAGGGCCAAGCCTGGCCGCGTGGCCAGGTGGTGTGGCCGGCCTCTGGCCCCTCTCCGTCTCATATTCTGGCATCTGATGACTTCCGGAAAAATAGGCACTTTGGCTTTTGTCCCGTCCAATTCCGAGAATATTCATTTTCTGACATTCCTAGAACCAGAAATAGCAGAAAATAGGCAGCTGGAATGTGGCACTTGTTAATAGGTTAGTCCAAGAAATCATATGAAAAGTACTCCAAAGTGTGGAAAAGAACAAGAAAGTGGATAAAACCAAGCATGGAACATCAAGAATTATAGATAAATTTGCAATGTATCACATACCCAGCTCCTTTTTGCCAACGTTTGGCAGTGAGTATCCAGAGGCCATCAAGCTAAAGATATGCAAAGCCTAAAGCTGGGACGTTGAGCTGAAGAAGCAAGATGGCAAGGTAATCCTTGACGAAGGATGGCTAGATTTTGTCACAGCACATGACTTGAAGGTATGATACTTTCTGGTATTCAAGAAGCTTGCCACCACTTCCTTTAAGGTGATAGTATTTGATCATGATAACTACGAGAAGGTGATCAGATGTGCAGGTTATCACCCATCATTTGATGGACAATTTACTATATCGTAGGTGTATTAATGTAGTGACTGTTCGCTTCTAATTATAATTATTATATAAAGAGGTGCTTAAACACCTTCCGTTATCATGCATCCTGTTGGAACACCGTGGTACTTAATCGCGCTAGGCTCCTATGTGGAGGTATTTATTGTACTATGTTTGCAGCAAAACTGCAAAATAAACATCTAGTGTACTACTTCTAGTATTGTACTACCTCATGTTCCAAAGTATTAGGGCTGGACATAAAACTTGAAACTCGACGAGTTTAATGAGCACTCGTTTGCTCGGCTCGTTCAAAATCGACTCGTTTCCTTAACAATCTGAGCTGAGCTGCAGTTTTTGCTCGATATCCTTAATGAGCTAAATGATCGAGTGAACAATGTTCGTGAACTACTCGTTAAGCTCGGTAACAACCAAGGTAAGGCCCACTTACGTTGCTACATGTCTAATCTGGCAACCCATCTAAGGCAAACATTTAGCCCATTGAGTAAGACTGATCAATCCAGGAGCGAGAGCGACCGACCAAAAACCTTACCCTAGACTCTTCCAATCGATTTAGAATATTTCTCATGTGCCTCATCAACTCGTCATCTCCCACTACATACCCCATCTCCATCTTCTTGATCTGGATCTGCTGACCGCGGCACTGATCAAACCCTGCCGACTATCATTTTTAACTATCGGTATGCCTCTATATGAGGCTGATACATTTTCATAACGAGCAGCTTGTGAGTGCTCATTAACATCTAATGAACCGAGCTGAGCTTTACTTTTTGCTCGTTATCCTTAAAGAGTTTAATGATCTGAGCCTTAATGAGCATGAGCCTTAACGAGCCGAGCCTTAATGGGTCGACATGCTCGATAGTCCAGCCCTACACAGTATAATCCTTTTTAGCAAACTAAACAAACATCATCTGGTCAAACATGACAGCAGTAGTAACTCTAGTCGGCGTACACGGCAGTGTGCTGGGCTAGCTATAATGGCCCAGGTTGTGACATGGTTAATTTAGGGCACGACAGCGTGTCGGCCTAGCTATGAAATGCGCCAGGATTTCAGATGGTTAATTTAGTGCACTATAGCATGTAAGCCAAACTAATTGGCATCCTGGATGCAGCTCTAGAGGCCTTGCAAAAAAACTCGTTCAATGAGCCATCCCATCTTCCCCATCTCGGTTGTTTTTATCCCCACTCGCCAAACGCCGCCTGGCTCCACATTTGGGATCGTCTCCAGTGCACGCTTCGCACATTTTCCTCGCCATCTCGCCCGCTGCATCGGGTCTTGAAGGGCACGGGCCACCACTCTCCAAAAGTCCCCCTATAGTCATACTCTGGTCCGACCTCTTCCCCCAATCCATCCCGATGTCGCAATCGACGCACAACCCACTGCACGACATCTGGAGCAAGGGCAGCGATGACATTTTCAACAAAATAGATATGCGTATGAACACTACCAATGCCGCCCGACTGGATGCATGCTCCAAGGAGTTGTACCGCCAAGTCGTGGGCGGAAAAGGTAGCAGATGCCCCAACAACCACTGCGGGACATTCGTCCCCTACAACAACGTCTACGACCACATAATCTGGTGCTTTCACGGCCATCAAGTCTGCACGGAGCCTAGATGCGAGTTCATCACCTTATCGGTAGAGCTAACACCTATGGTAGAGCTCCTCGACCACCTTAGAGTTGCCCACTCGAGGACTGCGCCCATAATGCCCTATAGCCACAAACACTGGGAGTCGTCTAAGCCGGTGCCCACAGGGGGCTCGCAGAGAGCGGATATCATCGGCATCGAGAAAGAGGGCACCGTGTTCATCGCCCAAATTGATGGCCACACCATGGGCATCATCATATCCCCCAGGTTCGTCAGTTCAGGGGCATGCGAATCGTCGTGGTACAACGTGAAGCTTTAGTCGTTGTCTCTATGGCATGAGCTCCATGCGGTCGAAATGGTGGCGACATCTGAGCTGACGAGCAGGCCATCATCGGCCGAAGTCGCCCTGGAAGGGATTAGGTCGTACCTGTCGCAGCCGCGGTGTTACCTAGAAACTTCTGAACCGTTCGTCGGAATTCCCTGTGGATTAGGAGTATTGCATCAACAAGTTTCAAAAGTAAGATAAAACATCTAAATATTCTTTGTGGTGATCCCGATGTTAAGATATGTAACGTTGTACTAATTAATTAGTACTTTATGTTGGTGACAGATTCAATTTGTATGGGGAGAGGTGAAACAAGTTTGCGGCAATGTATACCTATTTCCAATGTACGCTGCTGATATAGTGGGCCCACGGGCGACGGTGTGACAAGGAAAGGGTAATAGCAGGAAAGAAAGTGCTACCCGGCCAGCACTTGACACGCTGTTGCGTTATGCCACGTATTTTGTATGGAGGTCTTAACTTGCTACTGCTAATCTATTCGGTAGTATACATATGTACTGGTACTTGTTCAGATCGACCGATCGAGTGCTGAATATGGACTCTCTTTCCTTATAAGTCATGGCCTTGCTACAACTATTGAATTTCAATGTCTGCATTGCTAAATCTGTCATTTCTTTTAGCCATTGTCTATACTACTAAATAGGTCACTTTGAAATGTTGTTGAAACTGTCAAGTGGTGCTGAATATGAACTGGGAATCTGTAGATATTTTTTCTGTCTTATGTTGTACTGCTCAAGCTTCAAATGCTACTCAATCTGTCAAGTGTTATGTCATTACTATTACTATGGTATTTTCAAGAACTAATACTGATGTACTGGTACTTGTTTAGATCAAGTGCAGTAGATGGTCTTTCTTTATTTTTTAAACTTGGCTTTGTCACAATCTAGATGATGCTTGGGCATTTTGGGATGCATATATATGGGGGTCACACTGGTATTAATGTGAAGAGGAGGTATGCACACAAAAGCATACTTGATCGTTAGTTATGCTTGCTCCAATGATCGAGTTGAAGGAAATATGCCCTAAGAGACAATAATAAAGTTGTTATTATATATTCCTTATATATATGATAGATGTTTATTTTACATGCTAGAATTGTATTGATCAGAAACATCAATACATATGTGTTTAATAAACAAAAAGGGTTCCTAGTTATGCCTCTCTTATAGACTACCTTGTTGATTAATAAGATGATCAAGGTTTCCTGATCATGGACATTAGATGTTGTTAATAACAAGGTCACACCATTGGTGGAATGATGTGATGAACATTCATCCGAAGTATAGCATTACGATCAAGTCATTATGTTTATATTGCTATAACATCATACGAAGTAATCTTTATCCTTAGACCATGAGATCATGTTAATTGCTAACACCGGAAGAGTATCTTGATAACATCAAACGTCACACCGTAACAGGGTGACTATAAAGATGGGTTCAGTACTACGAAGGTGTTATGTTGAGGCTCATGGATCAAGAGTGGAATTTTTCAATCCAGATGATGGATAGATATACTCTGGGCCCTCTCGGTGATATCACATTAGGATAGCTTGCAAGCAAGTGATGTGATCACTAGAATGTTATATCACGGGAACGAGAAAAGAGTGCATGTCGGTAACGAGATCAAACTAGGTATGGAGATACCGATGATCGAATCTCGGACATGTAATATATCGAGAGACAAAAGGATTTAGTTACAAGCGCTAAAGGTTCTCACGATCACAGAAGTCATCGTTGAATGTGTAGGAGTCAGTACGGATCTCCATGTCCCGCTGCTGATTATTGATCGGAGAAGGGTCTCGATCATGTCTGCATTATTCACGAAACGTAGGGTGGCACACTTAAGAGTTACCAGACACCATTTTGGAGCACATATGTTTCAGACGAAAGAATTGCAAAGCGTAGGAATTGTTTCAATAGAAACCGGAAATTGTTTCGGGTGAAATTGCAGAAGGTGGTTCTGCATGTGATATTGAAATATTGCAAGGGGCTATATGTGAATGTTTGTTAATTAAAGTAATTAACTAAATTCTGAATAAATTTAATAAAAGGAGTTTTATTAAATGAGAGAGCATTAAATTTGGAGAAATTTAATGCATTTAAAGTGGAGACTTTAAAAGGGAATGTGAAGAGGCATTTTAATGTGGAGGGGTTACCACCACATGAATGGGAGAGGTGAGGGGTCACCCCCCCCCCCCCCATGCGCCGGCCATGGAGAGAGGGGCACCCCCCCTCCTCCTATAAAAGGCCACCCATTCCCTCCTTCATCCACACACCTTGTGAAGGATCTCTCTCCCCCTCTAGAATTATTCCCCCATGGTCTCGGATTAGCGAGATACATGTTCCCGGTGGCATTTTGTCTGGAAGGAGTTGCTGCTTCCGCTGGATCACTAGAGCGAGGAGGTGGAGGTTGTCCGATGGCTTGAACGTGTGTGTGAGTGCGGATGCACTGCTGAGTTGCGGCGCTCGGACTTCCTCACGATCTTGAGATCGGCAAGTGTACGACTACATCAACCACGAGTTCCTACTCGTTAACAAAGCTCGTTGTCTACGAGGGTAAGTTCTCATTGGATGTATGTCCACCCGTTGCTTTGTACCTAGTAGATAGATCTTGGCGTGTAGTTCACACTGTAGGAAAATTTCTGTTTTCTATGTTGCGGACCCAACAGTGGTATCAGAGCCTAATCTATGCGTAGGTGCTTAGCACGGGTAGTACACATATGTTGATATGTGGGGGAAGATGATCATGTTATTGCATCTTCTATGTATTTTGGATATTGGTGACATAGTGGGATGAAGCGGCCCGGACCAACCGTACATGTCATCGTACATGAGACCGATTCCATGACTGACATGCAACTTGTTTTGCATAAGTTGCTGGCGGGTGTCTGTCTCTCCTACTATAGTCAATATCTGATTTACAACGAGTTGCTAATAACTTAGTTATCCTCGTTGTGTTTCATGTCCATAGGTGAGAACGGTTCTATCTCCGAAAGCCCTAAGCCACGTAAAACTTGCAATTGATAAATTAGAGGCGTCTAGTTTAGATCGTTGCTGGGCTAGTGTATTGATATGGTATTGTTGTAAATAGATGTATGGTAGATACTTTTACAACACAGTCAACATGTAAGTTCCATAGACCTTGGCCTTACACACAAAGTAATGATAGAGATCATACCACGATGCAAGTGATAGAGATCAAATGCATGGACCATATCATCTCACTTTACACATTAGATGTTAGCATCTTATACTGCTAGTTTGGCGTGTTTGGTAGCATTATAAGATGATCCCTCATTTAGATATCAAGATAAAAATGTGTTCTTCCTTGAGTATGCACCGTTCTATGGATCGTGTTTCGAGACATCACGTGATGATCGGGTGTACTCGAATCTACGCTTTCATAGGAACGGGTGTAAGACAGTTTTACACACGCGAATACTAAGGTTCTTACTTGGCGAGCCTAGCATGTACAGACATGGCCTCGGAACACGGACCGAAAGGTTAAGCATGAGTCATATGGTTGATATGATGCCCATATAGATGCTCGCCTTTGAAGCTATATCAACTCACGTGATGATCGGACTTGGTGTAGTGGATTTGGTCCATGTAATCACCAAAAGGACACGAGGGATGTCGTTTTTGAGTGGGAGTTCATTAGTAATTTGGATTAGTTGAACTCAATCTATCATAAACTTAGTCTAAATAAACTTTACAAATTCTGTTGTAGATGGCACCACCTGCTTTTAATTTCAATGTGTTCATGGAGAAAGAGAAACTTGCTGCGAATGGTAGCAACTTCACCAACTGGGCTATGAATTTGAGGATTCTCCTCACTGCTGCACAAAAGAAATATGTGCTAGATGCACCGCTAGGCCCCCCACCAGCTCCTGATACCCCTGACGAGGAAAAGAATGTCTATGTGACTCGTCAGGAGGACCACAACTTAGTTCATTGCGGCATACTGTATGGGCTAGAGCCAGAACTTCGAAAGCGTTTCGAAAATGGCAATGCCTTTGATACCATGGGAGAATTGAAAATGATTTTCGATACCCATGCTGCCGTAGAGAGTTATAATGCTACTGAAAAGTTCTTTAGCTGCATGATGGAGGAAAACAGCTCCGTTAGTGAGCACGTACTCAAAATGTCTAGGTACGCCGATAAGCTTGTGTCCTTGGGAATAACGATTCCCATTGACTTAGGCATACATCGTGTTCTCCAATCTCTGCCACCTAGCTACAAGAGCTTCGTGATGAACTATAATATGCAGGGCATGAAGAAGTCTCTTCCCGAGCTTCTGTCAATGCTTAAGACTGCAAAAGTGGATATTAGGAAAGAACATCAAGTGTTGATGATCAATAGGACCACCGGTTTCAAGAAGGACAAGAAAGGCAAGCACAAGGGAAAGAAGGGTGGCAAGTCTGTTGCCACGCCTGAAAAGAAACCCCGGGCTAGCCCTAAGTCTGACACCGAGTGCTACTATTGCAAGGGGACTGGCCATTGGAAGCGCAACTGCCCCAAGTATTTGGCAGACAAGAAGTCCAGCAAGGCAAACAAAGGTATATGTGATATACATGTTATTGATGTGTACTTGACTAGTACTCGCAGTAGCACCTGGGCATTTGATACCGGATCGGTTGCTAATATATGTAACTCGGTTCAGGGGCTACAGAACAAGCGACAACTAGCAAGGGATGAGGTCAGGATGCGGGTCGGCAATGGATCAAGACTTGATGTGATCGCCGTCAGGACGCTACCTCTCCATTTGCCATCGGTATTAGTTATAAACCTAAATAATTGTTATTTGGTGCCTGCACTGAGCATGAACATTGTATCTGGATCATGTTTGATGCAAAGTGGTCATTCCTTTAAATCTAAAAACAATGGTTGTTCGATTTATAAGAATGATATCTTTTATAGTCATGCACCTATGTTGAATGGTTTATTTCTATTGGATCTCGATAGTAATATTATGCACATTCATAATGTTAATGCTAAAAAGATTAAACTTGATGTGATATGTCTACATATATGTGGCACTGCACTCTAGGTCATATTGGCGTTAAACGCATGAAGAAACTCCATTCTGATGGACTTTTGGAATCACTTGATTTTGAATCATTTGATACATGTGAGCCATGCCTTATGGGCAAGATGACTAGAACGTCGTTTTCCGGTTCAATGGAACGGGCGACAGATCTATTGGAAATCATACATACTGATGTGTGTGGACTAATGAGTGTGTTGGCGTGAGGTGGATATCGTTATTTTGTTACTTTCACAGATGATTTGAGTAGATACGGGTATATCTATTTGATGAAATACAAGTCTGAAACGTTTGAGAAGTTCAAGGAATTTCAGAATGAAGTGGAAAATCATCGTAATAGAAATATCAAATTTCTACGGTCTGACCGTGGAGAAGAGTATCTAAGTTACGAGTTTAGCACACACATGAAAGAGTGTGGAATAGTTTCACAACTCACGCCTGCCGGAACACCACAACGTAATGGTGTGTCGGAACATCGTAATCGTACCTTATTGGATATGGTTCGATCTATGATGTCTTTGACTGACTTACCTCTGTCATTTTGGGGTTATGCACTGGAAACAGCTGCATTCACTTTAAATCGGGCACCATCTAAATCCGTTGAAACGACACCATATGAATTATGGTTTGGAAACAATCCTAAGCTGTCATTTCTTAAGGTTTGGGGATGCGATGTTTATGTGAAGAAACTTCAACCGGATAAACTCGAACCCAAAGCAGAAAAATGCGTCTTCATAGGATATACTAAGGAAACAATTGGGTATACGTTCTATCACAGATCCGAGGGAAAGTTTTTTGTTGCCAAGAATAGATCCTTTCTTGAGAAGGAGTTTCTCGCGAAAGGTATGAGTAGTCGGAAGGTAGAACTCGAAGAGGTTATTGAACCTTCTCTTCATGGAATGGCGAGTGGCGTAGCACCGGAAGTTGTTTCGGAGTTGACTTCACCTGATGAAGAGAGAGCTAATGATAATGATCATGAAACTCCGAAAGAGGACACTACCAAACCTCGTAGGTCAAGCAGGACACGTGCGGCTCCTGAACTATACGGCAATCCTGTTGTGAATTTCATGGTTGATGAAATGGATGACCCTACGACATATGAAGAAGCGATGATGAGCCCGGATTCCAACAAATGGCTAGAAGCCATGAAATCCGAGATGGAATCCATGTACGAGAACCAAGTTTGGAACTTGGTGGACTTACCTCACGACCGAAAGGCTGTTGAGAATAAATGGATTTTCAAAAGAAAAACTGATGCTGATGGTAATGTGACCATCTATAAGGCTCGAATTATCGCAAAGGGGTTTCGAAAAATTCAAGAAGTTGACTACGATGAGACATTCTCTCCCGTAGCGATGCTTAAACCGGTTAGGATTATGTTAGCAATCGCTGCATATTTCGATTATGAAATATGGCAGATGGATGTCAAAACTACGTTCCTCAATGGTAAGATTGAAGAAGAGTTGTATATGATACAACCTAAGGGTTTTGTCGATCCTAAGGATGCTAATAAGGTATGCAAACTTCAGCGATCCATCTATGGACTGAAGCAAGCATCCCGGAGTTGGAATCTCCGCTTTGATGAGGTGATCAAAGAGTTTGGATTTGTCCAAACTTATGGAGAGGCTTGTATTTATAAGAAAGTGAGTGGGAGCAATGTGGAATTTCTGATATTATATGTGGATGACATATTATTGATTGGAAATGATATAGATCTTTTAAACAATTTTAAAAGTTATCTAAACAGCAAATTTTCGATGAAATACCTTGGTGAAGCGTCATATATATTAGGCATTAAAATCTATAGAGATAGATCAAGGTGCCTAATTGGGCTATCGCAGAGTACATACCTTGATAAGATATTAAAGAAGTTTAATATGGACGAAAGTAAGAAGGGGTTCTTACCTATGTTGCAAGGCAAGACATTGAGTAAGACTCAAAGTCCGGCTACGGCGGAAGAAAGAGAGATGATGGATAAGATCCCCTATGCCTCGGCCATAGGCTCTATTTTGTATGCCATGCTATGTACAAGACCGGATGTGGCACATGCTATTAGTTTGACTAGTAGGTACCAATTTGATCCAGGTTTGGAACACTGGATAGCGGTAAAGAACATCCTCAAGTACTTGAGAAGAACTAAGGATATGTTTCTTATATACGGAGGTGAAGAAGAGCTAGTCGCTAAGTCTTATGTCGATGCTAGCTTTGACACCGATCCGGATGACTCTAAGTCTCAATCCGGATACGTATTTCTCTTGAACGGAGCAGCAGTTAGTTGGAGGAGTTCCAAACAACCTGTGGTGGCTGGATCAACGACGGAGGCGGAATATGTTGCTGCTTCAGAAGCGGCGTAGGAAGCAGTTTGGATGAAAGAGTTCATTACGGAACTGGGTGTGGTTCCCAGTGCGTTGGACCCGATGGTGATCTATTGTGACAACAATGGAGCCATAGCCAACGCAAAGGAACCGAGGTCTCACAAGAATTCCAAACATATTAAGCGCCGGTTTCACTCCATCCGCGAGCATGTCAAGGGTGGAGATATAAAGATTTGTAAAGTACACATGGACCTAAATGTAGCAGATCCGTTGACTAAAGTTATCCCTAGGGAAAAACATGATCAACACCAGAACTCCATGGGTGTTAGATTTATCACTATGTGAACTAGCTTATTGTCTCTAGTGCAAGTGGGAGACTGAAGGAAATATGCCCTGAGAGGCAATAATAAAGTTGTTATTATATATTCCTTATATATATGATAGATGTTTATTTTACATGCTAGAATTGTATTGATCGGAAACATCAATACATGTGTGTTTAATAAACAAAAAGGGTTCCTAGTTATGCCTCTCTTATAGACTAGCTTGTTGATTAACAAGATGATCAAGGTTTCCCGATCATGGACATTGGATGTTGTTAATAACAAGGTCACACCATTGGTGTAATGATGTGATGAACATTCATCCGAAGTATAGCATTACGATCAAGTCCTTATTTTTATATTGCTATAACATCATACGAACTAATCTTTATCCTTAAACCATGAGATGATGTTAATTGCTAACACCGAAAGAGTATCTTGATAACATCAAACGTCACACCGTAACATGGTGACTATAAAGATGGGTTCAGTACTACGAAGGTGTTATGTTGAGGATCATGGATCAAGAGTGGAATTTTTCAATCCAGATGACGGATAGATATACTCTGGGCCCTCTCGATGATATCACATTAGGATAGCTTGCAAGAAAGTGATGTGATCACTAGAATGTTATATCACGAGAACGAGAAAAGAGTGCATGTTGGTAACAAGATCAAACAAGGTATGGAGATACCGATGATCGAATCTCGGACATGTAATATATCGAGAGACAAAGGGATTTAGTTACATGCGTTAAAGGTTCTCACGATCACAGAAGTCATCGTTGAATGTGTAGGACTCAGTACGGATCTCCAGGTCCCGCTGCTGATTATTGATCGGAGAAGGGTCTTGATCATGTCTGCATTATTCGCGAACCATAGGGTGGCACACTTAAGAGTTGCCGGACACCATTTTGGAGCACATATGTTTCAGACAAAAGAATTGCAAAGCGCAGGAATTGTTTCAATAGAAACCGAAAATTGTTTCGGGTGAAATTGCAGAAGGTGGTTCTGCATGTGATATTGAAATATTGCAAGGGGCTATATGTGAATGTTTGTTAATTAAAGTAATTAACTAAATTCTGAATAAATTTAATAAAAAGAGTTTTATTAAATGAGAGAGCATTAAATTTGGAGAAATTTAATGCATTTAAAGTGGAGACTTTAAAAGGGAATGTGAAGAGGCATTTTAATGTGGAGGGGTTACCACCACATGAATGGGGGAGGTGACGGGTCACCCCCCCCCATGCGCCGGCCATGGAGAGAGGGGGCACCCTCCCCTCCTCCTATAAAAGGCCACCCATTCCCTCCTTCATCCACACACCTCCTTGTGAAGGATCTCTCTCCCCCTCTAGAATTATTCCCCCATGGTCTTGGATTAGCGAGATACATGTTCCCGGTGGCATTTCATCTGGAAGGAGTTGCTGCTTCCGCTGGATCGCTGGAGCGAGGAGGTGGAGGTTGTCCGGTGGCTTGAACGTGTGTGCGAGTGCGGATGCGCTACTGAGTTGCGGCGCTCGGACTTCCTCACGATCTTGAGATCGGCAAGTGTATGACTACATCAACCACGAGTTCCTACTCGTTAACAAAGCTCGTTGTCTACGAGGGTAAGTTCTCGTTGGATGTATGTCCACCTGTTGCTTTGTACCTAGTAGATAGATCTTGGCATGTAGTTCACACCATAGGAAATTTTTTGTTTTCTATGCTGCGGACCTAACACGAGTGTGTTTGGAGAAAGGGGCAAATTGATCGTGCGACAAGGTTTTTAGAGATGAAACATGAACGGGTTTTCTCTGTACTACTATTGAGTTTCAGTGTCTTTATAGCTAAAATAGTCACTTTGGAATGCTACAGAATCGGTCAAGTGCTGCTAAATATGAACTAGGAATCTGTCGATATTTTTTCTATCTTATTCTGTACTACTGGATCTTTCAAATGCTACTGAATTTGTAAAAAAGTTATGTCATTGCTGCTGGGCTGCTTGCACTAGAGCTTTTGCATGTGTGTCATCGGAACCGTTGGATGTGTTTTGGACAGAAATGAGTGGGTACCAAGTGAAGTCATTGGATACCAGTCCAGTTTTGGCGCACGTGGTATGTGTCCCTTGTTCTTTAGATACTTTTACACGAATATATGTCAAAAGAATTATCATTTCTTTTTCCCTCCGGTAGTGAGGTCTGTGTTCTGAATTTGGCCGAGCCACAGCATAATGCAAATTTTACTAAGGAGGAGGTAAAATCTAGCCCATTCGACCCCTCTTTAGCCCAAAACAATTTAATTCGGCCTTGTAGGGGTCAGGGGACTTGCTGATGATATCCCATTTAAATATTTATCAAGGAGCCCATGGAGAATAGCGCATGGAGTATAGCCCATTGAGTATACTAGATGTAGAATATCCCGAAATGTTTAATTCGGTGTTTTTGGAATTGCCCTTCAAAACAAAAACAAAAACCCTCCTACCCATGTTTTTAAGAAACTACTCCATTGTCTGGCATTTAATAAATTGAGATGCCAGGATTGCTTCCCTTTTATTTTAGTAAGAGAGATAACATGGACACATAAAATCTTTTTAAGAAGGCTAATATACAAGTTATAGGTACTATAAAGCTTTTTAATGAGAATGTTCATGTATGTTGTTTGTCGTTGTGGCAACGCACATGGCTTATATGTGTTTTGAAGTCTTGAGTTCAATTCTCTGTGCTTGACATAAACTTATCTTGGTTTTACATTTTTTTATTCTAGAAATATTGCTTCATGGAGAGGCTGAATCGCGGACCCATCAGCCTTCAGCATCCCTCAAGCCTACATCTAGGACCCACAAGCCAGAACATACCAGAGAGGCTGACATGGGGGCCTCAGCAGCAAGACCATACACGGTTGCCACAACGAGCAACGTTGCCAAGGTCAAAACAGCGAACATGCGGCCGAAAAAAAGTCCATCATACGCAGGTTTGATTTACAGAGAGACCGACATGTGGGACCTAGTAGCGTGGCCTTATACAGGTTCTGCCTTGAGTGACGTTTCTAAGTACGAAACAGGGAGGCGCGAGTGAGAAAAAAGTCCAGCATGCACATGTTTCTTCTAATGTGAGGCTCACATGGGGGACCCAGCAGCCTGGAAAAATAGCAAAAATTCCATCATACACACGTTTCTTCTAATGAGTGGATGACATGTGGAGCCCTGCATCATGATTAAACGGTAGATGCACTGAGCAACGCTATCAAGTTCGGAACACGGCGGCGCGACCGAGGGAAAAAGTTCTACCATACACACGTTTCTTCTAATGAGAGGATGAGATGTGGGGTCCAAGAGTTTGATTAAACGGTAGATGCATCGAGCAGCGCTATCAAGTTCGAAACATGGTAGTGCGAGCGAAGAAACAAATTCCATCATACAAACAATTCTTATAATGTGAGGCTGACATGGAGGACCCATCAGTGTGACTAGACGGCAGATATATCGAGCAACGTTATCAAGTTGAAATCATGGAGGCAATAGCCAAGGGAAAATACAAGGTGAAGGGAAACGGGTAGGCTACACTAGCGTAAAATCAAAAATTTCTACCGCGTCAACCAGGAATACTATGGTCATAGATCACGGGATTACCGCTAGACGCGCAGGTGCGGAACTCGATGAAGCACGTTGCGGCAGTGTAGATGTTCTACGTCTCCTCCTCGTCCTCGTCCCACGAGCAGCTCCCCTTTGCGGGGCTCGTCCAAGTGCTACAGATGCAGCACCTCCGAGGTATCCACACGTCCGGAGTGGAAGCCGTCACACGCCAGACTGCTAGGTCTGCGCGTGCAACACAGGCGGAAGAGGAGTGGCGGCTGGGTGGAATGCTCTCTCCTTTTCAGCTCGCCTCACTCCCTCTTATATAGGCATCCCTGGTGGGCTTCTACATTAGCAGCCCATTAGCAGCCTAAGCCTGGTCTAATTCGGATCCAATCCTCATTAGGCTTCCAGCCCCTAAAGTGTGTGACCCTATAGGTTCATACACGTATAGACATGACGCGAGTACACTTACTCCGTCAATAGTTGGTAGCGGCCTCTAGCAAGACGTGCCAACTCCTAAACGCATATAAAGATCATTCGGACGAACCATCACAAGGTTGAGTACATGTCTTTCCCTTTGCCTCACGATATTTGGTCTAGCTCTAAGCTGACCTCTCTTTCTCGATACTGTGATTCAGAATCCCTTTACTAGGTTAACTCTTAACCATATGTAGCACGGCCATGCATTTCTGGATCCGATCACTCGAGGGGCCCAGAGATATCTCTCTCAAGTAGAGAGGGGCAAATCCCATCTTGATTGACCGATGCCTTGCAGCATGTATCAGGACAAACCCGAAAGCTACCTTTATAACTACCCAGTTACGGAGTAGTGTTTGATAGCCCCAAAGTAGGTCGATCCACATCTCAAGTACATGCGACAATCTCAGGTCTAAGGACAAAACGTACACGATGTGTAGTGAGAGCTGCAAGTATTATTGCTAGTCTCATGTTGGGTCAGTCCAACCCCATGTTCATAACATGTGTCCACATCATTGGTTTGACATCTCCATGTCAATGACTTGCGAAACATAGTCATTAACCAATCGATGTGCTAGTCTAATATTCATGTGTGTCCTCGCATGAACTCCGACTAGGGACAATTATTAGATAACCATACAAGTAAAGAGTTTCACAAACAATTCACATAATTGCCAATCAATACAAGTTGCCTGGTATATGGATATTCAAGGAACATTATAATAACTCATGGATACACATGAAATACAATCATCTCTATGATTGCCTCTAGGGCATATTTCCTTCACAAGGCTGTATCGGGGACCCACCAGACAGAACATACAAGGCTACATTGAGGACCCACAAGCCAGAATGTGCTAGAGAGGCTGACATAAGGGCCCCAGCAGTAAGACCATACACGGCTGCCATGGTGAAAACAGCGGACACAGCCGAAAAAAAGTCCATCACACACACATTGCACTTACAGAGAAGCTCACTTTAACTACCTCGGTAAACTACGCTCTTAGTTGCATGCCTGGATGAGCGAAAGTGGTTAAAATAGTATGGTGGGGGCACAGGGGCCGCCCATAGGTAGACCCGTCGTCCGTCCTAACCACTTTCAGAACATCGGGACAAGAACGAGCGGCGTAGTCGGCAGGCGAAGGGATCAACTACATACACAAGTGAGTATGTATGCAAGCCACCATACAACTATTCACAGAGCCATTCCATCTAAAAGAAATAGAAATATTGCAACGCCATACGGCAAGATCCAAATATCCTAGATAGAGATAATAGTTTAGGATAGCTCCTCATACATCAAACATCAGAGTATCAGGCGGAAGCGGAAATCAAGATCCGAGTACGGATAAGAAGCAAATCGACATAAGATGCCACATAAATAAACACATCCCGCCCACAGATCTCGCGGATCCCCATCCCCGGAATCTCTACACCGAGTGATCGTTTCCAACATCATCTGTCTCCTCCACCCAGTATACATCTTGTGAGTACACCTGTTCATCTGAATCAAACAATTTATTGTGTGAGACCCTAGGGGTACTCAGCAAGTCTTTATGCCTCTAAAGGGGACATATACCTGGGTTGACGCAATTGCAGCAAAAGATAATAACTAACAATTCTATAGATACTCGCTAACCATCCGCCTAACCGATGATAGACGGATGTCCGTTAATTAGTAACAACAGTTATAACAGTATAATTAACAGATCCATCCTCCTTCTCGCTTACCAACGAGAAAGCGGACGAACAACCCATCCGTTGGCAGTTGTATTAACCATTCCATGAGTATTGCACTATTTACTAGTCAGGTATTTAGTCAGATTAAAAGCGGTACTTTAGTTATACTTGTCTATGATCAAGAAACGATGCTCCAAGTCGTCCATAACCGCGAACACGGCTTTTAGAAAGATTTACCCTGTAGGGGTGCACAAATAGCAACACACACTCGATCAACCTCGGAAAAACCAACTCAAAACCCAACGAGGCATTCACGACAAAGCGATCACAGGATTCAGAAATATTTCAGGGGGCCACCCCAATAAGCTACCCGCAACGAAGTTGGCCGACTCCGAGACGGACCCAGGGTTTGTGAGAACGGCTGTAAACGACTGGCAACCCGAAAATGTGACTGGGATTGTCGATACCGCGAAATCGTACCGCGACCCCTAAACAGTACAGGTGCTCCTCGCACAATCTTAAATAAAGCCGTAAACATGGCACAAGTACAGGATAGTAATAAAGCCCCAAACTACTTTGTGGCCCCAAGAAATAGAAATGAATCAAGCTCTGGCTCAGGGGGGTTCATAAGGCCTCCCGGATGTGGATAGTGTGAATAGTCAAGGAACAGGAATCAAGTACTCGGGGTCCTACGGGACACAAGTGAGCATGAAAAACCAAATAGCAGATATTGCTCACCGATGCCTCTTTCATTAGTTATCCCATTACTACTCAGGTTAAGTTGTTTAGGTACCTCGTTCTCCATCAGACACTTACATACCCTACACATGCTATTCTACGACTCGCATGGCTCAAACAACTCCTGTAGTAATGGCTCATGGGATGCAGGAACAAGCTTCGGTGGGGTTTAAAAGTAAAGGCTATGCAGTACTTGAGATTCAATTTAATGCAATCGCGACTCAATGATGCAAAAATAAGATAGAGGCATTAGGTACTATATGTATGCAAGCATGTGGTAGTGCTTTCCTGGCAGCTCAGTTGAAGCGAGAGACGGATCTGGGTAGTGCTCCTGGGATTCCTGATATATCTCCTGCTCGGCGTCTATTCGAAGAAGAACCAAACAAACAAGGGCCAACATAAATAAAGTGCATAAGCATATGAATTAAAATGCGACAAGCAAACAAGCATGCCATGATGAATGATGCACAATTTACATGGCATTAATGTGGCATGGCATGGTGAGGTGTGGGGTACCAGAATAAAGCATTTTATTATTGCTTTGGTCAAGTTTTATCGCCATAAACAGTTCTGATTTTTAATAATTACATGATGCATGCTTCAATTCAGAGCATGGAATGCATAGTTAGAATGGGCTCGTCACGCTGATCGATTTAGACATATTATTTGTCGAATTTGGAGTTGTAGAATTAAAGTTATTAATTTATTAAGAAAAGGGCATTTTATTGTAATTTTAAACATCTCGAAAATTTAAAGTGCTCAAATAATATTTTGAATGGCATATTTGAATTCCTCACATTTTTCTGATTCAAAAACATATATCATTTGTATTATTTGGAATTATAATTCAAAAGTTATTAAAAACATATTTAAATTTGTATTTAAACATTTTCTGAAATCATTTTGTTTAAACAGTTAAACAGCCAGATTGTTTCCACCCAGCCAGATCTAGCCCCAACCACAAACAGGTGGGCCAGCGCTAACAGGGCGGGGACGGCGTGCAAGACCTATTCTCACCGGCACAGATGCTAGCCCAGGAGGCCGACAGGTGGGTCCAACGGGACCGCAGGTCCACTGCGCGCGGCCAGCTGGTGGGCGACACGTGGCGGATCCGGGGGACTGCGGGTTGGGGTTTTGGAACCTGGGGTGCTTTTCTGTAAAAAGGCAGAAGGGCTGACTGGTGGGCCTGGAGGGAGCGCGGGTTGAGGGAAAAAGATTTGGGGGGGTAAGTGCAAAGTACTCAACTGGTACTGTTTGTCTTCCTGAATTCTCTAACGAAAACGACAGTGCACGCGCGGCGCGGCGGGGCTCGAACTCGCGACCGCTCGCTCGTGCGCAGAGGGCGGAACCAGTGCAGTGGCTTGGGGTTGTTGTTAGGGCGCGGCTCAGCGGCTAGCTAAGGTGTGATGCGGCGCGGAGACGGGCAGACGCCAGCGCTTGCCGCTGCACCGAGTGTGCTCGGTGCAATGTCCGGCGAAGCCTGACCGCGACGGAGAGGGAGAGGATGTCAGAGAGGGAGGCCAGCTCACCGCGAGTGCGTCGGTGGGGTTGGTTCGGGCCGGGGAGCGGCGGATCGACGACGATGTAGACGAACGGCGGAGCTAAGGTTTCGGGCGGCATCGACGATGTGCAGCACGGCCTGGGGCTCCTCCTCCACGCTGCTGTGCAAGGGGGCGACGCAGAGGGACGCCTTGGTCTTCCTCGACACCAACACACCCGCCCGCCGCCGTGTTTGTTGAGGAAGGGTGGAGGCCGACGGCGGTTCGCCAGGGTGGAGAGGAGGTAGCAGGGCAGCAGGAAGGAAGAAGGGCACGGCCCTGGTTGGATCTGGAGGAGGACAAGCAGGGAGGAGGGAGTATATAGGGACAGGAGAGGAGAGGGGTGCCGTGGGGGATCGGGTGGAGAAAAGGTGGCTTCGGCCACCTTTTTGCTTCTCCTCCCTCACATGCTGGGCACGGCTAGGGCATGGGAGGGGCGGTCAGGGACTGCCAGGTGGGGCCAGGGCGAGGTCAAGGAGAGACAGGGAGAGAGGCTCGGTGGTGGGGCTAGCTTGGCAGAGAGAGAGAGCTCGGGTAGGAGCTAGGGTTGGAGGGAGGGGTAGCTCGGCATGGAGTAGAGAGGGGCTAGGTGGGCCCTTGCTGGCAGAGAGAGGGAGGGGTGCCTCGGCATGGTGAGAGGAGGGTGGTGAGGTTAGGGTTAGGGCATGTGGTTAGGGTTTGGACTAGGGCTAGGGTTAGAGAGAGGAGGTTAGAGAGGGGTTAGGGGTTTTGGTATGATCTCTCAAGATCATGCAAGGGGGGTTAAGGGGTGGAGCTAGGATGATGGTGGGATTATGGTTACCACAAGGTGATGAAAGGAGGGAGAGAGAGATGTTTAGGGTTTTAGGTGCACATGGCAAGGAGCGAACAAACAAGAATATGAGGGTTTGGGAGAGAAAGGTGGAGCTCAACCAAAAGAAAAAGAATCACTTGACATGATCCCCAAAGGTCCATGCCCCACTCCCAAAAACAAATAAAACCAAAGGAGAAAGATAGAGGTAAATTGCATGGCCCATGCATGGACATTAAATGCCATGTTTAATCTTGTGAAATCAAAGTAAATAATCATGGCATTTATGCACATGCATTCCCAAAATATGGAGTAAGGCCAAGCTAAAAGAATTAAAATGGAATTAAATGGATGTTCCATGTGGAGTAGATGGAGATGATCATATTTGTATATAATTAGGACTTTCTAGTGTGTATGTCCCACTAGATGTTTAATAGTCTCAAAAATATTCCCACATAAGCATGCATTCCAACCAATCCATATGGAAGCTAGAAAAAGGGGTACCACTCACAAGGCATGCAAAGGTGGCTCCACATATCAATAATGTGAAAAGAACATGATGCTAGTCTGAGGGCATGTGGAAAAATAGAAGTGGATCCATCCCAACCCACATGAGCTAGATTTAATGCCAAAGGAAAAGTGTAAAAGCTCATGGATAACTAGGATGGTGGAATTATAAGGTGGTGACAAAGAAAGGTGATGGAGTTGAATAAAAGATATGCCCCCAACTCAACTTGGGCATCAAGCATTTATCAAGAACCAAATACAATATATCAAGAGCCAAATACAATTACTAATGCATATGAGAGAAGAACCAATGAAAAGAGTTTTATATGATTCTCAAATGCAAGGTGGCATGATGACATGAGCATGATATAATTATGATGCAACAATTATATTAGTAGACCATATAGCATTACATATGTTAGACAGATGGGATGCTACAACTCTCCCCCACTAACCAGGAATCTCGCCCCGAGATTCTAGGAAGAAGACGAAGACACGAAGAGGGTAGGATACTTGGCACGGAGCTCGTCCTCGCGTTCCCAAGTGGCTTCATCAATGGAATGGTGCGACCACTGCACCTTGCAGAACTTGATGGACTTGTTGCGAGTCCTTCTTTCTGCGGCTTCTAGAATTTTTATGGGGTGTTTTTGATAAGACAGATCTTCTTGGAGATTGATGAGTTCATGGTCCACGGTCCTGCCGGGATCCTTGAAGCACTTCTTGGGTTGAGATATATGGAAAACATCATGGACCTTGAGTTTTTCAGGGAGCTCAAGAGCATAAGCAACTTCTCCTCTTCTTCCACGAATTTTGAAAGGACCGATGTATCTAGGAGCTAGCTTTCCTTTGATACCAAACGGTGCATGCCTCTCATGGGAGTGACACGAAGGTAAACGAGATCACCAGGGACATACTCCATGTCCGTGTGCTTTCTGTCATAGTTGCTCTTCTAGCGACTTTGAGCAACCTTCAGATTTTCAAGAATGATGTGAACCTTCTCCTCCGCTTGAGTTACAATGTCGGGGCCAAACAATGCTCTTTCACCTGCGCCCGACCAACCAATCGGAGTTCTGCATTTGCGACCATAGAGAACCTCAAATGGTGTCATCTTTAGACTTTTCTGGAAGCTGTTGTTGTAAGAGAATTCAGCATAAGGAAGGCATTCTTCCCACTTCATGCCGAAAGAGATAACGCAATCACGGAGCATATCTTCCAGAATCTGATTGATCCTTTCAACTTGTCCTTGCGACTGAGGGTGGTAAGCTGTGCTGAAGTTCAATTTTGTTCCCAAAGCATTTTGGAAACTTCCCCAGAACTTGGAAGTGAAGATGCTTCCACGGTCTGAGCTGATCTCAAGAGGAACCCCATACAGAGAGACAATTCTGTTAATATAGAGCTCAGCCAACTGAATTGCAGAAATTGTTTCCTTGACGGGAAAGAAGTGAGCCACTTTAGAAAGCCTGTCGATGACAACAAAGATTGCATTGTTGCCCTTCTGCGACCTTGGAAAACCAGTTATGAAATCCATCTCTACTTTCTCCCATTTCCATTCCGGAGGCTTCAATGGCTGTAGAAGATCGGAAGGTTTCTGATGGACAGCTTTAACTCTGCGGCAGACATCACACTCCGAGACGTACTTGGCACAACATTTTTTCAACCCAGGCCACCAATACTGTGTTTTCAAGTCCATGTACATCTTAGTGCTGCCAGGGTGGATAGAAAGAACATAATCATGCGCCTCCTTAAGAACTTGCTCTCTTAAACTCGGGTAGTTCGGAACAAACATCCGGTGTTCAAAGAAAAGAGCGCCTTGGTCGTCGACGTGGAAGGACTCATACTTCGGAAACTGAATGTTGGAGATGATGTTTTTAGTGTAAGGATCACCAAGTTGAATGGAGCGAACTTTTTCTTCCAAGAGAGGTGTTACCAGAAGGTTCAGAAGATACCCTTGATCCACAATTTCAAGGTTGAGCTTGCGGAATTCCTCACACAAGAGAGGCTATTGTTCTTCCACCATGAGGTTGTTGACATAAGCTTTTCGGCTGAGAGCATCGGCCATGACATTAGCTTTACCCGGAGTGTAGTTGATGGTCAAATCGAAATCAATAATTGCTTCAATCCACCTTCTCTGACGAAGGTTGAGATCAGGCTGTGTGGAGATATACTTCAGACTCTTGTCATCAGAAAAGATCTCACAATGGTTGCCAAGCAAGTAGTGCCTCCATACTTTCAAGGCAAAGACAACTGCTGCGAGCTCGAGGTCATGTGTAGGATAATTGATCTCATGTGTCTTCAACTATCGAGAGGCATAAGCAACAACTTGTTTTTTTGCATAAGGACCGCACCCAATCCTTGCAAGGACGCGTCATAGAATATCTGGAAAGGCTTTGATGTATCTAGAGGAATCAAGACCGGTGTGGAAGTGAGCTTTTCTTTGAGTGTTTCAAAGCTTGCTTGACATGCAGGAGTCCAAAGGTATTTCTTGCCTTTCTTGAGGAGATCGGTAAGAGGCTTCGCAATCTTCGAGAAGTTCTGAACGACGCGACGACAGTAACTAGCCAAACCAAGGAAACTCCAGACTTCTTTGACATTTATTGGTGGAAGCCAGTCAACAATTGTCTTAATAGTTTCTGGGTTGACGGCAATGCCCTTGGCAGAGATGACGTGACCAAGATAGGTGACTTGAGGCAGCCAGAATTCACACTTGGAGAACTTTGCATACAGGCAGTTCTCAAGAAGCTTGTTTAGGACACACCGAAGGTGTTCTTCATGTTCTTCCTTTGACTTAGAATAGACTAGAATGTCATCCAGATAGACCACGACGAACTTATCAAGATACTCCATGAAAACCGAGTTCATAAGCCTCGAGAAGGTGGCAGGTGTGTTGGTGAGACCGAAAGACATGACCGTGTACTCGTACAGGTCATAGCGGGTGATGAAAGCTGTTTTGGGAACATCTTCCTTGTGAATCTTGATTTGATGATATCCACTTCTCAAATCAAGCTTAGAGAATACCACAACTCCAGCTAGATGATCGAAGAGATCATTAATCCACGTAAGGGGATATTTATTCTTGATGGTTTTAGCATTGAGAGCCCGATAGTCAACACAAAGTCTATCAGTCTTGTCTCGCTTCTTCACAAAGATGGTTGGGCTACCCCAAGAAGAAGTACTGTGCTGAATGAAACCCAACTTCTCTTGTTCATCCAGCTGAGTTTGAGTTCAGCCAACTCAGCAGGACCCATTTTATAAGGCCGCTTGGAGATAGGAGCGGTACCAGGTTCAAGCTCAATCACAAACTCGACCTCTCGGTCAGGAGGCATGACTGGCAACTCTTCAGGAAAGACATCTGGGAACTCACAGACCACCGGAACACTCTGAATAGCTTCCATAGCATCATCATTCAGAGCCACCAAAGAGAAAAGCTGAATTGCAGGAGTCAGACTTGGAGAATAGACTATATGGCCTTCAGGAATTTTCAGAGAAACCGAGCGTTCAGCACAATCAATCACAGCTGCATTTGCTGTTAACCAATCCATGCCCAAGATAACATCAATGTCAGAATTTCCCAATTCAATGAGGGATGCCGGAAAAAATTTGTTTCCAATTTCAATTTGGTTCCCATCACTTATTTGAGAAGCCTTCATAGTTGTCCCCGGTGATTGCACCCTAAGAACCTTGGACAATGATTGAAGCGGAAGACCTTGTTGCTGAGAGAACCTTTGAGACACAAAAGAATGTGATGCACCAGTATCGAATAACACTCGTGCAGAAACTGAGTTAACAGAAAGCGTACCCAGCACAACTCCAGATGCATGCTCAGCTTGAGCGACGTTGACATAGTTGGCACGAGCAACCGTAGACCCGGGCTTGGTGTTGATGTTGAGAGCCCGAGGTGGAGGTGCACGAACCATGGAAGAACTTGCCGCAGGTCTAGGAGGTGGTGGTGGAAGAGCTTTGTTGATCATTGGACAATTCCAGTGCTGATGCCCAGTGTTTCCACAAGTGTAGCAAGCACCAGGTGGACGTGGAGCACTGTAGCCAGGGACTCCGCCAGGCGCTCCAGGGTAGTTTTGGTTGTAGCCCCTAGGAGCCGTGGTGAAGGAGTTTGGTGGCCTTGCCACGTAGCTTGACGGTCTTGGTGGAGCCGGGAGCAACGGTGGAGTGTTAGGAACCCACACGCGGCGCTTAGAAGGAGCTGTCATAGCTGAAGAGCTTGCTGCATCGCGGCTGTGTTTCTTTGACTCCTCAAACACTTGCCTACTTGCTTCCTCCTGCAGAGCTGTATGTTGGAGTTCTAGAAAAGACCTCGGCCTTGCATGAGTGATTGCATATTTGATTGATGCATTGAGCCCTTGCCTGAACCTCTTTTTCTTCTTCTTGTCATCAGAGATCTCATCGCCACCATACCTAGAAAGGTTCATGAAGTTTCTGATATAGGTATTGACATTGTCATTGCCCTGCTTGAGGTTGAGAAACACTTCCTTCATCCTTTCCATGACAATTTCTGACAGATATTGCTCTTTGAAAGCCGCAGTGAATTGCTCCCAAGTAGGCTGAAAACCAGAGTGGTCTGCCTTCAAGTAATTTTCCCACCACAGAGCTGCATCTCCCTTCAGAAGGTGAGTGGCACATTTTACCCATTCTTGCTCAGGAACATTCCGCAGTCATCAGCAACCTTGACATTTCACGCAGCCAATCATCAGCATCAAGTGGCTGATCAGACACCTCAAATTGGCATGGGTTGAACTTCAGAAAACTCTTGATGTCTCCTCGCTTGGGAGGTGGAGGTAGCAGAACAAACTCATTCCTCCTGACACTTTCTTCGAATCGCTGTTGGTTCTACTGCATTTCTCCCAAGGCATTAGCAATACTTGCCAACGCAGCCCCCAGTTCAGGTGGTATGTCCTCCTCAGAACGGCGTGGTGGTGCCATCCTGTGATTGATATAAAACACAAGTTAGTACTATAATGGAGAATAATAATGATCCAAAATAGTACCAAAATGGAATTAACCAAGATTAAAGGATACAATTCACTAAGATGATATTAAAATATCAACAAAGTTCAAAGCACCTAGAAGATATTAAGCATATCGCAAACGACTGAACAAGGAGTGTGGTACACAAAGCTATCAAAGAAAAAAATTCCGCAAATTTCGGCATTAAAATACCACTATATGCGCAAAACCACTTAACGAATCAAGATTAGTAACTCTACCAATTCAATATACAAGAGCGAATGATAAAAGTAGTGGTATGGTCGCGACTCCATCCCGCACTCAAATCATTAATCCGCACATGAATCAGTAAAACACATATCCCAACACCTTCTTTTTAAGATGAACCTAAAGATTAGTAACTACGGAAACGAACACCCCAAACAAGATATGTCAGATAACAAAGAGTAAGACAGATCGCACCGGTATACAACGAATCGGATAGATCGCGTCGGTTTACAAAGGACTGTCGGTATGGAATGTACCAACAGTTGATAACCAAAAGGCATATAGTGATAACATTTGGATGCAACAGATAAACAAGGAATTCACACACACACACACAACCTATGGTACTACGGAACCCAGAACACGTGAATCCTAGTTTGAATTTTTAGAAGAGGATTGAAAACGTTACACTTCCTTACCAGAAAAAGGGTGGTTGGTGGGTAAGAAGAAAAATAGAAGCAGTCCTACTCTCACATTTTGTTTTTCCCTAGTATACATAGCTACCAAAAATATTTGCTAGACTAACAACGACCATTTGGCTGAGACCCTGAAGGGCGGGATGGCCCTGATACCAATTGTAACTACCTAGGTAAACTACGCTCTTAGTTGCATGCCTGGATGAGCGAAAGTGGTTAAAATAGTACGGTGGGGCCCAGGGGCCACCCACAGGTAGACCCGTCGGCCGTCCTAACCACTTTCAGAACATCGGGACAAGAACGGGCGGCGTAGTCGGAAGGCGAAGGGATCAACTATATACACAAGTGAGTATGTATGCAAGCCACCATACAACTGTTCACAGATCCATTCCATCTAAAAGAAATAGAAATATTGCAACGCCGTACGGCAAGATCCAAATATCCTAGATAGAGATAATAGTTTAGGATATCTCCTCATACATCAAACATCAGAGTATCAGGCAGAAGCGGAAATCAAGATCCGAGTACGGATAAGAAGCAAATTGGCATAAGATGCCACATAAATAAACACATCCCGCCCACAGATCTCGCGGATCCCCATCCCCGGAATCTCTACACCGAGTGATCGTTGCCAACATCATCTGTCTCCTCCACCCAGTATCCATCTTGTGAGTACACCTATTCATCTGAATCAAACAATTTATCGTGTGAGACCCTAGGGGTACTCAGCAAGTCTTTATGCCTCTAAAGGGGACATATACCTGGGGTGACACAATTGCAGCAAAAGATAATAACTAACAAGTCTATAGATACCCGCTAACCATCCGCCTAACCAATGATAGACGGATGTCCGTTAAATAGTAGCAACAATTATAATAGTATAATTAACAGATCCATCCTCCTTCTCGCTTACCAACGAGAAAGCGGACGAACAACCCATCCGTTGGCAGTTGTATTAACCATTCCATGAGTATTGCACTATTTACTAGTCAGGTATTTAGTCAGATTAAAAGCGGTACTTTATTTATACTTGTCTATGATCGAGAAACCGTGCTCCAAGTCGTCCATAACCGCGGACACGGCTTTCAGAAAGATTTACCCTGCAGGGGTGCATAAATAGCAACACACACTCGATCAACCTCGGAAAAACCAACTCAAAACCCAACGAGGCATTCACGACAAAGCGATCACAGGATTCAGAAATATTTCAGGGGGCCACCCCAATAAGCTACCCGCAACGAAGTTGGCCGACTCCGAGACGGACCCAGGGTTTGTGAGAACGGCTGTAAACGACTGGCAACCCGAAAATGTGACTGGGCTTGTCGATACCGCGAAATCGTACCGCGACCCCTAAACAGTACAGGTGCTCCTCGCACAATCTTAAATAAAGCCGTAAACATGGCATAAGTACAGGATAGTAATAAAGCCCCAAACTACTTTGTGGCCCCAAGAAATAGAAATGAATCAAGCTCTGGCTCAGGGGGGTTCATAAGGCCTCCCGGATGTGGATAGTGTGAATAGTCAAGGAACAGGAATCAAGTACTCGGGGTCCTACGGGACACAAGTGAGCATGAAAAACCAAATAGCAGATATTGCTCACCGGTGCCTCTTTCATTAGTTATCCCATTACTACTCAGGTTAAGTTGTTTAGGTACCTCGTTCTCCATCAGACACTCACATACCCTACACATGCTATTCTACGACTCGCATGGCTCAAACAACTCCTGTAGTAATGGCTCATGGGATGGAGGAACAAGCTTCGGTGGGGTTTAAAAGTAAAGGCTATGCAGTACTTGGGATTCAATTTAATGCAATCGCGACTCAATGATGCAAGAATAAGATAGAGGCATTAGGTACTATATGTATGCAAGCATGTGGTAGTGCTTGCCTGGCAGCTCAGTTGAAGCGAGAGACGGATCTAGGTAGTGCTCCTGGGATTCCTGATATATCCCCTGCTCGGCGTCTATTCGAAGAAGAACCAAACAAACAAGGGCCAACATAAATAAAGTGCACAAGCATATGAATTAAAATGCGACAAGCAAACAAGCATGCCATGATGAATGATGCACAATTTACATGGCATTAATGTGGCATGGCATGGTGAGGTGTGGGGTACCAGAATACAGCATCTTATTATTGCTTTGGTCAAGTTTTATCGCCATAAACAGTTCTGATTTTTAATAATGACATGATGCATGGTTCAATTCAGAACATGGAATGCATAGTTAGAACGGGCTCGTCACGCTGATCGATTTAGACATATTATTTGTCGAATTTGGAGTTGTAGAATTAAAGTTATTAATTTATTAAGAAAAGGGCATTTATTGTAATTTTAAACATCTCGAAAATTTAAAGTGCTCAAATAATATTTTTAATGGCATATTTGAATTCCTCACATTTTTCTGATTCAAAAACATATCTCATTTGTATTATTTGGAATTATAATTCAAAAGTTATTAAAAACAGATTGTATTTAAACATTTTCTGAAATCATTTTGTTTAAACAGTTAAACATCCAGATTGTTTCCACCCAGCCAGATCTAGCCCCAGCCACAGACAGGTGGGCCAGCGCTAACAGGGCGGGGACGGCGCGCAAGACCTATTCTCACCGGCACAAGACCTATTCTCACCGGCCAGCGCTAACAGGGCGGGGACGGTTGCCATATTACAACAAGGATCATTGCATACATCAAATACAATCACAATCACATGATGGCCATATCACATCACAAAACCCCTGCAAAAACAAGTTAGACGCCTCTAATTTTCTTTACATGTTTTACGTGGTTTGGGGCTTTCGCATAAGACCGATCTTACCTATGAACAAGGACCACAACGTTGATACAAGTGTTGTCAGATGCTCATTGTAAATTGAATCTTAACTATGGTGGGAGAGACAGACACCCGCAAAGCCACTTGTGCAAAGCAAGTTGCACGTCAAGCGTGGATCAAGTCTCATGTGCGATGACATGTAATGTTAGCCCGAGCCGCTTCATCCCACCATGCCGCAAGATGCAAAGTACACGCTAAGACACCTACAACAAAAGCATCAACGCCCACAAAAACATTGTGTTCTACTCGTGCAACAGATCTACGCATAGATACGGCTCTGATACCACTGCTGCGTTCGTAGCATGGAAAACAAAAAATTTCTAACGCAAGAACAAACAAAACCCAGATCTAATCTAGATAAAAGCTAAGATCTAATCTATTAGACATGTGCAACGAGATAGATAGGAACTAACCCTCGTAGATCCGAAAGCGTTAACGAGATTAGATCTCGTGGTTGATGTAGTCGATCACTTGCCGATCTCAAGATCGTGTGGACGATCCTTCCGGCATCGCGTTCCGGCAGCGCTTCCGCAGTCGGTCAAGTGGATGATCCTTCCGGCGCCGCGTTTCGGCAGCGCTTCCGCAGTCGGTCCCACGTGCGGAGTCGAAGCAGACCTTCCTCTCCTCGTTCCAGCGAGCAGCGGAGGTAGTAGATCTTCTCCACGGAATCACAGCAGCACGACAGCGTGGTGGTGGTGGTGGAGTAGAGAATTCTGCAGGGCTTCGCTTATGCCTGTGCAGAAGAAAGGAGGAGGAGAGAGGCGGCGGAGATTTGGAGTTGTGGAGGAGGGCTTGGAGGTGGCGCCCCCACCCCTCTATTTAAAGGGGGAGGCGCCATGGGAGGGGGAGTCCTAGTAGGACTCCCCTCCCTCCTATGGTCGGCGGATTGGGGAGCGGGGGAGGAGTCCTCCTCCCCCATGACTCCTTGTCTTGCCCCACAAGGACTCCTTGATCCCTTTCTTGGTTTTCAAGCAAACTCCAAGAAATCTTCCAGAACCTTCCAGAACATTCCGAAACCTTCTAGAATCCTCATACAAACACTCCGGAACATTTCCTAACTCAGAAAATGATCCCCAATATATGAATCTTATTCTCCAGACAATTCCGGATCTCCTCGTGATGTCCTGGATCCAATCCGAGACCCCGAACAACATTCAGTCTCCAACGCACATTCCATATCTACTTAAAACAACTTCGAACCTTAAGTGTGTCACCCTAAGGTTCGTGAATATGCAGACATGACAGAGACACATCTCCTATCAATAACCATCAGCGGGACCTGGAGATCCATAATGGCTCCCACATACTCAACGATGACTTCGTGATCGATAGAACCATTTACATACGAAACCAATTCCCTTTGTCTCGCGATACTATACTTATCCGAGGTTTGATCATCGGTATCTCCATACCTAGTTCTACCTCGTTACTGATAAGTATTCTTTACTCGTTCCGTGATATGTCATCCCTTGTGACCCAGTCACATGCTTGCAAGCTAATTAGATGACATTCCACCGAGAGGGCCCAGAGCATATCTATCCGTCATATGGATGGACAAATCCCAATCTTGGTCCATGCGCTTCAACACATACTTTCAGAATACCCAATGACACCTTTATAACCACCCAGTTACGAAGCGGCGTTTGATGTCATCAAAGTACCCATCCGGTGATGGTGATTAACACAACCTCATGGTCGAAGGATTAGGTAACTATGCATTTAAAAGCTTATAGCAATACGAACTTAATGACTTGATCTTATGGTACGCTTACTACGGGTGTGTGTCCATCACATCATTCTCCTAATGATATAACCTTGTTATTAATCACATCCAATGTCCATGATCAGGAAACCATGATCATCAATTAATCAACAAGCTAGTTCAACAAGAGGCTTACTAGGGACTCTTTTATGTTTACAAAACACACATGTATTAGTGTTTCCTAATAATACAATTATAGCATGGGATGTAAACATTCATCATAAACACAAAGATATAATAATAACCACTTTTATTATTGCCTCTTGGGCATATCTCCAATAGTCTCCCACTTGCACTAGAGTCAATAATCTAGATTACATGGTAATAAATCTAACACCCATGGCGTTCTGGTGTTGGTCATGCTTTGCCCTAGGGAGAGGTTTAGTCAACGGATCTACCACATTCAGATTAGTGTGTACTTTGCAAATCTTTATGTCACCATCTCGGACATACTCGCGAATAGCGTGGAAACGTAGCTTGATGTGCTTCAGCTTGCTATGTGGCCTTGGCTCTTGTGCATTAGCTATGGCACCTGTGTTGTCACAGTAGATGGCCATCGGTTCCAACGCACTGGGAACCACGCCAAGTTCAGTAATGAATTTCTTCATCCACACGGCTTCTTGTGCAGCCTCCGAAGCAGCTATGTATTCCGATTCAGTTGAAGATTTCGCCACAACGCTTTGCTTTGCACTCCTCCAGCTCACTGCAGCACCATTCAAAATAAATACGTATCCCGATTGTGACTTCGAGTCATCCGGATCGGTGTTCCAACTAGCATCGGTGTAACCGTTTACAACAAGCTGTTCATCACCTCCATAAGAAAGAACCATATCCTTAGTCCTATTTAGGTACTTTAGGATATTCTTAACCGCTGTCCAGTGCTCCATTCCAGGATCACTTTGATATCTGCTAGTCAAACTAACAGCATGTGCTATATCCGGTCTTGTACACAGCATGGCATACATGATAGAACCTATGGCCGAGGCATAAGGAATATTATTCATTTTCACTCTATCTTCTGCCGTAGCTGGACTTTGAGTCTTACTCAAGGTCTTACCTGACAACATGGGCACGAACCCTTTCTTGCTCTCTTCCATTCTAAACTTCTTTAGAACTTTGTCTAAGTATGTACTTTGTGAAAGCGCTATTAGGCGTCTTGATCTATCTCTATAAATCTTGATGCCTAGAATATATGCCGCTTCGCCAAGATCCTTCATTGAAAAACTATTATTCAAATAGGTTTTGACGCTATTAAGAAGTTCTATATCATTCCCAATCAACAATATGTCATCTACATATAGTACTAGGAATGCTACAGAGCTCCCACTCACTTTCTTGTAAATACAAGCTTCTCCATAAGTTTGTATAAACCCAAAGTTTTTGATTACTTTATCAAAACGTTGATTCCAACTTCGGGATGCTTGCTTCAGTCCATAAATGGAGCGCTGAAGCTTGCATACCTTGTCAGCATCTTTAGGATCGACAAAACCCTTGGGTTGTACCATATACAACTCTTCCTCAATGTCACCATTAAGGAACGCTGTTTTGACATCCATCTGCCAAATCTCATAATCAAAATGTGCAGCAATTGCTAACAAAATCCTCACAGACTTTAGCTTCGCTACTGGTGAGAATGTCTCATCATAGTCAACTCCTTGAATTTGTCGGAACCCTTTCACGACAAGTCGAGCTTTATAGACGGTAACATTACCATCAGCATCTATTTTTCTCTTGAAAATCCATTTGTTCTCGACAGCCTTACGGCCATCTGGTAAGTCCACCAAAGTCCACACTTGGTTTTCGTACATGGATCCCATTTCAGATTTCATGGCTTCTAGCCATTTGTCAGAATCTGGGCTCACCATAGCTTCTTCATACGTCGCAGGGTCATCAGCGTTGTCCACCAACATGACGTTCAAGGCAGAGTCATACCAATCAGGAGTGGTACGAACCCTCGTTGACCTGCGAGGTTCAGCAGTAACTTCGTTTGAAGTTTCATGATCATTATCATTAGCTTCCTCTTCAATTGGTGTAGGCGGCACAAAAACATCTTCCGGTGCTGCGCTACTCTCAAATCCGAGAGAAGGTTCAATAACCTCATCGAGTTCTACTTTCCTTCCAGTCACTTCCTTCGAGAGAAACTCCTTCTCAAGAAAGGATTCATTCTCTGCAACGAAAACTTTTCCTTCGGATCTATGATAGAAGGTATACCCAATTGTTTCTTTAGGGTATCCTATGAAGACGCATCTCTCCGCTTTGGGTTCTAGCTTATCAGGTTGTAACTTCTTTACATATGCTTCGCAACCCCAAACTTTAAGGAACGACAACTTAGGTTTCTTACCAAACCACAATTCGTACGGTGTCGTTTCAACGGATTTAGATGGTGCCCTATTTAAAGTGAATGCGGCTGTCTCTAATGCATAGCCCCAAAACGATAGCGGTAAATCTGTAAGAGACATCATAGACCAAACCATATCTAAGAGAGTTCGATTACGACGTTCGGACACACCATTACGCTGTGGTGTTCCCAGCGGTGTCAACTGCGAAAGTATTCCACATTTCTTTAAATGCATGCCAAACTCATAACTCAGATATTCACCTCCGCGGTCAGAACGCAGAAACTTAATCTTCTTGTTACGATGATTTTCCACTTCACTTTGAAATTCCTTAAACTTCTCGAAAGTTTCGGGATTATGTTTCATAAAGTAGACATACCCATATCTACTTAAGTCATCCGTGAAAGTGAGAAAATAACGATATCCACCACACAATGCTACACTCATTGGACTGCACACATCGGTATGTATTATTTCCAATAAGTCTGTAGCTCGCTCCATTGTACCAGAGAATGGAGTCTTAGTCATTTTTCCCATTAGACATCCTTCGCATCTTTCAAGTGATTCAAGAAGTCCATCAGAATGGAGTTTCTTTATACGCTTCACTCCAATGTGACCAAGACGACCGTGCCACATGTATGTAGAATTATCATTCAATTTTATTCGTTTAGCATCTATGTTGTGAACATGTGTATCACTACTATCGAGATTCAATAAGAATAAACCATTCATCTCAGGTGCATTACCATAAAAGATATTACTCATATAAATCGAACAACCTTTATTCTCGGACTTAAAAGAGTAACCATCTCGCAATAAACAAGATCCAGATATAATGTTCATGCTTAACGCAGGCACCAAATAACAATTATTCAAATTTAAAACTAATCCCGAAGGTAGATGTAGAGGGAGCGTGCCGACGGCGATCACATCAACCTTGGAGCCATTTCCAACGCGCATCGTCACCTCGTCTCTCGCTAGTCTTCGTTTATTTCGCAGCTCCTGTTTCGAGTTACAAATATGAGCAACCGAACAAGTATCAAATACCCAGGCATTACTACGATTACTAGTAAGATACACATCAATAACATATATATCAAATATACCTTTCTTCTTGATGTTGCCGTTCTTCATATCCGCCAGGTACTTGGGGCAGTTACGCTTCCAGTGACCACCACCCTTGCAGTAGAAGCACTCAGTTTCAGGCTTGGGACTAGCCTTGGGCTTCTTTGCAGGTGCGGCAGCTTTCTTGCCGTCCTTCTTTAAGTTGCCCTTGTTCTTACGCTTGCCCTGTCTCTTGAAATTGGTGGTCTTATTGACCATTAACACTTGGTGCTCCTTCTTGATCTCCACTTCAGCAGTTTTTAGCATGGACGATAGTTCAGGCAACGTCGTGTTCATGCAGTGCATATTGTAGTTCATCACAAAGTTCTTATAACTCGGTGGCAGTGATTGAAGGAGACGGTGAATCCCTAACTCATTAGGAACCTATATCCCCAACTCTTGGAGCTTGTTTGCGTACCCAGACATGGTGAGTACGTGCTCGCTAACGGAGCTTCCCTCTTCCATCTTATAGTTAAAGAACTTTTCGGAGGCCTCATAGCTCTCCATGGCCGCGCGAGTCTCAAAAATTAGCCTGAGCTCCTTAATGATCTTGAACGGGTCGTGGTGCTCAAAACGCTTCTGGAGCTCCGCTTCTAAACCGTACAGGATGGCACACTGAACTGTGGAGTAATGATTTTTCCGAGTGGCGTAAACATTCTTTACGTCATCGGTGGCATCATCTGTAGGTGGGTCACCTAGCGGTGCTTCGAGCACATAGGTCAACTGACCAGCCCTGAGGACGATCTTCAGTCCACGGAACGAGTCCGTGAAATTGCTTCCATTGTTCTTAAGCTTTTCTTTCTCTAGGAACGCATTGAAATTGATGGAGGGGGTCGCCATAATCTACAACAATTTGCAAGTAGTTTAGACTAAGTTTATGACAAACTGAGTTCAAATTAATTCTTAAACTAACTAGGTGAACTCCCACTCAAAACAACATCCCTCACATTGTCTTAGTGATTACACGAACCAAGTCCACTACACCAAGTCCGATCTTCACGAGAGAAGATGTAGTTTCATCGGCGAACAATCTTCATGTTCATCATATCATTTATATGACTCATGCTCTACCTTTCGGTATTCCGTGTTCCGAGACCATGTCTGTACATGCTAGGCTCGTCAAGATAACCTTAGTTTCCACATGTGCAAATCTGGCTTGCACCCGTTGTATGCACACGTAGAATCTATCACATCCGATCATCACGAGATGCTTCGAAACAACGAGTCTTAGCAACGGTGCCAACTAAGGGTGAACACTTTATTACTTGATATTTAGTGAGAGGGATCATCTTATAATGCTACCGTCGCGATCTAAGCAATACAAGATGCATAAAGGATTAACATCACAGGCAATTCATAATTAGTGTGATATGATATGGCCTTTTCTTCTTGCGCCTTTGATCTCCATCTCCAAAGCACGAACATGATCTCCATCATCACCAGCATTGCATCAAGGTTAGTGGCGCCGCTTCATGGTTATCCATCATCACCAGCAACTATTACAACTACTTGGAATAAAGCTATTACAAGATGAATAGACACGCAGGTCTTAACAGAATTAAAGACAACCATTAGGCTCCTGTCGGTTGCCATATTACAACAAGGATCATTGCATATATCAAATACAATCACAATCACATGATGGCCATATCACATCACAAAACCGAGGCAAAAACAAGTTAGACACCTCTAATTTTCTTTGCATGTTTTACGTGGTTTGGGGCTTTCGCATAAGACCGATCTTACCTACGAACAAGGACCACAACGTTGATACAAGTGTTGTCAGATGCTCATTGTAAATTGAATCTTAACTATGGTGGGAGAGACAGACACCCGCAAAGCCACTTGTGCAAAGCAAGTTGCACGTCAAGCATGGAGCAAGTCTCATGTGCGATGACATGTAATGTTAGCCCGAGCCGCTTCATCCCACCATGCCGCAAGATGCAAAGTACACGCTAAGACACCTACAACAAAAGCATCAACGCCCACAAAAACATTGTGTTCTACTCGTGCAACAGATCTACGCATAGATACGGCTCTGATACCACTGATGGGTTCGTAGCATGGAAAACAAAAAAATTCTAACGCAAGAACAAACAAAACCCAGATCTAATCTAGATAAAAGCTAAGATCTAATCTATTAGACATGTGCAACGAGATAGATAGGAACTAACCCTCGTAGATCCGAAAGCGTTAACGAGATTAGATCTCGTGGTTGATGTAGTCGATCACTTCCCGATCTCAAGATCGTGTGGACGATCCTTCCGGCGTCGCGTTCCGGCAGCGCTTCCGCAGTCGGTCAAGTGGATGATCCTTCCGGCGCCGCGTTTCGGCAGCGCTTCCGCAGTCGATCACACGTGCGGAGTCGAGGCAGACCTTCCTCTCCTCGTTCCAGCGAGCAGCGGAGGTAGTAGATCTTCTCCATGGAATCACAGCAGCACGACGGCGTGGTGGTGGTGGTGGAGTAGAGAATTCTGCAGGGCTTCGCTTATGCATGTGCAGAAGAAAGGAGGAGGAGAGAGGCGGCGGAGATTTGGAGTTGTGGAGGAGGGCTTGGAGGTGGCGCCCCCACCCCTCTATTTAAAGGGGGAGGCGCCATGGGAGGGGGAGTCCTAGTAGGACTCCCCTCCCTCCTATGGCCGGCGGATTGGGGAGCGGGGGAGGAGTCCTCCTCCCCCATGACTCCTTGTCTTGCCCCACAAGGACTCCTTGATCCCTTTCTTGGTTTTCAAGCAAACTCCAAGAAATCTTCCAGAACCTTCCGGAACATTCCGAAACCTTCTAGAATCCTCATACAAACACTCCGGAACATTTCCTAACTCAGAAAATGATCCCCAATATATGAATCTTATTCTCCGGACAATTCCGGATCTCCTCGTGATGTCCTGGATCCAATCCGAGACCCCGAACAACATTCAGTCTCCAACGCATATTCCATATCTACTTAAAACAACTTCGAACCTTAAGTGTGTCACCCTACGGTTCGTGAATATGCAGACATGACAGAGACACATCTCCTATCAATAACCATCAGCGGGACCTGGAGATCCATAATGGCTCCCACATACTCAACGATGACTTCGTGATCGATAGAACCATTTACATATGAAACCAATTCCCTTTGTCTCGCGATACTATACTTATCCGAGGTTTGATCGTCGGTATCTCCATACCTAGTTCTACCTCGTTACTGATAAGTATTCTTTACTCGTTCCGTGATATGTCATCCCTTGTGACCCAGTCACATGCTTGCAAGCTAACTAGATGACATTCCACCGAGAGGGCCCAGAGCATATCTATCCGTCATATGGATGGACAAATCCCAATCTTGGTCCATGCGCTTCAACACATACTTTCAGAATACCCAATGACACCTTTATAACCACCCAGTTACGAAGCGGCGTTTGATGTCATCGAAGTACCCATCAGGTGATGGTGATTAACACAACCTCATGGTCGAAGGATTAGGTAACTATGCATTTAAAAGCTTATAGCAATACGAACTTAATGACTTGATCTTATGCTACGCTTACTACGGGTGTGTGTCCATCACATCATTCTCCTAATGATATAACCTTGTTATTAATCACATCCAATGTCCATGATCAGGAAACCATGATCATCAATTAATCAACAAGCTAGTTCAACAAGAGGCTTACTAGGGACTCTTTTATGTTTACAAAACACACATGTATTAGTGTTTCCTAATAATACAATTATAGCATCGGATGTAAACATTCATCATAAACACAAAGATATAATAATAACCACTTTTATTATTGCCTCTTGGGCATATCTCCAACACTGTGCACGGGGGCGACGCAGAGGGACGCCTTGGTCTTCCCCGACACCAACACACCTGCCCGCCGCCGTGTTTGTTGAGGAAGGGTGAAGGCCGACGGCGGTTCGCCGGGGTGGAGAGGAGGTAGCAGGGGAGCAGGGAGGAAGAAGGGCACGGCCCCGGTTGGATCTGGAGGAGGACAGGCAGGGAGGAGGGAGTAGATAGGGACGGGAGAGGAGAGGGGTGCCGTGGGGGATCGGGTGGAGAAAAGGTGGCTTCGGCCACCTTTTTGCTTCTCCTCCCTCACGTGCTGGGCACGGCTAGGGCATGGGAGGGGCGGTCAGGGACTGCTAGGTGGGGCCAGGGCGAGGTCAAGGAGAGGCAGGGAGAGAGGCTCGGTGGTGGGGCTGGCTTGGCAGAGAGAGAGAGCTCGGGTAGGAGCTAGGGTTGGAGGGAGGGGTAGCTCGGCATGGGGTAGAGAGGAGCTAGGTGGGCCCTTGCTGGCAGAGAGAGTTAGGGGTGCCTCGGCATGGTGAGAGGAGGGTGGTGAGGTGAGGGTTAGGACATGTGGTTAGGGTTTGGACTAGGGCTAGGGTTAGAGAGAGGAGGTTAGAGAGGGGTTAGGGGTTTTGGTATGATCTCTCAAGATCATGCAAGGGGGGTTAAGGGGTGGAGCTAGGATGATGGTGGGATTATGGTTACCACAAGGTGATGAAAGGAGGGAGAGAGAGATGTTTAGGGTTTTAGGTGCACATGGCAAGGAGGGAACAAACAAGAAGATGAGGGTTTGGGAGAGAAAGGTGGAGCTCAACCAAAAGAAAAAGAATCACTTGACATGATCCCCAAAGGTCCATGCCCCACTCCCAAAAACAAATAAAACCAAAGGAGAAAGATAGAGGTAAATTGCATGGCCCATGCATGGACATTAAATGCCATGTTTAATCTTGTGAAAGCAAAGTAAATAATCGTGGCATTTATACACATGCATTCCCAAAATATGGAGTAAGGCCAAGCTAAAAGAATTAAAATGGAATTAAATGGATGTTCCATGTGGAGTAGATGGAGATGATCATATTTGTATATAATTAGGACTTGCTAGTGTGTATGTCCCACTAGATGTTTAATAGTCTCAAAAATATTCCCACATGAGCATACATTCCAACCAATCCATATGGAAGCTAGAAAAAGGGGTACCACTCACAAGGCATGCAAAGGTGGATCCACATATCAATAATGTGAAAACAACATGATGCTAGTGTGAGGGCATGTGGAAAAATAGAAGTGGATCCATCCCAACCCACATGAGCTAGATTTAATGCCAAAGGAAAAGTGTAAAAGCTCATGGATAATTAGGATGGTGGAATTATAAGGTGGTGACAAAGAAAGGTGATGGAGTTGAATAAAAGATATGCCCCCAACTCAACTTGGGCATCAAGCATTTATCAAGAACCAAATACAATATATCAAGAGCCAAATACAATTACTAATGCATATGAGAGAAGAACCAATGAAAAGAGTTTTATATGATGCTCAAATGCAAGGTGGCATGATGACATGAGCATGATATAATTATGATGCAACAATTATATTACTAGACCATGTAGCATTACATATGTTAGACAGATGGGATGCTACACTCACATGTCGGACACAGCAGGCCCGCGTATAGCTCATGAAATTAGCCTATCAGCCCCAAGGATAGCCCAATAGCTTATAATTCGACCTTTTCATGGTCTTGTGGCCACCAACCCTAGCCCATTCAATTTAGGAGTGAGCCCATGGAATATAAGCCATGATGAATAGGGAATCCGCCCCGAGTTAGCCTAGGATCTTTTTAATTCGGCCTTTCTGAGCATTTTTTGTACTCTGAGGCTAACATCTGGGACCCAAAAAACAGTCCAACATACACACGTTTCTTTCAAATAGAGGTTGTCAGCTGGGACCCAGCATAGACACGTTTCCTGCACAGAGGTGGTTGACATCTGGGACCCAGCAAGTTGCCAAGGTCAAAACAGTGGACATGGCCAAAAAAAGTACATCATACGCATGTTTTATTTACATAGAGGCTAATATGTGGGACCCAGCAGCACTACCGTATATAGATGCTGCATCGAGCAACGTAGCCAGTTTGAAACAGGGCGGTGCAAGCGAGAAAAAAGTTCAGCATGTGTACATTTCTTTTAATGAGAGGCTGAAATGGTGGACCCAGCAGCATGAGCAAACGGCAGATTCATCGAGCAACGCTATCTAGTTCGGAACAGGGTAGCGCTAGAGAAGAAAAAATTCCATCATACCCATGATTCTTCTAATGTGAGGCTGACATAAGGGACTGATACGTTGCAAACGTATCCATAAATTTTGATGTTCCATGCTTGGTTTTATCTACTTTCTTATGTTTTGTCCACACTTTGGAGTACCTTTCATACGATTTCTTGGACTAACCTATTAACAAGAGCCACAGTGCCAGCTGCCTGTTTTCTGCTGTTTTTGGTTCCAGGGAAGTCAAAAAATGAATATTCTCGGAATTCGACGGGACAAAAGCCAAAGTCACTATTTTATTGAGGGACACCTGGATCTAGAATACGAGACGGAGAGGGGCTAGGGCCCAGCCACACCACCTGGCCACGCGGGCTGGGCCTGGCCGCGCCAGGGGGTGGTCTGGCCGCCCCAAACATCCCCTCGATCTCCTTCTTCGCCTATAAGTTGCCTTCTAACCTAAAAGCTCAGGGGGGTTCGATGTTTTTCTAGAAGGAGTTCCGCTCCGCCACCACCACCAGATTCCACGAAACAGCACGAGAAACTCTGTTTTGGCACCCTGCCGGGATGGGGAATTGGAGGAGATCATTGCCACCATCATCACCATCGCTTCTCATCGACCATCCATGTTTCCCCCATCTATAAGTGAGTAATCCCCCCGCTGTAGGCTATGGGGATGGTAGGGATTGGATGAGATCATTCATGTAATGGCATCGGATTGTTAGGGCATGGTGCCTAGTATCTTCTATTAGTGCTTTTTTTACTTTGTTGCAACTTGTTATGCTTAATGCTTGTCACTAGGGCCCGAGTGGCATGATTTCTGATCTAAACATGTTATTGATTCATTATGATAGTATTGTTTTTGGTCTTACCTGCAAGTAGTATATACACGTTATTGTCCAGAACCAATGGCCCCGAAGTAACAGAAATCGGGATAACCGGAGGGAATGGCTTTGATGTGAGGATCACATGTGTTAACGGAGTGTTAATGCTTTGCTCTAGTGCTCTATTAAAAGGAGCACCTTAATTGCCAGTAGTTCCCTTGAGGCGTCGCTTCAAACGGGCTGGCAGGACAAAAGATGTTGTGCAAGTTCTCATTGCGAGCATGTATGACTATATATGGAACACATGCCTAGGATTATTTAGTACTTGGATGCTTTATCTTATTTATCTACAATTGCCCTATGTTCTAATTGCTATGTGAATTGTCTTGTCCATGCAACGCCCGTCCATCCATCCCTATGCCTACCGCACTCGAATCCTACAGTTTACTACTATTGTTACTACTGTCTTTACTTTACTACTATTGTTACTCTACTATCCCTACTACAAAACTGTTACTACTGATAAACTGATGTGAGCAAGATTGTTTCTAGGTGCAGCTCAATTGACAACTCAGTTGTTAAGGCTTATAAATATTCTTTGGCTCCCCTTGTGTCGAATCAATAAATTGGGTTTCACTTCCCTCAAAAATACTGCGATACACCCCCTATACTTGTGGGTCATCAAGACTATTTTCTAGCACCGTTGTCGGGGAACATAGCTTTATTTATCAAGTACACTTGGAATCACTATTGTTCAAGCTTAGTTTATTTCCGCCTTGTTTGCTTGTTTCTTTATCAAAATACAAAAAAAAATAGTTCCTACTCTAGTTGTTATTTTCATTGGTCTGATATTGTCTTGCTTTATCATGCTTTCTATCAATGGTTGTTTTCTTTGAAACTGAATCTTATTGGCAAGGTGGGTTCACGGAAGATCAAAAATATTATTATAAGGAACACCGCTTGTCACAAAAAGGGAAACACTTATGGGAACAAATTGATAAATTGTATACCATTGCTAGAAACGTGTGCTATACTTATAATGTTACTTATTGCTTTCATAAATCTTGTTGCTGTAAGAGGTATAAACACTTCCCTTTTCAATATGAGTGTAATGATAATGTTACCATATCTACTTATGTTAAAGGAAATTGTGACTTTTATGATGTGGAACAAATTGAAGAATTTATTGCTTGGAAGGGTGCATTTGAACTTGCTAGTTTGCTAGAAAATATCAATGATTCACCTTATAAATATGAGGTTTATGATATACTTAAATTTTGGTTTGATAATTACAAGGAAGAAAATGGCTATATTCTTGAATATATTAATATATGTTTTCCACAAATGGAAGAGACTAATGCCTTGCAGGATCCTATGGAAGAAAAAATTGATGAACCTGAAAGCTCATTAGATGAAAAAGAGGAGGAGAGTGATGAAGAAATGGAGGAAGAATGGATTAGCTACCCATGCCTACCTTTTAATGAGAGTAACTCTTTATTCCTTACATTATTTGATTGTCCCCCATGCTTACCAAAGGAGGATGAATGTTATGCTCATGTTATCTATGATAATCCTTTATTTGTGCTTAACTTCGATTTGCATGGTACTAAAGAGTTTTACTTAGAAAATGTTTATGATAAAGCTCTAGACGATGGACCTATATTGAATGATCATCCATCTTGTTATATAATTGTTAAAAGTGGGTTTGAAGGTTTTAATCCCACTATTTTTTAGCTTGATAAAAACTTATGTGTTTGTAGATCATGAAAAGCATGCTTTATGTGATAGCTATATTGTTGAGTTTATTCATGAGGCTACTAAAAATTATTATGAGAGAGGAAAATATGGTTGTAGAAGTTTTCATGGTATTGACACACCTCTCTATGTGCTGAAAGTTTTGAAGTTACTCTTGTTTTATCTTCCTATGCCTGTCACTTTGTTCTTTGTGAATTTTTTTGCATACAAGATTCCTATGCATATGAAGTGGGTTAGACTTAAATGTGTTTTGAATTTGCTCCTTGATGCTCTATTTTACTTCAATTCATATTTCTTATGTGAGCATCCTCGCAAACTATCATGCCTAACTTAAAGGCGTTAAAGAAAAGTACTTATTGGGAGATAACCCAAAAGTTTTAGATGAGTCTTAGAGGTTATTACTTCAGTAATAACCGCTCCTTATCCTTTGTATTTGCTTTTTGTTCCAAGAGTAACCTCTAATGAGAGAGAAGTAATGGTTGGGAAAGTTGCTGTCCCGAAACAGATTTCTATGCTTCACCGTAAAAATTCGTGTAAAATCTCTGTACGTCCTTTTGAGGCGTGAAATTTTGTGCTTCTGCCCCAGGTTGTTATCTAACTTTCGTTAGTTCAACACTTTTCGATTTGAGCACCAGAAGTTCTTCAAAAAAATCGTCTTTACCTGCTGGTCTGTTTTGACAGATTTCAGCCTTTGTTTGCATTTGCTTCTTGTTGGTTCCTTTTTGTGTTCTTTTGGGGAATTGAGCTTTTTTAGGGAAGTGCTACAGTACCTGGGGTGTTTTAATGGAAGTTTTATTGGTGTTGGAATTGAACCCAAAGACCTATTATCTTGAATGCACTAATGTTGCTACTCCCTCTGTCCCGGTTTAAAAGGCCTACGCGTATTCCTAGCTCATTAATTTGATCAATAAAATATAAATTATTTAACATAAAAATTACACCATTAGAAAGTATAACATCTAAAGTTTCTAAAATTATAATTTTTGTGTTAAATAATTTAAATTTTATTGGTCAGAATTAGCAATCTAGATATATACGTAGGCCCTTTAAACCGAGACGAAGGGAGTAATAAAGATTGTGTCAATTTTTGTATGAAGGAAAATTTTCAGGTGTATGGAAGGAATGAGTAATGAGATGAAGGATGGACTAAAGCTCAAGCTTAGGGATGCCACGCGTGTCACCCCAAGAAATATCCAAGAAGTACAAGCGTCAAAGCTTGGGGATGCCCAAGGCATCCCCTTCTTCATCAATAAAAATTCCAGGTTTCTTCCAAACGCTTCATTTTTATTGTTTCATGCACACAGTTGTATTTTTCTTGGAGCGTCTTCTTTTTCGTTTTGGTTTTGGTTTTTAGTTGCTTGGTTTGCTTAGTTTTCTGAATAAATTGTTTTGACCCCCTCTTTCATACATTGGTTTGCAAATAGTTTTGGTTGGTTTGGAAAAGAGTAGGAAAGTTCATGCTTATGTGGTAAAAAGAGCTTGTTTTTTACTGTGGCCTATGCTTTGTCATGCCATGCTTGATATTGTTTTGGCTTTATGCTTAGTATCCTTTGCTGTAGCATGACTTGTTATAAACATTGAGATTGCTTAATGTGCCTTGGATGAATCATGCGTTGTTTTAGCATATTAAAGCATAGTATAGTGGTATTCTCCTGTGATGCTTTATTTGGGTTGACTTGGCACATGCTCACACCATGTTATGACTATCCAAAGTCACCATAGCCTTTATGATCCTTTAGTTTTCAACTTGTAGTATCACTTTATGCTTTGATCAATGATCTTTTGTCGCTCTGCATGATTATGGCCATTATTGCTCTCTTAGTTTGTCGCTCCCAGACTTTTGCTAGCCTCCACAACAAAGTATGAGTTCCACTCATGCATCCAACTCCCTAAACCAAGTTATTCCAAAGAGTCCACCATACCTACCTATTAGCTTATGCTATTCCAAGTATATTCATGCTTTTGTTTACCTTCCACTTGTTATGAGAAAACTAGTGATTAAAGCTCTCATGAACTTGAAGGCACACTTTACTTTACTTGCCCTTAATAAACTTGAACCATTGTGTCTTCTATGTTGTATATGCTTGCACTTATTTGTCGGGAATTAGTAGAACCATGCTTTCATGGGGAACGCTTTCAACATTGCACTTGGTACTTGTACCTAGTTGATATCATGCTCTTTTGTATATGGTTGTCGTCGGTGTGAAATGAAAGGGGAGCTTGTAAGTCCATGGAGTTATGTATATGTGTTAGAGAAACGCCTAGGCCGCTGGTCTAATCCATGCTTACATGGTGGAAACCTGCAGTGTAACCATAATGAGCTGTCTATGAAGCATTCTTCTTATAAAAAGAGAGTCCCATATTGAGAAAAAAAGAGAAAAGAGAAAAAAAGAGATTATGAAAAGAGGAAAGAGAGAAAAAAGCACCATATTCCCATGGTAAATAAGAAGATTGCTGAGATGCTCGTTGTATGCTTGCCTTGTCATTTTGATATGGGGATTCTTCCGTATCATTGGGCAAGGGGTACCCCGTTGGCGGTTCTCTATGATACACATGTACTTACAATGACAAGAACTTACCGGTAACTAAACTTGAGTAGCATGAGGAGCGGCCCTCGTATTCAAGGGACATGAGATTTCCAACTTATACTTTGTCAAGCATATACTTCATAGTTTGTTCACTTTAACCTTAACCACTTCAAGATGCTTATGATAGGGGCAATGAGAGCTGAAAGCTGATAAGTACCATAATTTTTGGAAGCTCTTTATGAAACTTGAGTCTCTATTTCCTTCTTTGAAGGCCTTTCTTTTACTTTTATGTTGAGTCTCCACCTTCTATCTTTATGCACCTACTTTGAGAGCATAGTGGCCATTCTTAGTTCTATGTGCATTGTCCCAAGACTAGTTGATTAATGCATAACTTGATATTGCTTGTTTTAAACTATTTGTATCTAGTCACTCTTATGAACTTTGAAGGTGTCCTATGCATTTATATTTGCTACTCTATTGAGGGACAAGCTGAATACTATTATGCTATGTTTTCTTTATGTGAAACAAACAAACGTCTTGCAAAGCATTTTTATTCATGAATCTTTTGTTTGTTCCTTTTCATATTGCATCATAGTTTCTTTGTCTTATTGCTAGAACTTTGTCTTTCATGTTATGATTGAAGTACTATGATCCCAGCTTTGAATGTTTTACAAATACTTTGATCAAGTTTATGATGGTGCATGTCACTTCAAAAATTATTCTTTCTTTTTATCACTTACCTACTCGAGGACAAGCAGGAGCTAAGCTTGGGATGTTGATACGTTGCAAACGTATACATAATTTTTGATGTTCCATTCTTGGTTTTATCTACATTCTTATGTTTTGTCCACACTTTGGAGTACTTTTCATATGATTTTTGGACTAACCAATTAACAAGAGCCACAGTGTCAGCTGCCTGTTTTCTGCTATTTTTGGTTCCAGGAAACTCAGAAAATGAATATTCTCGGAATTGGATGGGACAAAAGCCAAAGTCATTATTTTACAGAGGGACACCTGGAGCCAGAATATGAGACGGAGAGGGGCTGGGGCCAGCCACACCACCTGGCTGCGCTGGATGGGCCTGGCCGCGCCAGGGGGTGGTCTGGCCGCCCCAAACACCCCCTCGGTCTCCCTCTTTGCCTATAAGTTGCCTTCTGACCTAAAAACTCAGGGGGGGTCGAAGTTTTTCCAGAAGGAGTTCCGCTCCGCCGCCACCACCAGATTCCATGAAACGGCACCAGAAACTCTGTTCTGGCACCCTGTCGGGACGAGGAATTGGAGGAGATCATCGACATCATCATCACCATCGCTTCTACATCGACCATCCATGTTTCCCCCATCTATGAGTGAGTAATCCCCCGCTGTAGGCTATGGGTATGGTAGGGATTGGATGAGATCGTTCATGTAATGGCATCGGATTGTTAGGGCATGGTGCCTAGTATCTTCTATTAGTGCTTTTTTACTTTGTTGCAACTTGTTATGCTTAATGCTTGTCACTAGGGTCTGAGTGCCATGATTTCAGATCTTAACATGTTATTGATTCATTATGATAGTATTGTTTTTGGTCTTGCCTGCAAGTTGTATATACACGTTATTGTCTAGAACCAATGGCCCCAAAGTGACAGAAATCGGGATAACCGGAGGGAATGGCTTTGATGTGAGGATCACATGTGTTCACGGAGTGTTAATGCTTTGCTCCGGTGCTCTATTAAAAGGAGCACCTTAATTTCCAGTAGTTCCCTTGAGGCCCCGCTGCAAATGGGCTGGTAGGACAAAAGATGTTGTGCAAGTTCTCGTTGCGAGCACGTATGACTATATATGAAACACATGCCTAGGATTATTTAGTACTTGGATGCTTTATCTTATTTATCTGCTATTGTCCTATGTTCTGATTGCTACGTGAATTGTCTTGGCCATGCAACGCCCATCCATCCATCCCTATGCCTACCGCACTCGAATCCTACTATTTACTGCTATTATTACTATTGTCTTTACCTTACTACTGTTGTTACTCTACTATCCCTACTACAAAACTATTACTACTGATAAACTGTTGTGAACAAGATTGTTTCCATGTGCAGCTGAATTGACAACTCAGTTGTTAAGGCTTATAAATATTCTTTGGCTCCCCTTGTGTTGAATCAATAAATTGGGTTTCACTTCCCTCGAAAATACTGCGATACACCCCCTATACTTGTGGGTCATCAGGGACCCACCAGCCTGAATAAACAGCTGATGCAGCGAGCAAAGCTATCAAGTTCGGAACATGAAGGCACGACAGAGGGTAAAAAATCCATCATACACATGTTTCTTCTAATGAGAGGATGACATGTGGGGCCCAGCAGCGTGATTAAACGATAGATGCATCGAACATCGCTATCAAGTTTGGAACAGGGTAGCGCGAGTGAAGGAAAAAAATCCATCATACACACGTTTCTTCTAATAAGAGGATGACATGTGGGGCTCAGGAGGTTGGTTAAATGGTAGATGCGTCGAGCAGCGCTATCAACTTGGAACGAGGTAACGCCAGTGAAGGAAAAAATTCCATCATACACACGTTTCTTCTAATGAGAGGATGACATGTGGGACCCACCATCGTGATTAAACGGTAGATGCATCGAACAACGCTATCAAGTTCGGAATAGGGTAGCGCGAGCGAATAAAAAAATCCATCATACACACGTTTCTTCTAATGAGAGGATGACATGTGGGGCTCATGAGGTTGGTTAAACGGTAGATGCATCGAGTAGTGATATCAACTCGGAACGGGGTAGCACTAGCGAAGGAAAAAATTCCATTATACACACATTTATTCTAATGAGAGGATGACATGTGGGTCCCAGGAGGTTGATTAGACGGTAGATGCATCGAGGAGCGCTATCAACTTCAGAACAGGGTAGCGCGAGCGAAGGAAAAAAAATTACATCATACACATGATCCTTCTAATGAGAGGCTGACATATGGGACCTAGCAGCCTGACTAAACGGCAGATGCCTTGAGCTACGTTATCGAGTTCAAATCAGGGAGGCACGACCAAAAAGTATGGTCTGCTAGAGACACTAACGTCCGAGACCCACACGCCTCAAAAGACTTCGGCGAGTCAACATCGCGCGAGGAAACGAAAATCTTGCTTATGCCACGTGCTGGCAAGCTTCCTCCATGTTTTTAGCAGATCCGTCGTAATAGAGGGCCGCTAAACCATAAAAAAAGTTTTCTATCGGCCATGGACGAGCCGAGAATTTCGTCGCAGAAGAAGCGCCTTCTACGACGACCGTCGGGCCAATTCGTTGCAGAAGGAAACTTTTCTTGTAGTGTTCACAGGGATTCTAACTATAGACTCCATCACTAATACTACTCCACATTATATCCTAAACTTAGTCGTAATCTTCTTTGATATTTTAACTTACTTAAGATATCTTAGTGGTGTTATACATGTTTAGAGCTACACTAGGATGGCATTTCTCTAGAGAAGACATATAACAAATCCTTAAGAAATATGACAAAAACATCCAACTTAGGTGTAATAAGGCTATCCTCAAGTGGATACCCATCACAATACTTGGTCTAGATAAGATGGCTTCCTATAGTCACTATCCAACCTACAGATCTCCTAAAAGGGTTTTAATCCTAAGGTCAAAGCATATGCTCTGATACCAGCTACGGTGACCTAGCATACCACTACATGATGTAGTACACTATAGTCGTTGACATAACACCAATGAAACACCCTTCACTAGTATTACATCCCTTAGAGTGGTACAACAGAAACACAGCAGGTCCAAGACATGACTATAGATTACAACTCGATACTTTACAAAAGATCCAGAGAACACTCTAGGTTAAAGAGGAAGAAATCAACTTCTTTCAAAGAAGAACCAGAAATAATAACTCAGAACTATCTGGCTAATAAGACTAGAATCTAAACTATCGGCTTGTTGTTGCTGCTAATGCAATGCTCTATAGAAGTAGGTTTTATGGCTAGAGAATATACTCCTATCTACTCAGGAACTTCGTCTTCACTTCGGTTGATGTATATGTCGACTTTGTTGACTTTATCAAAGAACTTGAGCTATTGTTGATGGTTTCTTGAGCTTAAGTTGGTGTTTATGTCGTCTTCAATGGCTTAGAACCTAGCAAGGGTTAAGAAGGTACGGGTGAGTACGAGCGTACTCAACAAGTTCACTAAAAAGGAGTGTTTGATGCACTATCTACAGCCACAGAACATAGTTCATTGGCAATGGAGGTTTTTGTAAACATTTCTTCAAAGGTTGCTTTTATTCTAAAAACTATGTCTGTCAGCCTTCACAGGTTTACAAGAACTTTCGTGGAGTTCCTTTTCTGCCATGTTCGTAGCTCCTTCCCGGAATAGGGAGTAACATATCATAATTCTTACACTCTATAGAGGTGCGTCACTTTTCCCATAAGAGACCTTAAGCTTTGTTCCATGGCCGGGAGTATATCTCCGTTCAGACTTGCTTGGTTTGAGGCCCAACCTAAGATCCAAGCCAATCACTTCCCTCTCTATGACCCCGCATGAAGACACGGTCCCCCAAGAAGGTCTACCATGGTTATACTCCTGGTAGCCTCTTGAAGACTCTATAAGCAGCTCTGCCTAGCATCCACCATCAGCTATGGTGAACCTCCACCAAGATAGCTATGTACATATAATCTAAACACCAATATCGCGGGGCACAAAGGGTTCCCACCCATGTGCTGGATTCTCCACGAGAAATCTACAGCTTCACGATAAGGTCATATGTCCATGCGAAAGGGAGGAGATACAACTGACTTCTGTGTCCCATTCCAAATATCATGGTTAACACATAATATATGGCGCTAGAATCATTGTGACAGTGGTTGTTAAGTCCTAGATATTATGTTCCTTTACCACTGGAACTGCATCAGTAGATTATTACCATTTGGTAAATAGTCCATAATCATATTATTATGAAAATAGTGTTTTCGGTCCTTTTTGAAATGCAGGTGATGACAACATTTGAGTTACAAGTATTTGATAGAAAATAACCAAACGACATGAGAAAGTGTGAACTTGCCTTTTTTGATTGCAAGATTATGCACTCACGGTCTTCAAGACAATAGAAGATCCAAAAATCTGAAATTAGCATCATTGGTCCAGTAAGGACTAATGTTTAAAGAAGAAAGATGCAATTATGCATAAGTAATGTAATGTAATTATGTAAATGCGAATCCTCGTAATAATCGTATCTGATCTAGGGTTCGGAAACTGGGGATGGTTTTGTTTAGAATGTGTTTCACTTTTATACCAGCTTCACACTTGTGTTTCTTATTAAGGCTTGTGAGAGTGTGTGAAATAATATGTAAATACAACAAGTAGCATACAATATTAAAGTACTCATATGGGGCATGGTATCTAAAAGATTTCTTAAGCAAGATTATTAATCAACTAGAACAACCTTAGAATTAATGGTTATAAGGGAAAATACAATTAGTATTGCTTTCATGGGAGTGGTGTTTCCTAAGATTATAAGTGAAAAGAATCACTTACCTATCTTTAGAATTAATGGTTATACTTTATAAATATAGAATAGGTATTATTTTAATTACTTAAAAACTTTGTTTAGATCTTTAAGTGGATTCCTAAACTTGTAAAATAATTGGTAAATATTATCTTGGTGATTTTATAAATACATAGAATCCTTTTGATGAACAATATACTATTTTAGAAGATTTTATAATTGCTAAAATCTTTTTAGGAAAGTTAACATACACTTAATATTAAATGGTAGTTTTAGTAAATACATCTTAAAATGATTAGACCTATTTTGACTTCACTTAAACATCAATTGAACTTGTTATTACACTTTTATACTTTAAACAAATTACGATAAAGGCAATAGTAAATATTTATATATTTTTAATGCATTAAAATAAAAGAAAATGGTTTAAATAAGATTTATTAGACCTTTACCTTTTATTTCACTTTAATTATGAAAGATGACATTTTTAAGGTATAGATTTTATTTTTGTGATCATTTTGGTACATTATATATATTTAGGGTTTTTAAATAATAAGATATGATTTTTATAAGCTTTATTACTTTATAAATACTTCATAAATAATAGATATTTAATTAAGTATCCCAAAATGTATAAAATAAGTTCATCACTGTATATTTTGTTTTTCTGTGAATTTTCAGATCTTATACTTATTTTTACGAATTTTAAATAATAGTATATACTTTTTAAAGATTTATCTTTAATATCCGTAATAAGTGTCGCCCACTTAGTACAAAGTTTGTACTAGCTTATTACAAAATGAGCGCCACTTATAATGAACGGGGGGGAGTAGAATATTCACTAATAATAGTAACTATTTCATTTAAGTTGGAAAATAGAGTATAATAGGTTTAAATTATATAGTTTATTTTTCTAAACATTTTGATATATTATATATATTTTTATGAATTATAAAACAAAAGATATAATTCCTAGAAAATATTTATATTTGAATTTATAATGTTTTATTTATTTATTAAACAGGGAAATACTTTTTACACCAATACTAACCCTAGACTAGGTCACTGACTGGTGGGGTATTGGCCACGTCAGATGCCACCAAGGCACTGACCGGTCAAACGCGCTGACTAAGCGAGGTGTGATGCAAGCGTGATGCAGTGATGACGTCAGCAATGGGTGAAGCTCCCAGGTCGAGCATGGTCTCGATGCTAGAGGGCTTGCGAGGCAAAACAGAGTGGTGCGCTCGACCGAGTGAAGTAAGGCAAAGCTGGTGGGGTTGTCGCCACTTGTTTTTGGTCACTGGTGGAGCAACACCGGTGAGTATCTGCGGTGGCGGCGGATGGTGTACGTTGGGAACCTAATCTAGGAAGCAATCGAGGAAGGGAAAAGCACTATGATGCTTAGAAGCTTACTAGGAAGCTCGTGGAGTTCTCAACGGGAAGAGGGGAATCGATGGCGGGCGACGGTGACTGGCGGCGGAATTGAGGTCTCAATTGGTTCGACAGGGGGCTTTCCGGCTTTCAAGAGAGGGCAATCGATTGGGACAAGCACTACACACACGGTGGTCATCTCCGCTGAGCGAGGGATGGTAAGGAACGTCGGTTCGCAGGTGATGGGGTCAGCTAGGGTTTTAGAAAAAGAGGGGAACAGAGAGAGAGAGAAAAAATGGGGCACGGTGAGGTTCCTCCGGTGGCGCAAGACTATTTATAGGTGACAAGAAGCAGTGGCATGCATCGTAGCATCGAGGCGGTCGTTCGGGCGATCACCGGAGCTCCATCAAGATGCTTCCCCAGCATTGTCTTCTGGCACGAGGAAGAACAAAGGGGAAATCTTCCCAAAATGGTATTGGGCCGTGATGGGCTTCTCTTGGGCCACGGCTGAGTGAGCGAGGCGCAGTAGCTCGTGCACATGGGCGGCTTGTAGATGGGAGCACCCGAACATAGCCTCGGGGCTACTCCCATCGGGAGCGCTGGCCACGCACTCGATGAATTTCTAAAACAGGATTGGAATAAACAAAGACTGAGTTGGGTACACTTTCAATTGAAGACATTACTCTGAGCCTATGTCTCGATGCAAGCATCCGAACATAGACTCGGGGGATACCCCCATCGGGAGCGCTGCCCACGAACCCGATAGAAGAATACTCTTCAACAGAGTCGATAAATCAAATAAGACCCGAAGTAGAGTAACTCTTTGGACGAATATTATCCTCATGTGTTGAAAGTGCACCTGATAACAAGCAGCATACAAACTCCAACAGAGTCGATACAAAACCTATGAGCATTACATGATTGTATCCTCAACGGTTACTCCCACCAGGAGTGCCTACATCACATCCAATAAAATAAAGCTGACAACTTCAGCAATTCCAACAGCCAAACAAGGCAGTCGATAAAATCTTAAAAATCCTCGGACCGTTCCCGTCGTGATAATATGTCTGAATTCCGTATCCACGCCATTAAGGTAAGACCCCAGGATACGTTATGTGCGGCCTAGTAACCGCACATGAATGCGCTCTGCCAGTAAATTATCCGTATCCATGATACAATGAAAAATCCCGATAGACGCGTTGGGTACCCGAAATAAAAGCACTGAATTCAATATTCGGTAAGACCTTAGTGGCCCAAACTGAATTACACCAGAAAATATCGAGTTTAAGCTCGGAGACTTGAATTTGATGTAGTTTCACGTTGTTTTTTCCCAAGAGAAATTAACTGATTTCTGACCTATCGGATGCATCAGGACTGTAATACCAGATCCCTACGACAATCAATACAAAGAGCATTAAAATATTTACTTATGAGAATCTTCGACTTGCAGCTAAAACTGTCCTTGAGACTCAACCCGAATCTATGATTCGGATTGAGTCTCGGGAGATACAAACATGGGCATGACTAAACGGGTCCCCGTGATTGACTACCCTAGGCATACAAAGACCTGCGGCCCATGAAGCCCATAAAGAATAAAGGAAAGTCCAGAGAGCATCTGACGAATAGAAATTGTCTTGGCGATCAAGGAAGAAGTAGAAACCGACATTGTACTAGTGTTGTAGTTGTGACATGTAACCTATCCGTATACGGCTTTGGAACCTAGCCTATTATATCAAGGCTGGGAGGAGCCAACAAAGAGGTACCGAAGCTTTGAGCAATTTGTAACCATATTTTCTATAATAGTCACATGAATTCGACTCCCGTATTTGTATAATCAGCTGACGAAATCCCCATTGTTCTCTTTTTCACAAAATGCTAAGTCCATAACCTAGGCATTGTTGAGGTTACCCCTCATCACCCTTTCTCTCTATTCCTCCTGTGATTCTTGCTTATTCTTAAGGAAAAATAGAAATGAGATCTGGATCCACATTTCCACCAATCCATATCTCCTCTAAGTGAGGGGATGAAGGGTTCACAACATAGAAAATAAAAATTCCTACAATATTAACAACAAACCACCAAGATCTATCTAGGATATGCAAGCAACATGTCCAAAAGTTTTACAAGATCCGATCTCGTGGATGATGTAGACAATCTCTTGTCGATCTTAAGATCGAGTTGTCAAGCGCTGCAAACTAGCAATGCATTCATGCTCGGGTACACGTACGGCTTGCCAACAACCTGAATGCCCTTGATCCAGCGGAGCAGAAGATCCACCAGAGAAACTACTAGAACATAATCTTCACTAATCTGAAGATCATGGGAACCACTAGAAGAGGGAGGAGAGATCCTTCACAAGGATTAGTGTGTGAAAAAGAGAGGAGCACCACCTCTCCTTATATAGGGGACGGGTGGACGACAGCCAAGGTGGGTTCCCCCACCTCTCCCCTATTCATGTGGGTGGAGGTTGCACTCACACCCCACTCACATAAATCCAAGTTCACTCATTTTGCAATTAATTTTCACTAAATTAAACGCAAACTCTCATTAAAGAAAAAATCATTTCCTTATTTCAATAATTTTCAATTACTTTAATTAACAACAATTATCATAAACCCCCTTGCATTATTCTGATATTACACCTAAAACAAATTTTAGCGATTTGCCCCGAAACAATTCAGGTACTCCTCGAAATAATTTTAGTGCTTTCCAAACCTTTCTCTAATATAATATATATGTCCATAAGTGTCAGTGTACCTTAAGTGTGCCACCCTATGGTACGAGAATAATGCAGACATGATCGAGACACATCCCTGGTCAATAGTCAAAAGCGGGACCTAGAGATTTGTACTAACTCCCACACATTCAACGATGACTCTTATGATCATGAGAACCATAAACATCGTAACTAAATACCTTTGTCTCGTGATATATTACTTATCCGAGATCCGATATATTACTTACGCCCCCCTTTGGCCATCCCTAGGGCTCGACCCTCTCTTGGGCCTCCTCTAGTGAGGCCCAATCAGGTGGGCTGCCACAAAAAATCCATTTTAAATATTTTTTAATATTAGTTCATTTAACTAATATTAAATACATATTATTTAATACCTATCACTCTGAAACACCTTTCGGACCCCTCCGATCATCATCGGATATCCTCGAAACCATTCCAGTTACTCTACAATTATTCTAGAGTTTTATCTCTATTCTCCTACGATCTTGGATCAATCGCTAAGCGTCTCTACACTTAAGTGTGACACCCTATGGCTTGGAAATACATTGAAATGATAGAGACACCTCTCCGTTCAATGACCAATAGCGGTATCTGGAAACACATAATGGACCCCATGCATTCCACGAATAACTTGATCGATTGAACCTTGAACATCGAGTCTCATTCGCTTTGCGCTATATACCTAGTTTGTCCAAGATCTGATCTTCAGTATATACATAACTAGTTTCGATCTTGTTACTGACAAACACATTTACTCATTCCCGTGATATTACATCCCCGTGACCTAGTCACACGTTTGCAAACTTGTAGATGTAATCTCACCGAGTGGACCCAGGGTATCTATTCATCACTCGGATGGGTAAATCTCGGTCTTGATACACACCTTTATAGTCACCCAGTTACGGTCATGATGGTTGATGTGATCAAAGCAGCCTCAGGAGTCAGTGATTAATAAGATCTCACGGTCGAAGGACTGAATCACTATGGTTTGCTAGATATCGCAATGTTGAACTATGTGACTGGATCATATTGCAATACTAGGGGTTGGGTGTTGTCCATCACTTCATAAGTGATCTTGTTGTCAGTTGACATGGTAAAGTCCATGATCGGGAAACCTCGATCATCAGCTGCCCAACGAACTAGTCTAGAGGATTAGGGACCTATTTTGTTTATATATCACACATGTATTAATGTTTCTACTTAATAAAGTTATAACATGATACAAAACTATTATGACCTAATGAGATATGTCAATAAAAACATCTTTATTATTAGCCTCTAGGGCATATCTCCTTCAGTTATAGCAATGTAAACACAATGACTTGATCGTATTGCTATACTTTAGGTGTATGTTCATAACATCATTTTTCTAATGGTGTGTCCTCGTTATTAACAACATCCAATGTTCATGATCATGAAACCTTGATCATTGGTTAATCAACGAGCTAGTTAAATAGAGAGGCTTTACTAGGAACTCTTTGTTTTGTTTTTTAACACACACGTATTAATATTTCTGATTGATACAATTCTAGCATGAGAAATAAACTTTTATCATAAGCATGGAATATGATAATAACCATTTTATTATTGCCTCTCGGGCATTTTCCCTTCAATCTCTAACTTCCACTAGAGTCAATAATCTAGTTAACATTGGCAAAGATCTAACACCCATGGCCTTTTGGTGATGATCATGTTCAACTTGTGGAAGTGGTCTAGTCAACAGGTCCAATAGATCAGATCCGTATGTATTTGCAAATCACTTGCGTCTCTATGCAACACTCATCTCAAATGATTTGATATGGCATTGTATAAGTTTGGTCTTTAGGTGAGACCTCAGTTACTTAGTCTGAATTATGTTGGTAATATTGTTGTAGAATATAGCTTCATAATTCTAAGACAATCAAAATTATACCAAGTTCCTTTTAAAGAACTTTTGAATCAAACACCTTCCAATGTTGTTATCAAAATAATGATATACTTAGCCTTTCGTTTGTAGAATTTGTCACAATGTTCAAACTTTAGAACTCATCTAAATCCATCATGGAAGACTTACAGCCCATTGTGCTACTTAGCCTTATTGAGATTGAAATTTATTTTTATATGTGAAGACACTAATACCGGTGTAACATATTACAATGATTTTAGTTTGCTACTATCGTATACAATATATATCCTAAGTTATTCTAAAGTACTCAAGGATTTTCTTACTGTTGTCTAGTGATCATCATATGAGTCATCTTGGTATATCCTGTAACACCTTAGAGCACAATACATGTGATTTCGTACATATCATGGACTTTCATGATCTAAAATTACTCACGTGTTTTACTCATCTCGAGTGTTAACTACACTCAAGTCTTGCTAAAATCCATACAACAAGAACACTTTATCGATGTTTCCATTTTGAACTACTTCAATATCTCTTTTAGGTACTTTGACTTAACCTTACGAGGTGTCTAGATCTATATCTATAGATCTTGATACTTAATATGGTTTTAGTCCAGGTCTTTTCATTTTGAAAACCAATTTTCAAATGAAACTTAAATTGTGTTAAGTAAAGATAAAAAAATTCTAATCGACAATATGTCATCCACATAAAGTATTAGAAATGTGTCTTAGCACTCCCACTAAATTTCTTACAAGTGCAAGTTTCTTCTGTGTTCCTGATAAAATCAAAAATCTTTCTACATTTCATCCAGTGAAGATTCTAACTCCATGATGTGTACTTCTCTTATCGAAGTTTGCATACTGATACGTCCAAAACGTATCTACTTTCCTGGACACTTTTGCTATTGTTTCTCCTCTAAACTTGTGTGATTTGGATGCAACTAACGTGGTCTGACGTTGTTTTCAGCAGAATTGCCTTAGTGTCTACTTTTTGTGCAGAAAATCAACTATCAGGAAAAATCCTAGAAAATATGCCAAAAATCCTATTTCACCCGAAGACTCCAGGAGCCAGAATACGAGACGGAGAAGATCCAGGGGGTGGCCACACCACCTGGTGGCGCGGGCCAGGCCAGGCCGCGCTAGGGGGTGGTGTGGGCCCCCTAGGCACCCCCTCCGTCTCCCTCTTCGCCTATAAGAAGCCTTCTGACCTAAAAACTCTGGGAGGAGTCGACGTTTTTCCAGAAGGAGTTCCGCTTCGCCTCCACCACCAGATTCCACGAAACAGCACCGGAAACTCCGTTCTGGCACCCTGCCGGGACGGGCAATTGGAGGAGATCATCGCCATCATCATCACCATCGCTTCTCCATCAACCATCCATGTTTCCCCCATCTATGAGTGAGTAATCCCCTGCTGTAGGCTATGGGGATGGTAGGGTTTGGATGAGATCGTTCATGTAATGGCATCAGATTGTTAAGGCATGGTGCCTAGTATCTTTTATTAGTGCTTTATGACTTTGTTGCAACTTGTTATGCTTAATGCTTGTCACTAGGGCCCAAGTGCCATGATTCTAGATCTAAACATGTTATTGATTCATTATGATAGTATTGTTTATGGTCTTATCTGCAAGTTGTATACACACGTTGTTGTCCGGAACCAATGGCCCCGAAGTGACAGAAATTGGGACAACCGAAGGGAATGGCTTTGATGTGAGGATCACATATGTTCACGGAGCGTTAATGCTTTGCTCCGGTGCTCTATTAAAAGGAGCACATTAATTGCTAGTAGTTCCCTTGAGGCCTCGCTGCAAACGGGCTGGCAGGACAAAAGATGTTGTCTAAGTTCTCATTGCGAGCACGTATGACTATATATGGAACACATGCCTAGGATTATCTAGTACTTGGATGCTTTATCTTCTTTATCTGCAATTGCCCTATGTTCTGATTGCTATGTGAATTGTCTTGTCCATGCAACGCCCGTCCATCCATCCCTATGCCTACCGCACTCGAATCCTACGGTTTACTGCTATTGTTACTACTGTCTTTACTTTACTACTGCTGCTACTTTGCTATTCCTACTACAAAACTGTTGCTACTGATAAACTGCTGTGAGCAAGATTGTTTCCAGGTGCAGCTGAATTGACAACTCAGTTGTTAAGACTTATAAATATTCTTTGGCTCCCCTTGTGTCGAATCAATAAATTGTCTTTCACTTCCCTCAAAAATACTGCGATACACCCCTATACTTGTGGGTCATCACATACTAATCTAGCAGTCTTTGGATCTGACAAAACTCACGGTTATATCTTGCATACACCCTTGATATACACTTCTATAGTTTTGCTATCCAGTTGCCATATCTGAAATATGCAGTGACTGATAGAATAATCCATATAGACTTTTAAGTATTACTATGGAAGATATTAATCTTATCATAGTCAACTCCATGAGCTTTTGTCGTATATAGTTTTTCATCAAGTCAAGTATATTAATAGGTCCATTTAAATCTAAAAGGTTTTATCCTTTCGGACGGTCTACCAAGTTCGAAAACTTGATATGGAAACTATCTTGGATTCCATGGCTTCAAGCCATTTAATGGAGTCTGTTGCATCTTTGTTTGTGGTTGGTTCATCATTGTTAAACAACAATTCTTTGTCCTTAAATATTTTATTTGATTACATATTTAACCTATCATATGAGTTTCAATAGACATTTCTATATCCAGGGATACAACACTTTGTAGACATGAGAGCCATGAGCGTCGTGGCCGTCTCCAGAACAACTTCCATCGTTGCGCTACTCTGCTCATCTTTCTCAAGTTCAATAACCTCATCGAATGCTATTATCCTCCCCACTCAAAAATTTGTGAGAAATTCCTTCTCGAAAAAATAATCCATTCTACGACAATTGTTTTGCCATCGACTTCATAGTGGAAGGAATGCCCATTTATGTCCATGGGACATCCAACAAAGATAATTATCCTATTTTGGTTGTAAACTTGTTTACTTATGAATAGCATACCAAAACTTAAAAAAGACGATTTGGGTTTTATCCCATGCCATAAATCATATGTATGCCATTTTTATGGTTCATGACGGCGCTATATTTAGTCTAAAGTGGTAATCTCTAAGGAACAGTACTTCAAAAATATAATGGCAGTTTATTTAATTTACATCATTGATCTTACCATATCCAAACAGGTTTGATTATGTCTCTCAAACACTCCATACTCCTATGGTGTTTTGTGAGGCATAAGTTATGGAATCAATTCTACAACACTTAGATGTTTTGCTAAGCTTGTAACTCAAATATTCTCCACCATGATCATGATCACATATTCCTAATTTCTTGTTACAAATGATTTTCCACATCACGCTAAAATTCTTTGAAGCTTTTTAAATGTTTCTAGACTTCTTTCTCATCAATTGGACATATCCATATATATCGACTAAATTCACCAAAGGAAGTTTTATGTAGTAGAAAATTTCACTGCACACAATTTATACTTGATGGACTGCACACATTAGTATGTATGATTTCCGCTAAGTAAATCGCACATTCAACTTCTGGCCCATGAATGGATTTAAATCATTTTTAGAAACGGTTTACAAGCATCAAATGATTCAAAAAATCAAATGACTCCGAAATTCCATTTGCATGGAGTTTCTTCGTGTGTTCTTTCTAATATGATCTAAACGGTGGTTCCACACAAGTGGAATTCAAATCATTTATCCTTTTAGTGTTTTAGCATCATTGTTATGGATGTGTATTTCACCAACATGATTTAAAATAACTAATTCATCTTTTATGAATGCAGTCATAATTTAAACAACCATTTGTTTTCATTAGACCAGAACGAGATTTTTTTTATTAAATTCCTTTAGAATAAATCCTGATGGCTAGGTAGAGCTGACTAACATTTTATTATTGTTCTCGACATGCATCTTACCATATTCTTTTCTAGTCACTCCAGCTATTGTATTCGTGTATTGAGTTGTATGACACTTAATACCAACCCTATCTAGTATAGATACTCAAGACTTACCTCGAAAATAAATTGGGTTTCACTTCCCTCGAAAATACTGCGATACACCCCCTATACTTGTGGGTCATCAAGACTATTTTCTAGCGCCGTTGCCGGGGAGCATAGCTTTATTTATCAAGTTCACTTGGATTCTCTATTATTCGCTGCTATCCATCCATCATGGGTAAGTCTCGTGATGGCAAGTTCCCTATTTTACCATCCACTACAAGAAGAGGTACGGTTCTGAACACCTCTGCTGCTCTTGATTGACCATCTGTTATAAGTAAGCTCGTTACACCACCACATACACATGCTACACACTGCTACTATTGCTGAATCTGAAACTTCTGATGCTTATGATGCTGCTTCTACTGTGCTTGATAAGAGTGGTTCATTAGGTCCTTTCCTAGATGCTACGATTGCTAGAACTATAGCTGGAAATACTGAAACTCCTAACGAAGACACTACTACACCTGTTAGTTCACCTGAGTCTTGTGAGAGTTAGGATATTGAAGACGGTTATGTTGAGATGACCGATGAATTTATTAAAGAATGCAAAAACACCCATGATAGGAGTGCTGCTAAGAATCTCCTTGAGAGGCGAACTATTAGACCCAAATTGTCTCCTATTGCTAAGTTTGCTGCTTCTCCCATAAACATTAAAGATAAAGATTATGATTTCTCTCTTGATCTATCTTACATAGCTATTGTTGAGAAAGAACCTTTTTGTGGGACTAAGAATGAAAGCGCGGTATCACATATGACTGAGCTTTCTACCATGAGTGGCTTATTTTCTGATGATATTAAGATGCGTACCTACTTTGTTGCTAAGATTTTCCCCTTTTCACTGAAAGGGGAAGCTAAAGCTTGGTTCAGTAATTTACCTCCTGGATCTATTGATAGCCCCGATTGCTTGATTAGTACTTTCCTGCAGAAATATTTTCCTCCTAGTGCTAGACATGCTATTTTGCAGGAACTTTTTGATTTTAAACAGGGAGAAAAAGAGGTTTTGCCTGAATCTTGGGAAAGGTTTTGTGCTTTGATTCATGCACAAGCGGGAAGTCCATTACCTAAGAATGAGCTTCTTGATATATTTTATAATGGACTAACTGAGGAATCTAGGACATACCTAGATAGTTGTGCTGCTTGTGTTTTCGGGAATAGGACTCCTAAGGAAGCTGAAGAATTAATGGCTAAAATAAGTAAGAACTATGAAGATTGGACTCCTCCTAAACAAGCTATACCTGAAGTAATTGTACCTAAACATACTATTCCGGTGCCTATTCCAACATCAAAGAAGAGGGGAGTTATTGAATTAAATGACGAAGTGATGAAGGAAGCTAAGAAATGTCTTAAGGAGAAGGGAATTAAAGCTGCAGATGTCAAGAATTTACCTCCTATAGAAGAATTATGTAAGCCTATTCCCTACTCACCCACTATTGAGGTACACTCTCTCCAACACTTTGATGAAGGTGATATCCCTTACTCTAAACCTCCTGATCAATGCTTAGAAGAATTAGATATCTTTATTGTTAAGCAAGATAATTTTAATAAAAGGGTGCAAAATCATCTAATGGAAAACACTAGAGCTATTGTTGAGTTGAAAGATATTGTGGAAAGAACCTCTAATGATGTTAAAATAATTGTTAAACACTTTAAAATGGTTCAAACTCAAATAGATCAACTCGTTAAAGTGCAAAACGACTTGCTAGTTAATGCTGCTAAAGAAAAACATGCTTATGAAATTAGAACTAGAAGTGGAGCTGCTACCCAGGATCCTCTATATCCTGAGGGGCATCCCAAAAGAATTGAGCAGGATTCTCAACAAGCTGAAAATAGTGGTTCTACTCGTAAGAAAAGGAAAAGGAAACATAACACTGTTGTAGAACCCTCTAAACCTGCTTTAGATCCTAATAGTATATCTATCTCTGATGCTGAAACTGAAAGTGGTAATGAAGAAAATGAAGTTCCTAATGAAGAAAAAGTTGAAGAAGAACCTGAAAACCACACTAAGAATACTAAATACACCAAAGAAGATTTTATTGCTAAGAAACATGGTAGTGAAAGAGAGCCTTGGGTCCAAAAACCTATGCCTTTCCCTGATAAGAAACACAAGTCAAAGGAGGATGAACATAATAATAAGTTTTGTGAGTGGATGAAACCTTTATTCTTGCAAATTCCTTTGACTGATTCTATTAAATTGCCTCCTTATTCAAAGTATATGAAGGACATTGTCTTGAATAAAAGGAAGATCCCTAATGAAGAAATCTCTACTTTGCTTGCTAATTATTCCTTGAATGGTAAGGTTCCTAAGAAACTTGGAGACCCAGGGATTCCAACTATCAATTGCTCTATTAAGAACAGTTATGTTAGAACTGCTTTGTGTGATTTGGGAGCTGGAGTTAGTGTTATGCCTTTCTCCCTCTATAAGAGGCTTCAACTAGAAAAATTAATACCAACTGATATCTTTGCAAATGGCTGATAAATCCACCACTATTCCTATGCGTATATGTGAGGATGTACCTGTTCAAGTGGCTCATAATTGCTTGATATTAACTGATTTTGTTGTGCTTGAAATGCCTAAAGATGATAATATGTCTATTATTCTTGGGAGACCTTTTCTTAATACTGCAGGAGCTGTTATTAATTATAATCAAGGAAAGGTGACTTTCAATGTGAATGATAAGGAACATACTGTCTATTTCCCCAAGAAGGTTGAAAGAACTTATGGTTTGAATTCAATTGAACATGTTGAGGGCATTCAAGTTGGAGAAATATATTGTCCCATACCAAGAGAAAAATTTGAAACTATTATGATTGGGACCATTGCTATCAAGGTTAAGGTAACATAATCATTAGTGGAATACAAAGTTTTGTCTCATATGGAATTGTTTTGGTAGCAAGACCTGATCAACCTTGTTAACAAAAGGATTTCATTGAACAAAACAATGTTCACTATGATTATCTCCGTTTACTTCTATTCTGTCCATTTTAGTTTTTGCTTTCGTTTAGTTTTCTTTTTGTTGTTAGTTGCTTGCATGTTAGAGTGTCTTAGAACTTCTATAGTTCTAGCTTTGTTTTGTTCTTGCATCATTTTTCCAAAAAAAAATTGTCTGTCAGAAAATCATTCTTCTATGCCCAAAAATAAAGTGTCTCGAAAAATTCTAGAAAATTCATATTAAATTTTTGCGTGAAAAAAAGGGGCAGAGGAGTACCTGGGAGGTACCAGGGGACCCACCAGGCAGGCACACCACCTGGTGGCGCGGCCTGCCCTGGGTGGCGCCATGCCCTGGTGTGGGTCACCCCTGGCCCCCCACTAACTCTCTCACCTGCCACTTTCTTCTCTCTCCCGAGTAAGCTCCAGTACATTGCTCAAAATCGCGTTCTTGCTGTGCTTGCTCTCGATTTTTTCGATCTCCTTGCTCAGCCCATCTTTCTTGCTGAAATTTGGAGCATTTGTTCCCTGGTATGTGACTCCTCTCCTTGTCCAAGTGGATTTGTGTTTAGTGGATTATATATTGAGTATTTTTCTGTTGTAGGTGACTAGTTATGAGAGCTTCTAAGCTTGTTTGATGCTTATAGATATAGTTTTGATGCATGTTTAGGCCTCTTACAAGTCCCTATGAGTAGAATCCTTCATTATATTCACTTTGCAATCACTTGTTTAATAGGTGTTTAAATTTCAGAATAGAAGATGAGTGAGCACCACCTAAACCAACGTGAACTATGGGTGCATGAGATCATGAAGGTCCACCAGGAGGAGGAAGTTTTTCCCTCCATTTACCCATGTTCTGAGTTCATGAGAGCTGCCGGAATTCTCCAAGACTTCCACACTTTGGTTTCTAATGTAGGGTTAGCGCACTTTTTGGAAGATGAACCTTGTCAATTTGTGAAGCTAACCATGTATGTGGTGCAGGACTTCCAATTTAGTCACTCTTTGCCTAACCCCATGGTCCATTACAAAATTTACAATATTGTTGTTGACCTTTCTCTTGATGATTTTTGTGCAGCTATTAAGGTACCTCAATGGGGATCATGCAGAAGGATTAAAGAGCGACCTGAACCACTCATGGATTTATACGCAGAAATTTGCCAAGGGAGCAGCTTCTCGAAAGAGAATGGAAAAATCTGTAACATTCACCTTCCCTCTATTCATTACTTTGCCTACTTTGTTGCCAAGTGTGTTCTTGCTAGGAAAACTGCTAATAAGTTATCTTCATATGATCTAGCCTTTATCTCTGCTGCTCTTAAACGAGATAGGTCTTACAACTTAGGGGCTTTGATAGCTTTCCGTCTTGCTGCTAACCGTGAGAAAGGTGGAATTTGTGGAGGCCTCATTGCTTCTCGTTTAATAGCATTGCATGGTTTAGTGCCTCATCATCTAGACCTACAGTTTCCCATCGAGAGGCTTGATCTTAATTCCATGATACAACATAAATTTGTTTCCTAGTGGGATAGTATGAGTGAGTTATCTTATGAAATAAACTTTCTCAAAGCTGGTTGGAGAAAGAGAAAGTCAGAGCGTGTTGTTCTTTTGCCTGCACCTGTTTTGTTTAATCTTGATAACAGGGAAGGATGGTCCCTCACTGAGGAGGAGCTTGACACATACTTGGGACATCTCTCCCAACAAGAGCAGGACACTAAAAGGGAGGTCACGGATGATTTGGTCCAGCCCTCGAATGAGGGAGAGTCTTCATATCAGCAGCATGCTTATGATTGTGGAGCTTCTTCTTCTTCCCATGGGCCCAACTACGACAATTCTTATCAAGATCCGCCTGCTTGGAACCCCTATTCGTACATGGATTGATACCCACTTAGGCCAAAATCCTAAGCTTGGGGGGAGGTACGCCGACATCGCACTCATCTTCTTATTATGTTGCGTTGGTACTTTGTATATTCATGTTTCGTTCTCTCTTTAGTTTTCGTTCTTTCTTTGCTTTTGCTTTCTAAAACACAAAAAGACCACAAATATTTCGGTTGTTTCTCTTTGTTTGCTTCTTCTTCTTTTTTCCTTGGTTTGTTTTTCCCTTTTTGCTTTGTTTGAACTATTCGAAAAACCCAAAAATATTTTGATTTGCTTGTTTTTCCTCTTTGGCTCTTGTTTTAAAAAAATCGAAAACAACAAAAATATTTGTCGTTCTTCTTTGGCTTTGTGAGTTTGTTGCAGGGTTCATCAGTCCTTAGTGGATATTGGTTTCATATTATTATTCAAGCCACACAAGTGAAGAGCAATAATGAGGATTAATGACAACTTGAGGCGTGGTAAGAGGCTGGTAACGAACTCTATTTGTTTTCATTTTTGTACATATACTCATCATTGTGGGCATGCTTAGTTGTTCGTGTAGGGTGTATGTTATCTTTGGATGCTTAGTAGTTCTTGCTTTCTTTTGATTAGCTCCAGCTCGCTAATAGTTTATAACATGTCTTATGAATGTTTGATTGCATTATTCTATTCATAACTTGGTATGACACTGTGATATCCTCCTCTGAATGTTTTATTTGAATTGACTTGGCACATGCTCACGCATGCACATGACTGTAATAATCAGTTAAGCCTTGATGAATTATTTTGCCTTGAGGATCTTGAATCACTTTCATGCCACGATTAGTCCTGTTTTGTTGTAAGCATGATTATGACAGCTATTGCTCTCTCGTTTGTCGCTCCCTTACTATTGCTAGCCTTCACTTTCACTGAGTATTTTACTCATGTTTCCAACTCCCTAAAACCAAACATTGCCAAAGTGTCCACCATACCTACCTATTAGCATCATTTGCTACTTCCGTGCATATTCAATATGCCTTGTTTTCTTCCAAATAAAATATTTGCTTGTTATGAGAAAGTTAGTTAGTAAATCTCTCACGAACTTGATGGCACACTTTATTTCCTGCACTTAATAAACTTGAACCATTGTGACTCTCCATGAAAGTTATATGCTTGCAAATTATAGGCTGGGGATTAGCAGAACCGTGCTGTCACGGGGAACGCTTTCAACACTTGTAAATATATACCCAGTTGATACCTTGCTCTTTTGTCTGTGGATGTCGTCGGTGTGAAATAAAAGGGGAGCTTGTAAGTCCATGGAGTTATGTATGTGTGTTAGAGAAACGCCTGGGCCGCTGGTCTAATCCATGCTGACATGGTGGAAACCTGCAGCGTAACCATAATGATATCTATGAAGCATTCTTCTTATAAAAAAAGAGAGATAGCTATTGACAAAAAGAAAAAAAAGAGATTTATGAAAAGAGGAAAGAGAGAAAAAATCACCATTTTCCCATGGTAAATAAGAAGATTGCTGAGATACTCATTGTTTGCTTGCCTTCTCATTTTGATATGGGGATTCTTCCGAATCATCGGGAAAGGGGTACCCCGTTGGCGGTTCTCTATGATACGCACATATTTACGATGACAAGAACTTACCGGTAACTAAAGTTGAGTAGAATGAGGAGTGGCCCTCCTACTCAAGGGACATGGGATTTTCAGTTTATAGTCTGTCAAGCATATAACTCAGATTGGACCTCACTTTCACCTTAACCACATTAAATATGCTTATGATAGGGGCAATGAGAGCTCAAAGCTAGCAAGTACCATACTATCAGCATTTGGAAGCCTTTCAAATTATTCAAAACATTTTCTTTTACTTGTTGAGTCTCCGCACATTCTCCGAGCACCTTCTTGAGAGCATAGTTGTCATTCTTTGTGCTTGTCCCATTACTTGATTATTTGTGTTATGACTTTGATGCTTGTATCTTTGATATCTTTACTTCTAGTCATCCCTTGAACTTCAGAGGTGCCTTGACATTCATAATCAAAGGCAAGCGAGATACCACTCTATCATACCTTCTTATGAGCATTGTAATGTTGCTTATGTTTATGCTTCATGCTACTTATTATTTTTGAGTTGGAATCTCTTCATAGCTTGCCATGCCTATTAAGTAAACTTAGTTGCATACTCCTTATTATGAACTATCTAAGTAGTTGATCACATTGTTGAGAATATATACATCATATGAAGCAAATGTGTTTGTGAAAATTCTTTTATCGCACTCAATTTTCAACTGAATTGCTTGAGGACAAGCAATAAGCTAAGCTTGGGGGAGTTGATACGTCCAAAACGTATCTACTTTCTCAAACACTTTTGCTATTGTTTCTCCTCTAAACTTGTGTGATTTGGATGCAACTAACGCAGACTGACACTGTTTTTAGCAGAATTGCCTTGGTGTCTACTTTTTTTGCAGAAAATCAACTATCAGGAAAAATCCCAGAAAATATGCCAAAAATCCTATTTCACCCGAAGACTCTAGGAACCAGAATACGAGACGGAGAAGAGCTAGGGGGTGTCAACACCACCTGGTGGCGCGTGCCAGGCCAGGCCGCGCCAGGGGGTGGTGTGGGCCCCCAAGGCACCCCCTCGGTCTCCCTCGCCTATAAGAAGCCTTCTAACCTAAAAACTTTGGGGGGGTCGACGTTTTTCCAGAAGGAGTTCCGCTCCACCGCCACCACCAGATTCCACGAAACAGCACCAGAAACTCCGTTCTGGCACCCTGCCGGGACGGGGAATTGGAGGATATCATCGCCATCATCATCACAATCGCTTCTCCATCGACCATCCATGTTTCCCCCATCTATGAGTGAGTAATCCCCCGCTGTAGGCTATGGGGATGGTAGGGATTGGATGAGATCGTTCATGTAATGGCATCAGATTGTTAGGGCATGGTGCCTAGTATCTTTTATTGGTGCTTTATTACTTTGTTGCAACTTGTTATGCTTAATGCTTGTCACTAGGGCCCGAGTGCCATGATTTCAGATCTGAACATGTTATTGATTCATTATGATAGTATTGTTTTGGTCTTATTTGGAAGTTGTATACACACGTTGTTGTCCAGAACCAATGGCCCTGAAGTGACAGAAATAGGGATAACCGGAGGGAATGGCTTTGATGTGAGGATCACATGCGTTCATGGAGTGTTAATGCTTTGCTCCGGTGCTCTATTAAAAGGAGCACCTTAATTGCCAGTAGTTCCCTTGAGGCCCCGCTGCAAACGGGTTGGCAGGAAAAAAGATGTTGTGCAAGTTCTCATTGCGAGCACGTATGACTATATATGGAACACATGCCTAGGATTATCTAGTACTTGGATGCTTTATCTTCTTTATCTGCAATTGCCCTATGTTCTGATTGCTATGTGAATTGTCTTGTCCATGTAACGCCCGTCCATCCATCCCTATGCCTACCGCACTCGAATCCTACTGTTTACTGCTATTGTTACTACTGTCTTTACTTTACTACTGCTGCTACTTTGCTATTCCTACTACAAAACTGTTGCTACTGATAAACTGCTGTGAGCAAGATTGTTTCCAGGTGCAGCTTAATTGACAACTCAGTTGTTAAGACTTATAAATATTCTTTGGCTCCCCTTGTGTCGAATCAATAAATTGTCTTTCACTTCCCTCAAAAATACTGCGATACACCCCTATACTTGTGGGTCATCACATACTAATCTAGCAGTCTTTGGATCTGACAAAACTCACGGTTATATCTTGCATACACCCTTGATATACACTTCTATAGTTTTGCTATCCAGTTGCCATATCTGAAATATGCAGTGACTGATAGAATAACCCATATAGACTTTTAAGTATTACTATGGAAGATATTAATCTTATCATAGTCAACTCCATGAGCTTTTGTCGTAAATAGTTTTTCATCAAGTCAAGTATATTTATAGGTCCATTTACATCTAAAAGGTTTTATCCTTTTGGACGGTCTACCAAGTTCGAAAACTTGATATGGAAACTATCTTGGATTTCATGGCTTCAAGCCATTTAATGGAGTCCGTTGCATCTTTGTATGTGGTTGGTTAATCATTGTTAAACAACAATTATTTGTCCTTAAATATTTTATTTGATTACATATTTAACCAATCATATGAGTTTCAATAGACATTTCTATATCCAGGGATACAACACTTTGTAGACATGAGAGCCATGAGCGTCGTGGCCGTCTCCAGAACAACTTCCATCTTTGCGGTACTCTTCTCATCTTTCTCAAGTTCAATAACCTCATCGAATGCTATTATCCTCCCCACTCAAAAATTTGTGAGAAATTCCTTCTCGAAAAAATAATCCATTCTACGACAATTTTTTTGTCATCGGCTTCATAGTGGAAGGAATGCCCATTTATGTCCATGGGACATCCAACAAAGATAATTATCCTATTTTGGTTGTAAACTTTTTTACTTATGAATAGCATACCAAAACTTAAAAAAGATGATTTGGGTTTTATCCCATGCCATAAATCATATGTATGCAATTTTAATGGTTCATGATGGTGCTATATTTAGTCTAAAGTGGTAATCTCTAAGGAACAGTACTTCAAAAATATAATGGCGGTTTATTTAATTTACATCATTGATCTTACCATATCCAAACAGGTTTGATTATGTCTCTCAAACACTCCATACTCCTATGGTGTTTTGTAAGGCATAAGTTATGGAATCAATTCTACAACACTTAGAAGTTTTCCTAAGCTTGTAACTCAAATATTCTCCTCCATGATCACGATCACATATTCCTAAATTCTTGTTACAAATGATTTTCCACATCACGCTAAAATTCTTTGAAGCTTTTTAAATGTTTCTAGACTTCTTTCTCATCAATTGGACATATCCATATATATCGACTAAATTCACCAAAGGAAGTTTTATGTAGTACAAAAATTCACTGCACACAATTTATACTTGATGGATTGCACACATTAGTATGTATGATTTCCTCTAAGTAAATCGCGCGTTCAACTTCTGGCCCATGAATGGATTTAAATCATTTTTAGAAACGGTTTACAAGCGTCAAATGATTCAAAAAATCAAATGACTCTAAAATTCCATTTCCATGGAGTTTCTTCGTGTGTTCTTTCTAATATGATCTAAACGGTGGTTCCACACAAGTGGAATTCAAATCATTTATCCTTGTAGTGTTTTAGCATCATTGTTATGGATGTGTATTTCACCAACATGATTTAAAATAACTAATTCATCTTTTATAAATGCGGTCATAATTTAAACAACCATTTGTTTTCATTAGACTAGAACGAGATTTTTTTATTAAATTCCTTTAGAATAAATCTTGATGGCTAGGTAGAGCTAACTAACATTTTATTATTGTTCTCGACATGCATCCTACCATATTCTTTTCTAGTCACTCCGGCTATTGTATTCTTATATTGAGTTGTATGACACTTAATACCAACCCTATCTAGTATAGATACTCAAGACTTACATTGTGTGACCAACAAAGAGTTACATTCCTTATATGTATATATCAAAATATACACCCGAGCTAGACTTTCTTGCCTCTTCTTTATGCCAAATACTTTCGAAGTTCCTCTTTAGGTTTCCTCCTTCTTAAGAAGAAATTATCAACTCAAACATTGTGTCAACATTTTGACACATGGTCCTATGCATATTTAGTCAAGCACTAGCACCATCGGACCTACACTTTGAAGTTGATCATCATATGACACATTTTCTTGCGGATTTCACTATTAGCAATATTTTAGTGTGATGAGAAAATCACTCACACTCTTTATCCATCCCATCATGAGAACTTCATGATGAAGCTACCATGTCTTGATCAGATTAGATATGTGAATATTAATAGTGCCCAACTGTTTGGAAAATCGGGACGCCTAATGTTTTTACGCTGCATACACACTCATACATTTATGAGTTGATGTAGTCTCACTTATTTATATTCCATAATTTTGTAACAAAATGAAGTCTTAGATATCACATATATCTCATACTTTTCTTGGTTTGAAAACAACCTTTTCAACTCCTTATATCACCTTGTTTCTTGAACAAATTTGGAGAAAATAGGCTTAATGGAGACAAGTATGATTTTAGATGCTAATTAAAATCATTGCTCTTTAGATTTGAATCACTTAGAGAAATTTGAGGTTTACTAAAAGTTTGCAATAGGAATTTATTTTTTCTCGACTTTCTTTAACAATATGGTACCAGTCCGTAGTGTGAATATCAATTTTAACAATTTTATATCTCAACTAATGGGCCTAGCTTAAGGTAGAATGATGAATGTCATTTCTACAATGATTCATGCAGATATAGTCTAGACTATGTTCATGATAAACTAAGTTCAAGTTAATACAAAATTAGTATAAGAACTCACACTCAAAAACAACATCCCTCGAGAGAGTTATTTTGGTGATTACATGAATCAAATTCACTACACCAAGATCGATCATCACATGAGTTGGTGCAACTGCAAAGGCAAGCTTCGACATGGTCATTATATCATACATATAACTCATGATATACCTTTCAGTATGTGTTCTGAAAACATATTTGTACATGCTAGTCTCACCAAGTAGAATCATGGTATTCGCGTGTGTAAATCTTGCTAACACGCGTTGTATACGAAAATAGAGTCTATCACATCTGATCACCACGTGGTGTCTCAGAACGACAAACTTTATTAACGGTACATATACTAAGGAAGAACATATTTTATCTTGATATTTAAAAATGAGGGATCATCTTATAAAGCTACTGAACGCTATCTAAGCAAAATAAGATGCATATAAATATCACATGCAAAAAATGATATGATATGGTTCTTGCACTTGATATCCATGTTGTGCATCATGGTATGCCCATCAAAACAAATTGGCATGGCACCAAGGTCTATGGCGCTTCCACCTTGGTTTGTTATAATTTTCAAAGAGTATCATACCATAGTTAAATTTTTAACATTTACCATGTCATAGCACATGCCCATCAAAACAAATTTAGACGCTTCTATTTTGTCTTTGCATATTTTATGTGGCTTGGGTCCTACAAAGAAAGAATCGTTCTTACCTACAAACATGAAACCATAATGATGATAACTAAATTATTAGCAACCTGTTGTAGATCAGATATTAACTATAGTGGGAGAAACGAACACTCGCCAGCCACTTATACAAAACTAGTTGCATATTGATGGCTCAATGCACGGCCCTAGAAAAGTTCTTGGTGCGTGGTGTTGATGTAGAGCTCGTTGGGAACCCCAAGAGGAAGGTATGATGAGCACAGCAGAAGGTTTCCCTCAGTTATGAAACCAAGGTTTAATCGAACTAGTAGGAGCAAGGAAACACCCCAAAGGTGTTACTAGCTGAGCTTTGGCAGGGCACACTACCGGTGCTAGTAGCAACGTGGAGACCTGCACAACACAACCATAGAACTTTGTCCCCAACTTGCGACGAGGTTGTCAATCTCACCGTGTTTTGCAGAAAACAAAGGATTAAACGTATCGAATGGAAAGAAGTAAAAGTTTGCAGAAAGTAAACACAAAGCAGTAAAAGATTGTAGATTGTATGTAAAGTAAAAAGACCGGGATCCATAGTTCACTAGAGGTGGCTCTCCTTAAGATAGATAGCATGCTGGGTGAACAAATTACAGTGGGGCAATTGACAAACACCGAGAAAGCAATACATGCATATACTAATCATCTTGACTCCTCTGAGACTTGATTGGGCATTACAACATAATACATAGACCGCCATCCAACTGCATCTATGACTAATAATCCACCTTCAGGTTATCATCCGAACCCCCTCCAGTATTAAGTTACAAGCAACAGATTATTGCTTTACGAAATGCGTGTAAAGTAAACAATACGATTGTTCTATGAACAAAGGATTGTTGTTTTCTCCCTAGTAGCACCAACACATCTAGTACCTTAGAGATTTCTGTCACTTCCCCAGATTACCAGAGGCATGAACCCACTATCGAGCATAAATACTAACTCTTGGAGTTGCTAGCATCTACTTGGCCAAGATAGCTACTAACAACGAAAAGCATGCAAGATCTCAAATAACAAAGACATGATAGAATCAATAATCAATCTGAAATAGCATCTCAATATCCATCGGAACCCCGCAAACACAACATGTATGAATTACAAATAGATGATCTTGATCATGAATGGAGCTCACAAGATCTAAACATGAAAGCACAAAGGAGGAGAAACCAGCCATCTAGCTACTACATGGATCCGTAGTCCAAGGATGAACTACTCACGCATCACACCAGAGGCTTGCATGGTGATGAAGAAGGCCTCCAGGGTGAATTCCCCTCTCCGGCAGGGTGCCGGGAAGAGCTTCAGATCCCTCCCGATCTAGGGATGGAGATGACGGCGGCTACAGACTCTTTCGTGGATTTTTGATCGGGTCATTAGGGTTTTCGTCCCGAGGGCAACTTATAGGCGGAAGGAGAGGCCGAGGGGGTGCCGGGAGCCACTACACCACCCCCTGGCGCGGGCCCAGCCTGGCCGCACGGCCAGGTGGTGTGGCCGGCCCCTGACCCTTCTCCGTCTCGTATTCTGGCACTTGATCACTTCCGGAAAAATAGGCACTTTGGCTTTTGTCCCGTCCAATTCCGAGAATATTCATTTTCTGACTTTCCTGGAACCGAAAATAGGAGAAAACAGGCAGCTGGCACTGTGGCTCTTGTTAATAGGTTAGTCCAAGAAATCATATGAAAAGTACTCCAAAGTTGGAACAAAACAGAAGAAAGTGGATAAAACCAAGCATGGAACATCAAAAATTATAGATACATTTGCAATGTATCAACATCCCCAAGCTTAACTCCTGCTCGTCCTCGAGTAGGTAAGTGATAAAAAGAAAGAATAATTTTTGAGGTGACATGCACCATCAAAGACTTGATCAAAGTATTTGCAAAACATTCAAAGCTGGGATCATAGTACTTCAATCATAACATGAAAGACAAAGTTCTAGCAATAAGCAAAGAAACTGTGATGCAACATGAAAAGGCACAAACAAAGGATTCATGAATAATAATGCTTTGCAAGACGTTTGTTTGTTTCACATAAAGAAAACATGGCATAAAAGTATTCAGCTTGTCCCTCAATAGAGTAGCAAATATAACTGCATATGTCACCTTCAAAGTTCATAAGAGTGACTAGATACAATAGTTTCAAACAAGCAATAACAAGTTATGCATCAATCAACTAGTCTTGGGACAATGCACATAGAACTAAGAATGGCCACTATGCTCTCAAAGTAGGTGCATAAAGTTAGAAGGTGAAGACTCAATATAATGGTGGAAGAAACGCCTTTTGTAAAAGGAAGTAGGGATTCAAGTCTCATAAAGAGCTTCCAAAAATGATGGTACTCATAGATTTTAGCTCTTATTGCCCCTATCATAAGCATCTTGAAGTGATTAAGGTTAAAGTGAACAAACTATGGTGTACATGCTTGACGAAGTATAAGTCAGAAATATCATGTCCCTTGTATACGAGGGTCGTGCCTCATGCTACTCAAGTTTAGTCACCGGTAAGTTCTTGTCATCGTAAGTACATGTGTATCATTGAGAACCGCCAACGGGGTACCCCTTGCCCGATGATACGGAAGAATCCCCATATCAAAATGACAAGGCAAGCAGACAACGAGCATCTCAGCATTCTTCTCATTTACCATGGGAATATGGTGCTCTTTTCTCTCTTTCCTCTTTTCATAGTATCTCTTTTTTCTATTTTTTTCAATATAGGACTCTTTTTTTATAAGAATGCTTCATAGACAGCTCATTATGGTTACGCTGCAGGTTTCCAACATGTCAGCATGGATTAGACCAGCGGCCCAGGCGTTTCTCTAACACATATACATAAGTCCATGGACTTACAAGCTCCCCTTTCATTTCACACCGACGACATCCATATACAAAAGAGCATGATATCAACTAGGTACAAGTACCAAGTGCAATGCTGAAAGCATTCCCCATGAAAGCATGGTTCTGCTAATTCCCGACAAATAAGTGCAAGCATATACAACATAGAAGACACAATTATTCAAGTTTATTAAGGGCAAGTAAAGTAAAGTGTGCCTTCAAGTTCGTGAGAGCTTTAATCACTAGTTTTATCATAACAAGTGGAAGGTAAACAAAATCATGAATATACTTGGAATAGCATAAGCTAATAGGTAGGTATGGTGGACTCTTTGGAATAACTTGGTTTAGGGAGTTGGATGCATGAGTGGAACTCATACTTTCTTGTGGAGGCTAGCAAAAGTCTGGGAGCGACAAACTAAGAGAGCAATAATGGCCATAATCATGCAGAGCGACAAAACATCATTGATCAAAGCATAAAGTGATACTAAAAGTTGAAAACTAAAGGATCATAAAGGCTATGGTGACTTTGGATAGTCATAACATGGTGTGAGCATGTATCAAGTCAACCCAAATAAAGCATCAAAGGAGAATACCAATATACTATGCTTTAATATGCTAAAACAACGCATGATTCATCCAAGGCACATTAAGCAATCTCAATGTTTATAAGAAGTCATGCTATAGCAAAGAATACTAAGCATAAAGCCAAAACAGTATCAAGCATGGCATGACAAAGCATAGGCCACAGTAATAAACAAGCTCTTTTTACCACATAAGCATGAACTTTCCTACTCTTTTCCAAACCAACCCAAACTATTTGCAAACCAATGTATGAAAGAGGGGGTCAAACCAATTTATTCAGAAAACTAAGCAAACCAAGCTAACTAAAAACCAAAACGAAAACGAAAAAGAAGACGCTCCAAGAAAAACACAACTGTGTGCATGAAACAATAAAAATGAAGCGTTTGCAAGAAACCTGGATTTTTTATTGATGAAGAAGGGGATGCCCAGGGGATGCCCAGGGCATCCCCAAGCTTTGACGCTTGTACTTCTTGGATATTTCTTGGGGTGACATGCGTGGCATCTCCAAGCTTGAGCTTTAGTCCATCCTTCATCTCATTACTCATTCCTTCCATACACCTGAAATTTTTCCTTCATACAAAACTTCACACAATCTCATTAGCAACATTAGTGCACTTTAAGATAAATAAGTCTCAAGGTTCAGTTCTAACACCAAATAAAATTCCATTAGAACAATAGCTACTGTAGCACTTCCCTCAAAAATCTCAATTCCCCAAAGGAACTCAAGAAGGAACTAACAAGAAGCAAATGCAGAAAACGGCAGAAATCTGTCAAAACAGACCAGCAGGTAAAGACGAATTTTTTGAAGACCTTCTGTTGCTCAAATAAAAAAGTGTTGAACTAACTAAAGTTAGATAACAACCTGGGGCAGAAGCACAAAAACATACAGCTCAATCCGATGTACAGAGCTATCTCATGAATGTTTACGGTGAAGCACAAAATTCTCTTTCGGGACAGCAACTTTCCCAATCATTACTTCTCTCTCATTAGAGGTTACTCTTGGCACAAAAAGAAAATAAAAAGGATAAGGAGAGGTTATTACAGAGTTAATAACTTCCAAGACTCAACTAAAACTCTTGGGTTATCTCCCAACAAGTACTTTTCTTTAACGCCTTTAAGTTAGGTATAAGAATCAAAGAAAGAATCAAGTGTTCTCAAATGAAGAAGCATTAAGACCAAATTTTGTTTTCATAGGAGAAGAAAAAGAAATCTTTTCTCTCTTTTTAGGGAAGTGTTCTATACCTTTCTTGAGTGGGAGTTGATATTTAATGGTGCCTTCTTTCATATCAATGATGGCACCAACAGTTCTAAGAAAAGGTCTTCCCAAAGTAATAGGAAAAGAAGCATTGTATTCAACATCCAAAACATAGAAATCAATGGGGACATAGGAATCGTTAACCATAATAAGAACATCATTAAGACTCCCCATGAGTTTCTTTTTAGCATTAGCATCAAGTGGGACATTCAAATAGCAATCTTCAATAGAAGGCAAATCAAGCATATCATAAATCCTTCTAGGCATAATAGAAACACTACTGTCAAGATCACACAAAGCTTTGAAATCAAAGTCATTCACTTTCATATTAATGATGGGTTCCCAACCATCTTCTTGTTTTATAGGAATAGATGCTTTATGTTTCATCTTTTCTTCTTTAATCTTAGCATTAGGACTTTTAGCAAGCTTTTGTAGGAACTTAATAACTTCAGAGATATTGCAACCATTAAGATCAAAATCAACTTTATCATCTAAAGTAGTAGAACTATTACTAGCCTCAACACTAGTGGTGGTAATACTAGAAACACTAATGTTTCTAGCAATTTCATCTTCTCTTTCCCACTTAGCATGTAATTCAGCTAATAGTCTAACATTTTCATCAATTCTTACTTGTATAGCATTGGTAGCTGCAAAGGGATTCTCATTAGTTTCAGGTTTAGCAGCCATTTTATTCAAAGTAGATTGAGCTTCCGCCAAAGATGCTATATTTCTTTTAGCATTAGAGAATTTTTCCTCAATAGTTTTATTGAAAGCAGTTTGTTTACTAATAAATTCTTTAAGCATAACTTCAAGTTCAGAGGGAGCACTATTATTATTGTTGTAAGAATTTCCATAAGCATTACCATTGTTGGGAGGATATGGCTTATAATTGTTGTTACCAAAATTGTTCCTATAAGCATTATTACCATAAGCATTGTTGCCAAAGTTGTTATTTCTTATGAAGTTCACATCAACTTGCTCTTCTTGAGCAACCAAAGAGGCTAAAGGAACATTATTTGGATCAATATGGGCTTTCCCATTAACAAGCATAGACATAATAATATCAATCTTATCACTAAAGCAGGAGGTTTCCTCAACAGAATTTACCTTCTTACGTTGTGGAGCTCTCTCAGTATGCCATTCAGAATAATTAGCCATCATATTGTCCAAAAGTTTTGTTGCAGCACCCAAAGTGATGGTCGTAAAGGTACCTCCAGCAGCTGAATCCAATAGGTTCCTTGAAGAATAGTTCAATCCTGCATAAAAAGTTTGGATGATCATCCAAGCAGTCAGTCCATGAGTGGGACAATTCTTTACCAAAGATTTCATTCTTTCCGAAGCTTGAGCAACATGCTCATTATCAAGTTGTTTAAACTTCATTATTTCACTTCTCATGGATATAATCTTAGAAGGAGGATAGTATTTTCCAATAAAAGCATCTTTGCACTTAGTCCAAGAATCAATACTATTCCTAGTTAAGGAATTCAACCATTCTTTAGCTTTTTCTCTCAAAGAGAAAGGAAACAATTTCAGTTTAATAATATCACCATCTATATCCCTATGCTTTTTCATCTCACAAAGTTCAACAAAGTTATTTAGATGGGAAGCAGCATCTTCACTACCAATACCAGAAAATTGCTCTCTCATAACAAGATTGAGTAAAGCAGGTTTTATCTCAAAGAAAGTATTTTCAGCCACAGGTGGAGCAATAGGTGTGCTCATAAAATCATTGTTGTTGGTGCTAGTGAAGTCACACAACTTAGTGTTTTCAAGAGTAGTCATTTTTTTGGGTTTTCAAATAAGAAAGCAAACTTGCAAAACTAATTTTTTTGTGTTTTTGAAGAACAAAACAAGCAAACAAAGAAAAAAGAAACTAAGCAAAACAAAAACAACAAAGTAAAGAGATTGATTATGAGGGACTCCCCTTGTGAAGATGTCCTTGACTCCCCGGCAACGGTGATACATTGCAAATGTATCTATAATTTTTGATGTTCCATGCTTGGTTTTATCTACTTTCTTGTGTTTCGTTCCAACTTTGGAGTACTTTTCATATGATTTCTTGGACTAACCTATTAACAAGATGCCATAGTGCCAGTTGCCTGTTTTCTGCTGTTTTTGGTTCCAGGAAGTCAGAAAATGAATATTCTCGGAATTGGACGGGACAAAAGCCAAAGTTCCAATTTTACCCGAAGACTCACGGAGCCAGAATACGAGACGGAGGAGGGCCAGAGCCTGGCCACACCCCCCAGGCGCGGGCTAGCCTTACCCGCGCCACCAGGTGGTGTGGGGCCCCCTGGCACCCCCTCGGTCTCCCCTCTCGCCTATAAGAGCCTCCCGATACCAAAACCCTAAAACATCAAGCCTCCAGCCATGAAAAGTTCCGCAGCGCCGCCGCCACCGAAAAGGAGATTCGGGGGACAGAAAGTCTTTCTTCCGGCACCCTGCCGAGACGGGGAAGTGCCCTCGGAGCCATCTCCATCGATCTCCACCACCATCTCCATCACCATTGCTGATTCCCATGATGAGGAGGGAGTAGTTCTCTCTCGAGGCTAAGGGTTCTACCGATAGCTATGTGTTCATCTCTCTCTCTCTATGCATGATCATATTGTGATCATGAGCTTTGTAATCTAGTAGATCTACCTTGCTACTCAAGTGATTTAATGAATCTCTGCTCTCCCCATGTGTGTGAAAGTGACAGCGTGCTCACCATGGTGGCACTTAGGCTAGAGATTACAAATACTTGTTATGAGTTATATTTGGAGTTGGATGTCTTTATGAAATTGTGGTGTTTGTTGGACTCATCTAGTACTCAAGGTGACAGTGTGGGGTTTTCTAGATGGGAAAGACTTACTTTGAGGTGTGCTGTTATAGCCCTACCAACGATTAGAGTGTCCAACCGGAGAGTGGTTAAGAGTAGTATCATAAAGAGAAGATATTTATATGAGAGAGTGTTCACTAGTGAAAGTATGATCCCTAGGCCTTGCTTCTAAGCACTGAAACACCATTTGCTATTAGATATGTTACATGTTTGCTTGTTTCCATCTTTATTTCAGTTTTCCTTTAGTCTCTTCCACGCCATCAAAGTATTTTCTAGCATAGTTATCTTATATCCATACCACTTGTATTTCACTATCTCTTCGCCGAACTAGTGCACCTATACACCTGACAAGTGTATTGCGTGTGTTGGGGACACAAGAGACTTCTTGTATCTTGATTGCAGGGTTGCTTGAGAGGGGATACCTTTGACCACTTCCTCCCTGAGTTCGATAAACCTTGGGTAATCCACTTAAGGGAAAACTTGTTGTTGTTCTACAAACCTCTGCACTTGGAGGCCCAACAACTGTGTACAAGAATAGAAGTGCGTAGACATCAAGCTATTTTCTGGCGCCGTTGCCGGGGAGGTAAGGTAAAAGGTACTCACATCCTCCGGTGTGAGTGCTCGAAGTTATTTCCTTTAGATTCTACAATTTTGTCTTTTTGTTTCTTGTTTTCAATAGTTAGGCTTAATGGAAAACAACAACAAAATTAGAGAGCTTTATAGTATTTATCTTGAGTTAGGACATGCAGTGTTTGAAGAAAAAATTAAAAAACCTATGGAACTTTATTTGCATGCTAATAGCAATGTTGTTAGTATGAATTCTTTGGACACCGTTATTGCTAATGCTATGGAAAAGTCTAAGCTTGGGGAAGCTTATTTTTATGAAAATGATCTTTTTAGTCCCCCAAGCACGGAGGAGAAAATTTACTTTGATGATACTATGCCTCCAATATATGATGATTACAATGATGAATATGAGATTCTCAGTCCACCTACTATTGAGGATAAAGTTAATTATGATTACAATATGCCTCCTATATTTGATGATTATGGTGATGAGAATAATAATGATAACTATTTTGTTGAATTTGCTCCCATTATAATTAATAAGAATGACTATGTTTATGTGGAGAGTATTAATTCTTTTATGCATGTGGCTCATGATAAGAATGTTTTATATGATAGTTATATTGTTAATTTTATTCATGATGCTACTGAAAGTTATTATGAGAGAGGGAAGCATGGTTTTATGTATCTCAACAATATTAAGTTTCCCCTCTTTATGTTGAAAGTCTTGAAGTTGCACTTGTTTTGCTTTACTATGCTTGTTGCTTTGTGCTTACATGACTTGTTTCTTTACAATATTCCTAAGCATAGGAAGTGGGTTAGACTTAAATGTGTTTTTAATTTGCTTTTTGATGCTCTCTTTTACTTCAATTCATATTTCCTATGTGAGCATCTTCTCAAATTTTCATGCCTAACTTAAAGGCATTAAAGAAAAGTACTTGTTGGGAGATAACCCAAGAGTTTTAGATGAGTCTTGGAAGTTATTACCTCTTTAATAACCTCTCCTTATCCTTTTTATTTGCTTTTTGTGCCAAGAGAAACCTCTAATGAGAGTGAAGTAATGATTGGGAAAGTTGCTGTCCCGAAACAGATTTCTGTGCTTCACCGTAAACATTCCTGAGAGAGCTCTATACGTCAGTTTGAGCTGTAATTTTTTGTGCTTCTGCCCCAGGTTGTTATCTAACTTTCGTTAGTTCAACACTTGTTGATTTGAGCAACAGAAGGTCTTCGAAAATATTCGTCTTTACCTGCTGGTCTGTTTTGACAGATTTCCGCCATTTTCTGCATTTGCTTCTTGTTAGTTCCTTCTTGAGTTCCTTTGGGAAATTGAGCTTTTTGAGGGAAGTGGTACAGTAGCTAGTGTTCTAGTGAAAGTTTATTTGGTGTTATAACTGAACATTGAGACTTATTTATCTTAAGTGAACTAATGTTGCTAATGAGATTGTGTGAAGTTTTGTATGAAGGAAAATTTTCAGGTGTATGGAAAGAATGAGTAATGAGATGAAGGATGGACTAAAGCTCAAGCTTGGGGATGCCACGCGTGTCACCCCAAGAAATATCCAAGAAGTACAAGCGTCAAAGCTTGGGGATACCCAAGGCATCCCCTTCTTCATCAATAAAAATCCCAGGTTTCTTCCAAACGCTTCATTTTTATTGTTTCATGCACAGTTGTGTTTTTCTTGCAGCATCTTCTTTTTCGTTTTCGTTTTGGTTTTTGTTTGCTTGGTTTGCTTAGTTTTCTGAATAAATTGGTTGGACCCCCTCTTTCTTACATTGGTTTGCAAATAGTTTGGTTTGGTTTGGAAAAGAGTAGGAAAGTTCATACTTATGTGGTAAAAAGAGCTCGATTTTGACTGTGGCCTATGCTTTGTCATGCCATGCTTGATATTGTTTTGGCTTTATGCTTAGTATTCTTTGCTGTAGCATGAATTTTTATAAACAATTGAGATTTCTTAATGTGCCTTGGATGAATCATGCGTTTTTTAGCATATTAAAGCATAGTATAGTGGTATTCTCCTTTGATGCTTTATTTGGGTTGACTTGGCACATGATCACACCATGTTATGACTATCTCAAGTCACCATAGCCTTTATGATCCTTTAGTTTTCAACTTGTAGTATCACTTTATGCTTTGATCAATGATGTTTTGTCGCTCTGCATGATTATGGCCATTATTGCTCTCTTAGTTTGTCGCTCCCAGTCTTTTGCTAGCCTCCACAACCAAGTATGAGTTCCACTCATGCATCCAACTCCCTAAACCAAGTTGTTCCAAAGAGTCCACCATACCTACCTACTAGCTTATGATATTCCAAGTATATTCATGCTTTTGTTTACCTTCCACTTGTTATGAGAAAACTAGTGATTAAAGCTCTCACGAACTTGATGGCACACTTTACTTTACTTGCCCTTAATAAACTTGAAAAATTGTGTCTTCTATGTTGTATATGCTTGCACTTATTTGTCGGGAATTAGCCGAACCATGCTTTCATGGGGAATGCTTTCAACATTGCACTTGGTACTTGTACCTAGTTGATATCATACTCTTTTGTATATGGCTGTCGTCGGTGTGAAATGAAAGGGGAGCTTGTAAGTCCATGGAGTTATGTATATGTGCTAGAGAAACGCCTGGGCCGCTGGTCTAATCCATGCTGATATGGTGGAAACCTGCAGCGTAACCATAATGAGCTGTCTATGAAGCATTCTTCTTATAAAAAAAGAGTCCTATGTTGAGAAAAAAAAAGAGAAAAGAAAAAAAAGTGATACTATGAAAAGAGGAAAGAGAGAAAAAAGCACCATATTCCCATGGTAAATAAGAAGAATGCTGAGATGCTCGTTTTCTGCTTGCCTTGTCATTTTGATATGGGGATTCTTCCCTATCATCGGGCAAGGGGTACCCCGTTGGCGGTTCTCTATGATACACATGTACTTACGATGACAAGAACTTACCAGTGACTAAACTTGAGTAGCATGAGGAGCGGCCCTCGTATACAAGGGACATGAGATTTCTGACTTATACTTCGTCAAGCATGTACACCATAGATTGTTCACTTTAACCTTAATCACTTCAAGATGCTTATGATAGGGGCAATAAGAGCTAAAAGCTATGAGTACCATAATTTTTGGAAGCTCTTTATGAGACTTGAATCCCTACTTCCTTTTACAAAAGGCCTTTCTTCCACCATTATATTTAGTCTCCACCTTCTAACTTTATGCACGTACTTTGAGAGCATAGTGGCCATTCTTAGTTCTATGTGCATTGTCCCAAGACTAGTTGATTGATGCATACTTTGATATTGCTTGTTTTAAACTATTGTATCTAGTCACTCTTATGAACTTTGAAGGTGTCCTATGCATTTATATTTGCTACTCTATTGAGGGACAAGCTGAATACTATTATGCTATGTTTTCTTTATGTGAAACAAATAAACGTCTTGCAAAGCATTGTTATTCATGAATCTTTTGTTTGTGCCTTTTCATGTTGCATCATAGTTTCTTTGTCTTATTGCTAGAACTTTGTCTTTCACGTTATGATTGAAGTACTATGATCCCTGCTTTGAATGTTTTGCAAATACTTTGATCAAGTCTTTGATGGTGCATGTCACCTCAAAAATTATTCTTTCTTTTTATCACTTACCTACTCGAGGACGAGCAGAAGTTAAGCTTGGGGATGTTGATACATTGCAAATATATCTATAATTTTTGATGTTCCATGCTTGGTTTTATCTACTTTCTTGTGTTTTGTTCCAACTTTGGAGTACTTTTCATATGATTTCTTGGACTAACCTATTAACAAGATGCCACAGTGCCAGTTGCCTGTTTTCTGCTGTTTTTGGTTCCAGGAAGTCAGAAAATGAATATTCTCGGAATTGGACGGGACAAAAGCCAAAGTTCCTATTTTACCCGAAGACTCACGGAGCCAGAATACGAGACGGAGGAGGGCCAGAGCCTGGCCACACCCCCCAGGCGCGGGCTAGCCTTACCCGCGCCACCAGGTGGTGTGGGACCCCCTGGCACCCCCTCAGTCTCCCCTCTCGCCTATAAGAGCCTCCCGATACCAAAACCCTAAAACATCAAGCCTCTAGCCACAAAAAGTTCTGCAACGCCGCCGCCACCAAAGGGGAGATTCGGGGGACAGAAAGTCTCTGTTCCCGCACCCTGCCGGGACGGGGAAGTGCCCCTGGAGCCATCTCCATCGATCTTCCCCAGCATCTCCATCACCATTGCTGATTCCCATGATGAGGAGGGAGTAGTTCTCTCTCGAGGCTAAGGGTTCTACCAGTAGCTATGTGTTCATCTCTCTCTATGCATGATCTTATCGAGATCATGAGCTTGTAATCTATAGATCTACCTTGCTACTCAAGTGCTTTATTAGATCTCTGCTCTCCCCATGTGTGTGAAAGTGACAGCGTGCTCACCATGGTGGCACTTAGGCTAGAGATTACAAATAATTGTTATGAGTTATATTTGGAGTTGGATGTCTTTATGAAATTGTGGTGTTTGTTGGACTCATCTAGTGCTCAAGGTGACAGTGTGGGGTTTTCTAGATGGGAAAGACTTACTTTGATGTGTGCTGTTATAGCCATACCAACGATTAGAGTGTCCAACCGGAGAGTAGTTAAGAGTAGTATCATAAAGAGAAGATATTTATATGAGAGAGTGTTCACTAGTGAAAGTATGATCCCTAGGCCTTGCTTCTAAGCACTGAAACACCGTTTCCTATTAGATCTGTTACATATTTGCTTGTTTCCATCATTATTTCAGTTTTCCTTTAGTCTCTTCCACGCCATCAAAGTATTTTCTAGCACCGTTATCTTATATCCATACCACTTGTATTTTACTATCTCTTCGCCGAACTAGTGCACCTATACACCTGAAAAGTGTATTGGGTGTGTTGGGGATATAAGAGACTTCTTGTATCTTGATTGCAGGGTTGCTTGAGAGGGGATACCTTTGACCACTTCCTCTCTGAGTTCGATAAACCTTAGGTAATCCACTTAAGGGAAAACTTGCTGCTGTTCTACAAACCTCTGCACTTGGAGGCCCAACAACTATCTACAAGAATAGAAGTGCGTAGACATCAAACGGCGCCAGAAAAATGCTTGATGGCTCAATGCACGGCGCCCAGAAAAGTGCTTGGTGCGTGGTGTTGATGTAGAGCTCGTTGGGAACCCCAAGAGGAAGGTATGATGAGCACAGCAGCAAGTTTCCCTCAGTTATGAAACCAAGGTTTAATCGAACCAGTAGGAGCAAGGAAACACCCCAAAGGTGTTACTAGCTGAGCTTTGGCAGGGCGCACTACCGGTGCTAGTAGCAACGTGGAGACCTGCACAACACAACCACAGAACTTTGTCCCCAACTTGCGATGAGGTTGTCAATCTCACCGTGTTTTGCGGAAAACAAAGGATTAAACGTATCGAATGGAAAGAAGTAAAAGTTTGCAGAAAGTAAACACAAAGCAGTAAAAGATTGTAGATTGTATGTAAAGTAAAAGACCAGGATCCATAGTTCACTAGAGGTGACTCTCCTTAAGATAGATAACATGTTGGGTGAACAAATTACAGCGGAGCAATTGACAAACACCAAGAAAGCAATACATGCATATACTAATCATCTTGACTCCTCTGAGACTTGATTGGGCATTACAACATAATACATAGACCGCCATCCAACTGCATCTATGACTAATAATCCACCTTCAGGTTATCATCCGAACCCCCTCCAGTATTAAGTTGCAAGCAACAGATTATTGCGTTACGAACTGCGTGTAAAGTAAACAATACGATTGTTCTATGAACAAAGGATTGTTGTTTTCTCCCTAGTAGCAAAAGAACATCTAGTACCTTAGAGATTTCTGTCACTTCCCCAGATTACTAGAGGCATGAACCCACTATCGAGCATAAATACTAACTCTTGGAGTTGCTAGCATCTACTTGGCCAATATAGCTACTAACAACAGAAAGCATGCAAGATCTCAAATAACAAAGACATGATAGAATCAATAATCAATCTGAAATAGCATCTCAATATCCATCGGATCCCCGCAAACACAACATGTATGAATTACAAATAGATGATCTTGATCATGAACGGAGCTCACAAGATCTAAACATGAAAGCACAAAGGAGGAGAAACCAGCCATCTAGCTACTACATGGATCTGTAGTCTAAGGATGAACTACTCACGCATCACACCGGAGGCTTGCATGGTGATGAAGAAGGCCTCGAGGGTGAATTCCCCTCTCCGGCAGGGTGCCGGGAAGAGTTTCAGATCCCTCCCGATCTAGGGATGGAGATGACGGCGGCTACAGACTCTTTCGTGGATTTTTGATCGGGTCCTTATGGTTTTCGTCCCGGGGCAACTTATAGGTGGAAGGAGAGGCCGAGGGGGTGCCGGGAGCCACCACACCACCCCTTGGCGCGGCCACACCACCCCCTGGCGCGGGCCTAGCCTAGCCGCGCGGCCAGGTGGTGTGGCCGGCCCCTGGCCTTTCTCCGTCTCGTATTCTGGCACTTGATCACTTCCAGAAAAATAGGCACTTTGGCTTTTGTCCCATCCAATTCCGAGAATATCCATTTTCTGACTTTCCTGGAACCAAAAATAGCATAAAACAGACAGCTGGCACTGTGGCTCTTGTTAATAGGTTAGTCCAAGAAATCATATGAAAAGTACTCCAAAGTTGGAACAAAATACAAGAAAGTGGACAAAACCAAGCATGGAACATCAAAAATTATAGATACATTTGCAATGTATCACATATCAAGTGTGGAACAAGTCTCATGTGTGAGGACATATAAGGTTAGTCCGGGATACTTCATCCCAGTATGCCACTAATATCCAAAATACACAAGAGGATGCAATAACATGATCATCAGTGCCTACATATTCATATGTATTCTACCCATACAAAACATCTACGCATAGATCTAACTCTGATACCACTAGAGGGTTCGCATCATAGAAAACAAAAAAATTCTTACGATATGAACAACAAAGTACGAGTGTCTATCTAGAATATGCAAGCAACTGGTGGATTTATATCTAGAAAAACTTACCCTCGAAGACTGAAAGTTTTACGAGATCCGATCTTGTGGATGATGTAAACTATCTCTTGCTGATCTCAAGATCGAGTTGTCAAGCGTCGCAAACTAGCAGTGCGTCCGTGCTCGAGCACATCCACGACTTGCCAAAAACCTATGTGCCCTCAATCTAGCAGAGCAGCGGAAGCAACAGATCCACCAGAGAAACTACTAGAACATAATCTTCGCTTATCTGAAGATCATGGGAACCACTAGAGGAGGGAGGAGAGATCCTTCAAAAGGTTAGTGTGTGAAGGAGAGAAGCACCACCCCTCTTTATATAGGGGAGGGGAGGCGGTCCCTAAGGAGTGACCGGCGACTCACACCCCACTCACATAAATCCAAGTCCACTCACTTTGCAATTAATTTTCACTAAATTAAATGCAAACTCTAATTAAATAAATTGCTCAGATTTATTTGAATTTTATTATTAAAATATATTCAGATTTTGAAAAACATATCTAGATTTTGAAAATTGCTCAAATTTTGAAAATGTCCAAATTTATTAAAAAATATTCAGATTTTGATAATTGCTCAAATTTTGAAAATGTTTAGCTTTTAAAAAATAAAATTCAAAATTATTAAATTCAAAATATATTAAGATTTTATTTTTTTTATTCAAATTTTGAATAAAGGAAAATATTTTATTTTGAAAAAATATTCATATTTTGAAGAACGAAAAAAAAACAGAACGAAATTACATGATTCTTGATGAGCCATGGTCCAACTAAACCAAGCGAGTCGTTGGGGTGTGGGGCAACCGACAAAATTGTATATCCTGCCTAACGCGATGTGGTGATGTTCTACTTGAAGCATTTGTTTCCTAGGTCGGGTTCGGTTTTATTCGCTATACATGTTCTAGTTTTGATTTTCCTCTTTTTCTCCTTGTTTCCTTTTTTGTTATTTTTTAGTTTTTCTATTTATTTTTTGTTCTCTTTATTTTTGTTTCCCTTTTTCACCATGAACAAAACATTAATGAGATTCAAAAATTGTTCAAGGGTTCAAAAAATATAATCATGATGAAAGACCACGGATGTCGCCTAGAGGGGGGTGAATAGGCGATTAAAACTTCTACAAGATGGGCTTAACAAAGGCGGAATAAAACTAGCATTTTCTTTTATTAAGGATAAAGCCTAGATATACTAAGGTTCACCTATGTACACCAAGAAATTATGCTAAGCAAGACAAGCAACAATATGATAGCAATATAATTACTTCAAGCACAATGGCTATCACAATGTAAAGTGCATAAGTAAAGAGCTCGGGTATAGACATAACCGAGGCACACGGGGACCGACGATGTTTTACCGAGTTCCTCCCAACAAGGGAGTACGTCTCATTGGAGGGGTAGGCGGTACTAAGACCACCAACGCCACCAAGGCCTCACCCTATTCTCCCGAGCACCCACCACACGGGCAAGCACCCGTTCCACTATGGGACACTTTAGGGCGGTCACCAAACCCATATAAGATTGGGGCTATCTCCATAACTTAATTGGAGGCTCTCAATAATCGCCACCAAGGCCTCAATCTTGGGGGAGCTTCACAACTTAATTGAAGACCCCAAGCACACGCCACAAATGTCACACAACCGTCTAGGGTTCCAAAAACCCAATAGGGACAAGTTTCAACGAATATCACCGAACAAATCCTCCGGAGAGAACACATACCGATGCACCAAATGCAAAAGGCAAGAACACCACAAAGATGCCCCAAATCCTCACTCTCAAGTTCCAACAAGGCTACTAAAGCAATTGGAGGAACAAGAGAGGAAGGACACAAAAGGGGATCATAAAAAGCCCCAAAGATCTAGATCCCAAAGATTCACTCACAAAGAGGTGATTTTGTTTGGTCAAAACATAGATCTAGATCTCCTCTATCTTTCTCTCAAATATAGGCAAGAATCACTGGAGGAGAAGAGATTAATCAATCAAGAGAGTAGAGAGCGTGAGGCAGAAAATATTAGAGGAAGAACACTTCCAAAAGGAGAGAAGGGAAATCCTTAAATAGGAAAAGGGAAAAACTACCCGTTTGGCCGAAACTGGCCTGGGCCGGCCGGTAGTATCGCAGTGACCCGGTACTACCGGACCCGACCAGACACAGCGCAACAGCGATCGAACACGGGGCCAGCAGGGCGTGCGCGCGCAAAGGGAATCGGGGCTAGCTGGGGCAGCGCGCGCGAGGCTACCTAGCAACGTGAGCGGCGGCGGCAGCAAACAAGGCGAGCTGGGGCGTGCGCGAGCAAAGCCAGCGAGCGACGGTGGAACCGGACCGGCCCACGAAGCGGGCGGCTGTGCACGGGCTGCGGGATGGCGCGGCGAGGCAGAGCTAGGTCGGCCGAGTGCAGCCCGCGAGCAAAGGGAGGGGTGGCTGGGAGCGAAAAGGTTGGGCGAGCTGGGAAGGGAGCTAGCGCTGGGTGGGCTTGCTGGGCTGGCCGGTAGTACCGGCCCACCCAGGCGGTACTACCAGGCCAGGCCGGTAGCACCGGTCACAGCTACCGGGCCAGGCAGAGAGCAAAGGGCAGCGCTCAGGGGCGGGCGGTAGTGCCAGCGGTACTACCGCTCGGCCCAAAAACTATTTTCCCTTTTTCTTTTTCTGACTAAATAAAAGGCAAAATACAAGCTACGATAACTTTTGATTGGTAACTCCGATTGACTCGAATCCAATTGCGTTGGAAAGAGAATGACAAGACCTACCCAATCAAAAGTTAAAATATTGGTTATCACCAAGTGAGAATGTATCAGGTAATATAATGTGAGATACCTCACTTGGTGAGAAATCGGAAAACCGCCAAGATCAAAATCGCAACAAGATATAAAAGGGAGATCCGATTTTGATGAACAAGAGCTTGTTATGAATATTACCACAAGCTCTATATCCTCACATGGATAAGACAAAACAACCAAATACGATGATGCAAGTATGCAAAGGTTTGAGCTCTCTCCGAACGATATGATCGAGATACTCACTCGAGAGCCCCTCTTGATAGTACGGCTATCTATTCTAAACCCGGTCAACACGAGACCGGTAAAATGGAAAATCTATCAAGAATACCTTTGCCTTGGGCATCCTTTGGTCTTGTCTTCATCGATCCATAAACACCGAGGATGGCAAGCACCAACCATGAGATCTTCTAGGAATGGCGCATATTGAGCTTCCACAACGCATCTTCTTCTTCATTTCATCGACCTCGAAGCCAACACATGTTTCAAGCGATGCCAATGGAAAAATCCTACAAGTACACCTTAATACACACATTAGTCCATAAAGATTGTCATTAATTACCAAAATCACACGTGGGGACCCACATGCTCTTTCACATGAGATTCCAAAATTCTTCATGGATTAAACAAATATAGTCAGGAATTCAAAAAATGTTTAAGAGATTCAAAAATTGTTCATGGATTAAAAATAAATACGTTCACGAATCTAAAAATTGTTCATAAGATTCAAAAAATGTTCATGGGTTCAGAAATTTTTGTTCACGAACACAAAATTTGTTCATGAGAATTAAGAATTTGCTCATGGGTTCAAGAATACGTTTAATAATTCGTAAAAGTGTTCATAGGTTCAAAAGATCCGTTCACAAATTTAAAAATTGTTCATAAGAATTCATAAATTGTTTATGAGTTTAGAAAAATACTTTCATTGGTTAAAAACGTTCCACAGTGTTCTAAATTTATTTATGTATTCAAAAAATACGTTCATAAATTCAAGAATATCATGAGGTTCAATTTGTTTTTTATAGTTTAAAAAATAATATGTTCATGTATTAAAAAAATAGTGGGGGTTTCAAAAAAGTATGTTGGGTCAAAAATACTATATTTTTTAAATAAGGATGATGTGGGTGGCCAACCGGGTAGACCCACAAGAAGAAAACAAATATGGTTCGGGATCCAGATGATGGCGGTTCATGGTGAATCTGGTACAAGATGGTGAAGACAATAAAGCGTAGAATGGCTTGTACGAGGACCTCTACTTTGAGTCAGGGTCGGTCCTGAGATTTCGGGGGCCCGGGGCGAAACTAAAATTTTGGGCTCCTTATTATAATTTTTTATGGATATATGAGATGATGAAAAATAAATAGTTTAAGTATACTTCTAACTATAATATTCATATAAAAATAACAATGTTTATATGATACCTTAAAATTTCCTCTAAAAATTCCTAGAAGCAAAGTCGAATATCAATCTTGTCCACTAACTTCTTCTCGATGCATAGAGTCGCCAAACTATTTCACCTCTCCTGAGACAATATAGATCTTAAATAGTTCTTTAATAATTTCAACTTATTAAAAACCATCCAATGCCTTCAAGGATGTCGAACTTATTAAAAACCCAAATATACTTTTAAATGACCGGAGTTCTGCAAATCTGCGCTAAGAATTCTAATTAGAATTAAGATTTAAGAACTAAGAATTAGGGCGTAACCAGCTGAGACATGGGCGGGAACGGACCACTAGACCAACAGCCAGACGGTCGATCGTCTCGTCGATGGTCTGGCCTTCGCGCCTGACGTCGATCGTCGAGGGCCTCGAGGCTCCCCGCTCCTGTATCCTGATCCAATATTCCAATCCAGTGGAGGCGATAGGACTCGGGCAGGAGGCGTACGATCAATTATTGGTTTTGTTTCTCTGGGAGGAAGCAAAGCGACCGACACCATCAAGGACTAGGGGTACGTTTGGTTTGTGCCTGCGCGTGCCCTGCCAATATTGGCAAGCCAATTATTTGGCGCAGGAATCTTCCGTTCAGGGATGGCCAAAAAATTGGCAACAAATTGTGAAGGCAGCACCAAACAATCCATTGGCAGCCAAAATATTGGTTATAAACCAAACAAGAGAGAGCCCCTTTCACTTGACCAATATTTTGGAAGGGTAAGATGGAGGCACAAACCAAACAGACCCTAGGAGTCGAGCGGTTGGCCTCCGTCTCGACCTCGCCCTGTACCATATCAATCGCCTCGGCTCAGAGTCTACAGCAAAAAAAAAGGGCCAAATTAATCCACCAGCCTAATAAAAACATCTTTTTTACGATGTATACTAGGCCTGCCTATATAGCATATTTCTCGGAGGGCCCCTACTTTTTTTGGACCCGGGGCGGCTGCCCCGTAGGTCCCCCCCAAGGGCCGGCCCTGCTTTGAGTTAGACTAGACTTGTAACCTTTGACATGCTACTATATAAAGTTGGCTAGAACCCACCCTTGATTGTACGAGACAACGATACCTAATAAGTAGATAACTCATCGCCTTCGCATCGAGCTAATCTGTTGAGATCTGATTTACTCTTCGTTAATACAAAGAAGCAGGAGTAGACATTTACCTCCATTGTGAGGGGTCGAACTTAGGTACATCGTGTGCCAGTATCGCAATGAAATCCTACGGTACGCTCCGCCCCACCCTTTGTAATCGATCCCTAATGGCTAATGTTGTGGCTTTCCCACAACAAGGGAAAAGAAAACAAAAAGAACACATACCTAGAGATGTAGGCGGACAATTAAACGGATAGCACGGACAGTCCGTCTATATATGGATCCGTAGGCACCAAAAGAAAATCTAGTATAGCCGATGCAAACTAGAAAAAGTATACGGACTATCCGTATAGTCCGTGTTTCTGTCCGTCTACATCCATACACATAACAGATCTTCTAGTCGAAATAGTACAAGGAAGTACAACCTGTACTTTCTATTTTATCTTTTGGCTGCCGAATGGGTGCATGTCCAAATCGATGGTTGAGACCTTTCTTTCTTGTTCGTCGAGATCAACACACACAGAGCAGTCGAAGCACCGGAGGAAGACCCCACAGTATTGATATATGGGTAGGCCTAGGTGGAGTTCGTTGCAAGTGGCCCAAGTCAGACGCGCCACAAAAGGCGGCGTATAGCGGAACCCTACCAGCTCACGGACGAACAGGGACTGGGCCATGGCCCATTTAGGCAGTTTTCGGCCGGATTTTTAGAATGTTTTTCTAAGCGGTTACCTGGACAGTTTTTCAGTTTTATTGGGTGGTTTTCTTTTTTTTTTCTTTTTTGCGAAATTCCACTGAACTATTAATAATCCTCAAAAGCAGGCTGGTTTTCTTAGCGGTTTTCCTAGTGTTTATTAATCATTTTTTCGTGTTTTCAAATTTGAATAGTTCTAAATCTAAATAATTTTCAAATCTAAACATTTTTAAATTTTAAAACTTCAAATTTAAGTAATTATCACCTAAACAGTTTTCAAATTTGAATAATTTTAGGTTTTGAACATTTTCAAAATCTGATTTGTTTCAATCTAGACTTTTGAAAATATATTTCATAAAAATATTAATCTATCATTTTTTAGAATAGAAAAGAAAAAATGGTACATGTTCTGTAGGCCGGGTTAATGCAACCCAATTAAGCAGCCCTTCAGGCGCTCCTCGCTTCCGTCTAATCTCGAGCGTCCTATCGATCACTTTAAGCGGCGCAAGAGGCTCTCGTCGCTTGGTCATGCCACTAAATGGGTTGCATTGGTCGTGGCCGATTTAGATAGGTAAGTTTTTCTTTTGCCTATTTTTATTTTTATTTTTTATTTTCCTGTTTTCTTTATATGAACATTTTCTAAACCATTTTTAAAATTTGTACAATTTAGAAATCTAAACAAATATTTAGACCAAATATTTCAAAAAACCCGAACATTTTTAAAATCTGATTTTTTTTCAAATATGATCAATTTGAAAATCTGAAAAAAATTCATATCTCACACATTTCAAACCTAAACACTTATCTTATTTGAACAAGAAAATAAATCAGAAAATAAAAAAAAGGAAAAAATAACAAGAGAAAAACCGTAACAAAAAAAGGCAAAAAATAAACCAGATGAAAGGTTGTAGAAGTTTTCGAAAACCGGATTGTGCGAACCTGTGTGGACCGACCTATTTAACCTGATTGGACCAGGGTGTAAGGCCAACTCCAACGACCCCCGCAAACGGACCAGACGGGTCCGAATCTGTCCATCCAGACCGATGGCACGACCCAACGGCCACACGCAAACGAACTCAGACCCGCAGAGGGGTCCATTTCGTACAAACACGGCCCAAACTTGGGCCACGTTTGCGGGAGAGGACAGCCTGCGCGTCCATGCTTGTCCTCGGGCCGGCCTAGTAGTCTTAGGAATGAAAATATTTGATGATAGTCGGGAATCCATACATAGAACTAAAATCTACAATTAACGCGGTAATTAAACCTAACTACCCTACATCCAGGTGGTTGCTAGGTCGTCCTCGCCGCCATCCTCTTGGGCCCCGTCAGCACCATGGTCGTGCCCCATCCAGGCCACTGTCGCCTCCTTCGCCTGGCGGTGGCGCATCATCGCAGCGGTCCTGCGCCAGAGGCAGGGACACCCTCTCCCTCTCCTGTGTCGCTGTAGTCGCTTCCCGGTTGTGCGTTGGCTGGCCCTCCAATGTTGGTCCGGCTCCGAAGCCTTGCTGGATGGCCTTGGTCGGGTTCGTCCTCGTCAGCGACCGAGCTTCCGCGGCCGCCACAGACGAGCGGTACACGTGCATCTTAGTGAGCCGTTGGTCGAAGCCGAGTACGACAGCCTACCGACCGCGGTAGCGGGTGTCGAGGGTGACCTCCATGGCCAGGCCTCCTCCCGCTCCCTGGCCGCCTCATGCGCCTCTAGTTGGGTGCATTGCGCGCCCTCGATGGCCTCCATCGCCTCCTGGACCTCCCTCTCTTCCCTCTCCACCGTCGCGGCCTCTATCTCCCTCGTCGCCGTGTTGGCGGCCTAGCGTAGTCGCTCGTCGGCCATGTGTTGGCGGCCTTTGGCCTCCCGCACCACCGAAGCCCGTGACAGCGCGACGACGTGTTGTTCGACGATGTATCCCATGGCAGTTATGGCGTACCGTTTCGCCTCGCCGTGGGATGACTTGATGGAGGCAAGGATGGTCTCCTGCTGGTCCGGCCTTCCCTCGATGATAGCGTCGTCCTAGTGGACGTTGTCATCCTCCTCCTCCCATCCCCAGTCCGACAGTGCCGGGTCGAGAGCGACACCGACCCTCTCCTCGGAGTAGGTAGGTGGGTACCCAAGCGGTAAAGGGTTCCGTAGCAGAAAATAAAAAAAATCCTACGTTGGAACTTCCTAATGCCCAAGATATATCTATGTACTAATGCAGTAATGACCATAACGTATAGAATACATACCCTTGTAGACTGTACGCGGTTAACGTTCCGAGGAGAACGTGGTTGAAGTAGTCGAACTCGTAGCCAACCTCAAGGTCGTGAAGCTCCTCGCAGGTCACCCCTTGGTCCTTCTTCATCATGTAGTAGCTCCGGCTCACGACATCCAACATGCCCTCGTATGAGGCACCCTCGAGGTTTCGTACTCATACGGTGTATAATGACGACCTCCAACTCCTTGATCCCTGCCAGAGTGCAGAAGTAAATCTTCGGCTTGGAATCCCTACAGCACAACGGTGTGCTGCAAGTGCACCATCTCTAGCACGAACAGTCTTTTCTTGGGACCATGTCAACGCATGAAGACAACTATGTAGAGAGAGAGGGAGGAATTCTCTAAGAAAATGCCTCAGAACGTTTCAAATTGTGTGTCTATTCCCATCCATGTACACCCCTTTATATAGGGGGGGAGGTGTGCCCTCCCCTTTGGGGTTCCCATGTGGGACTAAACAAGGGAGAGAGGGGGAGGCGCCATGGGCCTCATGGGACAGCCGGCCATGGGTGGGCCCCACCCCGCACACAGTCCAAGGCTGGCTGGGTGGGCCCAATGTGGCGGCTAGGCCTTGGCCCCTTTGGCCCTTAGCCCTTCCCTCTTATGGTTTTCACTCATGGGCCCTTTTTCTCTAGAAAATTTGGCCCATCAGTGGAATACCCCTTCAAATTAAATTATAATATTATATTTAATATTAATTATATTAATTAAAATGTAAATACATATTACAAAATCTGATTTAACCCGGAACACCTTTCGGTTCCCTTTTCGATTTCCTCCGAACGACTTCGGAATCTTCTCGAAACAATTCCGGTTCTCTCATGGAACTTTTACGGTTTCCTTTTCTCTTTCATATGTTGATTCCATCTTACAGAGGATCTCTAGCTCATCTTACCCTTAAGTGTATTTCCCCACGGCTCGGGAATTACACAAACATGATCTCCATCAATGATCAATAGCGGGACCGGGATGCCCATAATGACCCATGTGCATTCCATGATGATAATTTCGTTCGAACCATAAACGTCGTTTCCCATTCCCTTTGCCACTTGATACCTAGTTTACCCGAGATTTGATCTACGGTACCTCCATACCTTCGTTCAATCTCGTTACCGATGAACTTGTTTTCTCGTTCACATGTCGTTGCATTCCGTGACCCAGTCACATGCTTGCAAGCTTCGTTAATGCAAGGTTATCGAGATGGCCACAAATGTATATGCTCGTTACATGGATGGGAAAATCATGGTCTTGATATGTAATCCTCTACGCGCTCCTTTGAGAAACCTGAGTAGCACCTTTTTGATCACCCAGTCACGGTATGATACTTGATACCATCTAAATTTTCCTCCAGAATGGTGATTTGCATTATCTCACGGTCTAAGGATTAGGTTACGAGGTTTCCTTAGTTTATCATTAATGGTGAACTTTGTAACTAGATCTCATTATGATACAACTTGTTGGGTTGTTTGTCTATCACATCATTCAACTAATGACATGACTTCATTGTCAATTGGCATAAATGTCCATGATCTCAAAACCCTAGATCATCCTCATGACCAATGAACTAGTTCGCTAGAGGAAACTAGAGACTTGGTTTGTTTACATACCACACGTGTATTAACATTTCATATTAATACAATTATAGCACAGTATGAAATGTATTATGAACATAAGAGATATATCAAACAATACGCTTTATTATTTGTCTCTAGGGCATATCTCCTTCATTCTCCCACTTGCACTAGAGTACAAATAATATAGCTCGCATTTTACTTATCATAAACCATATCACACATGTGTTTATTGATCATGCATGCTTATAGAAAACGTCTTGTCCATGTTCTGTTTTACCAGATCATTATGCCTTTGCAAATTGTTAATGTCTTCCTCACTTTGAAATTCATACCATTATCTCATAAAGTGAGATAAAGTGATAAAGTGAGACTTTGTTTTACCAGATCATTATGTATTCGTTTGGTGATAAAGTGAGACTTTGTTTCTAGTGTTTACCGTGATAGTCGCTTTCACTATTGTCAGTTAAACTTTGAAACACACTTAGCACTCCTTTGTGTATGTAGTAGTTATGGCAACAAAGTGAGGGTCGGTTCTAGGAGCTAGCAGTGACATTAGATCAGCCAAAACGAGCTTTCTCATGGGCATTGTGCCCTAGGACACACCCTCTGAATAAAGACGAACCGGCACAACAATATACATCATGTTAGATGGTGCCCTTATACTTCTTTATATATGTAGATCCTAGTACATGAAATGCAACTATGCGCCTTACTTTGCTTCTTTTCATTTAAGGACAAACTTAATTCTAGTTCAGTGATTAAGTCAGAAATCACTTCAAGACGTGTTCTTACAGTTAATTTTGTCCTTCCAACCAGAACCTCGGGTCAAATTACGTCAAGAATACAATACGGTTGTATAGAAGAACCTATGACTCAGGCATAGGAGATGCAACTCATCTCTTTCTTTCTTTTAACCATGGTTGTAATACTAAGATTAACTCAATGGTTCATACAAGTAAGAACCTCATTCTTTTCCTTGTTCCATTCTGAACTACTTCAGAATCTTATCTAGGTTATTCTGAACATCTTCAGAATCAAGTCCAGGAAGCATTCAACTATGATGTTTATTAAACTTACCAATCTATCTCGATAGATCTCATTGTTCAATAACGTGTTCAACTTCATTCATATTTACTAACTGAAATGTTATCAATACCAATCAAATCATTCATATATGTTGTCCACATATCTCAGAATGATTTCACGCTCCCACTCAAATATGGCATCCATATATGAGATCCAGGGATTTCACTTAGCTACCACTCACAAAATGTCTGCTACATATTAAGATTTGGCCAAGCCACTTAGCTCCCACTCAAAATATATATCTTACATATTAAGATTTGGCTAAGCTAATTAGCTCCCACTCAAATGCAGGTCCTCTCGATAGTCTTGGACATTCCAAAATTCTTTGATCACCATCGAATCGAGAATTCCAGTTACGAGACTTCAGTATCCATATATTGCTGCTGTAAATCCAATAGACTTAAGCATCGCTACAATTGTAGTCAACTCCTTGAATTTTTCCATACTTTGTGACAAATCGAGCTTTACATCTTCATTAAGTTTTATTTCCTTCTAATGACTTTGAAGTCATACAAAAATATCAAGTAAACTTCTTTACTTAATAAGATCAAGTAACATATTACTTTGTAATCTTAAATGTAACTTAATATAGGATTTTATGACTCCTAGTAATTTCTCGCACTTAGGTCCATCATCGCTTTTTTGTAATTCGTAGGTATGTCCTGTTCATAAACATGACAAGTGAATCAATAATATAATTCCGCAAACTTGTAGAATATATATCGTTAAATCCTACTTTCTTTAGTAAAAACATTCACTAAAACTTAATGATCATTATCATTAGTTTCTCCTCTATTTGTAGAGTTCGGCTTCACGAAACAAATTTTGATGCGCCACTCAACAATCTAGAGGCAAGGTTAAATACCTTGTTTTGATATTTTACTTTCTTCCACCTGTATCTTTATCAAGACACGTCAACTTTGGAAAACAACATGTTCGCCCATTGTGGAATATGTATTCATAGTTGCCTAAGAATACGCTACAAAGACTTGTTTATTCGCCACGATTTTGAATTATCGAAACCTCTAGAAAGTCGAACATGCCATAACTCTTATGGTATTGTCTCCACGAATCTTTAGATGTTCCTTTGTGTTTCAAACGAGTGTTTGCTCATTTCGATTTCTAACTCTAAACGATAACTATAACCTCGATAAGAGATAATATTGGATCATATGTATCTAATACAAAGTGATTATGATGTTTAGACATTTCAATACACTTTGAATTTGCCCTATTATCATAATTTATGGAACATCTTTCACAAATCCCTTTTATGCCAAAATTAACTTAAATACTTTAGTCATGTCGATCAAATCAAAGAGACTTTTGTATTCTTTTTAATTCAATATCCTCCTTTACTTTAAAATCTTTTGAACAATTGAAAACATTTTCAAACTTATCTTTCATTAAGTAAATACTCATATTCACTTAAATCCACAATGAAGTATGAAACAATGAGTTCCACTATTTGTTGAAAATACGATACATCACTATGTATAAGATTCAACATTTCTTCGCATAACACCGTTTTACCCGAATGCGAAGTTTTAGTCATTCTGCTCAACGAGGCATGGTTTTACAAAGTCTCTAGATCAAGTATCTAAGACCCCGATCTTCATATAGAATGAAGAACATGCAATAACCAAAATGACTTAAACTATAGTGTCATGTCATTATTAAACTTTCGATATCTTTTAGCATTATAATTAATGTTTTAAACTATTATCATTAACATAGTGATTAGAATAACTTATTTATAATCATAATGTGACCATAACGGTATTATTCATAAGAACAGTACAGCTGGATTGTAACTTATTTATATGAATAATTGTCTTGCTAAAAGCAAGACACACAAGCAAGGATTACAAAATTATATTCAAGTCCACTAATCCAAATGATAAACCTTGAGGGAATGAGTGATGTCAGCAATCAACCAGTTTGCTCGCCATCATCAAGCCACATTGCCTCAATTCCAGCAATTCTCAAGCAGACCATCCTGCTTTCACAAAACGGGACAAGTATCCAATACTTTTGTAAACTGCAATGAGTTTTGCAAGAATTACATTTATAACTTTGTATATCTAACATATATTGTTTTCATCCATGACCTCTATTGCAATCAAGCCCTTCTGAGAGTTCACAACTCTAATGCAAGATCGCTAAGTGTTTCTTCAAATATTCTCTTTTCATCCATCATGGAAGAAAACTCATCCAACGGCTCATACTTTATGTGCCTGATCTTGCAGAATACAAGATTGTAATCCAACTCTCCATCGAATGGGGAATGGCTTATTGGATGATTATGGAGAAAACACAAATATTGCAGAGTCATCGGATTATCTCCTAATGGTCACTGTATCAAGAAGAGAAGATCACCTTTTATGAGCATATCCCTCAGGCGTGGGTATTAATCTATGAAGTTGGATCCTTTTGCTAAGTTCCATATCAAGCAGGAAACTTCCCATGGTCACAAAAGACCTCAATGGGATAGGCCATGATCTACTAAGGTATTTGTAAACGGACATCTAGACTAAGTTCATAATATGAGTTCAATCCTAACTGAGATCCCACTAAAATTGGCATCCCCTAGACGATTTTAGTGATCACACGATCCCAATCCGCTACACCACCCCCGATCGTCACGGCCGGCAATGCAGTTTCAAAGGTAGACATTCCCCAATGTAAATCACATCAACCATGTGACTCATGCTCGACCTTTCGGTCTCTTGTGTTCTGAGGCCATGTCTACACATGTTAGGCTCGCCAAATCTAACTTGTGTGTATTTGCAGTGCAACATGGCTTACACCCACTGTATGCGAACGGAGATATGTCTGACACCCGATCGTCACGGCCTGTCTCATAACGGAGTACTTTCTTGGTGGTGCACACACAAGGGGAACACTATCATTGGAATTATTCAGGGATTATCTTATTTGATACCATTGAGTATCTTATACTAGCATATAATAAGATGTAAAACAGGTATCAACATCACATGTATATTGTGATATGATATGTTCCTTCTTCTTGCGCCTTGATCTCCATCGAGCGCTCTGGCATGATCTCCGTCTTGCCCCTGGTTTGACGCCTAGTCCACAATGCCACTAGCAGGTCGTCCATCAGAATGATGGCTATTACTATACTACTTAGTAACAGAAAAGTAAACTACTTTACCTTCATAACGACCAATACCATATCAAATCACATGCCCTCCTACAAAATAAAGTTAGACGCCTCTACTTTATCTATTGCAAGTTTTATGTGGTTATTAGGGCTTTCACAATAGAACCGTTTCTAAACTACGAACTTTCCAACCACAACATGGATCCAACAGTTGTCACTACTACACCCCTTTTGGGGCCCTCTGTTGTAAATGGTATATCAACTATTGAATGAGAGACAGACATCCACTAGCCACATATACGGAACAAGCCATATGTAGAGCGTGGAACTAGTCTCGCATACGAATACGCGTAAGGTTGTCCGGGCCGCTTCATCAAACAATACCGTGATATAAACAAGTACACGTTAGAGGGTAGCAACTAAGGGATCAATGCCCGCACAATACTTGTGCGTACTGGCTGTAAAGCACTCCTACACATAGATCGGCTCTGATACCACTAAAGAGTTTCATAGCAGAAAACAAAAAAATTCCTACGTTGGAACTTCCTAACACCCAAGATCTATATGTAGTAATGCAGTAACGACCGGAGCGTATAGAATACATACCCTTGTAGATCGTACGCAGTTAACGTTCTGAGGGGAACGTGGTTGAAGTAGTTGAACTCGTAGCCGACCTCAAGGTCGTGAAGCTCCTCACAGGTCACCACTTGCTCCTTCTTCATCGTGTAGCAGCTCTGGCTCACGACATCCAAGATACCCTCGTATGAGGCAACCTCGAGGTTTCGTACACATGTGGTGTACGATGATGACCTCCGACTCCTTGATCCCTTTCGAGAGTGTGGAACTATATCTCCGGCTTGGAATCCTTGCAGCGCAATGGTGTGCTGTAGGTGCACCATCTACACGAACAGTCCTTTCTTGGGACCATGCCAACACGTGGACACAACTATGTAGAGAGAGAGGGAGTAATTTTCTAAGGAAAATGCCTTAGAGAACGTCTCAAACTGTGTGTCTATTCCCACCCATGGGCACCCCTTTATATAGGAGGAGGGAGGTGTGCCCTTGATACGTTGCAAACGTATCCATAATTTTTGATGTTCCATGCTTGGTTTTATCTACTTTCTTATGTTTTGTCCACACTTTGGAGTAATTTCTATACACTTTCTTGGACTAACCTATTAACAAGAGCCACAGTGCTAGCTGCCTGTTTTCTGCTCTTTTTGGTGCCAGGAAAGTCAGAAAATGAATATTCTTGGAATTGGATGGGACAAAAGCCAAAGTCAGTTTTTCAACGAGGGGGACACAGAGCTAGAATACGAGACGGAGAGGGGACAGGGGGCGGCCACACCACCTAGCCATGCGGCCAAGCCTGGCGCGCGCCGGGGGGTGGTCGGGCCGCCTCGAGCACCCTCTCGGCCTCCCCTTTCGCCTATAAGATGCCTCTGATACAGAAACCCTAAGTACCCGGTTAAAATTCCACGAAAGAGTCTGTATCCGCCGTCATATCCATCCCTAGATCAGGAGGGATCTAAAGCTCTTCCCGGCACCCTGTTGGAGGGGAGAATTCACCCTGGAGGCCTTCTTCATCACCATGCAAGCCTCTAGTGTGATGCGTTAGTAGTTCATACTTGGACTACCGGTCCATGTAGTAGCTAGATGGCTGGTTCTTATCCTTTGTGCTATCATGTTTAGATCTTGTGAGCTCCATTCATGATCAAGATCATCTATTTGTAATCCTACATGTTGTGTTTGCGGGGATCCGATGGATATTGAAATGATATTTAAGATTGATTATTGATTCTATCATGTCTTTGTTATTTGTGATCTTGCATGCTTTCCATTGTTAGTAGCTATCTTGGCCAAGTAGATGCTAGCAACTCCAAGAGTTAGTATTTATGCTCGATAGTGGGTTCATGCCTCTAGTAATCTGGGGAAGTGACAGAAATCTCTAAGGTACTAGATGTGATGTTGCTACTAGGGAGAAAACAACAATCCTTTGTTCACAGAACAATCATATTGTTTACTTTACACGCAATGCGTAATACAATTATCTATTGCTTGCAACTTAATACCGGAGGGGGTTCGGACGATAACCTGAAGGTGGATTATTAGTCATAGATGCAGTTGGATTATGGTCTATGTATAATGTTGTAATGCCCAATCAAATCTCAAAGGAGTCAAGATGTTTAGTATATGCATGATTGCTTTCTCGATTTTTGTCAATTGCCCCGCTGTAATTTGTTCACCCAGCATGTCATCCATCTTAAGGAGAACCACCACTAGTGAACTATGGACCCTGGTCCTTTCTTTTACCATAAATCTACAATTGTTTACTGCTTTCTGTAAACTATTACTTTCTTCCACACAATATGTTTAATCCTTTGTTTTCAGCAAAACCGGTGAGATTGACAACCTCACTGTAAGTTGGGGGCAAAGTTCTGTGGTTGTGTTGTGCAGGTTTCCACGTTGCTGCTGGCACCGGTAGTGCGCCCTGCCAAAGTCCAGCTAGCAACACCTTGGAGGTGTTTCCTTGCTCCTACTGGATTTATAACCTCGGTTTCATAACTGAGGGAAAACTTGTTGATGTGCTCATCATACCTTCCTCTTGGGGTTCCCCAACGAGCTTGATATATTTTGGGCCATCAAGGACTTTTTCTAGCGCCGTTGCCGGGGAGTCAAGGATATCTTCACAAGGGGAGTCCCTCATAACCAATCTCTTTACTTTGTTGTTTTTGTTTTGCTTAGTTTATTTTTGCTTTGTTTGCTTGTTTCTTTATCAAAAACACACACAAAAATTAGTTCCTACTATAGTTATTATTTTCATTGGTCTGCTATTGTCTTGCTTTATCATGCTTTCTATCAATGGTTGGTTTCTTTGAAACTGAATCTTATTGCAAGGTGGGTTCACGGAAAAACAAAAATATTATTATAAGGAACACCGCTTGTCACAAAATGGCAAACTCTTATGGGAACAAATTGATAAATTGTATACCATTGCTATAAACATATGCTCTACTTATAATATTGCTTATTGCTTTGATAAATCGTGTTGCTATAGGAGGTATAAACACCTCCCTTTTCAATGTGAGTATAATGATAATGTTACCATATCTTCTTATGTTAAAGGGAATTGTGACTTTTATGATGTGGAACAAATTGAAGAATTTATTGCTTGGAAGGGTGCATTTGAACTTGCTGTTTGCTTAAAAATACTGATGATTCACCTTATAAATATGAGGTTTATGATATACTTAGATTTTGCTTTGATAATTACAAGGTAGAAAATGGCTATATTCTTGAATATCTTAATAGATGCTCTCCACCAATGGAAGAGACTAATGTCTTGCAGGAGCCTATGGAAGAAGAAATTGCTGAAACTGGAAGCTCATTGGATGAAAAAGAGGAGGAGAGTGATGATCAAGAGGAGTAAGAATGGATCTACCCATTCCTACCTTCTAACGAGAGTAACTCTTTACCCCTTACATTATTTGATTGTCCCCATGCTTACCAAAGGAGGACGAATGTCATGTTCTTGAGGATTCTTTCGAAAATGTTTATAGTAAAGCTCTGGTGTTTGTAGATCATGAAAAGCATGCTTTCTGTGATAGTTATATTGTTGAGTTTATTCATGAGGCTACTGGAAATTATTATGAGAGAGGAAAATATGGTTGTAAAAGTTTTCATGGTACTGAAACACTTCTCTATTTGCTGAAAGTTTTGAAGTTACTCTCGTTTTATCGTCCTATGCATGTCGCTTTGTTCTTTGTGAATTTGTTTGCGTATAAGATTCCTATGCATAGGAAGAGGGTTAGATTTAAATTTGTTGAATTTGATTCTTGATGCTCTCTTTTACTTCAATTCATATTTCCTATGTGAGCATCTTCTCAAATTATCATGCCTAAGTTAAAGGCGTTAAACAAAAAGTACTTATTGATAGATAACTCAAAAGTTTTAGATGAGTCTTGGAAGTTATTGCTTCAGTAATAACCGCTCCTTATCCTTTTTATTTGCTTTTTGTACCAAGAGTAATCTCTAATGAGAGAGAAGTAATGATTGGGAAAGTTGTTGTCCCAAAACAGATTTCTATGCTTCACCGTAAAAAATCGTGAAAAATCTCTATACGTCCTTTTGACGCGTGAATTTGTGTCCTTCTGTCCCAGGTTGTTATCTAACTTTCGTTAGTTCAACACTTTTCGATTTGAACAAAAGAAGGTCTTCAAAAAAATTGGTTTTTACCTGCTGGTCTGTTTTGATAGATTTCTGCCATTATTTGCATTTACTTCTTGTTGGTTTCTTTTTGAGTTCTTTTGGGGAATTGAGATTTTTGAGGGAAGTGCTATAGTAGCTTGTGTTTTAATTAAAGTTGTATTGGTGTTGAAACTGAACCTAAAGACTTATTATCTTGAGTGCACTAATGTTGCTAATAAAGATTGTGTGAAGTTTTGTATGAAGGAAAATTTCCAGATGTATGGAGAGAATGATGTAATGAGATGAAGAATGGACTAAACTTCAAGCTTGGGGATGCCACCCCGTGCCACCCCAAGAAATATTCAAGAGGTACAAGCGTCAAAGCTTGGGGATGCCCAAGGCATCCCCTTCTTCATCAATAAAAATCCCAGGTTTCTTCCAAATACTTCATTTTTATTGTTTCATGCACAGTTGTGTTGTTCTTGGAGCGTCTTATTTTTCGTTTTTCGTTTTGGTTTTCGTTTGCTTGGTTTTCTTAGTTTGCTGAATAAATTGGTTGGACCCCCTCTTTCATGCATTGGTTTTCAAATAGTTTGGTTTGGATTGGAAAAGAGTAGGAAAAGTTCATGCTTATGTGGTAAAAGAAGCTTGTTTTTGACTGTGGCCTATGCTTTTTCATGCCATGCTTGATATTGTTTTGGCTTTATGATTAGTGATCTTTGCTGTAGCATGACCTTTTATAAACAATTGAGATTTCTTAATGTGCCTTGGAAGAATCATGCGTTGTTTTAGCATATTAAAGCATAATATTGTGGTATTGTCCTTTGATGCTTTATTTGGGTTGACTTGGCGCATGCTCACACCATTTTATGACTATCCCAAGTCACCAAAGCCTTTATGATCCTTTAATTTTCGACTTGTAGTATCACTTATGCTTTGATTAATGATGTTTTGTCGCTCTGCATGATTATGGCCATTATTGCTCTCTTAGTTGGTCGCTCCTAGTCTTTTGCTAGCCTCCATAACCAAGGATGAGTTCCACTCATGCATCCAACTCCTAAAACCAAGTTATTCCAAAGAGTCCACCATACCTACCTATTAGCATTTGCTATTCCAAGTATATTCATGTTTTTATCTACCTTCTGAATTAAACTTGTTATGAGAAAACTAGTGATTAAAGCTCTCACGAACTTGATGACACACTTTACTTTTCTTGACCATAATAAACTTGAACCATTGTGTCGTCTATGTTGTATATGCTTGCACTTATATGTTGGGGATTAGCAGAACCATGATGTCATGGGAAACACTTTCAACATTGCACTTGTAGTTTGTACCTAGTTGATATCATGCTCTTTTGTCTATGGATGTCATCGGTGTGAAATGAAAGGGGAGCTTGTAAGTCCATGGAGTTATGTATGTGTGTTAGAGAAACGCCTAGGCCGCCGGTCTAATCCATGCCGTCGTGGTGGAAACCTGCAGCGTAACTATAATGAGCTGTCTATGAAGCATTCTTCTTATAAAAAAGAGTCGGATATTGAGAAAAAAAGAGAAAAAGAAAAAAAAGATATGAGAAAAGAGGAAAGAGAGAAAAAAAGAACCATTTTCCCATGGTAAATAAGAAGATTGCTGAGATGCTCGTTGTCTTCTTGCCGTGTCATTTTGATATGGGGATTCTTCCGTATCATCGGGCAAGGGGTACCTCGTTGGCGGTTCTCTATGATAGACATGTACTTACTATGACAGGAACTTACCGGTAACTAAACTTGAGTAGCATGAGGAGCGGCCCTCGTATTCAAGGGACATGAGATTTCCAACTTATATTTTTTCAAGCATGTACTCCATAGTTTGTTCACTTTAACCTTAATCACTTCAAGATGCTTATGATACGGGTAATGAGAGTTGAAAGCTAAAATGTACCATAATTTTTGGAAGCTCTTTATGAAACTTGAATCCCTACTTCCTTCTATGAAGGCCATTCTTTTACTTTTATGTTGAGTCTCCACCTTCTATCTTTATGCACCTACTTTGAGAGCATAGTGGCCATTCTTAGTTCTATATGCATTGTCCCAAGACTTGTTGATTGATGCATAACTTTGATATTGCTTGTTCTTAAACTATTTGTATCTAGTCACTCTTATGAACTTTGAAGGTGTCCTATGCATTTATGTTTGGTACTCTATGAGGGACAAGCTGAATGCCACTATGCTATGTTTTCTTTATGTGAAACAAACAAATGTCTTACAAAGCATTGTTATTCATGAATCTTTTGTTTGTGCCTTTTCATGTTGCAACATAGTTGTTATGTCTTATTGTTAGAAGTTTGTCTTTCATGTTATGATTGAAGTAATATGATCCCAACTATAAATGTTTTACAAATACTTTGATCAAGTTTATGATGATGCATGTCACCTCAAAAATTATTCTTTCTTTCTATCACTTACCTACTCAGGACGAGCAGGATTTAAGCTTGGGGGTGTTGATACGTTGCAAACGTATCCATAGTTTTTGATTTTCCATGCTTGGTTTTATCTACTTTCTTATGTTTTGTCCACACTTTGGAGTACTTTCTATACACTTTCTTGGACTAACCTATTAACAAGAGGCACAGTGCCAGCTGCCCGTTTTCTGCTGTTTTTGGTTCCAGGAAAGTGAGAAAATGAATATTCTCGGAATTGGACGGGACAAAAGCCAAAGTCAGTTTTTCACCGAGGGGGACACGGAGCCAGAATACGAGACAGAGAGGGGCCAGGGGGCCGCCACACCACCTGGCCACGCGACCAGGCCTAGCCCGCACCAGGGGGTGGTCTGGCCGCCTCGGGCACCCCCTCGGCCTCCCCTTTCGCCTATAAGATGCCTCCGATATAGAAACCCTAAGTACCCGATCAAAATTCCATGAAAGATTCTGTAGCCGCCGGCATCTCCATCCCTAGACCGGGAGGGATCTGAAGCTCTTCCCGGCACCCTGCCGGAGGGGAGAATTCACCCTGTAGGCCTTCTTAATCACCATGCAAGCTTTCGGTGTGATGCGTGAGTAGTTCATCCTTGGACTACGGTCCATGTAGTAGCTAGATGGCTGGTTCTTCTCCTTTGTGCTATCATGTTTAGATCTTGTGAGCTCCGTTCATGATTAAGATCATCTATTTGTAATCCTACATGTTGTGTTTGCGGGGATCCGATGGATATTGAGATGATATTTCAGATTGACTATTGATTCTATCACGTCTTTGTTATTTGTGATCTTGCATGCTTTCCGTTGTTAGTAGCTATCTTGGCCAAGTAGATGCTAGCAACTCCAAGAGTTAGTATTTATGCTCGATAGTGGGTTCATGCCTCTAGTAATATCTAAGTTACTAGATGTGTTGTTGCTACTAGGGAGAAAACAACAATCCTTTGTTCATAGAACAATTGTATTGTTTACTTTACACACAATGCGTAATGCAATTATCTGTTGGTTGCAACTTAATACTGGAGGGGGTTCGGACGATAACCTAAAGGTGGATTATTAGTCATAGATGCAGTTGGATTATGGTCTATGTATAATATTTTAATGCCCAATCAAATCTCAAAGGAGTCAAGATGTTTAGTAGATGCATGATTGCTTTCTCGATGTTTGTCAATTGCCTCGCTGTAATTTGTTCACCCAGCATGTCATCTATCTTAATGAGAGCTACCAAATTGAACTATGGACCCCGGTCCTTTCTTTTACCATCAATCTACAGCTGTTTACTACTTTATATTTACTTTCTGCAAACTATTACTTTCTTCCACATAATACGTTTAATCCTTTGTTTTCACCAAACCCGGTGAGATTGACAACCTCACTATAAGTTGGGGGCAAAGTTCTGTGGTTGTGTTGTGCAGGTTTCCACGTTGCTGCTAGCACCGGTAGTGCGCCCTGCCAAAGTCCATCTAGCAACACCTTGCAGGTGTTTCCTTGCTCCTACTGGATTGATAACCTTGGTTTTATAACTGAGGGAAAACTTGCTATTGTGCTCATCATACCTTCCTCTTGGGGTTCCCCAACAAGCTTGATATATTTTGGGTTATCAGCCCTCCCCTTTGGGTTTTCCATATGGGACTAAATAAGGGAGAGAGGGGGGAGGCGCCATGGGCCTCATGGGCCAGTGGGCCAGGGGCGAGCCCCACCCCGCGCACAGCCCAAGGCTGGCGGCTAGGCCCCATGTGGCGGCTAGGCCTTGGCCCTTCCCTCTTGCGGTTTTCCCTCATGGGCCCTTTTTCTCTAAAAAGTTTGGCCCATTAGTGGAATACCCCTTCAAATTAGATTTTAATATTATATTTAATATTAATTATATTAATTAACATGTAAATTCATATTACAAAATCCGATTTGACCCGAAACACCTTTTGGTTCCTTTTTTGATTTCTTCCGAACGACTTCGGAAATTTTCCGGAACGATTCCAGTTCTCTCACGGAACTTTTCCGGTTTCCTTTTCTCTTTCATATGGTTATTCCAACTTATAGAGGATCTCTAGCTCATCGTACCCGTAAGTGTATTCCCCACGGCTCGGGAATGGCATAGACATGATCTCCATCAATGATCAATAGCGGGACCGGGATGCCCATAATAACCCCTGTGCATTCCATGATGATAATGTCGTTTCCCATTTCCTTTGCCACTTGATACCTAGTTCACCCGAGATTTGATCTAAGGTATCTCTATACCTTTGTTTAATCTCGTTACTGATGAACTTGTTTTCTCGTTCCCATGTCGTTGCATTCTGTGACCCAGTCACACGCTTGCAAGCTTCGTTAATGCAATGTCACCGAGATGACCACAAATGTATCTATCCGTTACATGGATGGACAAATCCTGGTCTTGATATGTACTCCTCTACACGCTCCTTTGGGAAACCTAAGTAGCACCTTTTTGATCACCCAGTCACGGTATGATACTTGATACCATCTAAGTTCCCTCCAGAACAGTGATTTGCATTATCTCATAGTCTAAGGATTAGGTTACGAGGTTTCCTTATTTTATCATTAATGGTGAACTTTGTAACTAGATCTTATGATGCAACTTGGTGGGATGTTTGTCTATCACATCATTCAACTAATGACATGACCTCATTGTCAATTGGCATAATTCCCATGATCTCAAAACCCTAGATCATCCTCATGACCAATGAACTAGTTTGCTAGAGGTAACTAGAGACTTGGTTTGTTTACATACCACACGTGTACTAATGTTTCATATTAATACAGTTATAGCACAATATGAAACGTATTATGAACATAAGGGATATATTAAACAATATGCTTTATTATTTGCCTCGAGGGAATATCTCCTCCAAGTAGGTCGGCCTCACCGATACGAGCAGCGGGAGGCGCCTAGGCATGCTGGGGAATGGGCTATTGTTGGATGTGCCTTCCCAACCCCGCCCGCAGGGCGTTTTTATAGACCGGTCGGTGCCTATTGGCGGGAAACAACGAGGTCTTGGCAGGAAAGGAGCAAGGCTGGCGGGAAAGGACATGGCCTGTGCAGGAAACTAATGAGGCCACGCGCGGGAAAACGGCCACGAGCGGCAATCGACGATGGGATGTGGGCCGCAATTAACAGGATACCTTGAGTCGCTACCAGGGGAGATCGCGGACAACACGACCCACTTATGTGGGGGTCGTTGGGTGCACAGCCACCCGCAAACGGGCCAGCCTTGCCCGTGCAGTCCTCCCCGGCCCGCAAACAGACCAATTCAGACCAATTTGTGGTCTGTTGGCGGGTCGTTGGAGTTACCCTAAGGCCAACTCCAACGACATCCTGCAAATGGATCGATTTGTCCCATTTTTGTCCGACCGGACAGATACCACGCCCCAACGGACTACCCTAGATTCACTTTTATCCGTTTTTCGGCCTAGGGCGCTTCCTGGATCAGATTTGGGACCGATTTGCAGGAAAAAGGACCGCGCAAGCGCATCCAGTATGTCCCCTCGAGACCTCCCTAGCCCACGCGATAGACATAGAAACCCCCACCAACCCCACTACCCCTCTCTCCTCTCTTCTTCCCATCATTGTCCAAGCACCACCGCTCTCCCTCGATCTCCGCCAAGCACCGCCGCCCTTCACCACCAGCGAGCGCACTGCCCCAGCTCTGATCTATCGCCCTCGCCGTCTCATCCCACCCATGCCCAAGCACGCGGCCTCGACACCCGCTCCACTCGCGGCAGCACACACGCGGCGAGGTGTATAGCCGGTAGCGCAGCCATGCCTAGTTCGCCCAAGGTGTTCTCCTCCTCCATCGTCTCCGCGACCCTCCACTCCTTGCCCCACCGTCTTCTCTCATCGCCGACCTTCTTCACCACCTGCCTATTCTTCGGCTTCGTGGGGTTCCTCGTCGCGTTTGTCACCCTCTCCTCGTCGCGTTTGTCACCCCTGATGCTTTGCGTGGCTACTGCCCCAATTCGTCACACCCGCTCTTCGTCTCTGTTGCCTGGGACTGGCGCCCCGGGGATGCTAGAGCTGGTGTCGTCGAGCTCCCGACGGACCTCGCCACTGGATTGCGCGGTAGGCAAATGGTGATGGCCTTTGTCGGGATCTTCACTGGGTTCGGTTCTGTTTGCCGCTACCCTTCCCCGAGCACCGCCCTTCCCCGGAGCTCCGGTGACGGCATGGGCATGGTGAGCCTACTGGAAACCAACGAGGGCGATGACTCCGGTGATGGCCGGCTGTTGGCGACTATGGTGAGTCGTTTTTTTCCGTATTGGGTGAGAATCACCATTAGGGGCAGGTGCAAAGTTGGACCAAACACCCGTCCGTTTTTGTCTAGCCCACCCCGCAAATGGACCTGACATGGGCATACCCTATAGGTACTCGAGTTTGGCATATACAGTCTGGATATGGCAGAAGCCCACGGTGTTGCCAAGGTCCAATACAGGATTCGGGTAACTCACAGAGACTCTGATTGCTTGCAGCACAAGACAAAGCTTAAGATAGAAAGTTTAAAGGGACGAACCCTAATCTTTAACTGACTCGACCTGCTACTTGAGACCTAGCCTATCTATATAAAGGCTAGGAGGGGGCAAGGAGGACAATCACAACCCTAGTTTCCACAACCTCACCGGATTGCATCTGCACACCCCTATAACTTTCGACTCCCTCGATAATTTCAAGAGCAGACAAGCAGGAGTAGGGACCTCTACGAGGCCTGAACCTGGGTAAAACTTGCGTCCCTATGTGCTTGTTTGCTAGCCGATTGATGCCTCCAGCGCTCCCTCCTTCTCCAAAACCCAAGTCCATAACAATGGGCATTGATGAGTTAAACCCTCGTCAATTGGCACGGTCTGTGGGAACTGGGAGTGTTGATGTCGTGGCTTGTTCGACCCTATCAACCACGATCTACAACTCTGCAACAGCAGAGATTCACCAGCTCTTTGGCGCCTTCGACTTCACCGTCCATGCGCCATCCACTCGCCCGGCTTTTGAGTCCGTGGGTGATAGGATCGGACTAGCGATCGGGAGCTTACGCTTTCAGGTCGGTCAACTGGGCACACTTCGCCTCCCTGACTAGCCGACGACTCCCATGATTGCTCTACCATCATGGTTTCCACCACCAATCTGCACCCTCAGCGAGCTCAACGCCCTAACAATAGTTGGGAGCACGGATAGCGATAGCAGTCGTGGGTCTGATCTGGGTGACCTGGCCACAGAAGATGGAGACTACGGCTCTGGATCTGAAAGTTGTGGGAGCAACAGCTTCCCTAGTCACTTCATGTGCGTCGTCATCAATGTAGGCAGCACTAGCGTCAATCGTGAAAACACTAGTACTAGCACTGGTCCGACTAACGGCGGCATCCTAGTCGCAAACAGCGGCATCCCAGTCGCAAACGGTGGCCCCACCAATGGCGCACCCACCAACAATGGGACGGGAGGAGAATCGCATCTCACGGTGAATGAGAACACCGGAGAGCATGTGCAGATCCACCTCAATGACAATGAGTGGGCCCATTGCCGAGAGGCTCCGTGGGGCAATCCCCTCACCCTGAACTCATCGCAATAGATGCTGATGGGATACCATTGGCTGCTCAAAGAGTAGTACAAGCGCCAGCAACAAGTACTTGCGCAACTCGAGGTGCGCAGAAAGGCGGCGGGCGAGTCGAGCCTTCGGCGGGCTCAACTCTCTTCCATGGGAGGATCCTCCTCCAAGGGCAATGACTACCTGGCCAACAAAAGACGATCTTGACTGGCCCACCTCACCGATAAAAAGCACGAAGAAGCCGCGAAAGTCCTCGACTTCGGCTCCATGATGGTGGATATGCGGGGCAACGTGCTCCCAAAGACACCACAAGCAGCAGTGACAGCGGCCACCATGTACCTCCTCAACAACCAGCCATCGGCTAGAGCTCCGCAAGCTGCCATGCACTGATCTACGGTCGCAGGCCTAGGGCTAGTCGAAGATGCCCTCGTCAAGGAGCCAACACTGGAGCCGAAGAAAAGTAAAGCTCTGGTCAAACGCTACTCCTCGCCCTCGTCCAGCGATGATAGCCACGACTTGTCTCGATGTCGCCGGTCATGGCGACACAACCATGACTACGACGCGCGTGATGACATCACGCAGCGCAAGGTCAACAAGATGCACGCAGGGCGCACTTGTTCGACTGACTCAGAGGACGACGACATAGAGATTTGTGGTGCCAAATGCTTCAGCAGAGCCATCAGGCAGAAGCGAATGCCTAAGGGGTTCAAGCTTCCATCGGAGAACCCAAAATTTGACGGCCTATAAGACCCAAAAATCTGGCTGGAGGATCACATCTCCTCCGTCAGACTGCATGGCGGAAGCTCAAGCATGGCCATGCAATGCCTGCAGCTGCAGCTGCAAGGCGCCACCCGCGCATGGCTCAACAACCTCCCGCGTGGATCAATTCGTAGCTGGGAAGAGCTGGTTTACAGCTTCGTGCGTAACTTCAAGGGCACTTACAAAAGGCCCACATCAATCGAAGAGCTAAGAGGTTGTCATCAGAGATCTAGCAAGTCGCTGCGCTCATACATCTAGAGATGGTCCATCATCCAGAATTCTGCAGAGGACATCTCCAAGGATCATGCAATCGACGTGTTCAACAGCGGCGTGCGTCGCAGAGAGCTTAGGGAGGAGCTGGGCCACTCGAAGCCCAAGACAAATGACCACCTGATGGAGATCGCGAATCGGTGGGATGACGAAGAGGACTCGGTGAAAAACCATGCCTACTTCGATGATGATGATGACCTCGGGCGCAGACGCGATCACCGAGGGAAACGTCGTATGCGTGGTTATGAGGACCGCGAAGAGGTCGACATGGTCACAGCCGGCTACACTAACAAACGCGACAACAACCGCAACAGCGGATACCGCAGCAGTGGTCCGGTGGATACCACGACAGCAGGAAAACCATGCAGGTGTGGCAGCACCACATTCGCGATGAGGCACCCGCAACATCCATCCAAGACAAACTTTCCGAACCGTGCATATTACACTTCTACATCGATAAGCACGACAACAAGAAAAATTCCAGCCACCTCCTAAAGGACTACCGCGAGTTCCTCAAGCTCCACGAAGGCCTAGCCTAAATGAATCGCGACGCGATCAACCAAGGCTATGGAGCTGCCCCGGGCGCTGTGGCACATGGAGCTCCTCCACCTCCGCTGGGCCCACCACCACTTGCAGCTGCACCAATCTAGAACCATGGAGGCGAGGCGTATCCCCGACCACTTGGAAACATGGGAATGATCCAAAAGGGCCGCCCCTGAAATCGAATGCAGAAGGCAATCACTCGCCAAGTCAATTTGGCGATGAACTCTCCGCCCTCCACCACTGAGTACCTCAGTGGCAGCGAGTCCTGCATCACCTTCGACAAAAGCGACCATCCGCATCAAGTACCTCGCCCAGGCCATTGTCCCCTAGAACTCGAGGCACAGATCGGCGGATTCGAAATGAGTCGCGTCTTCATGAACAACGAAAGCGACATCAACCTCATGTTCGTGAGTACCTTGCGGGCAATGAGAATCCCCCTGACATGCCTGTAAGTGTCAGACACGACGTTCCACGACATCGTCCCAGGGAAGGGCGTGTACCCCCTGGGCAAGATCAACCTCGATGTCATCTTCGGCACGCCGCAAAACTTTCGACGAGAGCGCATCGACTTCAAAGTTGTCGACTGGCCCTCATAGTACCACTGCATCCTCGGACGCATCGCGTTCGCCAGGTTCATGGCAGTGCCACACTACGCCTACCTGTAGATGAAAATTCCAGGCCCAAACGACATCATCACAATCAACGGAAGCTTCGAGAGGTCCGACAGCTGCGATAGGGAATTCAACAGAATCTCTCAGTCCTTCGGCATGGAAGAGGAACTCGCAAGATTAAAGGAGTCGACAGACAATAGTCTGCCTCCCCTGAGCAAGCCAAGTTCACCCGACCTCTCCTTTGACTCGTCAATGCACACCAAGAAAGTCCAGGTCCACCCAATGGACCCGACCAAGACGGCCCACATCGCCAACAACTTGAGTCCCACATAGGAACTCGCGCTCGTCGAATTCCTCCGTGAGCGCTGGGAAATCTTTGCCTGGTGTCCATCGGACATGCCAGGAGTTCCCAGGGAATTCGCCGAGCACTCACTCAACGTAAATCCAGATGCAAGGCCAGTCAAGCAAACAATACGGCGACTGTCTGAACCAAGAGAAAAAGTTGTCGGTATGGAGATCAACAGGCTCCTCGACGCAAACTTCATACGCGAGATCAAGGAAAGCACCTGGCTCGCAAATCCGGTGTGTGTGCCTAAAAAGGACACGGACATCCTGCGGATGTGCGTGGACTTCATCTCCTTGAACAAGCATTGCCCAAAGGATCACTTCCCATTGCCACAGATCGATCAAATAACCGACTCCACTGCGGGATGCGAGCGCCTCTGCTTCCTCGACGCCTAATACATTACAAATGTATCTATAATTTTTGATGTCCCATGCTTGGTTTTATCCACTTTCTTGTGTTTTGTTCCAACTTTGGAGTACTTTTCATATGATTTCTTGGACTAACCTATTAACAAGAGCCACAGTGCCAGCTGCCTGTTTTCTGCTGTTTTTGGATCCAAGAAAGTCAGAAAATGAATATTCTCGGAATCGGACGGGACAAAAGCCAAAGTGCCTATTTTTCCGGATGTCATCAAGTGCCAGAATACGAGACAGAGAGGGGCTAGGGGGGCACCACACCACCTGGCTGCGCGGCCAGGCCTGGCCCGCGCCAGGGGTGGTGTGGCCGCTCCCGGCACCCCCTCGGCCTCTCCTTCCGCCTATATATTACCCTCGGGACGAAAACCCTAAGGGCCCAATCAAAAATCCATGAAAGAGTCTGTAGCCGTCGTCATCTCTCTCCCTAGATCGAGAGGGATCTGAAGCTCTTCCCGGCACCCTGCCGGAGAGGGGAATTCACCCTGGAGGCCTTCTTCATCACCATGCAAGCCTCCGGTGTGATGCGTGAGTAGTTCATCCTTGGACTACGGATCCATGTAGTAGCTAGATTTCTGGTTCTCCTCCTTTGTGCTTTCATGTCTAGATCTTGTGAGCTCCGTTCATGATCAAGATCATCTATTTGTAATTCTGCATGTTGTGTTTGCGAGGATCCAATGGATATTGAGATGCTATTTCAGATTGATTATTGATTCTATCATGTCTTTGTTATTTGTGATCTTGCATGCTTTCCGTTGTTAGTAGCTATCTTGGCCAAGTAGATGCTAGCAACTCCAAGAGTTAGTATTTATGCTTGATAGTGGGTTCATGCCTCCGGTAATCTGGGGAAGTGATAGAAATCTCTAAGGTACTAGATGTGTTGTTGCTACTAGGGAGAAAACAACAATCCTTTGTTCATAGAACAATCGTATTGTTTCCTTTACACGCAGTTCGTAAAGCAATAATCTGTTGCTTGCAACTTAATACTAGAGGAGGTTCGGATGATAACCTGAAGGTGGATTATTAGTCATAGATGTAGTTGGATGGCGGTCTATGTATAATGTTGTAATGCCCAATCAAGTCTCAAAGGAGTCAAGATGATTAGTATATGCATGTATTGCTTTCTCGGTGTTTGTCAATTGCCCCGCTCTAATTTGTTCACCCAGCATGTTATCTATCTTAAGGAGAGCCACCTCTAGTGAACTATGGATCCCGGTCCTTGTCTTTTATATTCAATCTATAAACTGTTTACTGTTTTGTGTTTACTTTCTGCAAACTATTAGTTCTTTCCATTCAATACGTTTAATCCTTTGTTTTCTACAAAACACGATGAGATTGACAACCTCATCGCAAGTTGGTGACAAAGTTCTTTGGTTGTGTTGTGCAGGTCTCCACGTTGCTACTAGCACCGGTAGTGTGCCCTGCCAAAGCTCAGCTAGTAACACCTTTGGGGTGTTTCCTTGCTCCTACTGGTTCGATTAAACCTTGGTTTCATAACCGAGGGAAACTTGCTGCTGTGCTCATCATACCTTCCTCTTGGGGTTCCCAACGAGCTCTACATCAACACCGCCATCAAGCATATTTCTGGGCGCCATGCATTGAGCCATCAAGCATTAGTCTGGCGTCGTTGCCGGGGAGTCAAGGACATCTTCACAAGGGGAGTCCCTTGTAGCATCCCAATTGTCTAACAATTGCAATGCTACTAGCCTAGTCTTATAATGCTACTTCCTACAGATAATTGTTGCATCATAATTATATCATGTCATCATGCCACCTTGCATTTGAGCATCATATAAAACCCTATTTCTTTGGTTTTTCTCTCATATGCATTATTAATTGTATTTGCCTCTTGATATTGTATTTGGTTATTGATATATTGTTTAATGCCCAAATTAAGTTGGGGGCATATCTTTTATTCAACTCCATCACCTTTCTTTTCACCACCTTATAATTCCACCATTCCACTTATCCATGAGCTTGTATTTCTTTTTATTTTGATATTTATTCTAGCTCATGTGGGTGGGGTGGATCTAATTCTATAAATTCTTTTGCTTGACCTTATTCCACTTCTTGGGAATGCATAAGAATAATGCCATATTATTATTATTGTTTTCACCAAATAAAACATGGCATTTATCATTTTTGCATGGGCCATGCAACCACCATCACCACCTTCAACCCATTTGTTTTCCTTTGTTTTAGTGTTTCTTCTTTGTGGGATCCTCTACATCATCTCTCTACCATTCCTTTATTCTCATCAACATCTTTTCTTTTAATTACCTCCATGCATGAGTCAAATGAGGGCTCTTCCCATACATCTTTTTCTTTCTCTTTTTCTTGGATATTCCTCCACCTCATATCTTGATAATTCAAAGGCCTCACTATATTCCACTTGGGTTGATCTTATGCACAAGTTTTAAAAACCTAAACAACCTAAACTAAACCCTAACCCTAGCTTCCTCTCTTTTCTTTCTAACCCCAATTCTACACTAAACCCTAACCCCTACCTTACCTCTCTTTCTTCCACTCCCTCTCTCTACCATGCTGGCCCCACCTGGCCACCCCCTCTCCCTGGTCCCACACCTCAGCTACCCCTACCCCATCCCTAACAAACCCTAACCCGAGCCCTCTCCAAGCTAAACCTAGCTACACCCGAGCCCTCTCTCCTCTCTCTATCTCTCTACATGCCATGCTGGTTCCAGCTGCTACTCCTCACCGCCCCCACCTGGTAGCCCCTGCCCTGCCCTAGCCCCTCACGACAAGCACGTGAGAGGAGGAGGAGAAAAGGGCCGAGACCACCTTTTTCCTCTACCCCGTTCCCACACGCCACCTCCTCCCTCTCTCTCGCTTGTCCTCATCCCACACGGCTCCTCTGCCTCTCCCAGATCCACCCCAGGGCCCTGCCCTCGCCTCCCCTTCTTCTTCACCGTCGCTAGAACCTGCCGCCAGTACCGCGTCGTCCCCTCGTTCCAGCCGGCCAGCACGACGTGGAGGTGGTCAAGAAGAACGAGGAGGCTCCCCTACTTCGCCTCGTACGCACCGACGAGGACAAGGAGCACCAGGACCGCCGGAACCAGCGCTGCCCGACGCAAACCCTAGATCTCCGGTCGCCAGCCTCGTCGATGATCTGCCGCGCCTCTCCCCGATCTGACACCACCGACCACCCTGCGGTGAGCCCCTCTACCGCCCAGACATGCTCCACCTCACCGAGAAGCCCTAGCCGCGTCAGTCGTTCCAACGAACGCCCTCGGTGCATCGTCGATCGCTGTGTCTGCACGTGCCCGCGCCGCCTAGAGCCTCACTTAGCCGCGCAGCTGCTCCGGGACAACAACCCCCTCCCTAGCCCAGCGGTAGCCGCCGCCGCCCGCGCAGGCCAGGTCCCCAGTTCGATTCCCCGCCTCGCCGCGCCGCGCTATCCGTCAGTTTCGTCAGACGAACGATGGAAGAAAAACAGTACCGCGGGTCGCTTTGCAATTCCCCCCCCCCCACACCTTTTTACCGGCTCAACCCGCGGTACTCGCTAGCCCCACCAGTCAGCCTCCCTTTACACTTTACAAAAACGCCCCGCAATTTTTGAACACCCAACCCGCGGTTCAACCCGCTCCCCACCTGTCAGCCTCTGCGAGTTCGCCCACTGGCACATGGGCCCTAGCTCGCTGGCCCCGCCTATCAACCGCAGCGGCTAGGTAGCGTCGTGGTGAGAAAAGCCGCGGCTGTGCAACGTTGAGCACTGGGCCCAGTTTGCGCTGGCCCCATCCGTCAGTGGCTTGGGCTGGAATACTCTGGGTGTAAAAAGTCCTGGCCATTTCTGTTCAAATAAAAATGTTTTCAGAAATTGTTCAAACTCAAATTCAAATCAGATTTTAAATAATTTTCAAATTATAAATCCAAACAATACATATAATATATGTTTTTGAATCAGAAAAATGTGAGGAATTCAAATATGACCTTCAAAATATTGTTTAAGCACTTTAAAATTTCGAGATGATTAAAATTACAATAAAATGCCCTTTTCTTGATAAATTAATAACTTTAATTCTATAACTCCAAATTGGGAAAATGATATGTCTAAATCGATCAGCGCGACGAGCCCGTTCTATCTATGCAGTCCTTGTTCTGAATTGAAGCATGCATCATGTCATTATTAAAAACCTGAACTGTTTATGACAATAAGATTGGACCAAATAAATAATATGCTTTATTTCTTGTATCCACACCTCACCTTTGCCATGCTACTTTAATGCCATGTAAATTGTGCATCATTCATCATGGCATGCTTGTTTGCTTGTCGCACTTTAATTCATATGCTTGTGCACTTTATTTATGTTGGCCCTTGTTTGTTTCGTTCTTCTTCGAATAGACGCCCAGCAGGAGAATTATCAGGAATCACAGGAGTACTACCCAGATCCATCTCTCGCTTCAACTGAGCTGCCAGGCAAGCACTACCTCATGCTTGCATTCATATAGTACCTATTGCCTCTATATTATTCTTGCATCATGGAGTCGCGATTGCATTAAATTGAATCCCAAGTACTGCATAGCCTTTACTTTTAAACCCCACCGAAGCTTGTTCCTCCATCCCATGAGCCATTACTACAGGAGTTGTTTGAGCCATGCGAGTCATAGAAAAACATGTGTAGGGTATGTGAGTGTCTGATGGATAACGAGGTACTTAAACAACTTAACCTGAGTAGTAATGGGATAACTAATGAAAGAGGCACCGGTGAGCAATATCTGCTATTTGGTTTTTCATGCTCACTTGTGTCTCGTAGGACCCCGAGTACTTGATTCATGTTCCTTGTTTATTCGCACTATCCACATCCGGGAGGCCTTATGGATCCCCCTGAGCCAGAGCTTGATTCATTCTTATTTCTTGGGGCCACAAAGTAGTTTGGGGCTTTGTTACTATCCTGTACTTATGCCATGCTTTACTGTTTTATTAAGATTGTGCGTGGAGCACCTGTACTGTTTTGGATGCGGAGTGTTTTCGCGGTATCGACAAGCCCAGTCATACTTTCGGGTTCCCAGTCGTTTACAGCCATTGACGCAAACCTTGGGTCCGTCTCGGAGCCGGCCAACTTCGTTGCGGGTAGCTTAATGGGGTGGCCCCCTGAAATATTTTTGAATCCTGTGATTGCTTTGTCGTGAATGCCTCGTTGGGTTTTGAGTTGGTTTTTCCGAGGTTGATCGAGTGTGTGTTGCTATTCGTGCACCCCTGCAGGGTAAATCTTTCTGAAAGCCGTGTCCGCGGTTATGGACGACTTGGAGCACAGTTTCTCGATCATAGACAAGTATAACTAAAGTACCACTTTTAATTTGACTAAGTACTTGACTAGTAAATAGTGCAACACTCATGGAATGGTTAATAAAACTGCCAACGGATGATGGGGTTGTTCGTCCGCTTCCTCGTTGGTAAGCGAGGAGGAGGATGGATCTGTTAATTATACTATTATAACTGTTGTTCTTAATTAACGGACATCCGTCTATCATTGGTTAGGCGGATGGTTAGCGAGTATCTATAGAATTGTTAGGTATTACCTTTTGCTGCAATTGCGTCACCCCAGGTTGTGTCCCCTTTAGCGGCATAAAGACTTGCTGAGTACCCCTAGGGTCTCACATGATAAATTGTTTGATTCAGATGAACAGGTGTACCCGCAAGATGGATACTGGGTGGAAGAGACAGATGATGTTGGCAACGATCATTCGGTGTAGAGATTCCGGGAACGGGGATCCGTGAGATCTGTGGGCGGGATGTGTTTATTTATGGGGCATCTTATGCCAATTTGCTTCTTATCCGTACTCGGATCTTGTTTTCCGCTTCCGCCTGATACTCTGATGTGTGTTGTATGAGGAGCTATCCTAAATTATTATCTCTATCTAGGATATTTGAATCTTGTCGTATGGTATTGCAATATTTCTATTTCTTTTAGATGGAATGGCTCTGAGGACTGTTGTATGTGGCTTGCATACATACTCATTTGTGTATGTAGTTGCTCCCTTCGCCTGCCGATTACGCCGCTCGTTCTTGTCCCGATGTTCTGAAAGTGGTTAGGACGGCCGAAAGGTCTACCGTGAGTGGCCCTGGGCCCCACCGTACTATTTTAACCACTTTCGTTCATCCAGGCATGTAACTAAGAGCGTAATTCACCGAGGTAGTTACAATTGGTATCAGAGCCATCCCGCCCTTCAGGGTCTCAGCCAAAATGGTCGTTGTCAGTCTAGCAAATATTTTTGGTAGCTATGTATACTAGGGAAAAACAAACATGAGAGTAGGACTGCTACCATTTTTCTTCTTACCCACCCACCCACCCTTTTTCTGGTAAGGAAGTGTAACGTTTTCAATCCTCTTCTAAAAATTCAAACTAGGATTCACGTGTTCTGGGTTCCGTAGTACCATAGGTTCTGTGTGTGTGTGTGAATTCCTTGTCTATCTGTTGCATCCAACTTGTTGTCGCTATCTGCCTTTTGGTTATCAACTGTTGGTACATTCCATACCGATAGGCTTTTGTAAACCGACGCGATCTATCCGACTCCTTGTTAACCGGTGCCATCTTGTTAAGGGTGTTCTACTTCCAGCATGCTTTCACAGACTGTGGAGTGCTAATCTCTATCTGATAAGTGGTTTTGCGCATCTATTGGTATTTTAATGCCGAAAAATGCGGGAAAATTTTTCTTTGGTACATCTGCGTTTCCACACTCCTCTTAAGTCGTGTGTGAAACATTATATATCTTCCTTTTATCAGCATGTTCATGCTAACTCGTTCTTTTGTCACCGGCGTTTAATCCTGGAGTTTTACTTCATCTTCAAATTCTCTTGGGCTAATTACATAACAAGTGTCGATCCGATGTTGGTGATTGTAATTTGGTTCTCGGCATAGCTATATGACACTTATCATGAGTGGAATATGGTAAAATGCTATCAACACTATCCTTCAAATGGTGGCGGTTATCTCCTGTGATTTTGAGTTATACCGTGACCATATCTTTAACATATTCAAGTATCTTTGGCAATCCGGAGTTTTCTCATGGCACTACGGTGGTCTATCATCTGTTTATCATGCTTCCCATCTTTTTGAACTCCATATTCACAAAATTCTCCTGGATACGAGGGAATTGCATCTTTTCGCCTATGATAGCTTTGCTTAAGGTATGAGCTATCATCGTTCCTTTATCCAAGATCTCTTTATCTTTGTAACCGGCGATCTGATCGACAATGTGACCCAGGTGGCATTTCTTGTTTTCTTCTGAAGGACCAGATAATCTATTCTCCTAGGGCATCTTCTTCAACATGAACCTGTGCTCTTAATATTGATCTTTCAAAGAGCGTTGAGCTTAGAAAGTGTTTCGAGCATTTGTTCGTTTCTCTCGCCTCTTGAACTTGGTATTCTGGGAATATCTTGTTAGTCCATGGTGGTATATCTTGATGATATGCTTGCCTATTCTATATCAATGGAAGAACATGGAAGATCATCTGTGTTTTCTTCTCTCAAGCTTCATGAACACCGCTTGTGTGCAAAGTTCTCAAAGTGTGAATTCTAGCTTCTTGAAGTCACCTATCTCGACCACGTCTTTCTGCTAAATACATCGCTTCAATTCTGGAATCAGCAAGCCCATTGTTAATTCCATCCTCCATCTTCAATCAAACCCGGAGTTTTTCCTTGTTGGCGAGTTATCATCGTCGTTCCGCTGAAGATTTCCTCAAGACTACTAAATCTCTCTCAATCATTTCAAGAAGAACATGGAGTTCTTTTCACCTCTATCTCGTTAAGTAATATTTTGAAACCCTCTCGTTCTATCGTCTATGCTCAATCCACCGGAGGCCATGAAGATTTTTTTTCCAGATCTTTTGTAATCCTTCTGTTCAAGTGGTGATATCTTTTTCTTTATCTGTGGAATCTTGCAGTTGTCTCCGTGATCTTCCTTCATACTTTCCGGTGGCTTGTTACTTCTGATAGGATGACAACATCATCATCCTTATCTATCTTGGATCCGGCGAATCGTTTGCATCATTCTTTGTTTTCTAACGGAGTTCCATGAGTTATCCTTGTCAAGATCTTCAGTCTGTTTTGGTAGTTGGGTTGCATGGTTTTCCTATTCATGTGCGGAGTAATGCTTTGGGTGCGGGATGGAGTAGCTACCATACCACTACTCTTATCATTCGCTCTTGTACATTGAATTGGGGAACTAAAGCCATTTAACTCATTCCACGGATGTAGAAGTGGCCTTTATCCCTCGATACTTTTACTTCCGTCCTTGTTTTCCGGAGTGCTCTCTCGAAGAAAGTAATCAATAATATCTTGTTGGTGATCTCACCATTTCTACACGGAGCAAAATCTTTAATTATCTGGTGGGAATAAACGCAAACTCTTTTTGTCCTCGTCTTTCTACCGGTGCTCGACATTCCCAAACAAGATGGAGGAGAATATCTCTCTCTTTGTTTCATCAATTCTTTTTCTGTGGTAAAGCCAATTATGGTTGATGCCATCAGCCGCAAATCTATTGCGTTAGCCTCAAGGTTAAAGAAAGCAATAAGTATCTCTACAATAAACTCTAGATCCTCCATATTCTTTTCTTCTCAGGATTCCACCATAATCTAGCATCACCTCCTTGTCTAGAAGATATATCCGCGCATCTCAATTGCGTGATCCTTTGGCTCTTACCAACGCAACAAGAATCTAATCCGACAATGTCTAACTAATCTTTCTGTTGATAGCAAGGAACCCTATTGTTTGAAGGAAATATTGTTACCCAAACTCAATTTCTTAAATCTAAGGGAAGAAACAATTCTATTTTCATAGTGGTTGATAGCTTCCCCAAAGCCATTATTTTCTTCTACTGAGAGCAAGAATCATCCTCACTTTTAGCTTTTGGTCTTGAATCCTAACGATGTGTTTTTTCTTCCTCTCCTTGATACATTGTCCTTCCATAACCCCTTTCAACAAGTGGTTCTTTTCCTTTATCGTGTTCCTCGAGATCACATGAGCTATGTTCACCTACCTTCCTTGTTTCTCGACAATCCTCTAGATTCTTCATGTCCTTTGTCATGAAGAAGCAAAACGCAGACTTGCAACAAGTCTACTAAGTTTGATTCGGTGTAGTGGTCGCACCATTCCGTTGTTAATCACCTTGGGAACGTGAGGGTCACCTTCGTTCCGAGCACCCGCCTCTCCTTGTGTCTTTTCTTTTTCCTAGGAATCTCGGGGCGAGATTCTTGTTTAGTGGGGGAGAGTTGTAGCATCCCAATTGTCTAACAATTGCAATGCTACTAGCCTAGTCTTATAATGCTACTTCCTACATATAATTGTTGCATCATAATTATATCATGTCATCATGCCACCTTGCATTTGAGCATCATATAAAACCATGTTTCTTTGGTTCTTCTCTCATATGCATTATTAATTGTATTTGCCTCTTGATATTGTATTTGGTTATTGATATATTGTTTAATGCCCAAATTGAGTTGGGGGCATATCTTTTATTCAACTCCATCACCTTTCTTTTCACCACCTTATAATTCCACCATTCCACTTATCCATGAGCTTGTATTTCTTTTTCTTTTGATATTTATTCTAGCTCATGTGGGTGGGGTGGATCTAATTCTATAAATTCTTTTGCTTGACCTTATTCCACTTCTTGGGAATACATAAGAATAATGCCATATTATTATTATTGTTTTCACAAAATAAATCATGGCATTTATTATTTTTGCATGGGCCATGCAACCACCATCACCACCTTAAACCCATTTGTTTTCCTTTGTTTTAGTGTTTCTTCTTTGTGGGATCCTCTACATCATCTCTCTACCATTCCTTTATTCTCATCAACATCTTTTCTTTTAATTACCTCCATGCATGAGTCAAATGAGGGCTCTTCCCATACATCTTTTTCTTTCTCTTTTTCTTGGATATTCCTCCACCTCATCTCTTGATAATTCAAAGGCCTCACTATATTCCACTTGGGTTGATCTTATGCACAAGTTTTAAAAACCTAAACAACCTAAACTAAACCCTAACCCTAGCTTCCTCTCTTTTCTTTCTAACCCCAATTCTACACTAAACCCTAACCCCTACCTTACCTCTCTTTCTTCCACTCCCTCTCTCTACCATGCTGGCCCCACCTGGCCACCCCCTCTCCCTGGTCCCACACCTCAGCTACCCCTACCCCATCCCTAACAAACCCTAACCCGAGCCCTCTCCAAGCTAAACCTAGCTACACCCGAGCCCTCTCTCCTCTCTCTATCTCTCTACATGCCATGCTGGTTCCAGCTGCTACTCCTCACCGCCCCCACCTGGTAGCCCCTGCCCTGCCCTAGCCCCTCACGACAAGCACGTGAGAGGAGGAGGAGAAAAGGGCCGAGACCACCTTTTTCCTCTACCCCGTTCCCACACGCCACCTCCTCCCTCTCTCTCGCTTGTCCTCATCCCACACGGCTCCTCTGCCTCTCCCAGATCCACCCCAGGGCCCTGCCCTCGCCTCCCCTTCTTCTTCACCGTCGCTAGAACCTGCCGCCAGTACCGCGTCGTCCCCTCGTTCCAGCCGGCCAGCACGACGTGGAGGTGGTCAAGAAGAACGAGGAGGCTCCCCTACTTCGCCTCATACGCGCCGACGAGGACAAGGAGCACCAGGACCGCCGGAACCAGCGCCGCCCGACGCAAACCCTAGATCTCCGGCCGCCAGCCTCGTCGACGATCCGCCGCGCCTCTCCCCGATCTGACACCACCGACCACCCCGCGGTGAGCCCCTCTACCGCCCAGACATGCTCCGCCTCACCGGGAAGCCGTAGCCGCGTCAGTCGTTCCGACGAACGCCCTCGGTGCGCCGTCGATCGTTGTGTCTGCACGTGCCCGCGCCGCCTAGAGCCTCACTTAGCCGCGCAGCTGCTCCCGGAGAACAACCCCCTCCCTAGCCCAGCGGTAGCCGCCTCCGCCCGCGCACGCCAGGTCCCTAGTTCGATTCCCTGCCTCGCCGCGCCGCGCTATCCGTCAGTTTCGTCAGACGAACGATGGAAGAAAAACAGTACCGCGGGTCGCTTTGCAATCCCCCCCACCACCTTTTTACCGGCTCAACCCGCGGTACTCGCTAGCCCCACCAGTCAGCCTCCCTTTACACTTTACAAAAACGCCCCGCAATTTTTGAACACCCAACCCGCGGTTCAACCCGCTCCCCACCTGTCAGCCTCTGCGAGTTCGCCCAATGGCACATGGGCCCTAGCTCGCTGGCCCCGCCTGTCAACCGCAGCGGCTAGGTAGCGCCGTGGTGAGAAAAGCCGCGGCTGTGCAACGTTGAGCGCTGGGCCCAGTTTGCGCCGGCCCCATCCGTCAGTGGCTTGGGCTGGAATACTCTGGGTGTAAAAAGTCCTGGCCATTTCTGTTCAAATAAAAATGTTTTCAGAAATTGTTCAAACTCAAATTCAAATCAGATTTTAAATAATTTTCAAATTATAAATCCAAACAATACATATAATATATGTTTTTGAATCAGAAAAATGTGAGGAATTCAAATATGACATTCAAAATATTGTTTGAGCACTTGAAAATTTCGAGATGATTAAAATTACAATAAAATGCCCTTTTCTTGATAAATTAATAACTTTAATTCTATAACTCCAAATTGGGCAAATAATATGTCTAAATCGATCAGCGCGACGAGCCCGTTCTATCTATGCAGTCCTTGTTCTGAATTGAAGCATGCATCATGTCATTATTAAAAACCTGAACTGTTTATGACAATAAGATTGGACCAAATAAATAATAAAATGCTTTATTTCTTGTATCCACACCTCACCTTTGCCATGCTACTTTAATGCCATGTAAATTGTGCATCATTCATCATGGCATGCTTGTTTGCTTGTCGCACTTTAATTCATATGCTTGCGCACTTTATTTATGTTGGCCCTTGTTTGTTTGGTTCTTCTTCGAATAGACGCCCAACAGGAGAATTATCAGGAATCACAGGAGTACTACCCAGATCCATCTCTCGCTTCAACTGAGCTGTCAGGCAAGCACTACCTCATGCTTGCATACATATAGTACCTATTGCCTCTATATTATTCTTGCATCATGGAGTCGCGATTGCATTAAATTGAATCCCAAGTACTGCATAGCCTTTACTTTTAAACCCCACCGAAGCTTGTTCCTCCATCCCATGAGCCATTACTACAGGAGTTGTTTGAGCCATGCGAGTCATAGAAAAACATGTGTAGGGTATGTGAGTGTCTGATGGATAACGAGGTACTTAAACAACCTAACCTGAGTAGTAATGGGATAACTAATGAAAGAGGCACCGGTGAGCAATATCTGCTATTTGGTTTTTCATGCTCACTTGTGTCCCGTAGGACCCCGAGTACTTGATTCCTGTTCCTTGTTTATTCGCACTATCCACATCCGGGAGGCCTTATGGACCCCCCTGAGCCAGAGCTTGATTCATTCTTATTTCTTGGGGCCACAAAGTAGTTTGGGGCTTTGTTACTATCCTGTACTTATGCCATGCTTTACTGTTTTATTAAGATTGTGCGTGGAGCACCTGTACTGTTTTGGATGCGGAGTGTTTTCGCGGTATCGACAAGCCCAGTCACACTTTCAGGTTCCCAGTCGTTTACAGCCATTGGCGCAAACCTTGGGTCCGTCTCGGAGCCGGCCAACTTCGTTGCGGGTAGCTTAATGGGGTGGCCCCCTGAAATATTTCTGAATCCTGTGATTGCTTTGTCGTGAATGCCTCGTTGGGTTTTGAGTTGGTTTTTCCGAGGTTGATCGAGTGTGTGTTGCTATTCGTGCACCCCTGCAGGGTAAATCTTTCTGAAAGCCGTGTCCGCGGTTATGGAAGACTTGGAGCACAGTTTCTCGATCATAGACAAGTATAACTAAAGTACCGCTTTTAATTTGACTAAGTACTTGACTAGTAAATAGTGCAACACTCATGGAATGGTTAATAAAACTGCCAACGGATGATGGGGTTGTTCGTCCGCTTCCTCGTTGGTAAGCGAGGAGGAGGATGGATCTGTTAATTATACTATTATAACTGTTGTTCTTAATTAACGGACATCTGTCTATCATTGGTTAGGCGGATGGTTAGCGAGTATCTATAGAATTGTTAGGTATTACCTTTTGCTGCAATTGCGTCACCCCAGGTTGTGTCCCCTTTAGCGGCATAAAGACTTGCTGAGTACCCCTAGGGTCTCACACGATAAATTGTTTGATTCAGATGAACAGGTGTACCCGCAAGATGGATACTGGGTGGAAGAGACAGATGATGTTGGCAACGATCATTCGGTGTAGAGATTCCGGGAACGGGGATCCGTGAGATCTGTGGGCGGGATGTGTTTATTTATGGGGCATCTTATGCCGATTTGCTTCTTATCCGTACTCGGATCTTGTTTTCCGCTTCCGCATGATACTCTGATGTGTGTTGTATGAGGAGCTATCCTAAATTATTATCTCTATCTAGGATATTTGAATCTTGCCATATGGCGTTGCAATATTTCTATTTCTTTTAGATGGAATGGCTCTGAGGACTATTGTATGTGGCTTGCATACATACTCATTTGTGTATGTAGTTGATCCCTTCGCCTTCCGATTACGCCGCTCGTTCTTGTCCCGATGTTCTGAAAGTGGCTAGGACGGCCGAAAGGTCTACCGTGAGTGGCCCTGGGCCCCACCGTACTATTTTAACCACTTTCGTTCATCCAGGCATGTAACTAAGAGCGTAATTCACCGAGGTAGTTACATCCCTCATAACCGATCTCTTTACTTTGTTGTTTTTGTTTTGCTTAGTTTTTTTTGCTTTGTTTGCTTGTTTTTTTATTCAAAAAAAACACAAAAAATTAGTTTTACTAGTTTGCTTTCTTTTCAAAAAACACAAAAAAATTAGTTCTTATCTCTTTATGTCTAGCCTTGCTACAGTCACTATGTCACCCGAGGAAATGATTTTCACTTTTAAACAAGCAATTGAGGAAAGTTTTAAAGAAGCTTGGTCTAGAATCTCTGATCTACATGAAAAAACTGAGCCTAAAATGACTCAAATTATGTTCCTTAGCAGTTTTTACCTCGGGATTGCTCTTTGCTATAGATATGCTTTAGATGCTGTTGTGGGAGGAGATTTCCTCCAATGTAATGAGGATGATGCTATTAATTCTATAAAGAAATTGATCCTCACTTTCAACATGCCTAGCCAAACTGATATTTCTTTCGCAAAAATATTTGCTAGGTTGAACACTCTTGAGACTAGCACTACTAGCTTAGAAAGTTGCTATAATACGCTTAGGGAGCATCACAATTATGTTCCAATAAACTCTGAACTATCAAAGTGGTTCCCTACAGTAAAGATTAAGATGAACACTGGAACTTTTCAAGCTCGCTGTGATATCATGTCTGAATTTTGTCTTATGCCCAAAGATATTTATAAATCTCTGAATACTTGGGGGCTCACTGAAGGAGGAAAAGAAATATCTCTTGCTAATAATACTACCATATTACCTCTTGGAATAGCTGAAGGAGTGTTTACAAAGATCCTTGGGGAAATGATTTCTATTGATTATCTTGTTATTGAATGTGCAGGAAAAGGACAAATTACACTTGAAAGGTTCCTATTAGAACTCCCTGGAGCAATAATAGATGTGGGAAAGGGGACCATGCACCTTTCTTCTCCACCAAACAACCATATTTTCCCCAAGGTTAATAATAAAAGTAAGAGAGTTAAGGGCAAGAAATTTGGTCTTAATGCTTCTTCCTTTGAGAACACTTGATTCTTTCTTTGCTTCTTATGCCTAACTTAAAGGCGTTAAAAAAAGTACTTACTGGGAGAAAACCCAAAAGTTTTAGATGAGTATTGCAAGTTATTACCTCTGTAATAACCTATCCTTATCTTTTTTATTTTATTTTTGTGCCAAGAGTAACCTCTAATGAGAGTGAAGTAATGATTGGGAAAGTTGTTGTCCCGAAACAGATTTCTGTGCTTCACCGTAAAAATTCGTGTAAAATCTCTGAACGTCTTTTTGAGGCGAGAATTTTTTTGCTTCGGCCCCAAGTTGTTATCTAACTTTCGTTAGTTCAACACTTTTTGATTTGAGCAACATAAGGTCTTCGAAAAAATTCGTATTTACCTGCTGGTCTGTTTTGACAGATTTCTGCCATTTTCTGCATTTGCTTCTTGTTGGTTCCTTTTTGAGTTCTTTTGGGGAATTGAGCTTTTTGAGAGAAGTGCTACAGTAGATATTGTTCTAATGGAAGTTTATTTGGTATTAGAACTGAACCTTAAGACTTATTTATCTTGAGTGCACTAATGTTGCTAATAAAGATTGTGTGAAGTTTTGTATGAAGGAAAATTTTCAGGTATATGGAAGGAATGAGTAATGATATGAAGGATGGACTAAAGCTCAAGCTTGGGTATGCCACGCGTGTCACCCCAAGAAATATCTAAGAAGTACAAGCGTCAAAGCTTGGGGATGCCCAAGGCATCTCCTTCTTCATCAATAAAAAATCCAGGTTTCTTCCAAACGCTTCATTTTTATTGTTTCATGCACAGTTGTGTTGTTCTTGGAGCGTCTTCTTCTTCGTTTTCGTTTTGTTTTTTCGTTTGCTTTTGTTTGCTTAGTTTTATGAATAAATTGGTTGGACCCCCTCTTTCATACATTGGTTTGCAAATAGTTTGGTTTGGTTTGGAAAAGAGTAGGAAAGTTCATCCTTATGTGGTAAAAAGAGCTTGTTTTTGACTGTGGCCTATGCTTTGTCATGCCATGCTTGATATTGTTTTGGCTTTATGCTTAGTATTCTTTGCTGTAGCATGACTTGTTATAAACAATTGAGATTGCTTAATGTGCCTTGGATGAATCATGCGTTGTTTTAGCAAATTAAAGCATAGTATAGCGGTATTCTCCTTTGATGCTTTATTTGGGTTGACCTGGCACATGCTCACACCATGTTATGACTATCTCAAGTAACCATAGCCTTTATGATCCTTTAGTTTTCAACTTGTAGTAGCACTTTATGCTTTGATCAATGATGTTTTGTCGCTCTGCATGATTATGGCCATTATTGCTCTCTTACTTTGTCGCTCCCAGACTTTTGCTAGCCTCCACAACAAAGTATGAGTTCCACTCATGCATCCAACTTCCTAAACCAAGTTATTCCAAAGAGTCCACCATACCTACCTACTAGCTTATGATATTCCAAGTATATTCATGCTTTTGTTTACCTTCCAAATTAAACTTGTTATGAGAAAACTAGTGATTAAAGCTCTCACGAACTTGATGGCACACTTTACTTTTCTTGCCCATAATAAACTTGAACCATTGTGTCGTCTATGTTGTATATGCATGCACTTATTTGTTGGGAATTAGCAGAACCATGCTGTCATGGGGAATGCTTTCAACATTCCACTAGGTACTTGTACCTAGTTGATATCATGCTCTTTTGTATATGGATGTTGTCGGTGTGAAATGAAAGGGGAGCTTGTGAGTCCATGGACTTATGTATATGTGTTAGAGAAACGCCTGGGCCGCAGGTCTAATCCATGCTAACATGGTGGAAACCTGCAGCATAACCATAATGATCTGTCTATGAAGCATTCTTCTTATAAAAAAGAGTCCTATATTGAGAAAAAAAAAGAGAAAAGAGAAAAAAGAGATTATGAAAAGAGGAAAGAGAGAAAAAAGCACCATATTCCCATGGTAAATAAGAAGATTGCTGAGATGCTCATTGTCTGCTTGCCTTGTCATTTTGATATGGGGATTCTTCCGTATCCTCGGGCAAGGGGTACCCGTTTTCAGTTCTCTATGATACACATGTACTTACAATGACAAGAACTTACCGGTGACTAAACTTGAGTAGCATGAGGAGCGACCCTCGTATACAAGGGACATGAGGTTTCTAACTTATACTTCGTCAAGCATGTACACCATAGTTTGTTCACTTTAACCTTAATCACTTCAAGATGCTTATGATAGGGGCAATGAGAGCTGAAAGCTATAAGTACCATAATTTTTGGAAGCTCTTTATGAAACTTGAATCTCTGCTTCCTTCCATGAAGGCCTTTCTTCCACAATTATACTGAGTCTCGACCTTCTACCTTTATGCACCCACTTTGAGAGCATAGTGGCCATTCTTAGTTCTATGTGCATTGTCCCAAGACTTGTTGATTGATGCATAACTTGATATTGCTTGTTTTAAACTATTTGTATCTAGTCACTCTTATGAACTTTGAAGGTGTCCTATGCATTTATATTTGATACTCTATGAGGGACAAGCTGAATGCTATTATGCTATGTTTTCTTTATCTGAAACAAACAAATGTCTTGTAAAGCATTGTTATTCATGAATCTTTTGTTTGTGCCTTTTCATGTTGCATCATAGTTTCTTTGCTTATTGCTAGAACTTTGTCTTTCATGTTATGATTGAAATACTATGTTCCCAGCTATCAATGTTTCACAAATACTTTGATCAAGTTTATGATGGTGCATGTCACCTCAAAAATTATTTTTTATTTTTATCACTTACCTACTCGAGGACGAGCATGAGTTAAGCTTGGGGATGTTGATACATTGCAAATGTATCTATAATTTTTGATGTTCCATGCTTGGTTTTATCTACTTTCTTGTGTTTTGTCCACACTTTGGAGTACTTTTCATATGATTTCTTGGACTAACCTATTAACAAGAGCCATAGTGCCAGCTGCCTGTTTTCTGCTGTTTTTGGTTCCAGGGAGTCAGAAAATGAATATTCTCAGAATTGGACGGGACAAAAGCCAAAGTTATTATTTTCCCGGAAGACTCACGGAGCCAAAAGGAGAGTCGGAGAGGGGCCACAGGGTGGCCACACCCCCCTTGGTGCGGGCCAGCCTAGGCCGCGCCAGGGCATGGTGTGGGCCCCCTGGCTGGCCACCGACCTTGCCTCCTTCGCCTATAAGAGCCTCCCGATACCAAAACCCTAGATCGTCAATCAGAAATCCACGAAAAGTTCCGCAGTGCCGCCGCCACCGAAGGGGAGATTTGGGGGACAGAAAGTCTCTGTTCCGGCACCCTGCCGGGACGGGGAAGTGCCCCCGGAGCCATGTCCATCGATCTCCACCATCATCTCCATCACCATTGCTGATTCCCATGATGAGGAGGGAGTAGTTCTCTCTCGAGGCTAAGGGTTCTACCGGTAGCTCTGTGTTCATCTCTCTCTCTATGCATGATCATATTGTGATCATGAGCTTCTAATCTATAGATCTACCTTGCTACTCAAGTGCTTTATTAGGTCTCTGCTCTCCCCATGTGTGTGAAAGTGACAGCGTGCACAAATGGTGGCACTTAGTCTAGAGATTACAAATACTTGTTATGAGTTATATTTGGAGTTGGATGTCTTTATGAAATTGTGGTGTTTGTTGGACTCATCTAGTACTCAAGGTGACAGTGTGGGGTTTTCTAGATGAGAAAGATGAACTTTGAGGTGTGTTGTTATAGCCCTACCATCGATTAGAGTGTTCAACGAGAGAGTAGTTCAGCGTAGTATCATAAAGAAGAATATATTTATATGAGAGTGTTCACTAGTGAAAGTATGACCCCTAGGCCTTGTTTCTAAGCATTGATACACCGTTTGCGATTAGATCTGTTACATGTTTGCTTGCTTCCAGCTTTATTTCAGTTTGCCTTTAGTCTTTTCCACGCCATCAAGCTATCTTCTATCACCGTTACCACTTATAATTATCTATACCACTTGTATTTCACTATATCTTCGCCGAACTAGTGCACCTATACACCTGACAAGTGTATTGGGTGTGTTGGGGACACAAGAGACTTCTTGTATCTTGATTGCAGGGTTGCTTGAGAGGGAATACCTTTGACCACTTCCTCCCTGAGTTCAATAAACCTTGGGTAATCCACTTAAGGGAAAACTTGCTGCTGTTCTACAAACCTCTGCACTTGGAGGCCCAACAACTATCTACAAGAATAGAAGTGCGTAGACATCACCAGCTAGGAGGGCCCAACTTAAAGAGAAAGGTATTTTTTCTTAATACCCTTATTACCATGGTGTAGTCTGATTTAATTATTACCCACCTGGTGTCATGCATGCTTATCAGATGTTCAGAAACATATGCGTGATTTTATTAATTCTGGCACTGTGTTTATGTGAATCTAGATCTAGATCTGTCTGACTATCTCATGCAATCAATATATGACTACTATGTACTGTATTGAATTGTTGAGCTTTGTTGCTATTTATGCATATTGAAGGTCTTATTGTGGGGGTTTAGGCTACTGTAGAGGCTAGTAGATTGCTGATGCCCGCACAAAAAGCAGACATCATCTACACAATGAGGAAACACCAACACAGTAACCATGTGGGCAGTGACTTCTCTAAGAAGTGGGCATAATTTGGAAATCCACAATTTCACATCTTATGATTTTTCGTGTAATTGTTATTAGCTAGTACTATATCTTTATGCTCATTAGAAGTTAACAAGAATCAAATATGTTTGCCTTACATGCAATGGTTTTGTATTCTATTATTAGATTTACTTGCTCTTTACATAATTTAACCTTTCCACCTAATTTCAATCAATACCACACACCAGCTGCTTAGCCCTTTCTGCTACCATCCTCTTGTCAAGCTTGTGGATTGAAAGGGGGCCATGTATGCCATTCCAAAGGTAGAGGGAAGAAAAATGGTGCATGGCTACCCTTCGCAAAGGGTACCCATGGTATCAGGTCTGGATTCCAAGTGGTTTGGACCGACTTGATGTAAGATCTTGTATCTCACGTTTTTTGCTGCCGCATTACTTCACTATCAATTTTCTCATGAAGGCTGTCCTTTGTGTCACTCGGCCCATTATAAACAAGATGTTCGGAAATGACAAGTTTCTAACTCTGTATAGCGAGGTCCCTAAAGGCATGTGGCAACTATATGATGTGGATGTCTCCTAGACGATGGCCACCACCTATTTGGGTGGCCGAGGTTGGTCCAAGTATGTCCGTGAGAATGGTATGAAGCAGGGGGGGCGAGGTAACATTCGATTTTAGCAAGCCAAGGCAGATACTTGCATGTGATCGTACACTGGTTGACCTAAGGACCAAGAATAGAGGTAGTACTAATTAATTTTCTTTTGTACTATTGATGGCTATGAAATATGGCCATCCACATCCACATTTAAACTAGATATTATTCACATTCTTGATGAAATATCTCTCTAAATCTTGCCACTAATACCTAATATTCAAAGGGGTATGCAATCCTTTATTTCTATTTTTTAGCGCGGATAATGGCGTTTTATGATGGGAATCACTACATTAAAGTAAAAGATATGAGATTTCCAACAACCAAAAGAAACCAGGAGTCGTGGATCGGAGGTAGACGCTTTAACGACCAACTATACGATCGGAATAAAATTCCGGCCATATAGTTCCAGCCGTATAGTTTCCATCAACGCTTCTAGGTCAAACAGAACAACTTTCGTGAAGGGACCCCTATATAAAATGGCCTAGAGCAACGAGAAACAGGCACTCACAGAAACCATCAACCACCTCCCAGATCTCCATCCACAACACCGACGAGCCGCCGGAGGAATAGACTTAGATCTAATCTCTCCACCACCATAGCCATATTCCACCACTTGTAATAGTAGATCTCTTCTATGATTGGCGACATTGTAAGACTATTTGCTATCAATCTCATGATTTCTACTACAATGTTTATGATCTTTGATCTCATCTCTATGTGTGAGTAATTTCCTTGGGCAAAGGGCTTCGGCCTAGCCATGTAGCTTTTTGTGCATGTTATTTATCATAGATGGGATCATGTATTAGTTTGTATGACATGATGATTATTGTATCCTCTCTTACCTCAATCTAAGGACTTGTCAGGTACCCAAGACCCGAGGATTGAGCTAGGTATAGGGAGCATGGGTAATGACTAATCTGCAGGTTGGGAACCCCAGTGACAGAAAGGGCAGTACGGCTTTATCTGAGGGATTTACTTGGGATTAACGGTGACATCACTATGCATATCATTAGTTCTCTTTCTTCTATGGATGATACTAGTAGGTTATTGCTATAAGCGGTTGCGGAGGCAATAGAAATTATGGATGCACTGCCCACATATAATTTATCTTTCTCTAACAATTACATGCATACTTTATTTCTATTTTTTATTCACATCAAATATTTTGCACAGCTACAGGTGAAACCGAACGCCCTAGGCCCTCTCTCTCTCCATCATTGACAACAACAAAAAGACGCAAACTCTTGGTCTAGTAAAAACACAAAAGGAATTCTAAACCTCTCAAAGGTCTGTTAAAGTAACTTCACTATGCTTCTTCTTCCTGAGGATTCGATAAACCTAGGTCTACTAGGGAAAAAGAGCTATACTACATGTGTAATCCGGATCAAAGGTATCAACCCTTTTTCTGGTGCCGTTTCCATGGAAGCAATAGCTACCCTGGTGAGGTTAGTAGGATCCTTGCTAGTTTGAATTCTTGTTCTTAATTTTTTAGTTTGCTTTCAGTCTTTATTTGAAAAACCAAAAAAAGTTAGTCTTTAAATTCTTGTCTTTATTATTATCATAAGTTTCTGTTTAAGAAAACCCAAAAACATAGGACATCTGGCTGAAAAGAATCTTGGGGAATTTGCCACTCCCAATAATGATTATTTGCGTACTCCTATTACTCAGCCAGCAATTGTTGCTGGTTACTATGAAATTAATCCCCATTACTTAAGTTTAGTTCAATAGAATCAATTTGGAGGCTCTGTTGTTGAGGACACAGGTATGCACTTGAATACTTCCATTGAAATATGTGATATGATGCGCATAAAAGATGTTGACCTCAATGCGGTCAAATTGTGTTTATTTCCTTTCTATTTTGGAGGAAGAGCAAAAGAATGGTTACTAGATTTGCCTAAAAATACTATTACATCATGGGTGGGATGTACTTCTTTATTTATGACTAAAATTTTCCCACCTACAAAGACTATGCAACTAAGATCTAATATTACTAGTTTTAGACAGGAAGAGCATGAGCCACTAGCGCTTGCATGGGAGAGGATGAAAGAATGCCAAAGAAACTGTCCCAACCATGGGATGGAAGATTGGTTAATCCTCCATTTATTTTATAATGCTCTTAAACCTATGTCTAAGTCTATGCTTGATACTGTAGTTGGAGGAACATTTATGGGTAAACCTATTACCGGAGCAAAGCAGCTGCTAGACAATATGCAAGACAACCATGCCCAATGGCATGTGGAAAGATCAAACACGAAGAAGGTGAACTCCGTCTCACCACAAGAAAATGAAGAACTCAATGCTAAGTTGGATGAGCTCATATTAGCCGTAAAAGGTAAGGAAACCCAGGTAAGAGCTATTCCTGAAAATAATATTGAAGAAATAGACTTCATAGCTCGTAATGATTATAACCCTGCTTGGAAGAATAATTATAATCCTAATTTTCAGAAACATTATTCTAATCATGTAGGTAACTCTAATAATAATATGGGAACTAGTATTAGTAGTCTCCAAGAAACACTTGAGTCTTTTATAGACTCACAAAATGAACAAAACAATATTCTTGTTAAAATAATGGAGAACCATGAAGCTATGCTTGGTAAATTATCTAACCAGTTGTAAGTTTGAGGAATGATTTGCAGGCCCTCCAAGAAAGAACGAGGATTGTTGAGGCACAACTAGGTAAGATAACCGAGAGTCAAACTCTCATTTTTATAAATTTGCAGGTAAAGCTGAGCCCAATCACGTTGAAGAACTCAAAATGATGAGGATCCAAAGAGAGGTGCCTGAAGAGATTGATTATAGTAACGCCCCTTCACCAAGCTACACCATCGAAGATCTCGTAAAAAGGATCAACGTTAATATTCCAGTAAGTGAAGGTAACGATGAAGCCATGTATGAACACTTTGTTGATCAGGTAGCGATTAAGGTACGCGAGCTTGAAGATGAATTCAAGAAAATCGCTGAAAAATTACCTGTTAAACCAGATGATATATTTAAGCCCACGATTAAAATTAAGATTGGGACCAGTGAGATAGCTACACTTTGTGATCTAGGTGCAAGCGTCTCAACAATCCCAAAGAGTATTTTTAACAAGTTAAATCTTGTCTCTTTTGAAATCACCGAACTAAAACTACATCTTGCAGATTCTACCAATAAACAAGCTATAGGAATTAAGGAGAACACTTTAGTTTACATTAAAGGTTGTCCTGCTCTAATTGACTTCATTATTGTTGACATGCCTAAAGATGTTATGGCTCCTATTATACTAGGTCGTCCTTTCTTAAGAACTATAAAGGCTTTAATTAATCTCCATGAAGGGAACGTGAAGCTGCAATTGCCTTCGCGGGATCCTTTTTTTATCCATTTCCCTAGGAAAAAGAAATCCAAACATGATGAGAAGGAGGCCATCACTTTGAATACCAACTACTTTGGGGTGGGTGTTCCACTCATCTGGCCCAAGTGAGTAACATCAAGGTCAAGACATTGATCATAAAAGGGCGCTCCATGGGAGGTAACCCATGTGAAATAAAGGTTTGAGTTAAGTTTTAAGTCTTAGTTTAAGATTATGTTTAATAAAGAGTGCTAGAAAACTCCATTTGAGGAGAAGAAGTTCGGTAGTACTTAAAATTCTGCTTTATACATGCTGTTGTTGGTTGATAATTTTAACTGTCAACTTTCTGTCAAAAACAAGGTATTTCGCTAAATTTCAGTATAAGAAGTAATTCACGAAGAAACGGATTTTTTTATGGGCACATAGAGTTTAATGACCAACTATACGACGGGAATAAAAATTTCGACCGTATAGTTCCAGTCGTATAGATATTTTTGCCATGACAATTTTTCTTTCATATGTACTGACGGTTTAACGACCAACTATATGGCGGGAATTAAATTTCTGTTCGTACAGCTCCGGTCATATAGACATCGGTGCTTTCCTAGGAATTCTTTTTTCACCTACTTATGGTTAACGACCAACTATACGACGGGAAAAAAAATTCTGGCTGTATAGCTCCGGTCATATAGATATCGATGCCTTTGTACAATTTCTTTTCTAGGTACAGATGGTTTGACGACCAACTATACGGCGGGAACATAGTGTTCCGGCCGTATAGCTGTGCCGCCAGGAGAAAACCCTAAAAAATTGACAGAAGGCCAACTATATGGCAGGAACGCATTGTTCCGGCCGTATAGTTGCGTCCGACCATAAAATCGTACGAGAAGGTACCTCCAACTCCAAAACTTCAATCCTTTTTTCTTTCTTCTACCTCCAAACTCTCTCAAAACCTCAAGAGATCTTCACCTCTACTCAATTTCGTTTGATTTCCTCGCACACAAGTGATCTGCGGTATGTTTCTCCTCCGATCCTCCAATTACTTTTTGCAAATTCATTTTCGATCTATTGTCATTATCAATCTAGGGTGATACCTACTATGAACTAAATACCATGATTCTCTTGCCTATATTATTATTTAGACAGGATTCTTTAGTGTGCTATGATGAGGAATATGTTATAATTATTATTGTTGGATCAAAAAGTTTTATTTGTGTCATCGTTTATTGTTTTAGATGATGAACACAAGGATCCAAACTCGTGCTCGTGCCACCACTAGCGCTTCTTGGGATGTCACTCAAGAACGCATGGCGATATGGTTTAGGAATGAGCTCCAAAGCAAACACTTCAGCAAGATCAAGAACCGCGAAGTGAAGGCCACCAAGTGGGCTTGCCCCATTATATTGAACCAACTTGGTATTTCTAATGACTTTAATTTACTTTCCAATAGATCCGGCCTGAAAAACTTTGTGTACAATGATGTGCCTACTTATCGCCGGTTAACCATTGAATTCTTAAGTTTGTTGCAAAGCACTGTTAAACTATGGCAAGGAGAGGACACGATTTTTTTCCGACTTATGAACAACAAGTACACTTTAATACTAGATGAATGGTGCACATGTTTTAATTTCCCAAACAATGATGTTAATGCCTTACGCTCGTAATTTTTTGGCTTAAATCCTTCCCCTGAACAATATTATAATGGAATGAGTTTCACTACTAGAGTAAGCAAGGGTAAAATATTCAATATCCTGCAATTCGCTATTTGTTCTATGTTATTGTTAACACCTTGTAGGCACGTAATGAGTTCACAAGACTCAATGAGGAGGACATCTTAGTCCTCACAAAGGCTGCCTACATCAACTTCAACTTGTCACTCAACTTGGGCGCAATCCTTGTGTGCTACCTGGAGAACCAATCCTCCCAAAGCCAAGGACCAATCACAGGTGGAGGCGTCATCACCGTGCTCGCCAATGTCCTAGGCATCGACCTAGGTGAGTTGCAACCTGTGCTAGGTGAGCGACGTGTTGGTTTCTCTACTTTAAAGCTTGTGGAATGCTCACTAGTTGAGGTGGTGTTTATTACCTGCATATTGCTGGAGCTAGGCGTATCTACCCCGCACCTATGCCTAATGGTCTTTTCTCTATCAAGGAAGGACGTTTGCTATATGACTTGAAGGTTGGGCAACACCAACCCGAGTAGGAGATTCTGGATTAGGATGAGGACCAAGAAGAGGAGCAAGAAGTTCCTCATCAAGAGGAGCAGCCACCAACCTGGTTCGCTACATACCAAGACTCCCAAGAACTTGGAGGGACCGTGGAGAGGATGCATAGCCTCTCTCCGAACCTCCGAGAATCGACTAGTAACCTCTCAACTCAATTTGTGAACTGGAGTTCCGACTTTTTCCCGCCACCACAATGATTTGAAGGGCTTGCAAAAGCCTAAGGTTGGAGAAGTTTCTTCGTGTATCTTTATTTGGGGTTCATTTTCTTTTATTTATTTTGAGGTTGTGTTTTTAATTCGAGTTTACAAGCACTCGTGTTGGTTTCCCCAACACTTTATCTTTAGTTATTTATATTTGCTTTCGAGATTTTCTAGCAAAGATTTGCCACCAATTTTCTATTCTTTAAATTCCCTCTCTTAAAAACAACAAAAATATTTCTCCATTTTTATTTATTTTCCCTCTTTCTTTTGTTTCTGCCTTGAGGTTCTCATGTATTTGAAGGAGAGTGATCAACTTCGATTTTCCAAGAAACAAATAAAAAAGGAAGAGAGAAGTGGAACCAAACATGAGAGGTATGCCTTATGACTCCCCACTTTTGAAGTTTGAGAAACACATGCTAGTTAGTAGTAAATGTTGAGATATTATATTGGTGGAGTGAGTCTTTGTATTGTAGTAAGATTTTCGTTCGCATGGGTATTTAGTTGGGTATGTTTTGTTCCAGCTCTCGTAATTAACCAAGTCTTTCCTAAAAATTGCTAAACAATTGTAATAAGAAAAAGTCTCACAATTGTAGGCTTAGGTGTTGTAGTGTTTCCTCTTGAAGGCTTATTTCTAGAAACACTCAACACCACACAAAATGTTGATTGACTTGATAGCTTTCTTTAAAAGGATTTGTTCAATTGAATTAATGTATAGCGGTTTTTGTTAGCATGCCAAAGTTTGACTTGTTAATCATAAGAATGATTTGCTTTACGCGTGTCAAACTTCATGGGATGCCATCAACTCTGCTGGCCTACAAACGATCTTCATGGAGGAAACTCCTAGATTTCGGCTATGAGTTGATTAAACACATGTAGCAACAATGCTATAGTGGGTAAGATTTTTGGCACTCCCGGGTAGCTGTGTTCATGATGGAATCACTCCTCTAGATATTATGAGTAATCATTATGCAAAAGGAACAAAAACCTTAGTGATGCCACGAGTGTCCATCACAGCCCGATAAACTAAAATAACATTTTTGGCATGCTCTCAATTACTCAAAAACTGGAATTCTTGAATGACAATGAATAGAAAATTAGTGCTTGAAAAGTCTTGATTTATTGATGTGGGAGAATTGAGATACTCTAGTGTATATGCTTTTCATGAGAACTCTCACACTCTCAATTTACATGATTATACTTTATTATTCAAAGGCAAACCTATGAGTTGATTACATGACATGGAATAAAGTCTACTCATTTGAATCATCCATGTTAACAATAATTTTGCTGCTTTATAAGGATGCATAAAACCCGTATGATATGCTTGCCATTACTTTATCTATGCTGAAGTTTTTCAGATTTATGAAGTGGAGGAAACATGAGACTACCAATCATGAGTAAGATCAGCATCTCGTTATTTCAGTGTAAATGTTGAGTTCCTTTTTGATTTTAGTTTACTTGCTCGGGGATGACCAAGTTTAAGCTTGTTGAGGTTGATGGCTCTGAAATATAGCCATCCACGTCCACATTTAAAATGGATATTATTCACATTCTTGATGAAATATCTCTCTAAATCCTGCCACTGATACCTAATATTCAAAGGGGTATGCAATGCTTTCTTTCTATTTTTTTGCAGAGATAATGAAATTTTATGATGGGAATCACTACATTAAAGTCAAAGATACGATATTTCCAACAACCAGAAGAAACCAAGAGTCACGGATCAGAGGCAGACGCTTTAATGACCAACTATACGACCAAAATTAAATTCTGGCCGTATAGTTGCCATCGACGCCGCTAGGTCAAATAAAACAACTTTTGTGAAGGGACCCCTATATAAAGAGGCCTCGGACGACAAGAAACAGGCGCTCGTAGAAACCATCAGCCACCCGCAGATCTCCATCCACAACACCAACGATCCGCTGGAGGAATAGACTTAGATCCAATCTCTCCACCACCATAGCCATATTCCACCACTTGTAATAGTAGATCTCTTCTATGATTGGTGACATTGTAAGACTATTTGCTATCAATCTCATGATTTCGACTACAATGTTTATGATCTTTGATCTCATCTCTATGTGTGAGTAATTCTCCTTGGGCTAAGGGCTTCGGCCTAGCCATGTAGAAATTGTGCATGTGATTTATCATAGATGGGATTATGTATTAGTTTGTATGACATGATGATTATTGTATCCTCTCTTGCGCCAATCTAAGGACTTGGCAGGTACCCAAGACCCCGGGGATTGAGCCAGGTATAGGGAGTATGAGTAATGACTAATCTGTAGGTCGGGAACCCTAGTGACAGAAAGAGTAGTACGGCTGTATGTGAGGGATTTACTTTGGATTAACGGTGACATCACTATGCATATCATTAGTTCTCTTTCTTCTATGGATGAGACTAGTAGGTTATTTCTATAAGCGGTTGCGGAGGCAATAGCAAGTATGGATGCACTGCCCACATATAATTTATCTTGCTATAACAATTACATGCATACTTTATTTCTATATTTTATTCCCATCATATGTTTTGCACAGCTACAGGTGAAACTGAATGCTCTAGGTCCTCTCTCTCCATCATCGAAAACAACAAAAATACGCAAACTCTTGGTCTGGTAAAAACACAAAGGAATTCTAAAACTCCCGAAGGTCCGTTAAAGTAACTTCACTATGCTTCTGCTTCCCGAGGATTCGATAAACCTAGGTCTACTAGGGAAAAGAGCTATACTACATCTGTAATCCGGATCAAAGGTATCAACTATTCACGGCCTCTAATGATTTTCTTGTGACTAACTATTCTGCACCATTATCTTTACTCATCATATGACCCTGACCACTTTTGCAATCCGCTTCCCTTATGTACCCCTAGAAGGGTGCCAGCATCAAGTTGCTAGCATCGTCCCTAGTTCCTTCAATGGCACCTGTTGACCTTAGTAGGAGAAAGAATAGAGGTAGTAACTTAATGTGCTTGTATACTCTCATCTCTGTCTAGGAGTAACTATTGTATAAGAAACCATTTTGCTTGCACACATCTCATATGCCTCTCTGACCACTCATGCAGTCTCCTTACCTACTGCCAGAAGGTAACCAACATCAAGCTGCTGGCACCCGCACCGGCACTGGCCCTAGCTGCTCTAGCACCTGTTGACCTAAGGATAAAGAATGGAGGTAGTAACTTAATTTGCTTGTATACTCATCATATCCATTGATCACTGTCTTGTGAGTAACTGTTGTATAAGAGACCATTTTGCTTGTACACATCTCATTTGCCTCTACCATCCTTGCAGTTAGATTAGCTACCCCTCAGAAGGAATATAGCATCAAGTTGCTGGAGCCAACACCAGTTCTAGGCCTTCTGGCTCCTACACTAGCCCCTCTACAATTAGTGGGACCATCTCCTGCACCAGCACTAGCTACCACACCCGCCCCAGCACCGCACTGGCACCGGTACAAGCTCCTTCATCACTCTGGGCAGTGCCTTGTCAGAGCATATCCTACACTTGTGTCATCACAAGGTCGCACCGGATTATGTTTGTGAGTACATGGCGGTAGATAAACTACTCTGAATGTCTTCTCAAGTTTCACATGATTCAATGCATTGCTCTTAGTAATTATGCGTCTATCTCTTGATTTGACTCAAAAATTTCCTAAGAGTGCCCCAAAGCAACTCCAGGCCATACGAAATAGCACAATAGTCTTCATGATGCAGAGGGAAGGAGTGCAAATGGAGGGACGCTACACCATTAACTCAACTGATGGGCTCTTGGCAGCTACTTCTAGGTGGATCAAGTTCCAAAAAGCTGCCAAGCTTACCATTGGAAGAATGGTCAAGGTCAATGTATCTGGCTGTCCTAAATGCCACATGTTATTCATGAACTTCCTAGCTATCTAGCTCTTTGGTCGCATGTTATTGTAATTAATTATGAGGTTGTCTTATCTCCACTGATCATATATGGGTGGTAAAACTGTGACAACCTTTTGCTGGATTGGAGCTATGAGTAGTACGTACTAGTATAGTATATATGTATCTATATGGCGGTTCCCTATATGACCAAATATTATGACAATAATTGTGTTCCAGTGATCGAGTGTGTTTGGAGAAAAGGGCAAACTAATCGTGTGACATGGTTTTTAGAGCCGAAACAAGAACTGGCTCTCTTTGTACTGCTATTGAATTTTAGTATCTGTATTGCTGAATCAGTCACTTTGAAATACTTTTGAATTGTTCAAGTGCTGTTGAATATGAACTAGGATTTTTTCCATATTTTTTATGTATTATTATTCTGTACTCCTTAATCTTTCAAATGCTACTGAATTTGTCATTAGTTATATCGCTGCTGCTGGCTACTTGCTATAGAGCTTTTTCCTGTGTGTTATCGGAACCATTGGATGTGTTTTGGACAAAGATTAGAGGGTAAAGATATACAACATGATTTCACCAAATGAACTCATTGGATACCATCCCTGTTTTGGTGCACGTGGTGTGCTCTTTAGATATTTTTACATGAATATCTGTCAAAAGAATTATTATTTTTTGTTCCTCCCTCGGTGAGGTCTGTGTTTGAATCCGGTGGGCCACAACCTAGTGAAATTTGAGATAGGAGCCCATTGACCATAGCCCAAAAACTTTTTAATTTGGCCTTTTTGGCATTGCCCCCCCCCCACCTCTAAAAAACCTTTGCCTACCCATGTTTTTAAGAAACTAATCCATTATGTTGCTTTTTATAAATTGAGGTTCAAGTAGCACTGCCCTTTTATTTTAAGAGAGATAAACATGGACACACAAAATATTTTTAAGAAGACTAATACGTAAGTTATAGGCACTATAAAGATTTTAATGATAATTTTCATCCAATTTCTTTTGTGTACTGGCAACACATACGGTTTATATTTGTTGAGGTTTTGAGTTCGAATCCTGTGTGCTTGACATATATTTATTTGGGTTTACTTTTTTTCATGTAGCAATACTGTTTTACGGAGAGGCTGACATCACGGACCCACCAGCCTGCAGCGTCCCTTGAGTTTAATGGGCGGGTTTGAAAAAAATAAGTTAAGTACTTGTATAGAGAGGCTGGTATCAGGGACCCACAAGCCATAACATATCAGGTAGGCTGACATGCACAAGACAGAACATACCAGGGAGGCTGACATGTGGTCCCCAATAGCAAGACCACAAGCGGCTATGGCATCAAGCAATGTTTCCAAGGTCAAAAGAACAAACGCAGCCGAATAAAGTCCATCATACACACGTTTCATTTACAGAGAGACTGACATGTGAGACCCAGTAGCGAGACCTTATACTGGTGTTGCATCGAGCAACGTTGCCAAGTTCAAAACAAGGAGGCGCGAGCGAGGAAAAAGTCTAGCATGGACACTTTGCTTCTAATGAGAGGGACATGGGGACTATTTTTTTAGAGAAAGACATGGAGGACTGCTGAGCACAACCCAGAGAAATTTGAGAAAGGAGTCCACGGAGCATAGCCTACGTAGTATAGCCCATGTAGAGTAGCTCATGTATATAGGAAAACTCTTTTTAATTCGACCTTTTGGGCACTGCCCCCAGCTCTGCCTACCCATGTTGTAAACTGCTCCATTATGTGGCATTTTATAAATTGAGATGCCTAAGCACTGCTATTTTATATTTTAATAAAATAGATAAACGACACACACAATATTTTTTAGAAGACTGATACATAAGTTATAGTAGTAATACATGTTTAATGATTTAATATCTATAAATATCTTTGGTGTAGTGACAAAGCACTTAGTTTACGTCTATTTTATTTGATTTGAAGGTCTCTAGTTCGAATCCCCTGTGTGTATATAATTATATATATCTTGGGTTTACATTTTTTAGAAAGAGTTTACATTTTAATATCGCATTACGGAGAGGCTGACATCACGGACCCACCAACCAGCAGCATACCTCGAGTTTAATGGTCGAGTTTGAAAAAAGTACATAGAGGCTGGCATCAAGGACCCACCCACTAGAACATACAAGGTTGCATCGGGACCCACAACCTGAACATACCAGAGAGGCTGACATGGGGGCCTCAGCAGTAGTTCCATACACGACTGCTGCATCGAGCAACGTTGCCAAGGTCAAAACAGTAGACACGACCGAAAAAAAGTCCATCATACACATGTTTCATTTACAGAGAGACTGACATGTGGGACCCAGTAGTGCGGCCTTATACAGGTGCTGCCTCGAGCAACGTTGCCAAGTTCGAAATAGGGAGGTGTGAGCAAGAAAAATGTCTAGCATGCACACGTTTCTTCTAATGAGAGGCTCACATGGGGGACCTAGTAGCCTGAAAAACGGCTGATGCATCGAGCAACTCTATCAAGTTCGAAACACGGAGGTGTGACCGAGGGGAAAAATTCCATCATACACATGTTTCTTCTAATGAGTGGATGACATGTGGGGCCTAGCAGCGTGATTAAACGATAGATGCAGCGAGCAACGCTATCAAGTTCAGAACATGGAGGCGTGACCGAGGAAAAAAATTCTATCATACAAAAGTTTCTTCTAATGAGAGGATGACATTGGGGCTCTAGGAGTTTGATTAAACGCGTGGTAGATGCATCGAGTAGTGCTATTAAGTTCGGAACAGGGTAGCACGAGCAACGACAAAATTCCATCATACACACAATTTTTGTAATGTGAGGCTGACATGTGGGACCCAGAAACATGACTAAATGGCAGATAGATCGAGCAACATTATCGAGTTGAAATTAGGGAGACAATAGCCAAGGAAAAATTCATCATGCACATGTTTCTTCTAATGAGAAGATGACATGTGGGACCCAGCATCCTGATTAAACGGCAGATGCATCGAGCAATGCTATCAAGTTTGGAACAGGGTAGCGTGAGCGAAGGAAAACTTCCAACATACACATGATTCTGCTAATGAGAGGCTCACATATGGGACACAGCAGCCTAACTAAACGGCAGACGCATCGAGCAACGTTATCAAGTTCAAATCAAGGAGGCGCGACCGAAAAGTATGGTCCACTAGAGACACTGACGTCCAATATCCACACGCCTCAAAAGACTTCGGCAAGTCAACATCATGCGAGGAAACGAAAATCTTGCTTCTGCCACGCGCCAGCCGAGCTTCCTCCATGTTTTTAGCGGTTCCGTCATAGTAGAGGGTCGTGATACCCCAAAAAAAGATTTCCATCGGTCACGGTCGAGCCGAGAATTTCGTCGCGGAAGACACACCTTCTACAATGACCATTAGGCCAAGTCGTTGTGGATGGACACTTTTCTTGTAGTGTATCCATCATGCTAGAATCTTCTCCATCATTTCGCTAGATCATGTTCCCAAAAATTTTGACTATCAGGTTAGCTAATAAAGGTTGATTTCTACATATTATATTACCACTATAGTTTACAAATAGCTTTGAACATTGACCATTGGATCAAGACTAGCAAATCCCAACATTGCTAGCCATATGATCTTCTTTTCCATTCTGGCATCTAGAAGATTCTATTGATAACCTCAAAACACACTTCTCCATCATTTTAGAATCTTCTCTCTCGTTTATCTATTGATAATAGCGAACATGCAAGTACATCTCTAAGCCTTTGTCATGAAGAAGCAAAACGCAGACTTGCAACAAGTCTACTAAGTTTGATTCGGTGTAGTGGTCGCACCATTCCGTTGTTAATCACCTTGGGAACGTGAGGGTCACCTTCGTTCCGAGCACCCGCCTCTCCTTGTGTCTTTTCTTTTTCCTAGGAATCTCGGGGCGAGATTCTTGTTTAGTGGGGGAGAGTTGTAGCATCCTAATTGTCTAACAATTGCAATGCTACTAGCCTAGTCTTATAATGCTACTTCCTACATATAATTGTTGCATCATAATTATATCATGTCATCATGCCACCTTGCATTTGAGCATCATATAAAACCATGTTTCTTTGGTTCTTCTCTCATATGCATTATTAATTGTATTTGCCTCTTGATATTGTATTTGGTTATTGATATATTGTTTAATGCCCAAATTGAGTTGGGGGCATATCTTTTATTCAACTCCATCACCTTTCTTTTCACCACCTTATAATTCCACCATTCCACTTATCCATGAGCTTGTATTTCTTTTTCTTTTGATATTTATTCTAGCTCATGTGGGTGGGGTGGATCTAATTCTATAAATTCTTTTGCTTGACCTTATTCCACTTCTTGGGAATACATAAGAATAATGCCATATTATTATTATTGTTTTCACAAAATAAATCATGGCATTTATTATTTTTGCATGGGCCATGCAACCACCATCACCACCTTAAACCCATTTGTTTTCCTTTGTTTTAGTGTTTCTTCTTTGTGGGATCCTCTACATCATCTCTCTACCATTCCTTTATTCTCATCAACATCTTTTCTTTTAATTACCTCCATGCATGAGTCAAATGAGGGCTCTTCCCATACATCTTTTTCTTTCTCTTTTTCTTGGATATTCCTCCACCTCATCTCTTGATAATTCAAAGGCCTCACTATATTCCACTTGGGTTGATCTTAAGCACAAGTTTTAAAAACCTAAACAACCTAAACTAAACCCTAACCCTAGCTTCCTCTCTTTTCTTTCTAACCCCAATTCTACACTAAACCCTAACCCCTACCTTACCTCTCTTTCTTCCACTCCCTCTCTCTACCATGCTGGCCCCACCTGGCCACCCCCTCTCCCTGGTCCCACACCTCAGCTACCCCTACCCCATCCCTAACAAACCCTAACCCGAGCCCTCTCCAAGCTAAACCTAGCTACACCCGAGCCCTCTCTCCTCTCTCTATCTCTCTACATGCCATGCTGGTTCCAGCTGCTACTCCTCACCGCCCCACCTGGTAGCCCCTGCCCTGCCCTAGCCCCTCACGACAAGCACGTGAGAGGAGGAGGAGAAAAGGACCGAGACCACCTTTTTCCTCTACCCTGTGCCCACACGCCACCTCCTCCCTCTCTCTCGCTTGTCCTCATCCCACACGGCTCCTCTGCCTCTCCCAGATCCACCCCAGGGCCCTGCCCTCGCCTCCCCTTCTTCTTCACCGTCACCAGAACCTGCCGCCGGTCGCCGCTAGTACCGCGTCGTCCCCTCGTTCCAGCCGGCCAGCACGACGTGGAGGTGGTCAAGAAGAACGAGGAGGCTCCCCTACTTCGCCTCGTACGCGCCGACGAGGACAAGGAGCACCAGGACCGCCGGAACCAGCGCCGCCCGACGCAAACCCTAGATCTCCGGCCGCCAGCCTCGTCGACGATCCGCCGCGCCTCTCCCCGATCTGACACCACCGACCACCCTGCGGTGAGCCCCTCTACTGCCCAGACATGCTCCGCCTCACCGGGAAGCCGTAGCCGCGTCATTCGTTCCGACGAACGCCCTCGGTGCGCCGTCGATCGTTGTGTCTGCACGTGCCCGCGCCGCCTAGAGCCTCACTTAGCCGCGCATCTGCTCCCGGAGAACAACCCCCTCCCTAGCCCAGCGGTAGCCGCCTCCGCCCGCGCACGCCAGGTCCCCAGTTCGATTCCCCGCCTCGCCGCGCCGCGCTATCCGTCAGTTTCGTCAGACGAACGATGGAAGAAAAACAGTACCGCGGGTCGCTTTGCAATCCCCCCCCACCTTTTTACCGGCTCAACCCGCGGTACTCGCTAGCCCCACCAGTCAGCCTCCCTTTACACTTTACAAAAACGCCCCGCAATTTTTGAACACCCAACCCGCGGTTCAACCCGCTCCCCACCTGTCAGCCTCTGCGAGTTCGCCCAATGGCACATGGGCCCTAGCTCGCTGGCCCCGCCTGTCAACCGCAGCGGCTAGGTAGCGCCGTGGTGAGAAAAGCCGCGGCTGTGCAACGTTGAGCGCTGGGCCCAGTTTGCGCCGGCCCCATCCGCCAGTGGCTTGGGCTGGAATACTCTGGGTGTAAAAAGTCCTGGCCATTTCTGTTCAAATAAAAATGTTTTCAGAAATTGTTCAAACTCAAATTCAAATCAGATTTTAAATAATTTTCAAATTATAAATCCAAACAATACATATAATATATGTTTTTGAATCAGAAAAATGTGAGGAATTCAAATATGACATTCAAAATATTGTTTGAGCACTTGAAAATTTCGAGATGATTAAAATTACAATAAAATGCCCTTTTCTTGATAAATTAATAACTTTAATTCTATAACTCCAAATTGGGCAAATAATATGTCTAAATCGATCAGCGCGACGAGCCCGTTCTATCTATGCAGTCCTTGTTCTGAATTGAAGCATGCATCATGTCATTATTAAAAACCTGAACTGTTTATGACAATAAGATTGGACCAAATAAATAATAAAATGCTTTATTTCTTGTATCCACACCTCACCTTTGCCATGCTACTTTAATGCCATGTAAATTGTGCATCATTCATCATGGCATGCTTGTTTGCTTGTCGCACTTTAATTCATATGCTTGCGCACTTTATTTATGTTGGCCCTTGTTTGTTTGGTTCTTCTTCGAATAGACGCCCAACAGGAGAATTATCAGGAATCACAGGAGTACTACCCAGATCCATCTCTCGCTTCAACTGAGCTGCCAGGCAAGCACTACCTCATGCTTGCATACATATAGTACCTATTGCCTCTATATTATTCTTGCATCATGGAGTCGCGATTGCATTAAATTGAATCCCAAGTACTGCATAGCCTTTACTTTTAAACCCCACCGAAGCTTGTTCCTCCATCCCATGAGCCATTACTACAGGAGTTGTTTGAGCCATGCGAGTCATAGAAAAACATGTGTAGGGTATGTGAGTGTCTGATGGATAACGAGGTACTTAAACAACCTAACCTGAGTAGTAATGGGATAACTAATGAAAGAGGCACCGGTGAGCAATATCTGCTATTTGGTTTTTCATGCTCACTTGTGTCCCGTAGGACCCCGAGTACTTGATTCCTGTTCCTTGTTTATTCGCACTATCCACATCCGGGAGGCCTTATGGACCCCCCTGAGCCAGAGTTTGATTCATTCTTATTTCTTGGGGCCACAAAGTAGTTTGGGGCTTTGTTACTATCCTGTACTTATGCCATGCTTTACTGTTTTATTAAGATTGTGCGTGGAGCACCTGTACTGTTTTGGATGCGGAGTGTTTTCGCGGTATCGACAAGCCCAGTCACACTTTCAGGTTCCCAGTCGTTTACAGCCATTGGCGCAAACCTTGGGTCCGTCTCGGAGCCGGCCAACTTCGTTGCGGGTAGCTTAATGGGGTGGCCCCCTGAAATATTTCTGAATCCTGTGATTGCTTTGTCGTGAATGCCTCGTTGGGTTTTGAGTTGGTTTTTCCGAGGTTGATCGAGTGTGTGTTGCTATTCGTGCACCCCTGCAGGGTAAATCTTTCTGAAAGCCGTGTCCGCGGTTATGGAAGACTTGGAGCACAGTTTCTCGATCATAGACAAGTATAACTAAAGTACCGCTTTTAATTTGACTAAGTACTTGACTAGTAAATAGTGCAACACTCATGGAATGGTTAATAAAACTGCCAACGGATGATGGGGTTGTTTCGTCCGCTTCCTCGTTGGTAAGCGAGGAGGAGGATGGATCTGTTAATTATACTATTATAACTGTTGTTCTTAATTAACGGACATCCGTCTATCATTGGTTAGGCGGATGGTTAGCGAGTATCTATAGAATTGTTAGGTATTATCTTTTGCTGCAATTGCGTCACCCCAGGTTGTGTCCCCTTTAGCGGCATAAAGACTTGCTGAGTACCCCTAGGGTCTCACACGATAAATTGTTTGATTCAGATGAACAGGTGTACCCGCAAGATGGATACTGGGTGGAAGAGACAGATGATGTTGGCAACGATCATTCGGTGTAGAGATTCCGGGAACGGGGATCCGTGAGATCTGTGGGCGGGATGTGTTTATTTTTTGGGCATCTTATGCCGATTTGCTTCTTATCCGTACTCGGATCTTGTTTTCCGCTTCCGCCTGATACTCTGATGTGTGTTGTATGAGGAGCTATCCTAAATTATTATCTCTATCTAGGATATTTGAATCTTGCCGTATGGCGTTGCAATTTTTCTATTTCTTTTAGATGGAATGGCTCTGAGGACTATTGTATGTGGCTTGCATACATACTCATTTGTGTATGTAGTTGATCCCTTCGCCTTCCGATTACGCCGCTCGTTCTTGTCCCGATGTTCTGAAAGTGGCTAGGACGGCCGAAAGGTCTACCGTGAGTGGCCCTGGGCCCCACCGTACTATTTTAACCACTTTCGTTCATCCAGGCATGTAACTAAGAGCGTAATTCACCGAGGTAGTTACATCCCTCATAACCGATCTCTTTACTTTGTTGTTTTTGTTTTGCTTAGTTTTTTTTTGCTTTGTTTGCTTGTTTTTTTATTCAAAAAAAACACAAAAAATTAGTTTTACTAGTTTGCTTTCTTTTCAAAAAACACAAAAAAATTAGTTCTTATCTCTTTATGTCTAGCCTTGCTACAGTCACTATGTCACCCGAGGAAATGATTTTCACTTTTAAACAAGCAATTGAGGAAAGTTTTAAAGAAGCTTGGTCTAGAATCTCTGATCTACATGAAAAAACTGAGCCTAAAATGACTCAAATTATGTTCCTTAGCAGTTTTTACCTCGGGATTGCTCTTTGCTATAGATATGCTTTAGATGCTGTTGTGGGAGGAGATTTCCTCCAATGTAATGAGGATGATGCTATTAATTCTATAAAGAAATTGATCCTCACTTACAACATGCCTAGCCAAACTGATATTTCTTTCGCAAAAATATTTGCTAGGTTGAACACTCTTGAGACTAGCACTACTAGCTTAGAAAGTTGCTATAATACGCTTAGGGAGCATCACAATTATGTTCCAATAAACTCTGAACTATCAAAGTGGTTCCCTACAGTAAAGATTGAGATGAACACTGGAACTTTTCAAGCTCGCTGTGATATCATGTCTGAATTTTGTCTTATGCCCAAAGATATTTATAAATCTCTGAATACTTGGGGGCTCACTGAAGGAGGAAAAGAAATATCTCTTGCTAATAATACTACCATATTACCTCTTGGAATAGCTGAAGGAGTGTTTACAAAGATCCTTGGGGAAATGATTTCTATTGATTATCTTGTTATTGAATGTGCAGGAAAAGGACAAATTACACTTGAAAGGTTCCTATTAGAACTCCCTGGAGCAATAATAGATGTGGGAAAGGGGACCATGCACCTTTCTTCTCCACCAAACAACCATATTTTCCCCAAGGTTAATAATAAAAGTAAGAGAGTTAAGGGCAAGAAATTTGGTCTTAATGCTTCTTCCTTTGAGAACACTTGATTCTTTCTTTGCTTCTTATGCCTAACTTAAAGGCGTTAAAAAAAGTACTTACTGGGAGAAAACCCAAAAGTTTTAGATGAGTCTTGCAAGTTATTACCTCTGTAATAACCTCTCCTTATCTTTTTTATTTTATTTTTGTGCCAAGAGTAACCTCTAATGAGAGTGAAGTAATGATTGGGAAAGTTGTTGTCCCGAAACAGATTTCTGTGCTTCACCGTAAAAATTCGTGTAAAATATCTGAACGTCTTTTTGAGGCGAGAATTTTTTTGCTTCGGCCCCAGGTTGTTATCTAACTTTCGTTAGTTCAACACTTTTTGATTTGAGCAACATAAGGTCTTCGAAAAAATTCGTATTTACCTGCTGGTCTGTTTTGACAGATTTCTGCCATTTTCTGCATTTGCTTCTTGTTGGTTCCTTTTTGAGTTCTTTTGGGGAATTGAGCTTTTTGAGAGAAGTGCTACAGTAGATATTGTTCTAATGGAAGTTTATTTGGTATTAGAACTGAACCTTAAGACTTATTTATCTTGAGTGCACTAATGTTGCTAATAAAGATTGTGTGAAGTTTTGTATGAAGGAAAATTTTCAGGTATATGGAAGGAATGAGTAATGATATGAAGGATGGACTAAAGCTCAAGCTTGGGTATGCCACGCGTGTCACCCCAAGAAATATCTAAGAAGTACAAGCGTCAAAGCTTGGGGATGCCCAAGGCATCTCCTTCTTCATCAATAAAAAATCCAGGTTTCTTCCAAACGCTTCATTTTTATTGTTTCATGCACAGTTGTGTTGTTCTTGGAGCGTCTTCTTCTTCGTTTTCGTTTTGTTTTTTCGTTTGCTTTTGTTTGCTTAGTTTTCTGAATAAATTGGTTGGACCCCCTCTTTCATACATTGGTTTGCAAATAGTTTGGTTTGGTTTGGAAAAGAGTAGGAAAGTTCATCCTTATGTGGTAAAAAGAGCTTGTTTTTGACTGTGGCCTATGCTTTGTCATGCCATGCTTGATATTGTTTTGGCTTTATGCTTAGTATTCTTTGCTGTAGCATGACTTGTTATAAACAATTGAGATTGCTTAATGTGCCTTGGATGAATCATGCGTTGTTTTAGCAAATTAAAGCATAGTATAGTGGTATTCTCCTTTGATGCTTTATTTGGGTTGACCTGGCACATGCTCACACCATGTTATGACTATCTCAAGTAACCATAGCCTTTATGATCCTTTAGTTTTCAACTTGTAGTAGCACTTTATGCTTTGATCAATGATGTTTTGTCGCTCTGCATGATTATGGCCATTATTGCTCTCTTACTTTGTCGCTCCCAGACTTTTGCTAGCCTCCACAACAAAGTATGAGTTCCACTCATGCATCCAACTCCCTAAACCAAGTTATTCCAAAGAGTCCACCATACCTACCTACTAGCTTATGATATTCCAAGTATATTCATGCTTTTGTTTACCTTCCAAATTAAACTTGTTATGAGAAAACTAGTGATTAAAGCTCTCACGAACTTGATGGCACACTTTACTTTTCTTGCCCATAATAAACTTGAACCATTGTGTCGTCTATGTTGTATATGCATGCACTTATTTGTTGGGAATTAGCAGAACCATGCTGTCATGGGGAATGCTTTCAACATTCCACTAGGTACTTGTACCTAGTTGATATCATGCTCTTTTGTATATGGATGTTGTCGGTGTGAAATAAAAGGGGAGCTTGTGAGTCCATGGACTTATGTATATGTGTTAGAGAAATGCCTGGGCCGCAGGTCTAATCCATGCTAACATGGTGGAAACCTGCAGCATAACCATAATGATCTGTCTATGAAGCATTCTTCTTATAAAAAAGAGTCCTATATTGAGAAAAAAAAGAGAAAAGAGAAAAAAAGAGATTATGAAAAGAGGAAAGAGAGAAAAAAGCACCATATTCCCATGGTAAATAAGAAGATTGCTGAGATGCTCATTGTCTGCTTGCCTTGTCATTTTGATATGGGGATTCTTCCGTATCCTCGGGCAAGGGGTACCCGTTTTCAGTTCTCTATGATACACATGTACTTACAATGACAAGAACTTACCGGTGACTAAACTTGAGTAGCATGAGGAGCGACCCTCGTATACAAGGGACATGAGGTTTCTAACTTATACTTCGTCAAGCATGTACACCATAGTTTGTTCACTTTAACCTTAATCACTTCAAGATGCTTATGATAGGGGCAATGAGAGCTGAAAGCTATAAGTACCATAATTTTTGGAAGCTCTTTATGAAACTTGAATCTCTGCTTCCTTCCATGAAGGCCTTTCTTCCACAATTATACTGAGTCTCGACCTTCTACCTTTATGCACCCACTTTGAGAGCATAGTGGCCATTCTTAGTTCTATGTGCATTGTCCCAAGACTTGTTGATTGATGCATAACTTGATATTGCTTGTTTTAAACTATTTGTATCTAGTCACTCTTATGAACTTTGAAGGTGTCCTATGCATTTATATTTGATACTCTATGAGGGACAAGCTGAATGCTATTATGCTATGTTTTCTTTATCTGAAACAAACAAATGTCTTGTAAAGCATTGTTATTCATGAATCTTTTGTTTGTGCCTTTTCATGTTGCATCATAGTTTCTTTGCTTATTGCTAGAACTTTGTCTTTCATGTTATGATTGAAATACTATGTTCCCAGCTATCAATGTTTCACAAATACTTTGATCAAGTTTATGATGGTGCATGTCACCTCAAAAATTATTTTTTATTTTTATCACTTACCTACTCGAGGACGAGCATGAGTTAAGCTTGGGATGTTGATACATTGCAAATGTATCTATAATTTTTGATGTTCCATGCTTGGTTTTATCTACTTTCTTGTGTTTTGTCCACACTTTGGAGTACTTTTCATATGATTTCTTGGACTAACCTATTAACAAGAGCCATAGTGCCAGCTGCCTGTTTTCTGCTGTTTTTGGTTCCAGGGAGTCAGAAAATGAATATTCTCAGAATTGGACGGGACAAAAGCCAAAGTTATTATTTTCCCGGAAGACTCACGGAGCCAAAAGGAGAGTCGAAGAGGGGCCACAGGGTGGCCACACACCCCTTGGTGCGGGCCAGCCTAGGCCGCGCCAGGGCATGGTGTGGGCCCCCTGGCTGGCCACCGACCTTGCCTCCTTCGCCTATAAGAGCCTCCCGATACCAAAACCCTAGTTGTGGTGTGGGCCCCCTTCGACCATGCACAGTTGTGTTTTTCTTGCAGCATCTTCTTTTTCGTTTTCGTTTTGGTTTTTGTTTGCTTGGTTTGCTTAGTTTTCTGAATAAATTGGTTGGACCCCCTCTTTCTTACATTGGTTTGCAAATAGTTTGGTTTGGTTTGGAAAAGAGTAGGAAAGTTCATCCTTATGTGGTAAAAAGAGCTTGTTTTTTTAGTGTGGCCTATGCTCTGTCATGCCATGCTTGATATTGTTTGGGCTTTATGCTTAGTATTCTTTGCTGTAGCATGACTTGTTATAAAAAATTGAGATTGCTTAATGTGCCTTGGATGAATCATGCGTTGTTTTAGCATATTAAAGCATAGTATAGTGGTATTCTCCTTTGATGCTTTATTTGGGTTGACTTGGCGCATGCTCACACCATGTTATGACTATATCAAGTCACCATAGCCTTTATGATCCTTTAGTTTTCAACTTGTGGTATCACTTTATGCTTTGATCAATGATGTTTTGTCGCTCTGCATGATTATGGCCATTATTGCTCTCTTACTTTGTTGCTCACGGTCTTTTGCTAGCCTCCACAACCAAGGATGAGTTCCACTCATGCATCCAACTCCCTAAACCAAGTTATTCCAAAGAGTCCACCATACCTACCTACTAGCTTATGCTATTCCAAGTATATTCATGCTTTTGTTTCCCTTCCAAATTAAACTTGTTATGAGAAAACTAGTGATTAAAGCTCTGACGAACTTGATGGCACACTTTACTTTACTTGCCCTTAATAAACTTGAACCATTGTGTCGTCTATGTTGTATATGCATGCACTTATTTGTTGGGAATTAGCAGAACCATGCTGTCATGGGGAATGCTTTCAACATTCCACTAGGTACTTGTACCTAGTTGATATCATGCTCTTTTGTATATGGATGTCGTCAGTGTGAAATGAAATGGGAGCTTGTAAGTCCATGGAGTTATGTATATGTGTTAGAGAAACGCCTGGGCCGCTAGTCTAATCCATGCTGACATGGTGGAAACCTGCAGCGTAACCATAATGAGCTGTCTATGAAGCATTCTTCTTATAAAAAAATAGTACTATATTGAGAAAAAAGAGAAAAAGAAAAAAAAGATTATGAAAAGAGGAAAGAGAGGAATAAGCACCATATTCCCATGGTAAATAAGAAGAATGCTGAGATGCTCGTTGTCTGCTTACCTTGTCATTTTGATATGGAGATTCTTCCGTATCATCGGGCAAGGGGTACCCCGTTGGCGGTTCTCTATGATACACATATACTTACAAGGACAAGAACTTACCGGTGACTAAACTTGAGTAGCATGAGGAGCAGCCCTCGTATACAAGGGACATGAGATTTCTGACTTATACTTCGTCAAGCATGTACACCATAGTTTGTTCACTTTAACCTTAATCACTTCAAGATGCTTATGATAGGGGCAATGAGAGCTGAAAGCTATAAGTACCATAATTTTTGGAAGCTCTTTATGAGACTTGAATCCCTACTTCCTTTTACAAAGGCCTTTCTTCCACCATTATATTGAGTCTCCACCTTCTGCCTTTATGCACTTACTTTGAGAGCATAGTGGCCATTCTTAGTTCTATGTGCATTGTGCCAAGACTAGTTGATTGATGCATACTTTCATATTGCTTGTTTTAAATTATTGTATCTAGTCACTCTTATGAACTTTGAAGGTGTCCTATGCATTTATATTTGCTACTCTATTGAGGGACAAGCTGAATACTATTATGCTATGTTTTCTTTATGTGAAACAAACAAACGTCTTGCAAAGCGTTGTTATTCATGAATCTTTTGTTTGTGCCTTTTCATGTTGCATCATAGTTTCTTTGCTTATTGCTAGAACCTTGTCTTTCATGTTATGATTGAAGTACTATGATCCTAGCTTTGAATGTTTTACAAATATTTGGATCAAGTCTTTGATGGTGCATGTCACCTCAAAAATTATTCTTTCTTTTTATCACTTACCTACTCGAGGACGAGCAGGAGTTAAGCTTGGGGATGTTGATACATTACAAATGTATCTATAATTTTTGATGTTCCATGCTTGGTTTTATCCACTTTCTTGTGCTTTGTTCCAACTTTGGAGTACTTTTCATATGATTTCTTGGACTAACCTATTAACAAGAGCCACAGTGACAACTGCTTGTTTTCTGTTGTTTTTGGTTCCAGGAAAGTTAGAAAATGAATATTTTCGGAATTGGACGGGACAAAAGCCAAAGTGCCTATTTTTTCGGATGTCATCAAGTGCCAGAATACGAGACAAAGAGGGGCCAGGGGCCACCACACCACCTGGTCGCGTGGCCAGGCCTGGCCTGCGCCAGGGGGTGGTGTGGCCGCTCCCGGCACCCCCTCGGCCTCTCCTTCCGCCTATATATTTCCCTCGGGACGAAAACCCTAAGGGCCCGATCAAAAATCCACAAAAAAGTCTATATCCGTCGTCATCTCTGTCCCTAGATCGGGAGGGATTTGAAGCTCTTCCCGGCACCCTGCCGGAGAGGGGAATTCACCCTGGAGGCCTTCTTCATGCAAGCCTCCGGTGTGATGCGTGAGTAGTTCATCCTTGGACTACGGATCCATGTAGTAGCTAGATGGCTGGTTCTCCTCCTTTGTGCTTTCATGTCTAGATCTTGTGAGCTCCGTTCATGATCAAGATCATCTATTTGTAATTCTGCATGTTGTGTTTGCGAGGATCCAATGGATATTGAGATGCTATTTCAGATTGATTATTGATTCTATCATGTCTTTGTTATTTGTGATCTTGCATGCTTTCCGTTGTTAGTAGCTATCTTGGCCAAGTAGATGCTAGCAACTCCAAGAGTTAGTATTTATGCTAGATAGTGGGTTCATGCCTCCGGTAATCTGGGGAAGTGATAGAAATCTCTAAGGTACTAGATGTGGTGTTGCTACTAGGGAGAAAACAACAATCCTTTGTTCATAGAACAATCGTATTGTTTCCTTTACACGCAGTTCGTAAAGCAATAATCTGTTGCTTGCAACTTAATACTAGAGGAGGTTCGGATGATAACCTGAAGGTGGATTATTAGTCATAGATGTAGTTGGATGGCGGTCTATGTATAATGTTGTAATGCCCAATCAAGTCTCAAAGGAGTCAAGATGATTAGTATATGCATGTATTGCTTTCTCGGTGTTTGTCAATTGCCCCGCTCTAATTTGTTCACCCAGCATGTTATCTATCTTAAGGAGAGCCACCTCTAGTGAACTATGGATCCCGGTCCTTGTCTTTTATATTCAATCTATAAACTGTTTACTGTTTTGTGTTTACTTTCTGCAAACTATTAGTTCTTTCCATTCAATACGTTTAATCCTTTGTTTTCTACAAAACACGATGAGATTGACAACCTCATCGCAAGTTGGGGACAAAGTTCTTTGGTTGTGTTGTGCAGGTCTCCACGTTGCTACTAGCACCGGTAGTGCGCCCTGCCAAAGCTCAGCTAGTAACACCTTTGGGGTGTTTCCTTGCTCCTACTGGTTCGATTAAACCTTGGTTTCACAACTGAGGGAAACTTGCTACTATGCTCATCATACCTTCCTCTTGGGGTTCCCAACGAGCTCTACATCAACACCGCCATCAAGCATTTTTCTGGGCGCCGTGCATTGAACCATCAACGCCTACTCAGGCTATAATCAGATTCGAATGAAGGAGGAATACCAAGAGAAGACGGCGTTCACAACACCCTTTGCTGTGTTCTGCTACAACACGATGTCGTTCGGGCTAAAAACCGTAGGAGCCACCTATCAGTGGTGTATGTAGGCCTGCCTCAAGAGCCAACTTGGTCGCAATATCCAAGTCTACATCGACGACATCATCGTCAAAACCAAAGAGGAAGTCACGTTACTCGACGATCTCCGTGAAACCTTTGATAACTTTGACCGCTACCAGATCAATCTTAACCCAGACAAATGCGCCTTCGACGTACCATCTGGGCAACTGCTCAGGTATCTCATCTCTACGGGAGGGATCGAAGCAAACCCAAAGAAAATAAAGGCCATACTGGCCATGGAGAAACCGGAGAACGTAAAAGGCGTCCAACAGCTGACTGGGCGAATCACGGTGCTCAGTCGATTCATCAGTCGAATGGGCGAAAAAAGCACTGCCCTTCTACCAACTTCTCCATAAAGCTAACAAGTTCGAGTGGATAGACGAAGCACAAGAAGCATTTGAAGACCTCAAACGTCTATTGTCCACCTCGCCAGTACTGGTGACGCCTCGCGAAAAAGGAGCCACTATTGCTATACATCTCCGCCACCAACCAGGTGGTCAGCACCGTGCTCGTAGTAAGCGAGCCGAAGAAAATAAGGTCCATGGGGTACAACACCCTGTCTACTACCTCTGCGAGGTGCTCACGACAACAAAACAGCGGTACCCGTAGTACCAGAAACTGGCGTACGGCCTCTTTATGACAGCCATGCGACTGCGCCACGACTTCCAGGAGCACCCAATCGTGGTGGTGAACAACGCCCCGCTCGGGCACATACTCAATAGTCCTGGCACTACTGGACGAGTCGCGCTCTGGGGCATAGAATTATCTCCACGAGACATCACGTACGAGAAGCGCGACGCAATCAAATCGCAAGTTCTCCCGGACTTCCTCGTGCACTGGATGGAGAACTAGCTCCCCGACAAGCCAGATATGTCCTATTTATGGACAATGCACTTCGACAGATCCAAGCGCAAGGAAGGAGCTGGCGCGGGTGTCATACTGACATTGCCCCAAGGAGACAAGATGAGATACGTCCTACGAATGCAGTTCACCGCCTCCAACAATGAGGCTGAGTACGAAGCCTTGATCCATGGGATGCGGATGGCGGAAGCCTACGCCACCAAGCGACTCGTCATCTACGGCGACTCCAAGCTGGTGGTTAACCTAACAATGAATGAGTGTGATGCTCTGAGTGACAACATGATCGCTTACCGCGACCTCTACGACACACTCGAGGGAGACTTCGACGGCTGCGAGCTGCGGCACGTTGGCCACGAAAGCAATGAGGAGGCAGACATACTTGCCAACATCGACTCCACCTGTGCCCCAATACCACCTGGCGTATTTTTTAGCACATCTATGAGCGCTCCATTAAGCAAAAGGCTATAGAGCCTAAAGCTAGTACGACAAAGGACTCAGGGGCTACACCTTCGAGTGAGCCTATGGCAATCGACAACATGGAGCCTGAAACAGGAATCGAAGGCCCCATGGAGGTCATGATGATCGAGCCATCCTGGACATAGCCATACATCACATACTTGCTCAGCAAAGAGGCTGCCAGATGACCCGACTGATGTGCGTCACATAGCGCGACGATCCAAGGCATTCACCCTCATCAACGGCAAACTGTACAAACGCAGCATCACAGGAGTCCTTCAACAACGCATCTCCAACGGGGACAGAAGGGCCATCCTCCTCGACATACACGAAGGCACTTGTTGGCACCACGCCGGTAGTCGCACCCTCATCATAAAGCTCCACGCGCTGGAATCTACTGGCCAACAGCCATGCACGACGCCAAGGACATCATCCAGCAATGCAACGCTTGCCAGCGATTCGCGCACAAGCCGCACGCACCTGGCGCGGAGCTCAGTCCAATACTAGTGGCTTGGCCCTTTGCACAATGGGGACTCGACATGGTCGGCAAGCTCCCGAGGTCCTCGCGAGGAGGTTACGTTTACCTCCTAGTCGCGGACGACAAATTCACCAAGTGGATTGAGGCCATGCCGGTGACGAATCAATCAGGAGCCAGCACCGTCAAGTTCTTCGAGTCCATCGTCTACCAATTTGGGGTGCCACATAGCATCATTACGGACCATGGGACAAACTTCACCTTCAAGGAGTTCCAAGAATTCTGCGAAAACCTGGGAATAAACATTAGCTACGCCTTGGTGGCCCACCCTCAGACCAACGATCAAGTCGAAAAGGCCAACGGCCTCGTCTGCGGCAGAATCAAGAAAAGGCTCCTCCGGCCACTCGAACAAGTTGCTAGGTGCTGGCCAGACGAGCTACAATCAGTACTTTGGAGCCTGCGCACAACACCAAACAGTGCCATAGGCTACACCCCGTTCTTCATGGTGCACGGTGCTGAAGCGGTACTACCCGCAGAAGTGCGCCACAAAGTCCCGCAGGTGGTTGCATACAACGAGAAGGAATCAACTCTCACACTTGAAGACTCCGCCGACCTCCTCGATGAGGCACGCGAGATTGCAGCAGAGAGATCCACGATCTACCAGCAGAGCCTCCACGTACAACTACCACAGCAGAAGGCTACGCCCCAGATCCTTCGTTGAAGGAGACCTGGTCATGCCACTAAAGCAGCAAGGGCACCTCAAGTTTGAGTCCCCTTGGGAAGGACCCTACGTGATTACTGAAGTAATCCCAAGTGGCGCCTATCGCCTTAAAGATTTCAAGGGTGGAGTCGCATACTCCAACCCCTGGAGCGTCGCACACCTGCACCGTTTCTACCTTAGATGTTTATTTTTACTTTGCAAATAAGGCTACACAGCCAGGCTACTTAGCCATACATTGTAACACGTACTATTCTACGAATAAATAAAGCTAAGTGCCCCAAACCCTGTGTTTTTTCTGTTCTCTTGCAATTATATCACTCGGGGGTTGCGCCACCCTTTACACTTTCGTTCTACGAACAAATCACAGTATCCTGGGTAGCTGACACACTACCACTCGAACCCTTGATAAATACCAACCCAGCTGCAACACACCTGAAAGGTTGGCAAGGTGCTGAGATAAACACACGTCGGGCTAACGAAAAGGAACTATAAAGTGCCACACACTCGAAAATCAAACAAGCTAGCAAGCTCTTTACATATAAATGGGTATCAAATACACCCGACACTTATATATCTGTGTGCAGGATACAAACTACACTACTGTTGCAAAATAAGAACATTTGTTTGCTCTTCAAAAAAGTTGACAATATCCTCAGCTAGCTAGTCAACCGCCTGATAGTGCAGCACCATATTCCAAGTCATCCCCTCAGGCGGCAGCGGTGGTCCAGCGGCAACAGACACGATGTCCACATCTGGCCGATGCAGTCGTACCAGCGATAATGCAGCCTTGGCACCTGCGACCAGCTGCTGTCACACACACTCGTGGACCACGCCGATATCCTGAAACTTTGCCAGGAGAACCAACAGGCTTGAGGGCACCACGTCAAGAGGAAACATCGCTTGGAAGATATGCCTAAGGCATGACTGCACCTACTTCAAACATTGAAGCACCCGCGACACGTGATCTTGCAAAGTCGCCAACGTGACTGCACGGTCGTGGTCCACCCAGAAGTACCCACTAGCTTGTAGCTGCTCCTAGGTTAAGTCATTCATTCGAATGGCCACCTGGTCCTTCTCATCCTATGGATGATGAGCACTAACAACTACAAAAAGCAAGACCAAAAGCATAAGCCAAGGCATCGCCATGAATGGATAAAGAAAAGATAAGAAGATAGAGAGCTAACATTTAAATTGCTCGTTCAACTACGCAACTTCATCTAGGAGATACTTCTCATGGGCGGTGTCCTTCTCGGCCTTTGACTTCCACACATCCGCGTTACCGCAGATAATGGGCAACTCACGCTGCAGCTGCTTTATATGGCCATGCGGTCGCGCAAGCAGTGACAACTCATCCACCTTTGAACGTGGTTGCGCTGCGGTTTTATCGGTAGGAGGAGAGTCATGAGGATCACTCGAAGGACCCTATTACAACCAAGCAAGGGGCAAATGAGACCAACTATACATTGATAAAAAGGCGAAGTGCATTCAAATTCAGCAAGACTATCAGCAGGGGCACCCCCACGAAACATAGTTCAACAAAAGGAAGCTAAAATTATTACAGATGGCAACTAAGGAACGATCTCCTTCTTCGACTTGGACTTCGACTTCGGGGGCTTCCTCGAATCCGTGGCAGTCTCTGATGCCACGGACTTTCCGGCGGTAGCCCTAGACGCCGCAGTCTTCGCCGCCTTCGCTCTCCGCAGCTCTTCAGAGTATTTCGCGACTGTATCGATGAGCTGAGGCCCATACTTACTGCAGCTACTAGCGAAGGGAGCAAATACTACCTGCTGACCATCTGTGTCGATAGGCATCGCCTCCGAGACTGCGCTAGGGTCCAGCTCCACGCCATGTGCTTGCGCCATCGCGAGTGCCATGGTGGCACCGACCGACCGTTGCGAATTCTTGAAGTCCATGGGAATACCTTCAGCAAAGGATTCCACCAAGTCATCAAGGTTGTCGATTAAGCTGGCCTTGGGGATCAGGTCCTCGCGGAGGCGGCTCAGCACACCCTTGGCTTTCCCAAGCGTCTCTTGAAGAGAGACAATGCGGTCCTCGACTGAGGCCACGACGCTAGCCAAGGCGTCTACGCTGTGCAAGGCCTGGGCGTCGAAGCTTACGTCGGCAGCATCTGAAGAGCACAAAGTATCAGCACAATGACATGACAATCAAAATAGGGAAAAATGCAAGTGAAGCAGTGCAAATACCTGAGAGTGCTTTAGCAATCGAGAAAAGTTGTTCTACGAACAACTTATCCCTCTCAGTGGTAGAGGCACGCAGGTCCTCCTCACGCTTCTGTGACTCCTCCAGAGCCGCAACTGCTTCATCGCGCTTCTTCTCTGCCACAACAAGTCCCTTCTCGAGGGAAGTAATGCGACGGAGAAGCTCATTATGCTCACCTGCAAAAGGCAAAACAGGACAACACCTGAGTCTACAAATCTCTACATAAAGCAGAGTGAAGAGATAAAGGTTAGCACAAACCTTCGACTACACGATGGTGGTTGTCCAGCAAGGTGTTCTGTCGACCCAAGGCAAGGATCTGCTCTGCAAGGCGAGTGGAATCCTTCATGATAGGCTACATCAAAAAGAAATGAAGCTTCAGCGTTGACAAAAGGCGTAAACTCAACAATTCGACTGCCAACGGTAAAAATACACTTACCTGTTCCTCCAGGGACTCCGAAGATACCTGTTGAGTGGGTGTTCGTGCAACCATCTGGCGCCCCCCAGTATGAGGGGAACTTGAAGAGTTAGCGCCGGAGTGGGCCGCCATCGGAGGAGAAGGCAACCGTATGGCCACCTCCTTGTTCTTGGAGTCTGCGACTCCAGATTCTTTCGCAAATTGGCAATCGTCGGAAGATGACGACGCCGTTTGACTGTAAAACATGCCCAGCGCCACTTCAGAAAAGAAACTTCGAAGAAAACAAGATGAACTTGCGGATATAAAAACTCACCAGTTAAATTTGTCGAGGTCGAAGGAATCATCCGACGACTCATTTGGCAACCGCAGCTTATTCCGTGCGGGAGGCTCCATGACGCGTATAGGCACGGCAGGGATTGCCTTCTCTGCAGCAGCAGAAGGACCCTCTGGCATCATCGGCGAGGAAGCATCCAAATCCTCGCTGCGGGAGCGTTTGCGAGTCTCGTGGTCACTAGACTCGGGGGCTTCCTCTTCTTCCTCCACAGGGACGATGGAGCCCGACTCGTCTTCTTCATCTACCTCGCAAGGAATAATTCCTTCAGGTCGAGGAGGCAAATTGGCGGCCATGGCTCAGTCCTGGCAACAAGAAAAGCATCAGTATATAAAAGCACCTACAAGCAATTGAAAAACTAGAACACTTCATTAAGAAACTCTACCTCAAGTGGAGGATTGTTGGCATCGAAAGGAGGCACGACTGACTCGCCTAGGAGATCCTCCTTGGTGGTGTAGTTGGTCACTATCCGCAATCTCCTGTCGACCTCACCCAAAGAAATGCCCTCCGCAGATATGCGAGTGACATCGCCAGTACCAATCCAGCGGTACATTGGATGGGCTCTGGCCTACAGAGGCTAAACACGACGGCGTAACCATGTGCGAATGAGTTCAGCGCCACCTTCCTCTTTGCCTATATGGATTTCAAGGTCGCAAACACGCTGATACAACATCTCTGACTCCTCAGACTCGTCGGGCATCACGACGTTCTTCTAGGATCGCCTCCTCTTGCAGACCACCACGGGGTCGAAGGGCGCGAGTCCGTAGTGCTCTCCATCGGCCTTCTAGTCGTGGATGTAGAACCACTTATCTCTCCACCCTTGGACAGACGCGGTGAGTTTGATGTTGAAATAAGTGACAGCGGAGTCGACATGGATCTCGCAGCCTCCTACGTCATAGACTACCGAACCAGACCCCGACTGATGTTTGAGCTTGAAGAGTTTCTTGAAGAGACCGAAGTGTGGCTCGATTCCGAGCCAGCACTCGCAAAGAGTGATGAAACATGCGATGTGGAGAATAGAATTTGGGGACAGCTAGTGCAGCTGGAGCCCATAGAAGCAAAGAAGACCCCTAACGAAAGGATGCGGGGGAAGAGAGAGACCGCGAATGATGAACACAAGGAACATCACTCGAAAACCCGTCGGAGGACTGGGGATTACCTCATCGCCGGGAATGCGCGAGTCATCCTCAGTGGCGGAAAGCACCCCGTCCTGGCCCTGGGTGAACAGCTCCGACGACTTGATGATGGACGAGCGCCATGACCCGTTGGTGACGCGAGTCCCCGCACCCTTCTTCTTCCCAGCGCTGGCGGCGCTAGTGCCCGTGGTGGCGGCGCCTCCCTTCTTCTTGGCAGCAACAATGGTAGCCATAGATCCAGCAGTGGCGTCTCCTTTCTTCTTGCCCTAGCGATGTGAGCGCAGGAAGTAGCTGGGGAAGACGCGGAGTTGGACTAGTGCCACGGAGAATATGTGCGTAGAGGAGCAGCAAGAACAACAATGGTGGAGGAAGCGCAAGCAAGAAGAGAGATATGGGGAAAATTACCGCACGGTGTGCCCCTACTTAACCTCCTAGCGGATGTCATCGGACGGAAGAAGATAATCTACCAGACGCGTGGCGTACATCGATATTGACGCGTGGCAAGGGCAAACCACGAACCATCCCCCACTACTCCCATTACACGCGGAAATCGAGGAGACGCAATTAAAACAGAAGATTACGCACGCCCGGTCAAATCCAAGTCAGAAAGTGGGACCCACTACTCGCCACGTCCCGTCAAAGCCACTCACACGGGCAACTGAGGTTACCTCATCGTCAGCACTGACGTCATCGACTCCAGCATGAGAAAAATTTGACTACTTTAGTCCTTACTCGAGTCTTCGACTTAACCAAGCACTCGAGGGCTACTCCTAACAGGAGCGCTGGCCACGCACCCAAAGAATTTTATGCAGATATCCAAGCATCATGAAAACCCTTCACTCGAATCAACGATTCGACTGTGGACTCTGGGTTACTTCCATAGGGAGCACTGAAAGCATATTCGACTAAAACAAGAAAAAAAAGATGACAACAGTCGCAAAATATTTATAGTCCCCACCCGAGTCTATGACTCGAATAGGCACTCGGGGGCTACTCCCATAGGGAGCGCTGGCTGCGCACCCCTATGATTATTTTTCTTATACATTGCATTGTGTGTCGATAACATCCACACTTGAATGCTATGGCGACTCCGCCTCATATTTTCCCTACAAAGAGACTGCGTCTTCTGGGTCACCCGAATCATCTCCGTGATGACAAAATTTGGATGCCACGCTTACAACGTGAAGATAAGACCTGAATAAGGCCTGGCAACAGATCTGCTGCGCTCTACCAGAAATAATCCATACCTACAGGTACGATGAATAAGTCTTGACGGACGCGTCGAGTGCTCACACTTACACACTAGGATTAGACTCTTATAAGACCTCTGCGGCCTGAGTCGAATTACACCAGCACTTTTCCGAATTTGAGTTCAGGGACTCGAGTTTGAGTAGATTGCGTTGTTTTGCCCTAAGGCAGTTAACTGATACCGATACATCGGATAAATCAGGCACGTATATCAACAATCCCTATGACACAAAACAGAACACTCGAAAATATGCTCAGCGATGCACTCGAAAGACTTCATAAAGTCTCCACTCGAATCTGCGATTCCACTAGACACTCGGGGGCTACTGACGTGGGCATACCCTATAGGTACTTGAGTTTGGCATATACGGTCCGGATATGGCAGAAGCCCACGGTGTTGCCAAGACCCAATACAGGATTCGGGTAAGTCACGGAGACTCCGATTACTTACAGCACAAGACGAAGCTTAAGATATAACCGACTCGACCTGCTACCTAAGACCTAGCCTATCTATATAAAGGCTAGGAGGGGGCAGCGAGGAGGACAATCACAACCCTAGTTTCCACAACCTCGCCAGATTGCATTTGCACACCCTTGTAATTTTTGACTCCCTCGATAATTCCAAGAGCAGACAAGCAGGAGTAGGAACCTCTACAAGGCCTAAACCTGGGTAAAACTTGCATCCCTATGTGCTTGTTTGCTAGCCGATTGATGCCTCTAGCGCTCCCTCCTTCTCCAAAACCCAAGTCCATAACAATGGGCATTGATGAGTTAAACCCTCGTCAGGACCAAATCAGTCAAATCTGGTGTCCGAGTTGGTCTAGTGCGCTAGAGTTTGCCTAAGAGCATCTCCACTCGTGATCCCCATACAGGCTCCGGCGTGGCCATTTTTTGGCCCGTATGGGGGGGGCGCCGGCGTAGAATCAGAAATGGGGGCCGACCGTCGCCCAACCGTGCACCCCAAACCGGCCATTTTTTTATTTTCTGAATTATTTCAACACAAGCAATCAATCAAATTGGAACACAAATTCAACACAATTATTCAACAAGTTGAACATAGTACACATATAAATTATGTTTAACACACCACACAAATTAAACAAGTTTGAATCACAATGGCCAACAAACTAGAGAGCTGCTTTCTGGTTCCACAAATGCTTGATCAAATCATTTTGCAACTGGTGATGAGTGTTGGAGTCTCAAAGTTCTTGACCCTTGGCCAGGAAAGAGGCAAAGGCAGTAGGCACCTGATGATCAACATCTATAAGAGGACCCTGGCGATAGTATGGTTGAGTGTCGAACAGTGGGTTCTCCCACTCGCTCTCAATGATCATGTTGTGCAAGATGATACAAGCAGTCATGACCTCCCACATCTAATCCTTGGACCATGTAAGCACAGGGTATCGAACAATGGCAAATCGAGCTTGCAACACACCAAAGGCCCTCTCCACATCTTTCCTGCAAGCCTCCTGGTACTGAGCAAACCAAGCTTTCTTCCCTCAAGACACTGCATTTGAAATGGTCTTGACAAATGTTGACCACTTTGGATAGATGCCATCAACCAGATAGTAGCCCTTATCATATTGGTGGCCATTGATCTCATAAACCACAAGAGAAGAATTGCCTGAAACAAGCTTGGCAAACACATCCGAGCACTAGAGCACGTTGATGTCATTGTGAGATCCTGCCATCCCAAAGAAAGCATGCCAAATCCAGAGATCCTTATCAGCCACTTTCTCAAGAACCACACTACATGCTCCTTTGTGGCCCTTGTACATGCCCTGGTTTGCAAATGGACAGTTCTTCCATACCCAGTGCATATAGCCGATGCTTCCAAGCATCCCAGGGAACCCTCTGTTTGCATTCTGTGCCAGCAGACGAGCAGTGTCGTCTTCATTGAGTGTGCGCAGATATGTGTCGCCAAACACCGCCACAATTGCCCTGCAAAACCTATACATGCAATCAATGGTCGTGGACTCGGTCATGCGCATGTAGTCATCCTGTGTGTCTCCAGGCATTCCATACGCTAGCATCTGAAGGGCAACTATGAATTTTTGGGTAGTGGAGAAGCCAAGCGTACCGACGACGTCCCTCTTCAGCTTGAAGTAGTCATCGAACTCCCTCAGCTTCTCGACGATCTTGAGGAAGAGCTTCCTGCTCATCCTGAAATGGCGGCGGAATGTGACATCACCGTGCACTGGATCATCGGCGAAGTAGTATGCATACAACATGCAGTACCCTTCCATTCTTTGCCTCGGCTTGCTCTTGTGGTATCTAGGCGTCGAGCCGCCGCGGACCGGCTTGTCCTCCTCGATGATCATGGACATGAGGGCGAGGAGGATAGACAGGTGCTCGTCATCCCCGACCGCCGCTGATATTGATTGCAGCAACCTCCTCATCCATCAGAGCGGCCATGACCTCCTCCTCGTCCGAATCCATCGTCGTGGCAAATGGTCGAGCACCTTGTGTGCGGGGAGGAAGTCGGGTGGGAGCAGAGGTTCGCCGACCGGCGGTTGGACGTAAGGACGGCGGAGGAAGAGGCGACGTGGGTGTTTGGAGCTGTGGAGGGGTTTATTTGGTGGTAGGGAGTGCTACCGGAGGCGGGTTCCCGACGACGAGGTAGGGATGGTCGCGGCGGCCGCCAGGGGGTCGGGGGGTCGAAAGGGTGGGATAGGACAGGATTTCTGGCTGTTTGTCACCGACAAGGCTGGCCCGCAACGTTTTCTCGACGCGTCGACGGTGTACATTGGGTTTCGTCTGGGGCCGCCGGCTAAATAATTGGGCCGCGCCAGCGGAAATTCTGAAATGAGGGCCTCGGCTGGACGTGTTTTTTGGCGCCGTCGGTCCTCATAGGCCTTTGGGGTGCTTTGAGAACCCGAGTGGACATGCTCTAAGTGTCCGAGGTTGGGCAGGTACACATTGCTTTTTTTTTTAGAATAAGGTACACATTGCTATGAGCGATACATAGGAGTTCCGCGTACAGGAGCACCCGTCAGGCCGTCACTGATGCAGTTCCCTCCCATCATCGTAAATGGGCCAAAACGACAGGTTTATGTCGATAGACTGGATAAGGGGGCAAAGCCCGAAAGGCCCAATCACACGGCCGATCAATCAATCGATCACGGCACCACGGCCACTAACCCCACGTTTCATTTCTCCCCTTCTCCTCTCTCACCACCACCAGACCAATCAAACGCAGACTCCCCTGCGACGCACGCAACGCACCGCGCCGAGTCGCGAGATCTCCCAATCCCCTCCCCGATCCGACCTCACCGGCAGCGATGGCCGGCAAGGAGCTGAGCGAGGAGCAGGTGGCCTCGATGCGGGAGGCCTTCTCTCTCTTCGACACGGACGGCGACGGCCGCATCGCGCCCTCGGAGCTCGGCGTCCTCATGCGCTCCCTGGGTGGGAACCCCACGCAGGCGCAGCTCCGCGACATCACTACCCAGGAGAAGCTGACGGCGCCCTTCGATTTCCCGCGCTTCCTCGAACTCATGCGCGCCCACCTCCGCCCGGAGCCCTTTGACCGCCCGCTCCGCGACGCCTTCCGCGTCCTCGACAAGGACGCATCGGGCACCGTCTCCGTCGCCGACCTCCGCCACGTCCTCACCTCCATCGGCGAGAAGCTCGAGCCGCACGAGTTCGACGAGTGGATCCGCGAGGTTGAGGTCGCCCCAGACGGCACCATCCGCTACGACGACTTCATCCGCCGGATCGTTGCGAAGTAGTGGACCTACTCCCATCCCATGGATCGGCCGATTTCCCCCAGACTTCTTCGTATTTAATAACTCTTTTCTCCCCATGATTTTATTTCAATATCATCTGATGCATTTCTCTGAATTGATACCCTCTGTTTTGTGCTCTAGTTTCGGTGTTGTTCCCAACTGCCTAGGCTTTGGATATTAATTAATGGTGTGATTATTGATTGATGGATCTGCCAGATGGTACTGCGATGTAAAGTTTGGGCCCTGTTTACTTTCTATGATCGATTGCTTGCTTAATCAGAAATGAGTCCTATGATATGTGCTACTTGATGTATTGCTTAATCAGAAATGAGTCCTATGATATGTGCTACTTGATGTATTGCTTAATCAGAAATGAGTCCTATGATATGTGCTACTTGATGAATTGATGGATTTGTCATGGAGCTGTAGAACTTATCATGGACACATTTGGTTTTTTCTTGGGGGTTATTCCTGTTTTAGTCGATCGATATGTCATGGGGCTGTTGAGAGACATATGTGGAGCTTTTATTGCCACTCGCCATCGGTAACATAGTTAAACTCTATGCATATGTGGAGATTTTAACTGTTGATATGTGCAGAACATTGAAATTAATCAGTCAGCCTACGGTTCAATTAACCTACAATATTCAGGTTTTCTGTTCTAGTTTTGTCGGATCATTGGTTGTTCTTTTTTCCGCTATACTCATATCACAAGCCTTTTGATAGTAAGAAATATAGTGTAAACCTGTTCAATATCATAGCCAGGAAGTGAGCAATCCTGTCTTAGTTTATCCATTTGTACGGGTCTGTTAAGATGCCTGATTTTAATCTAATTGTCAGTGACTTGCGATGGTAAGCTTGTAGATTACAATTGAAATTCGGGCATCTTTAGAGCTATGATTTAGTAATATCTGCAAAAACATTGAATTCTGTCACCCGGTATTTCAGTTACATGTACTGTTACACTAACCAATAACACAATTTTGTTCTTTCACTGGAACATTCTTTATTTGCTACAATTTCACGGAACAATAAAAATTCTGTTCTTCTTTTGTTGGAGCATTCTTTGTCTCGCTGCAATTTCACGGAATAATAAGGATTCTGTTCTTCTTTCATTGGAGCAATCTTTGTTTCACAGTTATTTCACAGAATAATAAGCCTAATCCTTGATAGTGAGTAATCAGATGGTGACAATATCAATAGGATGTGCGGTTTTAGTAACTGATGTTTATTTTCTTAGCCTGGTGCTAGTGCTTAGATGAGGCTTAGATGAGTTCAGTCTACATGGAAATTCACCATCTGTTTATATTTCTTATTTGCCACTAGAAAGTTCCTGGATTTCTTATTTGCTACTCATCGTGTGAAAGATATGTTGGTCGGTGTCTGCAATTTTCAGTGCTGTACCAGGAATTATTCCCAGCATGTTTATACGTTTCCAGAGCTTCTGCATGCACGTCAACATTGCCTTGACTACCTCGGTAGATTTTAATCAAAACCTCTCAAGCTTATATATGTCATGTATAAGCCTGGCTCGTGTTGTTGATCTATGGTATGGAACCTTCATGATGTTACATTGGTCTACGACTTTCTGTTGTTAGTTGACCGATAGTATAGCCTCTACCGTTAATTATGGGATATATAATGACATATACATACATCCCTCTATCAAGAAACTTTTTGCGGAAACCGTTTCCATGTTTTTGCTGAGGCAAGGGAATTCATGATCAGTTGGGTTCCCCTGTGCTCAGCAAAGTTTGGAGAAGCCAAAACAGCTATTCTTTTTTCTACCATGTAATCCATGCTGCACCAATAACCTATGTTCTTCATGTGTCGAGATATCTTTGGGATTTGTGGTACTCTTGCTAAATTATCTGCTCCTCACACATCTCGCAGCAGGTGAGCTGGCTGTTGCCGTAGCTTGTTTTAAGGCCTTTGTTTTTTTGGCAGATAGACGACTTGCATTCAGAATTCATAGCCATTGCAGTACCTGGTTTTCGCTCTTTTTTGTTTTGTTGGTTATGGAATATGTTCAGATGTTGCATTTGTGCATTTGGAGTATTTATCATCTTTTGCTCTGAAGTATGAACTATTTTTCTTATAATCAGCAACAATGTGAATAAATTGTTTTGGGATTCTATCAAATATATGTTCTTTTTTAACTTGTGTGGAGGACCAGAAAGAGTCCTCTTGATCTTCCATGTATTCCTCCCAGATACTTCCTTCCCTGAGGACCAGCTGAGTGACAATCTGAACCTGGGCATGCTATTTTATTGTCTTCAGAGCAGAATGCTTAGTTGACTAAAGTTCCCCCGAAACTGACATTCACACCCACGGAATGAATACGGGAGGCAGACTCTGCTCAGCGGCCAGCCAAGTTCTGTCAACATCTTTTTCTGTGTTCTCCATATATTATGATTCGAAGTTTCGAACTTGATGAAACTTTGGTACTGAGAAAAACAAAAACGAGTCAGCATATCGACATTGCATATTGACAAATCTATGACATCCTTTTCGGGGCGGAGGAAGTATTATCTTCGCATCTCAAGAGTCTGGAATAAAAGTGCATTCTCCAAAGCTGCTGCGGAACCAGCGAGCACATCACGAGACACCGGAATCGATCATCAAAGGGAGCGTCGAAGCTGAACCGTGATGCTGCTTTCGTCGAAACCGGCCACACAGGGGCTACACGTCCTTTGAATCTGTGATCGGTGACTTTCAGGGAATTTTCTACCATCAAGTTGCTGCATGTCCATTACACAAATGGCAGCTGAAGTGCATGGCTCAGCTCACCGTGTAGGATGTCACCAGGTTATCAGCTCCTGCTGTGCACAACTAATCGCCACTGTCACCAATAAAATCTCCAGCAAGTTATCATCCAGGAGTGCGCGGTTTCGGCAATGGAGATTCATCAGGAGCACTGGAGCACATTGTGTAACTCATTGTCGACGTAGCTTCAGGGTACATCTGCTTAGGCCATCTCTAACGGAGCCTATAAATAGGCCCAAAACCTCAAAAGTCCGGCGAGTTTGTTTGAGCTAGCCGAGACTATAAAAGGGTTTAATTATTTTCCCCTAGGGTTTTCTTCTCTCAGCGAGTTTTCTCTCGCCGGTGAGTCTTTGATCTGCCTGCAGCTTGAGATCGGTTTGCTGCTGCGTGTTCTCGGGCTGATTAAGGGGCAGACCTAGTCTGCTTCCCGGCCTTGGTTCCCGGCAGCGGCGGGTTTTGGCTGTGGGTTTCCACCATAACTAGGGTTAGGCTTGTCGCCATGGCTGATGATGCATCTGGTTCAGGAGTGAAGGATGATTGCGATCTGGAGAGGATGATGGCACAACTTGGAATTTGTGATGATGATCTTGATGATGTGATCTTCGAGGAGGAAGGACCGCCTTTGGAGGAGATCCCAAAGTGGTTAGCTGTGGCTCGTGTTCATACCGAGGCGGATTATAGCCAGACATGGTTCTTTGCCAATATGAGGGCAGCGTGGGGCTTGGCTCAAGGCGTAAAATTCAGGGTAGTGGAAAGTAATTTGTACGTGATGCAATTTTTCTGCCTAGGTGACTGGGAGAAAGTAATGGAGGGAGGCCCCTGGAATTTCCGAGACCTTCCGGTGTGCATTGAGCCATATGATGGCTTCACAAAACCGTCGCTGATCAAGCTGAATACGATCCCGGTGTGGATACAGATCCATGATCTGCCAGAGGCCTATAGACCGATGGCTAGCAACATGGCAAAGAGGGTTGGAAAATTTGAGGCTGAGGAGGGTGACTCAATGGATTTCTTTGGCAATTTTTGTCGTGTGAGGGTGAAGATTGACGTACGTAAACCTTTGAAAAAGGCTGTGTCTGCATCACGAGGGGGTAAGAGAGAGATTTTTATTGTTCGTTACGAACGAATTCCCCAATGATGTGAGGTGTGTGGGCTGATGGGGCATTCTTATAAGGAACATGGTAATGGTGTGCATACCGAGAAGGATAGAACCTATGTCTCATGGCTGCTTGCTGATCCTGGATGGAGAGGAAGGGGCAAGGGACGCAGTGGTATGGCGAGAGGAGCAGGTCGTGCGGGCAGGGGAAGAGGTCGTGGTCACGGCTTCTATGAAGATAATCTTGCAGTTGTTGCGAGGGATGATGGGAAGGAAGATGAGCTGACAACGGACGTACGTGGTATGCATCAGGCGGAGGATGATGCAGATATGCTTGATGTGGATGGTAGTAGGAAACGAGGGTCGGCTCCTGAGGCATTGCAGGTCCCGGCTGCTTCTGTTGGTGCTATTGTGAGTCAGTTTGAGCCTTCTCGGACGGGTAAGGACACACCACCAAGTCCCAACCCGAAGAGAGACCCGAAGAGAATAAAGAAGGATGGTGCTGATGAAGAATTATTAGATGGATCGACGGGCTCCATGGAGGAGTACCGCCAGAAGCAATGAATACTATGGCTTTCAACTGTCGTGGGGCTGGCGATCCTGCGACAGTTAACGAGCTCCGTGATCTCGTGGGGGAATGGTCCCCATCTATCCTTTGTCTTATGGAAACACAAATTGCAAAGGGTAGATCTAAAGGTTTGGCGAGAGCTTTGGGTTTTGACTTTAGTTTTGGTGTCCCTAGTAGTGGCCGTAGTGGAGGTTTATGCATGTATTGGAAGAGCAATGTTAATTTGGATATAAAAAGTTTTTCGAAGTATCATATTGACTCAGTTGTTTCTGAACCGGGTAAGGAGCAGTGGCGCCTCACTTGTTTCTATGGTGAGGCGGCGAGGCACCTCGGGTATAAAACTTGGGATATGATGAAGTTCTTGCGAGGTGAGAGCACCCTCCCTTGGGTGTGCCTTGGAGATTTTAATGAAGTATTGCGTAAGGAAGAGCAATGGGGCCCAAATGAGAGGGATGATGCTCAAATCGCAGGTTTCCGAGAAGCTGTCGATGTTTGTGAGTTGGCTGATCTGGGTTATCTTGGCATTGACTGGACTTTTGAGACAAGAATTAGAGGTGGTGAATTTTACCGGGTTCGTTTAGATCGTGCTTTGGCAACGGCGGCCTGGTCGACTTTGTATCCTTTTGCTACTGTTCGTCACCTGACAGCGGCAAAATCTGACCACTCTCCTATATTGCTGATGAATGAGATTGAAACAGGTCCGAGGAGAGTGGCTAATGATAGGCCTTTTCGTTACGAGAAAATGTGGGAGTCTCATGATTCTTTTAGTAGCCTGATCGAGGAGGCTTGGAAGGCATCTCCAAGATGCTCTAATGTGGCTGAACTTACACAAAAACTAGATGGGGTGGCGAGAGCTCTTACAGTTTAGAACAAAGCTACGTTTGGTTCAGTCATACAGGAGTTGCGACAGCTGCGCCGGAAGCTGGGCCAGCTGCGAGATGATCCCCTGCGTGTTGGACCAGGGAGTGAAGAAAAGGCAGTTGAAAAGAGGATTGTGGAGCTGTGCTACCGGGAGGAGGTGATGTGGAAGCAGAGAGCTCGTATTCAATGGTTGGCTGAGGGCGACAACAACACAAAATTCTTTCACAAAAAAGCTAGTGCAAGGAAGGCAAAAAGTAGAATTGTTGAGTTAGCTCGTGGTGATGGAACTACCTGTGATGATCAGTGTGAGTTGGCATCCATGACCACACAGTTTTATGAGAAGTTATATACTTCTGAAGGCACGATTGGGATGGAGGAAGTGCTATCGCATATACTTGTTAAAGTGGACAGCATGATGAATGCAAAGTTGAATGTTGGGTATACAAAAGAGGAGGTGAAAGAGGCTCTGTTCCAAATGTTTCCCACAAAGGCGCCATGGCCTGATGGTTTTCCCGCACACTTCTTCCAATGTCATTGGGAGATGTGTGGCGATGAGGTTACAGGTATTGTTTTACGAGTGCTCAGCGGAGAGGATTCCCCGGAAGAGATAAACAGGACGTTCATTGTATTAATTCCTAAGGTAGCAAGTCCAAAAACTTTAGGGCAGTTTCGACCGACAAGTCTTTGTAATGTCGTTTTCAAAATTGCTTCAAAGGTCTTAGCGAATCGGTTGAAACTTATCCTTCCAAGTGTCATCTCTGAGGAGCAGTCTGCGTTCGTACCTGGAAGACTTATTACGGATAACATCATCTCGGCTTACGAGTGCCTACATTTTATGAAAAAAAAGAGGAATAGAAGAAATCGGCATTGTGCCCTGAAATTGGACATGATGAAGGCGTATGATCGGGTAGAGTGGTCTTATCTAAAGGCGGTAATGCTTAAGATTGGGATCAGCCACTGTTTTGTGGAAACTATTATGAGGTGTGTGTCATCTGTCTCCTTCTCGGTCCTATTTAATGGGGGTAAGTTGGAAAAGTTCAAACCCTCACGAGGGATCCGTCAAGGAGATCCAATTTCACCTTACTTGTTTTTGCTGGCCGCGGAGGGTTTGTCATGCCTGATAAATGCAAACCGTGGCGTGAATGGAGTCCAAGGAGTTCAGCCTGCTGCGACAGCCCCTGAGGTGAATCATCTACTCTTCGCTGACGACAGCTTACTTTTCTTTGGGGCCAATGAGGGGCAAGCTGTTCATGTTAGTAAGTTATTAAAGAAATATTGCGAGGCTTCTGGACAATGCATAAACAAGGATAAGTCATCCATTTATTTCAGCATAGGGGTGCCGGAGGGAATTCGAGAAACTATCAAGATCATCTTGGAAGTACCAAACGAAACTCTGTCTGATAGATACCTGGGTATGCCTACTGATGTAGGACGCTCCAAAAATGGCTGCTTCAAATATCTGAAAGATAGGGTATGGAGGAAAGTGCAGGGGTGGATGGCGATGATTTTGTCATCAGGAGGCAAGGAGATTTTAATCAAAGCTGTGGCACAAGCAATCCCAACCTATTCAATGGCTTGTTTCAAATTACTCCGAGGTTTATGTGACCATATAAATGCTTTATTGAGGAAGTTTTTGTGGGGGAGCAAGAATGGAGAAAGGAAAACAGCCTAGGTATCATGGGAAGTCATGACACAGCCGAAGTTTATGGGGGGAATGGGTTTCCGAGATATTGAGTTGTTCAACCTTGCAATGTTGGCTAAACAGGCATGGCGCATTATTCAGGACCCCGCCTCTCTAAGTGCTTGTATCTTGCGGGCTGTCTATTTTCAGGATACTAATCTACTCAATGCTCAGCTGGGATCTTCGCCATCTCAAATATGGCGGGCGATTATTGAAGGAAGAGACATCTTACAGCTGAGTTTAATAAAGAGGATTGGTTCTGGGGTGTCTACTAGTATTTGGAATGATAATTGGATTCCAGGGGACTGTAAGCTCAGGCCTGTTTGCCCACGAACTGAAGATGTGCCACCAACGTTGGTAAGTGAACTAATAAATCCTGTCACTAGAACATGGAACAATGATCTGCTGGAGCAACACTTCATTGCTATGGATAAAGAGGCCATTCTGAACCTTTGAGCACTAGAATTCAAGATGATTTTTGGTGTTGGCACTATGAAAAAAGTGGTACCTTTACGGTTCGATCGGCATACCGGATGCTGGTTGGTATAAAGACACAACGTGTTGCTTGGTTGGAGGACCGAGCAGGGGGTTCAAATATTGCTGAATCTCGAAAATCATGGACTAAGTTATGGAGTGTCAAAGTGCCATCTAAAGTGCGTGTATTTGCTTGGAGATTGGCTCACACATCGCTGCCTACTGGTGATGTACGTTTACACAGAAACATGGCCACGTCAAACGTATGCTCTATTTGCAATGCGGCGGAGGACAGCTGGAGACATTCGCTTTTTGATTGCAGCATGGCCAGGTGCGTTTGGGCCCTGGTGGATGAGGAGCTAGCAGAGTTGATCATCATGAACTAAATGGATAATGCAAGGGTATGGCTCTTCTGGCTCTTCGATACTGTTTCAGAGCAGGACCTTGCAAGAGTTCTTGTGGTGATGTGGGCTATCTGGTGGGCGCGAAGGAGAGCTATCCATGATAACGAGTTTCAGAGCCCATTATCCACCATTAGCTTCGTGGATCGTTACCTTGATGAACTCGCTATTGCGTCTGTCAGTTTGAACTCTCGCAAGCCAAGCCAAACGGGAGAGCAGATAAAGGAGAAAAAGAAGTGGATCCCACCGTTGGAGGGATACATGAAAGTGAATGTGGATGCAACGGTGTCTCGTTCAGAAGAAGGTGGTGCAGTTGCTGCAGTGTGCAGAGACATTCGAGGCTTGTATATGGGTTCATTTGCGGTGGTCTACAGAGGTATGACTGATCCAGCAACACTAGAGGCTTTGGCATGCAATGAGGGTTTATCGCTTGCACTTGATCTGAATATTTCTAAAGTCTAGATTGGGTCTGACTGCCTGGAGGTTATTAACAATCTGAAAAACAACGCGCCATGCAGATATGCTATGATCATTAGGGAGATTCTGCAGAAAGGAAGCACGTCCTTTGAAGCTGTAGGTTATGTTCATGAACGCCGGGATTATAACTTAGATGCTCATAAGTTAGCTAGAGCGGCCTCTACTCTTTCAGAGGGCCGTCAGATTTGGTTGCTGGGAACCCCAGACATTACTTGTATCCCGATGAACTATGTGAATGAATAAAGCCTGTGTGTTCACCCTCAAAAAAAAAGAGGATCGGTCCCCTGGCTGGTACATGTAGTGCTCCGAGGGGCGGTTACAAATCGAAACTTCACTTTCTCCACCGCTCACGTCTGCGTCCGCTATATCGTCCCTCCAGCCGTAAAATCCTCGCTGCTTTGGCAAAATTGGCCATCCGTGTCGGGCTCCGGCGGTGTGTCCATGGCGCGACTAGAGTGTGTGTTTTTAGCGTGTCGTTGGTCTGGTGTCGTGCGGACGATTTGCTTGTGCACTTTTTCTGACCTAGTTTCCTCATAAACATGGTCATTTTGTACGGATTTTGGGCCCGATTTTCCTTATAAACTAGGTCATCGGTCGTCTTGACCATTTCCTCTAGCGCAATGAATATAGCAGCTCGCTGGCCCGCGCTGCTGCTAGCTAGCCCGATGCCTACCGTTCACCCAGGCACTAAGCTAGCCGTGCGACCATGTTTATGAGGAAACTGGGTCAGAAAAAGTGCACAAGCAAATCGTCTACACGACAGCAGACCAACGACACACTAAAAACACACACCCAAATCTGGAGTCATTGCTCTGGCTTCCCCCGTTCACGGTCGAGCCTCAACGTCGTGCGGTGTGGACGTCTTGTAGCCCGAACTACACACGGCGACCACCCGCAGACCATGAACGCCGCACCAAAAGATCCGGGGCAGCTGCCCAGACATGCCAGTCAAACCGACCGTTTGATCGTGCTGACCGGGCCGACAAGCTCCCTGCCCTCGCAACACCAGCATGCCACCCATGCCTTGCTAGGTCACAACCGCAGCTCATGGAGTTGTCGCTGTTGGGTCCACAGCATAGAAAACAAAAAAATTCCTACGATGAGAACTATACGCCAAGATCTATCTACTAGATACAGAGAAACATACATCCATGGAGAACTTACCCTCGAAGACAACGAGTTTTGTTAACGAATAGGAACTCGTGGTTGATGTAGTCGTACGCTTGCCGATCTCAAGATCGTGTGGAAGTCCGAGCGCCGCAAATCAGCAGCGCATCCGTCCTCGCACACATGTTCAAGCCACCGGACAACCTCCACCTCCTCGCTCCAGCGAATCAGCGGAAGCAGCAACTCCTTCCAGACGCAAGGCCACCGGGAACATGTATCTCGCTAATCCGAGACCATGGGGGAATATCTAGAGGGGGAGAGAGATCCTTCACGAGGAGGTGTGATTTGTGAGAGGGGAGAGGGGGGCTTTATATAGGAGGGAGGGAGACCCCTCCCCTCCCATAGCCGGCGCATGAGGGGAGGGGACTCCTCCCCTCCTTCATTCATGTGGTGAACCTCCACTCACATAAACATGGCCTCCACCCAAAATCCCACTCACATGTATTTAATTTCCACCAAATTAAATGCAACTCTCAATTAATAAAACTCTTTTATTTATTTTATTCAGAATTTTGTTAATTACTTTAATTAACAAACATTCACATAAAACCCCTTATAACATTTCAATATCACATGCAGAACCACTTTCTGCAATTTCACCCGAAATAATTCCGGTTTCTATCGAAACATTTCCTGCGCTTTGCAAACCTTTTGTCTGAAACATATGTGCTCCTAAATGGTGTCCGGTAACCCTTAAGTGTGTCACCCTACGTTCGTGAATAATACAGACATGATTGAGACTCCTCTCAGATCAATAATCAGAAGCGGGACCTGGAGATCCATACTGACTCCTGCATATTCAACGATGACTTCTGTGATCGTGAGAACCTTTAACGTCAGAAATTTAATCCCTTTGTCTCATGATATAATACATGTCCGAGATTCAATCATCGGTATCCAAATACCTAGTTTGATCTCGTTACCGACATGCACTCTTTTCTCGTTCCCGTGATATAACATTCTAGTGATCACATCACTTGCTTGCAAGCTATCTTAATGTGATATCACCGAGAGGGTCCAGAGTATATCTATCCGTCATCGGGATTGACAAATTCCACTCTTGATCCATGAGCCTCAACATAACACCTTCATAGCACTGAACCCACCTTTATGGTCACCCTGTTACGGTGTGACGTTTGATGTTATCAACATACTCTTCCGGTGTTAGCAATTAACATGATCTCATGGTCTAAGGACTAAGACTACTTTGTATGATGTTATAGCAATATAAACATATTGACTTGATCGCAATGCTATACTTCGGATGAATGTTCATCACATCATTTCACAAATGCTGCGACCTTGTTATTAACAACATCCAATGTCCATGATCAGGAAACCTTGATCATCTTGTTAATCAACAAGCTAGTTTATAAGAGAGGCATAACTAGGAACCCTTTTTGTTTATTAAACACACATGTATTGATGTTTCCTATCAATACAATTATAGCATGCAAAATAAACATCTATCATATACAAGGAATACATAAAATAACAACTTTATTATTGTCTCTCAGGGCATATTTCCTTCAGTCTCCCACTTGCACTAGAGACAATAATCTAGTTTACATAGTGATAAATCTAACACCCATGGAGTTCTGGTGTTGATCATGTTTTGCCCTAGGGAGTACTTTAGTCAACGGATCTGCTACATTCAGGTCCGTGCGCACCTTACAGATCTTTATATCTCCATCCTTGACATGCTCGCGGATGGAGTGAAACCGGCGCTTAATATGCTTGGAATTCTTGTGAGACCTTGGTTCCTTGGCGTTGGCTATGGCTCCATTGTTGTCACAATAGATCACCATTGGGTCCAACGCACTAGGAACCACACCTAGTTCAGTTATGAACTCCTTCATCCAAACCGCTTCCTGTGCCGCTTCTGAAGCAGCAACATATTCCGCCTCCGTCGTGGATCCAGCCACCACAGGTTGTTTGGAGATCCTCCAACTAATTGCTGCTCCGTTCAAGAGAAATACGTATCCGGATTGAGACTTAGAGTCATCCGGATCAGTGTTAAAGCTAGCATCGACATAACACTTAGCGACTAGCTCTTCCTCACCTCCGTATACAAGAAACATATCCTTAGTTCTTCTCAAGTACTTAAGGATATTCTTGACCTCTATCCAGTGTTCCGAACCTGGATCAGATTGGTACCTACTAGTCAAACTAATAGCATGTGCCACATCCGGTCTTGTACATAGCATGTCATACATTATAGAGCCTATGGCTGAGGCATAGGGGATCTTATCCATTATCTCTCTTTCTTCCGCCGTAGCCGGACTTTGAGTCTTACTCAATGTCTTGCCTTGCAGCATAGGTAAGTACCCCTTCTTACTTCCGCCCATATTAAACTTCTTTAATATCTTATCAAGGTATGTACTCTGCGATAGCCCAATTAGGCGTCTTGATCTATCTCTATAGATTTTAATGCCTAATATATATGAAGCTTCACCAAGGTCCTTCATCGAAAATTTGTTGTTTAGATAACTTTTAACACTGTTTAAAAGATCTATATCATTTCCAATCAATAATATGTCATCCACATATAATATCAGAAATGCCACATTGCTCCCACTCACTTTCTTGTAAATACAAGCCTCTCCATAAGTTTGGACAAATCCAAACTCTTTGATCACCTCATCAAAGCGGAGATTCCAACTCCGGGATGCTTGCTTCAGTCCATAGATGGATCGCTGAAGTTTGCACACCTTATCAGCATCCTTAGGATCGATAAAACCCTTAGGTTGTATCATATACAACTCTTCTTCAATATTACCATTGAGCAACGCAGTTTTGACATCCATCTGCCATATTTCATAATCGAAATATGCAGCAATTGCTAACATAATCCTAACCGACTTAAGCATCGCTACGGGAGAGAATGTCTCATCGTAGTCAACTCCTTGAATTTGTCGAAACCCCTTTGCGACAACTCGAGCCTTATAGATGGTTACATTACCATCAGCATCAGTTTTTCTTTTGAAAATCCATTTATTCTCAACAGCCTTTCGATCGTGAGGTAAGTCCACCAAGGTCCAAACCTGGTTTTCGTACATGGATTCCATCTCGGATTTCATGGCTCCTAGCCATTTGTTGGAATCCGGGCTCATCATCGCTTCTTCATACGTCGTAGGGTCATCTATTTCATCAATTATGAAATTCATAACAGGATTGCCGTACAGTTCAGGAGCTGCACGTGTCCTGCTTGACCTGCGAGGTTCGGTAGTGTCCTCTTTCGGAGTTTCATGATCAATATCATTAGCTCTCTCTTTATTAGGTGAAGTCAACTCCGAAACAACTTCCGGTACTGCGCTACTCGCCATTTCATGAAGAGAAGGTTCAATAAACTCTTCGAGTTCTACCTTCCAACTACTCACACCTTTCGCGAGAAACTCCTTCTCAAAAAAGGATCCATTCTTGGCAACAAAGACCTTGCCCTCGGATTTGTGATAGAAGGTATACCCAATCGTTTCCTTAGGGTATCCTATGAAGACGCATTTTTCCGCTTTGGGTTCGAGTTTATCCGGTTGAAGTTTCTTCACATAAACATCGCATCCCCAAACTTTAAGAAATGACAGCTTAGGTTTGTTTCCAAACCATAATTCATACGGTGTCTTTTCAACGGATTTAGATCGTGCCCTATTTAAAGTGAATGCAGCGGTTTCCAGTGCATAACCCCAAAATGACAGTGGCAAGTCAGTCAGAGACATCATAGATCGAACCATATCCAATAAAGTACGATTACGACGTTCTGACACACCATTACGTTGTGGTGTTCCGGCAGGCGTGAGTTGTGAAACTATTCCACGGTCTTTCATATGTGTGCTAAACTCGTAACTAAGATACTCTCCTCCACGGTCGGACCGCAGAAATTTGATCTTTCTGTTACGATGATTTTCCACTTCATTCTGAAATTCTTTGAACTTTTCAAAGGTTTCAGACTTATGTTTCATCAAATAGATATACCCGTATCTACTCAAATCATCCGTGAAAGTAACAAAATAACGATATCCACCTCGCGCCGACACACTCATTGGTCCACACACATCAGTATGTATGATTTCCAATAAATCTGTCGCCCGTTCCATTGAACCGGAAAACGGCGTTCTAGTCATCTTGCCCATAAGGCATGGCTCACATGTATCAAATGATTCAAAATTAAGTGATTCCAAAAGTCCATCAGAATGGAGTTTCTTCATGCGTTTAACGCCAATATGACCTAGACGGCAGTGCCACATATATGCAGATATATCATTATCAAGTTTAATCCTTTTAGCATCAACATTATGAATATGCGTAATACTACTATCGAGATCCAACAGAAATAAACCATTCAACATAGGTGCATGACCATAAAAGATATTATTCATATAAATCAAACAACCATTGTTTTCAGACTTAAACGAATAACCACTTTGCATCAAACATGATCCGGATACAATGTTCATGCTCAGTGCAGGCACCAAATAACAATTATTCAGGTTTATAACTAATACCAACGGCATATGGAGAGGTAGCGTTCCGACGGCGATCACATCAACTCTTGATCCATTGCCGACCCGCATCGTGACCTCATCCCTTGCTAGTTGTCGCTTGTTCCGCAGCCCCTGAACCGAGTTACATATATTAGCAACCGATCCCGTATCAAATATCCAGGTGCTACTGCGAGTACTAGTCAAGTACACATCAATAACATGTATATCACATATACCTTTGTTTGCCTTGCCGGCCTTCTTGTCCGCCAAATACTTGGGGCAGTTGCGCTTCCAATGGCCAGTCCCCTTGCAATAGTAGCACTCGGTGTCAGACTTAGGGCCAGCTCGGGGTTTCTTTTCAGGCGCGGCAACAGATTTGCCGCCCTTCTTTCCCTTCTGCTTGCCTTTCTTGTCCTTCTTGAAACCGGTGGTCTTATTGATCATCAACACTTGATGTTCTTTCCTAATCTCCACTTCTGCAGTCTTAAGCATTGACAGAAGCTCGGAAAGATACTTCTTCATGCCCTGCATATTATAGTTCATCACGAAGCTCTTGTAGCTAGGTGGCAGAGATTGGAGAACACGATGTATGCCTAAGTCATTGGGAATCGTTATTCCCAAGGATACAAGCTTATCGGCGTACCCAGACATTTTGAGTACGTGCTCACTAACGGAGCTGTTCTCTTCCATCATGTAGCTAAAGAACTTTTCAGAAGCATTATAACTCTCTACGGCAGCATGGGTATCGGAAATCATTTTCAATTCTCCCATGGTATCAAAGGCATTGCCATTTTCGAAATGTTTTCGAAGTTCTGGCTCTAGCCCATACAGTATGCCGCAATGAACTAAGTTGTGGTCCTCCTGACGAGTTATATAGACGTTCTTTTCCTCGTCAGGGGCATCAGGAGCTGGTGGGGGGCCTAGCGGCGCCTCTAGCACATATTGCTTTTGTGCAGCAGTGAGGAGAATCCTCAAATTCATAGCCCAGTTGGTGAAGTTGCTACCATTCGCAGCAAGCTTCTCTTTCTCCATGAACACATTGAAATTAAAAGCAGGTGGTGCCATCTACAACAGAATTTGTAAAATATATTTAGACTAAGTTTATGATAGATTGAGTTCAACTAATCCAAATTACTAATGAACTCCCACTCAAAAACGACATCCCTCGTGTCCTTTTGGTGATTACATGAACCAAATCCACTACACCAAGTCCGATCATCACGTGAGTCGGTGTAGCTTCAAAGGCAAGCATCTATATGGGCATCATATCAATTATATGACTCATGCTTAACCTTTCGGTCCGTGTTTCGAGGCCATGTCTGTACATGCTAGGCTCGTCAAGTAAGAACCTTAGTATTCGCGTGTGTAAAACTGTCTTACACCCACTGTATGAAAGCGTAGAGTCGAGAACACCCGATCATCACGTGATGCCTCAAAACACGATCCACAAAACGGTGCATACTTAAGGAAGAACACATTTTATCTTGATATCTAAATGAGGGATCATCTTATAATGCTACCAAAAGCGCCAAACTAGCAATATAAGATGCTAACATCTAATGTGTGAAGTGAGGTGATAAGGTCCATGCATTTGATCTCTATCATTTGCATCGTGGTATGATCTCTATCATTCCTTTGTGTGTAAGGCCAAGGTCTATGGAACTTACACGTTAAGTGAGTTGTAAGAGTATCTATCATACATCTACTTACAACAATACCATATCAAGACACTAGCCCAACAACGATCTAAACTAGACGCTTCTAATTTATCAATTGCAAGTTTTACGTGGCTTAGGGCTTTCGGAGATAGAACCGGTCTTACCTACGAACATGAACCACAACGAGGATAACCAAGTTATTAGCAACTCGTTGTAAATCAGATATTGACTATAGTAGGAGAGACAGACACCCGCTAGCCACTTATGCAAAACTAGTTGCATGTCAGTCGTGGAACCGGTCTCATGTACGATGACATGTAAGGTTGGTCCGGGCCGCTTCATCCCACTATGCCACCAATATCCAAAGTACATAGAAGATGTAATAACATGATCATCATCGCCCACATATAAACATATGTGTACTACCCGTGCAAAGCACCTACTCATAGATCAGACTCTGATACCACTGTTGGGTCCGCAGCATAGAAAACAAAATTTTTCCTACGATGAGAACTATACGCCAAGATCTATCTACTAGATACAGAGCAACGGGTGGACATACATCCATGGAGAACTTACCCTCGAAGACAACGAGTTTTGTTAACGAATAGGAACTCGTGGTTGATGTAGTCGTACGCTTGCCGATCTCAAGATCGTGTGGAAGTCCGAGCGCCGCAAATCAACAGCGTATCCGTCCTCGCACACATGTTCAAGCCACCGGACAACCTCCACCTCCTCGCTCCAGTGAATCAGCGGAAGCAGCAACTCCTTCCAAACGCAAGGCCATCGAGAATATGTATCTCGCTAATCCGAGACCATGGGGGAATATCTAGAGAGGGAGAGAGATCCTTCACGAGGATGTGTGATTTGTGAGAGGGGAGAGGGGGGCTTTATATAGGAGGGAGGGAGACCCCTCCCCTCCCATAGCCGGCGCATGAGGGGAGGGGACTCCTCCCCTCCTTCATTCATGTGGTGAACCTCCACTCACATAAACATGGCCTCCACCCAAAATCCCACTCACGTGTATTTAATTTCCACCAAATTAAATGCAACTCTCAATTAATAAAACTCTTTTATTTATTTTATTCAGAATTTTGTTAATTACTTTAATTAACAAACATTCACATAAAACCCCTTATAACATTTCAATATCACATGCAGAACCACTTTCTGCAATTTCACCCGAAATAATTCCGGTTTCTATCGAAACAATTCCTGTTTCTATCGAAACATTTCCTGCGCTTTGCAAACCTTTTGTCTGAAACATATGTGCTCCTAAATGGTGTCCGGTAACCCTTAAGTGTGTCACCCTACGTTCGTGAATAATACAGACATGATTGAGACTCCTCTCAGATCAATAATCAGAAGCGGGACCTGGAGATCCATACTGACTCCTGCATATTCAACGATGACTTCTGTGATCGTGAGAACCTTTAACGTCAGAAATTTAATCCCTTTGTCTCATGATATAATACATGTCCGAGATTCAATCATCGGTATCCAAATACCTAGTTTGATCTCGTTACCGACATGCACTCTTTTCTCGTTCCCGTGATATAACATTCTAGTGATCACATCACTTGCTTGCAAGCTATCTTAATGTGATATCACCGAGAGGGTCCAGAGTATATCTATCCGTCATCGGGATTGACAAATTCCACTCTTGATCCATGAGCCTCAACATAACACCTTCATAGCACTGAACCCACCTTTATGGTCACCCTGTTACGGTGTGACGTTTGATGTTATCAACATACTCTTCCGGTGTTAGCAATTAACATGATCTCATGGTCTAAGGACTAAGACTACTTTGTATGATGTTATAGCAATATAAACATATTGACTTGATCGCAATGCTATACTTCGGATGAATGTTCATCACATCATTTCACAAATGCTGCGACCTTGTTATTAACAACATCCAATGTCCATGATCAGGAAACCTTGATCATCTTGTTAATCAACAAGCTAGTTTATAAGAGAGGCATAACTAGGAACCCTTTTTGTTTATTAAACACACATGTATTGATGTTTCCTATCAATACAATTATAGCATGCAAAATAAACATCTATCATATACAAGGAATACATAAAATAACAACTTTATTATTGCCTCTCAGGGCATATTTCCTTCAGTCGCAGCAAGGCCTTCTAAGCCACCGCCTCGATGCATGTCCACCGTCCAGAGTCGCCACCCTGGCATCCACAACCCTCGACCACAAGGCCAACTAGTAGCTGCCATGCACCTGCCACACCCGAGTGTCGAGGACTCCAAAGGCAGCGCTTTCAAGAAGGCATCGGTACATATTGTCGCCATCGCCCGCTCCGAAGGAGCTGAGGTTTTCACCTGGAGGTCATTTGACACTCATGTCAGCATGATAGACAGCTTCACAATGACGCCTTTAGCAAGGGGAACGGCACCCAAGGGCACTGCCGTCATCAACAACGACTAGAGTCGCTACAAAGCTTTTGTCGGCATGTCTCTCCGCCACCAGGCCAGATGCCCGGGACGAAGGACACAAACAACCAAGAAGGGGACCTTGTCGTCGACCACCAAGCGCCACCAACCGTCACACCATCGAGGATCCCGGCCGCATCGATGAAATCCGGCCGAAGGACCGGATCGGCCCGCCCGTCGCGCCCCGAGCTCCTCTGCTGCTCTCAGGCCATCGTCGTGCTATCAGCACGCGCCGCCTGCACGCACACCACCTCACTGCCGCATCGCAGCACGCCAACCCGTGCCATCGCTCGGAAGACCCGAAGAGGCCCAGATCGGCCCTGCCTGGTGCGAGCCCACCGCCGGCACCGCCCGCCGAGGCCCAGATCCGTGCGCGCTGAAGCTCAGGAACCGAAGAGGGAGAGCCAGCCTCGCCGCCCAGCTGCACCGTGCCGTACCAGCTGGCCCCCGCGCGCCTGTGCACTAGCTCTGGTCGCGTCTTCCTCGCGTGTTTGCGCTGCCCCGTACCACCGCAGGCAGGCTGCCCCGCTCAGCACACCCCGCAGACGGGGAAGGAGAGGCCCGCCGTCGTGCGAAGCTGTCCGGGCTTTGCCCGGTGACGCTTGCCAACGACGGCGACATGGGAGGAGGGACGAGGAGATGTGACGGGGTGCGCCAGGCCGCTCACAGGGGGTGGCACGGGGCCGAGGAGGAATTATTGGGGAGGCCTTAGAGGCTCATGTTCTCGCACCTGTAAACACATTTTAAGGGTCGCATTTGTCCATTAGAGTTGCTCTTACTTCTTACTGTGGTTGGACGATACCCCGATCTTTTACCCTCTTTGTTCTTCGATGATGTAACTATTGTTAGAGATAATCAAACGGATATCTTTTGCACATTCTTTTAAAACAACTTTGCAAAGCTTAAGCGAGTCAATAGAAAGTGCAAATGTGCAATCGAGCATACCAAAATATAGAGAGTTTATTGCAAGAAAAAAACTTCTTTTGGGGGGAGATGAAGAAAAAGCGTTTAAAGGGCCGAAAACAATTCTTCTCCTGTCCTACAATGTACAGACGGCCCGGCCCAAAGCGATCCAGCCCTAGCATCCCACCCTCAGCCGCGCCGCTCATTATAAGTAGCACCCCAAACCCTAACCCGCACGCCCCAATCCCGCCGCCGCCCGAGCTCCTCTCGCTGTTCGCGCCGCCGCTGCAGCTGCAGGCAACCGTCGCCGCCGTCGCCGGAGCTAAACACACCGCCATCAGCCATGGGGCGCATGCACAGCCGCGGGTAACGACTCTCTTCCCATATCACCTAATGGTGTTGCTTTGCTTCAGTGGTTCATCTTGTCTGATGGCTGCTCCTTGACTGTGTGGCGCAGGAAGGGTATCTCGTCGTCGGCGCTGCCGTACAAGAGGACTCCCCCTGTCTGGGTCAAGACACCCATCGCCGAGGTAAGAGAGAACCTCCTCCTATATTCGTTTCGCTCTTCGATTTGGCGTACTTTTCTCGACTTGTGTGATTCTGATGTGCCTGTTTCGTGTGCAGGTTGATGAGTTGATCACAAAGGCTGCGAAGAAGGGGCAGATGCCCTCCCAGATCGGTGTTCTGCTCCGTGACCAGCACGGTATCCCCCTCGTCAAGAGTGTCACTGGAAGCAAGATTCTCCGCATCCTCAAGGCCCATGGTCAGATCCATCCCTTGTCAAACTAAACGCATTGTTCACGAGTATTTATGCTTGTACAATTGCATTGACGCTCTGGGATCTTGTGATGGTGTGTAGGTCTGGCCCCGGAAATCCCAGAGGACCTGTACTTCCTGATCAAGAAGGCTGTGGCCATTAGGAAGCATCTTGAGAGGAACAGGAAGGACAAGGACTCCAAATTCAGGCTCATTCTTGTCGAGAGCAGGATCCATCGCCTTGCCCGCTACTACAAGCGCACCAAGAAGCTCCCACCCACCTGGAAGTAGTAAGTCACTTGTCCCTTACCGTAGTTAAACAATACTGACATACATCATCAGAACAGTGTTTTAATTACTTTGTGTGAGATCAGATTAGCAACATTTGTGTGTTTGCTAAACTGACTAGGTGGAAATTCATTTTAGGGAAATGCTGCTTATCATGATATCCATTTCAGCTATTGCTTGCTTTTAGCACATGACGTTATGATTCTGTCATGTTAGTGTGTGTTCTGTATGCTCCTCTGTATGGTATCTTATCATATAAAATGTTGCTTGCCTAAGCATTCTTTTATAAGTTCTGTACTGCTATTGTTATATTTCTGCAGAATTGCAAATACATATCAAGTAGCCCTTGATTCTATCAAGGGTGTCATGTATGTGGAAAGTAGCTATGTAACTCTTTTTGTTAGGTCTAGGTGTCTCTAGGCAAACTCTGTAACTCCACATAAGAGGAACTTTTGGTTTTTATTTACAATGCATGTTATGTTTCCTATGGATGTGGTTTTATTTGTTAAGGTTAGGCGTGATATCCTGTCACAGTAAAGTTTATTTTCCAAGTTGGCACTAACATATTCAATCCAAGACTATTAGACCCCTTTCTGCATCCTCAGTTGTATTCTATCTACTCCCTCGGTCCCGAATTATATGTTGTCTAATTCACATGTATCTACACACTAAAACATCGATCGAGATCCTTCGGTGAAAATCATAACTAACTAACTTTGCGAGAAAAAACATCTAATTTGGGGCAGAGGAAGTAAAACTGTTTTTTTATGATTTTTCACTTGTGCTTGTATTTGCTCTGTCTCTTTTCATTCTAGTATGTTACCAATCGTTAATAGGGTGTAATCTGACAACTTATCCCTGCCTATTTGCAGTGAATCCACCACAGCCAGCACTCTGGTGGCTTAGGAGAGCTCTTCATCTGGCGTGCTCTTACATGCTTCAGGATTGGTCTTGTTCTAGATATCATCGATTTTATGTAATGCTTTTGAGTTTGGAGCGGGTTAGATGGACAAGAGACCAAATTTTCTATGTTTACCTGGGAGAATCTTATAAACCAATTTTGGTTTCTCAATTGTGTCTTATATTTAACATGCTTCCACATTTCGTCAGCTGCACTTAGCTATCATTATATTTGTGTTGTCTGCTGTGCTTGTGTTCGGTAACTGTCAGTTTCATATTCTTCTGATTATCCTCTCTTGACGAAGGAATTCTACCCTTTTTTCAAAGAAAATATTCCAGAGCTAGCTGTGTTTGAGATATCATGAAAAGCAAATGAATTTTAATGTGTTGTATTTGCAAGACAAAGAAGACTTTGTTAGTTCTACCCCAGGGAGGTAGGCATTTATCTGGACTGTCTCCTGATTCTGGATGTCAAGCCTGACGAGTTATTTTTTCTAGCCTGTCAGCGGCCACATGGCCTACGTTGGCCCTGATCGGAAGCACCTCCCGGCCATGGGTGATCTTGATGGATCCCAGCTTTGTCTCTGCCGCATGTTGCTGCTGTTCCTGCCACCCTCTCTGGCTGGGGTTCCTACCACCCTTTCTCACCGGAACCCTGCCTCTCTCTGTCGACCAGCGACCTTGCTGGTCCAGCCTCGTCTACCTCTGCTCCGCGCGCCTCCGCCTTTGGTCCCGTGGCCACCATTTGATCGTTAAGCTTGGGCAGCTCCGGACGACCACGCCCTCTGCTTCCTCAACATGCAGCACTTGATCTTGGCTTTTCCCATATCTATTTCACATTGCAAAATTCCCATTTCCACTAATTCCTTTTATATGCATACGCATCAACCTGTCTCGTACCTTCATTGGTTCTTCGGTTTTTGTTCCGTAGTCCTCTCTAGGTACGCATGTTTTTAGATCTTGATATTTTGGTTTGATTGCAGATTCATCCATTCACATATCAATTGGTTCAAAAAATAAAAATACAAGCACGAGTACTATTGTCTATTTGTGTCGGTAGCAAAGTTTTTTTTAGGAAAACGCTTAATATATTAAGCAAGCAAGCCGTCTCATTAAAAACCATCAATTCCTCTTAGGTACCTTGGTAGGAAAAAGAGTACGTCTCAAACTTGCTGCTAAAATTATAGTATCGTTACATCGTTTAAGATAGCGTCTAAAGCGAAGCTCGTCTCATTAAAAACCATCAATTCCTCTTAGGTACCTTGGTAGGAAAAAGAGTACGTCTCAAACTTGCTGCTAAAATTATAGTATCGTTACATCGTTTAAGATAGCGTCTAAAGCGAAGCTCGGGCGTTCATCGACCCAATTAAAAGACTCTTTTCTACTAAAGCCCTCTTTAGCTAGTAAACGAGCTACCTTATTCGCTTCCCTCGGACAATGGGCGAATGAAACAGTACCAATCAAAGCGACTTGATCAATACAGTCTGCAAATATAGCCGACAATTCGCTCCACCATGTTGGGAAAATGCCCTAGAGTCAATCATGGTTGATAATATTTCCCAATGTATTCATAAAGTTATAGTCCATGTATGAACCACTGATATGTATCATCGAATATGTGATTCGATTGTGGAACTATATATTCATGTTGTTCATGCTAATTGTCCTTGGTCATTGAAGTTGTGCTGGACACACAACTTAGACCAATGTGAAAGTCGGCAGATGACTAGGTTCCACTTGTCATGGGCATGGAGATGCTATTCCGACTTACATGGATTCGGCTAAAGAGTTTAGCGAGTCGGACTGACCCATATTGAGATGTAACGAACAAGTCGTCATTTGCATATCTCAATCAATGTAATCCTTAGACCTGAGGTTATTGCACAATCCGAGTTGAGGATCACCGACTTAGGTTCTGTCAAGCGCTGTTCCGTCACTGGGCAGTTATAAAGGCGGAGTTCGGGTCGACTGAGAATCAAGCTGCGTGATGTGAATAACCGAGATAGGATTTTGCCCCTCCGTCTGGAGAGATATTCTCTAGGCCCTCTCGGAAGATATGATTCAGAAAGCATGGCCATGCGTGACTCAGTTAAGTGTTAACTGAGGCAACCGACTAAGAGTTAGTCGGATGAATCACTTATCTCGGATCGAGAAAGAGAGTCGGACTATTTAAGGGATGACGATCATTCGCCTATAGTCCGACAAGATATATCGTGAGGGAAAAGGGACATAGACGAAAGCACATTGAAAGGCATATCGTCATGACTCTTTGGTACTTGAGAGTTGGCATGTTCTGCTAGGAGCCGCTACCAACTGATCGATCACGAGTGAGACTCGGATCGTGTCCGGTTCACCATGAGCCTGTCGGGTCACACACTTAAGAGCGGGAGTAAGTTTGGGTTAGACCCAAACAGGAAATCTATTTGGGTTGGACCCAAATAGAGACATGGACTTAGTTAGCAAGTGGGACTTGCAGTGGCTAATATAGGCCTTTTAGTGAATGTGCCACAAGTGAGTGGAACCCACTTTCACTCTCTATATAAGCTGGGGCGCAGGTGCTTATAGCACAAGGTTAGGTCACTCCATGTGTTGGAAACTCTAGCTCCATTCCGTCCTGTCGCCGCCGTACCAGACCTAGCAGTCCACCGCCGGTGCTCCTCCTCGTACGTGTGGATACTGGCGGAGGTGTTGTACGTTCAGCACTTCGACGATCGTGGAACCGGAACAGATCGTGAGGCGTGGAACAGGAAAGGATCGCGAGGACTGCACTGCATCAAGCGACGTGCTTCATCGATTCCGCAACTGCGCGTCTAGTGGTAATCCTCGTGGCCTTCTACCTGAGCTGGATCTTGGGATCACCGCGTAGGGAAAAAGTTTTGTTTATCTCTGCGTAGCCCTACACACCATACTTCTTCCCCTGAGCAAGCTTCAGTTATATCTGTTGAATCAGTTTCTGCTAGAAGATTATTACACCCCATCATGTGAGCCAAACCGAGGCCTTCCTTCATCGCCATCGCCTCTGCCATCATAGCCGAGGCCACATGTGGGATGTACTTAGAAGAAGCTGCAATAAAATCACCTTTATAATCACGAAGGATTGCACCAGTCGCTCCAGCTTTAGCATCTTTAAAGAAAGAAGCATCCACGTTGAATTTTACCTGTCTCGGTCCGGGTCTGACCCATTTAACTGCTCCGCCATTAGTTTGTTTCTTCGAAGCCCTTGCAGCGTTAGCTGCAATAGATAGAATAGACAGCTTACATTTAAATAATGGCAGAACGTCTTCATTGTGAGTTCGTCTGCGCCTAATCCACCAGATATACCAGCAGCATACGGAAACCACCTCTTTTAAATTGACAATCTGAAATCCCGCCAGGGAATTGTCTTCTAGGCGCAAGGTGTATTCTAGTACTGCTAACCCCGACCTGTCAAGTTGTACTGTATCATTGCTAACTCCATCCAAGCCCAACGCCATCGAGACTTCAGTCGCCCTGGGATAGTTAAATAAGAGATGAAGCACGTCTTCAGCACCTTGGTTACATATTGGACATGCACCACTGTCCCCAATATGACGGTTCGCCAGGATACTTTTCAGAGGTAAGATTCCGTGGAAAGCTCGCCAAGTAAAGATTTTAACCTTGCTTGGAATTTGAAGACCCCATAAAATCTTTCATACCGGATTAAAAATCGACTGGCCTGGTAATGCCAATTGGCCTACTGATGGGCCAAATTGATGCTTCCATTGTAGATAATACCCTGATCAAACTGTATATCGTCCATGTTTTGTAAAGCCCCACACCAGGAAATCCTCAAAACCTTGATCATTTAGCGGGATTTGAAGAATACAACCCACATCCACCGTATAGAATAATGTATTCAGCATATATTCATCCCAATGACTTGTAGTAGGATCAATCGGATCGGAAACGAGAAATAATTCTCATATTTGGGGAAGTTGGAATCCACGGATCGGTCCATATATTTATCTTTTGTCCATCACCTACCAGCCAAACACAACCTCTCTTAAAAGTAGTTATACCAGCCAGAATGCTTTGCCATGTAAAAGAGGAACCTGATTTTGGTCCAGCTTTTAGAATATCTCCATCTGGGTAATATTTAGCTCTTAACACCCGAGCACATAAAGATTCTGGGTTGGATATAAGTCTCCATACCTGTTTAGCAAGCAATGCAAGATTAAACGAGTGAAAATCTCGAAAGCCCATACCTCCATCTTTTTTGGGATAGCACAATTTCCACCATGCTAGCCATTGTATTTTGTTACTGTTTTCATCATCCCCCTACCAAAACTGAGCAATGGCGTCCATCATTTGCTTACAAACTCCTTTAGGGATAAGAAATACTGACATAGCATAAACTGGAATAGCCTGTGCGACAACCTTAAGGAGGATTTCTTTCCCTCCTATAGACAATATCTTCTCTTTCCAGCCATTTATCCTTTGAATAATCCTTTCAACAAAGTGTAAGAAGCAGTCACTTTTATTCGCTCCCACAAGATCCAGAAGCCCAAGGTATTTATCAAATAGTGCTTCAATATCAATGTGCTAGGTCTCGCAAATCTCTGTCCTCAACACAACATTAGTATTATGCGAGAATAAAATGCTTGACTTTGCCAAACTCACCAATTGCCCCGAGTTAGCACAATAGGTATCCAGATTTTGCTGTAATGAAGTTGCATTAGTCATATCCGCTTTCATGAGTATTAGAGAATCATCAACAAATAGTAGATGTGAAACTAATGGTGCATTTCTGCACACCCTAACCCCATCGATGCCACCAACTTCTTCTTCGTACAACAAGAGATTAGATAAACCTTTAGCACATATAAGGAACAAATAAGGAGAGAGAGGATCCCCTGCCGGAGACCTCTAGTAGGAGTAAACATCTCGGTAGGAAAGCTTGCGCCAAGAAGTATGTCTGTTATGAAAGTATTCTCATCATTCTCCCTATCCTTCCAGATTTTTTATCTCAACCATGCATGATCTGCACTGTTGTTTACAGTAGTGTTTTGTCCCGCCGCTCCCATACGACTAACTATGTCATTTTTAGGTGCACTATCTTATTGTTTGAACTGCACTTGACGGCCATTAAAAACGATTTTTTTATTTTCCTTTTTGAAGAAGAAAGTAATTTGATTATCCCATAGAATTATATATCCATGTTCTGTATTGGTAAGTGCGGATAGACCCACAAGGAGTTGACTATGGTTCATGCGATAACCCAGCATACCACTACAGGATGTAGTATACTATAGTCATTGACATAACACCAATAAAACACTGTTCCATTAGTATTACATCCGTACAATAAAAACATCACCGGTCCAAGACATGACTATAGATTACAACTCAGGACTTTACAGAAGATCCAGAATACAATCGTCAAAACAGTGAGGAAAACAAATATACAGAAGAAATTTAGAAACAACAACTCAAAGGCTATTCTAGACATAATACTACTAGTAATAATATTTATTCATTATGGCTTGCGATTGCTGCTAAAGCAACGCTCTACAGAAATAGGTTCTAGTATCTATGGATTTATTTATACTCTACTCTCCATCTTCTCTTTTATTGTCGCCGATGTAGTCGTTGACTTCGTTGATCCCCACCGGATATCTTCAACTCTTCAAAGTAGTTCTCCTCTTGAGTTCGGCATTGATTGCTCTGAGATCTAGCAAGGGTTAAGAAGATACGGTTGGATATGAGCGTACTCAGCAAGGTCACTGAAAAGGAGTGTTTGATGCATTATCTACAGCCATAGACCATAGGTCGTAGGCTATACAGGTTTTCGTAGACATTTATTCAAAGATTACTTTTATTCTATAAAATATGTCCATTAGCCTTCACAGGTTTACCAAAACTTCATGAAGCTCCTTTCCTTCCACATTCATAGCTCCTTCCCGGAACAGGGAGTAACATGATACAATTCTTATACTCTACAGAGGTGCGTTGCTTTACTCATAAGAAACCTTAGCCTTGTTGCACATCCAAGCCATGAGCTTGTCCACACTTCCTTGGTATGCGACCCAGTCTAAGATCTAAGCCATTCGTTGCCCTTCTCCGCGACTCCACATGACAACACGATCCTTCAAGCCGCAACATCTCTATTAAGCCCCCTTTCGGACCGCTATAACTCTGAAAGGCCCCTGAAGACTCTGTGAGCCGGTTGTGCCCCTGACAGGTTCCATTAAAATGACCGACCATACCTCCGGCAACCTCTCACAATATAATCTAGACACCAAAACCGCAGGGCTCTAAAGGTGTCCACCCATATGCTGGATCCGCACAAGGAATCCCATCATCACGTTAAGATCATCCGTTGATACATGAAAGGCAGAAGATCCATATGACTTTCCCGTCCCATAACAAGTCTTATGGTTAACGCGTATTATACGGCGCAAGAATAACTGACGGTATTGGTTGTTAATCCTAGATGATATATTTCCGTGCAATGGTGGTTCCATTACCAGTAATAATAGATTAATTGATCACCCTGGATCAGTAACCAGTAATTGAAGTTAATTATGAAAATAGTGTTTTCTGCCATCCTTTTCGAAATGCAGGTGATAACAATAATAGATTACAAATACTTGATAGAAAATAACCAAAGAACATGAGAAAGTGTGAACTTGCCTTTGTGATTATAAGATTTTGCAATCACGGCCTTCAAGAGAATATGAGATCCAATATCAGAAAATAACATAATTGGTCCGATAATGACTAATGTTTAAAGAAGTAAGATGATGTGATGCATAAGTAATGCCATGCATTTTATAAAACCCCAAAGTAACTCCCCACTAATGTAAATGAGCTTAGATGATTTCTTTAAGATTTGGTTTATCATTAAGTTTACTTTGCAAGCAAATATATCTTTAAGGAACTTAAGACTAACATACAAGATATAAAAGGTAAAGCACAACATTAATACAAAATTAAGGTTGATTGGTACCATGTAAATATTATGTAACTATTGTGAAAGTCCAGTATTGTGCAAAGTGACCCTGATCTGAACTCCTAGTATCATTCTAGTTGCAGTTCAGTAGGAGTTCATTGCTTGTCCACCCTGGTACAATTGCTTGTGTGTCTGGTTAAATCTATTGGATAAACTTGACAAGACCAGATGCTATGCCTGAATCTAGACCATGCCCATGATGCAAAGGTTGAGGCCCTATTTTAATATAATAATAGATAACACGTACTACTTGTGGCCCTCAAACTCTATGAGGAATTTGCCTAGCATATCTATGCCAACCGAGAGTTGTTCTTTGTATTTCTTTTTCCTATTTGGGATGCTACTATGTATGCTTATGCTAAAACTGATAAGAACATATACTATGGTGTACTCAAGCTGAGATGGTGATGTGGTTCGTTTTCCTGTTGGTGACCTTGGTCTATGAATACTTCTTTTTCTACGCCTGGTTGCTTCTCTTCCTTGATAAACTTGATCTGCTCTAGCTCCCCTTCTTGTACTGCCGGCCTACTCCTGTTATCTTCTAAATCACCTCCTTCTCCTTGCTGATTCCATGGGATCTTACTCTAGGTGATCCTGGTGATTTTGTGTGGACAATCCGGGAAGAACTAGATGTGTTCTTGGTGGCTTTGTTCAGCAGAAAGAACTGATTGTGTGAGCAAAAGAAGTGTTGTGGGGAATAAGAGGGAAGTGGTGGTTTGGGCCTTTCTAGCCACGGCTGGTGCTCTCCATTTGATGCCCTCTTGCCGTGTTGACAGCACACAACTCATGTGTGTGTGAGCTGCTTACTTGTGGGTCCCTCTCAGGTCCAAGTTTCAATGGCACGCTTTTAGATGGGCTCAAATATAAACTGGGATATTTTCCTAAAACTTGACTATTGTCTTTTACTACACAATGGTGAAACTTTCCCCATGCCTATAATGCTAGTTCTAAGGCAATATTCTGCGATAAGAGCAGAAACTTTAATTGGCCTCTTTTCTTTTAACACTTGATGAGGAACTAGACAGTGCACCGCACTGTCAAATCTAAGAGTAATTCTAATAAACTAACCCCTGTTTATTACTTGTTTTGTTTGTCTATTTCTCTTGTAGGGACAAAGATAATGGAAAATGAAGATATGAAAGATGAATAAAATGGATAAGTTTTAGTTTAGGATTAGTTTTAGGGTTTTTTATTTCGTCACCTTTTATAATTTTTTATTCTTTTATATAGAATCTTATTCTACTTTTGGATATTGTAAAGACAATACAATCTTATTTGTATGACAATAAAGTAAATGTTTTCTCCCTTATTGTAACTTGGAACTTGTAAATATTTATATCTTATTTATAAATATGAATTCAATTCTAATTGTATTATTGTAATTCAGTTAACATTTATAACTCGATTTTTATATACTGTTTGAATTGAAATATGTCATTTGAATATTCAAATTTTGAAATGCTTCCCTCCAAAAACAAAGAATTCAAAAAAGGTCATTTCGAAATTCATAGCACTCATCTTAAATGAGCTAAACCCAAGTTCATCGAAATGAGAGGAACTCCGATCTCTTTGTGATTTCAACAAACGCGCGGTTTTTTTCTGGATTTATAAATATATCCGGGAAGAACCAGAAGTGTTCTTGGTGGATTTGTTCACCATAAAGAACTAATTGTGTGAGCAAAAGAAGTGTTGTGGGGAATAAGTGGGAAGTGGTGGTTTGGGCTTTGCTAGCCATAGCTGGTGCTGTCCATTTGATGCCCTGTTACCATGTTGACAACACATAGCTCATGTGTGTGTGAGATGCTTACTTGTGAGTCCTTCTCAGGTCCAAGTTTCAATGCCAGACTTGTGGATGAGCTCAAATAGAAACTAGGGTATTTTCCTAAAACTTGACTATTTCCCCTTACTACACAATGGTGAAACTTTTCCCATGCCTATGTTGCTAGTTCTGAGGCAATATTATGTGATAAGAGCATATAATTTAATTGGCCCCTTTTCTTTTAAGTCTCGATGAGGAACTAGACAGTGCACCTCACTGTCAAATCTGAGAGTAATTCTAATAAACTAACCCCCTGTTTATTACTTGTTTTGTTTGTTTATTTCTCTTGTAGGGACAAAGATACTTGAAAATGAAGATATGAAAGATGGAGAAAATGGATAGGTTTTAGTTTAGGATTAGTTTTAGGGGTTTTCTTTCATCATTATTGTAATTTCCTTTTTATTATTTTATATAGAATCTTATTCTACTTTTGGATATTGTAAAGACAATGAAATCTTATTTGTATGACAATAAAGTAAATGTTTTCGCCCTCATTGTAACTTGGAACTTGTAAATATTTATATCTTATTTATAAATATGAATTCAATTCTAATTGCATTATTGTAATTCAATTAACATTTATAACTCGATTTTTATATACTGTTTGAATTCAAATATGTCATTTGAATATTCAAATTTTGAAATGCTTCCCTTCAAAAACAAAGAATTCAACAAAGGTCATTTTGAAATTCATAGCACTCATCTTAAATGAGCTAAACCCAAGTTCATCGAAATGAGAGGAACTCCGATCTCTTTGTGATTTCAACAAACGCACAATTTTTTTCCGGATTTTATGATGCATGAATGTAATGCACACAACCGTGGTGTATTTTTTCTGACCTACAACCCTGGAATGTTACAGTTCAATTGGATAATATGGTAGGCGATAGGAGGAGCACAAGATTATGAAATTACCAAGCAGTGTAGCATGCAGACTCGTAGGCCTAACATCATCGCACATGCCTTTTACATCGCATTGTTGATGCACGTGGAGCTACTACTTGATGTCGTCTGAAGGATATGAGATAATTGTAGTTTCTTTCTATATGATGCCGTATTATATGTTTTCGGCGAGGTAAATGATAAAGAATATAAGTTTAGTTAGAATATCATGTGGCAACCTTCATATACACAACATTAGTTTGCACGTGTGTTATGCTCACATGTATGTAAAAAACTTGAATCGGCCACGGCAACACAAAGGTATTTGGCTAGTTGTACTAACTTGGCATGGATTAAAGTCATCCCCATCCGACTGGACGGATTTCCATGAAGTGGACTGAGAGTGAAGAAAGGGTAATGAAAACAACGATCTTGGTGGGGATGGTGCCTGTAACACCCTCAAATCAGTCCTATGCAAGTTTTAGTTATTTTCGCCAAACCCGCATAGAAACGATTCAAAAACGCCCACCAGGCACTTTCGTGCGGGTGGAAAACGAAGTAATACCATTACACAACAGTCCTCGATGGGACCCACAGAACAAATATATATACAACAGCGACTCAACGAGTCAAAAATACAGATATACAATACAAAGATCCAAATCACCTTGAAAACGTTACAGCGTCTGAGTATGGACAAGATGCAAATGGGGCTAAGAGCCTGAAGAATAACCAATGGCGTCCATAACCCTGCCCAGGCCAAGCCGGAAGGGTAACCCTGCTAACGACGTCGATCTCAAACCTGCTAAAACAAAAGGGATGCCGACAAAGGGCAAAGGAAAAAGAGGAGCGTCAGTACTAAGGCCAGTACATGGCGAGGCTAGAATTCGACGGTCCTCGTCTACACATATATGGTGGACTGAAGCGGCAGCGCAACGACACTAAACAACCTATAGAGACTCTGTAATACTGACGGCTATCAGAGAGAGATAAGAGAGACCTATTCAGATCTAACCTGACACTAACACCAAACATACCCATCCTGGTATTCCCCCTCGAGACCAAACGAGGAAGTCAAGCCAAGGAAACTCACACGGTTGGCAGTTTTATTTAATCTTTCTAGGGCAGTTATCCAACTTACTAGTCATCTCAGATGTAAGTCAAATTATAACAGTAAACTTTAGTTATAGTTGTCTATGATCGAGAAACTGTGCTCCAAGTTGTCCATAACCGCGGACACGGCTTTCGAAAAGATTTAACCCTGCAGGGGTGCACCAAAGTATCCACACGCACTTCGACCCTTTTTGCCAGATCAATTAACATACACCCATCGGTATGTCGGCGGGGCCTAAGTCATGACGTTTCCCAGACCCAAAGTAAGTACATGGGAGGCCACCCCACTAAGCTACCCGCAACGAAGTCGGCCGGCTCCGAGGTGGACCCAGGGTTTGTGCCAATGGCTGTAAACGACTGGGAACCCGAAAGTGTGACTGGGCTTGTCGATACCGTTAAAAAATTCCACATCCTAAGCAGTACAGGTGCTCCACGCACAATCTTAAATAAAGCAGTAAAGTAATAAAGCCCCAAACTACTTGTGGCCCCCGGTACAGTACTTTGAAATCAGGTAGTAAGCCGATGGGGGTGCCCACACACCCCACCTGTGGTTAGCGCGCTCGATCTCGGAACAAGTGTCAAGAACTCGGGTGCTAGGGGACACCAGTGAGCGGTTAAAAAAACCAAATAATTACTATTACCCACCGGTGACTCTGCATTAACATTAATTAAAAAGTTGTAATTAGAACCATGATCAACGCCACCATTAAACATGTGTCAACCTCCCAACAACTGTGGAACAACGACGATGCGAAGCAACACCTGAGCAAGCAACTACGACTCGCAGGACCAATGTCTATCAAGCAACAGGTAATAGGAGGTGTACAAGGCAATATAATGGCTGCATGAATATAACTGGTGCACGGAAACTAAAGCATCGTGGCACGGATAGCAATAGATCAACAGGAGGAAATAAAGACTATAAATGCAAAATAGGTAGAAGGGAGAGAGATGCTCGTCTGGGAAACACTGCCGACGGATCTATCTGGAGAACTTGTCGATACTCGCATCCACTCAACGGCCTAATCCGCGAAGAAGCAAAGCACTAAAAGAAACACCGGATGTACTATTTAATACTACGGCAGAAGATCCGGCATGATTATGATATGATGCATGGCATGACAAGAAGCGATGCAATTAGGCAATATTAAGCGGAACCAGGGTCCCGACAATTAATAGAAGGTTCAAATTATTTAGATATCCTGCAATTTAAATGTAGTCTTAACAAGGCAAAATATGATATCGGTTCGCTACACAGATTTAAATGGAGTCCGGAATAAGACTAGAATAGCCCGTATATAGTCTCCATATTTAATTTTGGTGAATCGACTATACAACCCAAACCCACAAAACATGTATGCAAGCATGTACAATTTGATATGCAACAATTTTATACATATGGCAATTTATAAAATAGGGCTAGGAAAGGGTCACACACGTTTGGGTCGAAGAGTGGTGAAGAGACGGTCTTTGAGATGTAGTGAAGATAGCCAAAGAAATACTTGAGATAGAGGATGCTGGAAGCTGATCTTGTGAGAGAGGTGACGCCATCCAACCAACTGTCGGAGAACATCTTGTCGAAGGGGAGCCCGGTAGAGTGGTGGCAGAACAGAGGTCAACAGGCAGAAGTAGGCGTGGCCCATGCTCTCACGGGCATATGATCGAGCACGTAGCGAACAGACTCTGTCCCAAAAGCACAACAAGCTAAGCAAGACGGTCATAAAGCGGCACAACAGAATAAGCGCAGTGTACGCGGAAGAAGGATAATACGGTACCTGTGGACATTCACGCAGGATGAGCTGCAGCAGGCTTCCGTGGAGCAAGGTGGACAGGCGCGCTCGATTCAGTGCGCAGCATTGCGCTGCGGTCGAGAGGACATGGCGCCGGATTGGATGTTGTGGCAGCGAGGTGGGTGCCTGCTGGGTGGAGCGAAGGGGCACATCGGGGTCCGGCGCAATCAGCGCGCTAACTTGCGGCTGCTGCCAAAAGCAGGGCTAGCTGAAGCTGCTCCGGTATGAGGGCGCGGGAACAGGGGGAGTCCGGCACCGGTGATTTGGTGTGCGGAGCAGCCGGCTCCATGCGACGGTGAAGGGCCAAGCTGGTAGGTGCATGCGGCGGCAGGGAAAAAATCTATAGGAGCAAGGCGGGCATCTGGTCGGCTCTTGGTCGTGCGGCCAAGCATGGGGATCTACTGCTGCTGCGCATGAGAATGGCCTACCGCGATTGGACAGGGAGTGGAGCATGACAAGCTCACAGAAACGACAAGACGTGGCAAAGCAAAATTCAAAGCCGATCGAATCTGGTTGCTCCTAGCACCATGGATGAATGACGGTGAGCGCCTAGGCAGAGGTAGCACGACTGATTATCTTGGCCACCTTCGTGGAATCAAAGCCCCAGGCCAGCTCGATAGTTCGAGCACAGGGGTTGGAGCAGGCGAATCGAACGTGGAAACAAGGCAGCTTCCCGGCGCTTGAGAGAAAATAGAGTGGGGAATTTTTCAGATCCAGATTTGGAGGCTAGGATTTGGGTAGGAGCAAGAAGTGGATTGGGATATTTATATAGTCCAAAGTAGACTAGATGAGACTAGTTTTGGGCCAAAACTTTAGACGGGCTTTGCCTATTTTTATTATTAGTAAAATAAGAAAAACTCTTTTGTAGTCTTATAACGACCGGGAATATTATTTTGTTTAATTTTAAATTTAGAAACAAAAAAAGGATGGCTTTTTATATATCAAACCGTACGAATAATTTGGTAAACAAAGTACGGTGTTCAATAAAAATAATTTTTATGCTCAGAAAAAATGCAAGAAAAATATGCATGATCTAATGATGATGCACAAAATAAAAACAACAGGCGATTTTCTAGTAGTGGTTTTAGCGGGATGCCACAGTGCCTTCCTCAGATCCCCTCCACACACCGACCTCTCTTTTCTATCAGCAATATCTCTCGTCCAACGCATCCGGCAACGGCTTCTCCTAGTGCATCTTCCTCCTCTTCCCCCTCTCCTCTCCCCTCAATCCTCTGTTTCAATAGAGGCCTAAACAAACATGTTCGAAGACATGGATTAGAAGTGGAAATAGGATTGAAAGGGATCGGTTGTAGGATCTGGATTAACCAAAGCCATGTCTGAATCCGATCCATCATGGATTCAATCCCTTATAACCGAACGAGGCCTAAAACTTATACTTATGTGGATATATTGTCCCCTGCACACACTCTCCTTTTCTTCTCCTAACTTCAAAACTGACGAAGCCGTAGCCGGATGTATCCATGCTTGGACGTCGAGGCTCCTCAGTTGGTATTGAACTGATGGTGGCATCAAAACTCCCAGCGGTGTCACAAATCAAATATTTTTTCTCTCCAAATACTAATGTCGCTGTGAGGGCTGAAATTTGTGAAGCTCTACACATTGACACGTAGGCTCCCTCGGACAAATGTTTGGGCCTTCCTTCACTTGTGCAGGTGTGAGGACTGATTGCTTTGTACACTTTATTGAAAGAATCACTCAACATATTAATGGTTGGAAGGAAAGTAAATTATCTACTGTAAGGAAGTTCTTTTGAAGGCCGTGGCTCAAGCCATCTCTGTTTATGCTATATATGTCTTCCAAATCCCCAAGGGTGTATGCAAGAGAATGATGGACGTTATATCAAAATTCTGGTGGGTGACAATAATAATAATAGTTAATGAGATGCGTTGGTATGCTTGGTGGAAGCTTTGTTATCCTAAGAACGAAGGTGTCATGGAGCTCAGAGATTTCCATTCTTTTAATCTGGCTATATTGGCTAAGCGGGTTTGACTATTGATAAACAAGCTAGAATCACTCCGTGCCCGGGTATCACGTGAACCAGGCTCTTCCTTCACGTGGCAAAGTTTCATCGTCAAATTATCTACTTTCAAACCAGGATATGTGTGGAGAGTTGGAAACGGAGAGAAGATAAATATTTGGTGTAATTCATGGACAAACCAACTTGTGGTTGGGTGGCTAGGAGGGTGGTTGTACCCCTAGTCCACCAGAGTTTAAACCCCAGGTTTGACACTGTGTGTTGCATAAAAGGCGGAATATTTTTTCAGTGGGAGGCGACGTTTCCGTTGACAGCGAGGCGCCCGTGGTGATTTCGTCAATCTCAAGACCCGCTCTGCTGGCTCAGTCTACCGGAGGTGCTCATAGGGGTAGGGTGTGCGTGTGTGCGTTCATAGGGATGGGTGCATGTACGTGTTGTGAGCGTCTATGATTGTACTGTGTTTCTCAAAAAAAAAGAATAGGATGCCGAGAAGAGGTGTAGTCTATACCAAAGGGCGTGAGATTATTGATCTGAATACTAGAAGCTGGGATGAGGAATTAATTCGAAGCTTAGTTGGGCCAGTTGATGTAAACCGCATACTGTAGATCCCTTTGAATAACCGAGGGTTTTACAACTTCATTACTTGGAGCTATACGAAACATGGAAATACGGCGAGGTCAAATCTCCAATGGAGACACCGGTTTGGGCCAGGCGTTGGTGATCTGGCACTGCCCGGGTCCTTGGCTATCAACCCGGTGTAGAAGATCCTTTCGCAACTTAAAATATCAAGCAAGATTAAAAAAATTATCTAGCCTTCTCTACATATTATTATTCCTGCGAAGATTCTAGCCAACCGCTGTATTGGCACAACAAGTGAATGTCCAATCTGCAATCAAGGGCCGGAGGATATCAAACATCTTCGGTTTCAATGCCAAACTGGTAAGAACATCTACACTCGTTGGTGACCCCAGGCTATTTTCTGGCGTTATTTAGCGCCGGATGGAGGTAACTTTTGGTTTGGGGTTGTCCGAGTCCCAACCAGGATCCCGGATGGCCACCCCGAGTCAACAATTTGGATAAATTTTGGCAGAATTTTGACACAAATTGCGCACAAACAATTCTAAAATCCATAGTTCTGCTATTTTTGCTAAGTTTCGGCATAATTTTTTCATACGTAGTTCGGCCATTGTTCGCCGAGTTTCGACATAATTTTCACACGAATAATTTAGCAAAGCAAGCAAATAGTTCAACAAAGCAAGATCAAACTAGGTGTTGCATTTGAACCTCCACAGGTGATCCACCAGATTAAACTGTAGTTATTAATGCACTTGCGGGTCTCGGATCTCCTGACGCATAGCGACAAAGATAGGCCACGATGCAGGCACCTAGTGATCAGGCTCTTCAAGAGATTCCTGTCTGAAATATGGTTACTCCTGCTCGCCCTCAAGCACTTGCTCCGCCTGATCGCTCTCAGTGATCATGTTGTGTAAGATCACACATGCATTCATCACCTCCCATATTTGTTTTCTTGCGACCGGTCAGAGCGGGGAACCGGACAACTACAAATCAATCTTGGAGCACACCAAATGCCCGCTCCACATCCAAGCTTTTTATTACTTGGCAAAGTTGAAATACTTGCCAACAAGAGAGCTTCAGAAATGTTGACCATCTTGGATAGATGCCATCTACCATGTAGTATCCCTTGTTATAGTTCTGGTCATTGATCACATAGTACACCGGGGGATCATGACCCTCAACAAGCTCGAAGAAGACATGCGAGCACTGCATGACATTGATGTCGTTGTTGGATCCTGCCACACCAAAGAATGAGTGCTAAATCCAGAGATCATGTGTAGCCACTGCCTTAAGTACCACACTGCAACCTTCTTTGTGGCATCTGTACATTATCTGCTAGGAAAACAGACACTCTTTCAGTGCCAATGCATGTAGTCAATACTTCCAAGCATCCCAGAAAATCCTCTTGCTTCATTGATTGCTAGGATTCAAGTAGTGTCTTTAGCATTGGTTGATCTCAAGTATGTTGGTCTAAACACTACACTGTCCTGCATAACTTGTAGAAACATTGGATGGCGGTGGACTCGTCCATGCATAGATAGTCATCTTGTGTGTCACAGGAAGCTCCGTATGTGATCATCCTCATAGACACCGTGCACTTCTAGGGCGAGGAAAATCCCACCGTGCCGGTGCAGTCCTTCTTGCATCTGAAGTAGGGATCAAAGTCTCAGAGGGCATACACAATCTTGAGGACGAGCTTCCGACCCATCCTGAAATGACGCCGAAACGTCGCCTTGCCGTACAATCATCGACGAAGTAGTCGTCGTACAACATACAATAGCCCTCCATCCGCTGCTTCGACTTGCCTTTCCGACGTCCTAGCGCCGAGCCGTCGCGTCGTGGCTGTGCATCCCGCGCGTATACAGGCGAGGGTCACCATGAGCTCTTCATCATCATCCTCCATCGGTGCGGCGAACATCTTCTTATCGTCGTCAGAGTCCATGGCCGAGTAGGCAAAACGCCGAACACCTAGTGGGCGTGTTGGACGCGCAACTGGCCACGGAATTGCCGGTGACGCCAAACCACTACTCGAAAACGTGGCATGGAGGGGAAATGGAGGAGTGGTTCATATTTCTGGAGGCGTGGTGTGGCGAAGCGGAGAGGGGTGGTGGCGGCGGCGAAGTGGTGGCGAGGGTGGGGGAGAAGGAACTGGACGAGCGAGAGGAAAAATCTTTGCTTCCGTCGACAGAGCTGACCCACCCCCGTTTTCACTTCATCCGACGTCCACAGGCGAACCCCGGCGTGTTGAGTTTAATCTGTGTTTGCTGGATGGATTTTAGGCTCAACCCGGCGAAAAAACAGGCTCCTGAGGGCATGAGTGTGAGGATTTCGTCCATCCGTCAGTCAAAAAGGGCTCCTGGTGTCCGAGTGGAGATGCTCTAAGGATATGTGGCAGGCTCTACGTGCTGCGGAGGTGATCACTGATGCAATCTTGGAATATCTGCTCCGTCATCAGGATAACAAGTTGCCGAACTTTGACAACATTGGACTAAAAGAGTTGATTTCGGTTACTTTCTGGTATTTATGGTGGATCGGGAGGAGGTGTACACATAATATAGTGCAGATGTTCCTCCACAACCGCGGTGTAAAATGTCCATCCTGTCAATTGTGGCTAGTGCAGCTATAGTAGCAAGGGTTCAAAACAATGTTACTGAAGCTAGATGGACAAGGCCTAATCCCCATCAGGTAAAATTAAATGTGGACGCTTCTTTGAGTTCTTTCCATGCAGATATATGTTATGCGGCTGTTGGTGCGATTCTTCAAGACTACGAGTACAAGGGAAGCTACCAGTAAAATTTTGCCTCACATAGCATCAACACCGATTGCGGAAAGTATGGCGATGAGGGAAGGTCTTTCAGTCGCAAACAGGTTGGCTTGCAGCACGATCGTCGCTGTGAGGCTGTTTCGATGGTGAAAATTGAAGCCTGTACCGGCCAAGACTCCTTGGAATGATCGTGAACAATTTGACATTCATTATAACTCATATAAATGAGTATGGATTTAGAATTGCTGATAACATGAACAGGTTATAGGAGCAAGTATTTAGCATCAATGTCAACTTCTTGAAGTTTTTAAATTCAAAATGGGATAAAGCGTGAATAAGATAGGAGAACTCTATAACAGTTCTCAGTTCAAACATATTAAATGGAAATATAAGTTGGATGATTTGATTAACATCCTACTTTAAAACATACAACGATCCACATTTGAACAAGCTACAATGCAACTAGCCGAATTGGTGGACTGATTCAGCAGCTATATTTGCGGATTGTGCGGATCTTGCAACATCGTTTGGAAACATTATTTTTAGCACTGTCCGAGGGAAGCAAACAAAACTACTACACATGATCTAGCTAGAGTTTGTTTTACTAATAAAATTTCTTATAATTTGAACGATGAACCCCTAGTTTTTTATTAAATAGCCTCACAGAAGATGTAACTCTTTCTGATTATCAATAAAGCTCACAACAGAGCTGTGCCGTTTCCCTCAAAAGATCTCCAAGCGGCGTCAAACTTTGTGCTTCACTACATCGATTGAGTTGGGCGGCGTTTGACGCCCGGATATGAGTAGTATAACCGAAAATATACAATGTATAGAGAAGAAACGAAACTAGGAGCTCCTCTCATTGAGAAGATATATAGTGTGAACACTATAATGTGCTTTCTTCCTGCAATTTAATTTCAGATACAGGCGAAGAATTCAGCGTTCAAACGCGATTTGTTTGAATTCAGAACCGACAAATGCAGGGCAAAAGAACTGGAAGTCCTATGTTCCTATATATCTGCAGCATCGAAAATTCTGAAGCAATATATGAAATCAATCTAAGAGCACGCAGGAGATGTTGATGAGGGCTAGCATGGGCGGGAGAGACGAGCTGTTCCCCCGGCCGTCACTAAAAGCCGCCAAGGACGAGGTACTGTGGCCGCAGCGGCGGCACTGGTACTCTCCGTCGGGCGCTGAGATAAGCGCGCAGCTCGGCGTCCAAATGCGCCGCCGCGCTCCAGAGTGTGGCGCAGACGCGCGGCAGGTGGCGCAGCTGCGGCAGCACGAGGTTGAACGGCCACAGCAGGACCGAGAAGTGGAACGCGTGCGCGAACGCGCCAGCCGCGGTGACCGCGGCCGGCACGGCGAGCAGCACCACGTGCACCACCATCGCCGATCTCCGTTGCTTCCGCCGCCGAACCTATCCCTTGGCCGCTTCCATGGCGATTTTCTTGAGGTGGCGCTGCCGTTCCGTTACGACTGACCTGACTCGACGGCTGGCTGGCCATTAACGCAATTAACTAGGAGCCTTACTTGGAGCGTGCGAGGCGTGCAAGGATTAGTCAATGGCCGGCGATGGCGTGTACGGATTAGTCAATTGCCGGCGACGGCGATCGGGAGATGTTTAATACTAATAATGAAAGTTCCTTAATCGTATGGATTTCTCTTGATCGTGGACACGTACTGCTACGCCAGTCAGGAGTCGCTCTCACCCAGCACATTGTTGCTGCTTACAGCACGTTTCTGTACGTTTGCAGTAAGTGGAATTAGCGAGACATTTCGTGGTGTCAAATGGGACGGCCGATCGATCTCGATATTTCTTTCATGTGACACCGGCCGGCAGCCGTCCGTCCGTCCGTTCTTGGCACTGCTAACCATGGGAAGCGGTGAAGATGCTTCTCCTTGTTCAGCATCAGTTGCTAGTTCGTGGCTTATGGCTAAACATCGGTTGCTATGAAACGAGAGAATTCCTTAGTTAACACTACTTAAAATTTCAGTTCCCTATTAGACCTCGGAAAAAATATTTCCTACTTGACCCTAATATTTTAGGGGACTTTGTGGACTGGTGGATGCAGGCTTCCTTTTCTACCTCCGCGCCTTATGTAAGAGGACATCGTCGCTCATCATGTTAACGGCCTGGTGGATCTGAAAGCAGCGGAACGCGGTCGTCTTCGACAATGCGTCACCTAACATGTCCGACCTTCTCGACACGATTCGATCCGAGGCTCGTTCCTAGACTGCTGCCGGTGCGGTTGGCCTACGGGCCCTGCTCCCTGCAGTCCCATAGTCCTAGTGGGTTGAGTTGTGAGGGTGTCTGGCTCTCCGGAGCCGGTGTATATGCTAAACAGAACTCTCTTTTTCTATCAATGAATTGAAACGCAAAGTTTTTTGCGTTTTCGCGAAAAAAATATATTTTAGGGGACGTACAGTGATATATCAGGATAAAACAACATGAGTGGCTAGGGTGGAACGGTCAAGGCTCTCCTCCCCCGCAAAGAAAAAAAGAGGTGGCAGCTAGGGTGGAACCCTAGCCCACCGCCACCATCTGCACCTCGTCTTTGTCATCTATGATCGGAAATGGACTGGTCCCGTCTCCTCAGCTTGTCGCTCCAGTGGTGGAAGAAGGTGGGAACCTCGGACCTGCGCTCGACGCTATAAAAGGGTCCCTGAAGTTAGAGTTTGATCAACTGGCATTGACGCTATGCTTGCTATGGCAGCATTGTGCGGGACAAGAATAAGATATACCCGTCTCCTCGTCCACGTCTATCTATATTTGTATTTCAGTTCTGAAACGGTCAAGGCTCTCCTCTCCCGCAAATAAAAAAAAGTCGGCGGCTAGGGTGGAACTTGCGCCACCATTTGCGCCCTGTCTTTGTTGTCTACGATTGGAAATCGATGGCTCCCTGCCTCCACAACTTGCCGCTCCGGTGGCGGAGTGGGGACCTTGGACCTGCGGTCGTCGCTGTAAAATATTGGGTTCGCAGCATAGAAAACAAAAGAATCTACAATATGAATAACTAAGCACCAAGATCTGTCTAATACAATCAACGGGTGGATATACATCCATAAAGAACTTACCCTCGAAGAACTACCCAGATACAATTAGCACGTGACATCCCAAACCCAGCAGTTGTTGGCACTTTTATTTCATTCCATTGGAGTTGCGATACTTACTAGGCAGGTATAACTTGACACGATACACCCCAGTTCCACCAGTTGTTGGCACTTTTATTATCCTTTCCATTGTAGTGAAGCTGATTACTAGTTACATATTAAGTCAAATTTATAGCACTACTTTAGTTATGCTTGTCTATGATCGAGATACTATGCTCCAAGTCGTCCATAACCGCGGACACGGCTTTCAGAAAGATTTACCCTGCAGGGGTGCACAAATAGCAACATACACACGATCAACCTCGGAAAAACCAAATCAAAACCCAACGAGGCTTTCACGACAAAGCAATCACAGGATTTATAAAATATTTCAGGGGGCCACCCCACTAAGCTAACCGCAACGAAGTTGGCCAGCTCCGAAACGGACCCAGGGTTTGTGACGACGGCTATAAACGACTGGGAACGAAAGTGTGACTGAGCTTGTCGATACCGCGAAAATGTGGCACGATCCAAAACAGTACAGGTGCTCCACGCACAATATTAAATAAAGCAGTAAAGCATGGCATAAGTACATGATAGTAATAAAGCCCCAAACTAGTTTGTGGCCCCAAGAAATAAGAAATGAATCAAGCTCTGGCTAAGGGGGATTCATAGAGTCTCCTAGATGTGTATAGTGCGAATAATCAAGGAACATGTATCAAGTACTCGGGGCCTACGGGACACAAGTGGACATGGAAAACCAAATAGGATATATTGCCCACCAGTGCCTCTTTCATTAGTTATCCCAGCAATTTAATAGTTGTAATTAAAGCCATGATCATATCCACCATTAAGCATGTGTCAACCTTCAAACAACGGTGGAATAACAACGACGTGAAGCAGCACCTGAGCAAGCAACTACGACTCGCAAGGCCGACTGTCTATCAAACAACAGGGAATAGGATGTGTCCAAGGCAATATAGAGGCTGCAAGGAATATAATTGGTGCGCGAAACTAAAGCATCACAACAAGGATAGCAATAGATCAACAGGAGGAAGTAAAGACTATAAATGTAAAATAGGTAGAAAGAGGGAGAGTGCTCGCCTAGGAAAACACTGATGAAGATACATTATCCGAAGAACTTGTCGATACTCGCATCAACTCAATGTCCTAATCCGCGAAGAACCAAAGCTCTAAAAGAAACACCGGATGCACTATTTAATACTACGGCAGAAGATCGACATGTTCATGATATGATGCATGACATGACGAAGATGCGATGCGATGCGACTAGGCAATATTAAGCGGAACTGGGGTCCCGGCAATTAATTATATGATTCAAGTTGTTTAGATACCCCACAATTTAAATGTTGGATTAACGAGACAAAACATGACATTTTTTCACTATTTTTTTTAAATAGAGCCAATATAAGACTAGAAAAGTCCGCATATGATCTCCATAGTTAATTTAGGTGATTCATCGAAATAGCCCCAAACACCCACAATATGCATGTAAGTATGAACAATTTAATATGCAACAACTATATGTCATATATTATAAAATAGGGGTCTCGGATAGGGTCACACATTGGGTTTCGAAGATCTTGGGGGTTCGACGGGATCGGGTTCAGCGGGATCGGTCTTCGAGATCGGGGCTTTAAGGTTTTGGTCTTCGGGTCTTTGGACCCAGGGTCTTGGCGTCCGTGTAGGAGATCATGGCGTCCCGCGTTGGGGATCTTGTGGTCCGGGCTTCGGAGGTCTTGGGTTTCCATCTCAACAGCCTTCTGGTTCGGACTTGCCATTGAGGACGGTCTTGGCGAGATATCCTCGTTCGACACGGTTCTTCGGCTTCGCTTCAACCATCGGTCTCCGTCACCCGCTGCTCATCGATCTTGTCCATCGCGAGGGTCTAGAACAACCGGGTCAACATCACCACTTCTCTCACAACATTGTTACCATATTTGTACACGAGAACCACATCAGAACATATAGCACCATCTCCACTTCACATTACCGGAACAACACGGCCACCTTCACGATGTACAGTAGCAGAGGCGAGCGCAGGACCGGAGCTTGACGAGCTTGGGACCAAGGGCGGAGGCGAGGGACGACGAAACGAGGCGAGCACGAGGCGCTGCAGAGATGCTGCGGCTTTGCAGGGCAAGCGGAGCGGAGGTGCTCGCGGGTGGAGATGGATGAGGCCGGCGGTCGGTGGGGCGGCCACGAACATGGCGACAAAGGAGGAAATCACGGGCGACGATGGAGAAGGGGAGGTCGCGCGTGGCGACTCGGTCGATGGCGTTAGAGAGGAGCAGAAGTCACAGGGCGTCGGTGCCAGAGGCAGACGGGGAGGAGGCGGCCGACGCTGACGACCTGAGCGCGCGGGACGGAGGCGACGCCTCGTGCCTGAGAGGGAGGCGGCGGGGCACTGGGGAGCTCGAGGGAGAGAGCACGCCAGCGGCGGCGCCCTGGTCGAAGCTGAGGCGTCGGCGCACGGGGGAGGAGGTGAGCGGGGAGACCTGCGGCACAGGGCGGCTTGTGCTTGCCTGCAACAACGCTGGCGGTAGCGGGGATCGGAGCTTGCAGGGGAGGGGCTTGACGTGGGGCTCGACGACGGCCGGTGAAGAGGGAAGGTGGTGGCAGAGGATCTCGTAGGCGGGACGAGCGACGCCATGGTGGGGAAGGCCTGGTGGAGATGTTGGCCGGAGAGAGGAGGGTGCGGCGAGATCGAGAACGACCGGGGCAACGGGATCATGGGTGACTGCTGCCAAAGCAACAACGGCGCTTGGCAGGGGCGGTGGGGTTGGTGGGCTTCGCGCGAGAGAGAGGAGGGTGGGACCTGCGTGCGTGGACGCGTTAGTAAGAGAGACGTGCGGTGGCGGTTTCTCGCGGGATGTGGGCTGGTAGCGTGTGGGGTCGGTGGGGTGGCTGCGCGCTACATCGCGTGCGGAAGGGAGCGGTGTACCGCGCCGCGTAGTGTGCGTGCTTGTGTGGTGTTGTGCGGGTCGGTAGGTTAGGGTTTGGGTTAGGTCAGCTAGGGTTTGACTAGTTTGGGCCGGGTAGTAGGCAATTTGGTCTGGTTGGGCCTCTGGCCTGACCGGCTAGACTGCCTCCCCGGGGTTTTATAAAAACTATTTTATTATATATATTTGTTATTTTTTATTTTAAAGACCTTTGTAAATTATATTTAGACAAAACAAAAATATCCAGATGATGCCGAGGTTTTGATTTGAAATTAAGACAGGGTGATATTTAGAAAACAAAGATAGGCTTTTAGAAAATAGTTATAGGCACAAAGATGCATGATGACGATGATGCTCAAATGCAATGTGGCATGATGACATGAGCATGCTATCATGACGATGCACAAAGTAGTAAACAATTCAAGCGATTTTCTAGTAGTGGTTTTCCCGGGGTGCTACACAAGACCGTGATCGGAGGATGTGATGAGTATACAAGCAAATTAAGTTACTACCTCCATTCTTTCTCCTTAGGTCAACAGGTGCCGGAGTAGGAACTAGGGCCAGTGCCGTTGCGGGTGCTAGTAGCTTGATGTTGGTTACCTTCTGGGGGTGGGTAAGGGGACTGCGGGAGTGGTCAGAGAGGCATATGAGATGTGTACAAGCAAAATGGTTTCTTATACAACAATAACTCCTAGATAGAGATGAGAGTATACAAGCGAATTAAGTTACTACCTCTATTGTTTCTCCTACTGAGGTCAATAGCTTGATGCTGGCACCATTTTGGGTGATACATAAGGGGAAGCGGACTGCAGAAGTGGTCAGGGTCATATGATGAGTAACGACAATGGTGCAGAAGATTTAGTCACAAGTAAATCATTATAGGTTGTGATGAGTACAGAAGAAAATTAATTAGTACTACCTCTGTTCTTGGTCCTTTGGTCAACAGGTCTACAATGACGTGCAAGTATCTACCCAGGCTTGCTAAAATCGAATGTTACCTCGTCCCCCTGCTTCAGACCATTCTCACGGACATACTTGGACCAACCTCGGCCACCCAAATAGGTGGTGGCCATCGTCTAGGAGACATCCACATCATATAGTTGCCGCATGCCTTTAGGGCCCTCACTATATAGTGTTAGAAACTTTTCGTTTCCGAACATCTTGTTTATAATGGGGCGAGCAACACAAGGGACAACCTTCATGAGAAAATTGATAGAGAAGTTAGGCGACAGCAAAAAAAGTGAGATACAAGATCTTACATCAAGTCTGTCTAAACCACTTGGAATCGATACCTGATACCATGGGTACCCTTTGCAAAGGGTGGCCATGCACCATTTTTCTTCCCTCTGCCTTTGGAATGGCATACATGGGCCCCCTTTCAATCCACAAGCTTGACAAGAGGAGGGTAGCAGAAAGGGGTAAGCAGCTAGTGCGTGGTACTGATTGAAATTAAATGAAAAGGTTAAATTATGTAAAGAGCAAGTAAATCTAATAATATAAGACAAAACCATTGCTTGTAAAGCAAACATATTTGATTTTTGTGAACTTCTGATGAGCGTAAACATATAGTACTAGCTAATAACAATAATATGGAAAATCATAACATGTGAAATTCTGGATTTCCAAATTATACTCACTCATTAGAGAGGTCACTGCCCACATGGGTACTGTGTTGGCGCTTCCTCATTGTGTAGAGGATGTCCTCTTTTGGTGCGAGCATCAAAATCTATTAGTGTTTACAACAGCCTCAGCCTCTGCAGCAACACCTTCAATCTGCATAAATAGTAACATAGGTCAACAGTTCAATACTATGTAAAGTTTGACCATGTTTTTAGAAAAAATTATAATATGAATTATATATCCTTAGATACATCATGAAACATATATTCACGTCGTATGTATATAATATCATAGTTCTTGTTAGTTTTTGACTTTTTTCAAAAGTTTGGTCAAACTTTCTGTAGCTTGACTTTTCAAAAAATATATATGCCTTAAGCCTTGGGACGGAGGGAGTATAGTACATAGTAGTCATATACTGACTGTAGGAGACAGTCTGACAGATCCAGATCTGGATTCACATAAACACAGTGCCAGAATTAATAAAATCACACATATGTTCCTATACATCTGATAAGCATGCATGACACCAAGCGAGTAATACTTAAATATGACTGCGCCATGGTAATAAGGGTATTAAGAACAAATACCTTTCTATTTAAGCTGGGCCCTCCCAGCTGGTCGGTGGCCTTGCGTTTGTTTGGTGAGTAGTGGTACTGGCTGGATCCTGCGGCATGAGGGGGTACCATCTTGTTTGTCGCACCTGGAGCACCGCACGTTCGCAGGTATGTACCACCATGCTACGGTAAATGAAGAGGAGATGGTGTCATCGAGGCTTCCACAAAAACAAGATGCAGACAGAGATAACTTTTATCACAAGGATACATCCAGGTTGTAGCCAACCACTTTTAGCATTGGAAAGAATGGAAAAACGCAACGAATATACTGCTACATTACCTTTTTAGGAAACTTTAAAGGAGCTGACAGGACCATCCCTGTCTGTAGTGGCCATGCACGCCGCTGACCCATAGTTCTCCATACAGAATCTGACCAAAATCCATTGCTTATTACGAGTAGCAACTAAAGGTTACAGAAGTGAAGAACACCAAAATCGAACCCGACCAAATGCCCCAATTAGAACAACGGTGACCATGCCCTGATCCCGAATCCATATGAAATCAGTACCACCTCCCCCATCCCCCAACCCCCCCACCACCCCACCCCACCCAAATGACCCAATCGATCAGAGAAGAGGAAAAATATCCCGATTAGGTGATTTCGAGGTGAGCAATAAGCAAGAACTCCATAATCAAAGCATACCAAATACTACCACTCCTAGTACTAATAGTTCCCCAATGGCCCAACCGGAAGCAAATTAAGCAAAGCTGGATTTCGAGGTGAGCAAATACACCCACCTATTTCAACAAGAACTCCCCAATCGGAGGTTGCACCAGTTCCAACAGTTGCTTGCTGGATGGGAGCTAGCAAGTGATGGCTTCTTGTCTTGTCATCGGTACAAAGGCATGGGCAGGGGAGTAGTAGTACTAGTAGTAGTTGGGCTGGGCAGTACACTTTTTCTACAATAAGTATTTTTAAGTGGCAGTGGCGGGAACATTTTTCCGGGAGAGAATCCTGAATTTTTGATCCCAGCTATCACATGGTGGCCTACAACTGTTGCGGGACCCACGTCATGGGTGAGTTAAAGTGGGTCCCACATCAAGTGGGTGAGATAATTGACCGAGCCAACCTCCTCCTTCCCTTGGTACTAGTACTAGTTCTCTGGGTTTCTTTCCAAGGATAGAGAAAATCACCCCTTTTCGAATCAAATTGATCCCAACTTATTATCCTTTTGATGATTCGTCTCAGGGAGCAGTGGACAAGATGGCGGTAGTTGCAGCATAGGGCACCAGCGCTGGGGCCTAAAAAACAGTTTAGGAACCGATAAAATGATAAGCTCGGATTTTAGACTAGAAACACACACAAACACACATATATATATATATACTAATATACGAAATAGTTTCCAATTACAGTTTTGCTAACAAAGGCCTAGAAATCATAATAATGTAGTACCATATTATAGAACTACGACAGTATCGAACCAATCATGGGATAGCTCTACACCCCAAGAGTTTTGCAGCTGGGCTAGTGGTCATGAGACTACCTATACGGCACCAAAAGTACACCCCTGATGATCAGTAGCCTGAATCAAATCCATCCAGAAGCAGTGTACCTGATCAACAGCCTCAGGTGCAGGCTCATCAATGAACATGTCATCTTTGTTACCATCAAAGTCCTCTTCGGTTGTCTGCTTCTGCGATTAGTTGATTAACAGATACATTTATAGAGAAACATCAAAGACACACAACCTAAATATTTATCATTCTACAAATATACCTTGTCATCTGGCATAACGGTAGTACCAGAAATGAAACCCGTTTCATGCAGCTTGTGCTATTTCTCTCCTTCCCCTTCTATAGCACCCCGGTAAAACCAATACTAGAAAATCGCTTGGTGTTCTGTTTTGTGCATCATCATGACCGCATGCTCATGTCATCATGCCACATTGCATTTGAACATCGTCATGTCATCATGCATCTTTTGCCAAAAACTATTTTCTAAAAGCCTACCTTTGTTTTCTAAATGTCTCCCGTCTTTATGTCAAATCAAAACCTCGGTCCACCCGGATCTTTTATTTGTCTAAACTACTTTACAAAATAATTTTTCAAACTAAATAAAAATATAAACTATTTTTACCTGGGAGGCCGCCACCAGCCAGGCCCAAAGGCCCAGCTGGCAGCAACCTACTAACCAGATAACACCCAATCCTACCCAGACCAAACCCTAAAACCTAATCCCACTCTACCTACCCAGCCGCCGCCAGCGCCACACCCCCGCCGACCTGCGCGTGCACGCACACCACCTACCGCTACCCAGCCGCACCCACTCAGCGTCACACACGCACGCTCTCACTTGGGCCCCACCACCTTGTATCCTTCCGAAGCGAGCAAACCCAACCCACACTCGCTCGGTCAAGCTTGGCCCCACCTGACGGGATCGATCGATCCCATCGACGCAACCCCTCACGCGTTGGTCCCGCTCGCCCCGCATCCCACCTACCTTGCTTTCCCCTTGTTTCTCAAGCCCCGCCTATAAAGACCCAAACCTGGCTTGGTTTGAATCCCTGTGATTACAGTGCTAGTCCCTGGATCAAATAGCTAGCACCCACAGTTTTTAAGATGTAATATCAAGATACAAAGGTCATATTACATCGCATGATCCAGAATATGAATACTTTATTACATCCTCATAGCCATAGGCTATCTTATTACAAAGCAGAAGAATACAAGTAAAGCATGGAGTCCTTCGTCTTCATGTGCGACAGGCAAACATGTTGGGTGTAGACTCATAACCCCTATCATCAATCCTCACTCATCAATAGAATAACCTGCAACATGATAGGTTGCAGCCACAAAAAGGGTCAATACTTTGAATGTATTGGCAAGTGTCACTAGTTTGTGAATATAAGTTGGACTATCACTACATGCATATTTGGCTAAGTAGATCTTAGGCTCATTTGCAGAAAGCAACATGGTTTTATCCTATGTTTGAAAAAATATAGTTTTGATCTTTCAACAACCTTCTGAACTCCTTGGAAAACTCCAAGTGCTTCTACTCTCTTGTTGTCACCATCAAGTTTTACTTTGAGAAATTAGAATGTCGAGATCTTCCATAGCTTCAGGCCTTAGTTGCTCAGAATTGTCCATAACCGGGGACACGGCTAAGTACTTAGAATTTGATCTTCTGCAGAAGTTGTACACTTTACCCACAAGACACAATCTCGTCTTGACGCCACCAGTGGCCGCTGGATTAGTACTCACCAAGATGGAGTACCGGCAGATCGAGAATGTGACAAAGTCTTTCCATAGGAGTCCTCCCAATACATAATGCCAGCACATCTACCAGGCACCAATGCAAGGATAAACCTCCAATGCATAATTCTAGTTAACCTGAAGAGGTACCAATGCATGGGTCTCCCACTATGTAATTGACTAGGCCAGAGCCCATTTGGCATGTGGCTGTACACGAAAGCCACTATACGAGAAACATGTTCAATCTCTAAGTTCCTGGGTGGTGTTCTCCTAGTACACACACGGAAGAGATAGCCATAGACATGGTTCTCTTCGTTGCCACCTTATTCTCAACTGAGTAACCACTTTCCACCCAGGTGATTCATTGAGTACTTGTTTTATTATATAAAACATGTATTTTTCCAACTCCTCATACAGTCACAATATGGTATATTCTACCCCAAATCTATAGCAGGGCTAAGCATACTACCACTATGGTATTTCCACTAAGGAATATATAAAGGATATCCTAATAGGATATAGCATAGCATAGTATCATAGTAATCCTATCATGCATACTACAAAAATCCACTAAGTGTAATGAAAATAGTAGGACATGGATGATAGTGTCACTTGCCTTAGTAGTTGGTGGTGTTGGTACACTCTTTGCAGTAACACACTTGACAATCCACACAATCTATCAAACAAAACAACCAAGACAAAACATGCACAAGATCAACACTAATGGCAATACAAAAATCATGCAAAATATGCAAGCATGCAAGATGGCAATTTTTATTGTACAAATTGTTATAACAAAGGTTTTGAACAATACTAAGTATTCTCTGAACAATTTATAATTGCAAGATTACAAATGCAACCATTTGTGCAATTGTAATAATTAGCAATAATTTCTAGCATTTGGAAAGGCTAGACTCACTAAATAATTCCCATGCTAATAGGTATAGTTAACCAAATTTATATTTTGGTCTCACTAGACAGAGGGTTCAATTTGCAATCCATAGAAAAAGATTCACCCAAAAATAATTTACAAGACAATTTTTATGGTTAAAATACTCCTAAAAAGGTTCTGCCTAAAACTTCTATTTTACAGAAGCTAAAGGGTTAAATAATGCCTCAGCACCGAAGCTCTCATTTTTCTGAATCCATAGACACCAAATTTGTATTTTTCTGAATTGTGGATCAAAAGTTATGAAATTTCTAAGTTTAATACTAAATCTGCCTATTTTCTAATTTAAACAATAGCCTGGGCGACGTGGCATGTTCTTATTGGCTGGTACCGGTTCGGGCGGATCGGCAACGTGGGCCGTTGGATTTTAAGAGGAACTAACGGACCAGATCAGCTGATACCGTTTCGGCTAAGTGATCTATCTAAGCCGCTGGATTAAGATCAGACGGTGCTCAGCGCGTGGCCAAGAACTGGCGGCGCTGGCGACGGCGCACGACGGCGGTTCGTCGGGTGGGTGGCGCTCCGGAGGTTCTAGAGGGTCAGGGAGGCCGTGGACTATTACCAGCGATCACCGAGGTCGAGGTGGTCTCGGGGATGGTCGCGGTGGAGGGAGGGGCGCTCAGAGTTGCCGGGGATTCCTCGCCGGAGTACCTGCTGACGGTGGAGCTCGCGTCTCCGAGATGGTGTCATCGACCTGGGGCTCGAGCAGGTAAGGAAAATGGTCAGTGAGGTGCGCCAGGTCGTGTAGAATCTGGCTGTGGCCAAAAGAGGGCGGCGGGAACCTGCGACTCACCAGAACTCGTTGGTGAACGGCGGCGGTAGAAAAAACTCCGGTGATGACCGTGGCGTCGACCTGGGGCATGCCAACGCAAATTGAGGGGGTTAGCAGATGCGCTTGAGGATGGTGAATCTAACAGGGCAGAAAAGAGGGTGCAGGGCAGTGTGTTCTCGCCGGAATCCTCGCCGGAGCTCGCCGGCGACTGCGGTGGTCCGAGCTCGATTTCGAGCAGCCTAGGGGCTCTCAGGTGGTGGGGTGTGAGGGAAAATGGAGGGGAGTGAGTGGGGATTAAGAGGCCGTGGTCGGAGTGGCGATTAATACGGGAAACGGCCGAATTTGAGTTGATTTCAAAACGGCAGAGAAGGGGGAGGGGTGTTCGTCGTTCGGTGGAAGAAGGTGAGGTGGAGGGTGACGTGGAGTGGGGTCGAGCCGTCAGTGAGGGGGTGTGAGGAAGGGTCGGTGAGAAAGAGGGGGAAAGGGGAGTGCCGGGTGGCTTAGTGGGCTGGGGGTTGGGCCGAGCTGCTGCTGCTGTTTTTTTTCTCTTACAGTTTTTCTTTTTCTTTTTCTGTTTTCTTAAATAACTTTTGATTTAATGAATCAATTTGAATCAAACAATTTTCTAAAAATTTGTAAAACTCAAATTAGGTTTTTAGGGCATTATAGAACACATTTACTTTCCAACTCAAATTTTTCTAACCAAATTTATTCACTTTGGTTTTAATAGTTAATATTGCTTTTATTAATTCTATTCTCAAAATAATTCACATCTTTTTATCCATGGCTCCAAATTGGATGAAACCAATTTCTATTGTTTTATTGTTTTGCCCTTTATCTTTTTATCTCCCATAGGAGTTCTTTGGTTTAATATAAATATGAAGTATATCCATAATATTGTGTTGTTCTTAGTCTAATTAGAGTTTTAGGGTTTGAGATATTTTTCACTTCTCTTAGGTTTGTAAAATGCAACCAAGTCAAGATGCTCATGCATGCTTCATGATTTGGGATTTTAAAACATGCACACCACTTCACAAACAAAATCATTTTGTTTGGCTTGGGTTTGGAGGCATTATATTTAAATGTTCCAAAAGTTTTTGTTCCTTCTAAATTACAAAAGAATTTGATTCTTTTGTTTTGTTTAAAATTTTCACATTTCAAAATTTGGAAATTTTTGGGATGTGACATCGCCGCCGCTACTTGCTTCTCTGCAAACCGCCGCCGGCAGCTCGTCCTTCCTCGCCCCTGCGAGCTCGTCGGTCTGAGCGCCACCCCCTCGCCTCTCCCCGAGCCCTGCTTCCCTTGCGACCTGGCCGCCTGGAGTCTTGCTTCTCTGCCGCCGCCAGGCCTGCGGCTCCGTGCCCTCCTGCATCTCGCCCTCCTCTTCGTCCGCCCTGCTGCCCTAATGCCGTGAGCTCCTGCCGCCAGTGAGACCTCTACCGCGTGCTTCTGCAACCAGCGTTGCCGGCCGCCTCCACCTTGACTTCACCCACCCGCTGTGCTTCCTCTGCATGGCCTATCTCGACTCTGCTTCTCCAGGTCTCCGTGTGACCTCGCCCTGCGCCACCGCCAGAAGGAAGAAGCCTGCGGCTTGCTGCTCCTGTACCTGTCCCGCTGCCTCGCGTCGACCTTCCTAAGATGACCATTTGCTTTTGTTCTATATGAGTTTGCCATGCCTATCACCTGTTTGTGCCTTTGTCTAAAAGAGGAATCACCTGTCCCAGGAAATCAATTCAAGGCACTATCTATTTTTGTTGCTCCTCGGCTACTCCCATTACAACGCTTACCCAAGTCCACCACCGACAAAATATGGACGACATGGAACCCGATAGTGATGGCATTGGAAAACAAGACCTTCGACACGGAACGTCGAGTTCTCCATCTCGGACGACAAGCACGCCGACATGGAACGGAGACGCGAAGATCCCCGGACCCGAAGGTCGATCTTCATCATGGACGGATGAGGTCTCCTCCACATACCCGCCGACCTTCAATCATGGAATCCGAAGGCTCGATGCCTCTGAAGACCGATCCCGTCGAGACCGAACCTGAACCCACGGTGAACCCTCGGCATCCAAGATCTCCGGAACCGACATGTGGTCCCCTTTTCTGAGACCTCTATTTTTATAATATATGACATCCATCTTGTTGCATATTAAATTGCTCATGCTCGCATACATATTCATTTGTTTTGGGGTATTTAGTCGATTCACCTCACAATTAAATATGGAGGCCATATGCGGGCTATTCTAGTCATATAATGGCTCCATTTAAATTTGAGTGGCGAACCGGTGATATGTTTTGCCTTGTTAATACAACATTTAAATTGCGGGGCATCTAAATAACTTGAACCTTATATTTAATTATCGGGACCCCAGTTCCGCTTAATATTGCCTTGTCGCATCGCATCTTTTCCATGACTTGCATCATACATGCATCATGCTCGATTTTCTGCCGTAGTATTAAATAGTGCAGCCAATGTTTCTTCTAGTGCTTTGCTTCTCCACGGATTAGGCCGTTGAGTTGATGCAAGTATCGACAAGTTCTTTGGATAATGTATCTTCGGCAGTGTTTTCCAGGCGAGCATTCTCCCCATTTCTACCTATTTTGCATTTATAGTCTTTATTTCCTCCCGTTGATCTATTGCTATCCGTATCACGATGCTTTAGTGTTCCGTACCATATATTCAGTGCAGCCTTTTATATTGCCTTGGACACCTCCTATTACCTGTTGTTTGGTAGATAGATGGTCTTGCGAGTCGTAGTCGCTTGCTCAGGTGCGATCCCGTGTCATGAAGTACCACACAGTTGTTGGAATGTTGTCATATGATTTACGGTGGAGAGAATCATGACTTTAAATACAACTATTAAATTGCTAGGATAACTAATGAAAGAGGCACCAGCGGGCAATATATGCTATTGGTTTTCATGTCCACTTGTGTCCCGTAGGCCCCGAGTACTTGATACCTGTTCCCTGATTGTTCGCACTATCCACATCCGGGAGACCCTATGGATCCCCCTTAGCCAGAGCTTGATTCATTTCTTATTTCTTGGGGACACAAACTAGTTTGGGGCTTTATTACTATCCTGTACTTATGCCATGCTTTACTGCTTTATTTATGATTGTGCGTGGAGCACCTGTACTGTTTTGGATGCGGAGTGTTTTCGCGGTACCGACAAGCCCAGTCACACTTTCGGGTTCCCAGTCGTTTACAGCCATTGACACAAACCTTGGGTCTTTCTTGGAGCCGGCTAACTTCGTTGCGGGTAGCTTAATGGGGTGGACCCCTGAAATATTTTATGAATCCTATGATTGCTTTGTCGTGAAAGCCTCGTTGGGTTTTGATTTGGTTTTTCCGAGGTTGATCGTGTGTGTGTTGCTATTTGTGCACCCCTGCAGGGTAAATCTTTCTGAAAGCCATGTCCGCGGTTATGGACGACTTGGAGCATAGTATCTCGATCATAGACAAGCATAACTAAAGTAGTGCTATAAATTTGACTTAATATGTGACTAGTAATCACCTTCACTACAATGGAATGGATAATAAAAGTGCCAACAACTGGTGGAACTGGGGTGTATCGTGTCATGTTATACCTGCCTAGTAAGTATCGCAATTCCAATGGAATGAAATAAAAGTGCCAACAACTGCTAGGTTTGGGATGTCACATGCTAATTATATCTGACTAGTAAGTACTGCAACTACAACTGAATGGTTAACTAAAACTACCCACTACTTATGCTATCAGGATGACTCATGCTATCTATATCTGAACAGCAAGTGGTGCAACTATAAAATAATGAATAAAACTTCCAACTATGTGAGTTCCTTGGTTTGGCTTCCTCGTTTGGTCTCAAGGGGGAAATACTAGGATGGGTATGATTGGTTTTAGTATCAGGTTGGTCATGAATAGGTCTCTCTTATCCCTCTCTAATAGCCGACATTTGCATCGAGTCTCTATAGGTTCTTTAGTGCATGTGCGCTGCCGCTTCAGTCCACCATACCTATGTTGGCGAGAGCCGCCGAATTCTAGCCTCGCCGTGTACTGGCCTCAGTACTGACCGCTCCCTTTTTCCTTTGCCCTTTTTTGGCACCCCTTTTGTTTTCGAAGGTATGAGATCGACGTCGTTAGCAGGGTTACCCTTTCGGCTTGGCCTGGGCAGGGTTACATACGCCATTGGTTATTCTTCAGGGCTCTTAGCCCCATTTGCATCTTACCCGTACTCGGATGTTGTATCGTTTTCAAGGTGATTTGGATCTTTGTATTGTATATCTGTATTCTTGACTCATGGAGTTGTTGTATATATATGTTCTGTGGGTTCCATCGTGGATATTGTGTAATGGTATTACTTCGTTTTTCCACCCGCACGCTAGTGCCTGGTGGGCATCTTTGAATCGTTTCTATACGGGTTTGGCGGGAATCGCTAAAACTTGCATAGGGCCGATTCGAGGGTGTTACACCTTCTCCAAGTTGATCGAGATGCTCAGGAGCTGCCTCTATCAGTTGATCAACATCTGCATCCCCTACTTGATCTTGATGATAAAGATGTGCTTCCCCCGGTTCATATGGAGGATCATAAGGTTCACCATGAAATACCCATCTAACATATGTTCTTAGCATCCCAAATGTAAAAATATGGTCTTCCACTATACTTTGAGGCAGAACCCTACGATTCGCACACAACCAGCAGGGGCAATGTACTTTTGAGTTGTCACAATGAGCTCTAACAAACCCCATAAATCATAGAACACGAAGGATATGTTTAGCACTGCCTAATGGAGCAATCTCTATCCAAAATCTGCCCATATGTTTAATTATGACATACAAGGTTGGTTATTATTAAAATAAAACTAGGAAACATATATATGGAGTACAAAAACTATATATGCCTATGCATTTCAGCAAACATATTGACAACAAAAATCGCCGACGGTATTTAGGAACACAGATCGAGCACAGAATAAACTATGACCATGCAGATTGCGGACAAATTAAACTATGTATTTGAGGAGGTAGATAGGGTGAAAGGGCAATAAAATGCCAACAAGATCGAGCTAGAGATAGAAGGACTACCGTGGGATCGATGTGCCCACCGGTGCGTCTGAAGAAGACCGACGAGTAGGGAAAGCTTCTTCGTGTATAGTGGTGATGTGGAGTGGCCGTGAGCGCGTCTGTTTTGTGGGAAAGGGGCTGAGGACCTAGGCGGCGGAGGGTGGAAGTTTTTACACATCGTGAAGGGGTGGTGTGGCGCCCCGCTAAAACCACTACTAGAAAATTGCTGTGTTTTTGTGCATTGCATCATCATGACCGCATGCTCATGTCATCATGCCACATTGCATTTGAGCATCGTCATCATCTTGGATGGTTTGTTTAAAAACTATTTTCGAAAAGCCTGGTTTTGTTTTCTAAACGTCCCGTCTTTATTTCAAATTAAAACCTGGATATCCGGATTATTTTGTTTCGTCTAAAAACAGATTCTAAAAGCCTTGCTGTTAACGAATAAAATTATTTATATTATTTTAGGGGGCAGCCGAACCGGGCCGAACCGACCCAGCCGGCCACCCCCAGTAAAACAAAAACCAGAACAAATCCTAGTCTAAACCCAACCCATCTCCCCACCTACCCTAATCCCTCTCTCTCTCTCCCTAGCCCCACCTCGCCACCTGCCGACAGCCACCTTCCCACACCGCATGCACCACAAGCATCCACCCGCCTCCCCTTATCCTCATCGCCACCTCACCCCGCCCAATCGCAGCGCGCCACCTCACCTCCCTGGCTCCACCCCACCTCCTCTCCACACACACCGCCCGCTCACCCTCCTGTCAACCCGACCAACTCCACCCGCGCGCACATCCCCAAGCCCCGGCCCACCACTCCCCTGCCTCGCACCGGCACGCACGCCTCGCATGGGAATTTCCCCTGCTCCCGTTTCTCACGCACGCCTGTTCCCGACACCCGGCCCCACTCCTGCAGCGACCTGCTCCCGGCCCATCTTCCTCCTCGCCATCTCCCCACACATCCCGCCTCCATCCTCGCCGCTACAGGGGCCCCCGCCGCCGCTCAGCTCGCCTATCCCCGTACAGCAGCGGCGCCCTCACCGTCGCGTCCCCTGCCGCCTCGGCCCGCCATCCTCGCCATCCCCTGCTGGGGACGCGTCCCCTTCCGGCCCGAGCTCCGTTTCGCCACCGTCAGCCTCCGATGGCTTCGCCCTCCGCAGCGGCCGCCGGTTCCCCGTCCCCTTTCCTCCCCGCGCGCAGCGCTTCTTCCGAGGCCGCCGGTGTCTCCACGTCCTCTAAGCCCGCGCCTCTGCCAGCGAGCAGCGCCTCCGCGTCGTTCCTGTGTCAAGCACGACCCTCCTCGCTCCGTCCTTTGCCGGTGCCCATCCACGGCCTGCACCAAGTCATGTTGGCCACCAACCCCGCCTTGGGGTTATCTTGTGTTTCCGATGCGCTCCAGATGTCGTGTAGGGGCTACCTGTGTGTTTGTTTTCCTTCAGTTGCCACACGTTAAACCATGCCTCCCCGAGTAACCATGCCGAACCAAGACCTACCGATGTCGAGAACCGAGGTCGACACCGACAAACAAGTCCCGAAGCCCGAGTTCTTCACCGACAAACCAAGATGGAACCACAAGACCATCGACTCCACACCCGAGTCTGGCACCGACACCCGAGAACCTCAACAAATGACGCCAAGATCAACATCATGGATCCACCGGGCGAGACCTCGAAGGCCATCGACGCATGAAGATGTACCCTCAGAATTCCGAGGAGATCGGCAAGAACACCTACACGGACGCCAAGACCCGGATTCGAAGACCGTCAAGATCGCCACCGGAACGCCAAGTTCTTCATCCCGAACGCCAAGACCAACCCGATACGTGGACCCGACAAGATCTTCGCGATGACAAGATCTACTTCACGGGCACCGAGCGTCAAGATCGCCTTCACGGAAAACCGCAAGACCTCCTTCCTGGGATTCGAGGACCGAACCCTCGGCACGCCAAGATCTTCTCCTATGAACGCCATGATCTCCTTCACAGATCCGAAGACCCTGAACCCCGGAGTCCGAACCTCGTTTCCCATCGAACCTTGAGACCCGACCCCGAACCCCCGGAACCCAAGACCTTCCGAACCCAGATATGTGACCCTAATCCTCTATTTTTATAATATGACATATACCTATCGCATCATTAAATCATCATGCTTGCATACATGTCATCTGGTGGGTTGGGTTAAATAGTCGATTCACCTAAATTAAATATGGAGTCTATATGCAGGCTATTCTAGTCTTATATTGGCCCCATTTAATTTTGTGTAGCGAACCGATACCATGTTTTGCCTTGTTAATACCACATTTAAAATGCGGGGTATATAAATAACTCGAACCTATTAATTAATTGTCGGGACCCCGGTTCCGCTTAATACTGCCTAATTGCACCGCATCTGCATCATATCATAATCATGCCGGATATTTTGCCATAGTATTAAATAGTGCATCCGGTGTTTGTTCTAGTGTTTGCTTCTCCGCGGATTAGGCCGATGAGTTGATGCGAGTATCGACAAGTTCTCCGGATATGATCTGTCGGCAGTGTTTCCCAGGTGAGCATTCTCCCCCTTTCTACCTATTTTGCATTTATAGTCTTTATTTCCTCCTGTTGATCTATTGCTATCTGTGTCGTGATGCTTAGTGTTCCGTACCAGATATATCCCTTGTAGCCTTTATATTGCCTTGGACACATCCTATTGCCTGTTGTTTGACAAATAGTCGGCCTTGCGAGTTGTAGTTTCTTGCTCTTGTGCTGCTTCGCGTCGTTGTTGTTCCACCGTTATTGGAAGGTTGGCACATGCTTAATGGTGGAGATGATCATGACTTTAAATACAACTATTAAATTCCTGGAAATAGGTATAACTAATGCAGAGGCATCGGTGGGCAATAGATGTTATTTGGTTCTTCCACGCTCACTTGTGTCCCGTAGGACCCCGAGTACTTGATACCTGTTCCTTGACTATCGCACTATCCGCATATGGGACCATGAATCCCCTTAGCCAGAGCTTGATTCATTCTTATTTCTTGGGGCCACAAAGTAGTTTGGGGATTTATTACTATCCTATACCTATGCCATGCTTTACTGCTTTATTTAAGATTGTGCGTGGAGCACTTGTACTGTTTTGGATCGTGCCACGTTTTTGCGGTATCGACAAGCCCAGTCACACTTTCGGGTTCCCAGTCATTTACAACCGTCGTCACAAACCCTGGGTCCGTTCCGAAGCCGGCCAACTTCGTTGCGGGTAGCTTAGTGGGGTGGCCCCCTGAAATATTTTATGAATCCTGTGATTGCTTTGTCGTGAAAGCCTCGTTGGGTTTTGATTTGGTTTTTCCGAGGTTGATCGTGTGTGTCTTGCTATTTGTGCACCCCTGCAGGGTAAATCTTTCTGAAAGCCGTGTCCACGGTTATGGACGACTTGGAGCACAGTATCTCGATCATAGACAAGCATAACTAAAGTAGTGCTATAAATTTGACTTAATATGTGACTAGTAATCAGATTTACAACAATGGAATGGATAATAAAAGTGCCAACAACTGGTGGAACTGGTGTGCATCGTGTCATGTTATACCTGCCTAGTAAGTATCGCAACTCCAATGGAATGAAATAAAAGTGCCAACAACTGCTGGGATTGGGATGTCACATGCTAATTGTATCTGACTACTAAGTACTGCAACTACCACTGAATGGTTAACTAAAACTGCCCACTACTTATGCTATCAGGATGACTCTTGCTATCTATATCTGATTAGTAAGAGCTTCAACTATAACGGAATGAATAAAACTGCCAACTGTGTGAGTTTCTCGGTTTGACTTCCTTGTTTGGTCTCGAGGGGGAATACCAAGATGGGTATGATTGGTGTTAGTATAAGGTTGGTTCCGAATAGGTCTTTCTTATCTCTCTCTAATAGCCGACAGTTAATCGAGTCTCTATAGGTTGTTTAGTGCATGCTGCGCTGCCGCTTCAGTCCACTATACCTATGTAGGCGAGAGCCGCCGAATTCTAGCCTCGCCATGTACTGGCCTCAGTACTGACGCTCCTCTTTTTTCCTTTGCCCTTTGTCGTCACCCCTTTGTTTTAGCAGGTTTGAGATCGACGTCGTTAGCAGGGTTACCCTTCCGGCTTGGCCTGGGCAGGGTTATGGACGCCATTGGTTATTCGTCAGGGCTCTTAGCCCCATTTGCATCTTGTCCGTACTCGGACGCTGTATCGCTTTCAAGGTGATTTGGATCTTTGTATTGTATATTTGTATTCTTGACTCGTTGAGTCGCTATTGTATATATATCTGTTCTGTGGGTCCCATCGAGGACTGTTGTGTAATGGTATTACTTCGTTTTCCACCCGCACGAAAGTGCCTGGTGGGCGTCCTTGAATCATTTCTATGCGGGTTTGGCGGGAAGCGCTAAAACTTGCATAGGGCCGATTCAAGGGTGTTACAGGTGGGGAGGGATAACTTTGGAAATTCTGACCTACCCTACTTTGGGCACCACCATATACGTGGCCCACCTACCAGTCACCACAGATCAAAATTGATCCAAAATTTGTCAAAATATAAGTTCATGTTTTACCATGGAAACTAATGCACATAGCATTGCACTTTGCGAGCGAATGGCCTTATTTCAACATATATTTAATTTCAGCATCTTTAGCTAGGAAGCTTGGAAACTCATGAAAGTAGGGAATTATCCATCAAATGTGGAATCTCCTTTGTAAACAATTGCTTGAAATGCCTAGATGCACCGATCTACCAAATATGGACACGTTTGTAAGCTTGGTTGGCGAAGATGTTTCAATGTACGGAGTAGTACAAAACATGAAAAAGGTATAGAAACTGTGGCTGTGACCTTGATCCTCTTGTTTGAAAGCCTTGAATTAATGTTCATCAATTTTGGCAGATGTCTATAAAAACTCATTAAATGCTGGAAAGCATACAGGCATGTGGGTCTATCTGACGGGGACATCATCACAAGTGGGAGTAGCGTACCTTAGAAGCTTCAACTTCAAAATTTCGGCAGAGCGCCGAAATATCCCGCCCACCCATTCAAACATCCCGCCCATCCAACCCCAAAAATTATTTTATTGCACAAATTTAGCCTGAAAGCTTGAAAGGGCATTATACATTGTGTGAAAAAGGGGGCGATGGCATTTTGAGCCATCATCTTTGTAGTTGCTTCACAACAAAACACATTGTTGTTACTTGGAAATTCGAAAATAAGCTTCAAATTTGGAACTAGACATATTGGTTGATTTGGAAAGATGCACTGATCTACCAAATACGGACACGTCACCATAAACTATTTCCATGACTTTGGTCACCTTTTTTTTGGATGATGGTCATCTTCTTGAAAGCCTTAAATTGTTCGACAATTTCAGCAAATGCCAAGAATCTCGTTTAAATGCTGGGAAGCAACTCTTGCTGGCTGTGGGTCTAGACGGTGACAGCGCGTCTGAGAGGCCCCACGCTAGAGTAGTGTATGCTAGAAGCTTTGACCTCAAATTTTGGTATGTCGCCCAAACATTGCACCCATCTATTAAAATATCCTGCACATCCATTCAAACATGCTTCACCTCTTTGTAGAATGCAAAATTTGTCTTCTATCCCTGATCCGGAAACAAGAGTCTGAGGGAGGGCTGCAATAACAGAGGGATATAGGTGGTAAATTTGCGTTCTCCCAAGTGCATCACCCCATCGACTTTTCTAGCCCTTCTTCAATATTTACCTTCCTGCCCACTCCGACCTACACCGACTTTTTGGACCCACTATGCAAGTGACCCACATGTTAGTGAGCCAGAATTACGTGAAGTAGATATTCCCATCGATTGCTGTTCAAAATTCGAACATTTTTTGCTAAACCGAGATAAAATCATTAAAATCATCCAACCTAGCTTATACTATCATTCCACTATTTCAGAGTAAAAGCTAAAAAAACAAAGCCAAAAACACGTTCCTAGCTTTATAAGCCAAAAATCGAAAGCCAGAATTAAAGCCCAACCAAACAGTGCCTAAATCTCAAGGAACTCTTGGTGTTTCTCCCTTATTTTAGTACTTGGGTACCTTCAATTTTATTTAACAAAAAATATGACCAAGCAGAGTATCATCGACTTGTAGATCAATTTTTGAGATACTTCGATTAAATTGCGGTTACACCATTCTGTTCCACGAATATATATAACCATAAAGTTTGAAAATATTATTGAGAACTCACGGAATCTTAAACCATAAAATCTAAACCCCTAAACCCTGACCAAGCAGGTATCGTGTAACTATAGATCAAAATTTGAGATACTTTTGTTAAATTTGGTAACACCATTCTATTCCACGAATATAAGCATAAAGCTTGAAGATTATTGAAAATTCCCAAAACCCTGATCCCTAGCTAAACCCCTAAAACCCAAACCCTAAACCGCTATACCCCAAAACCTGACCAAGCACGTAGCATGCACTTATATATCAAAATTTGAGATACTTTCGTTAAATTGGGTAACGCCATTCTATTTGATGAATATAAGCATAAATCCTGAGCATTAACGAAAATTCCCTAAACCCTAAAACCCTCAGCCCAAAAACCTAACCAAGCAAGTGTCATGCACTGATAGATCAAAATTTGAGATACTTTCATTAAATCAGGTAACGCCATTCTATTAGACGAATATAAGCATAAATTCTAAGCATTACCAAAAATTCTCTAAACCCTAAACCTTAAACAACCCATAAAACTATGCTGTAAAACCCTAAACCCTAAACCCTCAACCCATAAACCCTAACCAAGCAGGTACCGTGCACTTATATATCAAAATTTGAGATACTTTCATTAAATTGCGGTAACACCATTCTATTACACGAATATAAGCATAAAGCTTGAACATTATTTAAAATTCCCAAAACCCTAAAACCTAAACACTAAACCCTAAATCCTTACCAAACACGTAGCATGCACTTATAGATCAAAATGTTATATATTTCCATTAAGTTGGTAATGCCATTCTATTTGATGAATATAAGCATAAATCTTGAGCATTATCGAAAATACCCTAAACCCTAAACAACCCCTAAAACCTAAACCTAAAACCCCAAACCCTCAATCCATAAACCCTAACGAAGCAAGTATCATGCACTTATAGATCAAATTTTGAGATACTTTTAATGAGTTAGGTAACGCCATATTCTATTCGATGAATATAAGCATAAAGCTTGAGTATTATTGAAAATTCGCTAAACCCCCTAAACCCTATTCAGCCATAAAACCTAAACCGTAAAACCGTAAAACCCTAAACCCTCGACTCATATAAACCCTAACCAAGCAGGTACCATGGACTTATAGATCAAAATTTGAGATTCTTTCATTAAATTTAGCGCCATTCTATTCCACAAATATAACAATAAAGTTTGAACATTATTGAAAATGCCCTAAACCCTAAAACCCTAAACCCTCAACCCCGCCTAAACGACCTTGGAAAATGAGGTATCATATGCACTTGTAGATCAAAATTTCAGATAAACTTTCTTCAAATTGTGCTAACGCCATTCAATTCCATGAATATAAGCATATATAAAGTAGCTTGAACATTATTGAAAATTCCCAAAACACCTAGAAAACCCTAAACCCTAAATACCAACCTTAAACTCCTAACCCCTAAACCCTAAAATCCTAAATCATATACCATAAACCCTAAACCCCTAAACCCTGAACCCAAGAAACACGAACTCTAAACCCCATCATATATATATCTTGTGTGGAAACTAGGGCAGTGGGATTTTGAGCCATACTTATTTGTAGTTTCTTCACGACAAAAGCCATTGTCGTTGCTTGAAAAATTGAAAATAACTTCAAATTTAGAAGCTTCCTTTGTAAATAATATTTTAAATGCCAATAATATGGACCAATCTAACAAATACAAACATGTCGTTATAAACTATAGCAAAGATATGGCCACGACCTTGGTCATCTGGTTTGAAAGCCATGCATATTCATACATGGTACTCCATATATCGTATGACAAAATTAAAGCCATTATTATCGATTGGGGCTTTTAAAATAACTCCAAATATGGAAGCTCTTTTTGTAAACAATGTTGAAATACCAATATGCACCAATCTACCAAACATGGTTACATTATCATAATCTATGGTAACACATATGGCCTTGACAATGGTCATCTAGTTTTTGAAAGCCATGAATGTTCAAACATGGTACGCCATATTGTGAACGAGTTTTTCAAGAGTTATCAAATTTTATATATTTTCAGGGAAATTAGACAATGCACACAGTGAGACACCAACGGAGAAATGAATGGTTGTATTTAGTTTTATATTTCGTTTCTTTATTTTTTTTAATAATGGCCCAAATTTGGTGTCATTACCCTTCATATAAAAAAAATTGAAATCTTGCAAAACTCTCGGCGGTTCTCCAATATTTGACTAATTCGGTACCTTTAAACTATTTCTAAAAAGTCAAGAGCAAGCTATATAACACACTTTCTAGTTCGTAATTAGACATACTTACTTTCAATTGTCAATAAGTAATTTAATTTCAGCATCTTCAGCTAGGAAGCTTGGAAACTCATGAAAGTAGGGCATTATCCATCAAATGTGGAATCTCCTTTGTAAACAATTGTTTGAAATGTCAAGATGCATCGATCTACCAAATATGGACATGTTTGTAAGCTTGGTTGGTGAAGATGCTTCAATGTACAGAGTAGTACAAAACATGAAAAAGGTACAGAAACTATGGCTATGACCCTGCTCCTCTTGTTTGAAAGCCTTGAATTATTGTTCATTAATTTCGGTAGATGTCTATAAAAACTCATTAAATGCTAGAAAGCATACAGGCCTGTGAGTCCATCTGATGGGGACATCATCACAAGTGGGAGTAGCGTACCTTAAAAGCTTCAACTTCAAAATATCGACAGAGCGCAAAATATCCCGCCCATCCATTCAAACATCTAGCCCCAAAAATTATTTTATCACACAAATTTAGCCTGGAAGCTTGAAAGGGCGTTATACATTGTGTGAAAAAGGGGGCGGTTGCATTTTGAGCCATCATCTTTGTAGTTGCTTCACAACAAAACACATTGGTCTTACTTGGAAATTCGAAAATAAACTTCAAATTTGGAACCAGACATATTGGTTGATTTGCAAAGATGCACTGATCTACCAAATACGAACACATCATCATAAACTATTGCCATGACCTTGGTCACCTTTTTTTTGGATGATGGTCATCTTATTCAAAGCCTTAAATTGTTCGAAAACTTCAGCAAATGCCTAGAAACTTCTTTAAATGCTGGGAAGCAACTCTCGCTAGCTATGGGTCTAGACGGTGACAACACGTCTAAGAGGCCCCACGCTGTAGTAGCGTATGCTAGAAGCTTTGACCTCAAAATTTGGTACGGTTCCCAAATCGCACCCATCCATTAAAATATCCCGCACATCCATTCAAACATGCTTCACCTCTTTCTAGAATGCAAAATTCCTCTTCTATCCCTGCTCTAGAAAAAAAAATCCGAGGGAGCACTGCAATAACAAAGGGACATAGGTGGTAAATTTGCATTTTCCCAAGTGCATCACCCCATCGACATTTCCCAGCCCTTCTTCAATATTTACCTTCCCGCCCACTCCGACCTACACTGACTTTTTGGAGCCACTATGCAAGTGACCCACATGTCAGTGAGCCAGATTTACGGGAAGTAGAGATTCCCATCACTTGTTGTTCAAAATTCCAACATTTTTCGCTAAACCGAGATAAAATTGTTAAAATCATCCAACCTGGCTTATACTATGATTCCACTATGTCAGAGTAAAAGGTAAAAAAACAAAGCCAAAACACGTTCCTAGCTTTATAAGCCAAAAATCAAAACCAGAATTAGAGCCCAACCAAACATAGCCTAAATCTCAAGGAACTCTTGGTGTTTCTCCCTTGTTTTAGTACCTAGGTACCTTCAATTTTATTTAACAAAAAGTATGACCAAGCAGAGTATCATCGACTTGTAGATACTTTCATTAAATTGCGGTAACACCATTCTGCTCCACGAATATACATAACCATAAAGTTTGAAAATATTATTGAGAATTCACGGAATCCTAAACCATAAAATCTAAACCCCTAAACCGTGACCAAGCAGGTATCGCGCAACTATAGATCAAAATTTGAGATACTTTCGTTAAATTGGGTGACACCATTCTGTTCCACGAATATAACCCCTAAACCCTAAACCCTAAATGGGTGACACCATTCTATTCCATAAAGCTTGAACATTATTGAAAATCCCTGAAACCCTAAACACCTAAAACCCAAATCCTAAACCCCTAAATCCTATAACCCTAAACCCTCACCAAGCACATAGCATGCACTTATAGATCAAAATTTAAGATAATTTCATTAAATTGGGCAATGCCAATCTATTTGACGAATATAACCATAAATCCTAAGCAATATCAAAAATTCCCTAAACCCTAAAAAACCCCTAAAACTTAAACCCTAAAGCCCTAAACCCTCAACCATAAACCCTAACCAAGTAGGTGTCATGCACACATTGATCAACATTTGAGATACTTTCATTAAATCAGCTAACACCATTCTGTTCTACGAGTATAAGCATAAATCTTGAGCATTATTAAAAATTCGCTAAACCCTAAACCCTAAACAACCCATAAAACCAAACCGTAAAAACATATAACCTAAACCCTCGACCCATAAACCCTAACCAAAGAAGGTATCGTGCACTTATACATCAAAATTTGAGATACTTTCAATATATTGATGTAATGCCCTTCTATTCCATGAATATAAGCATAAAGCAACTTGAACATTATTGAAAATTCCTAAAACCCAAAACCCTAAACCCCTATAACCCAAAACCCTTACCAAGAACGTAGCATGCACTTATAGATCAAAATTTGATATACTTTCGTTTAATTTGGTAACACCATTTTATTCCACGAATATAAGCATAAATCTTGAGCTTTATTGAAAATTCCCTAAACCCTAAACTTTAAACAACCCCTAAAACCTAAACCCTAAAACCCTAAACCCTCAACACATAAACACTAGCCAAGTAGGTATCATGCACTTTATAGATCAAAATTTGAGATACTTTCAATCAATTAGGTAACGCCATTCTATTCGACAAATATAACCATAACGCTTGAGCATTATTCTAAATTAGCTAAACTCTAAACCCTATACAACCATAAAACCTAAACTGTAAAACCCTAAAACCCAAAACCCACGAGCCATAAACCCTAACCAAGCAGGTATCATGCACTATAGATCAACATTTGAGATACTTTCATTAAAGCAGGTAACGCCATTCTATTCGACGAATATAAGCATAAATCTTTAAGCATTATTAAAAAATCACAAATCTCTAAACCCTAAACAACCCATAAAACCTAAACCGTAAAACCCTAAATCCTTGACCCATAAACCCTAAACCAAGCAGGTACCATGCACTTATAGATTAAAATTTGAGATACTTTCATTAAATTGCGGTAACGCCATTCTATTCCATGAATATAACCATAAAGCTTGAACATTATTGAAAATAAAAAACCCTTAACCGTAAACCCTAATAACCTCCTAACCCTAGAGCGCTAACTTCCTAACCCTAGAACCCTAAACCCTAACCAAGAAGGTATAATGCACTAATAAATAAAAATTTGAAATACTTTTATTAAATTGCGATAATGCCATTTCTATTCCATGAATATAACCATATATATAAAGCTTGAATATTATTATCAAAAATTCCCTAAACCCTAAAACCTAAAAAATCATAAAGCCTAAAACCCTGAACAACCCTAAACCCTAAATCATGAACCCTAAACCCCTTAACCCTAAAATCCTAAACCATAAACCATGAACCCTTACACCCTCAACCTAAAATAAAACCCCGAACCCTAAACTTAACCCTAGGCTATATATACTTTGAGTGAAAACTGGGGTAGTGGGATTTTAAGCCTTATTTTGTAGTAGCTTCATGACAAAATCCATTGTTGTGCCTTAGAAAATTGAAATAACTTCCAATTCAGAGGCTTCCTTTGAAAATAATATTTTAAATGCCAATATACAGCAACTAGCAAATATGGATAGGTTATTATAAACTATGAAAAGATATGGCCATGACCTTGGTCATCTGGTTTGAAAGCCATGCATATTCTTACATCGTACTCCATATATTGTGATACAATTTTTTATCAAATGTTATCAAATTTTAAGATTATATTTTTGCATGGAAATTAGCTAGTGCACATAGTGAGACACGAAGAGAGAAAATAATGGATGTATTTATTTTTATATTTTGTTTCTTTGTATTTTTTTTAAAATGGCCGAAATGAGGTGTCATTACCATTCATATCAAAAAGGTGAATTTTGTGAAACTCTTGGTGGTTCTCCAATATTTGACTACTTGGTATCTTTGAATTATTTTAAAATGTCAAGAGCAAGGTATATCACACACTCTCTAGTTCAAAATTAGATATACTTACTTCAGATTGTGAAAAAGTCATTTTATTGCATAGATTTAAGTAGAAAGTTTGGAAATTCACTAAAGTTGCGTATTATCCATAAAATCTAGAATCTTCTTTTGAAATGCCAAGATGCAGCGATCTACCAGATATGGACACACTATTATAAACTATAACAGAGATATGGCCGTGACCTTGGTCATCTTGTATGAAAGCCTTCAAAATATATTGTTTATCAATTTCGGCAAATGTGTGGAAACTCATTTATATGTTGCTAAGCATACTATCGCTGGCGTGTGGGTCTAGACATAGCCAACACGTGAGAGCGGCCGCGTCGGAGTAGCGTACGTCGGAAGCTTCAACCTCAAAATTTCTGCATGGCACCGAAACATCTCGCGCAAATCTATTCAAATATCCTGCACATCTTTTCAAATATCCCACCCCGCTTTTTCCAAATGGAAAATTCCTCTTCTATCCTTGCTCTGGAAACAAGGACCGTGGGAGTACTGCAATAATAGAGGGGTATAGGTGGTAAATGTGCGTCATCGCACCTATATTCCCCCCATCGTCTCTTCCCCGCCCACACCCCTCTAACCTCGACCTTCCTCCAGCTGCATCACCGCCAGCCCTCTCTTCCACACTAGAGCTCTTCCACTTCAGGCGCTCTTCAGCGGAACTATTTCACCAACTCCCTCAGTGCATCGGATCTGCTTCGCCAACACCGTCATCTACCCTACCCGGGCCGCTTTACTGAATCATTCGTTGCTGACCCTGAAATGCCGAGGCGCCGCCCCCCACTGCCCTCTTACCCGTCCCACCCATCCTCGCTGCGCAGCGGTAATTTCTCTTGCCCTTTTGCTATATTTTTGGTACTCGTAAGCTACGAAATCGTTAGGATGTTTCTCAATATCCTGGATGCTATTGCCATTTTGTTTGCACCCTTCATATTGTAGGTCCTATCCACATCATTAGCTTCTCGCTTTTATTCCCTTTCTTACATTCTCACGCTATCGGTTTAATCCTCCAACACCAACTCATAGATTCTATTCTTCTGAGCGCTTGCACGGGTCATGCAAACAACTCATAGAGGATCCAACATTGACAATCTGACGCCCAGCAAGGCTGGATCATGAGGTTTCCTTGTGTTACTTAGGCCAGTTTCTTGTTATGTTAATTAGTTGTATAACCTGCATGCCTAATAAGTTAATAAGTCATTCTACCTATGACCTTGTCATGATATTTGCATTCATGTTCTATTGTGAATCTATCTGTGAAGGCTTAATTCGGAAAATGTCCATCTAGTTTGAATGATATATCTGGTCATTTTATGCTATATGTTGGTGTTTTCACCTGCTTTCGTTCTTCCAAACCAGCTACCTAGTTTGAAACATACATCTGGTAATTTTTAATGCTATGTTTTTGGTGTTTTTCAAGAGTTTTCATCCTTCCAAACCAGCTAACTTGGTTTCAAATGTCATGCAGAGAAATGACAATGGAGTACAAGGACTAGAGTTCCAACTACTCAGCTCAGATTCTTCTGGTAGATTGACCAGGAGTCGCACCCGCTCAAGAAGGAGCTACTGTCAGCCTGAATGTGCTACTGTAAGTTCATACTTACTTTAAATGATCTCTACTTTATGTAATACTACTTGTTTCCCTTGTTCTTTGTTTTAACCTCTTTCACCATATGTTAGCAGACTGTAGTTAAAACCCAGCAGGATTCTTTGGACAGCATCGTGTTGGGCTAACTTGGGCTTTATATAGGTCGAAACAGTGTCGTGCCCGAAAGTGTACGGGCCGCTGCTGGCAGCAGTACTGGGCCGATTCTAGATAGTGCAGGACTAAACAGTAAAGGGCCGTGTTCCTATTGGGCTCTCCACATGGGCTGGCCCATTTAGGTATTAGCAGGCCTTGGCTGGGCCTGGCTTCCACCATCGTTCCTACGACCATTAACGGCGGTAACCAGACGTTAACGACGACTGCCAGGTGGCAGGTTGCATGACGCAACAGTCATCACGGCTGACAAACATATCTACGATGGAACAAGTTTTCGTGGCCGAAGGGTGCGATCCGCCACGGTTGAAAAAACCCGTGGTTGATTCATTTGTGACGGGGCTTTTACCACGAAGGGCATCTGTCGCGGAAGAATTTTTAGCCATGAAAAATGGGCCTTTAACCACAAAAATCGTCCGTTGTAAAAGCCAACTTTTCTTGTAGTGGACGAGCTCTTCTTCACCTCCGTACACAGAAACATGTCCTTAGTCCTTCTTAAGTACTTAAGGATATTCTTGACCATTATCCAGTGTTCTGAACCTAGATCATATTGGTACCTGCTAGTCAAACTAATAGCATGGCATACTGATACATTGCAAATGTATCTATAATTTTTGATGCTCCATGCTTGGTTTTATCTACTTTCTTGAGTTTTGTCCACACTTTGGAGCCCTTTTCATATGATTTCTTGGACTAACCTATTAATAAGAGCCACAGTGCCAGCTGCCTATTTTCTGTTGTTTTTGGTTCCAGGAAAGTCAAAAAATGAATATTCTCGGAATTGGACGGGACAAAAGCCAAAGTGCCTATTTTCCAGAAGACATCTAAATCCAGAATATGAGACAAAGAAGAGCTGGGGGCCGGCCACACCACCTGGCCACGCGGCCAAGCCTGGCCCGCGCCAGGGGGTGGTCTGGCCGACCCCAGCACCCCCTCGGCCTCTCCTTCCGCCAATATATTGCCCTCAGGACGAAAACCCTAAGTACCCAATCAAAAATCCATGAAAGAGTCTGTAGCTGCCGTCATCTCCATCCCTAGATTGGGAGGGATCTGAAGCTCTTCCTGGCACCCTGCCGGAGAGGGGAATTCACCCTGGAGGCCTTCTTCATCATCATGCAAGCCTCTGGTGTGATGCGTGAGTAGTTCATCTCTGGACTACGGGTCCATGTAGTAGCTAGATGGCTGGTTCTCCTCCTTTGTGCTTCCATGTTTAGATCTTGTGAGCTCCTTTCATGATCAAGATCATCTATTTGTAATTTTGCATGTTGTGTTTGCGGGGATCTGATGGATATTGAGATGGTATTTCATATTGATTATTGATTCTATCATGTCTTTGTTATTTGTGATCTTGCATGCTTTCCGTTGTTAGTAGCTATCTTGGCCAAGTAGATGCTAGCAACTCCAATAGTTAGTATTTATGCTCAATAGTGGGTTCATGCCTCTGGTAATCTAGGAAGTGACAGAAATCTCTAAGGTACTAGATGTGCTGTTGCTACTAGGGAGAAAACAACAATCCTTTGTTCATAGAACAATCGTATTGTTTACTTTACACACAATTCGTAAAGCAATAATCTGTTGCTTGCAACTTAATACTGGAGGGGGTTCGGATGATAACCTGAAGGTGTATTATTAGTCATAGATGCAGTTGGATGGCGGTCTATGTATAATGTTGTACTGCCCAATCGAATCTCAAAGGAGTCAAGGTGATTAGTATATGCTTGTATGCTTTCTCGATGTTTGTCAATTGCCCCGCTGTAATTTGTTCACCCAGCATGTTATCTATCTTAAAGGAGAGCCACCTCTAGTGAACTATGGACCCCGGTCCTTTCTTTTACATACAATCTACAAGCTGTTTACTGCTTTGTGTTTACTGTCTGCAAACTTTTACTTCCTTCCATTCAATACGTTTAATCCTTTGTTTTCAGCAAAACCGGTGAGATTGACAACCTCATCGCAAGTTGGGGACAGAGTTCTGTGGTTGTGTTGTGCAGGTCTCCACGTTGCTACTAGCACCGGTAGTGCGCCCTGCCAAGGCTCAGCTAGCAACACCTTTGGGGTGTTTCCTTGCTCCTACTAGTTCGATTAAACCTTGGTTTCATAACTGAGGGAAACTTGCTGCTGTGCTCATCATACCTTCCTCTTGGGGTTCCCCAATAAGCTCTACATCAACACCGAGCCATCAAGCATTTTTCTGGCACCGTTACCGGGGAGTCAAGGACATCTTCACAAGGGGAGTCCCTCATAACCAATCTCTTTATATTGTTATTTTTGTTTTGCTTAGTTTCTTTTTGCTTTGTTTGCTTGTTTCTTTATCAAAAACACACAAAAAATAGTTTTACTAGTTTGCTTTCTTTTTTTGAAAACACAAAAAAAAATTAGTTCCTACCTTAAGTTGCCTTTTATGTCTAGGCTTGCTCCAATCACTATGTCACCCGAGGAAATGATTTTCACTTTTAAACAAGGAATTGAGGAGAGCTTCAAGGAAGCTTGGTCTAGAATCTCTGATCTACATAAAAAACTGAGCCTAAAATGACTCAAAGCTTGTTCCTTAGCAGTTTTTAGCTTGGAATTGCTCTTTGCTATAGATATGCTTTAGATGCTGTTGTGGGAGGAGATTTCCTCCAATGTAATGAGGATGATGCTATTAATGCTATAAAGAAATTGATCCTTACTTACAACTTGCCTAACCAAACTGATATTTCCTTTGCAAGCATATTTGCTAGATTAAACAATCTTAAGACCCACACTATTAGCTTAAAAGATTGCTATAATACGCTTAGGGAGCATCATAATTATGTTCCACTAAATTCTGAACCATCAACTTGGCTCCCCACAGTAAAGATTGATATAAATGCTGAAACTTTTCAAGCTCACTGTGATATCATGTCTGAATTTTGTCTTATGACCAAAGATATTTATGAATCCTTGAATCTTTGGGGGCTTAATGAAGGAGGAAAATAAATATCTCTAGCTAATAATGCTACCATATTACCTATTGGAATAGCTGAAGGAGTGTTTACAAAGATCCTTGGGAAAATGATTTCTACTGATTATCTTGTTACTGAATGTGCAAGAAAAGGACAAATTACACTTGGAAGGTCCCTATTAGAACTCCTTGGAGCAATAATAGATGTGTGAAAGGGGACCATGCACCTTTATGCTCCACCAAACAATCATATTTTCCCCAAGGTTAAGAATAAAAGTAAGAGAGGTAAGGGCAAGAAATTTGGTTTTAATGCTTCTTCATTTGAGAACACTTGATTCTTTCTTGCTTCTTATGCCTAACTTAAAGGCGTTAAAGAAAAGTACTTATTGGGAGATAACCCAAAAGTTTTAGATGAGTCTTGGAAGTTATTACTTCAGTAAAAACCGCTCCTTATCCTTTTTATTTGCTTTTTGTGCCAAGAGTAACCTCTAATGATAGAGAAGTAATGATTGGGAAAGTTGCTGTCCCGAAACAGATTTCTATGCTTCACCGTAAAAATTCGTGTAAAATATCTGAATGTCTTTTTAAGGCGTGAATGTTTGTGCTTCTGCCCCAGGTTGTTATCTAACTTTCGTTAGTTCAACACTTTTTGATTTGAGCAACAGAAGGTCTTTGAAAAAATTCTTCTTTACCTGTTGGTCTGTTTTGATAGATTTCTGCCATTTTCTGCATTTGCTTCTTGTTGGTTCCTTTTTGAGTTCTTTTGGGGAATTGAGATTTTTGATGGAAGTTCTTCAGTATCTAGTGTTCTAATGGAAGTTTATTTGGTGTTAAAACTGAACCTTAAGACTTATTATCTTGAGTGCATTAATGTTGCTAATAAAGATTGTGTGAAGTTTTGTATGAAGGAAAAAATTTAGGTGTATGGAAGGAATGAGTAATGAGATGAAGGATGGACTAAAGCTCAAACTTGGGGATTCCACGCGTGTCACCCTAAGAAATATCCAAGAAGTACAAGCGTCGAAGCTTGGGGATGCCCAAGGCATCCCCCTCTTCATCAATAAAAATCGCAGGTTTCTTCCAAACGCTTCATTTTTATTGTTTCATGCACAATTGTGTTGTTCTTGGAGCGTCTTCTTTTTCGTTTTCGTTTTGGTTTTTCATTTGCTTTGTTTGATTAGTTTGCTGAATAAATTGGTTGGACCCCCTCTTTCATACATTGGTTTTCAAATAGTTTGGTTTGGAATAGAGTAGGAAAGTTCATGCTTAAGTGTTAAAGAGAGCTTGTTTTTGACTGTGGCCTATGCTTTGTCATGCCATGCTTGATATTTTTTTGGCTTTATGCTTAGTATTCTTTGCTTTAGCATGACCTGTTATAAACAATTGAGATTGCTTAATGTGCCTTGGATGACTCATGCGTTGTTTTAGCATACTAGAGCATAGTATAGTGGTATTCTCCTTTGATGCTTTATTTGGGTTGACTTGGCGCATGCTCACACCATGTTATGACTATCTCAAGTCACCATAAGACTTTATGATCCTTTAGTTTTCAACTTGTAGTATCACTTTATGCTTTGATCAATGATGTTTTGTCACTCTGCATGATTATGGCCATTATTGCTCTCTTAGTTTGTCGCTCCCTGTCTTTTGCTAGCCTCCACAACCAAGTATGAGTTCCACTCATGCATCCAACTCCCTAAACCAAGTTATTCCAAAGAGTCCACCATACCTACCTACTAGCTTATGCTATACCAAGTATATTCATGCTTTTGTCTACCTTCCAAATTAAACTTGTTATGAGAAAACTAGTGATTAAAGCTCTCACGAACTTGATGGCACACTTTACTTTTCTTGCCCTTAATAAACTTGAACCATTGTGTCATCTATGTTGTATATGCTTGCACTTATTTGTTGGGAATTAGAAGAATCATGCTGTCATGGGGAACGCTTTCAACATTGCACTTGGTACTTGTACCTAGTTGATATCATGCTCTTTTGTATATGGATGTCGTCAGTGTGAAATGAAAGGGGAGCTTGTAAGTCCATGGAGTTATGTATATATGTTAGAGAAACGCCTGGGCCGCTGGTCTAATCCATGCTGACATGGTGGAAACCTGCAGCATAACCATAATGAGCTGTCTATGAAGCATTCTTATAAAAAAAAGAGTCCTATATTGAGAAAAAGAGAAAAAAAGAGAGATTATGAAAAGAGGAAAGAGAGAAAAAAGAACCATATTCCCATGGTAAATAAGAAGATTGCTCAGATGCTCGTTGTCTGCTTGCCTTGTCATTTTGATATGGGGATTCTTCCGTATCATTGGGCAAGGGGTACCCCGTTGGCGGTTTTCTATGATACACATGTACTTACAATGACAAGAACTTACCGGTGACTAAACTTGAGTAGCATGAGGAGCGGCCCTCGTATTCAAGGACATGAGATTTCTAACTTATACTTCGTCAAGCATGTACACCATAGTTTGTTCACTTTAACCTTAATCACTTCAAGATGCTTATGATAGGGGCAATGAGAGCTGAAAGCTATAAGTGCCATAATTTTTGGAAGCTCTTTATGAGACTTGAATCCCTACTTCCTTCTATGAAGGCCTTTCTTCCACCATTATATTGAGTCTCCACCTTCTACCTTTATGCACCTACTTTGAGAGCATAGTGGCCATTCTTAGTTCTATGTGCATTGTCCCAAGACTAGTTGATTGAGGCATAACTTGATATTTCTTGTTTTAAACTATTTGTATCTAGTCACTCTTATGAACTTTGAAGGTGTCCTATGCATTTATATTTTTATACTCTATGAGGGACAAGCTGAATGCTATTATGCTAGGTTTTCTTTATGTGAAACAAACAAACGTCTTGCAAAGCATTGTTATTCATGAATCTTTTATTTGTTCCTTTTCATGTTGCATCATAGTTTCTTTGTCTTATTGCTAGAACCTTGTCTTTCATGTTATGATTGAAGTACTATGATCCCAGCCTTGAATGTTTTACAAATCGTTTGATCAAGTTTATGATGGTGCATGTCACCTCAAAAATTATTCTTTCTTTTTATCACTTACTTACTCAAGGATGAGCAGGAGTTAAGCTTAGGGATGTTGATACATTGCAAATGTATCTATAATTTTTGATGCTCCATGCTTGGTTTTATCTACTTTCTTGAGTTTTGTCCACACTTTGGAGTACTTTTCATATGATTTCTTAGACTAACCTATTAACAAGAGCCACAGTGCCAGCTGCCTATTTTCTGCTATTTTTGGTTCCAGGAAAGTCAGAAAATAAATATTCTCGGAATTGGACGGGACAAAAGCCAAAGTGCCTATTTTTCCAGAAGACATCTAAAGCCAGAATACGAGACGAAGAAGAGCTAGGGGCCGGCCACACCACCTGGCCGCATGGCCAGGCCTGGCCCGCACCAGGGGGTGGTCTGGCCGACCCCCGCACCCCCTCGGCCTCTCCTTCTGCCTATATATTGCCCTCTGGACGAAAACCCTAAGTACCTGATCAAAAATCCACGAAAGAGTCTATAGCCGCCGTCATCTCCATCCCTAGACCGGGAGGGATCTAAAGCTCTTCCCGGCACCCTGCCGGAGAGGGGAATTCACCCTAGAGGCCTTCTTCATCATCATGCAAGCCTCCGGTGTGATGCGTGAGTAGTTCATCTCTAGACTACAGGTCCATGTAGTAGCTAGATGGCTGGTTCTCCTCCTTTGTGCTTCCATGTTTAGATCTTGTGAGCTCCGTTCATGGTCAAGATCATCTATTTGTAATTCTGCATGTTGTGTTTGCGGGCATCTGATGGATATTGAGATGCTATTTCAGATTGATTATTGATTCTATCATGTCTTTTTTATTTGTGATCTTGCATGCTTTCCGTTGTTAGTAGCTATCTTGGCCAAGTAGATGCTAGCAACTCCAAGAGTTAGTATTTATGCTCGATAGTGGGTTCATGCCTCTGGTAATCTGGGGAAGTGACAAAAATCTGTAAGGTACTAGATGTGCTGTTGCTACTAGGGAGAAAACAACAATCCTTTGTTCATAGAACAATCGTATTGTTTACTTTACACGCAATTCGTAAAGCAATAATCTGTTGCTTGCAACTTAATACTGGAGGGGGTTCAGATGATAACCTGAAGGTGGATTATATTAGTCATAGATGCATTTGGATGGCGGTCTATGTATAATGTTGTAATGCCCAATCGAATCTCAAAGGAGTCAAGATGATTAGTATATGCTTGTATGCTTTCTTGATGTTTGTCAATTGCCTCGCTGTAATTTGTTCAACCAACATGTTATATATCTTAAGGAGAGCCACCTCTAGTGAACTATGGACCCTGGTCCTTTCTTTTACATACAATCTACATGCTGTTTACTGGTTTGTGTTTACTTTCTACAAACTTTTACTTCCTTCCAGTCGATATGTTTAATCCTTTGTTTTCAGCAAAACCGGTGAGATTGACAACCTCATCGCAAGTTGGGGACAAAGTTCTGTGGTTGTGTTGTGCAGGTCTCCACGTTGCTACTAGCACCGGTAGTGCGCCCTGCCAAGGCTCAGCTTGCAACACCTTTGGGTTGTTTCCTTGCTCCTACTGGTTCGATTAAACCTTGGTTTCATAACTGAGGGAAACTTGTTTCTGTGCTCGTCATATGTTCCTCTTGGGGTTCCCCAACGAGCTCTACATCAACACCGAGCCATCACATACATAATAGAGCCTATGGCTGAGGCATAGGGGATCTTATCCATTATTTATCTCTCTTTTTCCATAGCTGGACTTTGAGTCTTACTCGATGTCTTGCCTTGCAACATAGGTAAGAATTCTTTCTTAGTTCTGTCCATTTTAAACTTCTTTAAAATCTTATCAAGGTATGCACTTTATGATAACCCAATTAGACTTCTTGATTTATCTCTATAGATCTTGATGCCTCGTACGTATGATGCTTCACCAAGGTCCTTCATCGAAAATTTGTTGTTTAGATAACTTTTAAAATTATTTAAAAGATCTATATCATTTCTAATCAATAATATGTCATCTACATATAATATTAGAAATGCCACAGTGTTCCCACTCACTTTCTTGTAAATACAAGCTTCTCCGTAAGTTTGGAAAAATTCAAACCCTTTGATCACCTCATCAAAGCGGAGATTCTAACTTCGGGATGCTTGCTTCAGTCCATAGATGGATCGCTAAAGCTTTTGCACCTTGTCAGCATCCTTAGGATTGGCAAAACCCTTTGGTTACACCATATAACACTCTTCTTCAATATTACCATTGAGGAACATGGTTTTGACATCCATCTACCAAATTTCATAATCAAAAAATGCAGTAGTTGCTAACATAATTCTAACCAACTTTAGCATCACTACGGGAGAGAAAGCCTCATTGTAGTCAACTCCTTCAATTTTTCAAAACCCCTTTGCGACAAGTCGAGCTTTATACATGGTCACATTACCATCAGTGTCAGTTTTCTTCTTGAAAATCCATTTATTCTCAACGGCCTTTCGGTCATGAGGTAAGTTCACCAAGGTCCAAAACTGGTTTTTGTACATGGATTCCATCTCGGATTGCATGGCTTCTAGCCATTTGATGGAATCCGGGCTCATCATCACTTCTTCATATGTCGCAAGGTCATCATTTGCATCTACCATGAAATTCATGACATGGTTTCTGTACAGTTCATGAATTGCATGTGTCCTGCTTGACCTGTCAGGTTCGATAGTGTCCTCATTCGGATTTTCATGATCTTTATCATTAGTTCCCTCTTCATCTGGTGAAGTCAACTCTAGAACAATTTTCGGCGTTGCGCCACTCGCCATTTCATGAAGGTAAGGTTCATTAACCTCTTCGAGTTCTACCTTCCGACTACTCACACCTTTCGCGAGAAACTCCTTCTCTAGAAAGGATCCATTCTTGGCAACGAAAACCTTGCCCTCGGATCTGTGATAGAAGGAATACCGAATTGTTTCTTTAGGGTATCCTATGAAGACACATTTTTCCTCTTTGGATTCGAGTTTATTAGGTTGAAGTTTCTTCACATAAACATCACATTCCCAAACTTTTAGAAATGCTAGCTTTGGTTTGTTTTCAAACCATAGTTCATACGGTGTCGTTTCAACGGATTTAGATGATGCCCTATTTAATGTGAATGTAGTGGTTTCGAGTGCATAACCCCAAAACAAAAGTGGCAAGTCAATCAGAGACATGATAGATCGAACCATATCTAATAAGGTACGATATGATGCTCTAATACACCATTATGCTATGGTGTTCCGGAAAGCATGAGTTGTGAAACTATTCCACACTCTCTCATGTGTGTGTCAAACTCGCAACTTAGATACTCACCTCCACGATCAGATCACAGAAATTTAACCTTTCTATTATGATGATTTTCCACTTCACTCTGAAATTCCTTGAACTTTTCAAAGGTTTCAGACTTGTGTTTCATCAAATAGATATACCCATATCTACTCAAATCATCCGTGAAAGTAACAAAATAACGATATCCACCTTGCGCCGACACACTCATTGGACTACATACATCAGTATGTATGATTTCCAATAAATCCGCCGCCCATTCCATTGTACTGGAAAACAGGGTTCTAGTTATCTTGGTCATAAGGCATGGCTCACATGTATCAAATGATTCAAAATCAAGTGATTCTAAAAGTCCATTAGAATGGAGCTTATTCATGTGTTTTTTGCCAATATGACCTAGACGGTAGTGCCACATAAATGCAGATATATCATCATTAAGTTTAATACTTTTGGCATCTACATTATGAATATGTGTATTACTACTATCGATATTCAAAAGAAATAAACTATTCATCACAAATGCATGACCATAAAAGATATTATTCATATAAGTCAAACAACCATTGATTTCCGATTTAAAGGAATAACCGTTTTGCAATAAACACGATCCGAATACAATATTCATGCTCAACGTAGGCACGAAATAACAATTATTGAGGTTTAAAACTAATCCAGACGGTAAATGGAGATGCAGTGTTTCGACGGCGATCACATCAACTCTTGATCCATTACCGACACGCATCATGACCTCATCCCTTGCTAGTGGTAGCTTGTTCTATGTGACACCCCTGGGATCAGGGTTAAACAAATATCAGACCTTAGCCTGACATAAGATTAACCTAGAGCTCGAGGATATTTAGTGAGAAATCGGTAACACAACAGTGTCCCTGCGACACAAAAATTATTACAGCAAGGTCATAATTGAGCAAAGAACCAAAATATTACCAGCAGAGGTCACTAACCACAAACATCAAACAACGGAAGGAAAATTATGCTATTAGGTATAGCAAACTTAAAAAATGGCCTAAGACGCCTAAAACATAACGATGACGTCCCAGCCCATAGATTCCAGGCTGCCGGCCAGGAACCCCAAGCTACTCGTCGGTGTCGATGTTATACTGAACTCGTCTTTTAGGGAACACTTACTCTGCTACAAAAGTATCAACAGAGCAAGGGTGAGTACAGGGTGTACTCCGCAAGACTTATGGTTGGTGGGGTTATTTTTCGTAAAGCCAATTTGTTTTGTAAACAAGAGGGAGAAGAAGCTCGTCTAATCAGACTATTTTAAAAGGGGATAAGAGAGCGACATCTCTAAAGAATTGATCATCATCTTTTGATATCCACCAAAACAATCCTCATCTCACAACTAGGATCACCCCCTTGTACCCATGAGGAAGCATCCTTAAGCACATGTTGAACTGCCAAGTTTTACGATTAGGTTATAGTTCTCTATGATCTTAGAATTCGGTCACCAAGCATTCAAAATAGTGAACAAGACTTTTCGAAAAGATTTAACCCTACAGGGGTGTACAACTTTACCCACACGTACCAACCGACTCTTCCATGGAAGGCTGGTAGAGGGTGGTTGGATACAACTTTACCTTGCTTTCGCCGAGAATATGAGTCATGCCCTAAGGAGGGTTTTGCCGTAACGGGTCAAATCCCAAAGCCGATCCCTAGAGATGTGAGTCAAGCTTGGTTTACCAGGGGCTCCATCCACCCCAAGCAACCCCGGCCATGCTTACCTACCTGTTATGATGCACCTTCACCCGCCAAATCTTTCAAAATGTTTTCTATGCATATGTCAAATGGAACGCCGAACTATGTGACTCATGGAATCTACTAGGACAGTTAGTTACTCGTGAGGTTTTCTAGGCCCCGTGTGGCTGTACGCTCGTCTCGGTTCCAAAGGCAAGAACTCGAGTCCGAGTAGTGGTGAGCCTGGGACTACAAAAACCATATCCCACCATGGCCTCCCATACAAGCCTTAGCATGTTTAACCTTCACCACAGATCTTACCTTATCAGTATACCTTGTTCTCCTATCATACTAGGTTCTCTGCATTTGGTACATCTTCTGGATGAACCAGCACTGACAACTAAGTAGGGTTGAGCAAGACATAGATAATAGCTCTAGAAGTGTACACAAGCCAAACCTGGTTATGCTAGGAGCAGTGGATTAGGTAATATAATCTCAAGGGAGTGATGCAATATAGGATACTCTATCTATTGATAAAATATCATAGTAGAATTGTATGCATCGTGGCAAGAATTGGAATGCTTTCAAAATCAAAGGATTGTATAATGGTGCGGCTTTGCTTTCCTTTGCATGTTGATACCCAAATATAGATCTTCGGAAGTCTTGTACTTGACTTGGTTACATTTGGTCAAGTATTGTTCGTCGATCTTCGATGTTGTTGATCTCGGTCTTCGATGTCAGAGTCATTATTGTATTCTACTAGAAGAAGCAAACACCGGAAAGAAAGGGAAAACAACAATCAACACATGGCATCGATGCAATGCTCAAGCAAGGATGATGATATGACAAGTTAAATTGTATTGAAAGGAAACCCTAAAGCAGGCTTGACAAGTTAAGCGGGGTCCAAGGGGTACAAACCCTAGAACATGCGGAACCTCGGAATCACCTACAGGGTTCAATTGGTTCTTCTAATTAAACTTGTAACTAAAGTTGTTGAACAATGCATCATTATGAGTCTATTGTGTAGATCTCATTTTTCTGAACATTTTGATATATTATACATATTTTATGACTTATAAATAATTAGTTATTGAATTTATAACATTTAAACCATTTCTGAAAATATTAAAACAATTTAAAGGATTTACTGCGTCACACTGACATCATCAACATGGCTTGGTACTTTTGTTACTGCACCTAACCTAGTCTCAGTCAATGATAGGTGGGGCCCATGCCACGCTAGCTTGCCACCATGGCGAAGCTTGCACAGTGCTGACACGAGTGCCACATCAGCGGCACGCAGGCGCCACATCGGCTCCACGTGGGTTCGCTGGAGAACGCATCGGCAAGCGGTGGTTGGCGGCGCTATGGGGAAATCTGGGCAGCATGGGCTATCCTGTTTGGACGGGCGCGATGCGAGGAGCCTAAAACTGGCAGCGCCATAGGGTCATGGTTACCGGAGCTTGGCGGGCGATGAGGCCAAGTGGCGGTGGATGCAGGTGCTCATGGGGACAGAGCATCATCAAGCAATCAGTGAAACAAAGAGGTCTAGGAGTACCACAAGCTCGCCGGGAGTGCGAAGAGACGGTCGGCGATGCAGGGCATGGTCAGGAACAAGGACAAGGTCTACATCAGTGAACATCGGGGTAGGGGAAGACGAGGTCGATGCCGACGACTGGGGGCACCTAGGTTCAATTACTTCGCCGAGGAGACTCATGACAGAGAGGCGGTACTTACGTAGAGCTCGGAATGGCGAGTGGAGGCTGGAGATGGCGGCGCTACGCGGCGGCCGAGGCTAGGGTTCAGGCTCCAGAAGGGGAAAACTGTGAGAGGGCTCGAGGGTAAGTGAGATGGGTATGAGGAGAGAGAGCGGATCACGACGGTTCTCATGGCCACCTTATCCTGGCGAGGCGACCTCTGCAGCGGGAAGAATCACAGCGACGAGCATCGGGCGGCCATGCGAAGGACACCGAGCTGCTTGTCTCTTCGAGAAAGACGTCAGGCGAAGGGGTAAGCTAGGCTGGGCCATGCTGGGCTGCTGCTGGGCCAAGGCTGCGGTGCGCGGGCGACGGGTGGCACTGTAGGAAGCATTAGGCCGACATGCTAGCTAGGTTTCTATATTTTTTCTGGTAGACACTTTTTCCTTTTTCTATATTTCATTTATGTTTGTAATTTCAGAACCAAAGCTGTTTTGGGTATTTCAAAAATACTAGAGTGTTTATAAAATGATTTGAAACACTTAGGGGCCCTCTATACTGTTTGGGCTCCACATTTTTGTACTTTTCAAATTCAAAACCTTTTGAATTGCTTTTAGAGAGAGAGGGGGAAATACCTAGGGTTTTAGGGTTTTACTTTATTTTCTTTACATGCATTTTTAAGAAATGATGCTCATGAATGCACAATCAAACCCTAATTAGTATTTAGCTAAAACTAGGGTGTTACAGATCTATCACACTTACGATAATCTCGACCCGAGATTCCGTAGGTAGGAAGAAAGAAGAAAAACAGGGTCACTTCTAAGGAGAAGAGAGAAACACACTAAACAACACACAAAGTATCTCATGGTCAACTCATGAAGGAGTGTTCATAAATAACTCCAAGATAACAACATGAAACACAACAAGGTAGAGGAGGAACAACATGAGATATGTTTCAAATTGTTAGATATTTGGTCTTCATAAGGATAGAGACCACGAGGCTTCAGAAGGGTTTAAGATTCTGAAAAGGAAAGCTTACAACGGAAAAACATGACCATAGACTTCGAGAGATGAAACTCCACTAGATGGCTTAAGTAGAGCTTCTAGGGATGCAGAGATACAAATAACCAAGTTGCTGAATTACTTTTGATACAGAAGGATCACTCTTCGTTCAACAGAAGGCCAAGACAAAGAGTCTATTTTGTGGCAAGGACTCGTAAGAGTCACAAGGAACACGTAACAAGAGGAATTTCTGATTACCAAAATCACTGTCACTCGCCAAACATGTTAGAGGAATGAAGGAAACTCTTTATTCATCCCAGATTGTCAAAATCTTTGCCAAAGATCATGATATCACTTCACACCACCGAGATGATTAAGTAAGAAATTCCTGATGACACGAGGAAAAAGAAACTTCATTCTTAGAGTACATTTACTTGGCATAACAAGATGCTTGCCAACATGAAAGGGTATGGGGGATCGACCAGGAGACATTTAGCAACACTACTTTAAATGTTCGCCTTGATGTTCGGAATACCAAACGTCAAGTAAAGGTCGGACTTCGAATACAAACAAACCATAAGCACAACTCCTATAATTAGATCATAGAAGCCTCATGAAGAGTGGTTGTCATTGATGATTCAAGAGAATATGGCAATAGGTCTTCCGACTAATTGTGTTAACCATTACATCAATCTTGCCGGATTTACAAAGAGACCTGTGTCAAAACCTTGGAAAACACCAACCATGATATCTGCTTGAGATTTAGATTTGGTTAGGTGAGATGATACTTCAGACTCAGCATGTCCGAATAGAAAATTTGCAACATTTACCTCAAAGATAAAGTCACTAAATTCTCAAGACATGGACTATAGTGTTAGGCTCCAATAGACTGAGCTAGATAGCTAGACTATGTATTACCAACTTGTCGGAGGACAACTGCTCATACATCGAGTACTTGCAATGAAATACACCTATGTCCATAGAGGAAACAAAGATAACTCTAGTCGAATCCACGACGGCATATTTCAACATTTGCACGTGAATTAGAGAAGATCACTTCTAACATCCATAACACAATACTTCGAGATGACTCGAAGATGGTTCTCGAAAGTTTTCCAACATTAATGCCAGATGCTCCATATGAATCTAGTCTAGCTTGGAGAAGGTAAGGATGTTATTGATGGGCTCAACAAAAAACTTATCGAGATACTCCAGGAAGATGGACTCATATGTTGTATGAACATGGCAGAAGTATTGGTCAAACCAAAGGACATGAAGACGTACTCAAGTGAAACATCACGAGTAGCAACATCATCAAGATAGTCCTTGGAACTGAGTTTGATTTGACGATAACCTAGATCAAATCAAAGGCTAGGGAAGATAACATATCCATGAAGGAGATACTATCTTTCTTCAGCACAAACAAAACTAGACATCCCTTTACAAAAGGAACATCGTTAGATAGAACTTTTGTCTTTACAACTCTCCAAGTTGTTGTTTAAGCTCAACCAACTAGTTCAAGGTATCCAGTACGGATCCTTAGAGAAAGGAGCAGTTCAAAGAACTTTCTTGCTTAAGAACTTGACTACACGGTCATGTGGCAACATGGAGATACTTCTAGTAGCCATCTAGAATATCACGAACCACGGGTATGACACTAAGTTTGAGAGGAAACTTGCTTAGTAAGGCAAGAAGACATAGTCTCAAAGATTCAGCACAAGCCTAACTCTCTGACCGAGGAGAGTGTACCAGAATAACGGAGTTGGTAGCACAATCATTCTTCGCATAGTGATAGGGTTAACCAATCACGCTAAGAATGACACAAATGTACTTGGAGTTCAAAGCATTAGGAATTTCTAAGAATCTCAGATGACCACATTGTTACGTACATGCATCATTTACGGGCGTGAAAGCTCGGAGGAAGAGTAGGTGAATATGTGTAGAAGCATCACTTCAATAAGAGAGTCATGAAACTCAGCACAACCTCTTTATGTATAAGAGTGTGATACTTTAAGGTAGAAAACATAGAAGCTAACCATTGATTCTTGATCTGAAGATTACAACACTTTGACCTAGTCCTAGATATGATGAGGTACAAGAGTTTGTTTCTCATGACATCCCAAAAGGTTTGTCATGACGGACCACAAGAGTATCTTGCATTGGAAGACACCAAAGCACATTACTACTTGGCTACCAACTCGTACACAAAGATCGGAAAACAACAAGGGGAAAAGAACATGCTTAGGATAAAATCCTAAGATTTAGATGCATAGTTTATCATTCTTCTGAAAACCAATGCAAAGAAGGGAGTGGTGTGGCAGAGTCACGAATATAGATATGAGACTCACGAGGAGTACTCTTGTCGTGATCTATTTGGTTCCATTGAAGAATATCTGCCATAGCTAGTGGTAGGGGAAGTCCTTAGTTGTCACAATTTGTCATGGTGTGGAACACGGCAGTGCCATCGGGGATGGCATGAAGGGGACAATCAGGATGCTATCGGTGGGTACTCGCAACGGGTTGGGCATAGATACTGCAAACACAGTGATGTACCCAGGTTCCGAGCCCTCTTGGCGAGGTAAAGCTCCTACTCCTGCAAGGATCTACTATCCAGGGGCGAATGCCCAATATAGATGCTCCTTGAGCTATTTTCCTGGCTACTCCTTGCTGGAAGAAGAAGAAGGAACTACTCAACTTGTCCAATCTAGAGAACTTCTAACTTTTCATTGTCTACCTAGAACCCTAGCTCTAGCCCCCTTATATACTGGTTGAGGAGGCAGTTTACAAGATGGGTTCTAGGGTTTACTGTTTGGATTTGGGTTTTACAAAGTGGGCCCGCTGGACAGGGCCAAATGGCAGGCCCAGGTCCAGTCAAGCCTCTAGTATAGGGGAGGACAATGCTATAGTGTCCAGTGCCCCTGCTTTACTCGTTAGCCGACTCTTTCTCTGTCAGCCGGTTCTTTATGCTTAAGCTGGAGCTTTACTCGTCAGCCTTTTCTTTGCTCGTCAGCCCTTGCTTTGCTCATCAGCTTACGACTTTGACACAGTTTTCCGGTAGCGCCGACCGGGTCAGCCAGCCTATCCGGTTAGAGGTGCGCTCAGCAAGGAGCGTCACTCCCATAGTACTAGGGCCAGTTGATCCGAGGCGGTCGGCTAGGAGCGTCCTCCCAGCAGGTTCTTCTGGCTACCTGGCTAGATGGGCTAGCCAGGGAAACTTGGGTGCGGGCCGGGTGGAGGATTCCATCTGACCGTGGTTACATTTCTTGGGTCCAGACGGCCTGAGCTTCTTGGAGCCGGTCGGTTGGTCCCTTCTTAGCCTACCCGGGGTCATCCCCCCGACACTAGTCCCTGAGCACGTTAGGACTTTGTCTCGTGGAGAAGTTCTTGCGTACTCATTTGGTCGAGTTTGAAATGATTGTTGATGCAGAAGGTTTTTCGTTTTCTTTTGTCTTGTAGCTTTTGTCTTGTACTGGCTTGAGATTCTTCGCTGTTTCCCGGCTAGGGTTTACCGGCTACGAAGCCGATGGCCCCACCCACAGGGTGTGAGTGGTGATTTTCGGGACCAGCTGCCACACCCGGCCGAGAGAGGGGTCGCCAGTTTGCTGTCGTCGCTGCTCACGTCAGCCACGCCTTCCACTTCTAGTGCGCATCGCATCAGTTTGACACCTTGGTCTGCCGTAATAGTTTTTGGTAACCGTGCACACGTCTTCATCATTATGGTTTCTCAGGGATCGTGGGTGCGGTTTGCCCCCTGCAGTAATGCCTGTGGGATCTTCTTTGCGCATTGCGTTGGCGCACGTGATCCGCCCCAAACCGTCATGGGTAAGTGGGGCAGTTGCCAGCCACGTGGTGGAAAGGGAGGAAAACTAGCGCAGTTCTTCTTCCCTAATAAATAGGTATGCCAGGGAGCAGGGTTTCCTCACTTCTTCTTGCGCCTATTGCCCTTGCCCTCCTTTGCGCCCTAGGCTCATGCGATTTGCTTGCACCACTGCTTCTTGGTTGCTGGCGCCGTTCTTCTCCTTCCGTGACGACGGGCCCCCGCGCTTCCAACACGGCTACCTTCCCCAACAACATGTTGCCGGACATTGCCGGCAGGTGGTGTGGTCCTACATCACTGAATAGTTGGTACGGAAGTATCAGCAGGGGAGGTTCCTGCCGTCGGGTGCATGGTGAAGCACCGCCTCGCACCGAAGGGCGAGCGGGTGGTGTGGCTCCTACGTCACCGAAGAGCTAGTGCGGAAGTACCGACGAGGGATGTCCCTGCCATCGGAGCGCTTGGTGAAGCACCGCCTCACGCCGAAGGGTGAACGGGTGCCCAACCCTCAGCCCGGCGAGGCCATCGTCTTCCTCGCCCACTTCGCTCGTGGCCTCGGGCTGCCGCTGAGCAGATTCGTCCTGGAGCTGCTTGTCTCCTTAGACCTCCAGCTCCACCATCTCGAGAGAGATGCCGTGGCAATGCTGACGCATCACGCGGCCTGCTACGAGGCATATCTCGGTGTCTGCCCCGACGCCATGAATTTCTTGTAGTTCTTCTACTTCAAGGTTCATGTGGTGGGGAAGGGCAGCCCGCTGACGGAGACGGGCTGCTGCGTCATCTACCCGCGGCCGTCGGCGATGATGCCACGCCTAGAGCTCCCGGACACCATCAAGATGTGGCAGCGCTCGTACTTCTGCATGCACAAAGCCACCGAGGTAGACTGGGTCAAGATTCTGATCTTCTTGAATGTCCCTTCCACCTAGAAGGCATTTAGCGTCTAACATTTGGGCGCCTAGGAGACATCAACCGGATGGCCGCCCGGCTGGCGGTCCTGGTGGAGAAGGAGCGACTCACCACCCGGGACATTGTGTTGTCCTGGATGGCGAGTCACGTGCTTCCGCTGTAGTATCGATCGCACAATATGTGCCACCTCTCTGGCCATCTGGATCCCACCTGGGTATCCCGGCTGGACGTGTCGTACGCTGCCCTCCGCGAGTGTCTCGCCACCATCTCGAAGAAGGCACTGGAGGAGGACTGGGAGTTCTCCTGCCGGCCGTACCACCGCGGCCGGCTTCTGCCGAAGGTAGGTCTTTCCTCCCCTTTTCCGGGTGGATTTTCCCGAGGGATTCCTATTTCGTACCTCTTATCTTCCCTTGTTGAGTAGCTTTTTACGGCACAGCTAGCGGAGGACGGCATGGGGGACAGCGAGATCCCCAACTTCTATGCGGACCTCAAGCCCGCGAAGGCTCCGCCGATGGAGCCGAAGCGGTTCCCCATGTGGGCTGACAAGGCTGCGAGTTCCCACTTGGTGAGAATTTTTTCCTTGTCCTTGCCTGCCTTGCTCCCGCTGCATTTTAGCCGTGAACTTGATATCTTGCTTGTGTGTTGGAGCAGCCGCGCACGGCGAGGATGTGGACCTGGCTGAGGCCTCCGCCCCAGGGCTCGAGGGAAGCGAGCCGCCTTGACCAGCACCGCGCCGGCTGGGGGTGCTGCCAAGAAAAGCCATCATCCTAGAGCCGCAGCCACCATGCAAAGCGTCGTCGGGTACGTGCTCCTTTACTGCTTATATAATTGTACTGATGGGCTTGCACCTTCTTATTTCACCCTTGTCCTTCCTGCAACGAGGCGATGGCTTTGCCCGGCTCCGCGACCGTCGCCACCACGTCCGCCCCTCCGCCTACCGTGGACGGGGGCACGCCGACTGTGACGCCCGAGGCTGCGCCTGCTACACCGGCTGGGGCTGATGCGGACATGGCAGAGGTGGTGCCACCGGCTACGCCCGTGATGCTGCACCGGGACAGCGTCATCTCCCGTCTTGCCGAGGCTCTCTTGCCTAGGCATAGCGGTGCGGCCGCACCTCCCCCAGGCCCGACGATAGGGGCTAACTCCGGCGCATACCGGGTGGAGGAGCTGCTGGAGGTGCCACCGCCAGAGGTCCCTGCCCAGCCGGAGGGTGCGCCCTCCACGGCCATGGGGAGAGATGATGACCTTCAGGTCACCGGATAGATGCCGGCTCGGGCTGCGCCGCCACTAGACACCACCTTGGTGCAGCTATCGGGGGCGGCGCCCCTGGCTGTCGGCCAGGCCCTCTAGCTGGTGGAGGCACTGGAGCAGGGGCTTGGCCAGGCCAAGGCACTAGGAGCCTCCGTCGAGGTATGTGTCTTTTTGCTAATTTTGATGTTTTTTCACTGTCTTGCACCGTAGCCGGCTCTTTTTGTTCTTACTTCTCTCTCTTGCGTACAGGGATCTTGCCGACGCCGCCAACATCTCATGGGATCTGGGCCGTAAGATTGCTTGCTCTGCCGTGTCTTCTCGATTGCGCGATTTCTTGTGCTTCTTGTTGAACATTGGTTACCCTCCTGCAGCTCTGCTGGCGGACCGGGACCGCGAGGTGGCCAGGCTGATGGGGGAGGTGGCCCGGCTAGAGGAGTCCAACAGGCCTCGCTAGGACCAGATCACCCAACTGGTTGCGAATCAGCAACAGATGGAGGTCAAGGCTGGCCGAGCCAAGAAGGTGGCGGACATCCGGGCCGAGGCGCTGAAGAACCTTGAGGAGATCCAAGCCATCCAAGCAGATACTGTCAAGGCCTCCCAGGCCAAGGAGATGGCGGTGCTGGGGGAGCTTTGCCAGATCGCCGAGATTGTCGTCAGTAAGTGCTATCAAACCAAACCAGCATTTTCTTTTGTCTTCTGCGGCCGGTATTGATCTTTGTCCCTTCTCCTGGGTGCAGCTCAGTATCCTGAGGCGACTGACCAGGCGCTGGCGCGCATCCCCGAGACGGATCTAGAGCGGGATCTCCACCTAGGGGAGCTAGTGGCGGTTGTCAGCGAGGAGGCGAACCGGCTCCGTGCCGCCTCTCGAGGTCTACAACTATGTCTAGCCTGACACCGTCTAGCCGGCCACCATGGACGCCTTGGCCGAGAGGCTTTTGGGCGCTCCGGACCTCATGGACGTGGCTCAGGAGTGGGCAGCTCGTGGTGGCGTGAAGATGGTGCTAGCCCTGCTGAAGTCTTGGTATCCGGACGTGGATCTGTGAAGTCTCTCTCGCGGATTTCGCCAAGGGACCGGCTATGAGCAGCTTCGCGCCGAGGTTCCTGATATCTGCGCCTATGGCATGAAGATTGGGAGCTTCGTCCAGCTGGACCGGGACTTCAGTGACCTGGCTGGCACGTAGCCATACCACTTCAGTCCGGATGTGGCGCGCACCAAAGCCCCGGCTGCTCCCCAGACCGCCTCGACCGGGACCGCCTCTAGCAGCCAAGCCCCAGCCGACGCCTCCGGCCCTTCTGCTAGTCATCAATCTTGATCCCCGAGATGCAGGGAGTATTTGTAGTTGAAAAACTTGTTATTCTGTGTTGGTGAACAACTGTCTTTGTGCTATACTAAACTCTGGTGGGAGCATCGCCTCCCTTTGGATATTTGCTCGTGCTTTTCATTTGCACTTTCTGTTTTGCATTTGTTGCATGCTTGTTTCTTTGTGGGGGGTGCACGAGTGCTCCCACAGGGTGTAGTCCCCGAGGTTTGGGCCAGCTGGAGAATACAGCCGGGTCGAAGCTCCACTATATTGTTGTCTATTTGCAGGTTTCTATGTGGGGGCGGGCGAGCGCACCCACAGGGTGTAGTCCCTGAGGTTCGAGTCGGCTGGAGAATACAGCCGGGTCGAAGCTCCTTGACCTGCTCTGCTGCCGCCTGGAAGCTATTAGCCTCCGGCTTGGGTGTTCGTCGTGGAACTTTGGCTCATGGAAAGATGAAAAAACAAACAAGTTTTTTGCCTGGTTAAACAGATGCAAGTTGAATTGTAATCTGAGATTCACTAGTCTTGAAATTTTGCTGTTTCGCACGAAGCCAATGACTTTGCCCTTTTCTCAGTGAGCATTGGTCAATTTGATGCCGTGCCTGGCTTCGAGCCAGAGTCGAAGGGGTAGCTTAGTAGGCGTACTGCACGATACTTCGGGTTTGGGTCATTGACCTTGGGCGAGCGAGCGCAACCCGAATGTCCAGACGTCTTTGTTTTCCTCGTAGCTTTTTCGTGTAAGGGTTGTCGAGCGCTCTGCTCTTGCTGGATCTGTTAGCCGGCTTGCGATCTGCAGTCGGAACCGAAGAGGAGGCCCTAGGAGCCACATACAATACTTTTCCGCATGGATTGCATGGCTATCTGGGCCAACCGGCGAGTCCCCGGTGGAGATCGCCGGCTCCAGGGTTAGAATAATGCAGCTGGAAAAGCCAAATTATGCAACATGACTTGCTAATTTTTTGTGGAGTCCCCGAGACTATGTCGAGGCTCCCATGCTTGTTCATTACATAAAGGTAAGATACACACACTTCTTGTTCAAGTGTAAAAGGGGCGAAGTAGGCTCGTGTTCCATGGGCGCTTGGTTTCTTCGCCCGAACGGTCCATCTTGTTTTTTGCCGGCTGGCGAGTGTCGATGAGATAGTATGAGTTGTTCTATAGTGCCCGGCTGATGATGAACGGGCCCTCCCAAGGTGGAGATAACTTGTTCTTCCACTTGGTGTCCTGTACCAGCCTTAGTACCAGGTCACCCTCGTGGAACGAGATGATGCAGATCTAGCTGGCATGGTAACAGCGTAAGTTTTGCTGGTAGATGGAGGATCTGGACAAGGCCATCTCACGTGCTTCTTCGAGGAGATCGACGTTGTCCTCACGTGCTTCCTTGTCTTGCTGCTTTGAATACAGCAACTTGCGAGGTGTGTCGAACTCGATGTCCGTTGGCAAGACCGCCTCCGCCCTGTAGACGAGGAAGAAAGGGGTGTAGCCAGTGGACCGGTTTGGCGTGGGGCGGAGGCTCCAAAGTACAGCCGGTAGCTCCTCTATCCAGCAGCCGGGGGATCGCATCAGTGGTTCGATCAGCCGGGGCTTGATTCCGGCTAGGACTAGGCAATTTGCTCGCTCGCACTGCCCGTTGGACTGGGGATGTGCCACAGATGCGAGGTCCAAGCGGATGCCCTTGTCTCTGCAAAAGTGTGCGAAAGCTCCCTTGGCGATGTTCATGCCGTTGTCCGTTATGATGATGTTGGGGTAGCCAAAGCGAGCCATTATGTCCATGAAGAACTTGACCACTGTTGGCCCATCCAGTTTATCGGTTTCTCCTCGATCCACTTGGTGAATTTGTCCACCGCCACTAGTAGGTACGTCATGCCGGATCGGGCTGTTTTGAAAGGGCCGACCATGTCTAGCCCCCACACGGCGAAGGGCCAAGTGATGGGGATCGTGAGTGCCGTAGACGGGGTGTGCTTCTGCTGGCTGAACCGCTGGCAACCATTGCATGCCTTGACTATTTGTTCAGCATCTTCGAGCGCGGTGGACTAGTAGAACCCGTGGCGAAATGCCTTTGGCACTATGGCCCGTGATGACGCGTGGTGTCTGCACTCGCCCTGGTGAATGTCAACTAGCAGCCGGATCCCCTCTTCCTCGCTTACGCACCGCTGATAAATGCCCCCAACGCTGCGCTTGTAGAGCTCGTTGTTGATGATAGTGTATGTGCTGGCTCTCCACTTCACTTGTATTTCCTCTACCTCCTCTTCGGGCAGCTCTCCTCTGGCTAGGAAATCCATGAACGGTTGGCCCATGTTGGGGTTTACTGGATGGCGCATACCGCCTGCATAAGCAGGTTTACTTCTGTGTGGATGACCAGGCTGGGCTCGTCTAGAGGCCGACCCGGTGGAGTAGTGGAGCCGGCAGCCTATAGGCTGGGCGCGATAGTCCCTGGGTGCGGTGGATTAGTCCCCGGGTGCGGTGAAGCAGTCCCCGGGTGGAACTCGCATCCTTCGAAACATGTGCACAACTGTTGTACGAAGAAGCGATACAAAGCCATGTTTGCGTCCCTGGCGTCCCAATCGCCTGACACTTGTTGTACCACCAAATCCGTGTTGCCAAAGCATAAGATGCGCCAGATGCCGATCTCTTTTGCCATTCTGGGGCCATGGACGAGCGCCTCGTACTCAGCGACGTTGTTGGAGGCGCGGAAGTGGATCTACAGCACGTACTCTAGCCGGTCTCCCTTGGGGGAGGTGATGACCACTCCGGCTCCGAGCCCCCCCGTACATCTTGGAGCCGCTGAAATGCAGCTTCCAATGCGTGGAATCAGGGCAAGGCGGCAGATATTGCATCTCTGCCCAATCAACAAGGAAATCTGCTAAGGCCTGAGACTTGATCGCTGTTCTTGGCTTGTATTGTATGTTGTGGGCAGCGAGCTCTATGGCCCATTTCGCCACCCGGTCTGTGGCATCTCTGTTGCCGATGATCTCCGAAAGTGGCGCTAGCGCCACCACCCGGATGGAGTGTTCTTGGAAGTAGTGCTTCAACTTCTTGGCGGCCATGTACACGCCGTACACCAGCTTCTGGTAATGAGGGTAGTTCTGCTTCAAGAGCGAGAGTACCTCGCTCAAGTAGTACACCGGTCGTTGCACCGACTGTGCCTTTCCTTCTTCCGGCCTCTCCACTACCAGCACCACACTGACAACCCTGTTAGTGGCTGCAATGTACAGCAGCATGGGCTCCTTTGCCGCTGGTGCTGCCAGTATAGGTAGTTAGGTGAGCATTCGCTTGAGGTCGCGAAAGGCTTCATCCGCCTGCGCTGTCCAGACAAACTTGTCCGTCTTCTTCATGAGCTGGTACAACGGGAGTGCTTTCTCGCCCAGCTGGCTGATGAACCAGCTGAGGGAGGCCAAGCATCCGGTGAACTTTTGGACGTCTCACAAGTTCTTAGGCGGCCGCATGCGCTCGATTGCACCAATCTTCTCTAGGTTCGCCTCGATTCCCCGTTCTAATACGAGAAAACCGAGCAGCTGGCTGGCTGGGACGCCAAACACACATTTCTCCGGGTTCAGCTTCATCTGGAACCATGCGGAGGTTGGTGAATGTTTCCCTCAGATCTTCAAGGAGTGTTTGGCGCTCCTTGGCATTGACCACTACATCATCGACGTAGGCGTGTACGTTTCTGCCGATCTGAGCTTGCATGCATTTTTGCATGCAGCGCTGGCATGTTGCACCAGCGTTCTTCAGTCCAAACGGCATGGTGGTGTAGAAGTAAGCTCCATAAGGAGTAATGAATGCTGTCTTTATTTGATCTGCGGGGTTCAGCCAGATCTAGTGGTTGCCGGAATACGCATCCAGAAACGACAACAGCTCGCAGCCGACCGTGGAATCGATCACTTGGTCTTTCCTTGGCAGGGCAAATGGATCTTTGGGACATGCTTTGTTGAGGCTGGTGTAGTCAACACACATGCGCCAAGTCTTGTTCTACTTCAGCACCAGTACGGGGTTTGCCAGCCATTCCGGGTGGAAAACCTCCATGATGAATCCGGCTGTGAGCAACCGGGTGATCTCTTCACCGATGGTTCTTCTTTTTTCCTCCGCGAAGAGGCGTAGTGACTGTTTGACCGGCTTTGTGTCCAACCTGACATGTAAAGAGTGCTCGGCGTGCTCCCTCGGAACACATGGCATGTCCTTGGGGGACCATGCGAAGATATCCCGATTCTCACGGAGGAAGTCGACGAGCGCACTTTCCTATTTGCTGTCAAGGCCGTCTTCGACCGGGACGAACTTGTCCGGCTCAGCCTCGTCCAGAAGGATCTTTCTCGTGCCCTTGGACGGCTTCAATTGTGCTTCCCCGGTCGGCATATCCTTCTGTAGGGCTGCCACATTCTGCATGATAATGCGCTTCTCTTCCATGATGATCATTGCCTCCGCTATCTTGGACCCGTATGTGGCGCATTCCATAGACCGCCTGTAGCAGTCGACCATGGTGATGACACCCTTTGGCCTTGGGAGCTTCATCTTGAGGTACACATAGTGCGGCACCACCATGAACTTGGTGAGCACCGGGCGCCCCAGGATTGCGTGGTATGCGCTGTAGAGGTTGACCACCTCAAACCAGATGGGCTCGCGGTGGAAGTTATCCTCCGTGCCGAAGATGACATCCAGCCGGATCTTTTTGATGGGCGAATGCGATGGGCCCGGAAAGGCTCTATGGAAGGAGGTGCTTGACGGCTCCAGCTGCGACTCGCTGATACCGAGCCGGTCTAGCAAGCTATGATACAGGAGGTTGATGCTGCTCCTACCGTCTATGATGATGTGGGAGAATCTGCAAGAATGCTTCTTGGAGACAATGATAGGATCCAAAACCATCGCATAAGTGCCTGGATGAGGCAGCTCGGCTGGCTGGTCCTTCCCGCTCCATACAACTTCTTGTTCCGACCAATTGAGCTACTAGGGGACGGGAGGAACGATCGCATTCACCTCCGCCTCGCAGTGTCTCTTGTTGTGCTTGGTCTCCGGCTCCGTCGTGAAGATGTGGTAGTTTCCCACCTGGTGGGGGTAGTTGTCATCGTCATTCTCTCTCCGGCGCTGGTTATCGCGGTCGCCTGGCGGCCGACCTGCTAGGGGGTGGTGGAGCCTACCCAGCTGGCGCGCCAGCAATTTCCGCCATCTTCTTCGTCCACATGCACTGGCGTGTGGTATGTGTAGCCGGTTTGTTGCCTCCACTGTGGAACTTGCATGTCCCATCAAGCATTGACTCGATGGTGTACTTGGGCCTCAGAGGCCGGTCATCAGGCTTCTATCTCCGGCTTTCTCCTGCAGCCGGATCCTCCTGCACTGCCGCCACCTGCCTGGAACCATATTGGTTATCCGGCTGGTCGTCCTTTCTTTTGCCATGGCGGTTGTCATGCCACCTAGAGTTATGGCCGTTCCCCTCCGGCTGGCATTGATCCACAGCAATGTCGATGATGATTTGCCCCTGGTCGTCCTCCTGGACAGATCTTTTCATTGCCGCGTCAGTGGTGGCGTACTTTTCTGTGATGGCCATGGTCTGCGCCATGGTGGTGGGCTCCACCCGGTGAAGCTTGTGCTTGAGCATTGTGCCATCTTTGTAGCCGTTGACAAAGAAGTCGACCACCTGGTGCTCGTGCACCCCCTCACAGGAGTTGTGCATGCTTGTCCACCGGGTGATGTAGGAGCGGTCAGATTCATCCAACCCCTGCACGCAAAGAGCAAGCTTGCCGGGTCGACCTAGGCGCTTGTAGGTGCCAGTGAAGTTGCGGATGAACACCTGCTCAAAATCGATCCAAGCATTTATGCTGTTGTCGAGGAGGCTGTTGAGCCATGTCCTGGCCAAGTCGAGGAGCATGAGGGGCGCGTAGCGCACAACCACCCAGCGGTTGCCGTTTGCGATTCCCACCGCGGTGGTGTAGTCCACTAGTCAGTCCTCCGGCTTGACCGAGCCGTTGTACTTTGGCGTATCCCTTGGGAGCAAAAATCCCTTTGGAAATGGTTCATTCTGGATTCGCGGTCCGAAGCATCTTGGACCGGCTAGGCTTTTTTCTTCCAGCGCACGCGACTGGACCAGTAGGTCGATGCGTGCGCATGTATCTTGTGGTTCCTCCAGCTCGAGTGGTCCCAGACGGCCAGATAGGCGGGACTTGGGTAGCGCTTGGCCTTTTCCGGCTTCATCGGCCGGCTCACGGTTTTTGCTAGTGACAATTGCTGCACCGCGGGTGTTGTGCCCACGGCCCGCTAATCCGCCGCGTGGGCAGTTGCTTGGGCTCGATCCGTTTGGGAAAGATACCTTGCTAGCGCCTGCAGCCAGATCCACCATCCGGCGAGCCGGTTGGGTCCTGCTGTTGCCGGCCATGCTAAGTTCTGCCTCAGCCTGCTATTTGTTTGCCGTGACCACGAGGAGCTGGACACGTGCCTGCTAACGAAGCAGCTCCTAGCCCTCCAGGTGGCTTAGTTCGGCGACTGCCGCCTCCGCGGCCCTCATGTTTTTGGCGGGAGTGCTATAAACTGGCTGCACCGTGGGTGTACGCGGATCAGCACGATCCATCTCCGAACCGAGGTTTCGGCCTTGGGGCTGGGCCAGGCGGCTGGTGCCAGGTAAGCGGGCAAAGCCGTGCACGATGTTTTACTCGCGCATGGTTGCGTTCATCCGTTGTTGGGCGGCTGCCACCTTGCCAGCTTCTTCCAGCAGGCTATGGCGAGTGGCCTCTAGTGCTGCTGTAGCTGCTACTGGATCCGCCTTGATGGGTGTGATGGGCTTGCGGAGGTGCTCGATGGACGCGTTGAGCAGGTCCTAGTTCGGGAGGCGCGAGTTAGCGGTGCGACTTTCCCCGTTGTGCTCTAAAGGTGGGCGACGGTTCTCGCCCGAGCCCGCCCTCATGACCTCAACTCTACCACTGGCGACGCGCGAAGCGGAGAAGCCAAGAGGCGCGCCGGATACGGTGACGACCTCGCGAGGAAAGGTTTCGGTGATGGAGGTAACGTAGACGAGGTGCTCGCCGAAGTGCATGATGGAGCCTTCGCTTGGGAAGGTTCCCCCAGTGAAGCAGGATGCGTTGTCGAGAACATAGTCGAAGGAGCCGAAGGTGAGGATGAGGCCGGAGGCGACTCGCTCACCGATGACGAGCGGAAGTCCTGTGTGAAAGATGACCCCAGCCTAAGCACTATGCCCCACGGTGGGCGCCAACTGTCGTGGTGTGGAACATGGCAGTGCCATCAGGGATGTCATGAATGGGGACAATCAGGATCCTATCGGTGGCTACTCGCAACGGGTTGGGCACAGATACTGCAAACACTGCGATGTACCCAGGTTCGGAGCCCTCTTGGCGAGGTAAAGCTCCTACTCCTGCAAGGATCTACTATCAAGGGGCGAATGCCCAATACAGATGCTCCTTGAGCTGTTTTCCTGGCTACTCCTTGCTAGAAGAAGAAGGAACTACTCAACTTGTCCAATCTAGAGAACTTCTAACTTGTCATTGTCTACCTAGAACCCTAGCACTACCCCCCTTATATACTGGTTGAGGAGGCAGTTTACACGATGGGTTCTAGGGTTTCCTATTTGGATTTGGGTTTTACAAAGTGGGCCCGCTAGACAGGGACAAATGGTAGGCCCGGGTTCAGTCAAGCCTCCAGTATAGGGGAGGACAACACTATAGTGTCCAGCGCCCCTGCTTTACTCGTCAGCCGACTCTTTCTCCGTCAGCCGGCTCTTTATGCGTAAGCCAGAGCTTTACTTGTCAGCCCTTGCTTTGCTCATTAGCCTCCAGCTTTGGCACAGTTGTCCGGTAGCGCCGACCGGGTCAGCCAGCCTATTCGGTCAGAGGTGCGCTCAGCAAGGAGTGTCACCCCCATAGTACTAGGGCCAGCGGATCCGAGGCGGCCAGCTAGGAATGACCTCCCAGCTGGTTCTGCTGGCTACACGGCTAGACGGGCCAGCCGGGGAAACTTGGGTGCAGGCCGGGTGGAGGATTCCATCCGGCTGTGGTTCCTTCTCTTCGGTGGAGGATCCCATCTGGTTGGTTGGTCCTGTCTTGGCCTAAACGGGGTTCATCCCCCCGACACAATTCAATCGCGACAAATATCACAAGCTTGAAGGCCAAAATTATAGTACCAGCCATCCTGAGGTAATATGTAAACATTAACGATAGGGGACAATAGAATGGACCTTGGGTTAAATACCAGTTTCATGTACAAGATTCACAACACCAGAATCCAGTATAATCTGGGATCTTGGTTAAAACCCGAGAAAAGAGTAACTAGTAGTTGAGTGACACAACATACACTGGAAGATTGTAACCATGCAATAGCTTCCAAAAGAAGAAACGACTTCCAAAGCACCCAAACAAATAAAAAGGAGGCATATGAGGCAAACGAAAACCTCGAAGCCTAGAATGGAACACTATGGATCCTAAAATATAATATTGTGGGCCCATAAGGTAGAGAGATCATGATGGAAGGGAACCTCTCAGCTGAAATAGAGCAAAGGGGACAAGGAACATACAACACACGCAACTCTAGAGAACTCAACACTAGGTCAATTGGATGAAAAATGACATGCCCAAAAGGCACCTAAGCTTTGAAAGACTAGAGGAGATATCAAAACTTTTCAAAATCAACACAAGGTAAGATGACCTAGAGTTAGAGTGATACCAGATAAGGAGCAAAAGAAGCATACTAGAGTTTTCGCAGATACTTTTCATCCTTGAAAATAGTTTTCACGATCACTAGACTCAACATCGACCAATATCAAGGTTTTCCTACGGTCGGTACTGCTTTGATACCAAAAACTATGACACCCCTGGGATCAGGGTTAAACAAATCTCAGACCTTAGCCTGACATAAGCTTAACCTAGAGCTCGAGGATATTCAGTGAGAAATCGGTAACACAATAGTAACCCTACGACACAAAAATTATAACACCAAGCTCATAAGTGAACGAAGAACCAAAATATTACCAGCAGAGGTCACTGACCACAAACATCAAACAACGGAAGGCTAATTATGCTACTAAGTATAGCAAACTTAAAAAATGGCCTAAGAGGCCTGAAGCATAATGATGACGTCCCAGCCCATAGAGTCCAGGCTGCCGGTCGGGAACCCCAAGCTACTCGTCGGTGTCGATGCCATACAGAACTCGTCTTCAAGGGAACACTTACTCAGCTACAAAAGTATCAACAAAGCAAGGGTGAGTACAGGGTGTACTACGCAAGACTTATGGATGGTGGGGTTATTTTGCATAAAGCCATCTTTGTTTTGTAAACAAGAGGGAGAAGAAGCTCGTCTAATCAGACTATTTGAAAAGAGGATAAGAGAGCGATGTCTCCGAAGAATTGATCATCATCTTTTGATATCCACCAAAACAATCCTCATCTCACAACTAGGATCACCCCCTCGTACCCATGAGGAAGCATCCTTAAGCACACGTTGAACTGCCAAGTTTTATGATTAGGTTATAGTTCTCTATGATCTTAGAATTATGTCACCAAGCGTTCATAACCGTGAACACGACTTTTCGAAAAGAATTAACCTTGCAAGGGTGTACAACTTTTCCCACACGTACCAACCGACTCTCAATGCCACTATAGTTGAGCCCTCTTCCTTGGAAGGATGGCAGAGGGTGGTTGGAAACGACCTTTACCTTGCTTTCGCCGAGACCATGATTCACGCCCTAAGGAGGGTTCTGCCGTAACGGGTCAAATACCGAAGCCGGTCCCTAGACATGTGAGTCAGGGTTGGTTTACCAGGGGCTCCATCCACGCCAAGAAACCCCGGCCATGCTTACCTACCTGTTATGATGCACCTTCACCCACCAAATCTTTCAAAATGTTTCCTATGCATATGTAGAATGGAACGCCAAACTATGTGACTCTGGAATCTACTAGGCAAGTTAGTTACTCGTGAGGTTTTCCAGTCCCCGTGTGGCTGTACGCTCGTCTCGGTTCCAAAGGCAAGAACTCGGGTCCTAGTAGTGGCGAGCATGGGACTACAAAAACCACATCCCACCGTGGCCTCCCATACAAGACTTAGCATGTTTAACCTTCACCACGGATCTTACCTTATCAGTATACCTTGTTATCCTGTCATACTGGGTTCTCTGCATTTGGTACATCTTCTGGATGAACTAGCACTGACAGCTAAGCAGGGCTGACAAGACATATATAATAGCTCCAAACCTAGTTATGCTAGGAGCAGTGGATCATGTAATATAAGCTCAAGGGAGTAATGCAACATATAGGATACTCTATCTATCGATAAAATACCACAGTAGAATTGTATGCATCATGGCAAGAATTGGAATGCTTTGGAAATCAAAGGATTGTATAATGGTGCGGCTTTGCTTGTCTTTGATTGTTGATACCCAGATATAGATCTTCGGAAGTCTTTTACTTGACTTGGTTACATTTGGTCAAGTATTGTTCATCGATCTTCGATGGTGTTGATCTCGGTCTTCGATGTTAGAGTCGTTATTGTATTCTACTGGAAGAAGCAAACACTAGAAAGAAAGGGAAAACAACAATCAACACATGGCATCGATGCAAGCTCAAGCAAGGATGATGATATGACAAGTTAAATTGTATTGAAAGGAAACCCTAAAGCATGCTTGCCAAGTTAAGCAGGGTCCGAGGGGTACAAACCCTAGAACAGGGGAACCTCGGAATCACCTACGGGGTTCAATTGGTTTCTTCTAATTAAACTTGCAACTAAAGTTGTTGAACAATGCATGATTTGAGTCGATTGTATAGATCTCATTTTTATGAACATTTTGATATATTATACATATTTTTCTGACTTATCAATAATTAGTTATTGAATTTATAAGATTTAAACCATTTCTAAAAATATTAAAACTATTTAAAGGATTTACCGCGTCACACTAACGTCATCAACATAGCTTGGTACTTTTGTTACTGCACCTAACCTAGTCTCAGTCAATGACAGGTGGGGCCCATGCCACACTAGCATGCCACCGTGGCGAAGCTTGCACAGCGCTGACACGAGCGCTACATCGGCGACACGCAGGCGCCACATCGGCTCCACATGGGTTCACGAGAGAACACGTTAGTCGACGGTGGTTGGCAGCGCTAGGGGCAATCTGGGAAACGTGGGCTATCCTGTTCGAACAGACACGATGCGGGGAGCCTAAAACTGGTGGCGCCGCGGGGTCATGGTTCCTGGAGCTTGGCCAGCGACGAGGCCGAGCGGTGGCAGATGTAGGTACTCGCAGGGACGAAGCTTCGGCAAGCAATCCCTAAAACGAAGAGGTCTAGGAGTACCACAAGCTCACCAGGAGTGCGAAGATACGGTCGGCGAGGCAGGGCGTGGTTAGGAACGACGACAAGGTTGACGACGGCGAACGTCGGGGTCAGGGAAGACGATGTCGATGCTGATGACTAGGGGCGCCCGGGCTTAATTCCTTTGGCAAGGAGACTCAGGACGGAGAGCCGGTACTTACGGAGAGCTCGGAACGGTGAGGGGAGGCCAGAAATTGTGGCACTACGCGACGACCGAGGCTAGGGTTCACGCTCTGGAAGGGAAAAACCGCGGGAGGGCTCAAGGGGAAGTGAGATGGGTATGAGGAGAGAGAGCGGAACACGGCAGTTCTCGTGGCGATCTTATCCTGGTGAGGCAACCTCTGCAGCGAGAGGAATCATAGCGATGAGCATCGGGTGGCCACGCGAAGGACACCGAGCTGCTTGTCTCTTCGGGGAAGACGACAGGCGAAGGGGTAAGCTAGGTTGGGCCGTGCCAGGCTACTGCTAGGCCAAGGCTCCAGTGCACGGGCGATGGTTAGCGCTGTAGGAAGCTCTAGGCCGGCCTGCTAGCTAGGTTTCTATATTTTTTCTGGCCGAAACTTTTTCCTTTTTCTATATTTCATTTATGTTTGTAATTTCAGAACCAAAGCTGTTTTGGGTATTTCAAAAATACCAGAGTGTTTATAAAATCATTTGAAACACTTAGGAGCCCTCTATACTGTTTGGGCTCCACATTTTTGTACTTTTCAAATTCAAAACCTTTTGAATTGATTTTTGAGAGAGAGAGGGAAAATAGCTAGGGTTTTAGGGTTTTACTTTATTTTATTTACATGCATTTTTAAGAAATGATGCTCATGAATGCATAATCAAACCTAATTAGTATTTAGCTAAAACTAGGGTGTTACATTCTATAGACCCTGATTCGACTTACATATATTAGCAACCGATCTAGTATCAAATACCCAGGTGCTACTGCGAGTACTAGTCAAGTAGACATCAATAACATGTATATCAAATATACCTTTGTTCATATTACTGGCCTTCTTGTCTGCCAAATATTTGGGAGACTTGCACTTCCAGTGTCTAGTCCGCTTACAATAGTAGCACTTAGTATCAGACTTAGGGCCATCCCAGGTCTTCTTCTCAGGCGCATCAATAGATTTTCTGCCTTCTTGAAGTTACCCTTCTGCTTACCCTTCTTGTCATTCTTGAAACCGGTGGTCCTATTGATCATCAACACTTGATGTTCTTTCCTAATCTCCACTTCTACAGTCTTAAGCATTGACAAAAGCTCAGGGAGAGACTTCTTCATGCCCTGCATATTATAGTTCATCACGAAGCTCCTGTATCTTGGTGGTAGAGATTGAAGAACACGATGTATGCCTAAGTCAATGTGAAATCATTATTCCCAAGGCTACAAGCTTATCGGCGTACCCAGACATTTTGAGTACGTGCTCACAAACAGAGTTGTTCTCCTCCATCATGCAGCTAGAAAACTTTTCTGAAGCATCATAACTCTCTACGACAGCATGGGTATCAAAAATCATTTTCAATTCACCCATGGTATCAAAGTCATTGCCATTCCCGAAACACTTTCGAAGTTCCGGCTCTAGCCCATACAAATGCCACAATGAACCATGTTGTGGTCCTCCTAACGACTTAAGTAAACATTCTTTACATTGTCAGAAGTATCATCAGGTGGTCAGGGGCCTATCAGTGCTTCTAGCACATATTGTTGTGCTGCAGTGAGGAGAATCCTCAAGTTTAGGGCCTAGTTGGTAAAGTTGCTACCATTCATAGCAAGTTTCTCTTTCTCCATGAATACATTGAAATTTTCTACACCAGAATTTTCAAAGTTTATTTAGAAATTATAAATGAACTCCCACTCAAAAACAACATCTCTCGTGTCTTTTTTGGTGATTACATGAACCAGATCCACTACACCAAGACCGATTATCATGTTAGTTGGTGTAGCTTCAAAGGTGAGCATCTAGATGGTCATCATTTCAACCACATGACTCATGCTTTACCTTTTAGTTCGTGTTACGAGGCCATGTATGTACATGCTAGGCTCGCCAAGTAATAACCTTAGTACTCGCGTGTGTAAAACTGCCTTACACCCATTGTATGCGAACATAGAGTCTATCACACCCGATCATCATGTGGTGTCTGGAAACGACGAACTTTCTTAACGGTGCATACTAAAGGAAGAAAACATTTTTATCTTGATATTTAAATGAGGGGTCATCTTATAATGCTACTAAAGTGCCATACAAGCAACATAAGATGCACACAAACATCATATGCAAAAAGTGATATGATATGGTTCTTGCAGTTGATCACTATCTTGTGCATCGTGGTATGATATTCATCATTCCTATATGTGTAAGGCCAAGGTCTATGGAACTTACACTTTGGTATGTTATAATTTCCAAGAGTATCAAACCATACTACAAATTATAACATTACCATAATCATGACACTTGCCCAACAACAACTAAACTAGACGCTTCTAATTTATCCTTTGCATGTTTTTATGTGGCTTAGGGCTTTCGGAGATAAAACCATTCTTACCTACGAACATGGAACCACAACGATGATAATCCAATTATTAGAAATTCGTTGTAAATTAGATATTGACTATAGTAGGAGAGATAGACACCCGCTAGACACTTATGCACAATTGGTTTCTTGTCAAGCGTGGAACATGTCTCATGTGCAAGGACATGTAAATTTAGTCCGGGCTGCTTCATCCCACTATCCCACCAATATCCAAAATACATAGAAGATGCAATAACATGATCATCAATGTCCACATAATCATATGTGTTCTACTCGTGCAAAGCATCTACGCATATATCAGACTATGATATCACTGTTGGGTTCGCAGCATAGAAAATAAAAAAATTATATGATATGAACAACTAAGCACCAAGATCTATCTACCTAGATACAATTAATGGGTAGATATACATCCATATAGAACTTACCCTCGAAGAGCGAAAAAGCGTTACGAGATTTGATCTCGTGGATGATGTAGTCGTTCACTTGCGATCTCAAGATCGTGATGAAGTCCTAGCACTGTAAAGAAGCCACTACAAGAAAAGTTGGCTTTTACAACGGACAATTTTTGTGGTTGAAGGCCCGTTTTTCGTGGTTAAAGTCTTCCGCGATAGATGGCCTTTGTGGTAAAATCCCCATCACAAATGAATCAACCACGGTTTTTTCTGACCGTGTTGGATCGCACCCTTTGGCCACGATAGATTTATTCGCCAGCCGTGCTGACTATTGGTGTCATGCAAATTGCCATGTGGCAGCCGTCGTTAATGTCCGGTTACCGCTGTTAACGGCCAAAGAAACTATGGTAGAAGCCAGGCCCATGCAAGGCATGCTAATTATTAAATTGGCCGGCCCATGAGGAGAGCCTAATAGGAATACTGCCATTTGCTGTTTTATCCTACACTATCTAGAATTAGCCCGGTAGTGCAACCAGCAGCGGCCCGTACACTTTTGGACCCGATACTATTTCGTCCTACATGAGGCCCAAGTTAGCCCAAACTGTGCTGCCACTTGAGGCCTGCACCAAGACGGCCCGATACTATTCATTCCCGTTGCCAATCTAGTCTTTTAGTATTCATGCCTATTACTATTCCAGCCTTTTAGGATTTTCACCCCATTACTGTTTAGGCCCTTTAGAGTTTGGGCTTTTGCATATTCCGGTCGGTACTGTTTGGCCTGTTACTGTAGTGGCCTACCACTGTACTGGTCTTTTACTATTATGGCGTTTTACTATTCTGGCCTTTTACTGTTCTCGCCTTTTACTGCTCTAGCCTTTAAAAGTTCTGGCCTTTCGCTGTTTCGGCCATTTCCTGTTGAGGCCATTCATGGTTTCGGCCTTCCACTGTTTAGGCCTTTCACTGTTCTTCTACTATTTAGGCCTTTCACAGTTTTGGTCTTCTGTTATTCTGGCCTTTCACTATCTCGGCCTTTCACTTTTCTGGCCTTTCACTATTCTGGCCTTGTACTGTTCTGGCCTTCTACTATTCTAGCCTTTTACTATTCTTGCCTACTACCATTTTGGCCTTTTACTATTCTAGCCTTCTACCATTCTGGCCTTTTACTGTTCTGGCCTTTTACTATTCTGGCCTTCTACTGTTCTCCCCTTTAATTTTTTTGTTTTGGTCCGTCCATGCACACGTTGTTTCAATGTTAGACATGTTACTGCTCCGGCCTGTTACTGTTTTGGCCTTTTTTGCTAGCACCTACTTTTTGGCAGAACACAGGAATATCAAGACAACAATTAATAAACACGCACAAATTAAAACTACTTATTACACAACAAATAAAGTTTATTACAACAGATTATACAACAAGATCGAAATTCTGAAAGATTACAAAGTGTTGGTATCATCAATAAGAGATCGGTACATGGCGATTCGCTTTAATGTATCTCTGTCCTCTTCTTCAACATTTCAGCTATAGATCTAAGAACAGCTACGCCCTTTCTTTTTTGCATGCAATACAACCTTTATAAATTTATCACCCACAGGAGTTGTTCTACATGGATTGTTAAGGAAGTTGTTTGCTTCTGAAATGCAATGGGAGGATGAACGGGAAGAGGGATCACAACTTTCAGTACTGCCTTCCGAGGACTCCTGCTTGGTTTTAACTACAGCCTTCTAAAATATGGTGAAATAGGTTAAAACAAAGAACAAGGGAAACACATAGTATTATATAAAGTAGAGATCATTTAAAGTAAGTATGAACTTATAGTAGCATGTTCAGGCTGACAGTAGCTCCTTCTCGAGCGGGTGCGACTCCTTGTCAATCTGCCAAAAGAATCTGAGCCGAGCAGCTAGAACTCTGGTCCTTGTACTAAATTGTCATTTCTCTGCATTAAGGCGTGACATTTAAAACCCATTTAGCTAGTTTGGAAGGATGAAAACTCTTGAAAAACACCAAAAACATAGCATTAAAAATTACCAAATGTATGATTCAAACTAGCTAGCTGGTTTAGAAGATGAAAGTAGGTGAAAATACCAAATAGCATTAAAAATGACCAGATATATGATTCAAACTAGATGGACATTTTATAAATTAAGCATTCACAGATAGAAACACAATAGTACATGAATGCAAATTTCATGGCAAGGTTTTAAGTAGAATGAATTATTAGCTTATTAGGCATGTAGGTTATATAACTTATTAACATGACAAGAACTGGCCTAAGTAGCACAAGGAAACCTCACACTTCAGCCTTGCTTGGCATCACATTTTCAGTGTTGGATCCTCTATGAGCTGTTTGCATGACCCATGCGAGCGCTTGGAAAGAATAGCATCTATGAGTTGGTGTTGGAGGATTATACCGATAGCGTGAGAATGTAAGAAAGGGAATAAAAGCGATAAGCTAATGATGTGGATAGGACCTACCAGATGTGGGTTGCAAATGAAATGGCAATAGCATGTAGGATATTGAGCAACATTCTAACTATTTCGTAGCTTACGAGTACCAAAAAATAGCAAACGGGCAAGAGAAATTACCGCTGCATGGCAAGGACAGGTGGGACAGGAAAGACGATGGTGGGGGCGGCGGCTCGGCATTTTAGGGTTAGCATCTAGTGATTCAGTGAAGCACCCCCCATAGGGTTAACGATGGCGTTAGTGAAGCAGATCCAGTGCGGAGAGGGAGTTAGTGAAATAGTTCCGGTGAGGAAGAGAGCGCTGACAGTGAAGGAGCTCCGGTGTGGAAGAGAGGGCCGGCGGTGAAGCAGCTGGAGAAAGGTCGAGGTTGGAGGGGTGTAGGCGGGGAAGAGGTGATGGGGGGATATAGGTGGGATGACGCACATTTACCACCTATACCACTCTATTATTGCAGTATTCCTCCAGTCCTTACTTTCAGACGAGGGATAGAAGAGGAATTTTGCATTTGCAAAAAGCGGGGCGAGATATTTGAATAGATGCACGGATGTTTCGGTGCTCTACAGAAATTTTGAGGTTAAAGCTTCTGACATACGGTACTGCGACACGTCCTCTCTCACGTGTTAGCCTCGTGTAGGCCCACACGCCAGCGACAGTATGCTTACCATCATTTAAATGAGTTTCCACACATTTGCCAAAATTGATAAACATTATATTTTGAAGGCTTTCATACAAGATGACCAAGTTCACAATTGTATCTCTACTATAGTTTATGATATCGTGTCCATATCTGGTAGATTGCTGCATCTTGGCATTTCAAAAGAAGATTCTAGATTTGATGGATAATGCCCAACTTTCATGAATTTCCAAATATCCTAGCTAAATCTATGCAATAAAATGACTTTTTGTCAATCTGAAGTAAGTATGTCTAATTTCGAACTACAAAGTGTGTGATATACCTTGCTCTTGACTTTTTAAAAATAATTCATAGGTGCCAAGTAGTCAAATATTGGAGAACCACCGAGAGTTTCGCAAGATTCAAGTTTTTTTATATGAATGTAATAACACCAAATTTTGGCCATTTAAAAAAAATACAAAGATACAAAATATAAAATGAAATACAACCATTCTCTTCTCTCTTGGTGTATCACTATGTGCACTAGTTAGTTTCCATGGAAAAATATGGAGTACCATGTATGAATATGCATGTCTTTCAAACCAGATGACCAAGGTCATGGCCATATCTTTTCTATAGTTTATAATAACATGTCCATATTTGGTAGTTGGTGCGTATTGGCATTTAAAATATTATTTACAAAGGAAGCTTCCAAATTCGAAGTTATTTCAATTTTCTAAGGCACAACAATGACTTTTGTCATGAAGCAACTACAAAATATGGCTCAAAATCCCACTGCCCTAGTTTTCACACAAAGTATATATAGCCTAGGGTTTAGGGTTCAGGGTTTATTTTGGGTTGAGGGTTTAAGGGTTCATGGTTTAGGGTTTAGAGGTTTAGGGTTCATGATTTAGGGTTTAGGGTTGTTCAGGGTTTTAGGGTTTATGATTGTTTAGGTTTTAGGGTTTAGAGAATTTCCAATAATAATTTTCAAACATTATATATATGCTTATATTCATGGAATAAAATGGCGTTACCACAATTTAATGAAAGTATCTCAAATTTTGGTCTATAAGTGCATTATACCTCCTTGGCAAGGGTTTAGGGTTCTATGGTTAGGAGGTTAGGGTTCTAGGGTTACGAGGTTAGGGTTCTAGGGTTAGGAGGTTATGGTTTGGGGTTAAGGGTTTTTGATTTCAACAATGTTCAAGCTTTATGCTTATATTCATGGAATAGAATGGCGTTACCATAATTTAATTAAAGTATCTCAAATTTTGATCTAAAAGTGCATGGTACCTGCTTGGTTTAGGGTTTATGGGTCGAGGATTTAGGGTTTTATGGTTTTACAATTTAGGTTTTACGGTTTGTTTAGGGTTTAGCAAATTTTCAATAATGCTCAAAGATTTCTGCTTATATTCGTCAAATAGAATCGCGTGATCTGATTTAATGAAACTATCTCAAATTTTGATTTATAAGTGCATGACACCTGCTTGGTTATTAGGGTTTATGGGTTGAGCATTTTGGGTTTTAGGGTTTTACGATTTAGGTTTTTTTGGTTGTATAGGGTTTAGGGATTAGCAAATTTTCAATAATGCTCAAGCTTTATGCCTATTTTTGTCGAATAGAATCGCGTTACCTAATTTAGTGAAAGTATCTCAAATTTTGATCTATAAGTGCATGATACCTGCTTGGTTAGTGTTTATGGGCCGATGGTTTGGGGTTTGAGGGTTTATTAGGGTTTAGTGTTTAGGGAATTTTCGATAATGCTCAAGATTTATGCTTATATTCGTCAAATAGAATGGCGTTACCACTAAACGGAAGTATATCAAATTTTGGTCTATAAGTGCATGCTACGTGCTTGGTAAGGGTTTAGGGTTTCAGGAATTTTCAATAATGTTCAAGATTTATGCTTATATTCATTGAATAGAATGGCATTACATCAATTTATTGAAAGCATCTCAAATTTTGATCTATAAGTGCATGATACCTGCTTGGCTAGGGTTTATGGGTCGAGGGTCTACGGTTTTAGGGTTTTACGGTTTAGTTTTATGGGTTGTTTACGGATTTAGGGTTTAGCGAATTTTCAATAATGTTCAAGCTTTATGCTTATATTCGTGGAATAGAATGGTGTTACCCAATCTAACGAAAGTATATCAAATTTTGATCTATAAGTGCACGATACCTACTTGGTCAGGGTTTAGGGGTTTAGAGTTTATGGTTTAGGATTCCATGAATTCTCAATAATATGTTCAAACTTTATGGTTATATTCGTGGAATAGAATGGTGTTACCGCAAACTAATGAAAGTATCTCAAAATTTAATCTACAAGCCGATGATACCCTGCTTGGTCATATTTTTTGTTAAATACAATTGAAGGTACCCAAGTACTAAAACAAGGGAGAAACACCAAGAGTTCTATGAGATTTAGGCGCCGTTGGGTTGGGATCTAATTCTGGCTTTTGATTTTTGGCTTACAAAGCTAGCAACGTGTTTTTGGCTTTGTTTATTTAGCTTTTACTCCGACATAGTTGAATGATGGTATAAGCCAAAAGCCAAAATCTAAAGTGGCTTATAAAACCAAGCTAAAAGCGATAGATAAGCTTAACCAAACAACCCCTTAACTTCTTGATATGAATGCTAATGCGGCCAAATTTGGGACCTTTTGAAAGAAAAATCCAAATAAAAATATATAAATTGAAGCAATGTATTTCTTTTGCAAAGTATTTTGTTATGTGCATTGGCTAGTTTCCATGAAAAAGTATGCTAAAACTTGACAACTTTTGAAGAAACCAGTTTCACAGTATGGCGTACCATGTATGAACATTCATGGCTTTCAAACGAGATGACCAAGGTCATGGCAATATCTTTGCCATAGTTTATGATAACGTGTCCATGTTTGGAAAATCGGTGCATAACTGTATATTGGCATTTCAAACAATGTTTAAAAAAGGGGTGCATCCAAATTTGAAGTTATTTTAAATTGTCCAAGTGACAACAATGGCTTCCGTTGTGAAGCAACTACAAATACTATATGTGGTTCAAAATCTCACCGCACCAATTTTCTCACAAAGTATAAAAATTTGACAAATAATGCCCAAGTTTCATGAATTTTTAAGCTTCCGAGCCAGGTTCGCTGATTTTAACGATTTTATCTCGGTTTAGCGAAAAATGTTCGAATTTTGAACAACAAGCGATGGGAATCTCTACTTCCCGTAATTCTGGCTCAGTGACATGTGGGTCACTTGCATCGTGGGCCCAAAAAGTTAGTGTAGGCCAGAGTGGACGGGTAGGTAAATATTGAAGAAGGGCAAGGAAACATCGATGGGGTGATGCACTTGGGAGAATGCAAATTTACCACCTATATCCCTCGATTATTGCAGTGCTCCTTGGATTCTTATTTCTAGAGTAGGTATAGAAGAGGAATTTTGCATTCTAAAAAGAAGTGAAGCATGTTTGAATGGATGCGTGGGATATTTTAATGGATGGGTGCGATTTTTGGGCCTCGTACCAGAATTTTGAGGTCGAAGCTTCTAGCATACGCTACTCTGACGTGGGGCCGCTCAGATGTGCTGTCACCGTCTAGACCCACACGCAACGAGAGTTGCTTTCCAACATTTAAATGAGTTTCTAGGCATTTCCTGAAATTTTTGAACAATGCAAGGCTTTCAAGAAGACAACCATCGTCCAAAAAAAGTGACCAAGGTCATGTAAATAGTTTATGATGACGTGTTTGCATTTGGTAGATCGGTGCATGTTGGCAAATCAACCAATATGTTTGTTCCAAATTTGAAGTTTGTTTTCGGATTTCCAAGTAACAACAGTGTGTTTTGTTGTGGAGCAACTACAAATATGATGGCTCAAAATGCCACTGCCCCCCTTTTTCACACAATGTATAATGCCCTTTCAAGCTTCCAGGCTAAATTTGTGCAATAAAATAATTTTTGGGGCTGGATGTTTGAATGGATGGGCGGGATATTTCGATGTAAAGCCAAAATTTTGAAGTTGAAGCTTCTAAGGTACTCTACTCCCACTTCGGATGTTTTCCCCGTCAGATAAACCCACATGCCTGTATACTTTCCAACATTTAATGAGTTTATAGACATCTGCCTAAATTAATGAACATTAATTCAAGGCTTTCAAATAAGAGGAGCATGAATAGACGAGGAATTATGCATTCTAAAAAAAGATGAAGTATGTCCGAATGGATGCCCGAGATATTTGAATGGATACATGCGATGTTTGGGTGCAGTACCAAAATTTTGAGGTCGAAGCTTCTAACATACGCTGCTCCGACGTGGGGCCGCTCAGATGCGTTGTTACCCTCTAGACCCGCATGCTAGTGAGAGTTTCTTTCCAACATTTAAATGAGTTTTTAGGCATTTGCTGAAATTATCGAACAATTCAAGGCTTTCAAAAGATGACCATCATCCAAAAAAAAGGTTACCAAGGTCATGGCCATAATTTATGATGATGTGTCCGCATTTCGTATATCGGTGCATCTTGGAAAATTAACCAATATGTCTGGTTCCAAATTTGAAGTTTATTTTCAAAATCCCAAATTTGGTACCTTTTCGAAAAAATTAGGGACGAAATTAAATATATGTTGAAATAAACCCATTCGTTCGCGATGTGCATTAGTTTCCATGGTAAAAAATAAACTTGTATTTTGACAACTTTTGGATCAATTTTGATCTATGGTGACTGGCAGGTGGGCCACGTATATGGTGGTGCCCAAAGCAGGGGCGGTCAGAATTTCCAAAGTTATCCCTCCCCACCTCTTCGCGCTATGTAATAACTTCCACCCTGCGCCGCCTAGACCCTCAGCCCCTTTCCCATAAAACAGACGCGCTCATGGCTGCTCCTCATCACCACCGTGCGTGAAGAAGCTTTCCCTACCCGTTGATATTCTTGAGACACACCGGTGGGCATGTCGATCCCACGGTAGTCCTTCTATCTCTAACTCAATCTGGTTGGCATTTTATTGCCCTTTCACCCTATCTGCCTCCTCAAATACGTAGTTTATTTTGTCCTCAATATGCATGGTCATAGTTTATTCTGTGCTCGATCTATGTTCTTAAATACCTTCGGAGATTTTTGTTGTTAATATGTTTGCTGAAATGCATAGGCATATATAGTTTTTGTACTCCATCTATATGTTTCCTGCCTTTGTTTTAATAAGAACCCACCTTGTACATCATAATTAAATAGATGGGCAGATTTTAGATTGACATATCCTTGGTGTTCTACGATTTATGGAGTTTGTTAGAGCTCATTGAGACAACTCAAAAGTACATTGCCCCTGCCGATTGTGTGTGAATCATAGGGTGATGCCTCAAAGTATAGTGGAAGAGCATATTTTTATATTTGGGATACTATGCACATATGTTAGATGGGTATTTCATGGTGAACCATATGATCCTCCATATGAACCGGGGGAAGAAAATCTTTATCATCAAGATCAAGTAGGGGAAGCAAATGCTGATCATCTGGATCAACTAACAGAGGCAGCTCCTAAGCATCTAGATCAGCTTGGAGTAGGGGTAGGAGAGAAAAGGCGCAAGCTTCAAGAAACGGGTTTCATTTCGGGTACTTCCGCTATGCCATATGAAAAGGTATATATGTAGAACGACAAATGTTCAGGTCGTGTGTCTTTGATGTTTCTCTATAAACATATATGTTAATCTACTAATCACAGAAGAAGACAACCGAAGAGGACTTGGATGGTAATGATGATGACTTGTTCATTGATGAGCCTGCACCTGAGGCTGTGGATCGGGTACACTGCTTGTGGATGGAGTTGATGCAGGGCTGCTGATCATTAGGGGTGTACGTTTGGTATCGTCGAGGTAGTCTCATGACCACTAGCCCACCTGCAAAACTCTTGGGGTGTAGAGCTATCCCATGATTGGTTTGCTACTATCGTCTTTCTGTAATATGGAGCTACCTTATGATTTCTAGGCCTTTGTTAGAAGAATTTTAATTGGAAACTATTTTGTATATTAGTATATATATGTGTGTTTATGTGTGTTTCAAGTCTGAAATCCGAGCTTATGCTTTTATCGGTTCGTAAATGGTTTTTGAGGCCCCAGCGCTGGTGCCCTATGCTGCAACTACCGTCGTCTTGTCCTCTGCTAGCCCTTCCTCTCCCTCAATGCTCCATGAGCCGAATCAGCAAAAGGATATATAAGCTGGGATCAATTTGATTCGAAGAGGGGCGATTTTCTCGGTCCTTGGAGAGGAACCCAGGAGAACTAGTAGTACCAAGGGAAAGAGGAGGTTGGCTCGGTCAATTATCTCACCCCCTTGATGTGGTACCCACTTTAACTCACCTCTTGATATGGGTCCCGCTTGAAATAGCTGTAGGCCACCACGTGATAGCTGGGATCAAAAATTCAGGAATCTCCCCCGGCAAAATGTTCCCGCCACTGCCACTTAAAAATACTAATGGTAGAAAAAGTGCATTGTTCAGCCCTACTAGTACTAGTACTACTACTCCCCTTCCCATGCCTTTCTACTGATGACAAGACAAGAAACCACCACTAGCTAGCTCCCATCCAACAAGTAACTATTGGAACTGGTGCAACCTCCGATTGGGGGAGTTCTTGTTGAAATAGGTGGGTGTATTTTCTCACCTTGAAATCCGGCTTTGTTTAATTTGATTCTGATTGGGCCATTGGGGGTGCTATTAGTACTAGTAGTAGTATTTGGTATGCTTTGATTGTGGATTTCTTGTTTATTGCTCACCTCGGAATCGCCTAATCAGGATATTTTCCCTCTGCTCTAAACGTTTGGGTCATTTGGGTGGGGGTGCGGGGTTGTGGGGGAGGGGTACTGATTTCGCATGGTCACCGATGTTCTGATTGGGGCATTTGGCTGGGTTCGATTTCGGTGTTTTTCACTTCTATAACCTTTAGTTGCTACTCGTAATGTGCAATGAATTTTGCGTCAGATCCTGTATGGAGAACTATGGGTCAGTGGCGCGCATGGCCACTACGGACAGGGATGGTCCTGTCAGTTCCCTCAAAGTTGCCTAAAAAGGTAATGTAGCAGTATATTCGTTACGTTCTGCCATTCTTTCTAATGCTAAAAGTGGTTGGCTGCAACGTGGATGTATCCCTGTGCTAAAAGTTGTCTTTGTCTACATCATGTTTTTTGGAAGCGTCTGTGACACCATCTCTTCTTTATTTATTGTAGCACGATGGTACATACCTGCGAACATGCGGTGCTCTAGGTGCGGCAAACAAGATGGTACCCCCACATGCTGCAGGATCTGGCTAGTACGACTACTCACCAAACAAGCGCAAGGCCACTGACCAGCTGGGAGGGCCCAGCTTAAAGAGAAAGGTATTTTTTATTAATACCCTTATTACCATGATGCAGTCTGATATAATTATTACCTTCTTGGTGTCAGGCATGCTTATCAGATGTTTAGAAACATATGTGTGATTTTATTAATTCTGGCACCATGTTTATGTGAATCCAGATATGGATCGGTCTGGCTGTCTCATACAGTCAGTATATGACTACTATGTATTGTATTGAACTGTTGAGCTCTGTTCCTATTTATGCAGATTGAAAGTGCTGTTGTGAATCCAGATATGGATATGTCTGGCTAGTAGATTGCTGATGCCCACACCAAAAGCGGACATCGTCTACACGACGAGGAAGCGCCAACACAGTACCCAGGTGGGCAGTGACCTCTCTAAGAAGTGGGAATAATTTGGAAATCCACAATTTCACATGTTATGATTTTCCGTGTTATTGTTATCAGCTAGTACTATATCTTTAATCTCATTAGAAGTTCACAAAAATCGAATATGTTTGCTTTACAGGCAATGGTTTTGTCTTATATTATTAGATTTACTTGCTCTTTACATAATTTAACCTTTCCACTTAATTTCAATCAGTACCACGCACCAGCTGCTCAGCCCTTTATGCTATCGTCCTCTTGTCAAGCTTGTGGATTGAAAGGGGCCCTGTATGCCCTTGCAAAGGCATAGGGAAGAAAAACGGTGCATGGCCACCCTTCGCGAAGGGTACCCATGGTATCAGGTATGGAGTCCAGTGGTTTAGACCGACTTGGTGTAAGATATTGTATCTCACTTTTTTTTCTGTCGCCTTACTTCTCTATCAGTTTTCGCATGAAGGTTGTCCCTTGTGTCGCTTGCCCCATTATAAACAAGATGTTCGGAAACGACAAGTTTCTAACTCTATATAGCGAGGGCCCTAAAGGCATGCGACAACTATATGATGTGGATTTCTCCCAGACAATGGCCTCCACCTACTTGGATGGCCGAGGTTGGTCCAAGTATGTCCGTGAGGATGGTCTAAAGTAGGGGGACGAGGTAACACTCGATTTTAGCAAGCCTGGGCAGATACTTGCATGCCATCATACACCTATTGACCTAAGGACCAAGAACAGAGGTAGTACTAATTAATTTTCTTCTGTACTCATCACAACCTCTAATGATTTTCTTGCGACTAGCTGTTCTGTACCGTTGTCTTTACTCATCATATGACCCTGACCACTTTTGCAGTCCGCTTCCCCTTATGTACCCCAAGAAGGGTGCTAGCATCAAGCTGCTGGTAGCGGCACCAGCCCTAGTTCCTGCAACAACACCTGTTGACCTTAGTAGGAGAAAGAATAGAGGTAGTAACTTAATTCGCTTGTATACTCTCATCTCTGTCTAGGAGTAACTGTTGTATAAGAAACCATTTTGCTTGTACACATCTCATATGCCTCTCTGACCACTCCTGTAGTCCCCTTACCTACCCAGAAGGTCACTAGCATCAAGATGTTGCCACCCGCACCGGCACTGGCCCTAGTTCCTGCTCCGACACCTATTGACCTAAGGAGAAAGAATGGAGGTAGTAACTTAATTTTCTTGTAGACTCATCATATCCTCTGATCACTGTCTTGTGAGTAACTGTTGTATAAGAGACCATTTTGCTTGTACACATCTCATCTGCCTTTACCATCCTTGCATTCAGCTTAGCTACTCCTCAAAAGGAATCTAGCATCACGCTGCTAGCGCCAACACCGGTTTTGGGTCTTCTGGTTCCTGCACCAGTCCCTCTACAATTGGTGGCACCATCTCTTGCACCAACACTAGCATAGGCACTGGCACAAGCTCCTTCATTACCCTAGGCAGTGCCTTGTCAGATCACATCATACACATGTGTCATCACAAGGTCGCACCAGATTATGTTTGTGAGTGTATGGCGGCAGATAAACTGCTCTGAGTGTCTTCTCAAGTTTCACATGATTCAGTGCATTGCTCTTAGTAATTATGCATCTATCACTTGCTTTGACTCAGAAATTGCCTAAGAGTGCCACAAAGCAACTCCAGGCTAGACGAAAGGGCACAATAGTATTCATGATGCAGACCGAAGGAGTGCAAATGGAGGGACGTTATGCCATTAACTCGACTGATGGGTGCTTGGCAGCTACTTCTAAGTGGATCAAGTTCCGGAAAGCAACCACACTTACCATTGGAAGAACGGTCAATGTCAATGTATCTGGCTGCCCTGAATGCTGCATGCTGTTCATGAACTTCTTAGCTATCTAGCTGTTTGGTCGCATGCTATTCTAACTAATTATGTGGTTGTCTTATCTCCACTGATCATATATGGGTGGTAAAACGGTGATAAAATTTTGCTAGATTGGAGCTATGACTAGTACGTACTGATATGGTATATCTGTATCTATATGACGGTTCCTTATATGACCAAATATTATGACAATGATTATGTTCCAGTGATTGAGTGTGTTTGGAGAAAAGGGCAAACTGATCGTGTGACATGGTTTTTAGAGCTAAAATAAGAACTAGCTCTCTCTGTACTGCTATTAAATTTTAGCATCTGTATTGCTGAATCAGTCACTTTGAAATGCTTTTGAATTGGTCAAGTGTTGCTGAATATGAACTAGAAATCTGCTGATATTTTTTATGTCTTATTATTCTGTACTCCTTAATCTTTCAAATGCGACTGAATTAATCAAAAGTTCTGTCGTTGCTGCTGGCTGCTTGCTCTAGAGCTTTTGCCTATGTGTCATCGGAACCGTTGGATGTGTTTTGAACGGACATGAGAGGGTAAAGATATACATCATGATTTCACCAAGTGAAGTCATTGGATACCAGCCCTGTTTTGGCGCACGTGGTGTGCGTTCTTTAGATACTTTTACATGAATATCTGTCAAAGGAATTATTGATTTTTCCCCTTCCTCGGTGAGGTCTATGATTGAATCCGGCAATCCACAACCAAGTGAAATTTGAGATAGGAGTCCATTGACCATAGCCCAAAAACTTTTTAATTTGGCCTTTTTGACATTGTCCCCCACCTCTAAAAAAACTCTGCCTACCCATGTTTTTCAGAAACTAATCCATTATGTTGCTTTTTATAAATTGAAGTTGAAGTAGCACTGCCCTTTTATTTTAAGCGAGATAAGCATGGACACACAAAATATTTCTAATAAGACTAATACATAAGTTATAGGTATTATAAAGCTTTCAATGATAATTTTCATCCGATTTCTTTTGTGTAGTGGCAACGCATACGATTTATATTTGTTGAGGTTTTGAGTTTGAATCTTGTGTGCTTGACATATATTTATTTGGGTTTATGTTTTTTTCATGTAGCAATACTGTTTTACGGAGAGGCTGACATCACAGACCGACCAGCCTGTAGCGTCCCTTGAGTTTAATGGGTGGGTTTGAAAAAAAGAAGTTAAGTACTTGGACAGAGAGGTTGGCATCAGGGACACACAAGCCATAACATACCAGGTAGGCTGACATGCACAAGCCAGAACATATAGGCTAACATGTGGGCCCCAGCAGCAAGACCACATGCGGTGGTGACATCGAGCAATGTGTCCAAGGTCAAAATAGCAGCCGCAGCCAAAAAAAGTCCATCATACACACGTTTCATTTACAGAGAGACTGACATGTGGGACCCAGTAGAGAGACCTTATACATGTGCTCCATCGAGCAACGTTGGCAAGTTCAAAAGAGGGAGGTGTGAGCAAGGAAAGAGTCCAGCATGGATAGTTTTCTTCTAATGAGAAGGACATGGGGGACTGTTTTTTTAGAGAAATATATGGTGGACTGCTGAGCACAACCTAGAGAAATTTGAGAAAGGAGCCCATGGAGCATAGCCTATGTAGTATAGCCCATGTAGACAGGCAAACTCTTTTTAATTTGGTCTTTTGGGCATTGCCCCCACCTCTCAAAAGAAAAAACTCCGCCTACCCATGTTTGAAACAGCTCCATTATGTGGCATTTTATAAATTGAGATGCTTGAGTGCTGCCACTTTATATTTTAAAAGAGATAAACATATACAAATAAGTTTTAGTACTAATACATATTTAATGATTTAATTTCTATAAATATCTTTGGTGTAGTGGCAAAGCACTCAGTTTACGTCTATTTGATTTGATTTGAAGGTCTTTAGTTCGAATTCCCTATGTGTACATATTTATATATATCTTGGGTTTACTTTATTTGAGACGGGGTTTACATTTTAATATTGCATTATGGAGAGGTTGACATCATGGACCCACCAGCCTGCAGCATCCCTCGAGTTTAATGGTCGGGTTTTAAGAAAAAGTTAAATACTTATACAAAGAGGCTGGCATTAGGGACCCACCCGCTAGAACATACAAGACTGTATCGGGGATCCACAAGCCAGAACATACCAAAGAGCCTGACATGGGGGCCTTAGCAGCAAGACCATACATGACTGTCGCATCGAAGAACGTTGCCAAGTTTGAAATAGGGAGGCGTGAGCAAGGAAAATGTCCAACATGCACATGTTTCTTCTAATGAGAGGCTCACATGGGGGACCTAGTAGCCTAAAACAACAGCTGATGCATCGAGCAACGCTATCAAGTTTGAAACACAGAGGCGCGAGCAAGGGAAAAAATTCCATCATACACACGTTTCTTCTAATGAGTGGATGACATGTGGGGCCCAACGGCATGATTAAACGGTAGATCTAGCGAGCAACGCTATCAAGTTCAAAACACCGCGACCGAGGGAAAAATTCAATCATGCAGACGTTTCTTCTAATGAGAGGATGACATGTGGAATCTAGGAGTTTGATTAAACGCATGGTAGATGCATCGAGTAGTTATATCAAGTTTGGAACTGGGTAGCGCGAGCGAAGAAATAAATTCCATCATACACATGATTCCTGTAATTTGAGGATGACATGGAGGACCCAGTAGTGTGACTAAATGGCAGGTAGATCGAGCAACGTTATCGAGTTGAAATCAGGGAGGCAATAGCTAAGGAAAAAATCATCATGCACACATTTTTCTAAGGAGAGGATGACATGTGGGACCCAGGAACCTGATTAAACGGCAGATGCATCGAGCAACGATATCAAGTTTAGAACAGGGTAGCACAAGCGAAGGAAAAAATTCCATCATACACACGATTCTTCTAATGAGAGGCTAACATGTGGGACCCAGCATCCTGACAAAACGGCAAACACATCAAGCAATGTTATCGAGTTCAAATTAGGGAGGCGCAATTGAAAAGTATGGTCCGCTAGAGACACTGACGTCCAGGACCCACGCACCTCAAAAGACTTCGGTGAGTCAACATCGAGCGAGGAACCGAAAATCTTGCTTCTGCCATGCGCCAGCCGCGATTCCTCCATGTTTTTAGCGGTTCCATCATAGTAGAGGGCCACGAAACTAGAAAAAAAAGTTTTCCATCGGCCATGGTCGAGCTAAGAATTTCGTTGCAGAAGATGCACCTTTTACGACGACCATCGGGCCAAGTCGTTGCGGAAGGAAACATTTCTTGTAGTGAGCAGTGCATCTGTGATCACAGACATGTCCGGTACCCAACCACCTCTGCATCCTTACTCCAGCAAAGCAGCAAAAGCAGCAAATCCTTCTAGAGAGATCCACTGGGAACATGTACTTCGCTAATCCGAAGCCATAGGGAATAATCTAGAGGGGGAGAGAGATCCTTCATGAGGAGGTGTGAAGTGAGAGGAGGTGGAGGCCTTTTATAGGGGAAGGGGCAGCCCCTCCCATGGTCAGTGGCCAAGGGGGTGTCCCCACCTCTCCCTTCATTCATGTGAGTGGAGGGTCCACTCATATAAAACCTTCTCCACTCACATGTCCACTCAAATGCATTAAATTTCCACCAAATTTAATGTATCTCTCATTTAATAAAACTCTTTTATTTATTTTATTCAGAATTTTTTAATTACGTTAATTAACAAACATTCACATAAAACCCTTGCAACATTTCGATATCACATGCAAAACGAATTTCAACAATTTGACCAAAAACAATTCCGGCGTCCATCGAAATAGTTCATGTGCTTTCATTTTCTTTCTGTGGTATCTTATTTTCTCCAAATGGTGTCGGTATCCCTTAAGTGTGTGATGAGTCCAAAATTGAAGCATATTTACCTTTTTTGCATAAATAGAGTAGGGACTTTGGTATTTCACTGCGTTTGCGCGCACCTTTTTGTCCTTGTTTCAACAGAATCCAGAATCATTAGGTATTCTATGAACATATCAATTAAAACTGTCATATTATGGTATAATATGATATTTTTAAGTGATAAAAGTCATTTTATGAATTTACCTTCGCACCTGGGAGAATACCAAATGAGGGGAAGGCTCCAGTAGCAACAACGACCTGTGGTACGGGCAGAGTTCACCCATACCGTCCACCTGTACTGCATGGCAAGGTGTCCACCTCGTCAAATACTTTCTCCTGGCAAAGACGGCACAGAGATCTGACATTCACAGCCACCAGAAACCACAAAAAACCACATTTGAAGGGATCTGAAGGAGGAACTTGGCTAGGGCAAATCCCTATTGCTTCACAGATCATTAGAAGACATCACATCATCCCCTTCACCATCAACCACTGCATCTCCATCACCATCGCAGTCCCCATCTCTCATCTATTATATCTTGTTGTAATTCCAGATTCAATAGTGGTTTGCATTAGATCTACCTCTGTACTTTTATCCATCCATTTGATTATGATGATGTTTTTGATTGCTTCCATGTGTGAGTAGTTCCTTTGTTCTTGGGGAGATGGAAAAACCCTAGCACTATTATGAACTTGGAATAAATATGATCTATTCTTGTGTCTGTATGATTGGCTAATCTATGATATATTTATGATTTGTGTTTGATCTCTCTCTTTAGATGGTATGTGTAGTCGGCCACATATCATTTGTTCTCGGGACTAAAGGGAGAGAGAAATCCTTTGGATGTGTTTGGGATTGTGCCCAAAATAGCTTCGTGACAATTTGTGTTGGCTCATAACCTACATGGTCAAAGGAGGATAAAGACATAATCCCTAAGATAATTACGATATCCATGGGGAAACCCTTAATTGCAGTGGTTTGTATGGGTGATTGCTCTCAGACATCGCAATGGTTAGTAGAAGTGACCTTGCTCTTGGCTCAACAAAGTGGCTTCCTACAAGCCTTGTAGTGAACATCTTATTACGGAGCTCTCTCCACACATATCATAACACAAGAAGTATATTATCTTAATTAATAATAATATCATGCTAGGTGTGTATCCTACATCCCCGAGAGCATTTTATCCCTATTGAATTCAACCACGCTTTCACACGACCTTGTTACTTGCTTTCTTTTACTCATTTTAATTACTTTTCTGCAAATAATCAAAAACCTTTCAAGCACCCTTTACTTGACATCAAAGGCAACTTACAAGTATCCTTTGGTAGATAGTAACGAGGGGCATAAAGACATTTACCAATAACTCTCTGTGGGTTCGATACTTCTACTTTAAAACTAGCTACAATTGATCTGTGCACTTGCAGTCATCAGTGTGTCACGCTATGGTTCGTGAATAATGTAGACATGATTGAGACCCTTCTCCGATCAATAATAAACAACATGACCTGGAGATCCGTACTGACTCCCACACATTCAACAATGACTCTAGTGATCATGTGAACCTTTTCACATCAGAACTAAATCCCTTTATCTCGTGATATATTACATGTCCGAGATTTGATCATCGGTATCCCCATACCTAGTTTGATATCGTTACCGACAAGTACTCTTTTCTTGTTCCCGTGATATAACATTCTAGTGATCTTATCACTTGCTTGCAAGATATGTCAATGTGATATGACCGAGAGGTCCCAGAGTATATCTCTCTGTCATTAGGATGGACAAATACCACTCCTGATCCATGAATCTCTACATAACACTTTCGGAGTATCTGAACCCACCTTTATTGTCACCCTATTACGGTGTGACATTTGATGTTATCAAGTTACTCTTCTTGTGTCAGTGATTGACATGATCTCATGGTCAAAGGACTAAAGTTACTTTGCATAATGTTATAGTAATTTAAACATAATGACATTGATCGTATTACTATACTTTGGATGAATTTTCATCATGTTATTCCACCAATGTTGTGATCTTGTTATTAACATCATCCAATATCCATGATCAGGAAGCCTTAATCATCTTGTTAATCAACGAGCTAGTTTATATGAGAGGCATAACTAGTAACTATATATTTGTTTATTAAACACATATGTATTAACGTTTCCAATTAACACAATTATAGCATGCAAAATAAACATCTATCATATGTCATCGGATTGATGACAAGTACGCCATGAGGGGGTCCTTGAGGCGTGCGGGAGAGAGAGGTGAGACATACGGTGTTCCAGGACGGTGAGCACAAAAGTTTACCCAGGTTCGGATCCGCCAGCTTTGGACGGATCCTACTCCTGCTAGCAATCCAGTAATACGACAGAGCTGGAATATGGGTTACAAGGGTTTCACCTATGCGAGTTGAGATTGTAGACTATTGTGAGCATGCCCTAAAGGCTTACCCTAAGACGGCTTATATAGATATCCGGCCTAGGAGTTACACGAGAGACCTATCCGGCTATGACCAAGAGTCGGTTACAGAGTACATCTTGAACTACAAGTGACATAACATGCCTATGTTGGTAAGTCTTCAGGGCCTTCCCGTAGCCGGATTGGACTCCGTCTCTTCTCCCTGGCTAGGCCACCTGTGAAGCAAAGCTCTAACCTAAAGTGGGCCACCCTGGTTAGTGAGGCACAATGAGGATACCCGGAAAGTATATCCCCAACAGCTGCCCCCGGAAGTCTCCAAGATCTAGACTCAGATTTCATCATTATCTAGCTTGATCTTCGGCTTGCAGAATCTTGAAGGGTTCCTAAAACTTCAAAAGAAAGGATAGAATCCGGGTCTCAAAACGAGTCGGACCTATGAATACATTATTCGGTTTTCCAGCTTGAAATTCAAACTAAGCTGGAACTTGGTCTATGACGTAACCTGACACCAGTCATGGTCAAGTCATGTCACTGACAGACATTCCCTTCAGCATGACCATTGGTGGGTATACCCTTTGCAGAACCGAGGCGTCGTTTTAATGCGTGCGTGGAGGTCGAGGCAGCGTAATCATCGTGGGGAAGTTACCCAGCTCCTTCCACGACGCGTGACATGTTTTTACTATTGCATTTGCATGAATCTTGGCGCAACTGGATGATATAAGTGGTTATGATTTCTTTCCCTCTTCTGCACCAGCATTTGCGCCCCTTCCTTCCTCTCAACACCTCCCACACACAGAGCTCCTCCGCCTCCCCAAAATCCTCCAGCGCCGCCCATCCCAGGTCACCGGCACACCGAAAAATGGCTGAGGCTTCATCCTCCGGCACAACGGCGACATAAGCGGCAGTGTTGGCAGCGGAGAAGGAGAGCTTCCACAGGGTTTGGATCCCCTATGTCTTGGACGATGCCAAGATCTGCGTCGTTGAGAACAAAGGACTCCTCCTGCCGGTGACTGGCGGAGGGGCTACGGCCAAACCGTCCCTACTCCTCGTGCCGACGAGGGGGTGCATTTCGGCACCCACCTAGACAGAGGTTTGAGCTTCCCACCCTCAGATTTCTTTTTTGAGGTGATAGATCATTACGGAGTTCAACTCCACCATCTCCCCCCGAACTCTCTCTTAGAGATGAGAGCCTACGCTTCTTTGTGCAAGGGGTATCTCGGCATTAGGCCGAGTCTCATTCTCTTCCGGTTTTATTTTCATACCTGGAGAAACTCTATCACTGTCAGTAATCCATACATTACCGAGACTCTTAGCTTTTCTGTTAGGAGAGAACGCGTGTATCTGTTGGTGGATACCCCCGAGTAGGGTAACGCTGGGGTATAAAGGTCGAGTTAGCCGAGGTACGGCACGGTCAAAGCAAGTGTTGGCCAGGTCACCTCAAGGCAGGCCAACCTACGGAGTAACCCGACCCGTGGAGCATCTCCCTAGGCTTAGCCCGGCCGGCATAAAATATACGCCGGCCATGTTTTTCTATCTATTACGCAGGTACCCTCGTAGCCGGGTTAGCCACGTGCTAGACGGACTACCATATGGCTTCCTAGAGAAGGAAGGAATCTCCCGCTGGTCAAAAGGTGGCTTTGTTAGCTGTATCGTGAATGAAGCAAATCAGAGGGAAGGACCGGCGGGACAGGGGCGACCAAGATGATGCGGGCAATGTCGGCTGACATAGCCCGTGTATGGTGAAGCTTAAAGGAAATGATTACGCTATGGGTTACGGCCAAAGTCCGGACGAGCCGTTAACGAGAATAAAGAAGCATCTAGCTTTAACCAAGGGGCATATTCGGGGAATATGCTGCCACGTGGGCCCTAGCTTTGTAACCCGGGCTCCCCTATATAAGGAGCACTGAGGCCTCCATAGAGAGGGATCGATCATTTTCTCTGTCTAAGGTAGAACTCTAGAGCTAGGTTGTGGGGAGTAAGAGACATTGTCTCCTTCTCACGAACAACTCAGGGAGCACTTGTATGCACCATTGATAGAAGAAAATTACAACATATGTACGTGGAATCACCACGTTTTCCCTCCATGGATTCCCCTAGCACTCATTGGCCCCATCTTTAGCATATCCATGGCATCTGCTGTGCCACCACCACTATAGTTGGCACCCACCGTGGGGCTAGCGGTGCTAGAAGGGGTGAAAATCTGGATGGGAAGCATCTCCAACACTGGCGAGCGCGTCGTCTCTGGCCTGGTTCAACGTTTTGGAGCGCTGGATTACGTCAGCGACAACGCAGGGAGCTTCGGCAGGTGTCCTCCTCCGTGCAATGGCGTCTTCATCAAACTTGACGCGCACAAGATCTACGTCGGCGTGGACGAGTCTTGCGTCCATCCAAGGCACATCGTCGAGGGAGGCGAACCGCCTCTCAGCGCAGCTTGCGGTGTGCATATCACTCGCCCCGCTAGCAGCGTTGAGGTCCTGATGACCGCGCCAGATGTGGGAGCAATCAAGGTCCGGCGCCAATGCCGGGAGTCACGCCAAAACAGGCAAGATCCAGGTTTCCTCCGCTAGAGAGGCCAGAGAATGTACTCTAGCAAGCAATAGATAGCCTAGAAATGCCAATAGCTCCTGTGGTAGATTTGGCTTAGGCGCAAGCTGAGTTGGAGGAAACTAGGCAGAAAATGTTAGCTAGCGCAAAGAGAGTAGCGGAGTTACAGTAGTCCTTGAACATCACTTTGAGGGAATATGCAAAGGCAAACCGCATAGATGGGGTGAAAATCCGAGGTAGAAACCTGATTACTGAGATCGACAGGGAATACGAGCCTAGGTCGGGTCAGACAGCCATGATAGTAACAGGAGGGCTGGAGAGGTACAATACCCTAGAAAACAACCTCAGAGCGGCAAATGTAGCTGCATCCGAGTTAGAAGGCCTAACAGGAGAGGCCCGGGAAAGGCAACAAGAGAGGGTGAACCTCTTGGTGAGGGTTGCTTACCAATAAAATGAAGAAATGAACAAGGCAAACCCGACACCACCAGGAGCATCGCAGGTGGTTCATTCGGCTAGAAGTAACCCGGCAAGATCCGGCAGAGCCGCATCATCTCCGGCTTATAACCCCAGGAGGGAAGAGGTGGTAAAATCCAGGAAAAGAGACAAACAAATGGTCCCCTATGACCCGGTGAGAGCTGGAAAAGGCAAAGCAGTGCAAGTTGATGAAGATCATCACAGTACCAGACGAGGTGAAGCTGGCCGAGGTAACAAACGACCAAGGCAATGCCGATCAACGGAACGCTGCCAATGGCAATGCTGGGCAGTGTGATCCGGCAAGAGCAGGGCAAAATGCTCCTCAGCAGGAGAGAAGTGCAGGTCAAGAAGCGCAACAGCAAAACGCTTGTTCGGATCATGAAAGGTACAATGATGGTTATTCAGCGATGATTAACGACGTATACCCCATACCGGAGAACCATATAATTGGGTCGAGGCTGGGAACCAAAAACTTGTAGCCAGATGATGCGAGGCTGAAACTGGACAGAATTTATAGTTTAGAGTTGATCGAGGTACAAGGTCCTCCTGGTCCGACGTGCTTTGGGCCCCGGATCATGAAGGAGCCGCCAGTGCCGAACTTTCAGTTGACTCGAGGAACAAGGACATACAATGGTAGTACCATACCGGAGGATTGGCTTATTGATTACGCAACAACGATCAAGATTGCAACTGGAAATTTGAGATGGGCAGTGAGGTATGTACCTCAAAGGACGGAAGGACCAGCGAGAGTTTGGCTAAACAACTTGCCACCAGGAAGTATTAATTGCTGGTTGGACTTCGAGGAGTTATTTGTTAGCAACTTCTCAAGCACTTACAAAAGGCCCAATAGGCCGCAAACTCTAGCGTTATGCCGGCAAAGACCGAATGAACCAGACCAAGATTTCCTGACTCGGTGGTGCAACGTGCGCAACTCATGCGAGGGGGTAATTGAATCACAAGCAAACGCATGGTTCACCTAAGGCTATAGATATGGAAGTATGTTGTGGCAAAGCCTGCAGCGAGATATGCCAACCACTTTGGCTGAGATAATCCAGCTTGAGGATTCATACACTTTGGGAGACCCAACTCAACCCCGGTTAATGTTAAGCAAGGCAAATGAGGAGTATTACAACCGAGATGGCTCTAGGTCATCAAGGAGAAATGATTTCCGACGAAAGAGAAGGGATGAGCATCCGGATTATAGATATAACTCGCAGCAGGTGGCAGTGGTGGACCGAGATCAACCCAATGCTAGCGCCAGCCAGTGTCAGAAAACTAGAGGGCAGAACTGGCAACAAAAGAGTGAGGGGAAGAAGCCTTGGAACCCGGAGCAGAAAAAGCAATGATAGAAGCGGAAAGATCGACCGAGGTATACGTTCGAGTCTATGCTAGATCAACCTTTCAAGTTTCATACGCCAAGTCCGAATAGCCTGGCAAATCATACAACCCGACAGTGTGAATGTATGAGGAAATTAGAACAGGGAAGTTCGGGGAATGCTCAGGCAACTCGGAACGAAGCACCTCAGAATGAAGCACCACGGCAACCATTGCTAACAGGGGAATGGACAACAACTAATGTTGCCTCCACCTCCACCGAGATATGAAAATCAGGAAAGGAGGGATGATGTGCACCCAGTAAACAATAACCAGCAACAAGACCAAGGTTACCACGCAAATGAGGGACGAAACGAGTACATGGAGCATCACCAAAGCTACTGCGTGTTTACCACAGAAGAAACTGGCCGGAAAAGCTTGCAGCGCTGGCATATGGAGGTAAATGCGGTAATGCCAGCAGTGGTGAGATATATTCCTTGGTCAGACTAGGAGATCACGTGGAGTATCAAGGATCACCCGAAGCTCATGCCTAGCCCAAGGACCTATGCACTGGTCCTAGATCCGACGTTCATCGGGCAGAATCTTAATGTGAGGTTTTCCAAGGTGCTGATTGACAATGTCAGTAGCATTAACATCATGTACAAGGATACCATGCACAAGTTGGGGATATCAGAGAACATGCTGCAAGCCACAAGGACCACCTTTCACGGTATTGTGTCGGGTATCTCATGTGAGCCAATTGGTAAGGTCCGGGTTGATGTGCTGTGCGGTACAAGGGATAATTGTCGGACTGAAAATTTGGAGTTCAAAGTGGTGAATCTGGAGAGCGCCTATCAGGCGTTGCTCGGTAGGCCCGCGCTGAACAAGTTCATGGCAAGTACTCACATCAGTTACTTAAAGATGAAACTTTCCAGACCTAGGGGAGTGATAACTGTATCTGGGGACTTCAGGCGTTCGATCGAGTGTGCTTCCGCCAGATAACACTTGGCCGAGTCACTCGTGATAGCTCTGGAAAAGAGAAGGATATAGGAAGTGGCGGCATTGGCTCAATCCGCACAACAACATATGCCGGCTCTGACCAACCCACATGGAAGTGTGTCATTTCAAGCAACCAAGGATACAAAGAAAGTGTCAATTCATGATTAGTTCCCAAAGTGCACTATAACCATTGGTGCCGGGTTAAATAGCAAATAGGAAAGAGAGCTCGTCAGCTTCCTCCGTGAGAATCGGGATATCTTTGCTTGTTCCACACAGGATCTGCAAGGTGTGCCGAGGGAGCTGGCCGAGCACTCTTTGAACGTGAGACCCAGTGCTAAGCCGGTGAAGCAACCTCTCAGACGTTTCACCGAGGACAGAAGAAAAGTCATTGTTGATGAGATAGCTAGGCTCCTTGCAGCTGGGTTTATCATGGAAGAAGAAGGATGATCCGAACGTGGCCGTGGTATGGCGCATGTGCATTGATTACACGAACCTGAATAAGGCATGTCCTAAAGATCCATTCCCACTCCCTAGAATAGATCAAGCCATAGACTCAACTATCGGATCTGAACTGTTGTCATTTATTGATGCATATTCTGGTTTCCACCAGATACCCCTAAACCCGGATGATCAAATAAAGATTGTGTTTATTACCCTGTACGGGGCTTATTGCTATCGCACTATGTCGTTTGGATTACGTAATGCTGGAACAACGTACCAGCGATGCATGCAAAAATGTTTACATGACCAAATAGGTCGAAACGTGCAAGTTTATGTGGATGATGTGGTGATAAAAACTAAGGAAGGCAATACGCTCCTTGATAACATCCGGCAGACATTCGCGAACTTGAGACGGTTCCGAATGAAGCTTAACCCGGAAAATGCACTTTTGGTGTGCTCGCAGGAAAATTTCTCGGTTTTCTGGTGTCTAGTCGAGGTATTGAAGCTAACCCGACGAAGATCCGGGCTATAGAGAGAATGGAACTGCCGAAATTCTTTAACGATGTGCAGAAGTTCACTGGTTGCCTGGCATCGTTGAGCCGGTTCGTATGACGACTGGGAGAGAAGGCCTTGCCCTCTACCAGTTATGAAAAAGGCAGACAAATTCACATGGACGCCACAAGCGGTAGCGCATTTCGAGAATTAAAAAAGATGCTGTCTACTGCACCAATCCTAGCCGCACCACTACCCAAGGAGCCAATGTTGCTCTATGTAGCCGTGACCAACCAAGTCGTAAGTGCAGTAATTGTAGTGGAGCGCAAAGAATAAGGAAAGTCAATGCAAAGGCCGGTGTATTTTTTGAGTGAAGTGTTATTGGCTTCAAAACAGAACTACCCTCACTATCAAAAGATGGCGTATTGGTGTGTATATGTCGGCCAAGAAACTCAAACACTACTTTGGGGAACATCCCATCTAGGTGATATGTGAGGCACCTATATCAGAGATTATGAGTAACAAAGATGCTCGTGGCCGGATAGCAAAATGGGAAATTGAGCTAGCCCCATATGCACCACAGTTTGACAGAAGAGATGCGATCAAATCGCAAGCTGTGGCAGATTTCTTTGTGGACTGGGCCGAAATGCAATACGAACCACCTCTACCGGACTCCAATTATTGGCGAATGCACTTTGACAGATCAAAACTGAAATAAGGGTTTGGCGCCGGAGTGGTGCTTACCTCGCCCAAGAAAGATCAACTAAAATATGTTCTCGAAATCCACTTCAACGCCTCGAATAATGTCGCAGAATATGAAGCACTGGTGCATGGCCTTAAAGTGGCAAAAGAAGTGGGGATATGTCGGATACAGTGTTTTTAAGACTCGGATTTGGTGGTGCAGCAAGTATCTGGCAACTGGGATGCCTTGGACGCCAATATGGCCCTTTACAGATTTCATGTGCAAAAGATAAGCGGATTCTTCGAGGGATGTGAATTCCACCATGTACCTCAGATTGAAAACGAGGCAGCCGACATACTGTCTAAGTTGGGCTCATCCCGGCAACCAATCCCGCCCAATGTTGCCATGGAACACTTAAGAAAACCATCTATTACCCCATCGCCCGAATCCAAGTCAATTTATATCCCGGCCTTCTCCGGATCAGAAGCTATGCAAATGGAGATAGATTGGGGAAGCACCTATGCAAACTCGAGGACTGCTTCGACAAACCCGGGGACTGCCTCAGTAATCTCGGGGACTGGTCAGCCAAACCCGGCGGGAGTTATGTCGGTGGATGCAATGGAAATTGACGAGGAACCTTTCTCCATCTGAGCCATACCCGCTTGGGCCAAGCCAATATTTAACTTCCTGAAAGAGGGAATCTTGCCGGGTGATGAGGTACTCACAAAGCAGATCCAGAGAAGAGCAAAGGCTTACACTATTATAAACGCCAAACTATACAAGAGAAGTGTAACCACATTGCTATAGCGATGCGTTGACCCAGAGGAAGGATTTGACATACTCCGGGATATCCACCAAGGAGAATGTGGCCACCATGCATCTTCAAGAGCATTAGAGGCAAAGGCTTTCCGGCATGGATTTTATTGGCCAAGTGCTTTGGAGCAAGCGGAAGATTTGGTGAGAAAGTGCAATGGCTGTCAAAGATACGCCACAAAAACCCATCTACCAATGTCAGAGCTCAAAACTATCCCCATTACTTGGCCATTTGTTGTATGGTGCCTAGACATGGTAGGGCCATTTAAGCCGGCTAAAGGAGGAATGACCCATATCCTAGTTATGGTGGACTAATTCACTAAATGGATCGAGGTGAAGCCAATCAGGGAATGTGATGGGGCAACAGCAGTGAAGTTCCTCAAGGATATAATACTGAGATATGGCTACCCCATAGTATCATAACTAATAATGGCCCCAATTTTTCTGAAGGAGCATTTGCGAGGTTCTCCCGAGAAAAGAAGATCCGGTTAGATGTAGCCTCAGTTGCCCACCCCGCATCGAACGGGCAAGTGGAAAGATCCAACGGACTGGTGTTGTCCGGGATAACACCCCGGCTCATGGAGCCACTGCAAATATCAGTAGGGTGCTGGATAGAAGAGCTACGAGCGGTACTATGGAGTTTAAGAACAACTCCGAATCGATCAACAGGCTATATGCCATTTTTTCTGGTATATGGGGCAGAAGTTGTATTACTAGCCGACATAGAGCATGATTCGCCAAGGATCACCCAATACACAGAAGCCGAAGTGCGCGAAGCGCGGCAAAATGATGTTGATCTGCTGGAAGAAGCGAGAGAACTGGCCTTGTCTAGATCCGCCATATATCATCAAAATCTCCAACGCTACCATAGCCGGAAAGTAAACCCCCGAGTTTTCTGGGAAGGTGATCTGGTACTCTGGTTAGTGCAGCACACTGCTGGCATGCATAAATTATCCCCTCTATGGGAAGGACCTTTCATTGTAAGCAAAGCTTTGCGCAATGATACCTACTATCTTATTGATGCATAGCCACAGTAAAAGAACAAGGCGGAAAGGTCCGGAGAGGAATCTAAGCGACCGTGGAATGTAGCACTACTTCGTCCTTTTTACACCTGACAATGAGGTGAATGTATCCGAGCTACTCATATGTCGGTATGTATGTCGGCAATGAGGTTATTAATAAAACTTCGGCACCCCAAGCAGAAACTCGGGGACTACCATAATAATTATTGTTCTTGCTTTCGTATTTTTATATGTCGGTTGGGTTAAGTCGCTTGTAGCTTAGCCAGATTAGTAATGTGTGAGCACCAAAAACCCAACTCTTCGACTTTGCTATTGTCCAACAAGAATTGGCTTCATGGCAAGCAAGAGAACAAGTTTGGAATTGCAAAGCACATGAAAAACGACCAAGGAAAAGAACTTAAGCGAGCCGACATTTGTTATTTGGGCTAACCCTCTACCTATTTTATTCGCCTAACGCCGGATTATTTTGAGCTAAGCTCAAAGTTTCAAGTATTGTTAAGCCAATTTTTTGAACCTCGGACTCGTAAGTCAAAAAACCGAATCAAGGTAGACGTGAGCCGAGTCAAAAATTGGGAGAACAAGAAAAAGGAAACTCGGGGACTTCACCACGATAATCCGACATTAAAAACTTAGTTGCAAACAACACAAATTGAAGAAAAACCAAACCAAGGTACTTAAATACATTTTCACCCGACATTTCGGGGATCTGACAAATACGGTTAAGTGTTTTCAAGGAGCAGGGGGAGAAGCCGAATCATCGGCCGAAGGAGGAGGTACTTCGGAGTTCGTGGGCGGGGCGCTAGCCTTGGCCTCATCTTCGGGGTTGGCCTCTCCATCTTCCGGATCTTCAGCTTCGTCGCCAAGTTCGGAGGCCTCGCCCTTGCTTCACTCGTCTTCTTCACCCTCAGAAGCAACTTCGTCATCAAATACGTCAAGGTAGCTCGGCCCCTCATTCCAAGCATGGCAGAAGGAGTAGTGGATAAGCTTGTTAGCGCAGGCTTTGCGACGAGCAACGCACTCCGGATCTTCGGACCACTTAGATCTGGTGTGCGTGCGGGTGAATATCCCCAAGTTTATTCCTTCATACCATGACAGGACGAACTGCAGTGCGATATCAGCCCCGGCTCGTGCAGCAGATTCTCGCCACAAGTGCACCTGAGTATCGCACTCCATCAGTTTGGATATGAGAGCCGCATTTCCTTTGGGAGTGGGCTTTGTGGGCCAGAGGGAGTTGAGCATCCGCATCGCTGTCGGCATAATATCTGCCCCATAATTCTTCACCAGCTCCATGCGAGTGAAGAGGCTCGCCAGCAGGTCCTATGTATCATAAGGGATTGGCCCGGCAGCAGGACCTATGGGAATACCATGTTGCTCGCAAGACCAGGCTACATCAGCAGCAAGAGTATCACCTTCTAGAAACTTGCCTGAGAACAGAACAGAGGAAACAATGAACAAAAGCACTAAGTCCAGAGAAATGAAAATGGGGCAAGGGAAGAAACTCACGGGCAATCTGGAAGAGGAGCCGCTAGAGCTCGGCATGAACATTGGTGCTATGGGCCTGGAGTTTCTCGTATTCTGAGGTCACCGACGTAAGTTTTACGTCGGCTTCCTGCAATAAATCCTGGTCGTTAGAAATTTGCGTGGTTAGACGCTCTTTTTCCTCGGCAAACTCCGGGTCAGCCTTCTCCAGTTCGGATTTATGGAGGCCCTTAAGCCTCTGGATTTAGGCATTCAGCCGAGTAATTTCCGAGTCCTGGAGGCATAGCCGAGCTATCTCGTCATCCTTCTTCAATTCAGCTTGATGCTTTCCTGCTTGTTTGAGAAAATGTGTCATCATATCAGGAATAGGTACGCTGTCTTCAAGGGCAACTGCAACAGTGGGTTAATCCGGCGGAGCCGAAGTATAAATTTCTACCGAGTCAAGCAAAGAGCGCACAATGATCATGTGAACAAGACAAAATACCTTGGATTTCAGCCAAATTTTTGCGCATGATGATGTTCTCAGCCTCAACCTCGGCTGCATAGTTTGAATAAAGAGTTAATACGGATCTGAAGGAAATATGCCCTAGAGGCAATCATAGAGATGATTGTATTTCATGTGTATCCATGAGTTATTATAATGTTCCTTGAATATCCATATACCAGGCAACTTGTATTGATTGGCAATTATGTGAATTGTTTGTGAAACTCTTTACTTGTATGGTTATCTAATAATTGTCCCTAGTCGGAGTTCATGCGAGGACACACGTGAATATTAGACTAGCACATCGATTGGTTAATGACTATGTTTCGCAAGTCATTGACATGGAGATGTCAAACCAATGATGTGGACACATGTTATGAACATGGGGTTGGACTGACCCAACATGAGACTAGCAATAATACTTGCAGCTCTCTCTACACATCGTGTACGTTTTGTCCTTAGACCTGAGATTGTCGCATGTACTTGAGATGTGGATCGACCTACTTTGGGGCTATCAAACACTACTCCGTAACTGGGTAGTTATAAAGGTAGCTTTCGGGTTTGTCCTGATACATGCTGCAAGGCATCGGTCAATCAAGATGGGATTTGCCCCTCTCTACTTGAGAGAGATATCTCTGGGCCCCTCGAGTGATCGGATCCAGAAATGCATGGCCGTGCTACATATGGTTAAGAGTTAACCTAGTAAAGGGATTCTGAATCACAGTATCGAGAAAGAGAGGTCAGCTTAGAGCTAGACCAAATATCGTGAGGCAAAGGGAAAGACATGTACTCAACCTTGTGATGGTTCGTCCGAATGATCTTTATATGCGTTTAGGAGTTGGCACGTCTTGCTAGAGGCCGCTACCAACTATTGACGGAGTAAGTGTACTCGCGTCATGTCTATACGTGTATGAACCTATAGGGTCACACACTTTAGGGGCTGGAAGCCTAATGAGGATTGGATCCGAATTAGACCAGGCTTAGGCTGCTAATGGGCTGCTAATGTAGAAGCCCACCAGGGATGCCTATATAAGAGGGAGTAAGGCGAGCTGAAAAGGAGAGAGCATTCCACCCAGCCGCCACTCCTCTTCCGCCTGTGTTGCACGCGCAGACCTAGCAGTCTGGCGTGTGACGACTTCCACTCCGGACGTGTGGATACCTCGGAGGTGCTGCATCTGTAGCACTTGGACGAGCCGCGCAAAGGGGAGCTGCTCGTGGGACGAGGACGAGGAGGAGACGTAGAACATCTACACTGCCGCAACGTGCTTCATCGAGTTCCGCACCTGCGCGTCTAGCGGTAATCCCGTGATCTATGACAATAGTATTCCTGGTTGACGCGGTAGAAATTTTTGATTTTACGCTAGTGTAGCCTACCCGTTACCCTTCAGTGGTATCAGAGCCGATGCTATTCAGTCATAGGTTCGGGAAGTTTGCATATGGTGATATGTAGATTGATATGATCGTTTGTATGGCGGTGTTTCTGGATTGATCTATGATCTTAATTTCCGTGATCGTGATTCTAAGGTCGTCGAACGACTTACCCCTACCGGTCGGTTTCCGCCATCGGGGTAGACAGTGACACATAAATCCTTCTGAATCACGCGAAGATCAATATGATTGATCGAATCGGGAATTAGATCTGAATCGACGTACCGTGATCAAAGGAGTTTGGTCAAATCGGAACTATGGTCGGTTTATGGTAAATTGGATTTGCCGATCAAAATCCTTAAAGAAAATTGTATAGATTTGATCTCTCATTTTTCACGAAAAGGTACCGCGAGGGGCGCTGCCCCTTCGAACCCCGCAGGGGGAGACCCCCTAGACCCCCCTTAGTCGTAGCCCCCTTTTTGTATCTCGTTAAGGTTCATAGGTGGTACGATTTCACATGATCCGGTAGAATGCGATTCTATGCACAACTTGTTTTTGCAGGATTTATGTGATCAGTATGGCCCAAAAAATGTATGTGATGCATGTATGTATTTTTTCATGACCTGCGTGTCGTGAGTTGGGCAACACGGCTGGAGCCATATGTGTTGTCAATTATTGTAATGGCCTGCGTGCCAACTTGTGATGATCCCAATACCATGTAATTTTGATTACTAGATGTTAGGAGTAATAGCTTGTATTAGTTCTTGGAGAACTCATCACTTGGAGGATGGCTCGCATAGAGCATGAAGATGGAGATCATCATGGTGGACAGGTTCTATGGCGATGGAGATCACCATGAGAAAATGGGCCATACTGTATCACATCTATGTGAATGCTATTCTTATACGTTTTACTACTATGCATGCTTAGATGATAGAAGTAGAACGATCCCTCACAAAGTTTAAGTTAAACCATGCCCTCCCAACCAAACCTTGCACCATCCTATGCCCTGTACAATCGTTGGTGGGTCTATGAAATTAGGGTGCCACGGTTTTCCTTGGCTGGATGGGTTTGTATCGGATACCTACACGCATAAGGGTTGGTGAGCTTAACAAGGTCATCTTAACAGTTAAGGACCTTGGGGCATAAAGGTTGGGCGCCTAGGTTTGACATAGAGATGTCACCCAACAACAAGAGTCATATGTGATATGATTAGCAAAGGTTGCTTACCGATTTACCTTGTCTTCTAGCAGTGATGCTAAAGCTCACTAGTCGACTTGTTAATTGTGGATCTTGAATCATTTAGTATCAATAGAGGGATGTTGATTTAAGTGGGAGTATATGCTATTAAATTGTTTAATATGTTTTACTCTTTCATGGTTACATGGCTTAGTATTTTGCATATTTTTTGTTGTAGATCAATGGCACCGAACAATTCATCACCTTTTGCTTTGCGTTCGATTCTTGAAAAGGATAAACTAAATGGAACAAACTATTCGGACTGGGTCCGTAACCTGAGAATTGTTCTCAGGGCTGAGAAAAAGGAAACTGTTCTGGATACCCCAATCCCGGATGAACCTGCTGATAATGCAACTGCTACCCTTAAGAATGCCTACAAGAAAGCATGTGATGAATCTCTTGAGGTCAGTTGTCTTATGCTTGCATGCATGGAACCTGATCTTCAAAAACAGTTTGAGGATCAGGAAGCGTACGATATGATCGTTGCGCTTAAGGACATGTTCCAGACTCAGGCTAGGACTGAGAGGTACAATGTCGCTAAGTCCTTTGTGGAATGCAAGCTGGCAGAGGGAGCAGCTGTAGGCCCCCATGTGATCAAAATGGTTGGTTACAGTCAGACTTTGGAAAAGCTTGGTTTTCCATTAGGCCAAGAGTTGGCCACTGACTTCATTTTGGCATCTCTTCCATCTAGCTATGGGCATTTCATTTCGAACTACCATATGCATGGGGTGGAGAGGGGCCTTAATGAATTATGTGGGATGCTAAAAACAGCAGAATGTGACATTAAGAAGTGTGCAGGGCATAGCCATGTGATGGCTGTGCAGAACAAGCCTAGCTTCAAGAAAAAGGGCACTTCTTGGCAGAAGAAGAAGGGCAAGGCTAAGGATACGATCCCTAAGCCAAACCCTGCACCCAAGCAAAAGGCTGGTCCTGCAGGAGACACTGAGTGTTTCTTTTGTCACGAATATGGCCACTGGAAGAGAAACTGCAGCAAGTACCAGGCTTCTTTGAAGAAAAGTGGAAGTAAGAGTACTTCCCACTCAGGTACGCTTGTTGTAAATGTTGTGGACATTTTTCTCGCAGATTCTTATGTTAACTCTTGGGTATTTGATACCGGATCGGTTGCTCATATTTGCAATTCGATGCAGGGGCTAATAAGGACTAGAGAAGTGCAAAAAGGCGAAGTGGATTTTCGCGTCGGAAATAAAGCAAGGGTTGCTGCATTGTTCGTCGGCGTCATGCAACTTCACCTTCCGTCAGGATTTATCATGGAGTTGAATAATTGTTATTACATTCCTAGTATGGGTCGAAACATTTTATCACCTTCATGTTTGATGAGGGATGGTTATTCATTCGTGAGTACAAACAATGGTTGTGTAATCTCTAAGAATGCTATGTTTGTGGCTGATGCTCCCATTGTGAATGGGTTATTTATTTTAAATCTTGATAATGCATGTGTTTACAATGTTAGTGCTAAAAGGCTTCGGCCAAATGATTTGAGTCCTACCTATCTATGGCATTGTCGTTTGGGGCATATAAGTGAAAAGCGCATGAAGAAGCTCCATGGTGATGGTCTTCTAACTTCGTTTGATTTTGAATCATACGAGACATGTCAAGCTTGTTTACTTGGAAAGATGACCAAGACGCCTTTTACGGGGTTTCCCGAGAGAGCGACAGACTTGTTGGAACTCATACATACTGATGTATGTGGACCAATGAGCACGACAGCCAGAGGAGGATATCACTACTTCATTACTTTCACTGATGATTTCAGTAGATATGGCTATGTCTACTTGATGAAGCATAAGTCTGAAACTTTTGAAAAGTTCAAAGAGTTTCAAAATGAGGTAGAGAATCAACGTGGCAAGAAAATAAAGGCCTTGCGATCTGATCGCGGAGGCGAATATTTGAGTCACGAGTTTAGCAATCATCTTAAGAGTTGCGGAATTGTTCCACAGCTCACGCCGCCCGGAACGCCTCAAAGAAACGGGGTCTCTGAACGGCGTAATCGAACTTTGTTGGACATGGTTCGATCGATGATGAGCCAGTCGGATTTACCATTATCATTTTGGGGTTACGCGCTAGAAACAGCAGCTTTCACACTAAATAGGGTACCATCTAAATCCGTAGTTAAGACACCATATGAGATGTGGACTGGAAAGAATCCCAGTTTGTCTTTTCTGAAGATTTGGGGTTGTGATGCATTTGTCAAGCGACTTCAGTCGGACAAGCTAACACCCAAATCGGATAAGTGCATTTTTGTGGGATACCCAAGGGAAACCTTAGGGTATTACTTCTACAACCGAGAAGAGGGCAAAGTGTTTGTCGCTCGTAGCGGTGTTTTCCTAGAGAAAGAGTTTCTCACAAAGGGAACGAGTGGAAGGTCGGTGCGACTTGAAGAAGTTCAAGATGAGCCAGTCGGGGATGCTTCTACGAGTGATGCTATTGTAGCAGAACAAGTTGAGGAACCCATGGCAATAGAAGCACCACAACCACGAAGGTCGGCGAGGCTCCGCGAAGCGCGAGAGTTATTATTGTTAGACAATGATGAGCCTGCGACCTATGCAGAAGCGATGGTGGACCCAGACTCTGAGAAATGGCTGATTGCCATGAGATCCGAGATAGAGTCCATGGGAGACAATCAAGTTTGGAACTTGGTTGACCTGCCTGATGGTTTTAAAGCCATCGAGTGCAAGTGGATCTATAAGAAGAAGATTGATATGGATGGAAATGTTCACATCCATAAAGCTCGACTTGTTGCAAAAGGTTTTCGACAAGTTCAAGGAGTTGACTACGACGAGACTTTCTCGCCCGTAGCGATGCTTAAATCCATACGGATCATTTTAGCCATTGCTGCACATTTCGATTATGAGATATGGCAGATGGACGTCAAGACGGCTTTCTTAAATGGAATCCTTTCTGAGGACGTGTATATGATGCAGCCCGAAGGTTTTGTCGATCCAAACAATGCTGGAAAGGTATGCAAACTTCAAAAGTCTATTTATGGGCTGAAGCAAGCATCTCGGAGTTGGAACATTCGATTTGATGAAGTTGTAAAGGAGTTTGGCTTCACCAAAAACGAACAAGAACCTTGTGTGTATAAGAAAGAAAATGGGAAATCACTTGTGTTTTTAATCTTATATGTGGATGACATATTATTGATTGGAAATGACATTCCGATGCTCGAGTCTGTTAAGACCTCATTGAAAAATAGTTTTTCTATGAAGGACTTGGGAGAAGCGGCATATATTCTGGGTATCAAGATCTATAGAGATAGATCAAGGAGGCTAATTGGATTAAGCCAGAGTACGTACATTGACAAAGTGTTGAAACGGTTCAGCATGGAAGAGGCTAAGAAGGGGTTCTTGCCCATGTCTCACGGCATTAAACTCAGCAAGACTCAGTGTCCTTCGACCACTGATGAGCGAGAACGCATGAGTAGGGTTCCATATGCTTCGGCTATTGGATACATGATGGATCCAATAGCCGAAGCATATGGAACCCTACTCATGCGTTCTCGCTCATCAGTGGTCGAAGGACACTGAGTCTTGCTGAGTTTAATGCCGTGAGACATGGGCAAGAACCCCTTCTTAGCCTCTTCCATGCTGAACCGTTTCAACACTTTGTCAATGTACGTACTCTGGCTTAATCCAATTAGCCTCCTTGATCTATCTCTATAGATCTTGATACCCAGAATATATGCCGCTTCTCCCAAGTCCTTCATAGAAAAACTATTTTTCAATGAGGTCTTAACAGACTCGAGCATCGGAATGTCATTTCCAATCAATAATATGTCATCCACATATAAGATTAAAAACACAAGTGATTTCCCATTTTCTTTCTTATACACACAAGGTTCTTGTTCGTTTTTGGTGAAGCCAAACTCCTTTACAACTTCATCAAATCGAATGTTCCAACTCCGAGATGCTTGCTTCAGCCCATAAATAGACTTTTGAAGTTTGCATACCTTTCCAGCATTGTTTGGATCGACAAAACCTTCGGGCTGCATCATATACACGTCCTCAGAAAGGATTCCATTTAAGAAAGCCGTCTTGACGTCCATCTGCCATATCTCATAATCGAAATGTGCAGCAATGGCTAAAATGATCCGTATGGATTTAAGCATCGCTACGGGCGAGAAAGTCTCGTCGTAGTCAACTCAACCTTGTGATGGTTCGTCCGAATGATCTTTATATGCGTTTAGGAGTTGGCACGTCTTGCTAGAGGCCGCTACCAACTATTGACGGAGTAAGTGTACTCGCGTCATGTCTATACGTGTATGAACCTATAGGGTCACACACTTTAGGGGCTGGAAGCCTAATGAGGATTGGATCCGAATTAGACCAGGCTTAGGCTGCTAATGGGCTGCTAATGTAGAAGCCCACCAGGGATGCCTATATAAGAGGGAGTAAGGCGAGCTGAAAAGGAGAGAGCATTCCACCCAGCCGCCACTCCTCTTCCGCCTGTGTTGCACGCGCAGACCTAGCAGTCTGGCGTGTGACGACTTCCACTCCGGACGTGTGGATACCTCGGAGGTGCTGCATCTGTAGCACTTGGACGAGCCGCGCAAAGGGGAGCTGCTCGTGGGACGAGGACGAGGAGGAGACGTAGAACATCTACACTGCCGCAACGTGCTTCATCGAGTTCCGCACCTGCGCGTCTAGCGGTAATCCCGTGATCTATGACAATAGTATTCCTGGTTGACGCGGTAGAAATTTTTGATTTTACGCTAGTGTAGCCTACCCGTTACCCTTCAGGATCATGAATAACTAGGATGAATGAAAGTGGAAAAAGGAAAAGTCTTAAGTAAGGAAAATTACCCTTCTTCTGGTGCTCCTCCAATAGCTTGCCATAACGCGCGCGAACATCTTTGTAGGAGTCCAGCAGGCGCTGGAACTCAGCAATTTGATGGTTAGTGGTGATCTGAAAAAAGCAAGACGATCTCAGTTCATAAGCAAAGTGAAAATAATTGGAAGTCTACAAGATCCGGGCCAAGAGGAACTTAACCCGGTTCTAGGTATGTGGATATTCAAAGTCTACAAGATCCGGGCCAAGTGGAACTTAACTCGACTCTAGGTGTGTGGATATTCAAAGTCTACAAGATCCGGGCCAAGTGGAACTTAACCCAGCTCTAGGTGTTTGGATATTCGAAGTCTACAAGATCCGGGCCAAGCGGAACTTAACCTGGCTCTGGGTGTGTGAAAATTCGAAGTCTACAAGATCCGGGCCAAGCGGAACTTAACCCGACTCTAGGTGTGTAGATATTCGAAGTCTACAAGATCCAGGACAAGCGGAACTTAACCCGGCTCTAGGTGTGTGGATATTCGAAGTCTACAAGATCCAGGCCAAGTTGAACTTAACCCGGCTCTAGGTGTGTGGATATTCGAAGCCTGCAAGATCCGGGCCAAGTGGAACTTAACCCGGCTCTAACTTTATCACTATTTAAATTGCTAAGGACGTAAATTGAATTCTCTAGGAGCATACGACCGAGTAAAAAGTTACTCCCTCAGAGGCTTAGGGACTAGGGGATATATCTATAAGTGTTCATGCATATAAAGTACCACAACAGAAGAAAAGGGTTACCTCCATCATCCGGCCAGCCAAAGAGATGGCCTTGGTGGCGGAGTTCATCTGGGTGCTAAACTCCGCTGGGCCGAACTTCTCCGGCAAATCATCCTTTGGATCAATGAATTCAGAGTTGTTCCAGTTGTTCACGTACTCCAGGAGCAGCAAACGGTAAATTTCACCGCTGGGAGAGTGACTCACCACCAAGACTTTGATATGGGCCTCTCGCCTCGCAGATTGAGCTGCAGCAGGACTAGTATGAGGACCAGCTGCCTACTACCCTTTGATCCGGCAATGGGAGATCCGAAAGTGATGCCCTTGGCTGGCCCAGTAGCTTTCTAGAGCTTGTCGGATGACCCAAAGTGCTGGAGAAGATCCGAAGCTACTAGTCCAAACGGTGCCTGGAAAGCTGGCTGGAAGATGTCAGCAATGGACACCGTTGATCCAGAGGCAATTGATGGAGCTTTCCTCTTTGGAGGCTTGGTGGAGGCGGTTGCTACTGCTGGCTTCGGTGCCAAGGTTGGTGCTGGAGTTGATGCTGCTATTGCTGCTGCTAGCTTTGGTGCCGAGGTTGGTGGTGCTGCTGATGATGTTGGTGCTGCTGTTGGTGCGGCTACTGATGCTGGTATTGCTGGTGCTGCTGGTGCTGGTGCTGCTGGTACAGGTACAACTGGTTCAGAAGAAACTGGAGAAGAAGAAGTGGTGGCAGCGGCATCACAGCGAAGAAGAAAGGAGGAAGGAGAGCGCGCAATGTGTGGGGAACCTCCCCAAGATTGCCCCAGCCCCTATTTAACCGCGCATGCGGGCGCATAGTGGGATCCTTTGCGGTGGCCCTACCACACGTTGCGGCCATGTACGCGAGCAAACCAACCCATCAGACGCCAGCCACAGCAAGGGCCACATGGAGCAAAAGATCCCATGATGCGACGTGGTGTTACGGTTAACAAGGCGCTGCAGTGAAGGGATGTGCACAACAGTTATTCCTGACATTGCGATAGTAACTGGCACAGTAAATGGGTGTGTCCCTTAAAATGAGGCAAGATGATGATAACCCTCCATGTAGGACGTGGGGAAGCGTATGGGAGAAGGAAAGGTAACCCAGATATGCGAGCAAAAGATCCGGACGGCGAGGAATAACTCGGAATGAGCCAAGGGAACGTAAGAGAAAAAAGTCCGGATTATAGAGTAACTCGGCCCAAAAGGCAAAGATTCGGATATGGGAACCTTCTATGGCCTTAACAACTAAAGTTGCAAAGACCACACCAGCTTCGGGGACTAATGTTGGGGGGATACCCCCGAGTAGGGTAAAGCTGGGGTATAAAGGCCGAGTTAGCCGAGGTACGGCACGGTCAAAGCAAGTGTTGGCCGGGTCACCTCAAGGCAGGCCGACCGACGGAGTAACCCGGCCCGTGGAGCATCTCCCTAGCCTTAGCCCGGCCGAAAAAAAATATATGCCGACCATGTTTGTCTATCTATTACGCAGGTACCCTCATAGCCGGATTAGCCACGTGCTAGCCAGACTACCATATGGCTTCCAAGAGAAGGAAGGAATCTCCCGCTAGTCAAAAGGTGGCTTTGTTAGCTATATCGTGAGTGAAGCAATGCAGAGGGAAGGACAGCGGGACAAGGGCGACCAAGATGACGCGGGCAATGTCGGCTGAAGTAGCCCGTGTCTGGTGACGCTTAAAGGCAAGGATTACGTTATGGGTTACGTCCAAAGTGCGGACAAGCCGTTAAAGAGAATAAAGAAACATCTAGCTTTAACCAAGGGGCATATTCGGGGAATATGCTGCCACGTGTGCCCTAGCTTTGTAACCCGGGCTCCCTTATATAAGGAGCACCGAGGCCTCCATAGAGAGGGATCGATCATTTTCTCTGTCTAAGGTAGAACTATAGAGCTAGGTTGTGGGAGTAAGAGACATTGTCTCCTTCTCATGAATAGCTCAAGGAGCACTTGTATCCACCATTGATAGAAGAAAATTACAACATCTGTATGTGAAATCACCACGTTTTCCCTCCCTGGATTCCCCTGGCATTCATTGGCCGCATATTTAGCCTATCCATGGCATCTGTCATGCCACCACCACGACACTATCCCCGGATTCAGGCTAGCATGTTGGTAAAACAGTGGCCATCCACCATTTTCTATCACAAGCATATTCCTGCTCCCAGCACAGCTACTGCTTTGCTGGCTTTTGTTAATGGTGCTGCCACGCCCCAAGAACCCTGGGACGTAGATCTGTCGACTCTTAGTGATGATCTGCTTCTCGCTAAAAGGAGGATTGAATATCTGATGAAGCACAAGGGCCTCAAGGGGTCCAACTTGATTCACTACTAGCTGGCATGCCGGATCTATCCTGTTCAACACCATGGAGACCGGCTTATGCACTCCATTATGGTGTCCAAGAAGGACACTTTCCGGATCTGCTCCCATCCTTACAGGGAGAAGGAATATGAGTCCCAAATCAAATGGTTGATTAGGGAGCGGGTCGAGAGGAAAATCCCGGAGCTGTCTTTGGACATGCATACGGCTGAAGATCCTGTGGTACCAGTAAGTTTCCAGCAGTAACTCGAATTATGTGTTCATCTTTACATTATTGTCTCTTTTTGCAATACTGAGATATTTCTTGTTTTTAGCTTGCTGACCTCCCCAAGTTGGAGCTTGCTCCTCTCGAGGGATATCCTCCTGAGATCTCTCAGGAAGATGGAGAACTGGTTCCACTGCCAGAGACCTTTACTCGAAAGCATAAGGCTCCAACTCTGGCTATTGGCACCAAAGAAGTGCCCATTGTGAAGAGGTAACTTTCCTCACAAGGTTTCTCTATTTTGTTTCTTAATTCTTTCCGAGGTGTAACATTCTTTGTTCTATTACCTCCTCAGAGCTAAACAGCTCACCAAGGGCAAGGGGAAAGGAGGCTCATCGAAGCCCCTGCGCCAATCAAAGCTGAATTTGACTTCTCCTGCCACAGCACCTCCGACTCCTGCCTCTCAGCCTTTTGCAGCGCCGGAGATTACTCCATCTCCGATTGTCGCAGAAGATCCGGCTCAACAAGTAGAGCTAGTGATCCTCGGCTCGCAAACTGACGTCACCATGGGTGACTCAGGTTTTGATAAGGGTGAACCCTCTTCGGGTAATGATCCCTCGGTAGAGGTCTTTGCTGAAAACCTCATCAACAATACGGGTCTTGCCAAACTTGGCATTACTCGGAAGTATGTGGAGGAGATCCAACGACTAGCCCAACAATGGTTGGAAATCCGGAACATTACTGCCAAGGAGGAGGCACAAGAAGCGGAGGACATCAAGTACTCTGAAATCCTTGAGCAGATCCGTCTTCGCAACAAGGGGCTAACAACCGGTGTGCTTCCTCCGCCACTAGTAATCCCGCTGACCCTCGCCGAGAAGGTTAGCACCGAGGTGTCTATGAGCTTAAGCAAGCTCACTCATGAACATCATGTAAGTCAAATTCCAATTTACCTTTTTTACTTTATTTCATATCATCTCCTCTAGCCCCCAAGCATGAAGTTGGATAGAAAATCCGGATTTATGCTTCCCTAGGATGCCATAGAATGAACTAGTGTAGCCCCCAAGGCTCGTGCTGATATTAGTAAAAATATTATCCCGAGTCTTTAGTAGACTTCTGAGTCTAGGTATTCTGACTTACATAAAGTTAATTCATATAACTAGGAATTGTTGAAGAATATCTGTAACAAGCGAAGAGAGATCAGAGCTCTCCGGCTTGAAAATGCTCAGTTAAAAGTGTCAAGGGATGAGGCTGAAGGTAAATATTTCAGTCCTTTAACCTTGCTCTTTCTTTCATAGTAGAATTATTTATTCAACAGTTGTTCTTTTTTCTTACAGCACTAGTCAAACAATCATGTGCTATGATTGAAGAAGTCGAGAATCTGAAGACCCTGGAGGTGGAGAACACCGACTTACGTCGGGAGCTGGACAAGTTGAAGGCGGACCATGAACGGAGCATTGCACAAGTTCTTGAATCCTCTTCTATGGCCACCGAAGAACGTGTTCAAAGGATCACGGCCCAGGGTCAAAGGATCTCGGATATCAATGATGCATTGTTTAGAGAGAAGGATATCACTGAGGCACTCCGGGCTGAACTCCAGAGCCTTAGGGAAGAGAAGACCATAGTTGACGATGTCATCATCGGTATGTTTGCTTCTTTCTAACTTTCTGCTTTTTCTGACGCTTGGAGTTCATATTTATTTATTAACCTTTTGCATTACATGCGTAGGTCCTCTGAACTTACTGGATTCTGCCTCCACCGAGTCTCACACCAACCGGCTCACTCAAGTCGGTGATTTGCTTCACGATTTCTGCCAATCTTTGGAGGATATTAGCGAAGTACTCAAGGTTCTAGACATGCATAGAATGTCCGGCTTTGAAGTGCAAGACAAGGCCAAGGAGATGCCCCAGCTTATTCAGGACTGGAACATGTCCTATGCGCGAACCGTAGCACATAATGCTCTCACCATGGTTATGAGCGACCATGGAAGCAAGGAAATATGGCAAGTAACCAGAGGGTGTTCCACTATGGATGAAGACGGACAGGAGCAGGACATCAAGGCCATCATGGACTCTTGTGCCGGATATTAGTGTCACGTAGCTGACTTGACCAGCTACGACACTACTTTCTTCACTCGTGTAGAGATGCCTCCTCCGCCTGCCGAAGTAACAGCTGATGTCTCCGACGACGATAAAACCATTTCGGATTTGAATGTCTTGGAAAGATATCTAGGCGAGGTCAATGTCTCCAGTGAGCCGGCAGCTCCTACTTCTCCTCCTACATCATAGATCATCAGAAAAACTTTGTGTTATTCTGAAAACAATTCGGGTTGTAAATAAGTAGTTAAATACTTTTGTTGGTGCTAAGATTTGCTACTTCTATTTATCACTTTTTGGCTTTACACTTATCGTGCCTGAATTTTTTACATAAGCACTTTTTGTTTTGCCTATACTTATTGTTTATCTGGCTTTCCGCCTCGTCCTTTTTGTGAGCCGGCCAACCTTCAACATGGAAACTTTACCGAGCAACAAATCTCAATTGCTAAACTAGTTTAAACTCGAAAACAAATCCGGCTTCCAGTACCAACAATTCACTACTCGGAAAATGCCCGCATCCGGCAATCAGATAAATAACCAAAGCACAAACTAGAAAATTTAGATTTATACCCGAAGGTAGCATTTTTTAGAATTGGAAATCTTAACCAGAACAAACATGAGCATAAAGTACTTTCAAGTATTCTAGGATTTTCGATTGTGACATGATCATTCAGACACAAGATGGTAATATAAAACTTCTCAGAGAAAATGAGGCAACCAATACTTTATTTCTCATTGAACATGTACACATATATGATTATAAAGAAAGATAAATTAAGAATAAAAGGGATGTAGCTGAGCAATATTCCACGGTCTGTCTAATTCTTCCGGGTCTATATGTCTCTAGCTCTCTTTCTTTTCTTAGTAGCAGGTCTTTCTTTGACTGGCCGCATATCAGTTAGATAGTAAGAACCGTTGTGCAATACTCGGCTAACTAAAAAGGGACCTTCCCATACTGGGGAAAGTTTGTGCTTTCTTTTCTGCACAAGCCGGAGAACCAAATCGCCCTTATTGAAAGACCGGTTTCTGACTCTCTGGCTATGATACTTGCGTAACTTCTGCTGATAGGCTGTTGATCTCATCTCAGCAACGATGCAAACTTCTTCGATTAAATCGAGATCATTTTGTCGATAAATTTCGGCATCCTCTTCAATATACGCAGCAACTCGGGGAGAAGTATCAATCAAATCACTAGGAAGAACTGCTTCTGCACCATAGAGCAAGAAGAAAGGTGTGTATCCAGTTGACCTGTTCGGAGTTGTTCATAACCTCCATATCACAGAAGGTAATTCCTCTGCCCAAGCCCCCGCAGAACGTCGTAGTGGTGCTTCGTCTCTTGGTTTTAGGCCTTGTAGGATTAAACCATTTGGTCTTTCGACTTGTCCATTAGCCTGTGGATGTGCTACTAACGCAATGTCAAGCCGGATATTTTGTTCGTTACAGAATTCGGCAAGCTCTCCCATGGAAAAGTTACTCCCATTGTCTGTGATAATGCTATGTGGATAACCGTATCGGATTATGACATCCTCAACAAATCTTCTGGCTATTGCTCCATCACACCTGGGGCCAGGTTTAACCTCAATCCATTTTGTGAATTTATCCACCATCACTAAGAGATGAGTAAATCCACTTGGAGCCCATTTAAATGGTCCTACCATATCAAGCCCCCAGACTGCAAAAGACCATGCTATAGGTATTGTTCGCAGCTGATTGGCGTACTTTTGGCAGCCTTTGCACATCTTGACCAACCGTTCGGCATCTGCCTTGGCTGTAAGCCAGAAAAAACCGTGTCGAAAAGATTTTTCCACTAAAGATTTGGCTGCAGCATGGTGACCGCATTCGCCTTCATGGATTTCTTGTAAGATATTCACTCCTTCTTTCGGAGATACATAGCGCTGAAAGACCCCAGATACACTCTGCTTGTAGAGCTCACCACTTACTATAGTATAGGTTTTTGCTCGTCGGACGATCTGCCGGCTCAGAACCTCGTCTTCAGGTAATTTACCATCTACCAAGTAATCAAGGTAGGGTTGAGTCTAGCTAGGAATTACAGCTAGAACTGCTACTAAAGGTTAGTCGGATTCGGTCGGATATTCCTCGTCTACTCCTTTTATAGAGGGAACTTTGAGGTGCTCTAAGAAAGCGCCATCCAGGACCTTTTTCCATGCAGAGCCTATTCGAGATAATGCATCTGCTTCCTCATTTTCTGTTCAAGGGATGTGTTGAACCTCAAACCCTTTGAATGATTTAGATAGTTCATCCACGCCAACTTTATATGCTGCCATGTGCTTATTTGCATTACAGATATCCGACACTTGTTGAGCAACAAGATCCGAATCTCCATAACACATTAATTGTTGGATGCCGATGTCCTTAGCGATCCGGATTCCATGCAGCAGTGCTTCATATTCGGCAATGTTATTTGTTGTCGTGAAGTGAATCTGCAACACATAGAAAAGTTTATCACCTTGGGGTGATTTGAGCACTACGCCAGCCCCCGAGCCCCCTAGCACCTTAGACCCATCAAACTATAAGGTCCAGTATTCCGACTTTGGAAGGTCATATTGTCCGTTGTCTCTGTCCAATCAGCGACAAAGTCATCGAGGATTTGGGATTTGATTGTTGTACGAGGTTTGTACTTGTTGGGGATATACTTACCCGGTATCCTCATTGTGCCTCACTGACCAGGGTGGCCCACTTCGGGTTAGAGTTTTGCTTCACGGGTGGCCTAGTCAGGGAGAAGATACGGAGTCCAGTCTAGCTACTGGAAGGCCCAGAAGACTTACCGACATAGGCCCATAGTGTTACTTGTAGTTCAAGATGTACTATGTAACCGACTCTTAGTCGTAGCCGGATAGGTCTCTCCTTTAAACGCTAGGTAGGATATCTATATAAGCTGTCCTAGGGAGAGCCTTTAGGGCACCCTCACAATAGTCTACAATCTCAACTCGCACATGCGAAACCCTTGTAACCCATATTACGGCTTTCCCGTATTACTGGATTGCTAGCAGGAGTAGGATCCGTCCAAAGCCGGTGAATTTGAACCTGGGTAAACTTGTGTGCTCACCATCCCAGAACACCGTACATCTCACACCCCTCTCTTCCACATGCCCCAAGGACCCCCTCATGGCATACTTGTCATCAATCCGACGACAGTTGGCGCTGACTGTGGGGCAGGTGAGCTTCGGATCTGCGTTCCGAGCGGAATCTGCAAGAATCAGAATCGGCAAGACTATCACCGTCGGTCGCATCCTCTACGCCAGTGACATCCCTCTCATCGTTCTCGATGAGACCTGGATTCCGGCTAGAGAGGCCGTGACCACTTACACCATCATGTCCTTTGGCGAGATCGATGTGTACATCGGTTTTGCTGAACCTGTCCCACCCACCCCAGATGTGATGATAGAGGCAGAAGAAATTTCTGGGTCCCCTTTGTCCGTGGAGGCAGTAGAGTTCTGGATCCCAGAAAACCCTAATCCCACCCAGCCCGCACCTGTTGCGGAGATAGTGGAGAAAGCCGAACCTGAAGCAGATCTTGCGGTTTAAGTCGAATCTGGAGTGGATCTCCATAGCGAGGCCAAATCCCAGATCTCCACTCGCCAAGGTCGAAGTCCAGGAGGAGCACAACGACAACCTTGGTTCCGGCTGTGCCAACACCGGAACAGACCAACCTTTCCTGAGGCATACGTTGAGGCGCATGATGCTGCAAGGAGCAAACGTGGATGAGGTTCTCGAAACCATCAGGATCTTCGAGGAAGCCCACTAGGAAAGTCGCAACTACCTCAGGACCCACACGTCGCACTTCGATGGATATGTTGGATCCAGATCCGGCTCTGCCGATGCTGGAGACAATGAAGACTCGGTGTTGGAGGCGATCGGAACAAACACCGACTTACCCACATCCTCGGATGACTCGATGACGTCGGTGGATTTCTGAAAGTTCTCCGCGGAATATGAAGAGGAGTACAACTCCAAAGGTGCAGAAGAAGGAGAATCCATGGATGAAGGATCCGGGGAAAACTCTCCCAAAGCGCATGATGACATTGATCTCAGAGATAATCCTAAGGTCCAGATGTCTGAAAGTACCGATCAGAGCTTGACTCGAGGAAACGGGCCCAAAGCTGTCTTTGCTACTGGCGCTGGCAAGAAGGCAAAGAAGAAGAACAAGAAGAACAAGACCCCAACAAAAGAACTTCCAGCAGAGGAGGTGATTGCCAAGGAATACGAGGAAGACTCGGATGGAGAACTTATCCTGGACGAGCCCAAATAAGAGTCGATGGATGGACACGTGGTCACCGTAGGTGCCCGTAAACTCATCGATACTGCATTAACCACACCTATCCCTACTGTGGCAGAACTCACTGCTGTGGAATTGGACTAAAGGGCCCAAGCCCTAGAAGCGCATCGCCAAGGACTCCTGGATGAAGCCAAAAACATCGAGGAAGAGTAGAAGCGCATGGCCAAGGCGGAGAAGCTCATCTCTCTGCAACATCAAAAGAACCGGAAAGGCCACATGCGGGCTGACAAATTTCTGGAAGTACGAAAGGTTCTCTTTGAGGGAGATCCGGGGATGCCTCGGCTCGATAGTAACGGAGACCTAGTGTACCCGACACCAGTACAAAACACCGCTACAACTCGAGATATCCTGGCAAATAATCCAGGCCCAGAAGAGGTTCGATTGGGCATTAAGCTACTTACCAAGGGTCTGGAGCAGCAGAAGGTCATGAAATCCGGGAGCGGAAATCCGGTTCGATTGGGCATTAAGCTACCTCAGGACCCACCGCTGGGAAGACAATCACTCAAGAACCGGATCTTCAGGATAGGACCATAAAGTTGCACGTGACTGGCCCAATGTTGCTCCAGCCGCCGAGCAAGAGGCGATTGCTGCACTGTATCCGAGAAATCCACCCCGACGAGAGTCGAACGATCGTAGGGAAGAAGACAAAGAGAAATGTTAGGAGGAGGACCGACAAAGAATGCCACCTCCTAGACATACAAGCCGTCCGGCTGAGCCCCACTGTGCTGGGAGTGACGGATGAAGGAACGACGAACACCGTGCCAAGTCAAGCCGATAGGGGGCTCGTCGTAATGAAGACCCTCCCTGGAGCCAGAATAATGACGCTCTGGACGGAGGCCGGCGATCAGTCGGAAACAATCCAAATGCTCCACCCTCTCCACCAAGTATCCATCACAACGATTCTCAAGGAGGCCAAGGAGGGCGTCGTGGCGGAGGAGGTGGTGGCAGAATCCGAAGTCCGGCTCCAAGGCACCGCAGCCACAACCGACAATCAGGGCGGCGGTCTCTGTCACCAAGTGACGCGAGATATCGGATTAACTCCAACATAGAGGCGCGTCGCTATGAAAATGATGATATATACGTGGGCCCAAAATGCTTTGGACCACGCATAAGAGCAACAAGATTCCCAGAAGGATTTGCTATATCAAGACACATCTAGCCCTACGACGGTGTGGTTCGGCTAGATACTTAGCTTCAGGATTTTTTCCAAGCTTGCTGCATCGCCAAAGGCGGAAACAACCTGGTCGCGACCCAGTATCTCCCACTTATGTTGCGGAATACGGCACGATCATGTCTCAATTAACTTCCGCATAACACCATCCACAACTGGTATGACATGCAAAGTGCATTCTTTCGGAATTTGGAAGCCTAGTATCGGAGGCCCTATATGGTAGGAGACCTATAGTGTTGCACCCAGAAAGCCAGAGAAACTTGCCGAGATTACCTCGGACGATGGATCAACACTAAGAACTCCTGTGAAGGAGTAAATGACCAAACTGCGATTGAAGCTTTCATTGCAGGACTCCCAATTGGTTTACTATGTCATTGCTTGAAGTGTGACAAGGTCACTAATTTGGGAGAGATGATAGAAACAGCGAGCAAGTATGCAGATGCTGACGATAACACAGAGGGATTACTGAATGCCCTAGATGTGACATAGTCGGCAAAACAACCAAAGCATCAAGCTCAGAAGCGCAAGAATACCTCGGAAGAAAAACCCAACACGGAAACAGCAGTGGTCACTGCTACTTTCGGGTCTGGAGGACGAGGAGGACAGGGCGGCGGCCGCGGATGCGATCGTGGGACATCAAGAGTCCAGGGTAGAGGAGACCAGCAACCTGGCAAAACCTACTCCTAGGCCGACATTGCCAATAACCCATGTGTGCATCTTTTAGATGCCAATGGTGGCTAGTCTCACACAAACGCCGAGTGTCGTTTTAATGACGACATCAAGAAAGACGATACTGCTGGCTACAGGGCTAAGCGGAAGAAGGGAAAGAAGAATCCTGAAAAAGATAAAGAGACTAAGGAAGATTTCCACATGGAGGAAGCTAATCCTTCAAATCCCAAGCCGGAGGGAAAGAAAACTTCCCAACAAAGAAAGACACTTACGTCACCTTCCTCGGATCTCAACCAGCTAATGTCAAAAAAGCAGTTCTGCATGAGCTCAATGCAATTGTTCTGGCTGTCCCCCAATTCCGGGACTGGTTGGAAGTGGCAATCACCTTTGACCGTGCTGATCATCCACTTAAGTTGCACAGATGAGGAAAATACACCTTAGTCGTCAATCCACTTATTGATGGCTATGGTTTCTCCAAGACTCTCATGGACAGCGACAGCAGCATTAACATCCTGTATGTCGAAACGCTACGCCGGATGTGAATCTCGGAGACCCAGCTGAATTACAGCTCTGTGATCTTTCATGGAGTTGTCCCAGGAACACAAGCAAATTCCCTGGGAGAAATCACGTTGGATGTTACCTTTGGAACTCCAAAGACCTATCAGACGGAAGCACTTTCCTTCGAAGTGGTCCCATTCAAGAGCACGTACCACACTATATTCGGATGTCCGGCTTACTACGCTTTTATGGCTCGTTTGTATTAAATTTACAATATGATGAAAATTCTAGGTCCCAAAGGCGTGATCACAATCAGGGGAGACCCGAAGAAGGCGCGAGAGTGCAAGGACAGAAATGCCGCCTTTGCTGAAGTCGTGGTGCACGCCCAAGAGTACCAGGAGATCAAGAAGACCATTGATCCGCCCGAGATGCCCGCGATGAAGAAGGAGGTGACAAAGCCGAATCAGGAGTTCAAGGCATCGGAACAGATGAAGAATACGCCATTGAAGGATGATGACCCCTCCAAGGTGACCCAGATAGGTGTAGGCCTAGATAGCGCATAGGAAAGCGCGCTCGTCAAGTTCCTCCAAGCAAATCAAGATATCTTTGCATGGCAGCCATCTGACATGACCGGAGTACCTAGGGAACTTGCCGAGCACTCTCTAAATGTACTCCCGAACGCTAAACTCGTCAAACAGTCCCTACGACGTTTCAGCAATGAAAAGCGTTAGGCAATAGCTAAGGAACTAGCCCGACTCGAGTTAGCCGGATTCATAGAAGAGGTCATCCACACTGAGTGGTTGGACAATCCTGTAATGGTCCCTAAAAAGGACACCATTGATATGCCTTGAACAAGGCTTGTCCCAAAAATCCGTTCGCTCTGCCTAGGATTGATCAAGTTATCGATTCTACAACAGGCTCGGAACTCCTATGTTTTCTCGACACATATTCCGGTTATCATCAAATCCGGATGAAGGAATCTGACAAAGTCAAAAATTCATTCATAACCCCCTTCAGAACCTTTTGTTTTGTTACGATGCCCTTTGGGCTCAAGAACGCAGGAGCTACGTACCAGCGCACTATGCAGCGTTACCTCCATGACCAAATCGGACGCAACGTACATGCATATGTGGACGACATTGCTGTGACGCAACGTTGGATTATGGTGTGTTCTTAGCATCTCGTAAGTTACGGAATTATATTCAGGAACATCAAATTACCGTGGTGAGCACAACTCCCATGAGAGATATAATCAACAACAGTGATGTGTCACAAAACGGGGCATAGAGTTTTCAGCTTTCGACATTGAGTACAAACCTCGTACATCAATTAAATCCCAAATCCTCACTGACTTTGTTGCTGATTGGACCGAGACAATGGAGAATATGACCCTCCTAGAGTCGGAGTACTAGACCTTACATTTCGATGGGTCTAAGGCGCTCGGGGGCTGGGGTGGTGCTCAAATCACCCCAAGGAGATAAACTTTTCTATGTATTGCAGATCCACTTCACGGCGACGAATAAAATTGCCGAGTATGAAGCACTACTGCATGGAATCCAGATTGCTAAGGATATCAGCATCCGACTTTTAATGTGTTATGGAGATTCAGATCTTGTTGCCCAACAAGTGTCGGATATCTGTAATGCGAATAAGCACATGGTAGCATATAGAGCTGTCGTGGATGAACTATCTAAATCGTTTGAAGGGTTTGAAGTTCAACACATCCCTCGAATAGAAAATGAGGAAGCAGATGCACTATCTCGTATAGGCTCTGCACGGAAAAAGGTTCCGGATGGGGCTTTTTTGGAGCACCTCAAAGTTCCCTCTATAAAGGGAGTAGACGAGGAATATCCGACCAAATCTGACTCACCTTTAGTAGTAGTTCTGGCTGTGATTCCTAGCTGGACTCAAACCTACCTTGATTACTTGGTAGATGGAAAATTACCCGAAGACGAAGTTCTGAGCCGGCAGATCATCCGACGAGCAAAAGCCTACACTATAATTAGTGGTGAGCTCTATAAGCGGAGTGCGTCTAGGGTCTTTCAGCGTTGTGTATCTCTGGAAGAAGGAGTGGAAATCTTACGAGAAATCCATGAAGGCGAGTGTGGTCACCATGCTGCAGCTAAATCCTAGTGGCAAAAGCTTCCGGACACGGTTTTTTCTGGCTTACAGCCAAGGCAGATGCCGAACGGCTGGTCAAGACGTTCAAAGGCTGCCAAAAGTACGCCAAACAAGCTCACGTTCCGGTTGATCAGCTGTGAACAATACCTATAACATGTCCTTTCATGGTCTGGGGGCTTGACATGGTAGGACCGTTTAAACGGGCTCCAAGTGGATTTACTCATCTCTTAGTGATGGTGGATAAATTCACAAAATGGATTGAGGCTAAACCTGTCACTAGCTTTGATGGAGCAATAGTCAGAAGATTTTTCGAGGATGTCATAATTCGATACGGTTATCCGCATAGCATTATCATGGACAACGGGAGTAATTTATCTATGGGAGAGCTTGCCGATTCTGCAATGAACAAAATATCCGTCTTGACATTGCGCCAGTCGCACATCCACAAGCTAATGGACAAGTCGAAAGAGCAAATGGTTTAATCCTACAAGGCCTAAAACCAAGACTTGAAGCACCACTACGACGTGTTGTGGGGGCTTGTGCAGAGGAATTACCTTCTGTAATATGGAGCTTACTAACAACTCTGAACAGGTCAACTGGATACACACCTTTCTTCTTGGTCTATGACGCAGAAGCAGTTCTTCCTAGTGATTTAATTCACACTTCTAGAGTTGCCACGTATATTGAAGAGGATGCCAAAATTTCTCGACAAAATGATCTCGACTTAGTCGAAGAAGTCTATGTCATTGCTGAGATGAGATCAACAGCCTACCAGAAGAAGTTACGCAAGTATCATTGCCAGAGAGTCAGAAATCAGTCTTTCAATAAAGGCGATTTGGTTCTCCGACTTGTGCGGAAAAGAAAGCACAAACTTTCCCCAGTATGGGAAGGGGCCTTTTTAGTTAGCCGAGTATTGCACAATGGTTCTTACTATCTAACTGATATGTGGCCAATCAAAGAAAGACCTGCTACTAAGAAAAGAAAGAGAGCTGGAGGCAGTACAAACCCAGAAGAATTAGACAAACCATGGAATATTGCTCAGCTACGTACCTTTTATTCTTAAATTATCTTTCTTTGTAATCATATATGTGTACATGTTCAATGAGAAATAAAGTATTGGTTGCCTCAAAAATATTTCTGAGAAGTTTTTACCATCTTATTTCTGAATGATCATGTCACAGTCGAAAATCCCAGAATACTTGAAAGTACTTTATGCTCATGTTTTTTCTGGTTTAGATTTCCAATTCTAAAATTGCTACCTTCGGGTATAAATCTAAATTTTCTAGTCTATACTTTGGTTATTTGTCTGATTGCGGATGCGGGTATTTTCCGAGTAGTGAATTGTTGGTACTGGAAGCCGGCTTTGTTTCTGAGTTTAAACTGGTTTAGCAATTGAGCTCCGTTGCTCGGTAAAGCTTCCGTGCAAAGGTTGGATGGAACGAAAGGGACGAGGTGGAAAGCCAGATAAATGATTAGTACAGACAAATAACATAAAGTGCTTATCAAAATATTTCAGGCACGAAAAAATGTAAAGCCAAAAGTGCTAAGGAGATAAAATAAAACTTAGCACTAGCATAAGTATCATACTACTGATTTACAACCTGAATTGTTTTCAGAATAATACATTGTTTGTTCTAATGCTCTACGATGCAGGGGAAGAAGAAGGAGCTGTCGGCTCACTTGAGACATCAGCCTCGCTTTGATATCTTTCCGAGACGTTCAAATCTGAAATGGTTTGTTTGTCGTAGGAAGCTTCACCAGTTTGTCAAGAAGGGAGTATCGTAGTTAGTCAAGTCAGCTATGTGGTACCCATATCTGGCATATGAGTCCATGATTGCTTTGATGTCCTGCTCCTGACCGTCTTCATCCACAATAGAATACCCTCTGGTCACTGATGTCTATGCACTTCTATTCTTGTAGACAGTTGATGGGCCTCCAAGTGCAGAGGTTTGTAGAACAGCAGCAAGTTTTCCCTTAAGTGGATCATCCAAGGTTTATCGAACTCAGGGAGGAAGTGGTCAAGGTATCCCCTCTCAAGCAACCCTGCAATCAAGATACAAGAAGTCTCTTGTGTCCCCAACACACCCAATACACTTGTTAGGTGTATAGGTGCACTAGTTCGGCGAAGAGATAGTGAAATACAAGTGGTATAGATAATTATAAGTGGTAACGGTGCTAGAAAATAGCTTGATGGCGTGTGGTTGACATGGGAAAAGATAAAGGAAAATTCAAATAAAGATAGAAGCAAGCAAACATGTAACACATCTAATTGCAAACGGTGTTTCAATGCTTAGAAACAAGGCCTAGGGATCATACTTTCACTAGTGAACACTCTCATATAAATATATTCTTCTTTATGATACTACGCTGAACTACTCTCCGGTTGGACACTCTAATCGTTGGTAGGGTTATAACAACACACCTCAAAGTTCATCTTTCCCATCTAGATAACCCCACACTGTCATCTTGAGTACTAGATGGTTCGAACAAACACCACAATTTCATAAAGACATCCAACTCCAATTATAACTCATAACAAGTATTTGTAATCTCTAGCCTAAGTGCCACCATGGTGTGCACACTATCAATTTCACACACATGGGGAGAGCAGAGATCTATTAAAGCACTTGAGTAGCAAGGTAGATCTACTTGATTACAAAGCTCATGATCACAATATTATCATGCATAAAGAGAGAGATGAACACATAGCTACCGATAGAACCCTTAGCCTCGAGAGAGAACTACTCCCTCCTCATCGTGGGAATCAGCAACGGTGATGGAGATGGTGGTGGAGATCGATGGAGATGTCTGCGGGGGCACTTCCCCGTCCCTGCAGGGTGCCAGAACAGAGACTTTCTATACCCAGATTCTTCCCTTCGGTGGGGGCGGCGCTGCGGAACTTTTCATGGCTGGAGGCTTGACAATCTAGGGTTTTTGCATCGGGAGGATTTTATAGGCGAAGGGGCAAGGTCGGTGGCCGGCCAGGGGGCCCACACCACCTGGTGGCACGGCCGGGGGACCCGTGCCTAGGGGTGGTTTGGCCACCCTGTGCCTCCCCTTTATCTCTCCTTCTGGCTCCGTGAATCTTCTGGGAAAATAATGACTTTGGCTTTTGTCCGGTCCAATTCCGAGAATATTGATTTTCTGACTTTCTTGGAACCAAAAACAGCAGAAAACAGGCAACTGGCACTGTGGCATCTTGTTAATAGGTTAGTCCAAGAAAGTGTATAAATATACTCCAAAGTGTGGACAAAACATAAGAAAGTAGATAAAACCAAGCATGGAACATCAAAAATTATGGATACGTTTGCAATGTATCAACATCCCCAAGCTTAACTCCTGCTCGTCCTCGAGTAGGTAAGTGATAAAAAGAAAGAATAATTTTTGAGGTGACATGCACCATCATAAAATTGATCAAAGTATTTGTAAAACATTGATAGCTGGGATCATAGTACTTCAATCAAAACATGAAAGACAAAGTTCTAGCAATAAGACAAAGCAACTAAGTTGCAACATGAAAAGGCACAAACAAAAGATTCATGAATAAAAATTCTTTGCAAGACATTTGTTTGTTTCACATAAATAAAACATAGCATAGTGGCATTCAGCTTGTCCCTCATAGAGTAGCAAACATAAATGCATAGGACACCTTCAAAGTTCATAAGAGTGACTAGATACAAATAGTTTAAAACAAGAAATATCAAAGCTATGCATCAATCAACAAGTCTTGGGACAATGCACATAGAACTAAGAATGGCCACTATGCTCTCAAAGTAGGTGCATAAAGATAGAAGGTGGAGACTCAACATAAAAGTAAAGAAAGGCCTTCGTAGAAGGAAGTAGGGATTCAAGTCTCATAAAGAGCTTCCAAAAATTATGGTACTTATTAGCTTTCAGCTCTCATTGCCCCTATCATAAGCATCTTGAAGTGATTAAGGTTAAAGTGAACAAACTATGGAGTATATGCTTGACAAAGTATAAGTTGGAAATCTCATGTCCCTTGAATACGAGGGTCGCTCCTCATGCTACTCAAGTTTAGTTACCTGTAAGTTCTTGTCATAGTAAGTACATGTGTATCATAGAGAACCGCCAACGGGGTACCCCTTGCCCGATGATACGGAAGAATCCCCATATCAAAATGACAAGGCAAGCATAAAACGAGCATCTCAGCAATCTTCTTAGTTACCATGAGAATATGATGATTTTTTCTCTCTTTCCTCTTTTCTCATATTTTTTTTTTCTATTTTTCTCAATATCTGGCTCTCTCTTTTTTTATAAGAAGAATGCTTCATAGGCAGCTCATTATGGTTACGCTGCAGGTTTCCACCATGACAGCATGGATTAGACCAGCGGCCCAGGCGTTTCTCTAACACATATACATAACTCCATGGACTTACAAGCTCCCCTTTCATTTCACACCGAAGACATCCATAGAAAAAAGAGCATGATATCAACTAGGTACAAAGTACAAGTGCAATGTTGAAAGCGTTCCCTATGACAGCATGGTTCTGCTAATCCCTAACATATAAGTGCAAGCATATGCAACATAGATGACACAATGGTTCAAGTTTATTAAGGGCAATAAAAGTAAAGTGTGGCTTCAAGCTCGTGAGAGCTTTAAGCACTAGTTTTCTCATAACAAGTTTAATTCGGAAGGTAGATAAAAACATGAATACACTTGGAATAGCAAATGCTAATAGGTAGGTATGGTGGACTCTTTGGAATAACTTGGTTTTATTTGGAGTTGGATGCATGAGTGGAACTCATACTTGGTTATGGAGGCTAGCAAAAGACTGGGAGCGACCAACTAAGAGAGCAATAATGGCCATAATCATGCAGAGCGACAAAACATCATTAATTAAAGCATAAAGTGATATTACAAGTCAAAAACTAAAGGATCATAAAGGCTATGGTGACTTGGGATAGTCATAACATGGTGTGATCATGCGCCAAGTCAACCCAAATAAAGCATCAAAGGAGAATACCACAATACTATGCTTTAATATGCTAAAACAACGCATGATTCTTTCAAGTCACATGAAGCAATCTCAATTGTTTATAACATGTCATGCTACAACAAAGATCACTAAGCATAAAGCCAAAATAATATCAAGCATGGCATGACAAAGCATAGGTCACAGTCAAAAACAAGCTCATTTTACCACTTAAGCATGAACTTTCCTACTCTTTTCCAATCCAAACCAAACAATTTGAAAACCAATGCATGAAAGAGGGGGTCCAACCAATTTATTCAGCAAACTAAGAAAACGAAGCAAACGGAAAACCAGAACCAAAACAAAAAAGAAGACGCTCCAAGAACAACAGAACGGTGCATGAAACTATAAAAATGAAGTGTTTGGAAGAAACCTGGGTTTTTTATTGATGAAGAAGGGGATGCCTTGGGCATCCCTTAGATTTGACGCTTGTACTTCTTGGATATTTCTTGGGGTGACACGCGTGGCATCCCCAAGGTTGAGCTTTATTCCATCCTTCATCTCATTACTCATTCCTTCCATACACCTGAATTTTTTCCTTCATACAAAACTTCAAACAATCTTTATTAGCAACATTAGTGCACTCAAGATAATAAGTCTTTTGGTTCAGTTTCAACACAAGTAAAAATTCCATTTAAAAACAAGCTACTATAGCACTTCCCTCAAAAAGCTCAATTTCCCCAAAAGAACTCAAAAAGGAACCAACAAGAAGCAAATGCAAATAATGGCAGAAATCTGTCAAAACAGACCAGCAGGAAAAGATGAATTGTTTCGAAGACCTTATGTTGCTCAAATCAAAAAGTGTTGAACTAACGAAAGTTAGATAACAACCTGGGGCAGAATCACAAAAATTAACGCCCCAAATGGACGTACCGAGATTTTACACGAATTTTTACGGTGAAGCACAGAAATCTGTTTTGGGACAACAACTTTCCCAATCATTACTTCTCTCTCATTAGAGGTTATTCTTGGTACAAAAACCACACAAAAATGATAAGGAGAGGTTATTACTGAAGCAATAACTTTCAAGACTCAACTAAAACTTTTGGGTTATCTCCCAATAAGTAGTTTTCTTTAACGCCTTTAAGTTAGGCATGATAGTTTGAGAAGATGCTCACATAAGAAATATGAATTGAAGTAAAAGAGAGCATCAAGAAGCAAATTCAAAACACATTTAAGTCTAACCCACTTCCTATGCATAGGAATCTTGTAAAGAAACAAGTCATGAAAGCACAAAGCAACAAGCATAGTGAAGCAAAACAAGTGCAACTTCAAGACTTTCAACATAAAGAGGGGAAACTTAATATTATTGAGATGCATAAAACCATGTTTCCCTCTCTCATAATAACTTTCAGTAGCATCATGAATAAAATTAACAATATAACTAACATATGAAACATTCTTATCATGAGCCACATGCTTAAAAGAATTAATACTCCCCACATAAACATAGTCATTCTTATTAATTGTAGTGGGAGTAAATTCAAGAAAATAGCTATCATTATTATTCTCATCACCATAATCATCAAATATAGGAGGCATATTGTAATCATTAATTTTCTCCTCAATAGTAGGTGGACTGAAAATATCATATTCATCATTGTAATCATCATATATTGGAGGTTTGGTATCATCATAAGCAATAGAATAGCTATATTCCAAAGTTGGGGAACTAAAAAGATCATTTTCATAAAAACTACCTTCCCCAAGCTTAGACTTTTCCATAGCATTAGCAATAATGGTGTCCGAAGAATTCATACTAACAACATTGCTATTAGCATGCAAATAACGTTCCATAGGTTTTTTAATTTTCTCTTCAAACACTTCGTGTCCTAACTCAAGATAAATACTATAAAGCTCTCTAATTTTGTTGTTGTTTTCCATTAAGCCTAACTAGTGAAAACAAGAAACAAAAAGACAAAATTGCAGAATCTAAAGGAAATAACTTCGAGCACTCACACCGGAGGATGTGAGTACCTTTTACCTTACCTCCCCGGCAACGGTACAAAAAATAGCTTGATGTCTACGCACTTCTATTCTAGTAGACAGTTGTTGGGCCTCAAAGTGCAGAGATTTGTAGAACAGCAGCAAGTTTTCCCTTAAGTGGATCACCCAAGGTTTATCGAACTCAGGGAGGAAGTGGTCAAAGGTATACCCTCTCAAGCAACCCTGCAATCAAGATACCAGAAGTCTCTTGTGTCCCCAACACACCCAATACACTTGTCAGGTGTATAGGTGCACTAGTTCGGCGAAGAGATAGTGAAATAAAAGTGATATAGATAATTATAAGTGGTAACGGTGCTAGAAAATAGCTTGATGGCGTGTGGTTGACGTGGGAAAAGACTAAAGGAAAACTGAAATAAAGATGGAAGCAAGCAAACATGTAACATATCTAATTGCAAACGGTGTTTCAATGCTTAGAAACAAGGCCCAGTGATCATACTTTCACTAGTGAACACTCTCATATAAATATATTCTTCTTTATGATACTACGCTGAACTACTCTCTGGTTGGACACTCTAATCATTGGTAGGGCTATAACAGCACACCTCAAAGTTCACCTTTCCCATCTAGATAACCCCACACTATCACCTTGAGTACTAGATGGTTCTAACAAACACCAGAATTTCATAAAGACATCCAACTCCAATTATAACTCATAACAAGTATTTGTAATCTCTAGCCTAAGTGCCACCATGTTGTGCATAGTGTCAACTTCACACACATGGGGAGAGCAGAGATCTATTAAAACACTTGAGTAGCAAGGTAGATCTACTTGATTACAAAGCTCATGATCACAATATGATCATGCATAGAGAGAGAGATGAACAAATAGCTATCGATAGAACCCTTAGCCTCGAGAGAGAACTACTCCCTCCTCATCATGGGAATCAGCAACGGTGATGGAGATGGTGGTGGAGATCAATGGAGATGTCTCTGGGGGGCACTTCCCCGTCCCAACAGGGTGCCGGAACAGAGACTTTTTGTCCCCCCGAATCTCCCCTTCTGTGGTGGCAGCGCTGCGGAACTTTTCGTGGCTGGAGGCTTGACGATCTAGGGTTTTTGCATCGGGAGGATTTTATAGGCGAAGGGGCAATGTCGGTGGCCGGCCAGGGGCCCACACCACCTGGTGGCGCCGCCAGGGGGACCCGCGCCTAGGGGTGGTTTGGCCACCCTGTGGCCCCCCTTCGTCTCTCCTTCTGGCTCCTGGAATCTTCTGGGAAAATAACGACTTTGGCTTTTGTCCGTTCCAATTCTGAGAATATTGATTTTTTGACTTTCCTGGAACCAAAAACAGCAGAAAACAGGCAACTGGCACTGTGGCATCTTGATAATAGGTTAGGCCAAGAAAGTGTATAAAAATACTCCAAACTGTGGACAAAACATAAGAAAGTAGATAAAACCAAGCATGGAACATCAAAAATTATGGATACGTTTGCAATTTATTAGTCACTTGCCAGAACTCCATGCTTCCATGGTGGCTCATGACCATGGTGAGAGTGTTCTGTACTGCGGTTCCCGCATAGGGCATCTCCTTGGCCTTGTCTTGAACTTCAAAGCCGGACATGCTATGCATGTCCAGAGCCTTGAGAACTTTGGCAATATCCTCAAGGGATTGGCGGAAGTCATGAAGAAAATCGCCGACTTGTGTAAGCCGGCTAGTGCGAGATTCAGGAGAGGCTGAGTCCAGTAAGTTCAGAGGACCTACGCATGTAATGCAAAAGGGTTAATAAATAAATCCGGACTCCAAAGAGTCGGAAGATCCAGAAAAGTCAGAAAGAGGGAAACATACTGAAGATGACATCGTCGACTTTAGTCTTCTCCTCCCGAAGACTATGGAGTTTAGCCCAGAGTGCCTCTGTAATATCCTTCTCTCTGAACAATTCATTGCTGAGATCCGAGATTTTCTTATCCTGGAGCGCAATCTTACGATCGCGCTCCTCGGTGGCCATGGAGAAGGATTTGAGAACTTGAGAAATGCTCTTCTCATGATCCGCCTTAAGCTTATTCAGCTCTTGGCGGAGGTCCTTGTTTTCCACCTCCAGGGTCTTCATATTCTTGGCCTCCTCAATCATAGCACATGATTGCTTTACTAGTGTTGCAATCAAAAGAACAACAGTTAAACAAAAATTCGACTATGAAATAAAAATAAGGTTTGAGTTCTGGAATGTTTACCTTCAGCCTCATCCCTGGATACTTTCAGTTGAGCATTTTCAAGTCAGAGAGCTCTAATTTCTCTTCGCTTGTTACATATTTTCTTCAATAATTCCTGGTTATATGAATTAACTTTCTGTAAGTCAGAATACCCAGAGTCAGAAGTCTACTAAAGACTCGGGCTAATATATTTACTAAATATCAGCACGAGCTGAGCCTTGGGGGCTACACCAGTTCATTCTTTGGCATCCTAAGGAAGCATAAATCCGGATTGTCTATACAACTTCATGCTTGGGGGCTAGAGGATATGATATGGAATAAAGTAAAAAGGTAAGTTGGAATTCTGACTTACATGTTGTTCATGAGTGAGTTTGCTCAAACTCATATTCACTTCTATGGTAACCTTCTCGGTGAGAGTGAGCGGGATCACTGGTGGTGCTGGAAGCACGCCGGTTCTCAGCCTCTCGTCGCAAAGACGGACTTGTTCAAGAAGTTCAGAGTACTTGACGTCCTCTACTTCTTGTGCTTCTTCTTCAGCAGTGATAGTTCGACTTTCCAAACATTGTCGGGCAAGCCGTTGGACCTCCTCTGTAGATTTACGAGAAAGGCAAATATTAGCAAGTCCTGGATTGCTGAGGAGGTTCTCAGCAAAGACCTCTGCCGAGGGATCATTACCCGAAGAGGGTTCACCCTTATCAAAACTTGAGTCACCCATGGTAATGTCAGTCTGCGATCTGAGGATCACTGGCTCTGCTGATTGAGCCAGATCTTCTACGACGGTCGGAGATGGAGTAATCTCCGGTGCCGCAGAAGGCTGAGGGGCAGGAGTCGGAGGTGCTGCGGCAGGAGAAGTCAAATTTAGCTTTGACTGGCATAGGGGCTTCAACAAATCTCCCTTCCCCTTGCCCTTAGTGAGCTGTTTAGCTCTGACAAGGTAATAGAACAAAGAACATTACATCTCAGAAAGAATTAAGCCATATAGTACAAAGACCTTGTGAGGAAAGGTTACCTATTCACAACGGGCACCTCCTTTATGCCAATAGCCACTGTCGGAGCTTTACGCTTCCGAGGAATTATGTTCGGCAATGGAACCAATTCTCCGTCATCCTGAGAAATCTCAGGAGGATATCCCTCGATAGGAGCAAGCTCCGACTCGGGGAGGTCAGCAGGCTGAAAAGAGACGAGATATCTCAGTATTGCAGAACAATATAAAGATGAACACATATTCGAGTTTCTACTGGAAACTTACCGGTACTACAGGATCTTCAGCCGTATGCATGTCCAAAGAGAGCTCTGGGATTTTCCTTTCAATCCGCTCCCTTATCAGCCACTTGATTTGACATACGTAGTCTTTATCTGAGTAGGGCTTGGAGCTAATTCGGAGGGAGTCTTTCTTGGATGCCATAATGGAGTGCATCAGCCGATGTCCATGATGTTGAAGAGGCTGGATCCGGCGTGCCACCTAGCAGTGAACTAAGTCGGTCCCTTTCAGGCCCTTGTGCTTCATCAAATATTTGATTCGCCTCTTGGCAAGAAGCAGATCATCACTGAGAGGCGGCGCATCTGCGTCCCAAGACTCTTGGGGCGTGGCGGCACCGTCGACGAAAGCCAGCAAAGCAGTAGCTTTGCCGGGAGCAGGAATATCCTTGTGGTAAAAGAAAGTGGACGGGCATTGCTTGACCGACTCACTAGCCATAATCCGAGGATAGACACGCTCTCTTCTAACAGAAAAACTAATAGTACCGGTAATGTATGGATTACCGGCAGTGATGGAATTTCTCTGGACATGGAAATAAAACCGGAAAAGAGTAAGACTCAGCCTAATGCCGAGGTATCCCTCACATAAAGATGCGTACACGCTCATCTCTAAGAGAGAGTTCGGGGGAAGATGATGGAGTTGAACTCCATAGTGATCGATAACCTTAGAAAAGAAGTCTGAGGGAGGAAAACTCAAACCTCTATCGAGGTGGGTGCCGAAGCGTACCCGCTCGCAGTCGCGGGGGTTGGGGACGGTTTCGTCGAAGCCTCTCCGCCAGTTGCCGGCGCGGAGGAGCCCTTTGTCCTCCACGATGCGGAGCATGGCATCATCAAGGACGCACGGGATCCAGACCCTGCAGTTGCTCTCCTTCTCCACCGTTGCTACCGTCGCTGCCATTGTCGCCATGCCGGAAGATGATGCTGAAGCCATTTTTTCATGTGGCGGTGACCTAGGATGGGTGGTGCTGGAGGTTTCTGGGGAGCATAGGAGCTCTGTGTTCATGGGAGACGTTGGGGAGAAGGAAACGGCGCAAGTGCCGGTGAAGGAGATGGGGAAAAGAATCCTCACAACTTATATCCTCCAGCCGCGTCAAGATTCGTGTAAACGCAACAGTAAACATGCCATGCGTCGTGGAAAGAACTGGGTAACCCCCGCGCGATTATTACACCACCTCGATCTCCACGCACCCATTAAAACGGCACCTCGGTTCCATGAAAGGTGGAACCACCAACGGTCATGCTAACATCAATGTCTGTCAGTGACGTGATTTGACCATGACTAGTGTCAGGTTACGTCAAAGACCAAGTTCCGACTTAGTTTGAATTTCGAGCTGGAAACCCGAATAACCTATCCATAGGTCCGGCTCATTTGAGACTCGGATCCTATCCTTTATTTTTGAAGTTTTAGGAAGCCTTCAACATTCTACAAGTGAAGATCAAGCTAGACGATGATGAAATCCGACTTTGGATCTTGGAGGCTTGCGGGGGCTGCTGTTGGGGATATACTTTCTGGGTGTCCTCATTGTGCCTCACTGATCGGGGTGGCCCACTTCGGGTTAGAGCTTTGCTTCATGGGCAGCCCAGTCAGGGAGAAGAGACGGAGTCCAGTCCGGCTACGGGAAGGCCCAGAAGACTTACCGTCATAGGCTTGTTATATCACTTGTAGTTCAAGATGTACTCTGTAAGCGACTCTTAGTCGTAGCCGGATAGGTCTCTCCTGTAAACCCTAGGCTAGATATATATATAAGCCGTCCTAGGGAGATCCTTTAGGGCACCCTCACAATAGTCTACAATCTAAACTCGCACAGGCGAAACCCTTGTAACCCATATTCCGGCTCTGCCGTATTACTGGATTGCTAGCAGGAGTAGGATTCGTCCAAAGCCGGCGGATTCGAACCTGGGTAAACTTGTGTCCTCACCATCCCAGAACACCGTACATCTTACACCCCTCTCTTCCACACACCCCGAGGACCCCCTCATGGCGTACTTGTCATCAATCTGACGACAGTACTCAATGAAGAAAGTTGAAAGCTCTATTCCCCATTTTGCGATGCGTCCTGTTGCATCGATGTTGTTGATTATATCTCTCATGGGAGCTGTGGTCACCACGGTAATTTGATGCTCCTGAAAATAATTCCATAACTTACGGGATGCAAAAAAAAACACCATAAGCCAGCTTTCGATAGTGCGGATACCGCTGCTTTGATTTAGTTAGGACCTCGCTGAGATAGTAAGTCGGACGCTGCACCAGGTGTTCATGATTTTCCTCTGGTCTCTCCACCACCATGACGACACTGACGACTCTATTTGTCGCAGCGAGATAGAGCAACATTAGTTCCCGTGGCTCCAGTGCTGCAAGGATAGGAGCATATGAGAGTACTGCTTTCAGGTCTTATAGTGCAGCTTCAGCTTCATCAGTCCAAATGAACTTTTTGGTCTTTTTCAAGAGCTTGTAGAGTGGTGCGGATCTTTCACCGAGCCGGCTTACAAACCGACTGACTGCAGCAATGCAACCAGTTAGTCTTTGAACGTCCTTCAGGCGAGTCAACCTGGAAATATTGAGAATAGCCTTTATCTTGTCTTGGTTCACCTCAATGCCTCTTTGAGACACAATGAAGCCCAACAATTTTCCGGCTGGTATTCCGAAGAAACAGTTCTTCGGGTTAAGCATTATGTTGTATTTTTTTAAGTTGGCGAACGTTTCCTCCAAGTCAGAAATTAAGGTTTCCTTCTTTTTGGACATCACCGCAATGTTGTCTGCATATGCATGTACATTTCGTCTGATCTGGTCGCGGAGGCAACGCTGCATAGTGCGCTGGTATGTAGCTCCTGCGTTTTTGAGCTCAAAGGGGATTGTAACAAAACATAAGGTTCCGAAGGGGGTTATGAACGAAGTATTGACTTTGTCTAATTCCTTCATCCGGATTTCGTGATAACCGGAATATGTGTCGAGAAAACATAGGAGTTCTGAGCCTACCGTAGAATCGATAACTTGATCAATTCTAGGCAGAGCGAACGGATCTTTGGGACAAGTCTTGTTCAAGGCAGTATAATCAACACACATCCTTAAATCAGTGGTGTCCTTTTTAGGGACCATTACAGGATTGGCCGACCACTCAGTGTGGATGACCTCTTCTATGAATCTGGCTAACTCGAGTCGTGCTAGTTTCTTAGCTATTGCCCTATGCTTTTCATCGCCAAAACATCGTAGGGACTGTTTGACGGGTTTAGCGTTCGGGTGTACATTTAGAGAGTGCTCGGCAAGTTCCCTAGGTACTCCAGTCATGTCAGATGGCTGCCAATGCCAAGATATCTTGAGTTGCTTGGAGGAACTTGATGAGCGCGCTTTCCTATGCGCTATCTAGGCCTACACCTATCTGGGTCACCTTGGAGGGGTCATCATCCTTCAACAATGTCTTCTTTGTCTCTTCCGATGCATTGAACTCCGGAGTCGGCTTTGTCACCTCCTTCTTCGTCGCGGGCATCTTGGACGAATCAATGGTCTTCTTAATCTCCTGGTACTCCTGGGCGTGCAGCACGATTTTAGCAAATGCGGCATTTCCGTCCTCGCACTCTCGCGCCTTCTTCGGGTCTCCCCTGATGGTGATCACGCCTTTGGGACCTGGAATTTTCATCATATTGTAAATGTAACACGGACGAGCCATAAAAGCCTAGTAAGCCGGACGTCCGAATATTGCGTTGTACGTGCTCTTGAACGGGACCACTTTGAAGGAAAGTGCCTCCGTCCTATAGTTCTTTAGAGTTCCAAAGGTAACATTCAAAGTGATCTCTCCTAGGGAATTTGCTTGCCTTCCTAGGATAACTCCGTGAAAGATCACAGAATATTGATGTTGCTGCCGCTGTCCATGAGAGTCTTCGAGAAACCATAGCCGTCAATAAGTGGATTAACGACTAAGGCGTATTTTTCTCACATGTGCAAATTAGGCGGATGATGAGCATGGTCAAAGGTGATTGTCACTTCTGAACAATCCAAAAATTGTGGGACAGCCGGAACAATTGCGTTGAGCTCATGCAGAACATGTTTCTTGACCTTAGCTGGTTGAGAGCCAAGGAAGGTGAAGTGTCTTTCTTTGTTGGGAAGTTCTTCTTTCCATCCGCCTTGGGATTTGAAGGGTCAGCTTCCTCCATGTTAGAATCTTCCTTGGTCTCTTTCTCTTTTTCGGGATTCTTCTTTCGCTTCTTCCGGTTAGCCCTATAGCCAGCGGTATCATATTTCTTGATGTCGTCATTGAAACGACACTCTGCGTTTCTGTGAGATGAGCCCCCACTGGCATCGAAGTGATGCACACATGGGTTGTTGGCAATGTCGGCCCATGAATAGGTTTTGCTAGGTTGTTGGTCTCCTCTACGCTGGACTCTTGATGTCCCACGACCGCGTCCGCGGCCACCACTACGCCCTCCTCGTCCTCTAGACCCGAAATTAGCAGTGACCACTACTGTTTCCATGTTGGGCTTTTCTTCCGAGGTGTTCTTGCGCTTCTGAGCTTGTTGCTTTGGTTGTTTTGCCGACTGTGGCACAGCTAGGGCGTTCAGTAATCCCTCTACATCGTTGTCATCATCTGCATACTTTCTTGCTGTTTCTATCATCTCTCCCAGATGAGTGACCTTATCACACTTTAAGGGGTGATGTAGTAAACCGATTGGGAGTCCTGCAATGAAAGCTTCAATCGCAGTTTGGTCATTTACTACTTCATAGGAGTTTTTGGTGTCGATCCATCATCCGAGGTAATCTCGGTAAGTTTCTCCGGCTTTCTGGGTGCAATGTTGTAGGTCTCCTACCGTACAGGGCCTTCGATATGTGCCTTCGAAATTGCGAAAGAACACGCTTTGGATGTCATATCAGTTGTGGATGGTATTCTTCGGAAGTTCATTGAGCCATGATCGTGTCGTCTTTGGCAACATAAGTCAGAGATATTGGGTTGCGACCAAGCTATTTCCGCCTTTGGTGATGCAGCAAGCCTGGAAAAAATCCTGGAGCCAATTGTCTGGCTGAGCCACACCATCATAGGCTTGGATGTGCCTTGAGATAGCAAATCCTTCCGGGAAGTGTGTTTGTCGAATCAGTGGTCCGAAGCATTTTGGGCCCACGTACATATCATTGTTTTCATAGTGCCCCGCCTCTATATTGGAGTTAATCCGATGTCTCACGTCACTTGGTGACAGGGAACACCATCTCGGTTGTTCCCTATAGCTGCGGTGCCTTGGAGCCAGACTTCGGCTTCTGCCACCACCTCCTCTGCCACGATGCCCTCCTTGGCCTCCTTGAGAGCCGTTGTGATGGCTACTTGGTGGAGAGGGTGGAGCAGCTGGATTGTTTCCGGCTAATCGTCGGCCTCCGTCCAGAGCGTCATTATTCCGGTTCTGGAGAGGGTCTTTATTGCGACGAGCCCCCTATCGGCTGGACTCGACACGGTGTCCGCCGTTCCATCGCCCATCACTCCCACCGCGATGGGGTCCAGTCGGACAACTTGTATGGCTAGGAGGTGGCATTCTTTGACGGTCCTCCTCCCGACCACTGGTGGAGCACCTTGAAGGCGAACCTGGGCTACAGCCCCCCTTATAAAAGTGCAAATTTGCTTCTAGGCATACTCTAGGTCTGTTGTCTTGTGTTTCCTACCACCAATCAAGCACGGATGAGGTAGGAGAAAGAGACGAGGTATGATTCTCATCCATCCATAGTTCTCCACCTCAGTGATTATTCAATGGCTGTGAGACATGATGGGTATGCCAACAATGGTACCAAAATCGTACTATAAGTAGGTAAGCTTTTATTTCACCTCGAGGCTTGGGCCATTCACTGATACTTGATGTTTTCTCATCGGTGGATTTTCAACTACAAGTTGCTCAGATCAAGTTCAATAATATAGCCCACTATTGGCTATAAGCAAGTGCTAGATCATCTATAACCGGCTATAAAGCTAACATGTACAATAGTTAGTCATAAACATGTAATGCTTTATCAATACAAAAAAACACGATCCACGTTTCATTCTCACGGAGTGCCAAGGAGCACGTGCTACACTTGTATCTTAGTTAACACCTTACTTACCTGCTCTCTACTCTTCTCTCTCTTCCAACTCAGCATAAATACAATGTTTAAACTCTTGTATCCAGCTGACTCATCCCTATTTTACGTGCTCTTAGTATGCTAATTTCCATGTAAATCAGGAAATTACTGCTGGCCATTTTTAGATCTTCGTCATTTTTTTGTGATTTATATAGCAGTTCGAACAATTTGCCATGGCATATGGCAGTCCAAGAAATTAGTTTCTCCTCTTACTTTATATGTAAATTTCTCTGTAAAAATATGTTCTCAAGCTTGAAAAACATCTATAGATATTGCTAATGAGATCTGTAGCAAAAATAGCATAAGGGTTAATTTGGTGGAAATTTTTTCTTTTTGTCCCCCTCCACTTTTGGTCACGCTCCACCACTGCCCCCAACGTTTCTCCTTGTCTTCTTCCCTACGATCATTCAACTCTCGCCGGAGAGGATTTCTCGGATACAGTGCTGCAATTGCCTCTTGCTCTGCGGCTAGGGAATGTTGTGCCAGTCACGTGCAGTTCTGTGGCGCCGTCCTGAAGATCCGGTTGTTGAGTAGTTGTCTTCCCGATGGTCAGAATGGTGATGCTGCTCTTGAACTTGTTGGGGCCTTACATCATTCCAGGCCGGATTCATGCGGCATTGGTCAGATTGAGAGACCAGTTTTCCGCTTCCGGACTTCACGACATTCTGCTTCTCCAGATCCTTGGTGAGTAGCTTAATGCCCAATCGGACTTGTTCTGGGCCTGGATTATTTGTCAGGATATCTCGAGCCACAGCGGTGTTCTGTACTGGTGTTGGGTACACCAGATCTCCACTACTATCGAGCCGAGGCATCCCTGGGTCTCCCTCAAAGAGAACCTTGTGGACTTCCGGAAATTGATTGTCACGCATGTGGTGTTTCCGGGTCTTCTGATGCTGCAGAGAGATATACTTCTCCACAGTAGCTATGTGCTTCTTCTATTCCTCGATGTTGTTGGCTTCATCCAGGAGTACTTGGTGACACGCTTCTAGGGCCTGAGCCCTTTCTTCCAGCTCTTCAGCAGTAAGTTCTGCAGCTGTAGGGATATGTGTAGTTAACGGTACATCGATAAGTTTACGGGCACCTGTAGTGACCACGTGTCCATCCACCTAAGCTTCTTTAGGCTCTTCTGAGATAAGTGCTCCATTCGAGTCTTCCTCATATTCCTCGGCAATCACTTCCTCTATTGGAAGTTCTTTTGCCGGGGTCTTGTTCTTCTTGTTCTTCTTCTTTGCCTTCTTGGCAGCGCTGCTAGTAAATACGGCTTTGGGTCCATTTCCCGGAGTCAAGCTCTGAGCGGTACTCGGACATCTGGACGTCGGGATTATCTCCGAGATCCATGCCATCCTGCGCTTTGGGAGAGTTTTCTCCAGATCCTTCGTCCATGGCTTCTCCTTATTCTGCAGCTTTGGAGTTAAACTTGTCTTCATATTCCGCGGAGAACTTTTGGAAATCCGCCGACGTCATCGAGTCTTCTGAAGATGCCGCTAAGTCGGTGTTTGTCCCGATCGCCTCCAACACAGAGTCTTTGTTGTCTCCAGCATCGGCAGAGACGGATCTGGATCCCACATATCCGACAAAGTGTGACGCGTGTGTCCTGAGATAGTTGCGGCTTTCCTCATGGGCTTCCTCAAAAATTCTGATGATCTCGAGGACCTCATCCACATTTGCGCCTTGCAGCATAATGCACCTCAACGTATGCCTCAGGAAAGGTTGGTCTGTTCCGGCATTAGCAGAGCCGAAACCAAGGTTATTGTCTTGCTCTTCCTGGATTTTGACCTCAGTGGGTAGATCGATCTGGGATTCGGCCTCGCTAGGGAGATCCACTCCAGATTCGACTTGCACCGCAAGATCTGCTTCAGGTTCAGCTTTCTCCACTATCTCCGCAACTAGTGCGGGCTCGGTGGGATTAGGGTTTTCTGATATCCGGAACTCTACCGCCTCCGCGGACAAAGTGGACCCAGAGATTTCTTCTGCCTCTATCATCACCGCTGGGGTGGGTGGGGCAGGTTCAGCGAAACTGATGTACACATCGCTCTCGCCAAAAGACATGATGGTGTAGGCAGTCATAGCCTTCCTAGCCGAAATCCAGGTCTCGTCGAGAATGATGAGAGGGATGTCGCTGGCGTAGTGGACGTGATCGACAGCGATGGTCTCGCCGATTCTGATTCTTGCAGATTCCGCTCAGAACGCAGATCCCTAGCTCACTTGCCCCACGGTGGGTGCCAACTGTCGTCAGATTGATGAAAAGTATGCCATGAGGGGGTCCTCGAGGCATGCGGAAGAGAGGGGTGTGAGACGTACGGTGTTCCGGGACGGTGAGCACACAAGTTTACCCAGGTTCGAATCCGCCGGGTTTGGACGGATCCTACTCCTGCTAGCAATCTATTAATACGGCAGAGCTAGAATATGGGTTACAAGGGTTTCGCCTATGCGAGTTGAGTTTGTAGACTATTTTGAGGGTGCCCTAAAGGCTTACCCTAGGACGGCTTATATAGATATCCGGCCTAGAGATTACATGAGATACCTATCCGGCTACGACTAAGAGTCTCTTACAGAGTACATCTTGAACTACAAGTGATATAACAGGCCTATGACGGTAAGTCTTCTGGGCCTTCCCGTATCCGGACTGGACTCCGTCTCTTCTCCCTGACTGGGCCACCTGTGAAGCAAAGCTCTAACCCAAAGTGGACCACCCTGGTCAGTGAGGCACAATGAGGATACCCAGAAAGTATATCCCCAACTTCATATACTTGGAATAAGATAATAATAACTTTCTGGCAAATTCCCTTCATTAAAGGGTTCCTTAAGTTAGAATTTGGTCAACTGACATCGACGCTATGGTTTCTATCGTGGCGTTGTATGGGACAAGAATAAGGTATACCCGCCTCCTTGTCCACCTCGTCAGTGGTGATCTCACTATTGGCGCCGAGGAGGCGGGATTCGTTTGGTCGCTGCTTCCATGGATTGGTCGATCTCGTCCAATCTACGTGTGTTATACGTTTGGTGTTTGAAACTTTGGATCAATTCAAGAGTTCAATGATGATGACTTTGGCTCGCTTGTCCTTAGGGACACGTGCACGCAGACTTCTGGCTGTCATCAACAACGTCATGTCGGTTCCCGTAAGGGAGCGATGACAACTGCGTGTTGGCGGCTCATTCTGGTGGTAGTAGTGGTCGTTAGGTGGTTCAAGGACCATGACGTAATTTTTATTATGTTTGGTGTGCCTTATACTTCTTGTGAATTCATGAAATAGATTCAAATATTTATCGTAAAAAGAATAATAGCATTGGCAGTCGTGGGGTTGTTTTCACGTACCATCGATCTCATATATTGTAAAACTTTTGAGTTTGGAGCAGGTTAGATGGAAGAGACCAATTTTTCTAGGGAAAAGATAACAATAGGCGCCGCATGGATGTGCGGTCGTCGACGCTTATTGTGTAACTGCCGCCCACGCGCCGCTTATTGCGTAAGTGGACAGATTGGTAGGGCACACCTGTTTGTGATACATTTTTGAATTTTGGGAATTGTGCCACCTAAAATTAATTTTCAGATTTTTTGTCCGAGCCGCTCATTTCTCCCATGCGCTCTCTTTGTGCTTCCGCTCGGGTGATGATGAGGCAATTACAGGAGGAGCTTCTCTCCGTGCCTAAGTTGTGCTTCTCCCTCGCCACCGGCCATCAGATCTATCACATCCCAGGCTCCGGCGAGCTTCCCCACGCGTATTGTGCAGTTTTAATCGAAGTTTTGCGGTAGGGCCATGAGCTGTTGTAAGATATTTAGTGGGAGCAAGAGAGAAACACAGCTGTTCAGGTGGTAGTTTGCAGGTGGGAGAGTAGAGGCGATGCATGTCTGTGTTCGCCTTTTCCTACTGGATTTCTAAAGTGGATTTGACACACACCGTGTCTAACAAGGGGAAAGGTAGCGATTCCATCTGATATTTGTGGACATAGTAGGTTTTGCGGGGCGGGGGGAGGGGGGGGGGGTAGGTGGTTCCCCAGGTTTTCTGACATGAGGTGTTTCTGTGTTTTGATTTCTGTAGGGGAAGAATGCACATCATCTAGCTATTTTTTGAGTGATTTTGATTTTTCGGTTTTTCCAACTAGATGACCCTTAGATTCGTGAGGTTTCTACTTGTCTACTCGTGTAGTAGCTGAGGTTTTCCTTTCTTAGGTGGCTTTTTACACTAATTTGGGGTAGGTTTTCTCTACTGTTTTATGGAGATGCAGACTGCATTTTTTTCAGTGTAGTGAACACAGTTGTGGATGTGGTAGTTGCTAAATGTTTGTTAATCTGTTTATTTTCTAGACTATTTCTTATTTTTTGTGTTCAGTATAGTGGCTTTTAGTGTCCACATGTGTGTGTTTGTTTTTAAACATCATAGGTAGACATGGTTTTTATTGTATGTACTAGTCCTCATGATGACTATGGGATTACAACTTGTCGTGATTCATGTTGTTCGATTTTCATGTGCTTTATTATGATTTTGGAACATATGACTGATCTTTTTCATTTATTATGTGATTACGAAGGTAGGAGTGTTCTTTGTTCGATGGCTCGGAGGAAGGTTCATCAAAACAATGTAGTATTGCTCATAAACGAAAGGGTGCAAAAAGCAAACGCAATGTAAGTTCTGATTTGTAAATTAATGCAGTCTTTTTTATTGCTGCACAAACATTATGTGATTATCCCGGTATATGTGTGAACGTCTATGATCCTTATCCTGGTAATCATTTCCCATCGAATATTTCCTTCTTATTTTTAACATGATTTTTGTCAGTTTCTAGTTGCCATGAATATACTGGTATCTATTTTGTAATAATCTATCATATATGCATTTATATTTTGGTAATAATTTCCTATAGAGTATTTCGGTTCTAGTCGCCGTGACTTAACTTCATAAGGTTTTTTACTTTTTTGACTAGTTATTTACTGGAGATTGGAATAGGGCCTCACCAACACTAATAAGAAAGTTGTACAACTTTTTATCTCTAGCACAACCTGACGTCATAGTAGCTATGGTCCATGGTAGTTTTCTCGATGTCAAGTGTGAGCATCTTCATAATCCAGTCACTTACTGGTTTGCAAAGTGTTACGATCCGGCACGTGCTTTTCTAATCCCTTGTCGTGGAACTATCTCTTTGTTAGAAGAACTTCTTCACATTATGATGGGACCCCCACACGAACAAAAGAATGGATGTGAAGTATTATGCAGTACCAGCAGGAAGATCTGACATTCAGAGAGATTTGGATGTTGTTCATTACCCTGATAGTTGTTGACCATATGTATGATATTAGAATGAGCAACAAATGTTTTCATATGCTGGTATGGCCTTAGTCGTTACATTTCAGCTTGTCTTCTCTTTTGGCAGTTAGTATTTAGGTGGTTTTATATATGATTGGACATGTTCTTTTCATGGCAATGTTTATTTCATGATTATGGCAATATTAGGAAGATGTAGTGGAAGCACATGAGCTAAATATGTGCAAGTTTATTGTGGATGAACCCCACAAACATCGATTAGCATGGAAGTATACAAAGGGGTGTTTGTTGTATTGCATGGTGAGTTCTTCATGTTCTTTGCAAGTGTTCTTTCTTCTGGTTTTAAACCTGTTTACTAATTTGGTCTGTAGTTAAACTGGTAGTTGTATGCAAGTAACTTGGTAAATACATGTACATATCCTAGCAGGTGCATCTTTTTAACTGGACATGTGTACTCTTATTTAATTCTAGGGCTTTCTATATGGTATGTGTTCATAAGAATGTGGTAGTTATATGCAGTTAAACCTGGTAACTAAGATTACAATTTCTGGTAACTAAGTTTTTATATGGTTTTTGTTGATTTTTAATCTTTCACATGCCCCCTGATAATATGGTATCTTTTTTGTGCAACATAGCTGGTAACTAAGTTTGTATATCCAAGAAGTCACGATACTTTTCTGCTCTTGATAGCAACCATATGGATCTTGGTTTTAGGATTTATTTTTATTAATTGTTGGACTAAGGATGCCATCGACGTCCTTGGTTACTTGGATGCCCATGAGTTTGATTCAACCATCTTTTGATCCACGGAGGTTAGGATTTCCTCCATATTTGTCTTGCTTTCTATATTCTCCCCTTTCTGGATCCTTTTTTGTGCTTTTTTATACAATCTCACACATGTATTCATGGTTTTTGCTTTTCTCATAAAAATGCAGCTAAGGGACGAGTTCGAGGATGATTTTGGTAGGGGATTGGGTCTCTTTGGGGGCAGATGGTTTTGACGCTGGATGAAGCTCAATACTCATTCTACATGTAGTGAGAAGGTATCGTTCATTTATTTTTGAATTTTTTGTAACTTCTATTCATAATATGGAAGTAGTTATTTGTTGTCTAACTTTGTTCAACCAAACCATTTGAAACAAAGGAAAAAAGCATTCACCTGCATGCATACTTGTTCATCTGGTGTTAGTAGTCTGTTGGGCAACCTTGTTCAAGGCATGAATGAATTAGAAGGAAGAAGTAAATGCAGAAGGGCAACTAATGTGGGTGAAGGACCAAACAAAAATGAATATGTGGGTTCTTCTTCATCCACTACAAGATCTCCATCCACAACGGTTTGGTACCTCGATCGTCGTAGAAGGTGCCTCTTTCGTGATGATTTTGTTTTCTCGACTGTGACCGATGGAAAACGTTTTTTCCTATTTTCGCGGTCCTCTACTATGACGAAATTGCTAAAAACCTGAACGAAGCTCAACCGGCGCGTGACAGAAGTAAGATTTTTGGTTCCTCACAAGATGTTGACTCACCAAAATCTTTTTTAGGCGTGTGGGTCCTGGATGTCAGTGTCTCTAGCAGACCATATGTTTCGGTACACCTCCCTGATTTGAACTCAATAACGTTGCTCGATACATCCACCGTTTAGTCAGGCTACGGGTCCCCTATGTCAGCCCCTCATTATAATAATCGTGTGTATGGTGTAATTTTTTCCTTCACTCATGCTACCCTATTCCAAACTTGATAGCGATGCTCGATGCATCTGCCATTTATTTATCCTACTGGGTCCCACATGGCAGCCTCTCATTATAAGTAACGTGTGTATGATGATTTTTCCCTCGATCACGCCTCCTTGAAATCGATATCGTTGCTCGATGCATCAGCCATTTAGTCAGGTTGGTGGGTCCCCCATGTTAGTCACTCATTAGAGGAAACGTCTGTACGATGGACTATCTATATCCGGTCACGCCTCCCAGATTTGAACTCGATATCGTTGTTCGGTGCATCAGCCGTTTATTTAGGATGGTAGGTCCCCCATGTTAGCCTCCTATTTAGAGGAAATGTGTGTATGTTGGAGATTTTTTCGGTCGTGTCCACCGTTTTAACCTTGGTAAAGTTTCTCAATGAGGCAATGATGGCTTTGAAATATAGTCATCTATGTCCACATTTAAACTAAATATTAATCATATTTTTTATGAAATATCTCTCTAAACCCTGCCACTAATGCTAATATTCAGAGCTGTATGCAATCCTTTGTTCTTGTATTTTTCCTGCATAGATAATGTCGTCTAAAGGAGGGAATTACTATATTAAAGTCAAAGATATGATATTTCCTTCAACCAGAAGAAACCAGGAGCCGTCCAACGAAGTCAGATACCGTAACGACTAACTATACGGCCGGAGCAAAAATTCCGACCATCTAGCTCTAGTCGTATAGTTGGCGCCACCACTGTTAGGTCAAACAGAACAACTTTTGTGAAGGGACCCCTATATAAAGAAGCCTCAGGCGATGGGAATCGATCTCTCGCTGCACCCTAGGCCCCTAAGAAGCCATACCTCGTCAGAAAGTCGCCTCCAGATCTCAACACCCTTCTCCATCTCCATAGCCATCTTCCACCACTTGTAATAGTATATCTCTTCTTTGATTGGCGACATTGTAATACTATTGCTATCAATCTTATGATTTTCATTACAATGTTTGTGATTGCAGATCTCATCTCTATGTGTGAGTAATTCTCCTTGGGCTAAGGGCTTCAGCATAGCCATGTAGAAATTGTGCATGTGATTTATCATAGATGGGATCATGTATTAGTTTGTATGACATGATGATTATTGTATCCTCTCTTGCCTCGGTCTAAGGACTTGTCAGGTACCCAAGACCCCGACGGTTGAGTCAGGTATAGGGAGTATGAGTGATGATTGATCTATAGGTTGGGAACCCAAGTGACAGAAGGGGTAATACGGCTGTATGTGAGGGATTTGCTTGGGATTAACGGTGACATCACTATGCATATCATTAGTTCTATGGATGAGACTAGTAGGTTATTGCTATAAGTAGATGTAGAGGCAATAGCAATCATGGATGCACTGCCCGCATATAATTTATCTTGCTCTAACAAGTACACGCATACTTTATTTCTATCTTTTATTTCCATCTGATGTTTTTGCACAGCTACAGGTGAAACCGAACGCCCTAGGCCCCCTGTCTCCATCATCGACAACAACAAGAAGACACAAGATAATTGTCTGGTGAAAACACAAAAGTAAATATAGAACTCCCGAAGGTCCATTAAAGTAACTTCACTATGCATTCGCTTCCCCTGGATTCGATAACCTAGGTCTACTAGGGAAAAAGAGTTATACTACATCCATAATCCGAATCGAAAGTATCATCCCTTTTTCTGGCACCATTGCCAGGGAAGCAATAGCTACCCTGGTGAGGTTATTAGGAACCTTGCTAGTTTTAATTCTTGTTTTTTTTAATTTTGTTAGTTTGCATTCAGTCTTTATTTGAGAAACCAAAAAAATTAGTTAGTCTTTAAATTCTTGTTTTTACTGTTATAATTTTTAATCTAAGAAAACCCAAAAACATAGGAAGTATGGATGAAAAGAAGCTTTGGGAGTTTGCTACTCCCAATAATGATTATTTGCGTACTCCTATTACTCAGCCAGCAATTGCTGCTGATGATTATGAAATTAAGCCCCATTACTTAAGCTTGGTTCAACATAATCAATTTGGAGGCTCTGCTGTGAAGACGCAGGTATGCATTTAAATACTTTAACTGAAATATGTGATATGATGCGTATAAAAGACATTGACCCTGATGCGGTCAAATTATGTCTATTTCCTTTCTCTCTAAGAGGAAGAGCTAAAGAATGGTTGCTATCTTTGCCTAAAAATACTATTACATCATGGGTGGGATATACTTCTTTGTTTATGACTAAATTTTTCCCACCTGCAAAGACTATGCAACTCCGATCTAATATTACTGGTTTTAGACAGGAAGAGCGTGAGCCACTAGCGCTTGCATGGGAGAGGATGAAAGAATTCCTAAGAAATTGTCCTAGTCATGGGATGGAAGATTGGTTAATCCTCCATTTATTTTATAATGCTCTTAATCCTATGTCTAAGTCTATGCTTGATACTGTAGCTGGAGGAACATTCATGGGTAAACATATTACCGAAGCAAAGCAGCTGCTAGACAATATGCAAGACAACCATGCCCAATGGCATGTTGAAAGATCAAACATGAAGAAGGTGAACTTTGTCTCACCACAGGAGAACGAAGATCTCAATGCTAAGTTGGATGAGCTCATACTAGCCGTAAAAGGTAAGAAAACTCAGGTAAGAGCCACCCCTAAAACAAATATAGAAGAAATAGACTTCATAGCTCGTAGTGATTATGATACTACTTGGAAGAAGAGTTACAATCCTAATTTTCAGAAACATTATGCTAGTCCTACAAATAACTCTAATAATAATATGGGAACTAGTAATGGTAGTCTCTAAGAAATGCTTAAGTCTTTCATAGACTCGCAAAATGAACAAAATAATATTCTAGTCACAATTACGGAGAACCATGATGCTATGCTTGGTAAATTATCTAACCAAGCTGTTAGTTTGAGAAATGATTTACAAGCCCTTGAAGAAAGAACAAGGATCGTTGAGGCACAACTAGGTAAGATAACCGAGAGTCAAACTCTCATTCTAGATAAATTTGTAGGTAAATATGAGCCCAATCCTATTGAAGAACTCAAAATGATGAGGATCCAAAGGGAGGAGCCTGAAGAACTTGATTATAGTAATGCCCCTTCACCAAGCTACACCATCGAAGATCTCGTAAAAAGGATCAACGTCAAAATTCTAGTAAGTGAAGGTAATGATGAAGCCATGTATCAACACTTTGTTGATCAAGTAGCAATTAAGGTACGCGAGGAATACAAGAAAATCTCTGAAAAGTTACCTGTTACACTAGATGACATATTTGAGCCTACTATTAAGATAAAGATTGGAACTAATGAGATAGCTACACTTTGTGATCTAGGTGCAAGCGTCTCAACAATTTCACAGAGTCTTTTTAACAAGTTAAATCTTGGCTCCTTTGAAATTGCTGAATTAAAATTGCATCTAGCAGATTCTACCTAGAAACAAGCTGTAGGGATTAAGGAGAATGCTTTAGTTTACATCAAAGGTTGTCCTGCTCTCATTGATTTCATTATTGTTGACATGCCTGAAGATATTGTTGCTCCTATCATACTAGTTCGTCCTTGCTTAATAACTATACAAACTTTAATTAACCTTCATGAAGGGAACGTGAAGTTGCAATTGCCTTCACGGGATCCTTTTGTTATTCATTTCCCCAGGAAGAAGAAAGCCAAGCATGACGAGAAAGAGGCCATCACTTTGAAGGCCAATTACTTTGGAGTGGGTGTCCCACTCATCTGGCCCAAGTGAGTATCATCAAGGTCAAGCTATTGACCATAAAAGAGCGCTCCATGGGAGGCAATCCATGTTAAATTAAGGTTTGAGTTAAGTTTTTAGTTTTAGTTTTAGTTCATGTTGAATAAAGAGTGCTAGAAAACTCCATTTGAGGAGAAGAAATTTGGTAGTACTTGAATTTCTTCATTATTCATGCTATTGTTGGTTGACAATATTTTATGTCAATTGTCTATCAAAAACAATGTATATCGCTAAGTTACATGAAAAGAAATAGTTTACGAAGAAATAATTTTTTTTTGATGGATACAGACGGTTTAACGACCAACTATATGGCAGGAATAAAAATTCCGGCCGTATAGTTCTAGTCGTATAGTTATCTTTGCCATCAATTTTTTTCCTGCAATATGTACTGAGAGTTTAACAACCAACTATAAGGTGAGAATAAAAATTCCGGCCATATAGTTCCAGCCATATAGATATCAATGCCTCCGTACAATTTCTTTTCTTATGTACAGACAGTTTAATGACCAACTATACGGCGGGAATAAAAACTCTGGCCATATAGTTCCGGTCGTATGGATATCAATGCCTCCATAAAATTCTGTTCATATGTACTGGGAGTTTAACGACCAACTGTACGGTGGGAATAATAATTCCGGCCGTATAGTTCCGGTCGTATAGATATCGATGCCTTTTGCAAATTTTCTTTTGAAGGGACAGACAATTTAATGACCAACTATACGGCCGGAACATTTTGTTCTGCCCGTATAGTTGTGGTCGTATAGCTGCGCCGCCAGGAGGAAGACCTAATATTTTGACAAAACACCAACTATACGGCCGGAACACATGTTCCGCCCGTTTAGTTGCCCCCGTATAGTTGCGTCTGACCACAAAATCGCACGGGAAGGTACTCCCAACTCCAAAACTTCAATCCTTTTTCTTTCTTCTACCTCCAAACTCTCTCAAAACCTCAAGGGATCTTCATCTCTACTCAATTTCGTTTGATTTCCTCGCACACAAGTGATCTACGGTATGTTTTTCCTCCGATCCTCCAATTACTTTTTGCAAATTCATCTTCAATCTATTGTCATTATCAATCTAGGGTGAGACCTACTATAAACCAATTGCCATGATTTTCTTTCCTAGATTATTATCTTGAGGAGATTCTTTAGTGTGCTTAGATGAGGAATAAATTATACTTATAGTTGTTGGATCAAAAAGTTTTATTTTTGCCTTTCTTCAATGTTTTAGAAGATGAACACAAGGAGCCAAACTCGTGCTCGTGCCACGACTAGAGCTTCTCGGGCAATCACCCAGAAACGCATGGGGATATGGTTCAGGGATGAGGCCCATCGCGAATGCTTCAACAAGATCAAGAACCACGAAGTGAAGGCCACCAAGTGGGCTTTCCCCCTTATATTGAACCAACTCAGTATTTTTGATGACTTTAATTTACTTTGCAATAGATCTAGCCTGCAAAACTTTGTGTACAATGATGTACCTACTTATCGTCGTTTAACCATTGAATTCCTAAGTTCATCAAAGCACTGTTAAACTGTGGCAAGGAGAGGATGTTATTTCTTTCCATCTGATGAATAACAACTACACCTTAACGTTAGATGAATGGTGTGCATGATTTAATTTTCCAAACAATGATGTTCATTCTCTACGTGCATCTTTTACTGGCTTAATTCCTTCCCCCGATCAATACTATAATTGAATGAGCTTCACTAGTAGAGTGAACAAGGGGAAGAATATTCAACATCCTGCAATTCGCTATTTGTTCTATGTTATTGCTAACACCTTGCAGGGATGCAATGAGTTCACGAGACTCAACGAGGAGGACATCCTAGTCCTTGCCAAGGCTGCTTACATCAACTGCAACCTGTCACTTAATTTGAGCGCCATCCTTGTGCGCTAGCTAGAGCACCAAGCCTCCCAAAGCCAAGGGCCAATCATAGGAGGAGGCATCATCACTGTGCTTGCCACTACCCTAGACATCGATCTAGGTGAGTTGCAACCCGTACTAGGTGAGACGCGTGTTGGTTTGTCCACCTTGAGGGTCTATGGAATGCTCACTAGGAGAGGTGGTGTATATTATCTGCATATTGCTAGAGATGGGCGTATCTACCCTGCTCCTTTGCCTAATGGTATTTTCTCTATCAAGGAAGGACATTTCCTATATGATGTGTAGGTTGAGAAGTACCAACCCGAGGAGGAGATTCCTGAAGAGGATGAGGACCAAGAGGAGGAGCAAGAAGTTCCTCATCAGGAGGAGCAGCCACAAACCCAGTTTGCAACATACCAAGATTTCCAAGGACTTGGAGGGACTATGGAGAGGATGCACAACCTCTCTTTGAACCTCCGAGAATCAACAAGTAACCTCTCCACTCAATTCGCGAACTAGAGTAATGACTTTTTCCCGCCACCACAAAGATTTGAAGGGCTTACAAAAGCCTAAGCTTGGGGAAGTTTCCACATGTATCTTCATTTGGCATTTATTGGCATTTATTTATTTTGAGGTTACATTTTTATTTGAATTTATAAGCACTCGTATTGGTTCCCCCAACACTTTATCTTTAGTTCTTTCTATTTTCTTTCGAAATTTTCTAGCTGAGCTTTGCCGCCAATTTTCTATTCTTTACATCCCTCTCTTAAAAATCACAAAAATATTTCTCGATTTTTCCTTATTTTCCCTCTTTCTTTTCTTTCCACCTCAAGGTCTTCGTATGTTTGCAGGAGAGTGATCGACTTCGAGTTTCCAAGAAACAAATAAAAAAGGAAGAGAGAAGTGGAACCAAACATGATATGTAAGCCTTATGACTCCCCACATTTGAAGTTTGAGAAAGCCATGCTAGTTAGTAGTAACTTTTGAGATATTATATTGGTGGAGTGAGTCTTTGTATCATAGTAAGATAATCGTTTGCATGGGTATTTAATTGGGATCATTTTGTTCTAGCTCTCGTAATTAACCAAGTATTGCCTAAAAATTGCTAAACAATTGTAATAAGAAAAAGTCTCACAATTGAAGGCTTGGGTGTTGTAGTGTTTAGTCTTGAAGGCTTATTTCTAGAGACACTCGACACCACTGAAAATGTTGATTGCCTTAATAGCTTTCTTTGAAAGGATTTGTTCAATTGAATTAATGTTTAGCGGTTTTTGTGAGCGTGCCAAAGTTTTACTTGTTAATCATAAGAATGATATAGCTTTACGCGTGTCAAACTTCATGGGATGCCAACAACTCTGCGGGCCTACGAACGATCTTCATGGAGGAAACTCCTAGATTTTGGCTATGAGTTGATTAAACACTTGTAGCAGCAACGCTATAGTGGGCAAGATTCTTGGCACTCCCGGGTAGCTATAATCATGATGGAATCACTCCTCTGGCTATTATGAGTAATCATTATGCAAAAGGAACAAAAACCTTAGTGATGCCACGAGTGTCCATCACAGCCTGATAAACTAATAAAAATCTTTGGCATGCTATCAATTACTTAAAAACTGAAAATTCTTGAAGGACAATGAATAGAAAAGTAGTGCTTGCAAAGTCTTGATTCATTGATGTGGGAGAATTGAGATACTCTAGTATATATGATTTTCATGATAACTCTCACACTCTTAATTTACATGATTATACTTTACTGTTCAAAGGCAAGCCTATGAGTTGATTACTTGACATGGAATAAAATTTACTCATTTGAATCATCCATTCTTACAATAATTTTTTTGCGCTATAAGGATGCATGAAACTCATATGATCTGCTTGCCATTACTCTACCTATGTTGAAGTTTTTCAGATTTATGAAGTGGAGGAAACATGAGACTTTTAATCATGAGTAAGATCACCATCTCGTTATTTTAGTTTAAATGCTGAGTTCCTTTTTGATTTTGGTCTTCTTGCTTGGGAAGATCAAGTTTAAGCTTGGGGAGGTTGATGGCTCTAAAATATAGCCATCTACGTCCACATTTAAACTGGGTATTAATCATATTTTTGGTGAAATATCTCTCTAAACCTTGCCACTAATGCTAATATTCAGAGGGGTATGCAATCCTTTGTTCTTGTATTTTTCCTACACAAATAATGTCGTCTAAAGGAGGGAATCACTACATTAAAGTCAAAGATATGATATTTCCTTCAACCAGAAGAAACCAGGAGCCGTCCAACGAAGGCAGACACCATAACGACCAACTATATGGCCGGAGCAAAAATTCCAACCGTATAGCTCCGGTCGTACAGTTCACGCCGCCACTGTTCGGTCAAATAGAACAACTTTTGTGAAGGGACCCCTATATAAAGAAGCCTTAGGCGACGGGAATCGATCTCTCGCTGCGCCCAGACCCCGAAGAAGCCATACCTTGCTAGAAAGCCGCCTCTAGATCTCAACACCCTTCTCCATCTCCATAGCCATCTTCCACCACTTGTAATAGTACAGCTCTTCTCCGATTGGCGATATTGTAAGACTATTGCTACCAATCTTATGATTTTCATTACAATGTTTGTGATTGCTGATCTCATTTCTATGTGTGAGTAATTCTCCTTGGGCTAAGGGCTTCGGCCTAGCCATGTAGCAATTGTGCATGTGATTTATCATAGATGGGATCGTGTATTAGTTTGTATGACATGATGATTATTGTATCCTCTCTTGCCTCAATCTAAGGACTTGTCAGGTACAAAAGACCCCAAGGGTTGAGTCAGGTATAGGGAGTATGAGGGATGACTGATCTGCAGGTTGGGAACCCTAGTGACAGAAGGGGTAGTACGGCTGTATGTGAGGGATTTGCTTGGGATTAACGGTGACATCACTAAGCATATCATTAGTTCTCTTTCTTCTATGGATGAGACTAGTAGGTTATTGCTATAAGCGGTTACGGAGGCAATAGCAATTATGGATGCACTCCCCACATATAATTTATCTTGCTCTAACAAGTACACGCATACTTTATTTCTATCTTTCATTTCCATCAAATGTTTTTGCACAGCTACAGGTGAAACCGAACACCCTAGGCCCTCTCTCTCTATCATCGAGAACAACAAAAAGATGCAAGCTACTGGTCCGGTGAAAACACAAAAGGAATTCTACAACTCCCGAAGGTCCGTTAAAGTAACTTCACTACGCATTCACTTCCCATGGATTCGATAACCTAGGTCTACTAGGGAAAAAGAGCTATACTACATACGTAATCCGGATCGAAGGTATCAGGTAACCGTTTATATATTCTTGCTGCTGGGGCCCCTAATGTCAGCCTCTCTAGACAAGAAACATGACTATCTTGGTCTTCTTTTTCCAGTCACGATCGCCATTGTGCCCTTGCCAACGTTGCTTGATGCAGTAGCCATGTATGTTCTGACTAATGGGTCCTCTATATCAATATCTCTGTACAGGAAACGTGTCTATGTTGGACTCTTTCTTTCGGTTGTGTCTGTTACTTTGACCTTCTTAACATATCTCGATGCAGCCGTGTATGTTCAGGATGGTGGGTCCACGATGCTAGCCTCTCTGTACAACTACTTATCATTTTTCAAACATGCCCATTAAACTCGAGGGACATGACACGTTGCAATCGTATCTATAATTTTTGATGTTCCATGCTTGGTTTTTATCTACTTTCTTATGTTTTGTCCACACTCTGGAGTACTTTTTATACACTTTCTTGGACTAACCTATTAACAAGAGGCCACAGTGCTAGCTACCTGTTTTCTGCTGTTTTTGGTTCCAGGAAAGTCAGAAAATGAATATTCTCGGAATTGGAGGGGACAAAAGCCAAAGTCAGTATTTCACCGAGGGGGACACAAAGCCAGAATACGAGACGGAGAGGGGCCAGAGGGCCGCCACACTACCTGGCCGCACGGCCAGGCCTGGACCACGCCAGTGGGTGGTGTGGCTACCTAGAGCACCCCCTTGGCCTCCCCTTTCACCTATAAAATGCCTCCGATACAGAAACCCTAAGTACCCGATCAAAATTCCGCGAAAGAGTCTGCAGCCGCCGTCATCTCCATCCCTAGATCGGGAGGGATCTAAAGCTCTTCCCGACACCCTACCGGAGGGGAGAATTCACCCTAGAGGCCTTCTTCATCACCATGCAAGCCTCCGGTGTGATAAGTGAGTAGTTCATCCCTGGACTACAGGTCCATGTAGTAGCTAGATGGTTGGTTCTTCTCCTTTGTGCTACCATATCTAGATCTTGTGAGCTCCGTTCATGATCACGGTCATCTATTTGTAATCATACATGTTGTGTTTGCGGGGATCCGATGGATATTGAGATGCTATTTAATATTGATTATTGATTCTATCATGTCTTTGTTATTTGTGATCTTGCATGCTCTCCATTGTTAGTAGATATCTTGGCTGAGTAGATGCTAGCAACTCCAAGAGGGAGTATTTATGCTTGATAGTGGGTTCAGGCCTCTAGTAATCTGGGGAAGTGACAGAAATCTCTAAGGTACTAGATGTGTTGTTGTTACTAGGGAGAAAACAACAATCCTTTGTTCATAGAACAATCGTATTGTTTACTCTACACACAATGCATAATGCAATTATCTATTTCTTGCAACTTAACACTGGAGGGGATTCGGATTGATAACCTGAAGGTGCATTATTAGTCATAGATGTAGTTGGATTACGGTCTATGTATAATGTTGTAATGCCCAATCAAATCTCATAGGAGTCAAGATGATTAGTATATGCATGTATGCTTTCTCGATGTTTGTCAATTGCCCCGCTGTAATTTGTTCACCAAACATGTCATCTATCTTAAGGAGAACCACCACTAGTGAACTATGGACCCCAGTCCTTTCTTTACCATCAATCTACAATTGTTTACTGCTTTCTGTTTACTTTCTTCCACATGATACGTTTAATCCTTTGTTTTCAGCAAAACCGGTGAGATTGACAACCTCACTGTAAGTTGGGGGCAAAGTTCTGTGGTTGTGTTGTGCAGGATTCCAAGTTGGCAACAACACCTTGGAGGTGTTTCCTTGCTCCTACTGGTTCGATAACCTTAGTTTCATAACTTAGGGAAACTTGCTGTTGTGCTCATCGAGTAAAGGACATCTTCACAAGGGGAGTCCCTCATAACCAATCTCTTTACTTTGTTATTTTTGTTTTGCTTTGTTTATTTTTGCTTTGTTTGCTTGTTTTTTATCAAAAACACAAAAAAATTAGTTTTACTAAGTTTGCTTTCTTTATTAAAAACACAAAAAAAGACTACTCTTGAAAACACTAAGTTGTGTGACTTCACTAGCACCAACAACAATGATTTCATGTGCACACCTATTGCTCCACCTGTTTCTGAAGCTACTTTCTTTGAAATAAAACCTGCTTTACTCAATCTTGTTATGAGAGAACAATTTTCTGGTATTGGTACTAAAGATGTTGTTGCTCATCTAAATAACTTTGTTGAACTTTGTGAGATGCAAAACCATAGAGATATAGATGGAGATATTATTAAGCTTAAATTGTTTCCTTTCTCTTTGAGAGGAAAAGCTAAAGAATGGCTACAATCCCTAACTAGAAATAGTATTGATCCTTGGACTAAATGCAAAGATGCTTTCATTGGAAAATACTATCCTCCTGCTAAGATTATATCTATGAGAAGTGAAATAATGAAGTTTAAACAATCTGATAATGAACATGTTGCTCACGCTTGGAAACAATGAAATATTTGGTAAAGAATTGTCCCACTCATGGACTGACTGCTTGGATGATTATCCAAACCTTTTATGAAGGATTGAGCTATTCTTCAAGAAATTTACTGGATTCTGCTGCTGGAGGTACCTTTATGACCATTACTTTGGGTGCTGCAACAAAGCTTCTAGATAATATGATGGTTAACTATTTTGAATGGCACACTGAAAGAGCTCCACAAGGTAAGAAGGTAAATTCTATTGAAGAAACCTCCTCCTTGAGTGATAAAATTGATGTTCTTATGTTTATGTTTGTTAATGGGAAAGCTCATATTGATCCAAATCATGTTCCTTTAGCCTCTTTGGTTTCTCAAGAAGAGCAAGTTGATGTAAACTTTATAAGAAATAATAATTTTAGCAACAATGCCTACAGGAATAATTTTGGTAATAATAATTATAGGCCATATCCTCCCAACAATGGTAATGCTTATGGAAATTCCTACAACAATAATAGGAGTTATCCCTCTGAACTCGAAGTTATGCTTAAAGATTTTATTAGTAAACAAATGCTTTCAATAAAACTATTGAGGAAAAACTCTCTACTGCTGAAAGAAATATAGCATATTGGCTGAAGCACAATCTTCTTTGAAAAAAATGGCTGCTAAACCTGAAACTATTGATAATCACTTTGCTGCTACTAATGCCATACAAGTTAGAATTGATGAAAATGTTAGACTATTAGCTGAATTGCATGCTAAGTGGGAAAGAGAAGATGAAATTGCTAGAAATATTAGTGTTTCTACTATCACTACCACTAGTGTTGAAGCTAGTAATAGCTGTACTACTTTAGATGATAATTATGATTTTGATCTTGATGGTTGCAATATCTCTGAAGTAATTCAGTTCCTACAAAAGCTTGCTAAAAATCCTAATGCTAGTGCTGTGAATATGGCCTTTACAAAACACATTATTGATGCTCTCATAAAAATTAAAGAAGAAAAGATGAAACATAAAGCTTCTATTCCTATGAAACAAGAAGATGGTTGGGAACCCATCCTTAATATGAAAGTAAATGATTTTGATTTCAAAGCTTTATATGATCTTGATAGTACTGTTTCTATTATGCCTAGAAAGATTTATGATATGCTTGATTTTCCACCATTGGAAGATTGTTATTTGAATGTCCCACTTGATGATAATGCTAAAAATAAACTCATGGGGAGTATTAATGATGTTCTTATTATGGTTAATAATGCATATGTCCCTGTTGATTTCTATGTTTTGGATGTTGAATGCAATGCTTCTTGTCCTATTACTTTGGGAAGACCTTTTCTTAGAACTGTTGGTGCCATTATTGATATGAAAGAAGGCACCATTAAATATCAACTCCCACTCAAGAAAGGTATAGAACATTTCCCTAAGAAGAGAGAGAAGATTCCTTTTGCCTCTCCTATGAAAACAAAATTTGCTCTTAATGCTTCTTCATTTAAGAACACTTGATTCTTTTTCTTGCTTCTTATGCCTAACTTAAAGGCGTTAAAGAAAAGTACTTATTGGGAGATAACCCAAATTTTTTAGATGAGTCTTGGAAGTTATTGCTTTAGTAATAACCTCTCCTTATCCTTTGTATTTTGCTTTTTGTGCCAAGAGTAACCTCTAATGAGAGGGAAGTAATGCTTGGGAAAGTTGCTGTCCCGAAACAGATTTTTGTGCTTCACCATACAAATTCGTGTAAAATCTCTATACATATTTTTCAGGCGTGACTTTTTGTGCTTCTGCCCCAGGTTGTTATCTAACTTTCGCTAGTTCAACAGTTTTTGATTTGAGCAACGGAAGGTCTTCCCAAAAATTGGTTTTTACCTGCTGGTCTGTTTTGACAGATTTCTGCCGTTATTTGCATTTGCTTCTTGTTGATTCCTTTTTGAGTTCTCTTTGGGGAATTGAGCTTTTTGAGGGAAGTTCTTCAGTAGCTTGTGTTTTAATGGAAGTTTTATTGGTGTTTAAACTGAACCCAAAGACTTATTATTTTGAGTGCACTAATGTTGCTAATAAAGATTACGTGAAGTTTTGTATGAAGGAAAAATTCCAAGTGTATGGAGAGAATGATGTAATGAGATGAAGAATGGACTAAAGCTCAAGCTTGGAGAGGCCACGCGTGTCACCCCAAGAAATATCCAAAAATTACAAGCGTCAAAGCTTGGGGATGCCCAAGGCATCCCCTTCTTCATCAATAAAAATCCCAGGTTTCTTCCAAACACTTCATTTTTATTGTTTCATGCACAGTTGTGTTATTCTTGGAGCGTCTTTGTTTTCGTTTTTGGTTTTCGTTTGCTTGGTTTTCTTAGTTTGCTTGAATAAATTGGTTGGACCTCCTCTTTCATACATTAGTTTTCAAATAGTTGTGTTTGGATTGGAAAAGAGTAGGAAAGTTCATGCTTAAGTGGTAAAGAGAGCTTGTTTTTGACTGTGGCCCATGCTTTGTCATGTCATACTTGATATTGTTTTGGCTTTATGCTTAGTGATATTTTCTGTAGCATGACATGTTATAAACAATTGAGATTGCTTAATGTGCCTTGGAAGAATCATGTGTTGTTTTAGTATATTAAAGCATAGTATTGTGGTATTCTCCTTTGATGCTTTATTTGGGTTGACTTGGTGCATGTTCACACCATGTTATGACTATCCCAAGTCACCATAGCCTTTATGATCCTTTAGTTTTCGACTAGTAATATCACTTTATGCTTTAATTAATGATGTTTTGTCGCTTTGCATGATTATGGCCATTATTGCTCTCTTAGTCGGTCGCTCCTAGTCTTTTGCTAGCCTCCATAACCAAGTATGAGTTCCACTCATGCATCCAACTCCTAAAAACAAGTTATTCCAAAGAGTCCACCATACCTACCTATTAGCAATTGCTATTCCAAGTATATTCATGTTTTTATCTACCTTCCGAATTAAACTTGTTATGAGAAAACTAGTGATTAAAGATCTCACGAACTTGATGGCACACTTTACTTTTCTTGCCCTTATTAAAGTTGAACCATTGTGTCATCTATGTTGTATATGCTTGCACTTATATGTTGGGGATTAGCAGAACCATGCTGTCATGGGGAACGCTTTCAACTTTGCACTTGTACTTTGTACCTAGTTGATATCATGCTCTTTTGTCTATGGATGTCGTCAGTCTGAAATGAAAGGGGAGCTTGTAAGTCCACGGAGTTATGTATGTGTGTTAGAGAAACGCCAGGGCCGCCGGTTTAATCCATGCCTAATCATGGTGGAAACCTGCAGTGTAACCATAATGAGCTATCTATGAAGCATTCTTCTTATAAAAAAGAGTTAGATATTGAGAAAAAGAGAAAAAAGAGATATGAGAAAAGAGGAAAGAGAGAAAAAAGGACCATTTTCTATGGTAAATAAGAAGATTGCTGAGATGCTCGTTGTCTACTTTCCTTGTCATTTTGATATGGGGATTCTTACGTATCATCGGGCAAGGGGTACCCCGTTGGCGGTTCTCTATGGTACACATGTACTTACTATGACAAGAACTTATCGGTAAATAAACTTGAGTAGCATGAGGAGCGGCTCTCGTATTCAAGGGACATGAGATTTCCAACTTATACTTTGTTAAGCATATACTCCATAGTTTGTTCACTATAACCTTAATCACTTCAAGATGCTTATGATAGGGGCAGCAAGAGCTAAAAGCTAATAAGTACCATAAGTTTTGGAAGCTCTTTATGAAACTTGAATCCCTACTTCCTTCTATGAAGGCCTTTCTTTTTCTTTTATGTTGAGTCTCCACCTTCTATCTTTATGCACCTATTTTGAGAGCATAGTGGACATTCTTAGTTCTATGTGCGTTGTCCCAACACTTGTTGATTGATGCATAATTCTGATATTGCTTGTTCCAAAACTATCGGTATCTAGTCACCCTTATAAACTTTGAAGGTGTCCTATGCATTTATGTTTGCTACTCTATGAGGGACAAGCTGAATGCCACTATGCTATGTTTTCTTCATGTGAAACAAACAAATGTCTTGCAAAGCATTGTTATTCATGAATCTTTTGTTTGTGCCTTTTCATGTTACAACATAGTTGCTATGTCTTATTGCTAGAACTTTATCTTTCATGCTATGTTGAAGTACTATGATCCCAGCTATCAATGTTACAAATACTTTGATCAAGTTTATGATGGTGCATGTCACCTAAAAAATATTCTTTCTTTTTATCATTTACCTACTCGAGGACGAGCAGGAGTTAATCTTCGGGATGTTGATACGTTGCAAATATATCTATAATTTTTGATGTAACATGCTTGGTTTTTATCTAATTTATTATGTTTTGTCCACACTTTGGAGTACTTTTTATACACTTTCTTGGACTAACCTATTAATAAGATTCCACAGTGCCAGCTGCCTGTTTTCTGCAATTTTTGGTTCCCAGAAAGTCAGAAAATGAATATTCTGGGAATTGGACGGGACAAAAGCCAAAGTCAGTATTTCACCGAGGGGGACACGGATCCAGAATACTAGACGGAGAGGGCCCAGAGGGCCGCCACACCACTTGGCCGCGCGGCTAGGCTTGGCCCGCGCCATGGGGTGGTGTGGCCGCCTAGGCCACCCCCCAGCATCCCCTTTCGCCTATAAGATGCCTCCGATACAGAAACCCTAAGTACCCGATCAAAATTCCACGAAAGAGTCTGTATCCGCCGTCATATCCATCCCTAGATCGGGAGGGATCTGAAGCTCTTCCCGGCACCCTACCGGAGGGGGGAATTCACCCTAGAGGCCCTCTTCATCACCATGCAAGCCTCCGGTGTGATGCGTGAGTAGTTCATCCCTGGACTACGGATCCATGTAGTAGCTAGATGGTTGGTTCTTGTCCTTTGTGCTACCATGTCTAGATCTTGTGACCTCCATTCATGATCATGATCATCTATTTGTAATCATGCATGTTGTGTTTGCAGGGATCCGATGGATATTGAGATGCTATTTAAGATTGATTATTGATTCTATCATGACTTTGTTATTTGTGATCTTGCATGCTCTCCGTTGTTTGTAGATATCTCGGCCGAGTAGATGCTAGCAACTCGATAGTGGGTTCGTACCTCTAGTAATTTGGGGAAGTGATAGAAATCTCTAAGGTACTAGATGTGATGTTGCTACTAGGGAGAAAACATGAATCCTTTGTTCATAGAACAATCGTATTGTTTACTTTACACGCAATGCGTAATGCAATTATCTGTTGCTTGCAACTTAATACTGGAGGGGGTTCGGATTGATAACCTGAAGGTGGATTATTAGTCATAGATGCAGTTGGATTATGGTCTATGTATAATGTTGTAATGCCCAATAAAATCTCATAGGAGTCAAGATGATTAGTATATGCATGTATGCTTTCTCGATGTTTTTCAATTGCCCCACTGTAATTTGTTCACGCAACATGTCATCTATCTTAAGGAGAACCACCACTAGTGAACTATGGACCTCGGTCGTTTTTTTACCATCAATCTACAATTATTTACTGGTTTTTGTTTACTTTCTGCAAGCTTTTACTTTCTTCCACACAATACGTTTAATCCTTTGTTTTCAGCAAAACCAGTGAGATTGACAACCTCACCGTAAGTTGGAGGCAAAGTTCTGTGGTTGTGTTGTGCAGGATTCCAAGTTGGCAACAACACCTTGGTGGTGTTTCCTTGCTCCTACTGGTTCGATAACCTTGGTTTCATAACTGAGGAAAACATGCTGCTCATCATACCTTCCTCTTGGGGTTCCCCAACAAGCTCGAGATATCTTGGGCCATCAGGACATTGTAGTGGGTCCATGATGTCAACCTCACCGTAAAGCAATATTTCTACAGGAAAAAATGTAAACCCAAGATATGTACGCATAGAGGATTCTAACTCAAGACTTTCAATATATTTAAACTGAGTGTGTTGCCACTACGCCAAAGATATTTTTAGAAAAGTTATCATTAAATAATTCTTGGTAACTATAACTTATGTATTAGTCTTCTTAAAAAGGATTTTTGTGCCCATGTTTATCTCTTCTAAAATAAAAGGGCAGCATCTCAATTTATCAAATGCCACATAATGGAGTAGTTTCTTAAAAACATGTGTGTGTGGAGTTTTTTTAAGAGGTGTAGTGCAATGCCCAAAAAGGCTGAATTGAAAATATTTTGGCTATTCTACATGGGCTACTCTACATGGACTATAGTCCATTGCCTCCTTTCTCAAATTTCACTGGGATGTGCTCAACAGTCCCTAGCCCCGAAAAGGCCAAATTAAAATGTTCTAAGATATTCTCCATGATCTCCTTTCACAAATTTCAGCAGGCTGTGGTCAGCAGTCCCTTGACACCGAAAAGGTCAAAATAAAATATTTTGGGCTAAAGAGAGACCGAATGGGCGAGATTTCTTCTCATTGTTAATAAAAATTGCATTGTGTCATGGCACAGACGGATTAGAAACAGAGACCTCACGGAGGGCGGGGAAAAGCGATAATTCTTTTTACATATATTCATGTATAAATTCAGCAGTACATAATAAGACAAAAATTGATAGATTCACAGTTCATATTCAGCAGCACTTGACCGATTTAGCAGCATTCCAAAATGACCAATTCAACAATATAGACACTGAAATTCAATAGCAGTACAAAGAGAACCAGTTATTGTTTCATCTCTAAAAATCTTATCGCATGGTTAGTTTGCCCCTTTTTCCAAACACACTCGACCATTGGAGCAACCAAAACTGACGACCAAGTCTGCTTTTGAGTACCTTCTTCTCACATCAATGCTCGTGTGACCCCCATATTCAACCCAAAATTCCCAAGTCTCATCTAGATCATGACAAGGCCATGTTTTTAAAGAAAAGCAAGAATATTTATTGCCCTTGATTTAAATAAGTACTAGTACATCAGTATTAGTTCCACAAAATGTTTTAGTAATATGAACGACAGAACATTTTAGAGGTTTAGTAACTTTCCTTCTTGAAATTCAATAGCAGTACAAAGAGAATCAGTTCTTGTTCCAGCTCAACAAACTTGGCGCACGATCATTTTTCCCTTTTCTCCGAACACACTCGACCATTGGAGCAAGCAAAACTTATGATCAAGTCTGCTTCTGTGTGAATACCTCATTCTCACGTCAATGCATGTGTGACCCCCATATGCAACCCAAAATGCCCAAGACTCATCTAGATTGTGACAATGCCAAATTCAAAAGAAAGCAAGACAATATGTTTCACTTGATCTAAACAAGTACGAGTCCATCACTATTAGTTCTAAAAAATATTGTACTAATAGTAATGACATAAAAATTGATAGATTCATCAGTATAGAATAAGATCGAAAAATATTGACAACATTTCAAAGTGACCGATTAGTAGTACATAGACAATGCCCAAAAGAATTGATTGATTCAGCAATGCAGACATTGAAATTCAATAGATGCAGCATGGCCTGATTCAAAAGGAAAGAGAGACCATATGATGCATACGATAGGTCGACATATCAGTAGTAGCAGAACTCCATACAAAATACTCAGAACTACCTTAAGCTAGGAACCACATGTCCTAAAATGATGAGTACCAGTAAATATAGTAGGTATCACTACAAAATACATTAGCAGTAGCTAAATTCCATAAGTATACTCCTAAGTCTACTAAGAACATGTAGTAAGTCTTTCTAGCAGTTTAAATACTCCTGTGAACATTAAGATGTGTTTATCTCACTCATGAATCATGTCGATGCTAAGATGGTGTTCTAGGGTGAACTCTGACGGTTGACAAGTGACCAGGTGCGATGTCGGCACCGACAAGAACCACTTTAGCTCATCAAACGCGATGTCGTCCAATGATGTGGTGCTCTCTAGCATGCATATCCTAGAATTTTTTATCCTTCTCCCCCAAATCACCATCCACGACAAAAAATTCAGCATGTACCACAGAGACAAGCATGCCATTGACCTGACACATACGACGGATATGACGTGTAGCATTTTGTGTGTGTCAAATCGCACCACGAACGGCGTACCATCATACCCGGAATGATGACATCTACTATCCACAGGCCTGTTGCCGACAGAGGCTTAGAGATGTACTTGCATGTTCGCTATTATCAATAGATAAACGAGAGAGAAGATTCTAAAATGATGGAGAAGTGTGTTTTGAGGTTATCAATAGAATCTTCTAGATGCCAGAATGGAAAAGAAGATCATATGGCTAGCAATGTTGGGATTTGCTAGTCTTGATCCAATGGTCAATGTTCAAAGCTATTTGTAAACTATAGTGGTAATATAATATGTAGAAATCAACCTTTATTAGCTAACCTGATAGTCAAAAATTTTGGGAACATGATCTAGCAAAATGATGGAGAAGATTCTAGCATGATGGATACACTACAAGAAAAGTGTCCATCCACAACGACTTGGCCTAATGGTCATTGTAGAAGGTGTGTCTTCCGCGACGAAATTCTCGGCTCGACCGTGACCGATGGAAATCTTTTTTTGGGGTATCACGGCCCTCTACTATGACGGAACCGCTAAAAACATGGAGGAAGCTCGGCTGGCGCGTGGCAGAAGCAAGATTTTCGTTTCCTCGCATGATGTTGACTTGCCGAAGTCTTTTGAGGCGGGTGGGTATTGGAAGTCAGTGTCTCTAGTGGACCATACTTTTCGGTCGCGCCTCCTTGATTTGAACTTGATAACGTTGCTCGATGCGTCTGCCGTTTAGTTAGGCTGCTGTGTCCCATATGTGAGCCTCTCATTAGCAGAATCATGTGTATGTTGGAAGTTTTCCTTCGCTCACGCTACCCTGTTCCAAACTTGATAGCATTGCTCGATGCATCTGCCGTTTAATCAGGATGCTGGGTCCCACATGTCACCTTCTCATTAGAAGAAACATGTGCATGATGAATTTTTCCTTGGCTATTGTCTCCCTAATTTCAACTCAATAATGTTGCTCGATCTATCTGCCATTTAGTCATGTTGCTGGGTCCCACATGTCAGCCTCACATTACAAAAATTGTGTGTATGATGGAATTTTGTCGTTGCTCGTGCTACCCTGTTCCGAACTTAATAGCACTACTCGATGCATCTACCACGCGTTTAATCAAACTCCTAGAGCCCCAATGTCATCCTCTCATTAGAAGAAACTTTTGTATGATAGAATTTTTTTCCTCGGTCACGCCTCCATGTTCTGAACTTGATAGCGTTGCTCGCTGCATCTATCGTTTAATCACGCTGCTAGGCCCCACATGTCATCCACTCATTAGAAGAAACATGTGTATGATGGAATTTTTTCCCTCGGTCACACCTTCGTGTTTCGAACTTGATAGAGTTGCTCGATGCATCAGCCGTTTTTCAGGCTACTAGGTCCCCCATGTGAGCCTCTCATTAGAAGAAACGTGTGCATGCTAGACATTTTTCTTGCTCACACCTCCCTATTTCGAACTTGGCAACGTTGCTCGAGGCAGCACCTGTATAAGGCCGCACTACTGGGTCCCACATGTCAGTCTCTCTGTAAATGAAACATGTGTATGATGGACTTTTTTTCCGGTCGTGTCTACTGTTTTGACCTTGGCAACGTTGCTCGATGCAGCAGTCGTGTATGGAACTACTGCTGAGGCCCCCATGTCAGCCTCTCTGGTATGTTCAGGTTGTGGGTCCCGATGCAACCTTGTATGTTCTAGTGGGTGGGTCCTTGATGCCAGCCTCTATGTACTTTTTTCAAACTCGACCATTAAACTCGAGGTATGCTGCTGGTTGGTGGGTCCGTGATGTCAGCCTCTCCGTAATGCGATATTAAAATGTAAACTCTTTCTAAAAAATGTAAACCCAAGATATATATAATTATATACACACAGGGGATTCGAACTAGAGACCTTCAAATCAAATAAAATAGACGTAAACTAAGTGCTTTGTCACTACACCAAAGATATTTATAGATATTAAATCATTAAACATGTATTACTACTATAACTTATGTATCAGTCTTCTAAAAAATATTGTGTGTGTCGTTTATCTATTTTATTAAAATATAAAATAGCAGTGCTTAGGCATCTCAATTTATAAAATGCCACATAATGGAGCAGTTTACAACATGGGTAGGCAGAGCTGGGGGCAGTGCCCAAAAGGTCGAATTAAAAAGAGTTTTCCTATATACATGAGCTACTCTACATGGGCTATACTACGTAGGCTATGCTTCGTGGACTCCTTTCTCAAATTTCTCTGGGTTGTGCTCAGCAGTCCTCCATGTCTTTCTCTAAAAAAATAGTCCCCATGTCCCTCTCATTAGAAGCAAAGTGTCCATGCTAGACTTTTTCCTCGCTCGCGCCTCCTTGTTTTGAACTTGGCAACGTTGCTCGATGCAACACCAGTATAAGGTCTCGCTACTAGGTCTCACATGTCAGTCTCTCTGTAAATGAAACGTGTGTATGATGGACTTTATTCGGCTGCGTTTGTTCTTTTGACCTTGGAAACATTGCTTGATGCCATAGCCGCTTGTGGTCTTGCTATTGGGGACCACATGTCAGCCTCCCTGGTATGTTCTGTCTTGTGCATGTCAGCCTACCTGATATGTTATGGCTTGTGGGTCCCTGATACCAGCCTCTCTATACAAGTACTTAACTTATTTTTTTCAAACCCGCCCATTAAACTCAAGGGACGCTGCAGGCTGGTGGGTCCGTGATGTCAGCCTCTCCGTAAAACAGTATTGCTACATGAAAAAAAGTAAACCCAAATAAATATATGTCAAGCACACAGGATTCGAACTCAAAACCTCAACAAATATAAACCGTATGTGTTGCCAGTACACAAAAGAAATTGGATGAAAATTATCATTAAAATCTTTATAGTGCCTATAACTTACGTATTAGTCTTCTTAAAAATATTTTGTGTGTCCATGTTTATCTCTCTTAAAATAAAAGGGCAGTGCTACTTGAACCTCAATTTATAAAAAAGCAACATAATGGATTAGTTTCTTAAAAACATGGGTAGGCAAAGGTTTTTTAGAGGTGGGGGGGGGGGGGCAATGCCAAAAAGGCCAAATTAAAAAGTTTTTGGGCTATGGTCAATGGGCTCCTATCTCAAATTTCACTAGGTTGTGGCTCACCGGATTCAAACACAGACCTCACCGAGGGAGGAACAAAAAAAATAATTCTTTTGACAGATATTCATGTAAAAATATCTAAAGAGCACACCACGTGCACCAAAACAGGGATGGTATCCAATGAGTTCATTTGGTGAAATCATGTTGTATATCTTTACCCTCTAATCTTTGTCCAAAACACATCCAATGGTTCCGATAACACACAGGAAAAAGCTCTATAGCAAGTAGCCAGCAGCAGCGATAGAACTAATGACAAATTCAGTAGCATTTGAAAGATTAAGGAGTACAGAATAATAATACATAAAAAATATGGAAAAAATCCTAGTTCATATTCAACAGCACTTGAACAATTCAAAAGTATTTCAAATTGACTGATTCAGCAATACAGATACTAAAATTCAATAGTAGTACAAAGAGAGCTAGTTCTTGTTTCTGCTCTAAAAACCATGTCACATGATTAGTTTGCCCTTTTCTCCAAACACACTCGATCACTGGAACACAATCATTGTCATAATATTTGGTCATATAGGGAACCGCCATATAGATACAGATATACTATACTAGTACGTACTACTCATAGCTCCAATCCAGCAAAAGGTTGTCACAGTTTTACCACCCATATATGATCAGTGGAGATAAGACAACCTCATAATTAATTACAATAACATGCGACCAAAGAGCTAGATAGCTAGGAAGTTCATGAATAAGATGTGGCATTTAGGACAGCCAGATACATTGACCTTGACCATTCTTCCAATGGTAAGCTTGGCAGCTTTCTGGAACTTGATCCACCTAGAAGTAGCTGCCAAGAGCCCATCAGTCGAGTTAATGGTGTAGCGTCCCTCCATTTGCACTCCTTCCCTCTGCATCATGAAGACTATTGTGCTATTTCGTACGGCCTGGAGTTGCTTTGGGGCACTCTTAGGAAATTTTTGAGTCAAATCAAGAGATAGACGCATAATTACTAAGAGCAATGCATTGAATCATGTGAAACTTGAGAAGACATTCAGAGTAGTTTATCTACCGCCATGTACTCACAAACATAATCCGGTGCGACCTTGTGATGACACAAGTGTAGGATATGCTCTGACAAGGCACTGCCCAGGGTGATGAAGGAGCTTGTACCGGTGCCAGTGCGGTGCTGGGGCGGGTGTGGTAGCTAGTGCTGGTGCAGGAGATGGTCCCACTAATTGTAGAGGGGCTAGTGTAGGAGCCAGAAGGCCTAGAACTGGTGTTGGCTCCAGCAACTTGATGCTATATTCCTTCTGAGGGGTAGCTAAGCTAACTGCAAGGATGGTAGAGGCAAATGAGATGTGTACAAGCAAAATGGTCTCTTATACAACAGTTACTCACAAGACAGTGATCAATGGATATGATGAGTATACAAGCAAATTAAGTTACTACCTCCATTCTTTATCCTTAGGTCAACAGGTGCTAGAGCAGCTAGGGCCAGTGCCGGTGCGGGTGCCAGCAGCTTGATGTTGGTTACCTTCTGGCGGTAGGTAAGGGGACTGCATGAGTGGTCAGAGAGGCATATGAGATGTGTGCAAGCAAAATGGTTTCTTATACAATAGTTACTCCTAGACAGAGATGAGAGTATACAAGCACATTAAGTTACTACCTCTATTCTTTCTCCTACTAAGGTCAACAGGTGCCATTGAAGGAACTAGGGACGATGCTAGAAACTTGATGCTGGCACCCTTCTAGGGGTACATAAGGGGAAGCGGATTGCAAAAGTGGTCAGGGTCATATGATGAGTAAAGATAATGGTGCAGAATAGTTAGTCACAAGAAAATCATTAGAGGCCGTGAATAGTTGATACCTTTGATTCGGATTACAGATGTAGTATAGCTCTTTTCCCTAGTAGACCTAGGTTTATCGAATCCTCGGGAAGCAGAAGCATAGTGAAGTTACTTTAACGGACCTTCGGGAGTTTTAGAATTCCTTTGTGTTTTTACCAGACCAAGAGTTTGCGTATTTTTGTTGTTTTCGATGATGGAGAGAGAGGACCTAGAGCATTCAGTTTCACCTGTAGCTGTGCAAAACATATGATGGGAATAAAATATAGAAATAAAGTATGCATGTAATTGTTATAGCAAGATAAATTATATGTGGGCAGTGCATCCATACTTGCTATTGCCTCCGCAACCGCTTATAGAAATAACCTACTAGTCTCATCCATAGAAGAAAGAGAACTAATGATATGCATAGTGATGTCACCGTTAATCCAAAGTAAATCCCTCACATACAGCCGTACTACTCTTTCTGTCACTAGGGTTCCCAACCTACAGATTAGTCATTACTCATACTCCCTATACCTGGCTCAATCCCCGGGGTCTTGGGTACCTGACAAGTCCTTAGATTGGCGCAAGAGAGGATACAATAATCATCATGTCATACAAACTAATACATAATCCCATCTATGATAAATCACATGCACAATTTCTACATGGCTAGGCCGAAGCCCTTAGCCCAAGGAGAATTACTCACACATAGAGATGAGATCAAAGATCATAAACATTGTAGTCGAAATCATGAGATTGATAGCAAATAGTCTTACAATGTCACCAATCATAGAAGAGATCTACTATTACAAGTGGTGGAATATGGCTATGGTGGTGGAGAGATTGGATCTAAGTCTATTCCTCCAGCAGATCGTTGGTGTTGTGGATGGAGATCTGCGGGTGGCTGATGGTTTCTACGAGCGCCTGTTTCTTGTCGTCCGAGGCCTCTTTATATAGGGGTCCCTTCACAAAAGTTGTTTTATTTGACCTAGCGGCGTCGATGGCAACTATACGGCCAGAATTTAATTTTGGTCGTATAGTTGGTCATTAAAGCGTCTGCCTCTGATCCGTGACTCTTGGTTTCTTCTGGTTGTTGGAAATATCGTATCTTTGACTTTAATGTAGTGATTCCCATCATAAAATGTCATTATCTCTGCAAAAAAATAGAAAGAAAGCATTGCATACCCCTTTGAATATTAGGTATCAGTGGCAGGATTTAGAGAGATATTTCATCAAGAATGTGAATAATATCCATTTTAAATGTGGACGTGGATGGCTATATTTCAGAGCCATCAACCTCAACAAGCTTAAACTTGGTCGTCCCCGAGCAAGTAAACTAAAATCAAAAAGGAACTCAGCATTTACACTGAAATAACGAGATGCTGATCTTACTCATGATTGGTAGTCTCATGTTTCCTCCACTTCATAAATCTGAAAAACTTCAGCATAGATAAAGTAATGGCAAGCATATCATACGGGTTTTATGCATCCTTATAAAGCAGCAAAATTATTGTTAACATGGATGATTCAAATGAGTAGACTTTATTCCATGTCATGTAATCAACTCATAGGTTTGCCTTTGAATAATAAAGTATAATCATGTAAATTGAGAGTGTGAGAGTTCTCATGAAAAGCATATACACTAGAGTATGTCAATTCTCCCACATCAATAAATCAAGACTTTTCAAGCACTAATTTTCTATTCATTGTCATTCAAGAATTCCAGTTTTTGAGTAATTGAGAGCATGCCAAAAATGTTATTTTAGTTTATCGGGCTGTGATGGACACTCGTGGCATCACTAAGGTTTTTGTTCCTTTTGCATAATGATTACTCATAATATCTAGAGGAGTGATTCCATCATGAACACAGCTACCCGGGAGTGCCAAAAATCTTACCCACTATAGCATTGTTGCTACATGTGTTTAATCAACTCATAGCCGAAATCTAGGAGTTTCCTCCATGAAGATCGTTTGTAGGCCAGCAGAGTTGATGGCATCCCATGAAGTTTGACACGCGTAAAGCAATATCATTCTTATGATTAACAAGTCAAACTTTGGCATGCTAACAAAAACCGCTATACATTAATTCAATTGAACAAATCCTTTTAAAGAAAGCTATCAAGTCAATCAACATTTTGTGTGGTGTTGAGTGTCTCTAGAAATAAGCCTTCAAGAGGAAACACTACAACACCTAAGCCTACAATTGTGAGACTTTTTATTATTACAATTGTTTAGCAATTTTTAGGAAAGACTTGGTTAATTACGAGAGCTGGAACAAAACATACCCAACTAAATACCCATGCGAACGAAAATCTTACTACAATACAAAGACTCACTCCACCAATATAATATCTCAACATTTACTACTAACTAGCATGTGTTTCTCAAACTTCAAAAGTGGGGAGTCATAAGGCATACCTCTCATGTTTGGTTCCACTTCTCTCTTCCTTTTTTATTTGTTTCTTGGAAAATCGAAGTTGATCACTCTCCTGCAAATACATGAGAACCTCAAGGCAGAAACAAAAGAAAGAGGGAAAATAAATAAAAATGGAGAAATATTTTTGTTGTTTTTAAGAGAGGGAATTTAAAGAATAGAAAATTGGTGGCAAATCTTTGCTAGAAAATCTCGAAAGCAAATATAAATAACTAAAGATAAAGTGTTGGGGAAACCAACACGAGTGCTTGTAAACTCGAATTAAAAACACAACCTCAAAATAAATAAAAGAAAATGAACCCCAAATAAAGATACACGAAGAAACTTCTCCAACCTTAGGCTTTTGAAAGCCCTTCAAATCATTGTGGTGGCGGGAAAAAGTCGGAACTCCAGTTCACAAATTGAGTTGAGAGGTTACTAGTCGATTCTCGGAGGTTCGGAGAGAGGCTATGCATCCTCTCCACGGTCCCTCCAAGTTCTTGGGAGTCTTGGTATGTAGCGAACCAGGTTGGTGGCTGCTCCTCTTGATGAGGAACTTCTTGCTCCTCTTCTTGGTCCTCATCCTAATCCAGAATCTCCTACTCGGGTTGGTGTTGCCCAACCTTCAAGTCATATAGCAAACGTCCTTCCTCGATAGAGAAAAGACCATTAGGCATAGGTGCGGGGTAGATACGCCTAGCTCCAGCAATATGCAGGTAATAAACACCACCTCAACTAGTGAGCATTCCACAAGCTTTAAAGTAGAGAAACCAACACGTCGCTCACCTAGCACAGGTTGCAACTCACCTAGGTCGATGCCTAGGACATTGGCGAGCACGGTGATGACGCCTCCACCTGTGATTGGTCCTTGGCTTTGGGAGGATTGGTTCTCCAGGTAGCACACAAGGATTGCGCCCAAGTTGAGTGGCAAGTTGAAGTTGATGTAGGCAGCCTTTGTGAGGACTAAGATGTCCTCCTCATTGAGTCTTGTGAACTCATTACGTGCCTACAAGGTGTTAACAATAACATAGAACAAATAGCGAATTGCAGGATATTGAATATTTTACCCTTGCTTACTCTAGTAGTGAAACTCATTCCATTATAATATTGTTCAGGGGAAGGATTTAAGCCAGAAAATTACGAGCGTAAGGCATTAACATCATTGTTTGGGAAATTAAAACATGTGCACCATTCATCTAGTATTAAAGTGTACTTGTTGTTCATAAGTCGGAAAAAAATCGTGTCCTCTCCTTGCCATAGTTTAACAGTGCTTTGCAACAAACTTAAGAATTCAATGGTTAACCGGCGATAAGTAGGCACATCATTGTACACAAAGTTTTTCAGGCCAGCTCTATTGGAAAGTAAATTAAAGTCATTAGAAATACCAAGTTGGTTCAATATAATGGGGCAAGCCCACTTGGTGGCCTTCACTTCGCGGTTCTTGATCTTGTTGAAGTGTTTGCTTTGGAGCTCATTCCTAAACCATTTCGCCATGTGTTCTTGAGTGACATCCCAAGAAGCGCTAGTGGTGGCACGAGCACGAGTTTGGATCCTTGTGTTCATCATCTAAAACAATAAACGATGACACAAATAAAACTTTTTGATCCAACAATAATAATTATAACATATTCCTCATCATAGCACACTAAAGAATCCTGTCTAAATAATAATATAGGCAAGAGAATCATGGTATTTAGTTCATAGTAGGTATCACCCTAGATTGATAATGACAATAGATCAAAAATGAATTTGCAAAAAGTAACTGGAGGATCGGAGGAGAAACATACCGCAGATCACTTGTGTGCGAGGAAATCAAACGAAATTGAGTAGAGGTGAAGATCTCTTGAGGTTTTGAGAGAGTTTGGAGGTAGAAGAAAGAAAAAAGGATTGAAGTTTTGGAGTTGGAGGTACCTTCTCGTACGATTTTATGGTCGGACGCAACTATACGGCCGGAACAATGCGTTCCTGCCATATAGTTGGCCTTCTGTCAATTTTTTAGGGTTTCCTCCTGGCGGCACAGCTATACGGCCGGAACACTATGTTCCCACCGTATAGTTGGTCGTCAAACCATCTGTACCTGGAAAAGAAATTGTACAAAGGCATCGATATCTATATGACCGGAGCTATACAGCCAGAATTTTTTTTCCCGTCGTATAGTTGGTCGTTAACCATAAGTAGGTGAAAAAAGAATTCCTAGGAAAGCACCGATGTCTATATGACCGGAGCTGTACGAACAGAAATTTAATTCCCGCCATATAGTTGGTCGTTAAACCGTCAGTACATATGAAAGAAAAATTGTCATGGCAAAAATATCTATACGACTGGAACTATACGGTCGAAATTTTTATTCCCGTCGTATAGTTGGTCATTAAACTCTATGTGCCCATAAAAAAATCCGTTTCTTCGTAAATTACTTCTTATACTGAAATTTAGCGAAATACCTTGTTTTTGACAGAAAGTTGACAGTTAAAATTATCAACCAACAACAGCATGTATAAAGCAGAATTTTAAGTACTACCGAACTTCTTCTCCTCAAATGGAGTTTTCTAGCACTCTTTATTAAACATAATCTTAAACTAAGACTTAAAACTTAACTCAAACCTTTATTTCACATGGGTTACCTCCCATGGAGCGCCCTTTTATGATCAATGTCTTGACCTTGATGTTACTCACTTGGGCCAGATGAGTGGAACACCCACCCCAAAGTAGTTGGTATTCAAAGTGATGGCCTCCTTCTCATCATGTTTGGATTTCTTTTTCCTAGGGAAATGGATAAACAAAGGATCCCGCGAAGGCAATTGCAGCTTCACGTTCCCTTCATGGAGATTAATTAAAGCCTTTATAGTTCTTAAGAAAGGACAGCCTAGTATAATAGGAGCCATAACATCTTTAGGCATGTCAACAATAATGAAGTCAATTAGAGCAGGACAACCTTTAATATAAACTAAAGTGTTCTCCTTAATTCCTGTAGCTTGTTTATTGGTAGAATCTGCAAGATGTAGTTTTAGTTCGGTGATTTCAAAAGAGACAAGATTTAACTTGTTAAAAATACTCTTTGGGATTGTTGAGACGCTTGCACCTAGATCACAAAGTGTAGCTATCTCACTGGTCCCAATCTTAATTTTAATCGTGGGCTTAAATATATCATCTGGTTTAACAGGTAATTTTTCAGCGATTTTCTTGAATTCATCTTCAAGCTCGCGTACCTTAATCGCTACCTGATCAACAAAGTGTTCATACATGGCTTCATCGTTACCTTCACTTACTGGAATATTAACGTTGATCCTTTTTACGAGATCTTCGATGGTGTAGCTTGGTGAAGGGGCGTTACTATAATCAATCTCTTCAGGCACCTCTCTTTGGATCCTCATCATTTTGAGTTCTTCAACGTGATTGGGCTCAGCTTTACCTGCAAATTTATAAAAATGAGAGTTTGACTCTCGGTTATCTTACCTAGTTGTGCCTCAACAATCCTCGTTCTTTCTTGGAGGGCCTGCAAATCATTCCTCAAACTTACAACTGGTTAGATAATTTACCAAGCATAGCTTCATGGTTCTCCATTATTTTAACAAGAATATTGTTTTGTTCATTTTGTGAGTCTATAAAAGACTCAAGTGTTTCTTGGAGACTACTAATACTAGTTCCCATATTATTATTAGAGTTACCTACATGATTAGAATAATGTTTCTGAAAATTAGGATTATAATTATTCTTCCAAGTAGGGTTATAATCATTACGAGCTATGAAGTCTATTTCTTCAATATTATTTTCAGGAATAGCTCTTACCTGGGTTTCCTTACCTTTTACGGCTAATATGAGCTCATCCAACTTAGCATTGAGTTCTTCATTTTCTTGTGGTGAGACGGAGTTCACCTTCTTCGTGTTTGATCTTTCCACATGCCATTGGGCATGGTTGTCTTGCATATTGTCTAGCAGCTGCTTTGCTCCGGTAATAGGTTTACCCATAAATGTTCCTCCAACTACAGTATCAAGCATAGACTTAGACATAGGTTTAAGAGCATTATAAAATAAATGGAGGATTAACCAATCTTCCATCCCATGGTTGGGACAGTTTCTTTGGCATTCTTTCATCCTCTCCCATGCAAGCGCTAGTGGCTCATGCTCTTCCTGTCTAAAACTAGTAATATTAGATCTTAGTTGCATAGTCTTTGTAGGTGGGAAAATTTTAGTCATAAATAAAGAAGTACATCCCACCCATGATGTAATAGTATTTTTAGGCAAATCTAGTAACCATTCTTTTGCTCTTCCTCCAAAATAGAAAGGAAATAAACACAATTTGACCGCATTGAGGTCAACATCTTTTATGCGCATCATATCACATATTTCAATGGAAGTATTCAAGTGCATACATGTGTCCTCAACAACAGAGCCTCCAAATTGATTCTATTGAACTAAACTTAAGTAATGGGGATTAATTTCATAGTAACCAGCAACAATTGCTGGCTGAGTAATAGGAGTACGCAAATAATCATTATTGGGAGTGGCAAATTCCCCAAGATTCTTTTCAGCCAGATGTCCTATGTTTTTGGGTTTTCTTAAACAGAAACTTATGATAATAATAAAGACAAGAATTTAAAGACTAACTTTTTTTTGGTTTTTCAAATAAAGAGTGAAAGCAAACTAAAAAATTAAGAACAAGAATTCAAACTAGCAAGGATCCTACTAACCTCACCAGGGTAGCTATTGCTTCCATGGAAACGGCACCAGAAAAAGGGTTGATACCTTTGATCCGGATTACACATGTAGTATAACTCTTTTTCCCTAGTAGACCTAGGTTTATCGAATCCTCAGGAAGAAGAAGCATAGTGAAGTTACTTTAACAGACCTTTGAGAGGTTTAGAATTCCTTTTGTGTTTTTACTAGACCAAGAGTTTGCGTCTTTTTGTTGTTGTCAATGATGGAGAGAGAGAGGGCCTAGGGCGTTCGGTTTCACCTGTAGCTGTGCAAAATATTTGATGTGAATAAAAAATAGAAATAAAGTATGCATGTAATTGTTAGAGAAAGATAAATTATATGTGGGCAGTGCATCCATAATTTCTATTGCCTCCGCAACCGCTTATAGCAATAACCTACTAGTATCATCCATAGAAGAAAGAGAACTAATGATATGCATAGTGATGTCACCGTTAATCCCAAGTAAATCCCTCAGATAAAGCCGTACTACCCTTTCTGTCACTGGGGTTCCCAACCTGCAGATTAGTCATTACTCATGCTCCCTATACCTAGCTCAATCCTCGGGGTCTTGGGTACCTGACAAGTCCTTAGATTGAGGTAAGAGAGGATACAATAATCATCATGTCATACAAACTAATACATGATCCCATCTATGATAAATAACATGCACAAAAAGCTACATGGCTAGGCCGAAGCCCTTTTCCCAAGGAAATTACTCACACATAGAGATGAGATCAAAGATCATAAACATTGTAGTAGAAATCATGAGATTGGTAGCAAATAGTCTTACAATGTCGCCAATCATAGAAGAGATCTACTATTACAAGTGGTGGAATATGGCTATGGTGGTGGAGAGATTAGATCTAAGTCTATTCCTCCGGCGGCTCGTCGGTGTTGTGGATGGAGATCTGGGAGGTGGTTGATGGTTTCTGTGAGCGCCTGTTTCTCGTTGCTCTAGGCCATTTTATATAGGGGTCCCTTCACGAAAGTTGTTCTGTTTGACCTAGAAGCGTTGATGGAAACTATACGGCTGGAACTATATGGCCGGAATTTTATTCCGATCGTATAGTTGGTCGTTAAAGCGTCTACCTCCGATCCATGACTCCCGGTTTCTTCTGGTTGTTGGAAATCTCATATCTTTGACTTTAATGTAGTGATTCCCATCATAAAACGTCATTATCTGCGCTAAAAAATAGAAATAAAGGATTGCATACCCCTTTGAATATTAGGTATTAGTGGCAAGATTTAGAGAGATATTTCATCAAGAATGTGAATAATATCTAGTTTAAATGTGGATGTGGATGGCTATATTTCATAGCCGTTAATAGTACAAAAGAAAATTAATTAGTACTACCTCTATTCTTGGTCCTTAGGTCAACCAGTGTACGATCACGTGCAAGTATCTGCCTTGGCTTGCTAAAATCGAATGTTACCTCGCCCCCCTGCTTCATACCATTCTCACGGACATACTTGGACCAACCTCGGCCACCCAAATAGGTGGTGGCCATCGTCTAGGAGACATCCACATCATATAGTTGCCACATGCCTTTAGGGACCTCGCTATACAGAGTTAGAAACTTGTCATTTCCGAACATCTTGTTTATAATGGGCCGAGTGACACAAAGGACAGCCTTCATGAGAAAATTGATAGTGAAGTAATGCAGCAGCAAAAAACGTGAGATACAAGATCTTACATCAAGTCGGTCTAAACCACTTGGAATCCAGACCTGATACCATGGGTACCCTTTGCGAAGGGTAGCCATGCACCATTTTTCTTCCCTCTACCTTTGGAATGGCATACATGGCCCCCTTTCAATCCACAAGCTTGACAAGAGGATGGTAGCAGAAAGGGCTAAGCAGCTGGTGTGTGGTATTGATTGAAATTAGGTGGAAAGGTTAAATTATGTAAAGAGCAAGTAAATCTAATAATAGAATACAAAACCATTGCATGTAAGGCAAACATATTTGATTCTTGTTAACTTCTAATGAGAATAAAGATATAGTACTAGCTAATAACAATTACACGAAAAATCATAAGATGTGAAATTGTGGATTTCCAAATTATGCCCACTTCTTAGAGAAGTCACTGCCCACATGGTTACTGTGTTGGTGTTTCCTCATTGTGTAGACGATGTCTGCTTTTTGTGCGGGCATCAGCAATCTACTAGCCTCTACAGTAGCCTAAACGTCCACAATAAGACCTTCAATATGCATAAATAGCAACAAAGCTCAACAATTCAATACAGTACATAGTAGTCATATATTGATTGCATGAGATAGTCAGACAGATCTAGATCTAGATTCACATAAACACAGTGCCAGAATTAATAAAATCACGCATATGTTTCTGAACATCTGATAAGCATGCATGACACCAGGTGGGTAATAATTAAATCAGACTACACCATGGTAATAAGGGTATTAAGAAAAAATACCTTTCTCTTTAAGTTGGGCCCTCCTAGCTGGTGATGTCTACGCACTTCTATTCTTGTAGATAGTTGTTGGGCCTCCAAGTGCAGAGGTTTGTAGAACAGTAGCAAGTTTTCCCTTAAGTGGATTACCCAAGGTTTATCGAACTCAGGGAGGAAGTGGTCAAAGGTATTCCCTCTCAAGCAACCCTGCAATCAAGATACAAGAAGTCTCTTGTGTCCCCAACACACCCAATACACTTGTCAGGTGTATAGGTGCACTAGTTCGGCGAAGATATAGTGAAATACAAGTGGTATAGATAATTATAAGTGGTAACGGTGATAGAAGATAGCTTGATGGCATGGAAAAGACTAAAGGCAAACTGAAATAAAGCTGGAAGCAAGCAAACATGTAACAGATCTAATCGCAAACGGTGTATCAATGCTTAGAAACAAGGCCTAGGGGTCATACTTTCACTAGTGAACACTCTCATATAAATATATTCTTCTTTATGATACTACGCTGAACTACTCTCTCGTTGAACACTCTAATCGATGGTAGGGCTATAACAACACACCTCAAAGTTCATCTTTCTCATCTAGAAAACCCCACACTGTCACCTTGAGTACTAGATGAGTCCAACAAACACCACAATTTCATAAAGACATCCAACTCCAAATATAACTCATAACAAGTATTTGTAATCTCTAGCCTCAATGCCACCATTGTGTGCACGCTGTCACTTTCACACACATGGGGAGAGCAGAGACCTAATAAAGCACTTGAGTAGCAAGGTAGATCTATAGATTAGAAGCTCATGATCACAATATGATCATGCATAGAGAGAGAGATGAACACAGAGCTACCGGTAGAACCCTTAGCCTCGAGAGAGAACTACTCCCTCCTCATCATGGGAATCAGCAATGGTGATGGAGATGATGGTGGAGATCGATGGAGATGGCTCCGGGGGCACTTCCCCGTCCCGGCAGGGTGCCGGAACAGAGACTTTCTGTCCCCCGAATCTCCCCTTCGGTGGCGGCGGCGCTGCGGAACTTTTCGTGGATTTCTGATTGACGATCTAGGGTTTTGGTATCGGGAGGCTCTTATAGGCGAAGGAGGCAAGGTCGGTGGCCAGCCAGGGGGCCCACACCATGCCCTGGCGCGGCCTAGGCTGGCCCGCACCAAGGGGGGTGTGGCCACCCTGTGGCCCCTCTCCGACTCTCCTTTTGGCTCCGTGAGTCTTCCGGGAAAATAATAACTTTGGCTTTTGTCCCGTCCAATTCTGAGAATATTCATTTTCTGACTCCCTGGAACCAAAAACAGCAGAAAACAGGCAGCTGGCACTATGGCTCTTGTTAATAGGTTAGTCCAAGAAATCATATGAAAAGTACTCCAAAGTGTGGACAAAACACAAGAAAGTAGATAAAACCAAGCATGGAACATCAAAAATTATAGATACATTTGCAATGTATCAACATCCCCAAGCTTAACTCATGCTCGTCCTCGAGTAGGTAAGTGATAAAAATAAAAAATAATTTTTGAGGTGACCTGCACCATCATAAACTTGATCAAAGTATTTGTGAAACATTGATAGCTGGGAACATAGTATTTCAATCATAACATGAAAGACAAAGTTCTAGCAATAAGCAAAGAAACTATGATGCAACATGAAAAGGCACAAACAAAAGATTCATGAATAACAATGTTTTACAAGACATTTGTTTGTTTCAGATAAAGAAAACATAGCATAATAGCATTCAGCTTGTCCCTCATAGAGTATCAAATATAAATGCATAGGACACCTTCAAAGTTCATAAGAGTGACTAGATACAAATAGTTTAAAATAAGCAATATCAAGTTATGCATCAATCAACAAGTCTTGGGACAATGCACATAGAACTAAGAATGGCCACTATGCTCTCAAAGTGGGTGCATAAAGGTAGAAGGTCGAGACTCAGTATAATGGTGGAAGAAAGGCCTTCATGGAAGGAAGCAGAGATTCAAGTTTCATAAAGAGCTTCCAAAAATTATGGTACTTATAGCTTTCAGCTCTCATTGCCCCTATCATAAGCATCTTGAAGTGATTAAGGTTAAAGTGAACAAACTATGGTGTACATGCTTGACGAAGTATAAGTTAGAAACCTCATGTCCCTTGTATACGAGGGTCGCTCCTCATGCTACTCAAGTTTAGTCACCGGTAAGTTCTTGTCATTGTAAGTACATGTGTATCATAGAGAACTGAAAACGGGTACCCCTTGCCCGAGGATACGGAAGAATCCCCATATCAAAATGACAAGGCAAGCAGACAATGAGCATCTCAGCAATCTTCTTATTTACCATGGGAATATGGTGCTTTTTTCTCTCTTTCCTCTTTTCATAATCTCTTTTTTTCTCTTTTCTCTTTTTTTTCTCAATATAGGACTCTTTTTTATAAGAAGAATGCTTCATAGACAGATCATTATGGTTATGCTACAGGTTTCCACCATGTTAGCATGGATTAGACCTGCGGCCTAGGCGTTTCTCTAACACATATACATAAGTCCATGGACTCACAAGCTCCCCTTTCATTTCACACCGACAACATCCATATACAAAAGAGCATGATATCAACTAGGTACAAGTACCTAGTGGAATGTTGAAAGCATTCCCCATGACAGCATGGTTCTGCTAATTCCCAACAAATAAGTGCATGCATATACAACATAGACGACACAATGGTTCAAGTTTATTATGGGCAAGAAAAGTAAAGTGTGCCATCAAGTTCGTGAGAGCTTTAATCACTAGTTTTCTCATAACAAGTTTAATTTGGAAGGTAAACAAAAGCATGAATATACTTGGAATATCATAAGCTAGTAGGTAGGTATGGTGGACTCTTTGGAATAACTTGGTTTAGGGAGTTGGATGCATGAGTGGAACTCATACTTTGTTGTGGAGGCTAGCAAAAGTCTGGGAGCGACAAAGTAAGAGAGCAATAATGGCCATAATCATGCAGAGCGACAAAACATCATTGATCAAAGCATAAAGTGCTACTACAAGTTGAAAACTAAAGGATCATAAAGGTTATGGTTACTTGAGATAGTCATAACATGGTGTGAGCATGTGCCAGGTCAACCCAAATAAAGCATCAAAGGAGAATACCACTATACTATGCTTTAATTTGCTAAAACAACGCATGACTCATCCAAAGCACATTAAGCAATCTCAATTGTTTATAACAAGTCATGCTACAACAAAGAATACTAAGCATAAAGCCAAAACAATATCAAGCATGGCATGACAAAGCATAGGCCACAGTCAAAAACAAGCTCTTTTTACCACATAAGTATGAACTTTCCTACTCTTTTCCAAACCAAACCAAACTATTTGCAAACCAATGTATGAAAGAGGGGGTCCAACAAATTTATTCAGCAAACTAAGAAAACCAAGCAAACGAAAACCAAAATGAAAACGAAAAAGAAGACGCTCCAAGAACAACACAACTGTGCATGAAACAATAAAAATGAAGCGTTTGGAAGGAACCTGGGATTTTTATTGATGAAGAAGGGGATGCCTTCGGCATCCCCAAGCTTTGACGTTTGTACTTCTTGGATATTTCTTGGGGTGACATGCGTGGCATCCCCAAGCTTGAGCTTTAGTCCATCCTTCATCTCATTACTCATTCCTTCCATACACCTGAAATTTTTCCTTCATACAAAACTTCACACAATCTTTATTAGCAACATTAGTGCACTCAAGATAAATAAGTCTTAAGGTTCAGTTCTAACACCAAATAAAATTCCATTAGAACACTAGCTACTGTAGCACATCCCTCAAAAAGCTCAATTCCCCAAAACAACTCAAAAAGGAACCAACAAGAAGCAAATGCAGAAAATGACAGAAATCTGTCAAAACAGACCAGCAGGTAAAGACGAAATTTTTAGAAGACCTTATGTTGCTCAAATAAAAAAGTGTTGAACTAACAAAAGTTAGAAAACAACCTGGGGCAGAAGCACAAAAATTCACGCCTCAAAAGTATGTACAGATATTTTACACGAATGTTTACGATGAAGCACAGAAATCTGTTTCGGGACAACAACTTTCCCAATCATTACTTCTCTCTCATTAGAGGTTACTCTTGGCACAAAAAGCAAATAAAAAGGATAATGAGAGGTTATTACAGAGGTAATAACTTCCAAGACTCATCTAAAACTGTTGGATTATCTCCCAATAAGTACTTTTCTTTAACGCCTTTAAGTTAGGCATGATAGTTTGAGAAGATGCTCACATAAGAAATATGAATTGAAGTAAAAGAGAGCATCAAGAAGAAAATTCAAAGAACATTTAAGTTTAACCCACTTCCTATGCATAGGAATCTTGTAAAGAAACAAGTCATGAAAACACAAAGCCACAAGCATAGGAAATCGAAACAAGTGCAACTTCAAGACTTTTAACATAAAGAGGGGAAACTTAATATTATTGAGATGCATAAAACCATGTTTCCCTCTCTCATAATAACTTTTAGTAGTATCATGAATAAAATTAAAAATATAACTATCACACAAAACATTCTTATCATGATCCACATGCATATAATAATTATTACTCTCCACATAAGCATAGTCATTCTTATTAATTGTAGTGGGAGCAAATTCAACAAAATAGCTATCATTATTATTCTCATCGCCATAATCATCAAATATAGGAGACATATTGTAATCATAATTAATTTTCTCCTCAATAGTAGGTGGACTAAAAATATCATATTCATCATTGTAATCATCATATATTGGAGGTTTGGTATCATCATAAGCAATAGAATAGCTATCTTCCAAAGCTGGGGAACTAAAAAGATCATTTTCATAAGAACTAGCTTCCCCAAGCTTAGACTTTTCCATAGCATTAGCAATAATGGTGTCCAAAGAATTCATACTAACAACATTGCTATTAGCATGCAAATAAAGTTCCATAGGTTTTTTAATTTTCTCTTCAAACACTTCATGTCCTAACTCAAGATAAATACTATAAAGGTCTCTAATTTTGTTTTTTTCCATTAAGCCTAACTAGTGAAAACAAGAAACAAAAAGAAAAAATTGCAGAATCTAAAGGAAATAACTTCGAGCACTCACACCGGAGGATGTGAGTACCTTTTACCTTACCTCCCCGGCAACGGCGCTAGAAAATAGGCGTTTGCCGCGGGAGGTTCTTCTTCTTTAATCCTCCGGTGTGAATACCTTTTACCTTACCTCCCCGGCAACGACGCCAGAAAATAGCTTGATGTCTACGCACTTCTATTCTTGTAGACAGTTGTTGGGCCTCCAAGTGCAGAGGTTTGTAGAACAGCAGCAAGTTTTCCCTTAATTGGATTACCCAAGGTTTATCGAACTCAGGGAGGAAGTGGTCAAAGGTATTCCCTCTCAAGCAACCCTGCAATCAAGATACAAGAAGTCTCTTTTGTCCCCAACACACCCAATACACTTGTCACGTGTATAGGTGCACTAGTTCGGCAAAGAGATAGTGAAATACAAGTGGTATATATAATTATAAGTGGTAACGGTTATAGAAGATAGCTTGATGGCGTGGAAAAGACTAAAGGCAAACTGAAATAAAGCTGGAAGCAAGCAAACATGTAACAGATCTAATCGCAAACGGTGTATCAATGCTTAGAAACAAGGCCTAGGGGTCATACTTTCACTAGTGAACACTCTCATATAAATATATTCTTCTTTATGATACTACGCTGAACTACTCTCCGGTTGAACACTCTAATCGATGGTAGGGCTATAACAACACACCTCAAAGTTCATCTTTCTCATCTAGATAACCCCACACTATCACCTTGAGTACTAGATGGTTCCAACAAACACCAGAATTTCATAAAGACATCCAACTCCAATTATAACTCATAACAAGTATTTGTAATCTCTAGCCTAAGTGCCACCATGGTGTGCATTCTGTCACTTTCACACACATGGGGAGAGCAGCGACCTAATAAAGCACTTGAGTAGCAAGGTAGATCTATAGATTACAAGCTCATGATCACAATATGATCATGCATAGAGAGAGAGATGAACACATAGCTACCGGTAGAACCCTTAGCCTCGAGAGAGAACTACTCCCTCCTCGTCATGGGAATCAGAAATGGTGATGGAGATGGTGGTGGAGATCGATGGAGATGGCTCCGGGGGCACTTCCCCGTCCCGGCAGGGTGCCGGAACAGAGACTTTCTGTCCCCCGAATCTCCCCTTTGGTGGCAGCGACGCTGTGGAACTTTTCATGGATTTCTGATTGACGATCTAGGGTTTTGGTATCGGGAGGCTCTTATAGGCGAAGGAGGCAAGGTCGGTGGCCAGCCAGGGGGCCCACACCATGCCCTGACGTGGCCTAGGCTGGCCCGCGCCAAGGGGGGGTGTGGCCACCCTATGGCCCCTCTCCGACTCTCCTTCTGGCTCCGTGAGTCTTCTGGGAAAATAATAACTTTGGCCTTTGTCCTGTCCAATTCTGAGAATATTCATTTTCTGACTTCCTGGGACCAAAAACAACAAAAAACTGGCAGCTGGCACTATGGCTCTTATTAATAGGTTAGTCCAAGAAATCATATGAAAAGTACTCCAAAGTGTGGACAAAACACAAGAAAGTAGATAAAACCAAGCATGGAACATCAAAAATTATAGATACATTTGCAATGTATCACTGGTCAGTGGCTTTGCGCTTGTTTGGTGATTAGTGGTACTGGCCGGATCATGCGGCCTGTAGGGGTACTATCCTTTTTGCCGCACCTGGAGCACCGCACGTTCGCAGGTATGTACCACCATGCTATAGTAAATAAAGAACAGATGGTGTCACAGAGGCTTCCAAAAAATAGGATGCAGACAGAGACAACTTTTAGCACAGGGATACATCCAGGTTGCAGCCAACCACTTTCAGCATTGGAAAGAATGGAAGAACACAATGAATATACTGCTACATCACCTTTTTAGGCAACTTTTAAGGGAACTGACGAGACCATCCCTGTCTGTATTGGCCGTGCGTGCCACTCACCCATAGTTCTCCATATAGAATCTAACGCAAAATCCACTTCACATTACATGTAGCAACTAAAGGTTATAGAAGTGAAGAACACGGAAATCGAACCCGACCAAATGCCCCAATCAGAACAGTGGTGACCATGCCTGATACATTGCAAATGTATCTATAATTTTTGGTGTTCCATGCTTGGTGTTATCTACTTTCTTGTGTTTTGTCCACATTTTGGAGTACTTTTCGTATGATTTCTTGGACTAACCTATTAACAAGAGCCACAGTGCCAGCTGCCTGTTTTCTGCTGTTTTTGGTTCCAGGAAAGTCAGAAAATGAATATTCTCGGAATTGGACGGGACAAAAGCCAAAGTCACTATTTTACCGGGAGACACTTGGAGATAGAATACGAGACGGAGAAGGGCTGGGGACTGGCCACACCACCTAGCCGCGCGGCCAGGCTTGGCCCGCGCCAGGGGGTGGTATGGCCGACCCCAGCACCCCCTCGACCTCTCCCTCCGCCTATATAATGCCTCTAATACCAAAACCCTAAGTACCCAATCAAAAATCTAAGAAAGAGTCTGCAACCGCCGTCATCTCCATCCCTAGATCGGGAGGGATCTGAAGCTCTTCCTGGCACCCTGCCGGAGAGGGGAATTCACCCTGGAGGCCTTCTTCATCATCATGCAAACCTTCGGTGTGATGCGTGAGTAGTTCATCTCTAGACTACGGGTACATGTAGTAGCTAGATGGCTGGTTCTCCTCCTTTGTGCTTTCTTGTTTAGATCTTGTGAGCTCCGTTCATGATCAAGATCATCTATTTGTAATTCTGCATGTTGTGTTTGCAGGGATCCGATGGATATTGAGATGCTATTTCAGATTGATTATTGATTCTTTCATGTCTTTGTTATTTGTGATTTTGCATGCTTTCCGTTGTTAGTAGCTATCTTGGCCAAGTAGATGCTAGCAACTCGAAGAGTTAGTATTTATGCTCGATAGTGGGTTCATGCCTCTGGTAATCTGGGGAAGTGACAGAAATCTCTAAGGTAGTAGATGTGTTGTTGCCACTAGGGAGAAAACAACAATCCTGTGTTCATATAACAATCGTATTGTTTACTTTATACGCAATTCATAATGCAATAATCTGTTGCTTGCAACTTAATACTGGAGGGGGTTCGGATGATAACCTGAAGGTCGATTATTAGTCATAGATGCAGTTGGATGATAACCTAAAGGTCTATGTATAATGTTGTAATGCCCAATCGAATCTCAAAGGAGTCAAGATGATTAGTATATGCTTGTATGCTTTCTCGATGTTTGTCAATTGCCCCGCTGTAATTTGTTCACCTAGCATGTTATCTATCTTAAGGAGAGCCACCTCTAGTGAACTATGGACCACGGTCCTCTCTTTTACATTCAATCTACAATCAACTGTTTACTGCTTTGTGTTTACTTTCGGCAAACTATTACTTCCTTCCATTCGATACATTTAATCCTTTGTTTTAAGCAAAACCGGTGAGATAGACAACCTCGTCGCAAGCTGGGGGCAAAGTTCTGTGGTTGTGTTGTGCAGGTCTCCATGTTGCTACTATCACCGGTAGTGCACCGTTCCAAGGCTCAGCTAGCAACACCTTTGGGGTGTTTCCTTTCTCCTACTAGTTCGATTAAACCTTGGTTTCGTACTAAGGGAAAACTTGCTGCTGTGCTCATCATACCTTCCTCTTGGGGTTCCCCAATGAGCTCGATATATTTTGGGCCAACAATGCCCCGATCCTGAATCCATACGAAATCAGTACCCCCTCGCCTGCCCCCCAAACCCCCCACCACAACCCCTACCCAAATGACCCAATCGATCAGAGCAAAGGGAAAATATCCTGATTAGGTGATTCTGAGGTGAGCAATAAGCAAGAACGCCACAATCAAAGCATACCAAATACTACTACTAGTACTAATAGTACCCCCAGTGTCCCAATCGTAAGCAAATTAAACAAAGATGGATTTTGAGGTGAGCAAATACACCCACCTATTTTAGCAAGAATTCCCCAATCGGAGGTTGCGCTAGTTCCAACAGTTGCTTTCTACATGGGAGCTAGCTACTGGTGGTTTCTTGTCTTGTTGTCGGTAGAAAGGCATGGGAAGGGGAGTAGTAGTAGTAGTAGTAGTAGAAGGGCTGGGCAGCACACTACAGTAAGTATTTTTAAGTGTCAGTGGCTAGAATATTTTGCCGTGAGAGATCCCAACTATCACGTGGTGGCCTACAACTGTTTCAAACGGCCTACAACTGTTTCAAACGGGTCCCACGTTAGGGGTGAGTTAAAGCCAGTCCCACATAAGGGGATGAGATAATTGATCGATCCAACCTCCTCCTTCCCTTGGTACTACTACTAGTTCTCCCGGTTTCCACTCCAAGGACTAAGAAAATCACCCCTCTTCGAATCAAATTGATCCCAGCTTATATATTTTTTTGGTAATTCGGCTGACAAAGCATTGAAACAATCTAGGAACCAGATAAAAGCATAAGCTCGGATTTCAGACTAAAAACACACACAAACACACACATATATACTAATATACAGAATAGTTTCCAATTATAGTTCTGCTAACAAAGTCCTAGAAATCATAAGGTAGCTCCATATTACAGAACTACTACGATAGTAGCGAACCAATCATGGGATAGCTCTACACCCCAAGAGTTTTGCAGCTGGTCTAGTGGTCATGAGACTACCCCACCGGTGCCAAAAGTACACCCCTGATGATCAGTATCCCTGCATGAACTCCATCCAGAAGCAGTGTACCTGATCCACAGCCTCAGGTGCAGGCTCATCAATGAACATGTCATTGTCATTACCATCAAAATCTTCTTCGGTTGTCTGCTTCTGCGATTAGTAGATTAACATCAAAGACACACAAACTGAACATTTGTTGTTCTACAGACATACTTTGTCATGTGGCATAGCGATAGTACCAAAAAGGAAACCCATTTCATGCAGCTTGCGCTTTTTCTCTCCTCCCCTTATCCAAGTTGATCTATATGCTCAAGAGTTACCTCTGTCAGTTGATCTAGTTGATCAACATCTGCTTCCCCTACTTGATCTTGAAGATAAATATGTGCTTCCCCTAGTTCATATGGAGGATCATATGGTTCACCATGAAATACCCATATATATTATGTGCTTAGCATCCCAAATGTAAAAAATATGGTCTTCCACTATACTTTGAGGCAGGACCCTACAATTCACACACAACCGGCAAGGGCAATGTACTTTTGAGTTGTCATAGTGAGCTCTAACAATCTCCATAAATCGTAGAACACCAAGGATATGTTTATCACTGCCTAATGGAGTAATCACCATCCAAAATATACCCATATGTTTAATTATGTCATACAAGGTTGGTTCTTATTAAAAGAAAAGCACGAAACATATGGATGGAGTACAAAAACTATATATTCCTATGCATTTTAGCAAACATATTGATAGCAAAAATCGCCGAAGGTATTTTAGAACACAGATCGAGCGTAGAATAAACTATGACCATGTAGATTGAGGACAAATTAAACTACGTATTTGAGGAGGCAGATCGGGTGAAAGGGCAATAAAATGCCAACCAGATCGAGCTAGGGATAGAAGGACTACCATGGGATCAACGTGCCCTGATGACCCACAAGTATAGGGGGTGTATCGTAGTATTTTCGATAAGTAAGAGTGTCGAACCCAACGAGGAGTAGAAGGTGCTGGCTAGTGGTATGGATCAGGAATTCTCTACAAATACTTAGCAAACGGATTTTTAGGGGTTTTCAATAAAGCAAGTAAACAAAGTACAAGTATATAAAAGACAGTAGGAATAAATGCAGCAAGTGGCCCAATCCTTTATGCAGCAAAAGACAAACCTGTTGTATTTCTATAGATGACCAAACGTTCTCGAGGACACATGGGAAGACTGTCAAGTGCTTTCGCTTCATATAGTCGATTAATCTTCTTTAGCTTGCTAAGTGTTGTGTGGGTGAACCTGTGCTAATGTACCACCCCATCCAAGACTAATACATACTTGTGATTATACCCCTTGCAAACATCCATAAGTACAAGAAAGTAATTAAGGTAGAAACCTAACCACAGCTTTAAACTCTAAGACCCTTACGTCCCTTGTGCAATTGTTTCCTAACGGTGGTTCAGGTTTCTGTCACTCCGGCAACCCCTACGATTAGTAGCCAAATACACAATACATTCCCCTAGGCCCATATAGGTGAAGTGTCATGTAGTCGACATTCACATGACACCACTAGAAGAAGTACACCACAACTTAAATAACAATCTATTGAATCTTTCTCAACGCAACTCCACTACTAACAACAAGACTTCTCCCATGTCCTCAAGAACAAAACGAACTACTCACAAGACATCATATGGATCATGATCAGAGATGGAATAATTATGTATAACAATATGAACATAAACAATAATTCAATGGTTCACTCAATAGCATCAACTACAAAGAGTAATCAACACCGGGAAAGTTTCCCCTATGAACTATGCAAGATTCAACGCAATTGTTACAGCAATATGGAGATGGTGGTGAGGGTGCTGATGGTGATGATGGTGGTGATGATGATGATGATCCTGATGAAGTCCAGCTTGATGGTGGTGTTGATGGCGACGATCTCCCCTCTTCGGGGAGGATTTCCCCCGGCAGAAATCTGTCTGCCGGAGAGATCTTTCTCTCTCGGTGTTTTCCGCCCCACAGAGGCGGCAGAATCTTTTTGTGGTTGCTCCCCGAGTCTTAGGGTTTCGTGGGGATGATATACGCCAGAGGGGAGAGGCTGGAGTCAGCCAGAGTGGCCACACCACCTCCAGGCGCGGCCTAGGCCTGCCCGCGCCATGGGGTGGTGTGGCCCCCCTGTGGCCCACCTCCACTCCATCTTCTGGCATCCTTAGTCTTCTGGAAAAATAGGATTTTCCCTATATTTTCCCGGATTTTCTGATCTTCGCGAATTTTGCCTCCAAACAACACCTTTTCCATCAGAATCCTGACTACAACGGTCCATGCTCCAAAAGTCATCAACCATGCAAAAATAGATGAAATAACATAAGTATCACCTCTCAATACGAAATATATCAATGAATAATAGTGAATTAAGACATAGAATAGTGATGCAAAATGGACGTATCAACTCCCCCCAAGCTTAGACTTTGCTAGTCCCCAAGTGAAATTGAGCTCAATAAACATGACCTCAGGTTTATGGAGTGAAGAGTCGATAAAATAATACGGACAAGAAGCATCACATTCATCAAAAGCATAGATCATAATAGAAGACAACTCACTATTATATAACTCAACTTGTAATGAGTAAAGGAAACACAATAAAGATACATAAAGTGAATCATAATTGGTAATGGAAAACTTAGCTCTTGGTCGAAGAATAGTTGATAATTTGCTGGAGTTCACAAATAGCTGGTTTTTCAATGATAGCTTTCAAAGTAGTAAATATCAAGATAAGAACAATGTGCAAAACAAGGAACATAAGAAACATGATTGAATAAATCATCATATGAATGAATGAAACACATCAACTCAAAATACTTGTTGAGATAGAAGGGAATAGGTTTACTGACTCAACTACAAAGTAAAAGAGAGGGCCCTTCGCAGAGGGAAGCAGGTATTGCAAGTCTCATAAAGAGCTCCCAAAAATTATGATACTTACTAGCTTTCAGCTCTCATTGCCCCTATCATAGGCATCTTGAGGTGATTAAGGTTAAAGTGACACAACTAAGAGGATATGCTTGACAAGTTATAAGTTGAAATCTCATGCCCCTTACTTATGAGTACAGATCCTCATGCTACTCAACTTCAGTCACGAGCAAGCTCTTGTCATTGTAAATACATGCGTATCATTGAGAACCGCCAACGGGGTACCCCTTGCACATGACGCAGGAGGTATCCCATAATCAAAATGACAAGGCAAGCAGACAGTGAGCATCTCGGCGATCTTTTTATTTGCTATTTGCATAGGTTTTTATTGAGGATGCTTCATAGAATGCTCACTATAGTTATGCTGCAAGTTTCCACCATGATTAGGCATGGCTTAGGCTAGCGGTCTAGGCGTTTCTCTAACACACATATAAACTCCATGATCTTACAAGTTCCACTTTTATTTCACACCGCCGGGATCCATAAGCAAAAGAACATGACATCAACTAGGTACAAGTACCAATGAAGTGTTGAAAGCGGTCCCCATGATACATGGTTCAGCTAACTTCAACTCATAAAGCGCAAGCATATACGCAACAAAGAAGGACCCAATGGTTCAAGTTTATTAAATGCAAGAAAGTAAAGTGTGCCATCAAGTTCGTGAGAGCTTTAATCACTAATTTTCACATAACAAGTTTAATTTGGGAGGTAGACAAAACAAGAATTTACTTGGAGTAGCAATAATGCTACTAGGTCGGTATGGTGGACACAAATGGCAAATGTTTTGGTTTAAAGGAGGTGGATGCACGGGAAGAATACCCTCTCAGTACAGGTTTTTGGCTAGCAAGGCTGGGTAGCAAGTATAAGAGTTGAAGGAAACAAACAAACATAGAAGTGATAAAGACAAACATGCAATCTTCCTTGGAAGCACAAAAGATCTTAACTAGAGAATACTAGACTTATGAGCAAATCAAGAAAGAAAGATGATGAAATTATTTTTCTCTAGAGTACTTCTATCTTTTCCTTTTTATTTTCAACTCTCAAAAAGGTGTTGCTACTGACCTAGCCAGGTTTTCCAAAACCAACTAAATTAACTCAATGATCCCAGAGTGCTACCAATACTAACAACAAGATAAATCATATAACCACGAATTGAAAACTAATAAAAGCTATGCAAAAAGGGTGAATGATAGAACTTCTCATTAATATTCCATAACGGAAACTCACCCCAAGGGATACAAATCTAACGAGAGAGGGGACACTTCCATAATGCAAACCATACTACATTATAACTCCTCTATTCATGATATGACTCTACTAATAAGGTAAAAAGATAGAAGATAGTGATATGATACCGCGACACTCCCCCAAGCTTGGAACAAACCAAGGTGATGCAATACCTGATGACAAATTACTCCTTCGGTGGTGGTGGTGGTATCCTCTTGATGAGCTCTTTGATCAATTTCCCTAAGTCCTCAATCTCGAAGGTGAGATTACAAATCAGCTGTGAGTTTTGCTCAATGCGACTCATGGTCATGTCGTGTTGAGAATCCCAGCTCTTGCTATTCTTTCCCCACTATTCCTCCTTGAAGTCTTCTTTTCCTGCATGTCTAGAACGAGGCAAATCCAAATTGGCGGGTAATTTCCCCTTGGGCATATTCTGGTATTGATGCTCATGGATAAGAGTGTGGAAAGGATTCTTGGTGCATGGAGGAAGTGACCAGGGATCTGAACGGTGATGAGGCGGCTTCCCTCCAATGGCTGGGTTTGCCACCACTCCAATGCTTGCAATGGTAGTGCCGCTGTGCTTTGCCTCCTCTTCACCTTCGCTCTTGATATCCTTCTCCTGCCCAGGGTCTTCGAGGTCTTCCTCCATGGGCTCCTTCCTTTTATCCTTGGCGGACACCATTGTGATTCTAAGCTTTCAAAGAGTATGTCCTAGCAGAAACAGATCGAAACAAAAACAGGACGAAAACACAATATATGAACCTCGGGGGATCCGGGGGGTTATATATTACGAAATTTCATATCAAAAGGAAGGTACTGGGAGAAAACAGGTCGGAGGCGGAGTCCGGGGTGGACTCACCACCTGGTGGCGCGGCCAGGGGAGGGCCCACTCCACAGGGTGGTGTGAGACACCCTGGCTCCGTTTCAGTCCCTTTTTCGCTTTGTAGCTTTCCTTATTGACTGAAAACTACAAAAAATATAGTTGGATTGTATTTTCGCGGAACTTTTCTTACTAGAACTGTTACCTATTTGAAAACGGACTCTGCAGGTCTCTAAATTTGGTATCTAGTAGATTCTTCCGTAGTCATCACTTGAATAACATCAATATCTTCATCTTCATACTCTTATTATTGGAGTCATAAAACCTTTCTCTTCCTTATTACACCATTATCTCCACTTCCTGGAAATTTCTTTCACACAAAACTTCACACAGTTCTTATTAGCAACATTAGTAAAAGTGAAGTGATAAAACCTTTTGAGTCCAACTTCAACTGAAAACCATCAAAACATAAGCTACTGTAGCAACTCCTTCTGAAAACCCAAAAAGAATTCAAAAAGGAAATCGAATAAAGAAGCAAATGCAAGAGTGGCAAAATCTGTCAAAATAGACCAGCAGATAAAGATCAATTTTTTCGAAAATCTTCTGTTGCTCAAATCAAAGAGTGCGAAACTAACGAAAGTTAAATAACAACCTGGGTGAGAAGCACAAAAATTTACAACTCAATCCGACATACAGAGATCTCTCACGAATTTTTACGGTGAAGCACAAAAATCTGTTTCAGGACAGCAACTTCCCCAAATATTACTTCTCTCTCATTAGAGGCTGATCTTGACACAAAAACCAAACAAAACGGATAAGGAGCGGTTATTACCGAAGTAATAACTTCCAAGACTCAAAGAAACAAAAACAAACTGAAAGCAAAAACAAATTGGGTTGTCTCCGATAAAGCTCTTTCTTTATAGCCATTAAGATGGGCATGATAATTTTGAAGAAGCTCTCATTAGGATATGAATTGAAGTGAAAGAGAGCATTAAGAAGCAAAAACACACACTCATTTAAGTCTAAACCACTTCCTATGCAAGGGAATTTTGTAAGCAAACAAGTTATTGAAACCAAAGGCAACTTGTATAAGAAGGCAAAAGAATGGCAACATAAAAACTTTCAGCATAAAACGAGGAAACTTGATATTATTGAGATGCATAAGAACACTTTTCCCTCTTTCATAGTAACTTTCAGTATCATGCATAAACTTAACAATATAGCTATCACAAGGACCATCATAGCAATGATCACTTATTCTAATAGAAAGCACATGAATACTAGCTCCCATAACATTACTTTGTGAAACAATATTATAGGTATCCTTACAAAGGATAGGGTGTCCCTCTTTTTCATATTTAGTAACAAAGTCTTTCACATTTGCTACAATAGGTTCATCAATCATTTTTTTATCAAGTTCAACAGCCTTATTCATACTTTCATTAACCATACTAGCTATTATAGAATGTTCCCTTATCTTAACTGGGAAAGGCATTTTCTCAATATAAGGTTCAGGTAAAACATGATTAGCAGTGTAAACTTCAGTATTTCTTGCAGGAACTCTCTTAGCAATATCTTCATAAGGTTCATGATACTTATTCCACTTCTTTTTACGCACTTCAATGTAGGAAGCAAAAGCCTTAGAAATAAGAAGCAATAGCTTGAGAGTCTAGACCATAAGCATTTTTAATATTTTGAAAGTCATCAGTTCCCATAAAAGATTCAATGCATTCATAATCATAATTTATACCTGACTTTCTACCTTTGTCATTCTCCCAAGCTTCAACATTGTCTTGAATACGGTCCAGAAGATCCCATTTAGCTTCTTCTTCCATACGACTGAATGATCCAGCACAAGAGGCATCCAATAAATCTTTGTCATGTAGAGGGAGCCTTGCATAAAAGTTGTTGATAATAATATTGTTGGGGAGCTCATGAATGGGACATTTGAGCATTAGTAACTTCAATCTCCCCCAAGCTTGAGCTGTACTCTCTCCATCAAGAGGCCAAAAGTTGTATATTTGATTCCGATCTTTATGAATCTAACTAGGAGGATAAAACTTTGAATAAAAGAGCGACACTATTTCCTCCCATTCCAGAGCTTGACCATTCTTCAGCAGCTTATACCGTTCCTCAACTCTTCCTTTCAGTGATAATGAGAATAACTTCTTCTTAACTTGATCTGTAGTAATACCTGCACACTTGAACAACCCGCATAATTCGTGTATAAAGAGTAAATGATCACCGGGATGGACAGTTCCATCCCCAACATAGTAGTTATCCATAACACGATCAATAATTCTTGTAGGTATTTTGAAAACATCTTTGTCAGCAGGTGGTGGCTTATCTACTACCTTAGCAGTGGTAGTAGCATTACCAAATAAGAAACTCAGCGAATTATCCATAACGAAAATAAAGCAACAAGCAGAAGTAAACAAGACTCACAGTAGAAGTTTCTTTTACCAGTTCCACTCTCCAATAGCGCTTCACTCCCCGGCAACGGCGCCAGAAAATCGTCTTGATGACCCACAAGTACAGGGGTGTATCGCAGTATTTTCGATAAGTAAGAGTGTCGAACCCAACGAGGAGCAGAAGGTGCTGGCTAGTGGTATGGATCTGGAATTCTCTGCAAATACTTAGCAAACAGATTTTTAGGGGTTTTCGATAAAGCAAGTAAACAAAGTACGAGTAAATAAAATATAGTAGGAATAAATGAAGCAAGTGGCCCAATCCTTTATGCAGCAAAAGACAAACCTGTTGTATTTCTATAGATGACCAAACGTTCTGGAGGACACACGGGAAGACTTTCAAGTGCTTTCGCTTCATATAGTCGATTAATCTTCTTTAGCTTGCTAAGTGTTGTGTGGGTGAACCTGTGCTAATGTACCGCCCCATCCAAGACTAATACATACTTGTGATTATACCCCTTGCAAACATCCATAAGTACAAGAAAGTAATTAAGGTAGAAACCTAACCACAGCTTTAAACTCTAAGACCCTTACGTCCCTTGTGCAATGGTTTCCTAACGGTGGTTCAGGTTTCTGTCACTCCGGCAACCCCTACGATTAGTAGCCAAATACACAATGCATTCCCCTAGGCCCATATAGGTGAAGTGTCATGTAGTCGACATTCACATGACACCACTAGAAGAAGTACACCACAACTTAAATAACAATCTATTGAATTTTTCTCAACGCAACCCCACTACTAACAACAAGACTTCTCCCATGTCCTCAAGAACAAAACGAACTACTCACAAGACATCATATGGATCATGATCAAAGATTGAATAATGATGTATAACAATCTGAACATAAACAATAATTCAATGGTTCACTCAATAGCATCAACTACAAAGAGTATTCAACACCGGGAAAGTTTCCCCTATGAACTATGCAAGATTCAACGCAATTGTTACAATAATATGGAGATGGTGATGAGGGTGGTGATGGTGATGATAGTGGTGATGATGATGATGATGATCCCGATGAAGTTCAGCTTGATGGTGGTGTTGATGGCGACGATCTCCCCTCTCCGAGAAGGAATTCCCCCAGCAGAAATCTGTCTGCCGGAGAGATCTTTCTCTCTCGGTGTTTTCCGCCCCGCAGAGGCGGCTGAATCTTTTTGTGGTCGCTCCCCGAGTCTTAGGATTTCGTGGGGATGATATACGCCAGAGGGGAGAGGCTGGAGTCGGCCAGGGCGGCCACACCACCTCCAGGCGCGGCCTAGGCCTGCCCGCACCATGGGGTGGTGTGGGCCCCCTGTGGCCCACCTCCACTCCATCTTCTGGCATCCTTAGTCTTCCAAAAATAGGATTTTCCGTATATTTTCCCGGATTTTCTGATCTTCGCGAATTTTGCCTCCAAACAGCACCTTTTCCATCAGAATCCTGACTGCAACGGTCCATGCTCCAAAAGTCATCAACCATGCAAAAATAGATGAAATAACATAAGTATCACCTCTCAATACGAAATATATCAATGAATAATAGTGAATTAAGACATATAATGGTGATGCAAATGGACGTATCATGCCCACCGGTGCGTCTCAAGAAGATCGATGGGTAGGGAAAGCTTCTTCGTGCACGGTGGTGATGAGGAGCGGCCGTGAGCGCGTATGTTTTGTGGGCAAGGGGGTAAGGGTCTAGGCTGTGGAGGGTGGAAGTTATTACACAACGGGAAAGGGTGGTGACATGGGTATGGTTACTCGGATGCTCACTATTCGCTACCCTACATTGGGTAAAAGGCCTACGGCCCATAAAGATTCCAGATAAAAGCCCAAGGAAGCAACCGACAGAGAATTTTACTGCATTAGGAAAGAAACCGCGAACCGACATTATATTGGTATTGTAATCACGCGTGTATGAAACCTATCCGCATACAGCTTTGAGACCCGGCCTATTATATATAGGACGGGAGAAGCCCAGGCGAGGGTTCACCAAAATCTAGAGGACAACTTGTAATAGAGTGTTTTCCAAATATTCAGGCTACCTTGTCTTCATTGTTCCCCTGACATCCGACGAAATCCCTAGCATTCTCTTTTCTGCGAAACCCCAAGTCCATAACCATGGGCATTGCCGAGGTTACACCTCGTGAATTGGCGCTGTCTGTGGGAAACGTGAGTGCTAGAAGCACGTATTCAGCAAAACGTTCTCCACCAAGCATCAACTTGATGAAAGCAAATCCACGCCCGCCCACCTGTAAATCTACACCAACAGAAGTACAGGAACCTTCCACTGGATCCTCAATGGAAGTCGAAGCACAAATCGAAAAAGGCAACAAAGGCGAGCAAATCAAGACGAATCTGGGGGATCTTGATGGTCTCTATGACAATCTCTCCTTCGTGTCTGACCCACCATTCACACCACCACGTGAAGCAAGCCCAGCCAATTCAGAACCCGAAGAAATTAGCGAAAGCATTGACTTTGGAATTCGGATGGTAGAAATCTATCCAGAGCAAAAACTAATGGACTTCACTGGCTCATGCGATAACGTCTCCATCGGCGAAAACAACAAAGTTACCAGTCCATACGCCACTCAGCACCAAGTATGTGTGATCATCGGAGATGCCACGACCTAGCAAGACTCCAACGGTAACCCATTTCTTAACCCCGATGATATTCTTTCAAACAATAGCGTAGGAAATAATGACAATGAAGGAAGTCAAGGAAACAGGGAAGATCCATCAGTCGACCGGGAAAATGGGGAAGAAGAGCAACCATGTGAAGATGAGAGGCGAACCCTTAGCCTACCAGCCATTGCATGTGAGAAAGTGAGAGCAGCAATCTCGGGTGTGATCCCAATGACAATAGATGCTACCCACGAATATCTATTGGCATACCAGTATCTGTTACACTACAAAAAGAGAAAAATCCTTAGGATGCAAAGGCAACTCGACGAAAGGAAGAGGGTTGCTGACGAATCTAGCTTACGAAGGGCATAGCTAAGCCCCACCCGAGGATCAAGAAGCATCACAGGAGGATCATCGCCAAGAAGAGGAACGTCTAGATTACGAAGTATACCCGAAGAAGAGAGAAGTGGATTAATTCGAGACCTTGATCTCTCGTTTATGTCGATAGAACAAGATGGAAATATCAAAGCAAAGATAGCCCAGGCAGCTATTGTGGCTGCACAAACATACCTAATCATGACACAACCTGCACCCAACGATCCTCGTGTAGCCCTCCACCGATCTGCCCTCATGAGCCTCGGCTTGGTGGGAGAAACTCTTGTGCAAGGAGATAAAGAAACCACGAGGCAACGTGACCAGTCCCCACACTGTCGCAATAGCCCTTGGCAAGGAGGTCACACCCGACGATCGCGTTCGCCACATCGGGTCCACTTTTCCAAACAAGAACCGCGTAACGACGCAAGAAACGACATCACCCAACGAAGGATTGATCGATCACGAGAAGAGCGCAGCACCCGAAGGAACCGTGACAACAAAAGTGAGGACGGACAAGAATTATGCGAAGCCAGCTGCTTTACCTGACGGTTTTGCAAAACTCTGGTGCCGGAAGATTTTAAGCTACCCCAAGATTGGCAAAAATAAGACGGCCTCCAAGAACCCGAAGCTTGGCTGACAGATTATCTAGCGACTGTCAGATTACAAGGAGGATCCAAAGCCACGACAATGCAAAGCCTATAGCTCCACCTAACCGGCCGCGACATGCTCCTGGCCGAAGCAACTACCAGAAGATTCCATCAACAGTTGGAATGATCTTGAAGAAAATTCATCAAAAACTTTCAATCCACATTCAAGCGACTAGATTCTTTAGAGAAATTGCGTGCCAGCAAGCAAAAGCCAGGAGAATCAATATGAGGCTTCATCCAATGATGGAACATTACCAAAAATTCGGCTGAAGCAATATCCGATGAAAGAGGAATCGACGCCTTCAATGATGGTCTCAGTCGACAGGGGTTCATTGAAGAACTAGGACGAACAAAGCCAAAAACAATTTCACAGCTAATGGAACAGGATGTAGTACACAACAAAAGGGCTCGTTCACCCGACGACAGAGACTAGCATAACAGCGACCGGAGACAACAAACCAATGATGGATACCATACAACCAGTTACGTTGCAGTGAGATTTTCTAGAGCGGACAACCGACGAAATGACGACGACAACAGTGGATATCGTGGCAGTAGGGATAACATTGGTGAAATCCAGCCGCGGCAATGATACCAGCCGACGAACCGAGACCCACCAATGTCAGTAGGACGAATGTTGGAAGGACCCTGCAATATGCACTACTACGTCGAATCAACAAAGAGAAGGCGATCAAATCACCTCCTAAATGATTGCCGGACATTCCTAAAGATGCAAGAACTATGCAACGCAAAGACAGCCGAAGCAACAACCAGAAACTATGCTCCTACACCGGGCACTCTGGCCATTGGCGCTCCACCTCCACCACAGGGACCTCCACCAGCAGGACAGCCGCAAAATACAACATACCAAGACAACGAATATCACAGATCAAAAGGAGCGATGTCAATGATCCAGAAGGGACCACCCTCTAATAGAACATGGAAATTGATCACCAGGCAAGTAAATTTGGTGGTAACAAAGCCACCTCCTACACCAAAGTATCTCCATTAGTCAGAAAAAGAAATTACTTTCAGCAGAGCCGACCATCCATTCTGGGTCCCGCAGCCAGGCCAGTCAGCGCTAATAGTGGAAGCGCAAATTGGCAAGTTCGACATGAGCAAGGTTTTCTTGGATGCAGGAAGCAGCATCAACCTGATTTACGCCAATACTCTACGGGCCATGAACTGGTCCATGACGAACCTAACCCCAACCGTCACAACCTTTCACGGGATAGTTCCTGGAAAAGCTGAAATTCCATTGGGCAAAGTCCACCTCGACGTCGTTTTCGGGTCAAAAAACAACTTCATATGAGAAAAGCTGGAATTTGATGTTATGGACTGGCCATCTCAATACACGCGATCCTGGGACGACCAGGTTTCGCCAGGTTCATGGCAGTACCTCACTACGCATACCTAGTGTTGAAAATGCCAGCCCCCAATGGGGTCATCACAGTCAAAGAAAGATTCAGCCGCGCAGACAGCTGTGATCGAGAATTCAACAAAATCTCGGAATCGTTTGGGATGGAGGCGGCGCTTGGGCAGCTAAAATTGGCAGATGAAGAGTCGACACACGAAGGGCACACCTGCAAGAAGAAAACATCGGAAGAGCAAGCATGCATCAGCCTCGCAAAAAGCAACCTATGCGGCCTCTAATAAACGGTCCCGCATAAGAAGACCCACTGATCGGAGCCGAAGTCCCTTCAGATAATTTCTATTTAGATACACCTTATTTTCAATAAAGGCCAACGGCCAGGCGATCGCGCCACCACAACGTACTCTCACCCATTGATATGAATAACTAAAGAAAGTATTCCGCGACAAAAAACTTCTATGGCACATCAGTTCGCCAGATTCCCCCGTAAGAGAATACAGCATACAATCAAAATCTCGTATAAAACATACGACCTTTTTGACAAGTATAAAGTGTTTTTATAGAAAGTACAAAGGCGAAGCAAGTAAATAATCAGATAGGGAAATTTACAAAAAATTCTTCGTCTGCCTCCAAATATTTTTGGACAATTCTAATGGCAGGTCTACGGGCAGCGGTGTAATGAGGCACCATATCAATGAGATCACCATCGGAAGGAGAAGGTAGCCACGAAGATACGTCATCCAAGTCTAGCATCGGATGATGCAGATGCACCCAGGAAAGTGCGAGCTTAGCACCCGCCACAAGTTGAAGCTTCACAAAATGATGGATCTTCTCACCCTGTTGGAATTTTGCAATCAAATCCGCCAAGGTTTGAGGCTGAGGATCCCGAGGAAACATGGCATTATAAGTAACTGCCAGAGATCTGCGGTAGCACTCGACGAATTGCTCAACTCCGACAGGAGATCCTGAAGCAACGCTATAGTATAGGAGTGGTGATGATTAGTCCAAAAGTCCGTCTTAGAACTTCGGGAAGCAGCCATAAGAGCTTGCATTTGGTTGCATAGACGTTGGGTATCATCCCTCTCGCACAATCGAATGCCTAGAAATCAAGAAGACAAAAAATCAATTTCTCGCAAGACGGAAGAGGCAACCAAAAGAAAAAAAAGAGAGAGCACAAGTACTTACACAACAGCCTCTCACTCGTCCTGGAGAACTGTTCCAAGAAAAAAGCCTCACGATTGAGAGCTTGGCGTATTTTTGACTGGGCAACATCCACCATCGATTGAACAACCCGAAGTTTTCTTTCAAGTTTTTTTCACCTGCTATATGTATTCAGCGTACAACGGCGGGTCCACCGTATGCACAATGGTGGAACTAGTTGCGCCTAGTACGGTAGAGGACGGAACAACATCCGACAATTGCGCGGGTCCAGAAGGAGCCGAAGAATCATTCAAGATCTGACAAGACAAAAATATGCGAAACATTCAGCATACAAAAACAAGCGTGAACACATATATTCAAAAGTTACCTCCTTGCACAAAGAAGCAAGGGGAAAGCCAGATAAAGTCAAGGTTCATTACAAAGAGACACGACAAATGATTACAAAATAGGGCCTATGAGGCTGCGTCCTTCAAAGGTAAGGTAGCGCTAGCAGAAGGAGCACTAGCTATAGCAGTGACAAGAGTAGGCGAACAAGGAGCGCCCGACGCAGTAAGAGGGGTCGAGGAAGGGGAAGCCAGTTTCCCCAAACCAGAGACCATACCCAGGAGCAGTCGAGAATATTTTCTGGCCTTTTTAATATGCGGCTTCAGGTCAACTGCTTTGCCACTAGAGGTGACCGAGATAGAGGAGCTAACCTTCTCCTAGTCGACCTTCTCGCCATGCGCCATCGCGAAGGCCATCAAAGTTTCGGCACCGCTCCTTGACTGTGTCAGACTATAACCAACAAGGGGGCCGGTATCAGCACCAAAAATGGTGATAAGATCATTTAGGTCCTCCCGCACATCCGTGGTTGGAAATACTTTGGCATGGAGCTCCTTGAAGGCACGGCGCGAACAGACAAGAAGATTGCACCCACAAACGATGTTAGCCTCCAAAGTGCTAACAACATCCGATAAAGGATCAACCTTCTTATCATCATCCAGCATCAGGTTCTGGCCAGTTAGCTCTGAAAACAAAAAGAGAGAAGAAGAGGTTGACAACCAAGAGAAAGAAACCATACAAAAAATACACGCATTGATAAAAAACTTACGGGTCAGCGAGTTATTTAGGGCCTCCAAGCGCTGCCGCAGATTTGCATCTCGAGCAACGACTTGCCTGGCCACTTCCTCAGCATCAGCTTTTGCCTTCTGATTGGCCGCTTCGGCATCTCGGAGCTTGTTTTCGAGATCATCAGCACGCTTCATTGCCTCATCCCGAATAATTCCGGATTGCTTGGCAGCGGTTGTAGGAGCGAAACGCAAAAATGAGGATGAACATATTTACAAGGAGATTACAAAAGCAATTAGCACATACCTTTAAGCTCTTCGGCATCATCGCGGATCCTTATAAAACAAGCGGACATACCAACCATCTCGCGCATCAAAGGCTGAGCAAGGGAAAAACACAGGAAAAGGATATAAAGGCAGACTAAATATACAGGGAAGGAATATTCTAGCGTCAAAAGTGACTTACATCCTTCATATCCACATCAATGGGTTCTTCAGATATCACCACCCCTTTACCCGACATTTACCTCCTTTTTTGCCGTGGCGGCTTGGATGAAGCGGCGACATCCTTCTGGATGTTTTTCTCCACAGGAGACAGAATTTTCTCCTTCGGCTCCGCCGATGGCGGAGGGGTCTTCCTTGTGGAGCAGCCCACATATGTTGGAAGAGGAGAAGCGGGAAGATCTTCGTCATCACTACAAACAACACGACCAAGAGTAAGCATCAGCAGTAAAAATACCAGGTGAAAACAGAAGAAGAAGAAAGCAAATACTTACAAAGACACATCCTGCGCAAGACGAAACAAGTTCATCCGGGCAGGAGCACTTATGAAGACACATCCTGCGCAAGACAAAACAAGTTCATCCAGGTAGGAGCAGCTGCGATCGGAGAAGTGCCGAAGGGCTTGGAAGAAGTCGAGTCATCTAAATCCTCGACCCTTTCCACAACACAAGGGTCCTCTTTTCCCCAGCACGCTCCACGCGAAAATCCCCGGAGCCAGCCGAAGGAAGAGATTGTGTTTTCAACGAAGAGTCAGACGCAGAGATATCCCCCTCCTCATCCGCGACAGTCCCAGTCATAGGGAGATTGTCGGATGCAGAGAGGTGGACAAGGGCTCACCACTTCCAGGAAGGGGAGGAAGTGAGCTCAGGTGATCAAAATCCTATAGAAAGCAGAAGAATTGAAATATGTATCTATAAACAGAAGACAAGAAAAAGACAAAGGCGAAGGAAATGTACCTCGGGAAGCCGTTTCTTCTGGCCATAGGGCTCCACAAGGAAAGTCGAAGGAACCGGGCTCTTTGCAGTCAAAGTTGTGAAGCTCCGGACTCTCTTCTCATACAACTTAAGGGTGAGGTCCTCCGAGGAAATCCTCATCGGGTCCTTCTTCCCGGTATACGCTGACATACCGGACAACCGGGCTTGGAGCGGCTAGACACGGATCCACAAAAAATATGCCAGGAACTGGAGACCCAACAATTCTTTGCCAACCTCATGCCGCAACTCAGAAATACGATCAACAAATGGCTAGATTTCGGGGTTGTTCGTGTGCGGCACCAAAGTTCGCAGGCCAGCGCATGGCGGTACCTAAGTTTCCTGAAATTGCCGCGTTTCGAAATGTTGGGCCACCAACTACTGAGAGGGACCATTTCGAGGCAAACTCATCTCACCCCTGACAAATTCAAACATTCCGTTAAACTGCCCCGTGAAGTAGACGGTTGGGACCCTCATGTCGGTCATATGTCCGTGACGCGAGTGCCAACGCGGCAACCTCTTAGGCAAATCGAGTAACTAAGTGGATTGGATGCATTGACCAATTTCACAAATCCATTCCCACCTTTCCCCTAGCACCGGCGGCGTCAGAATCCACCCTCAAGGTAGGACGATCCCTTCGTACATTTGACTTCCGCCGCCAAGTTGCTGCGCCCAGTTGCTGATCCCGACTCCAATGGCGCATGTCGTAGCCGTCGTTGCGAGGATCTAGCCCGCCTCCGCCGCCGATGAGCCAATCAGCTTGGAGGATGGCAGATCCTACTACCAAGGAAGAAGAAGTTCTGGCTACAAGCAGGTGAGCTACCCTTCTCTTTGCTATTCACACTAATTATAACTGCTAGTTGGCTACTGAACGTAAAATTGTTTGTTAGCCCAATGCTGACAAACATATTTTTTCCAGAGTTTTCTATCAAGTGGGATCTCCACGGACCACCCTTACCTGGTTACGGTAGTCCTCTTTAGGTACGACTCTAAGGGCAAGTGGTATTGTATCATGATGGAAGAAGCGCCTACGCAGATCTGCACTATATCTGGTATGGTTGCTCCTATGCATAATCATGATGAATTATGGCCAAAGCAGACTGCAAAGTTCAGCTTCATGGACGAACGTGGCATCATGGTTCCTCTAACGTGTGATAGTCGGCTAATTGGGTTGATGAAAAGGTATGCTTTGGTTTGCATGTTTGAGCTGAATTGTGATGTACTTGATGTGGAAGCTGCTACAACTAGGAGTCGCCCTTCTATTCTTGGACAGGGTGGTTGCTCGAACCCAATTAGCTCCTAGTAAGCAAAAGTCTCTTAGGGTTCGCATGTTTGTGCTGAATTGTAATTTTTGTTTCATTTACTTTGTAGATATTGAGCAGTTATGCAATAGTCCTGTTTCTTTGACAGGAAGCACCGCAAGTTTAGATACATGACTGTCGGGTCAGTCATTTTGCTGCCCGAAGAAATTAAAAACGAGTGGAAAGATGATGCTGGACACAATTCTGGTGCCCATTGTCCCGGCGATGCAGATTACGTGAGGCTAAGAAAATTGGCACCGAGGAAGAGGAAGAAGGCAGGAAATGAAGAAGCCAGTGGACATGAAGGCTTGGCACCCAGGCTGCGGAAGAAGGCTGCTGGCAATGAAGATGCATAGTAATGTGTTGAACTTGAACCTATATATGTAATTCTGTTAAATTCTGGAGCTCTGTGTCTGGCACGTTGCTGGGCGAAACAATCTACCCATGTTCTCTGAGTAAAATGTACCGTGACTTAGGGTTTGGAAACGCCCGAGTCAGTAGTTGAATCTGAAATTGTGATTGTGCCACTACTATCTGAAAACACGCAGCAACGGTTCCACGATTGCTGAGGGGCAGGATGTCCCCAAATTCGATGGAATGTAAGTGGCACAAAAATAAATTATTTAAGCTGCCACACTGCACGAAGCAGCAACTTATTTCAGATGCTGCACAACGACGTGGCAACATAAACAACAATGGCAACCGATAATGCCCAAATGAGGAGGAAATCGGTACCACTTTCTGGCCTAATCATGATCCCTTCTATCTCACCGCCTCTCTGCTCCTGCATCCTCTGCATCTGGTGAAGCTCCCGGATCTCCAGTAACCAGGTGTACGTGCTTCCACTTTATAAATTATGGTTGTTCCATTTGTATGCGGCACAATCCACGTAGATTACGTTTAAACAAACCACCAATGTCATAATACACTAGTAGAAAAAGGGTATTTGGTCCACGGTCACGTTCCCAATCCAGGATAGAGATCTAAATCGAGGCAGAAATTGATCTAAATCACAAATTATTCCACAAATTAATCGACACAGAGATCTCAATCGAGGCATTTCATTAATTCAACCACAAATTCTTCTAAACAAAGGTGCGATTTCACATCCTACATTAATTCAACCACTAGTCAACAATTTCACTTTCGCTGCCGATGTCCTCCGAGCCACCGGCTTCCTCGTCGTCATCGGATGGAACCTCCACGATTTCCGCATTGTTTGCGAGACGGAGCACCTCTTCGCGGCGAGCGGCAGCGATGATGGTGTACTTGTTCCGTCCAGGGACGGACCAGAACCTCTCAGCCCTTCTCGGTTGCGGAGATCCCGGTGCACCACGCGCCCGTAAATGATGCGGTTGCCAATCTTGGCCTTCCGCTCCTTCTTGAATAGCACCGGCCAGTACGGGCTGGCCGCCGCGTACCGGGGTAGCGCCCTCTTCCACGTGGGCATCTAGCGGTGGCGCGCCGTTATTTCGTTGTCCATCCCAGCTCCGTCGGGGACGAGGAGCGGAGCCACCGGCACCCCTGCATAGCTGATGCACCATCCGTGGGGCACCAACGCAGCCGGCGACGCGAGGATGTCGAAGTGCGTGAACATCACCGCCTCGTAGAAGTTCAGCACGGGCATCCCCATGGTGGCACGGTGGAGATTGGAGATGGGGCAAGGGGATGGATGACGAAGCGATAGTGCGGTGGAGATTGGGGAGGGCGAGGGGATGGACGACGAAGCGACGTGTTGTGGCACCTCCTATTTCTACACGAGGACGACGAAGAGACGGGCGGAATATCCAAGGGGCATTGGTCAGACAAAAGGAAGTAATGCAGGGTTAAGACAGATTAATGGGCGACCAATTTTTTCCTCCCAGGACTTCAGGGCCAATAGTTCAGACCGCTAGGTCAACAAGTACAACTATTACAACTTAAAAAGGCACGGAGCTTAAGCTAAATAGAACTAGTTATCACACATCGACTTGATCTTCCTAATCTTAGCCCAATGCGCATCTTCCTGCAAGAGCAAGTATCAAATCGTCTGCTCCTTCCTTTTAGCATCTTCCTTGCATAGCTTCAATTGTTTCTCTGCATTTTTACTCATGCACTTGTCAATACTCGTAGTAGTGAATTGCAGGACTTTGGCCTGGTGAAGATCATTCCTTGCTTGAGTCAGTTCTTGCTCTGCTTTAGCCTTCAGGGCCAACGCCGCGTCCCTCTCCTTCTCGACTTTGCTAACCTTGTCTTGCACCCACCTGAGATATCTCTTATGCTTGGTCGTGTCAACTGGTTCCCATAGTTTCATCTCAACATTGTCAAGAAGTGAGCTGAATACAGATTCTTTCAACTCAATAGTCATTTCCCATAGTTTGTCCAGCGTTTTCTGCATCGATTTGGGCCACTCTGGATCTACCCATTTGACAACACCGCAACTTCTGCCTTGCATCATTGCACGATGTCCTTGACACTTTAGAAACCTCCTGCCTGCGTTTCGTCCTTCGAATGCTACAAATTTAGCGGGCACATATCCATGTTTACATAGCAGAGGACTGTCTTCATCCGCTAAACCGTGAAACTCAGAGTCATACATCATCTGGTTGGCCTAATACATCATACGCGCATGAGTAAACATAGTAGATCTAGCTCAAAAAATAGATAACTAGCCACTGATGATAGAGATAGAGATGAGATGACTCACATCGAAATCACCGTCCCTGTCGTCACGACATGTTTCCGCGCCGTCTCCCCTTGAACCCATGGAGAGAGGGGAGGGGGGGTGGCTGCCGGAGAGGGGATTGGTTGGAGGCGTCGTCGGCTTGCGGCTACGGAAGGATGGGAGTGAAGTGGGGAAAGTGGCTTCGAGGGGAAGGAAGAGAAGTACGGGGAGGAAGAAAAGTAATGGGGACGTGACACTGGGATATGGCCCACTGAACTCGTGAGTCGTGACACTCACAACAGGGGAGCGCCCGGTGTTGCCAGTTTGTTCTGAGCAAGCGTGGCCAATCATGTCGCAGAACAGCCTACTCGCGGATTGCTCTCACGAAGACCATCCAAATCGTCCAAGCGCCCCGATCGAATGGTATGTAACAATCGTCAGGCAGAACAACTATGTTAGGGCGTGCCTTCTAGAAGACTCGGTCTAACGGTGGATCCATTGGGGGGCTAAGGTTAGGGCTCACCTAAGGTTAGGATCCATATGTCATCTCAAAAAAAAAGTTAGGATCCATATGTGGTTTATGAAAAGAACACACATCCAATGACACTGGGTGGATCCTTATGTGGTTTATGAGAGGAACACACATGCAATGACACTGGTGATACGTGGTTTGTGAAAAGAACACACATGCAATGACTCTAAATGTGGCTAATGAAAAGATAAGACATGCAATGACACTGGTGGATCCATGTGTGGTTTGTGAGAAGAACAGACATGCAATGACTCTAGCTGTGGTTCATGAGAAGAACACACATGCAATGACACTAGTGGATCCATGTGTGGTTTGTGAGAAGAACAGACATGCAACGACTCTAGATGTGGTTCATGACAAGAACACACATGCAATGACACTGGTGTATCCTTATGTGGTTTGTGAGAAGAACACACATGCAATGACTCTAGCTATGGTTCATGAAAAGAACACACATACCAATGACTCTAGATGTGGTTCATGAGAAGAACACACATGCAATGACACTGGTGTATCCTTATGTGTTTTGTGACAAGAACACACATGCAATGACTCTAGGTGTGGTTCATGAAAATAACACACATCCAATGACTCTAGCTTTGGTTCATGAGAGGAACACACATGCAATGACATTGGTGGATCCATGTGTGGTTTGTGAGAAGAACACACATGCAATGACACTAGGTGTGGTTCATGAAAAGAACACACATGCAATGACACTGATGGATCCTTATGTGGTTTGTGAGAAGAACATACATGCAATAACTCTAGGTGTGGTTCATGAGAAGAACACACGTCCAATGACTCTAGTTGTGGTTCCTGAGAAGAACACACATGCAATGACATGGGTGGATCCATGTGTGGTATCTGAAGAGAACATACATGCAATGACACTGGCTGTTAGTAAAAAAGAGCACACATGCAATGACACTGGTGGATCTATGTGTGGTCCCTGAAGAGAACACACATTTCAATGACACTGGTGGATCCATATGTGGAATGTGAAAATAATAGTCATGAAATGACTCCAGTTGTTGTTAGTAAAGAGAACGCACATCCAATGAGACTGGTGGATCCACGTGAGGTCTCTAAAGAGAACACACATGCAATGACTTTGGGTGTGGTTCATGAGAAGAACAGACATGCAATGACACTGGTGGATCCATAGGTGGATTGTGAAAAGAACACACATGCAATGACTCTAGTTGTGGTTCATGAAAAGAACACACGTCCATTGACACTGGTGGATCCATGTGTGGTTTGTGAGAGGAACAGACATGCAATGACACTGGGTATAGTCCATGATAAGAAAAAACATGCAATGACACTAGTGTATCATTGTGTGGTCTCTTAATAGAACACACATTTCAATGACACAGGTGGATCCATATGTGGTATGTGAAAAGATCACACATGCAATGAGTCCAGTTGTTGTTAGTAAAAAGCACAGACATGCAATGACATCGGTGGATCCATGTGTGGTATGTGAGAAGAACAAACATGCAAGGACACTAGGTGTGGTCCATGAAAAGAACACACATACTAATGACACTGGTGGTTCCTTATGTGGTTTGTGAGAAGAACAGACATGCAATGACTCTAGGTGTGGTTCATGAGAAGAACACACATCCAATGACAGTAGTCGATCCATGTGTGGTCTCTAAAGAGAACACACATTTCAATGACACAGGTGGATCTAGTTGTTGTCTCTGAAGAGAACACACATGCAATGACTCTAGTTGTGGTTAGTAAAAAGAACTCACATGCAATGACACTGGTGGATCCATGTGTGGTCTCTGAAGAGAACACACATTTCAATGACACTGGTGGATCCATATGTGGTATGTGAAAAGAACACACAAGCAATGAGTCCAGTTGTTGTTAGTAAAAAGAACAGACATGCAATGACACTGGTCGATCCAAGTATGGTTTGTGAGAAGAATACACATGCAATGACACTGGGTGTGGTTCATGAAAAGAACACACATCCAATGACACTGGTGGATCCTTATGTGGTTTATGAGAAGAACAGACTTGCAATGACTCTAGGTGTGTTTCATGAGAAGAACACACATCCAATGACTCTAGCTGTGGTTCATGAGAAGAACACACATGCAATGACACTGGTGGATCCATGTGTGGTCTGTGAGAGGAACAGACATGCAATGACACTAGTTGTTGTTAGTAAAAAGAGCACACATGCAATGACACTGGTGGATCCATGTGTGGTCTCTGAAGAGAACACACATTTCAATGACATTGGTGGATCCATATGTGGTATGTGAAAAGAATAGTCATGAAATGACTCCAGTTGTTGTTAGTAAAGAGAACACATGAAATGACACTGGTGGATCCATGTGTGGTGTCTAAAGAGAACACACATGCAATGACACTGGGTGTGGTTCATGAGAAGAGCACGCATGCAATGACATTGGTGGATCCATAGGTGGATTGTGAAAAGAACACACATGCAATGACTCTAGCTGTGGTTCATGAAAAGAACACACATCCAATGACACTGTTGGATCCATATGTGGTTTATGAGAGACAAAGACATGCAATTACACTGGGTGTGGTTCATGAGAAGAACATACATGCAATGACACTGGTGGATCCATGTGTGGTCTCTGAAGAGAACACATATTTCAATGACACATGTCGATCTAGCTATGGCCTCTAAAGAGAACACACATGCATTGACTCTAGCTGTGGTTAGTAAAAAGAACACACGAGCAATGACACTGGTGGATCCATGTGTGGTCTCTAAAGATAACACACATTTCAATGACACTGGTGCATGCATATGTGGTACATGAAAGGAACACACTCCAATGACTCTAATTGTTGCTAGTAAAATGAATAGACATGCAATGACACTGGTGGATCCATGTGTGGTTTGTGAGAAGAACACACATGAAATGACACTGGGTTTGGTTCATAAAAAGAACACACATGCAATGACACTGGTAAATCCTTATGTGGTTTGTGAGAAGAACAGACATGCAATGACTCTGGGTGTGGTTCATGAGAAGTACACACATCCAATAACTCTAACTGTGGTTCATGAGAAGAACACACATGCAATGACACTGGTGGATCCATGTGTGGTCTCTAAAGAGAAAATACATGCAATGACACTGGTTGTTGTTAAAAAAGATCACACATGCAATGACACTGGTTGATCCATGTGTTGTCTCCGAAGAGAACACACATTTCAATGACACAGGTGGATCTAGCTATGGTCTCTGAAGAGAAGACACATGCAATGACTCTAGTTGTGGTTAATAAAAAGAAAACACATGCCATGACACTGGTGGATCCATGTGTGGTCTCTGAAGAGAACACACATTTCAATGACACTGGTGGATCGATATGTGGTATGTGAAAATATCACACATGCAATGAGTCTAGTTGTTGTTAGTAAAAATAACAGACATGCAATGACACTGGTGGATCCATGTGTGGTATCTGAGAAGAACAAACATGCAATGACACTGGGTGTGGTTCATGAAAAGAACACACAGGCAATGACACTGGTAAATCCTTATGTGGTTTGTGAGAAGAACAGACATGCAATGACTCTGGGTCTGGTTCATGAGAAGTACACACATCCAATGACTCTAGCTGTGGTTCATGAGAAGAACACACATGCAATGACACTGGTGGATCCATGTGTGGTCTCTAAAGAGAACATACATGCAATGACACTTGTTGTTGTTAGTAAAAATATCACACATGCAATGACCCTGGTGGATCCATGTGTGGTCTCTGAACAGAACACACATTTCAATGACACATGTGGATCTAGTTGTGGTCTCTGAAGAGAACACACATGCAATGACTCTAGCTGTGGTTAGTAAAAAGAACACACATGCAATGACATGGGTTGATCCATGTGTGGTCTCTAAAGAGAACTCACATTTCAATGACAATGGTGGATCCATATGTGGTATGTGAAAAGAACACACAAGCAATGAGTCCAGTTGTTGTTAGTAAAAAGAACATACATGCAATGACACTGGTCGATTCATGTGTGGTTTGTGAGCAGAACACACATGCAAGGACACTGGGTGTGGTTCATGAGAAGAGCACACATGCAATGACCCTGGTGGATCCATAGGTGGATTGTGAAAAGAACACAGATGCAATGACTCTAGTTGTGGTTCATGAAAAGAAAACACATCCAATGACACTATTGGATCCATGTGTGGTTTATGAGAGAAACAGACATGCAATGACACTGGGTGTGGTTCATGAGAAGAACACACATGCAATGACACTGGTGGATCTAGGTGTGGTCTTTAAAGAGAACACACATTTCAATGACACATGTGGATCTAGCTATGGCCTCTGAAGAGAAGACACATGCAATGACTCTAGCTGTGGTTAGTAAAAAGAACACACATGCAATGACACTGGTGGATCCATGTGTGGTCTCTGAAGAGAACACACATTTCAATGACACTGGTGGATCCATATGTGGTACGTGAAAAGAACACACATGCAATGACTCTAGTTGTTGTTAGTAAAAAGAATAGACATGCAATGACACCGGTGGATCCATGTGTGGTTTGTGAGAAGAACACACATGCAATGACACTGGGTGTAGTTCATGAAAAGAACACACATGCAATGACACTGGTAGATCCTTATGTGGTTTGTGAGAAGAACAGACATGCAATGACTCTGGGTGTGGTTCATGAGAAGTACACACATCCAATGACTCTAGCTGTGGTTCGTGAGAAGAATACACATGCAATGACACTGGTGGATCCATGTGTGGTCTCTAAAGAGAACATACATGCAATGACACTGGTTGTTGTTAGTAAAAAGAGCACACATGCAATGACACCGGTGGATCCATGTGTGGTCTCTGAAGAGAACACACATTTCAATGACACAGGTGGATCTAGCTATGGTCTGTGAAGAGAATACACATGCAATCACCCTAGTTGTGGTTAGTAAAAAGAACACACATGCAATGACACTAGTGGATCCATGTGTGGTCTCTGAAGAGCACAGACATTTCAATGACACTGGTGGATCCATATGTGGTATGTGAAAAGATCACACATGCAATGACTCCAGTTGTTGTTAGTAAAAAGAACACACACGCAATGACACTGGTCGATCCATGTGTGGTTTGTGAGAAAAACACACATGCAATGACACTAGGTGTGGTTCATGAAAAGAACACACATCCAATGACACTGGTGGATCCTTATGTGGTTTATGAGAAGAACCGACTTGCAATGACTCTAGGTGTGGTTCATGAGATGAACACACATCCAATGACTTTAGCTGTGGTTCATGAGAAGAACACACATGCAATGACACTGGTGGATCCATGTGTGGTCTGTGAGAGGAACAAACATGCAATGACACTAGTTGTTATTAGTAAAAAGAGCATACATGCAATGACACTGGTGGATCCATGTGTGGTCTCTGAAGAGAACACACATTTCAATGACACTGGTGGATCCATATGTGGTATGTGAAAAGAATAGTCATGAAATGACTCCAGTTGTTGTTAGTAAAGAGAACACATGAAATGCCACTGGTGGATCCATGTGTGGTGTCTGAAGAGAACATACATGCAATGACTCTAGTTGTGGTTAGTAAAATGAACACACATGCAATGACACTAGTGGATCCATGTGTGGTCTCTGAAGAGAACACACATTTCAATGACATTGGTGGATCCATATGTGGTGTGTGAAAAAAAAACACATGCAATGACTCCAGTTGTTGTTAGTAAAAAGAACACACATGCAATGACACTGGTGGATCCATGTGTGGTTTGTGAGAATAACACACATGCTATGACACTGGGTGTGGTTCATGAAAAGAACAGACATGCAATGACACTGGTGGATCCATGTGTGGTCTCTGAAGAGAACATACATGCAATGACACTGGTGGATCCATAGGTGGATTGTGAAAAGAACACACATGCAATGACTCTAGCTGGGGTTCATGAAAATAACACACATCCAATGACACTGGTGGATCCATGTGTGGTTTGTGAGAGGAACAGACATGCAGTGACACTGGGTGTGGTTCCTAAGAAGAACACACATGTAGTGACACTGGTGGATCCATGTGTGGTCTATAAACAGAACACACATTTCAATGACACAAATCGATCTAGTTGTGGTCTTTGAAGAGAACACACATGCAATGACTCTAGTTGTTGTTAGTAAAAAGAACACACATGCAATGACACTGGTGGATCCATGTGTGTTCTCTGAAGAGAACACACATTTCAATGACACTGGTGGATCCATATGTGGTATGTGAAAAGAACACAGATGCAACTGCTCCAGTTGTTGTTAGTAAAAATAATAGACTTCCAATGACACCATTGAGGTTTGTGAGAAGAACACACATGTAATGACACTGGGTGTGGTTCATGAAAAGAACACACATCAAATAACACGGGTGGATCCTTATGTGGTTTGCGAGAAGAACAGACATGCAATGAGACTGGGTGTGGTTCATGAGAAGGACACACATCCAATGACACTGGTGGATCCTTATGTGGTTTATGAGAAGAACAGACATGCAATGACTCTGGGTGTGGTTCATGAGAAGAACACACATCCAATGACTCTAGCTGTGGTTCATGAGAAGAACACACATCCAATGACTCTAGTTGTGGTTCACGAGAAGAACACACATGCAATGACACTGGTGGATCTTTATGTGGTTTGTGAGAAGAATAGACTTGCAATAACACTGGGTGTGGTTCATGAAAAGAACACACATGCAATGACACTAGTGTATCCTTATGTGGTTTGTGAGAAGAACAGACATGCAATGACTCTAGGTGTGGTTCATGAGAAGAACACACATCCAATGACTCGAGCTATGGTTCATGTGAAGAACACACATGCAATGACACTGGTGGATCCATGTGTGGTCTATGAAAGGAACAGACATGCAATGACAATGGTTGTTGTTAGTAAAAGAGCACACATGCAATGACACTGGTGGATCCATGGGTGATCTCTGAATAGAACACACATTTCAATGACACTAGTGGATCCATATGTGGTATGTGAAAAGAATAGTCATGAAATGACTCCAGTTGTTGTTAGTAAAGGGAACAGACATGCAATGACACTGGTGGATCCGTGTGTGGTCTCTAAAGAGAACACACATGTAATGACTCTGGGTGTGGTTCATGAGAAGAACAAAGATGCAATGACACTAGTGGATCTTATAGGTGGATTGTGAAAAGAACACACATGCAATGACTCTAGTTGTGGTTCATGAAATGAACACACATCCAATGACACTGGTGGATCCATGTGTGGTCTGTGAAGAGAACACACATTTCAATGACACTGGTGGATCCATATATGGTATGTGAAAAGAACACACATGCAATGACTCTAGCTGTTGTTAGTAAAAAGAACACACATGCAATGACACTGGTGGATCCATGTGTGGTCTCTGAAGAGAACACACATTTCAATAATACTGGTGGATCCATATGTGGTATGTGAAAGGATCACACATGCAATGACTCCAGTTGTTGTTAGTAAAAAGAACAGACATGCAATGACACCGGTGGATACATATGTGGTTCGTGAGAAGAACAGACATGCAATAACACTGGGTGTGGTTCATGAAAAGAACACACATACCAATCACACCGGTGGATCCTTATGTGGTTTGTGAGAAGAACAGACATGCAATGACTCTAGGTGTGGTTCATGAGAAGAACACACATCCAATGACTCTAGATGTGGTTCATGAGAAGAACACACATGCAATGACACTGCTGGATCCATGTGTGGTCTGTGAGAGGAACAGACATGCAATGACACTGGTTGTTAGTAAAAAGAGCACACATGCAATGACACTGGTGGATCCATGTGTGGTATCTGAGGAGAACACACATTTAAATGACACTGGTGGATCCATATGTCGGATGTGAAAAGAATTGTCATGAAATGACTCCAGTTGTTGTTAGTAAAGAGAACACACATGCAATGACCCTTGTTGATCCATGTGTGGTCTCTCAAGAGAACAGACATGCAATGACTCTGGGTGTGGTTCATTACAATAACATACATGCAATGACACTGGATGATCCATAGGTGGATTGTGAAAAGAAGACACATGCAATGACTCTAGCTGTGGTTCATGAAAAGAAGACACATCCAATGATATTGGTGGATCCATGTGTGGTTTGTGAGAGGAACAGAGATGTAATGACACTGGGTGTGGTTCATGAGAAGAACACACATGCAATGACACTGGTGGATCCATGTGCGGTCTCTGAAGAGAACACACATTTCAATGACACAGGTGGATCTAGCTGTGGTCTCTGAAGAGAACACACATGCAATGACTCTAGGTGTGGTTAGTAAAAACGACACACATGCAATGACACAGGTGGATCCATGTGTGGTCTCTAAAGAGAACAGACATTTCAATGACACTTGTGGATCCATATGCGGTATGTGAAAAGAACAGACATGCAATGACTCCAGTTGTTGTTAGTAAAAAGAACACACATGCAATGACACTGGTGGATCCATGTGTGGTTTGTGAGAAGAACACACATGTAATGACACTGGGTCTGGTTCATGAAAAGAACACACATCAAATCACACTGGTGGATCCTTATGTGGTTTGTGAGAAGAACAGACATGCAATCAGACTAGGTATGGTTCATGAGAAGAACAAACATCCAATGACACTGGTGGATCCTTATGTGGTTTGTGAGAAGAACAGACATGCAATGACTCTGGGTGTGGTTCATGAGAAGAACACACATCCACTGACTCTAGTTGTGGTTCATGAGAAGAACACACATCCAATGACTCTAGTTGTGGTTCACGAGAAGAACACACATGCAATGACACTGGTGGATCTTTATGTTGTTTGTGAGAAGAACAGACTTGCAATGACACTAGGTGTGGTTCATGAGAAGAACACACATGCAATGACACTAGTTTATCCTTATGTGGTTTGTGAGAAGAACATACATGCAATGACTCTAGGTGTGGTTCATGAGAAGAACACACATCCAATGACTCTACCTATGGTTCATGCGAAGAACACACATGCAATGACACTAGTGGATCCATGTGTGGTCTGTGAAAGGAACATACATGCAATGACAATGGTTGTTGTTAGTAAAAGAGCACACAGGCAATGACACTGGTGGATCCATGGGTGATCTCTGAATAGAACACACATTTCAATGACACTAGTGGATCCATATGTGGTATGTGAAAAGAATAGTCATGAAATGACTCCAGTTGTTGTTAGTAAAGAGAACAGACATGCACTAACACTGGTGGATCCATGTGTGGTCTCTAAAGAGAACACACATGTAATGACTCTGGGTGTGGTTCATGAGAAGAACAAAGATGCAATGACACTGGTGGATCTTATAGGTGGATTGTGAAAAGAACACACATGCAATGACTCTAGTTGTGGTTCATGAAATGAACACACATCTAATGACACTGGTGGATCCATGTGTGGTCTGTGAAGAGAACACACATTTCAATGACACTGGTGGATCCATATGTGGTATGTGAAAAGAACACACATGCAATGACTCTAGCTGTTGTTAGTAAAAAGAACACACATGCAATGACACTGGTGGATCCATGTGTGGTCTCTAAAGAGAACACACATTTCAATGATACTGGTGGATCCATATGTGGTATGTGAAAAGATCACACATGCAATGACTCCAGTTATTGTT